>CAKJTW010000012.1:36328000-37609500 GCA_917880005.1 Nanger dama
AAGGTCTGTGACACACACAGATTGTCTGTTCTGTAGCCGGTGTATCTCTGGGAACCAAGAGAGTGCTTGGCTTACATTAGGCATTTAGTAGATATTTGTTGAGTGAATGAATAAATGAATGAGAATATTTATTCACCTGTGCTTCATTCTATAGCAGGTACAATGTTGTCACTGCTGATATGTCATTTATTACTTCTTTTATATATTAGCAATGTTTCTGAAATAATGTGAAAATTAGAAATTTTCATGAAGTTTATTTCATAACTAAAAATTATTACCCAGTAGCTTTCTTTAGTATTTTGATAACCTCATCAACAAACATTGAACTCCCATTGTGGGTATAGTACTGCTCAACTTTAGTCAGTCAAAGAAGACATATCATAGTTCCTGCCCTTGAAGAGTTTTCAAGTAGTTGGAAAGAGAGAAAATAGGCATAAGGATGACCTAAAACAATATGAGGGTGTCAGAGTTATAGTACACATGAGAAATTAGTGTTATTTTCAATGAAAAGTTTGATACTAAGTTTATGTACATTATTCAACTTTTTTAAAATATGTATAGGAAAATAGGGAAAGAAAACATAAATATATTATGTTTTGAATGGTGAGATCATGGGCAAATTTACTTTTCTTTCATACACATCTGTATTTTCAAAAGCAAGCAATAACTTTTAACGATTTTCTGTGCCAGTTCTACTACAAGATTTGTATTAAAGCAAAAAATAAAGCAGTCATGTACCCAGTATCATCAATTGTAGATCCCTCTCCTGTTTATACACTCACTAGGTACTCAGCCTCACCATTTAAAACTAAATTTGTTGATTTGCCAGTTTTACTCCTAAACTCTCTATCATGGGACACTGTACCACTGTACCACCTCCATTAACTTTTTGTGCCAGAATTTCTATGTGCTGCCTGAAACTATTTCTGTCTCTCCCTCTCCAGTGATCCAATTCAGTTAGTTCATCAGTTTCCTGAACATGTTTAAATTTGTGTTCTATTTGCCATTCTCACTGCCTTGGTTCAGGACCTCATTATTTCTTACTTAGAGGATTGTAAAAAACTTAGATCTTCGTCATCTCTAGGATGTAGTCTATTTTGCATATACCTGGGCAGGTGATCATTGTCAAATATGAATCTGAGCTTATCATGTATTTTCTTGAAACACTCAAAAGCTCCTTGTGTGCTGAGGGATAAAATCTTTATTGCTTAGAATGATTATACAGGGCCTTTCATGATCTTAACTCCTGCATGTCTTCAGTAGACTCATCTCTTGCTACTTTTCCATGTAACTCCTGGTATTCTAATTTAACTGAATTACTTGAAAAACTGAAATAAGCAAAATGCAAACACTCTCCTTGTTCGGATTTTCTTTTACAGTTTCTCCTGCTTCTTCACAAATTCGTTTGTCAGATACCCAATTCATTGCTCAAGGTTGACCTAAGGTGTCACATACCCCATGCACCCTTCTCTGACCTTTATAGACAGTGTTTAGGAGTCCCTCTTATCCAGTTGTATAACAGTCCATATTTCTATTAAAGCACATATTGTATTTTTTATTGAAGTATAGTTGATTTACAGTGTTGTGTCAATCTGTGCTGTATAGTGAAGTGACTCAGTCATACACATAAATACATTATTTTGTATATTCTTTGCCATTACGATTTATTGCAGGATATTGAATATAGTAGGGAATAGCAGTCCTCTCTGGTATTCTTGCTTGGAGAATCCCATAGACAGAGAAGCCTTTAGGGCTACAGTTCATGGGGTGGCAAAGAGTTGGACAGGACTGAGCGACCAGCACTAATATTTGCTGAACATAGTTTGCTGTGCTATACTTGAGGGCCTTGTTGTTTAGCCATTCTGAATGTAATGGTTTTGCATCAACCAACCCCAAACTCCCAGTCCATTCCTCTCCCTCTCCCTAACTTGGCAAACACAAATCTGTTCTCTGTAAGTCTGTTTCTGTTTTATAGATAGTTTCATTTGTTGCATGTTTTAGATTCCACATACAAGTGATACCGTATGGTATTTGACTTTCTTATTTTAACTTCACTTAGTATGATAATCTCTAGTTGCATTCATGTTGCTGCAAATGGCATTATTCCATTCTTTTTTATTACTCAATAGTATTCCATTGTATATATGGACTACATCGTTTTTTATCCATTTGTCTGTTGATGAACATTTAGGTTGTTTCCCTGTTTTGACTATTGTGAATAGTGCTGCTCTGAAGATAGGGATGCATCTGTCTTTTTAATTACAGTTTTGTCCAAGGAGTAGAATTGCTAGATCATATGGTAATTCTGATTTTAGTTTTCTGAGACACCTCCATACTGTTTTCCATAGCCACTATACCAACTTGCATTCCCACCAACAGTGTCAGAGGGTTCCCTTTTCTCCACAGCTTCTCCAATATTTGTTATTTGTAGACTTTTTAATGATGGCCATTATGACCAGTGTGAGGTTGTACCTCATTGTAGTTTTGATTTATACTTATGTAATAATTAGTGATGTTGAGCATCTTTTCATGTGCCTACTGCCATCTGTATGTCTTCTTTGGAGAAATGTCTTAAAGTCTTCTGCCCATTTTTCAGTTGGGTTGTTTGTTTTTTGTTGTTAAGTTGTATGGGCTGTTTATATATTTTGGAGAGTAAGCCCTTGTCTGTCACATCATTTGCAAATATTTTCTCCCATTTGTAACATATTGCATTATTTTAAACTTGACTAATTTTCTTTCAACTGTGAATTTCTCGAGTGATTTCCTCTTATGTTGTGTCCTTAGTCCATACAGGAGCTAAATATATGATGAATGCATGTTTAAATTAATTGTTCTGTCAGGTTGAAGGTGTTAGTAAAGATGAGATAGCATAGCTAAAAATACTGAGCCAGTGAGTGTGGAGTATAAGGTGTCAAACAAGTTCGTTGGTCTTTCCTGGACTTTTCGCAGTTCTGATACTTTTGAAGATTACAGGTCACTTATTTGTGGCATATTCCTGATGGTTGCATTCAAATTATGCATCTTTGGTACCAGTACCACAGAAATAATGATATATTCTTTCTGCATCCTAGGGTGGCATACAATTTTGATTTGTATCATTACTGATGATACTCACTTTGATCACTTGATTAAGATGGTATCTGTCAGACTTCTCTGAAGTTACCATATTTCTCCTTTGTAATCAGTAAATGTTTTGTGAAGTTGTACTTTGAAACTGTATAAATATCTCATTCCTCATCATACTTCTGGTTTATTTGTTACTATTTTATGTCAGTATGGACTTTTATGTTTTCATTCGATTTTAATCTGTCACGATTATTACTCTCCTTTTTGGCCATGCTGTATGGCTTACAGGATTAGTTCCCCAACCAGGAATTGAACCCAGGACATGGCAGTCAAAACACTGAGTACTAACCATTGGACTGCCAGGGAACTTCCATTGCTTATTTTCATGCTCATGTTGGTTAGTGAGAGCCTGGTCAAGATAGTTTCTGTATCCTTTTGACATGTCTCCTTAATTCTTTGAGTACTTCCTTACTTTAGCAAAACAATATATATATATATCAGGCTAATATTGTACTTTTCATATCCAGGTCCTGATGACACCTATTTCTCAAAGAAGCCCTAACTACTTTCAGTAGAAAAGAGTATTTAGAAACCAGGATCTAGATACTTGGTATGCTTATTTTCCATGAGTATGCTTTTGGGGTCGTGCTTCTTACAGAATCTTTCAGAAGACAGAGCTTGGGAATATATGTATACTTATAGACCCTGATCAGAGAAGGCAATGGCACCCCACTCCAGTACTCTTGCCTGGAAAATCCCATGAACGGAGGGGCCTGGTAGGCTGCAGTCCATGGGGTCGCTACTAGTCGGACACAACCGAGTGACTTCACTTTCACTTTTTCACTTTCATGCATTGGAGAAGGAAATGGCAACCCATCCACTCTTCTTGCCTGGAGAATCCCAGGGACAGGGGAGCCTGGTGGGCTGCCGTTGAAGGGGTCGCGCAGAATTGGACACGACTGAAGCAACTTAGCAGCAATAGCAGCAGCATAGACCCTGATGCTGGGAAAGGTTGAAGGTGGGAGGAGAAGGGGATAACAGAGGATGAGATGGTTGGATGGCATCACTGATTCAATGGACATAAGTTTGAGTAAGCTCCAGGAGTTGGTGATGGACAGGGAGGCCTGTTGTGTTGTAGTCCCCAGGGTCATAAAGAGTCTGACACAACTGAACGACTGAACTGAACTATATGCATATATTGGTCATTGGTCATCCCCCAGTGTCAGTCTCCCAACTGAGGAAGTTACAGACACTGGTGGTTTAGTTGCTGTTGTGTCCAACTCTTGTGATTCCATGAACTGTTGCCTGCCAGGCTCCTCTGTCCATGGGATTCTCCAGGCGAGAATACTGGAGTGGGTTGCTGTTTCCTTCTGCAGAGGGTCTTCCTGAGCCAGGAATCGAACCCCGGTCTCCTGCATTGCAGAAAGATGCTTTACCGACTGAGCTATGAGGCAAGTCCTTACATCCCTATATACATTTATATTTTTATTCTTCTTTCTCTTATGAGTTCATGCTGATACCTCCAGTTGCAGTTTAGTAACACACGGTTCCTCCTTGTTTTTCTCCCTCTGTAACTCCTTTGTTCAACTCTGCAAAAACTTTTTTCCCTTTAATTTTAATATATTTGCTTATTTGAGCAATCTCCCTTTGTATAATTGAGCTGCTTTTGCCATTGCTTCCCCCTTTCCTACACACTGATACCTAATTATCCAACTTGGACATACATAACTTGCCTCTAGACTGTGACTGCTTTCCTCCTTTATCCTGTGTATGCTGTGACACCCAGAGCTGCCCTCCTGCTTGTCTGTTGACACCCTCCTCACCCTCCTTGGGTTCTGACTCCTCATTTTGGGGAGCCCTGCTAGGCAGATAGCCTTCACATTACTAAGATTTTGATATTCTACCTAAAAGATGCCCTATGCTCCTGCTCCCTCAACCTCATGAATATCTTGTTTACCCCACTGGGGCTCCAACATCTTATGCTGGGCTGCCCATCCATGGGAATGGATTCTTCATCCTGCTCAGGCTCGAAGGCCTCACATGAACGCCCTCCTCACCCTGCTTAAATTTCTAATTCCCATGTTGGTCTTCCACACTCCCCTCGTGCACACTGCTGCTGCTGCTGCTGCTAAGTTGTTTCAGTCGTGTCTGACTCTGTGACCCCATAGACGGCAGCCCACCCAGCTCTCCCGTCCCTGGGATTCTCCAGGCAAGAGTACTGGAGTGGTTGCCATTTCCTTCTCCAATGCATGAAAGTGAAAAGTGAAAGTAAAGTTGCACAGTCGTGTCCGACTCCTAGCCATCCCGTGGACTGCAGCCTACCAGGGTCCTCCATCCATGGGACCTTCCTGGCAAGAGTACTGGAGTGGGTTGCCATTGCCTTCTGCATGGGTACACTCTACTTCCTGCTTAATCTTTGATACCCAGCTCAGGCAGCCCTATTATATGGGCATCCTTCTTACTGCTTGGGTTCTTAAACCTAGAGCTGGCTGCCCTTGCATGAATACCCTTTATACTCTGCTCAAGTTTTGTTTCCCTGTGTTGGCTATCCTCCATCACCTCACTGGCTTCAGCTGTGATATTCTGTGCCATCCCCTTAAGGCTACATTTCTCACCATGCGCTGACTCCGACACCCCATGCTAGACTCTTTGCCTTCCCTCCTCTATATACTGTCCTCATTCTGTTTGGGTTACCCATCCCAGGAGACTTTGACTTTGCTTGGACTCTAACTCAGTAGGTTGTCCTTCTGTGTGTCAGGCAAAATTCCTCTTCTCATCCTGCTTTCTTGGATTCCATCCCATCCTTCCACTCTCTCCCACCTTTCCCCACCCCCCACCCCTAGATAAGTTATTCATTATGCTTGGGTTCTGACACTACATACTAGGCTGAAGATATTTTATTTGCATTGCTTGGACTCTGCACCTGGTCATCTTTTCCTTTCCCTCTGTCTCCCCATTAATACTTTCCTCACCCTGCTTAGGCTCTGAAACTATTTGCCAGGCCTCCACCACTCCCAGCCGCACCATGTATTCCCTTCTCACTCTTTACTTCTGACACTCAGCCCTACTCCTCCTTACCCTTCTTGAACTCTGAACTCTACAGTTCTTTAAGCTGATTTGAAAAAATATTCCTATAAGATGTTTGGAAATTATAAATCGATAAAGGTTTTACTCAGTAGTCAGGTCTTACCTATGTTAAGACTTTGAAAGTGTTTATTCTAGAATGGACTTAAATAGCTTCTTCTGAAAATAGTATAAATAAATTAAGAAAGTATAATAAATAACAAAAATGGTTAAATAGAATAATCCATTCTGTATCTCATAAATGTTAATAAGTTATGTAGAAAATAATTGTGAAATTTTAAAGTGAAAAATAATACCTATTAGAAAAAATAGATCTCAGGTTGTTATTATTTCCCAAATTGTTGCAATCTGTGCTACTGCATATTGTTTAAAATTATTGTAGACCACTAGCTTGAGGAAAATGGTAATAAAATATATTCAAAAAGAAGTGATATGATTAAATAAATAACAGCAAACTAGTAAATGGATTTAAACTTAAATGAGAAAATTTTATTAAAACAGAGATCACATACAAGTTATTCTTGGACTTAATAATCTTTTAGAAACCAAATATCCAGTAGACCTGCAGCCAGTACATTTTCCAGTGGAGATGCCAAGTATGATGACTGTCAAGCCCAAAGTGTTTTTAACAGAATGAATGCTGTCTCTCTTCAGTGCAGAAGTATGTTGACACAGTGGAGGTGCCAGGCGTTTTGTTTTAGAATGTCTGATGTGAAACCATAGCCTTGGGATTCACCAGCTTATTGAGGTAGTTAATAAAGACATGGAAGAGTAAGGCAATTAGTTTGCCAAACCATTTGCAAGAACTCTTCTTAAGTCTTTTTAACTCTTCTGGATGCTAAAGTAGCTTTGTATATAGACTTAAAAAACAAAGTGAAATCCCATTTTAGAAACAAGATACAAACATTTATAACTACATTTCCAGTATTATTAGAGTGTTTGCATCTAGTATCAGGGAACACTCGTTATATGAATAACTAGTATCTATGCTGAGCATTAATTTACTTTTCATTAATTTTTAAAGCATTTCCAACACAAAGTATCATTTTTTTTTAACCACAAATACTTCCATTTAGTTGATTCTTGACAGTTGAATAGAAACATTCATTTATTTACTCCACTACTATCACCTTTTATATTGTTTATCTCTGCATGAAGATAAGTCTCTGGTATTGGTTGTGTACAACTATGATTTGTTTGGTTACCTGAAAGTTAAAAAGTGTCTTCAGAAAAGTTCAAGAGTAGGTGGAAAATTCTGATCTTTACTTTCTGACTCTGAAGCAGCTGAATATTGAATGCTAGCTATCAGGTCAACAAAGGCAAAATGGCAATGTTGTTGTTGTTGTTTGGTCCCTAAGTCATGTTCAACCCCATGAACTGTAGCCCGCCACGTTCTTCTATTTATGGGATTTACCAAGCAAGAATACTACAGTGAGTCGCCATTTTCTTCTCCAGGAGTTCTTCCCAACCCAGGGATTGAACCCTTGTTTCCTGCATTGGCAGGCAGATTCTTAACCACTGAGCCACCAAGGAAGCCCCAAGAATAATTTACAGATTTCTTTTTAACAGATCATCTTAGTTAAGCCTTACAGCAACTCTGAAGGCTATGCACTGTCCATGCATAGCCTTTTATTGTATTTATTGATTAGATTATATATTTTAGTAAAAAAACATTCTTGAGCCTGCTGTCCAGACCAACTTATTTCTGCTACTCCTTTGTCCTATATCCTTGTCTCCCCATCAAAGGAAATTGCTGTCCTAAACTTTATCATTCCCTGCTGCTAGGTCACTTCAGTCATGTCTGACTCTGCAACCCCATAGACGGCAGCCCACCAGGCTCCCCCGTCCCTGGGATTCTCCGGGCAAGAACACTGGAGTGGGTTGCCATTTCCTTCTCCAATGCATGAAAGTGAAGAGTGAAAGTGAAGTTGCTTAGTCGTGTCCAACTAGTAGCGACCCCATGGACTACAGCCTACCAGGCTCCTCCATCCATGGGATTTCCCAGGCAAGAGTACTGGAGTGGGTTGCCATTGCCTTCTCCATTATCATTCCCTTCTTTTGTTGTTTTATCATATGTATTTTTCTTTTCCTTTTTTTTTAAACTATTAAACAGGTTTCACATTCTTTATTGGTAAAACTGACCTCACATAATTATTTTGAAATTAAGTGAGTATGTATGTAGAAGACCTTTGAACAGTGCCTGTGCCAACAACCAAGTGCTCAATAAATGGTAGCTGAAATTACATTATTAATGCTGTTATTTTGCAAAGGGGGAAAACTAGAAAAGCATGTCTTTTCTCAGCTGTTTCATTTGTTTTTGTCTCCTGGACTCTTCTGTGGGAAAGTGAGGAGTATAAGGGTTTGAAGTCTTTCATCTTTTTGAAACTGGGCAACATGTAAAATAATACAATGGGATTTGGTTGATGAGCAGTTAGGAAAGAGTTTCTAACTGAGAAGAATAAAAAGAAGCTTCACTATTAAGTTACCAATTTTTCTTCTTTTTCACTGCCTTGTGCCCTCAGGATAGAATTTCTGTCTCCTTGAGTTTGATGCAGTGTGATGGGACTCAACCTATAGCCAGTGTTGCAGAGTTAAAGACCAAATTGCCCAGAAATAACAGGTGATATAAAAGGATCAATTAGAATTTATTGAATGACTGACTGAAAACACACCAGCCAGTCAGCCAATATTTCCATTGTTTACCTTCCCACCAAATACTAGGAAGCATTTAGTTTGCTTTTAATATCTGAAAATGATTTCATTCCTCTAATCGCTATAGGCTCTGCACTGTTGCACTAACAAAACAAATTCTTGATCTTCTGAGCTTGTTCTCTTTTCTGCCTAATTTATTTTTTTTTCATACACTTATGTTAATAATTTATGGTAACTATTCTGTTGTACTTGATCTAACTCTGTTACATGGATACTTGATCCCACTTATTGGGATTTTAGCCAACTAATATTTATAATGAACCATTAAATGAGTTGATTAACATTATTATTACACAAATTATTAGCACATTAATGGAAAAAATATGATTACTCCAATCCTGACAGACCAAGGAAAGAATTCTTTAAGAAGCAAAAGTAAAATCATTTCTAGATTTTGAAAAAAGAATGAGAAAGAGAGTGAGTATATTTGAGTACACTGCACAAGAGTAGTTTTTTTACCAGCTGTTACATTGATCTGTATCAAAGTTCACTTTATTCTTTTGGGCAGATATTCCAGCTTTTCATTATCTGTGATGGATTATGACATATGATATATTCCTCTTAGGCATGTGCATTTGCAAATTCCTTATCTTTTTCAAGTTGTTGATGTAACTGCGTTTCTCAAGGTGGGGAACCCATAACATTTTCGAGTGCTGTTGCTTAGAGGCATCCGTTTTATGAAGTCTACATTAATCTTAGTCATAAGAACTTTAAAAGATTTTCATTAGGTTATTTTACTGAATGTAGGATACCTATGGCTGTCAAATTTTCCTGATCTAATTGAAGAGCCTTAAAAAGCAAATTAGTTTGCAGTTCAGCCTTCACGGTTTCACTTTTTATAAACAAACTATGTGAAAAGGTATTTTGTCCATAAAGTTTATTAGGAACATAGAGAGACCTAGCTCACTCTTATGCAATTCTCAGTTGTCTTTATTCTATTCCTGTTTATCTCTTTTTTAAAAACAGCTTTTATCCATGTATTATTTGCATATCATAAGATTCACCCATTTAAAGTATACAGAGTCAGTGGTGATTGGTATATTTTATAGAATTGTGTAGCCATTGCCATAATCTAATTTTAGAATTCTTACTACCCCCAAAAGAAACCTTGTAACCATTTTCTCTCTCTAAAAGAAAAATCGTGAAATTTTTTTTAAAATCTAGTAGGTTCTTTAAAAAAAAATGTAGTACAGATTATACTTTTGTTTTCTAAGGAAGTCTTTTCTCGGCAAACTGCTTTTCCATTATAGGTTTCCCATTCTCTTTCTTCATATCCTATGCTTATAAATCTAGAATTTCATTCCTCCCATATTTATTTAGCTGATTTAACAGATAATGCAAGGAAAATAGATATGGCTGCTTAACATGAGGCGGGATTGTTTATTGTTTTCATGTATTTAGAGGGCCTGTGCTCTTCTTTGGGCTTCCCTGGTGACTCAGACAGTATAGAATCCTCTTGCAATGTGAGAGACCTGGGTTCGATCCCTGGGTTGGAAAGAGCCTCTGGAAGAGGGCATGGCAACCCACTCCAGTATTCTTGCCTTGAGAATCCCCATGGACAGAGGAACCAGGTGGGCCCCAGTCCATAGGGTTGCAAAGAGTAGGACACAACTGAAGCAAGTTAGCACACACGCAGGCCTGAGAGTAAGACCATTGTATGTGGTCAGGTTGTATAGTTTTATCTTGGAGGGAGTCTCTTTGAGGTAATGGGCTAAAGTAAAAGTTTCATTGAGGATTTAAGTTGCTTAAAGTAGCGGAGCCAACAGAGTTTTGTCTAAAGTCAGAGCCTGTGATGGTATGGACTTATTGTTTTCCTTGGAAAGATAGGATAAAATTTCTAAATTCTCTAATTTTCAAACACTTGAGTCAGTTAATCAGAAATAGCTTTGGTGAAGGAATGAATCCATGTGTCCTACACCTTCCACTTAACTTACTTGGTTTGGAGGGTAGGCTGTGGGGAAGACTGAGATATAAGAAATTCTATATTTAGTTACTTTCCAGTGTATTTTTACTAACACTGCTTTTATACTTCTAATTTAGATTCAACTTTGTATTCCTCTTTGGGAAACTGAAATGTGGCTAGTTATTGGGCTGTTTCTAGGTTTTTTTTCCCCTCCTTGACATAAATGCATTTCGACAGATCCTTTCTCTTTTTATCTAAGCGAATTTTACTTTCATATTTCTTTCTGTTTATCTCCTTCCCCCAAGAAAGGTCTTGAGTATGCTTTTCTTTTATATATAAGAAGCTCTTGTTTTTAGCATGGATTGAGAAAAATAATTGTATTAAAATCAATATTTGATGGGCATTTCTGTTTTAATTTCTCCCTACTCTTTCTCTATATTATTTGAAAGATGGAAATAATTTACATAAGCCTTATCGGTTCAGTTCAATTCAGTCCCTCATTTGTGTCCTACTCTTTGCAACCCCATGGACTGCAGCACACCAGGCCTCCCTGTTTATCACCAACTCCTGGAGTTTACTCAAACTCATGTCCATTGAGTTAGTGCTGCCATCCAACCATCTCATCCTCTGTCATCCCCTTTTCCTCCCATCTTCAATCTTTCCCAGCATCAGGGTCTTTTCCAATGAGTCAGTTCTTTGCATCAGGTGGCCAAAGGATTGGAGTTTCAGCTTCAGCATCAGTCCTTCCAATGAATATTCAGGACTGATTTCCTTCAGGATTGACTAATTGGATCTCCTTGCAGTCCAAGGGACTCTTAAGAGTCTTCTCCAACACCACAGTTTAAAAGCATCAATTCTTTAGAGCTTAGCTTTTTTATAGTCCAACTCTTACATCCATACATGACTATTGGAAGAACCAAAGCTTTGACTAGATGGACTTTTGTTGGCAAATTAATGTCTCTGCTTTTGAATATATACTATCTAGGTTGGTCATAACTTTTCTTCCAAGGAGTAAGCATCTTTTAATTTCATGGCTGCAGTCACCATCTGCAGTGATTTTGGAGCCCAAATCACTGGAGTCCAGTCACTGATTTTGGAGCCCTAAGTCACTGTTTCTATTGCTTCCCCATCTATTAGCCATGAAGTGATGGGACCAGATGCCATGATGTTAGTTTTCTAAATGTTGAGTTTTAAGCCAACTTTTTCACTCTCCTCATTCACTTTCATCAAGAGGCTCTTTAGTTCTTCTTCACTTTCTGCCATAAGGGTGGTGTCATCTGCATATCTGAGGTTTTTGATATTTCTCCCAGAAATCTTGATTCCAGCTTGTGCTTCATCCAGCCCAGCATTTCTCATGATGTACTCTGCATATAAGTTAAATTTAAGCAGGGTGACAATATACAGCCTTGACGTACTGCTTTTCCTATTTGGAACCAGTCTGTCTTTCCATGTCCCAGTTCTAACGTTGCTTCCTGACCTGCATACAGGTTTCTCAAGAAGCAGGTCAGCTGGTCTGGCATTCCCATCTTTTGAAGAATTTTCCACAGTTTGTTGTGATTCACATAGTCAAAGGCTTTGGCACAGTCAGTAAAACAGAAGTAGATGTTTTTCTGGAACTCTGTGGCTTTTTAAATGATCCAGCGGATGTTGGCAATTTGATCTCTGGTTCCTCTGCCTTTTCTAAAACCAGCTTGAACATCTGGAAGTTCATGGTTCACATATTGCTGAAGCCTGGCTTGGAGAATTTAAAACATTACTTTGCTAGTGTGTGAGATGAGTGCAATTGTGCAGTAGTTTGAGCATTCTTTGGCATTGCCTCTCTCTAGGACTGGAATGAAATCTGACCTTTTCCACTTCTGTGGCCACTGCTGAGTTTTCCAAATTTGCTGGCATATTGAATGCAGCACTTTCACAGCATCATCTTTTAGGATTTGAAATCTAGCTCAACTGGAATCCCATCACCTCCACTAGCTTTGTTCGTAGTGATGCTTCCTAAGGCCCACTTGACTTCACATTCCAGGATGTCTGGCTCTAGGTGAGTGATCATACCATCATGATTATCTGCGTCGTGAAGATCTTTTTTTTAAAATAGTTCTTCTGTGTATTCTTGCCACCTCCTCTTACTCTCTTCTGCTTCTGTTAAGTCCATACCATTTCTGTCCTTTATTGTTCCCATCTTTGCATGGAATGTACCCTTGTTATCTCTAATTTTCTTGACGAGATCTCTAGTCTTTCCCATCCTATTGTTTTCCTCTATTTCTTTTCATTGATCACTGAGGAAAGCTTTCTTATCTTTCCTTGGTATTCTTTGGAACTCTGCGTTCAAATGGGTATATCTTTCCTTTGCCATTTGCTTCTCTTGTTTTCACAACTATTTGTAAGGCCTCCTTAGACAACCATTTTCCCTTTTTGCATTTCTTTTTCTTGCGGATGGTCTTGATCATTGCCTCCTGTACAGTGTCACAAACCTCCGTCCATAGTTCTTCAGGCACTCTGTCTATCAGATCTAACCCCTTGAATCTATATGTCACTTCCACTGTATAATCATAAAGGATTTTATTTAGGTCATACTTGAATGATCTAGAGGTTTTCCCTATTTTCTTCAATTTAAGTCTGTATTTGTCAATAAGGAGTTCATGATCTGAGCCACAGTCAGCTCCCGGTTTTGTTTTTGCTGACTGTGTAGAGCTTCTCCATCTTTCGCTGCAAAGAATATAATCAGTCTGATTTCGGTATTGACCATATGGTGATGTCCATGTGTAGAGTCTTGTGTTGTTGAAAGAGGGTGTTTGCTGTGACCAGTGCATTCTCTTGGCAAAACTCTATTAGCCATTGCTCTGCTTCATTCTGTGTGCCAAGACCAGATTTGCGTGTTATTCCAGGTATTTCTTGACTTCCTATTTTTGCCTTCTAGCCCCTATAATGAAAAGGACATCTTTTTTGTACATCAGATGATCATTATATCTACTACTGTGGGCAAGAATCTCTTAGAAGAAATGGAGTAGCCATCATAGTCCAAAATGTAGTACTTGGGTGCAATCTCAAAAAGATAGAATGGTCTCTGTTGTTTCCAAGGCAAACCATTCAGTATCAAAGTAATCCAAGTCTGTGCCCCGACCAGTAATGCTCAAGAAGCTGAAGTTGAACGGTTCTATGAAGACTTACAAGACCTTCTAGAACTAACCCTTTAGGCTTTTAGCAATGGTTTAACAAGCTGAAAATTTTTATTATATTCAGAAAGATGTAAAATTTGCCAAATGCTTTGAAGATGAAAATTTCAAGTGTTAGGTAATAGTTTTTCAAAAGAAAATTTTCAGTTGATTCTTTATTGTGAACAAAGATCATTTAATACTACAACTTCTAATTTTAGCTTTCCTTCATGATATTCTTTCTTCATATCTGTGTGAAATTCAGGCTACATATTTTAACTGGGAGGATCAAAATATTTTTGAATTCAGTAAACAGTTAACTAGCAATATTGTTTGCTACTGAGGATAAAATGTCTTCTAGTGTTACTTTTATTTTTTTAATCACTTAGTACAAATAATAATCTTCCTTAATTGTTGAAATGTTGCTTTTCTTAGAATAGTAGGCATAGTAGAATAGTAGTAGAATAGTGCCTTGATTTTTCAGAAAATGAACATAGGATTCTAATTGGTCTTCTGAAGATTTTTCCAGCATTGATTCTACTATCTTTAGAGGATATTTTGATTATTATTTCTGTCCTAAAGGCATTGAATAATAATTATAAAATAATTTTTGAATAGTAGATATAAATTTGATTTTATGGACAATTATATTATTATTGAATATATTTAAAAGATATACAGTATTTTTTAATTTGAGATACAAAACTCATCATAGTCTGATAAAGGCATTTATGCTTTTTCATTTCAGAGAATCCTATGCTTATGCCTTTCTTGAGTTGGAGATACCTCAGAGTAAGAAGTAGTTCCTTGAGTCATAACATTCCTCTTTTTAGTGTCTTTAGGAGGGAAAAATTCAATATGAAAGCAAATTAAAATATTTGATGAAAGTGCTGGATAAAAGAGCAGGAGTAGACTAATGGTCTGTTTGAAGAAACCAATTTATAGCTGATGTACACTAGTACATGCCATCTTACATGTAAAGGATGATAAATACTACTTTTAAAAAAAAAAACAAAGAAAGATATTGGAGCATCTTGGGTTATTTGACATCTCTACTGCCTAGTTTTATATGGTTTAAAAATTTTGGTAACTTTTTCTGTATATCATCAGCCTGAAAGGAAAAGCCAAGAAGGAAATGGGATTCAGAATGTATGGAAAGTTCATTGTGCAGTTTGCTAAAATTATAATAAAAGAAAAATGTTTGCTAATAATTTTTACAAGAGTAAATACATGAAGTTTAGTGTGTGTGTGTGTGTGTGTGTGTGTATGTATGTATGAATAATATAATTCTTGTGAATGGAAAGACATTAATTTTGTGCTCATAAAAATTTTTTCTCTTTCTCCCAACAGAATCTGTCTATGATCTTCTCCCAAAGGAGTTACAGTTACCTCCATCTAGAGAAACATCTGTAGCATCAATGAGTCAGACAAGTGGTGGTGAGGCAGGCTCGCCTCCTCCAGCTGTAGTTGCTGCTGGTATGCATTTCATTTTACTTTTTAAAGAAAACTAAAGCATTATCTGGTCAACATGAACAGTGCTGGCAAAATTCGTATTAAAGAGTGTGATTTGAGGGTTTGTTTCAGGAGGTTTTAAAATACATACTTTTAACATTAAAAATTTTCTATCAAATACTCTTATACATTTATTATTTCTTAAAATTTCACATTGGCACATCTGTTAGTGCCATCTCCCAGGGAGGATCTTATCTTCCAACTATGGGAGTGAGTTTAAAGCTCTTTGGTTGACTGCACATAATCAAGTTATTGAATAGCAAGCTGTGGATAGAAAATTACATTTGAGTATATAATAGTTATTTTTGAAAGTTTGCTCCAAGGGGAAAATGTTTTATTTCATGTAATTGAAAAAGTACTCAAGCAGCAAGTGTTTTTTTGGTTTGTTTCGTGTTACTATAACCTTTTCCCTACATTTAAAAACATGTGTGACCCTACACTTATTTTAAATTCAATCAAAAGTGATGGAAGATTTGAATGTAATGTTTATATATTCACTTTTTATATCAGTGAAAAAGTATGGAAAGTAATGTTTGAAATTTATCAAGTTTATTTTTAATCAGCTCTCAAATCATACACTTTATAATTTATAAAATTTGTTAAAATTTTTACTGAATTAAAAGAAAAGATTGACAGATAAATTAATAGGAAGATGTCTTGATTATGATAAATAATAAGAATGTTTTCAATAATACTAGATTACCCAACTGTTATTCTTTTTTAGTTGGGTTTGCAGATTACTAAGTGTGTTTGGCTTTTTTTTAAAAGTTAGAAAATTATATGTACATACTCTGAAGCTTTATCTGTCTCTTACTAATTAGAGGTTTCTTGCCCAATATGATACTTTTCATCTTTTAAAATAGTACTTAAAATCCATCAGAGGATTGTTTTCAGTAAATTATTTTTGTTTCAAAGAGAACAGTGAAGTGGAAGGTTGTGTTTTAAATGAGGATATTGGTACTGAAGTAGAACTTTGGGTATTTTTCTTATTTGCATTAACCTAAGTCCAGTCACTTTATGTACCAATATTTCCCTTGAGCTGTACAGTGTAATCTGCAGCCTTCCTGGTTGAGGGCAGGAAAACTTTAACCATGGCCAAGAAACATACCAGCCCTGCTCACTGTTCATGTGTTGCCAGACATTTTCTAACAGATTCTGTGGATTTAATTGTGAACTTTTTAGTAATTGAATTGTAAAGATGACCTGGTTTCATTTTATATGCACTGAATATTTTTTTCTGGAATATAAGTATTTAGTTTTAAAATAGTATCAGATAATAAAATACTTAAAAAAATTTTAAATGAAATATTTCACTTTAAATCCACAGGTAAAAATTGACTAACTGATTTCTTTTGTATCTTTTGAGATTTTTTTTAAAAAGCCATTTTGAATCTGTATAGAACTAAAAGTCTGTTTCTTCTGTGCTTTTTAACATCTGTTGACAGTAGATCCAGTTCCTTTTAAAAGCTGAAAAATGTTAGCTAGATTTGGAAAAAGAACAACACTTCCTTTTAAATAATACAAAACACAGTTTTAGAAGTTTTTATATATAAATATTGAAAGTTTTTGAATTTGAGTCACTGATGGAATGTTGATCCTTCCTGCCTCTCTCCCTTTCTCCCTCCATAATCCTCTCTAGATAAATTAGAATGAAGGCTTTGAGTTGAAAAATCATGAAAGAAAGAATTAACTAAAGGAAGTATTCTGAAATAATAGTCTTTTATTAGATCAAGCAGTTACTGACATTGTAATATTGTGAAAAGAGTAAGGAGGTGACCTTGACAATTTTCATACATTCACACACAGAAAGTTTCTGTGATTTAAAACCCATTTGTTATTTTTTTTTTACACATATTTACTTTTAACCAACATAGACTCATTCTAGAATTCTAGTGTCTCATTGGTAGAGCCCTCATCATATAACATTATAGGAAAGAGAGTTTAAATTGCAGAATAATTAGTTTTGGAGTAAATTACCAGTTACTCAGTGTTTCCTGGCCAAAAGACTAGATATTTAGGGAAAGATACATTAATTTAGACTTTGTGATTTATTTTTTAATCTATAGCATTTGCTGTTTTAATATGAAATGCATAAAAATGATGACTCTTGATGTAGTTAATTCTTCAGAGTTTTGAAGGAGCTGGATTGGCTGCTATCAGGTATGAGGGCCTGGTGGGAACAGACTTCTAGTTCTGCCATAAAGGTTTGTGTTTCACAAATTCTGAATCAATTTAAATTTAAAAATTTAGAGACTGGGCATATAGATATTCATGTACATTTTAAATTATTTAATTATTAAAAATGTGCTTCTCAGATTCACCAAGCTATATTTTTTTCCCTTTACGTATTACTGAAGGATTGAGTAAACATGATGCTGCTAATCCACAATCCAGAATAATGGGGAAAAGAATGTCTCTGAAACCTCCTTTTCTGTCTCTACACTATACACACTTTTAATACTGTAATTTATAATATCTTTAGTCTGGTAAGACCCTGGGAGCAGGGGAAAGAGGGCTTCCTTCCTCCTTTTAAAGTACAGACTTCCTGAAGAATATTGTAGGTTTTTGGTAATTAAGACAGAGGCCATTTTTCTAACAGAAAGTTATCCATATGAAATTATTATTTTGGCAAAATAAGGAGTTGTTCAATGAGTAGATAAAAATGCAAGTTGTGAAAGGATTCTTTTGTTATTTCTTTAATCCTATAGTGTAGGTTATAAGACACTAAAATAGATTAGTAAGAATTACTAAGAACTAAAACAGTCACATTAGAATTTAGGAGTTTTAAAGAGATATGGCAGGTATTTTCTTAAATAACAGCTTTATTTAGATATTGTTGTAAACTGAAAGGTGAATTGATCTTGGTTATTTCATATGGTCAATTCCTACTTTTCTTAGAAAACTGGACCATTTCCAAAAGGAAGTCTGTTACAAACATGTTGCCAAGTAGGTTTTAAAACTACTCCTCATTCTGTCTTTTAAAATTCCATATAAATACATACATTTATACATAGAGAAATATGTGTGTATGGACCTATGTATAAATGTTTACTAACATCTACATAATTAGAGTGAAAAAAGCATCAGCAGACTTGAACCGTAATGGTTAATTCAGAAACAATTACCAATTTGCGAGACTGTCCATATTGTAAATTTTCATTGACAAAAGTACACATGGCTTATTAATGATTTATTCCCTAAATGTTTACCATTTTTGTCCTCCTAATTTTTAGCAACTTTTATAAATATTGTGATTTATTCATTTTCTGATACAATAAGTACATTTTTGTGTCACCTGAGTTTTAGAAATAGCATTTTGAAACTGCACAGATTCTCAACCGTTCATAGACAAAATACATATATCAAATAGACACAGTTTCTTTTTTCCCTGTGTTTCGTAGAATTTCACATTAATAAGTTAATGTACAGAAATGGGCTCACTTTTTTATGTTACCGATAAGATTGATAATAAGCAAAAGGTGTTACATAACAGTTTTATAATAATTATATAAATAATAGTAATCAATTATATAAAGACACTCCAACTGTACTAGAGTGAGGGGAATTGATAAGGGTAGAATATAACAAGAGACTTCACCTATTTCTGTGACATTATTTTTCTTTTCTATATGTGAAGTACAGTAAAATTAGCTTGAGCTTTGGAAACATAAAAAACGAATATGAATCTGATTGCTAGCTTATCATTTCTGTCATATAGACAGAATCTTGTGGAAATTCAGTAAATTTTTCATATTACCCCTGTAAGTGGACAGTAATGACAACTTTTTAAAGGCTATTAAGAAAATAGATGATGATGATTAATAATGTTTAGATGAACATTGACCTCCCTCCTACATGGATTTCTCCTTTCATTTGTTCGTAAGGTTTTTAAAAATAGATCTTATTTTTATAAAAAACAAGTTTTTAAACATTGTTTTGCTTCTTTCTTTCCATTCTCACTCTGTTTTTTACATTATTTTCAAGTTTTGTGTATCAGACAACACATGGGCCGTGGGATTTCCTCTCTGAGTTAGTCTTTAATGTTGACACTCTCTCAAGTCTTTAATGTTGACATTCTCTCACTAGGAACCTTTGTAAATAAAGAAACATGGATGAAGGATGATGAATCATAGGGAGAACAGACATTTCCCAGTGAGATGATTCTGCAAATTTGACTGATTAAATATTCTTCCTAGAATGCTCTTCCCACTTTTTAAAAATTAAATGATAAAGTTGGGTGATTGATAACCACAACTTAGTAGAGCAATTCATTGCTTTTGGTTTTTGTCTAGACGTTTTATTTTATCTACAGTTGGATCTAATATACACTCTAATCCAGATCCAGTTGTAAAACCATTCTGAATTCTTAAGTTTCTTTTCCTTTTTTTGGTCACTTCTAAAAAAAGAAGTGTAAAGACATTGGACTGGTGTTGGCAGGAGTGCCTTTATTATTTAATCTGAACTATTTTAAAATGTATTATATGATAAAGCATTGAAGTGACCTTCAAACAGCATCCCTCAGAACTGCTTTTTCTCTCCAGTCCTTAAATTAATGTGGTGGTAATCTCTCTTTTTGTCTTCAAGTAAACATTACCTTTCAGGTAGTATGATTGCTGTCTGTTTTTTTAAACCTGTTCTTCCTGGGGTCTTTGACAACACGAATACAGTTGTCAGCTAGTATAGTTATTCCCTATTGTGTTTAAATTATTTGAGGGTGAGGATAATATCAACGATTGATGCTACCTGCTGCTGCTGCTAAGTCGCTTCAGTCGTGTCCAGCTCTGTGCGACCCCATAGATGGCAGCCCACCAGGCTCCTCCGTCCATGGGATTTTCCAGGCAGGAGTACTGGAGTGAGGTGCCATTGCCTTCTCCAACGCATGAAAGTGAAAAGTGAAACTGAAGTCGCTCAGTCGTGTCTGACTTAGTAGTATTTAAATCACTGGATGATAGAAGGCATCTTTCTCTTCTGAGAAGATTTTAAAAACAAATTGTATAATGTGTGCTTAGTACCTGTTTTACCCTGTGCTTATGTACTTAGGATTGAATAGGACAAAATACATATTTTAAAAACATCGCTCTGTCAGTACACTTGCACATGTTGTAAGCATTTTGTTTTTCAA
The DNA here is from genome assembly GCA_917880005.1 of Nanger dama. NCBI lineage: Eukaryota > Metazoa > Chordata > Mammalia > Artiodactyla > Bovidae > Nanger > Nanger dama. Next base: position 36,348,549 of record CAKJTW010000012.1, read on the forward strand.
TAAACATTATTTAATAAATATTATGTGAATACATTTATTAATGGCACTCAGACAAGGTAAAAATAATTATTTTAGGAGAATTTAGATTAAAGGTGGGAGAGTAGTTATTGTGTAGTATTAGAATTCTGACTGGCAATTTGATGAACTAGAGGAGGAAAGGATGGTCTGTAGTAAATCAGTAACAAACCTTTCAGTTTGAGCAGTAGAGCTAATTTTCTACAAAATAGAGCCACTGGGATCAAGCATTTTATGCACAGTAGCATATCTAATTTAAAAGTATAAATTAGAACTTCTCTGGCAGTTCAGTGGTAAGACACCAAGCTTCCAATGCAGAGACATGGGTTCGTTCCCTAGTTTGGAACTAAGATTCCACATGCTCTGTGGCACAAGCAAAATTTTTTTTAATTAAAAAAATTTTTTTAAGTGTACACAAGTAACTTTGTGGGGGACGAGTATGCAGAAGTGTTTGGAAGCTGGCCTGAGAAATGAAAATACTCTTTTGCTGTAAAATGCAGTTTTTTTTTTTTTTTTCTGCTTTTGTGTACTTGTCAGAACATAACATTTTCTGCTCTTTAAGGAAATTTGGGTAAGGGAACTGTTTGAAAACACTTAAAGCATTCTGGCTTATGGATTAGATTGCATTAGTAAACAAAAGAGCAAATTGGTGAATATGAGTTAACAAAAATTTTGAATAAGAAATTTTCCTATATGCATTTATTTGGGTGTTAATAATTTAATTTTTTAAAGTTTGTTTTAAAACATTGCTTATTGTAGCATATAAATTTATGTTGGGTGGGAAAAGTACAAATGAGAAATTGAAACTGTTTTAAACATGTAACTTAAATGATAGACACTACAATTTTGGGGTTTTGTTTTTTTTTCTGTTTTGTTTTTATTTTTGTTTTTGGTAAAGTAATCTGGATTGCTTATTTTATATGCTGGGATGCTAGTTGTTTTTTCTATTAATACACTTAACTTGCATTCTAGCTTCGCCATTCAGAGACAGGCATCGTGTGGTGGGTTGTGTGACAGTGTCTGTCAATAGTGAAGACAAATAGTGCCAGAGACACTTAACCCATCCAATCTCACCCAGGGTATAGGTCGGTCTCGTTTTCAGACTTCTTCATAAGTCTTTTTTCTTTCTTTCTTTCTTCCTTCCTTCCTTCCTTTTTTTTTTGTTTCTAAATAGTGAATTGATACTGATTGAAACTAAAGCTTTATGTAAAGTTTTATACTTTACGTTAATATTTTAAGAAGAAGAAGAAGAAAAGTAGAAAACGAAGGTTGGCATGTAAGGTGTTGACAAAGCAGGTTTGCAGCCACTTTGTGTGTTCTAGATTTTTCAATCCCTTGGCAACATGAATGTTGGCCTAATAAAATTTTTTCTGTCAATATCTTTCTTCTTTGATCTGAAAATATTTTCTTATATCTGATGACTTTTTTCAAACAAAATGTTTAGATTTGAAGTCATTGTTACCAGTAAGAAAAATGAAATACTTAAAAAGAATAACTTAGGCTGAACAGTATGTGTTTTAGACCAGAAATGGTTTCCAGATAACCTGTGTTGTTTTTTATTACTATTTTCTGAACAGTCTTGTTTACTCCTTCCCGTTCCACTATTGGTTCACTTAGCACACTTGTAAACTTTTAGGGGTTTTTTTTTTTTTTTAAAGGAAACTCAACTGATTTTGCACTGATGTTGAAAAGTTATAAAATATAAGTACATATTTAAATACTAGGGACCACATTTTTATCTTGTAAGCTTAGTTAAATGTCATTTCTGTTATATTTTTTAAAATCAGTGAAAGGTATTTGTTTCTTTTGAGGACTTTAAAGAATGTTTCTAATTTCATAGCTTTCTATAAAAAGTTTAGTTAGGTCCACAAAGTATCATCTCTTTCTTATGGTATTTAAAGCACTGAAATGATGTGATAATTTAATTTCTTGTTTACAAATCTAGAACTAATAGTTCTCAATTTTAAAATGTAATTTAAAGCAAACTGTGTAAAATATACATGGGTTTCTCTATGTAATATCATTTAAAACTCCATTTTCATCTTTCCAAACAAATTAATAATACAGTTGACCCTTGAATGACAGAACGTTGAAGTAAGTAGGGTGCTGTCCCTTAGCACAGTCAAAAATCCATGTATTACTTTACAATTGGCATTCTGTATCCTTGGCTCTTCATCCACAGATTTGAAATCTAAAATGTTCTTGCTATTATGCATTTATTTTTAATAGATATTAAGAATTTGCAAATTTTTTAGTTAATTTATGGATTAATACATAAGTATGTAGGGGCTTCCCAGGTGGCTCAGTGGTAAAGAATCCACCTGCAGCAGATATGGGTTCAGTCCTTGGGTTGGGAAGAGCCCCTGGAGGAGGAAATGGCAACCCACTCCAGTATTCTTGCCTGAGAAATTCCATAGACAGAGACCCTGACAGGCTACAGTCCGTAGGGTTGCAGAGTCATACACGACTGAGCATGCATGCACAGAAGTAAGTCACTTGACTTATATCTGAGTTTTAAGAAAGAAGATTCTTAGCATATTTTTGTAGAAATAGTAAGTTACCTCTAAACTCTTTGAAGTTACTTCCAAACTTTCCCTGTAGCAGATAATGTTGCTATAGTAAGATACAGTCTAAGCATTTTGAGTAATCTTTTTTTTTAACCTGATATGTGTCTATTATTAACACATCGGTACATTTATTTACCAGTTTAATGTAACTCAGCGTACATAGGAAATACTGACCTTCCCATAGATCAATTTAATTAAAAAGTAGAATTTTTACTACATGAAAGTCATAGTATGTTACTTTTCTGGGGAGTCTAAGATGAGAAAGATGTTCTCCATGCTTTCTAAGGGCCCATAGTTCTTATCCCTTACTATACCACCTCACCTGGCATTATTAATGCACTTAGGTGATGTTTTCCTAACCAAAATGGAACATGCTTTTGTGAAGGGTTTTATACACCATCTTCATCAGCATCAGAGTAACAATGATACTATTGTGAAAAGTTTTATAGTTCAAAATATTGTCTTATATTCATTATGTTCTTAAAATAAGTAGAACTTTAGTAGGATCGAACTGAGGTAACCTTTAAAAAATAATTTGAAAAATTAAAGGATGCTTGTCTTTTGACAGTTTATGTTTTCAGCTTTAATAGTTTTGTGCTCATGAATTTTTTAATTTAATAAGAATATCCAGAAAACTGCAGGTATAATATTCAAAATGTGTGTTAGATGTCCATGGAAAATGTAGAGAATATTTTAACTTCTGTAGGGTATGATATCACAGTTTGGCATACCTGTCCCAGAACAGATATTTATGTACAATTATATCAATTGGGTTCTATAACCATGATTTTTAAATAAGACTTGCAAGATTTAATCACGCATGCTTTTAAAGAGCAATGTTAGATTATATCTTGCATATTACATTCATAAATATCATATCTTTCTTTTGAGTTCATGATTACATTTTACCTAATTTTCCGTCTTTCACGGACAGGGATCCCTGAGATGTTCATATTCTGCATTCTCATTTGCGTGGTACCTAGATTCAAAGAGTGGGTGGGAAAAAATGTTGTTTTAGAAATACAAGTTCACAGCATTCATGTTGCATGCTCTGTGTGTTCCACTGCAAATACTGCATGCTGCATACTTGTATTTCTCTGAAAATAATAAACATAGGCTCATACATACAACAACATGTTTCTTTTTTGCCAATAGTTGGAACAGATGGAGGAATGTTAGACATAATACCTTTTTACCTTTTATAAAATGAATTCTGTCATATTTTTCAAAAAAATAAGGAAAACCTTGTTATTTAAACCCAAAGTGGCTACAAATCAGCTCCTAAACTGTCACTGACATTAGTATCTAGAATTTTGTAGTTTTTACAAATCTTTTAAAATATTTATTTACTAAGAAAACATTGCATTAATGCATGATACAAAATTGATAAATTTTTTCTTTAAATTGGAATGCAGTTTAAAGTGAATTTTTCCAATTTCAACTACTGCATTTGACAAGGATACAAACTGGAAAATGGAACTGGTATCATCTAATTGCTTTAAGTGCCTTAACTCATGGTAGTTGAGAAAAATCTTTCCATGTGGCATTATGTAGATTACATTATTTATGGCTAATGTTAGTATTTTTCAGCCTTGACAGCACTGAAAAATTGTGGGTGAATTTAGTTCTTTCAGTGATTTGAGTGTTTTGGTGCATTTTTTCAATTTTAAAGTAGATCTTTGGCACTTAGCTTTTGATTATCTAAACATTGGCATTCTTACATTTCACTCTTTACATAATTAATGTGGATGTTGCAATTCTAGTAACTGCACATCACAGTTTTAAATTTTATGCCACTTTAAAACAGTAGCATACATGCTATAGGTAAAAATTAATTTCAATTTAAACATTTTTAGTTGTCACATGTTGCCTATTTTCATTTTTGTATATGTTTATGATTATAAACCCTTCTGTATCTTATACAAGTTAAAATTGTATAGGACTGATAACTTCCAACTGTAACATAAGTGTGCTTCCATAGATTATGTTGTTAAAGGGTTTAGAAGTTGTATTTTTCAATGAGCTGATCTGCTAGTGGCCACACATTTTGAAAAGATCTACTTTCGACTTTTTCAGTTAGGCATAGGCAAGGGAAATGATTTTATGAAAAACCTTTTTATAAGAACTATTAATAATTCTGATTCTCTCCTGAGATTTTTTTTTCTGTTCAACTCTTTTTCATTAGATTTCAGTCAATAAAATTTAACTGTTTACTCACTTGAAGAAATTCCCTTAGTAGTTAAAATCAAGTAGACCTTTTAAAGAGGGAGTAAATGGACAGTGGTAACCAAGTGCTGAATGTCTAATCAAGTACTTTACAAGAAGAATCCATCCATAAATAACTCCTTCCTCTGTTTTTCATTCTGCCACAAAGAATGGTATTGTTAGAGATCATGGTTTTGAACTGCCACTTCCAACTTCTGGAGACCCTCTGTAGTTACCTTGCTTATCTTCTACAGCCCAGCCTGTTCCAAATCAAACCTTTTTCATTTTTATTCTTCTAGATTTTAAAATAATCATAGTGACGGTACCAGTTCCATTTTGCCTCCAATTCAGTTGATTATATATTTTTTCTATTTATTTCTCATTTTATAATTGATATCTGGAATAATCAGCAGCTCTTTTCTCATTTATTTTCTCATATTTTTATTCCAGGATTTGCCTCTGAAGCAGGGAGTGTCTGCATTAAAAATGACCTGTAGTTCTCTGCTTCATAGGTTAGAAACTTATTTTAATATTTTGTGGCTAAGCACAGTCCCACTTTTCAAATTCTATAATGAATTATTTAATTGGCATTGAATGTGGACCACAAGCATATATTTCATATTGGGGTTTTTTTTTATTATTTTAAATGATTTAAAATTCAATAGAAATATCCAGCTGAGACAATAAAAGCTTTATTCTTGCTTTACAGCTTAAAACATTAAATTAGATTTTTTAAAATCTATCAATTATAACAAGTAAAATAATGCTATTTTGGCATTTTTTAAAAATTGTGCTTTTTAGGCCTTGTATTGCTTGAAGCATTTATATTCTAAAACTTAACCAAATTCCAACTATTCATTATGGGGAAAACAATCAGTTCACAAATCACTTTTCATTGGGACTGCTAGCCAGCGTAGGTTGAAACATGTATAGTGTATTTACTCTTAAATTGTACACTGCAGATGCTTCTTCAGCTCCTTCCTCTTCCTCCATGGGCGGTGCTTGCAGCTCCTTTACCACCTCTTCCAGCCCTACCATTTATTCTACCTCAGTCACCGACAGCAAGGCTATGCAAGTCGAGAGCTGCTCCTCAGCCTTGGGGGTAAGTAACCGAGGGGTAAGTGAAAAGCAGTTAACCAGTAACACAGTTCAGCAGCATCCATCAACACCGAAGAGGCACACAGTCTTGTACATCTCACCACCACCTGAGGACTTGCTGGATAACAGTCGGATGTCCTGCCAGGATGAGGGGTGTGGATTGGAATCTGAGCAGAGCTGCAGTATGTGGATGGAGGATTCCCCTCCAACTTCAGTAACATGAGCACCAGTTCCTACAATGATAACACTGAGGTACCTCGTAAATCACGAAAACGAAATCCAAAGCAGAGGCCGGGGGTCAAACGACGAGATTGTGAAGAATCTAATATGGATATATTTGATGCCGACAGTGCCAAAGCACCTCACTATGTGCTTTCTCAGCTTACCACGGACAACAAAGGCAACTCAAAAGCAGGAAATGGGTTGGTATTCACATTTTTTTAAAGTTCTCTCACCATTATGCAAAACAAAAAAATAAGTCATTCCTCATTTTTCTTAAATGCTCAGCTCAAGTTTGCATCTAAAGCAAAGATACTAATTTTATCATTGATATAACATGAAAATTTTAACTTAAAATGATCAGGTTTCACAAGAGAAGATAATAAAATACCATCAGATTTTGCCAGTAGGTATCTTAGAAAAGGTATGATTAAGTAGTAGAAAATGAAAATAATCTGTTTAAGAAATAACTTAAATTTCAGATGAATTTATACTTTAAAAGATTTTTAAAATATTTTTACTCATTGAGATAGCTAGTAATGTAATGGCTCTAGCTAAAACAGACTTTTACGGAGGGCTAATTGGTTTTATCTTTCACATTGTCTCCCCATATAATTCAGTTTATTTCCATTTTTATTTGATGAAATAATTTTCCTTTGATGAAAACAAAAACTAAGTTGATAGTTTGAGTCTCAATTTAGATTCATGTATTTATTTTAAGCTTTTGTTTAATATATTTTGCCAGTTTAGGATTTCTTTAAAAATAAATATATCACTTTTTTCTGTGATTCTGGGTTATGTATTTAAAGGGTAATAGAACAGAATCATAGTACCTGTTTTGAGTTTTCGTTCATTTCTGCCAGTTTACAACACATACTTATATATTTCAGTAGCTATATTACAGCACGTTCACTTCTTAAAGTACAGAATCCTGTGACTTAACTTTCTAATTCCTTTGATACTTTCATTGTAGCATTTAATTGCTAGACTTCTGATTACATTTTCCTACAGTATATTCAGTGTAGTTTGATAAAGTTAAACTTACTGGATCATGAGAGATTACTTTTTTTGGTTGGTCTTTTAGTTGACCAGGATCTCCTACAAGTTTAGGTTGTCACAGAATATGATGGAGATGCTTTTGATTGGTTCATTATTTGATTACATCATTGGTGGATTTTTAGATAAAAATCTGATTGAGAGTTACAGAGAATATCTTTAGTGTTTCTTAAACTTTCCTTAAATATTTTCTCAGTATATTTTAAAAGTAATATCTACCATTTAAGCAATGATTATTCTGTACTACTCTCTTCTCTTCTCTGATCTAAAACTCCTTTGGGGTGATGAAGTTAAATAAAAAATGCCCATTACTCCTTTGGGGTGATGTAGTTAAATAAAAATGCCCATTTAAATATTTTTCATTTTTAGAAAGTTCAGGTTAAGAAATTATCCAAAAAATATTTATATACCCTTTCCAAAAGTATTACTGTTAGCAGAGCCCTAACAATTGTAGGACATTTTGATGATGATGTAGGACATTCTATTACCTGTAGAGTAATGCTCTGAAACATAGTAGCATAGATATAAAAGGTTCATATGTGTCTATTGTTAAATACAGGTATGTGTTTATTTGGGCTTCTGTGGAGAAAATGGGTTTTTTTAAGTTCCATAAGAGAGATTTTTATACTGAAAAAATGGTAAAGTTCAGATGAAGAACAAATAAAATTTTGACTTAACAGTTAGTCAACACACATGATTTGCAGTTGCTGTTAAAAAGATATCTTGACACATCTTTTCTGCTTCTGCTTTTGTATGATAGATATATCTTAGAAATGATTTGAGGTTACCCAGGGAAAGTATAATAACATTTGTCAAGACAAAATCTCTCATGAAATAATTCATGGAACAGAAACTCATCAAGCAGCAGAAGAAATGTCCAGCTTCTTAGGTAATGGAAAAACATTTGACACTAGCCTGTGAAAATGATGGAAGAAGTTTAAACTTTGAATTTATAAGAATTATATTGAGGAAAGGATAAAACCATATGTAAATATAAAAAAATTAGATCTTTGGAAACAATTGTTAAGAGGATCTCAAAAATAGTTCATAGATGTTAGAAAATGAAAGAAATTTTGCCATAAAATTTCAATTTATATAAAGCTACATTATAGAAAATACACTCTCAAATATTTTGGTACAGCAGTTTTTATTTATCTTCAAGATGGAAATAGCATTTTGTATAATTAAAATGTTAAATGAAAGAATTTGCTAAGAAAACAAAACTATTTTTAAAAAACTACTCAGTTATTTAAGCATTCCATATTTTTCTTAAATTCTTCACCTAAATATCCTGAGAATCAGTAGCCCAGTGTCTCTTCTAGATATTCCTAGAAATTAAGATATGATATATGTGAAACTGTTTTAGGCGTTTTGTAGTAAAAAATTATTTTTGTGACAGGCAACCAGAACGATGTGCAGCACAAAGAATTAAACTCTCATTTTAAGACTTCTGAATGGAATATGGCAAGATAGTGGATTTTCTTTTATATAGTCAATTTAAAAGTAAAATTCCATACAAATAGCTGCTATTTTCTTATTTTTTTCCTTAAGCCATAATGCATTAAAAATTAGTAATTTGAATGAATACTTTTCTAATAATTAGTTGATGTTCTGTTTTACACAGCTTGATATCTAAGTATGTGTGCATTCCATTTTTACATTTAAACCTAGAGAATAAAGTTAGTTTTAAGGGCTTTTAAAAGTATCATTTCAGAAACTGATTACCTGTGTTGTTCTTTAAACCCTAATGTGTATACTTCATTAACTTAATAGTTTTCATCCCAAATGAAATGTTTTATTGAAGTAATCAAGCTTAGTATCTTATTTATCCTCATAAATATTGCTTTGGCTAGCATAAGTGAATACAGAAGCCATATCTTGCCAAATTAATGATGTGCTACAGTTTTCTTATATTTCAGACTAAAAGTCTTCTGCTTTTCATTGTAAAGTTAATAGATATTAGTTACAAACATTTGAAAAATGCAGAAAAATAGAAGACAAGAAATAATCTATAATCTAGTAAATCAATGCAACTAATTTCTTTTAGTCCCTTTCAGTGCATATTTGGGGATTTTTATATGGTTTGAGTGAATATTTTTGCTTTGATTTTTAAATTAAAAAAATTTTTTTGACCATACTGTGCAGCATGTGGGATCTTTGTTCTCCAACCAGGGATTAAACCCTTGACCCCTGCACTGGGAGCACAGTCTTAACCACTGGACTGTCCGAGGAGTCCCTGCTTTGATTTTTCAAATGATTAAAAAATAGTATCACTATAGAATTTCATATGCAAAATACTGTATTCACTGCAAAGATTTGAGTTTCTACCCACAATAATGAAAAAATAGAATTTATTGCCCTTTGTTTTGACTTTGATTCCATACTTTTGTTCATAGAATTTTTTCTTCCAGGGCCATTTAAATTACTTATACAGGTAATCTTTGACTTAATTATGTCAAACTTCATCAACAAGTTTGCCTTCATCAGCAAATACTTTTTCAGCATCTTTTGTTTTGGGAATTGTGCAAAGTTTAAGGAATATGAGGATGATTGAGCAAAGTACTTCCCCCTCAGAACCTTTTTCTCAAGTCAGTTTGACTGCATTCTTTTGCATCCCTTCTTGCCTCCACTCTTCTGTCCCTTTCCTAGCCATGCGTTCACCCCTGTCCCAAATTCCACTCAGAATGTTATCATTTCCCTCTTTATTATTGACTACTGAGGCAACAATTTGATTAGAAATGACAGCGGTAGGGACTTCCCTGACAGTCCAGTGGTTAAGACTTCATCTTACAATGCAAGCGATGCAGGTTTGATCCCTGGTCAGGGAACTAAGATGCCACATGCCTCAAGGCCAAAAAAATAAAAACCCAAAATATAAAACAGAAGCAATATTGTAAAAAATTCAATAGAGTTTTAAAATAATCCACATATTTTAAAAAATTATTAAAAAAAGAAAGTGGAGAGGTGAACGTTGGAGTGAGGTTTTAGGCTGCTTAGCCACCTATGTTTGAAGTCATAATATTTCTCCTGGGACCTGTTTGCTTTTGGACAGGATTTTGGCCACAGTCATCTCTTGGATCCTGTATCTTCAATATGAGTGTAAACTTTAGGACTGGGAAAATCATGCCAAAAGCATTGTAGGCCCTATCTCTGTTTTTAAATATACATAGGTAATTTTTAAACTATAGTATTGTTTTCTATTTATTTTTATCACATATTTACAGTACTTCAGATTAAATGTATTGACCTGAAGTCCTAACCACCACTTGAAATATTTCTTTGAACATACGTTCTGCATAGCAAATGCATGATACATCAGTAAACACTGGAAATCCAACTTAGAAAAATAAGTTAAATTGCCTATCTGTAAAGCCCAGATTATACATTTTTATATGCTAAAGGCTTTACTTATTTAATCACAAGTGAAAATACTCTGAAAAATTAAGGCCTTTTTTTTTCCTTCTTGCTACCCCTACTTTTGCACTGTAAGACCTATTAGAAGATAATGATAATCTTGTAACTTTATGTAACACTCACACATATATGTAATTTTTAAACTTTATTTTGACTGAAGTACAATGTGAAAGGTTACAGTGACATTAGCTATTCTCTTTCCTGTTATGCTTGGTTTATTGCATTCAGTCTTCCTTCCTCTTGCCACGCATATACATTCTTTGTCTTCCCTGTCCAACTTTATTACAACATTCAATTTTTAGTTTTTTTAATTGAAGTATTTATTTATAATGTGCCAATCTCTGCTGTACAGTAAAGTGACTTTGTGTGTGTGTGTGTATATATATATATGTACACACACACATTCTTTTTAATTAAAAAGTTATAAAAGATACTTTGCTTATGGAATGTATCATTCCTTAGGCTGTATTTATTTTGTCAGTAAGATAATTAGTTGATTTTAATGTTACTGCCTGTTCTCTTTCTTTCTTTGTCTTGGATGACTTTTGTAGAAAACTCCTTTTGATACTTTTTCCACTTTGTGCTTTGATTTCTCAGAACATTGGAAAACCAAAAGGAACTGGAGTAAAGAAGAGCCCAATGTTATGTGGACAGTATCCTGTTAAAAGTGAGGGAAAGGAGCTGAAGATAGTTGTACAACCTGAGACCCAGCACAGAGCTCGGTACCTGACTGAGGGCAGTCGTGGTTCAGTAAAGGACAGAACACAGCAAGGCTTTCCTACAGTGAAGGTACTTATTTTATTTATCAGTAAATGAAGAATTTTATCTACTTTTATTCATTAGTTATTTTGTTTCTAACCAATAAAAGCTGTCTAAAATAAAACTAATCGCTGTATATATTAGAAGTTAAAGTCTGAATCATAAGCCAGATTTGTTACTCTGATGTCATTTGAATTTTAGTTTAAATGGAAACAGAATGTGCTCTAACAAGTAAAATATATGGCAATCATGAACTATCTTCCCTTTATGTTTGACATTGGTAGCAACTCTTTTACATTCTTTCCAAACCTATATTTTAGAAATATTTTAAAGTGAATCCAAAGAAATATTGTAGAAATTATTGTGGACTTGGAAAATAAAGTTTTTGAGATGTCGAAAGCAATCAGGTCTACTCAACAGCAATTAGGTCTACTCAACTCTGAAAAGAGTTGGTTGATAGGTAACTTAAGTTTCCAGTTTTAGGAAACAGGATATCAATTGAGTCTTTAGCTTTTCAGAACTTAGGCTAAAAGGAAAAAGAAGGAGCAGTTAAATTTCAGCACCCGGCTTACCTTATTATAAAGATTTTTTCTCTTTGAAGACAAACCAAAATAAAAGTGGGTAGGGGATATTTAACAATGTTCTTACCCCTTGCAAAATACTAAACAGGGAGGAATTTTGGCTAGTCACAGGGTAGATTCTTGTAAATACAGTTTGTGTAAATGTTTTAGTTGAACATCATTTCATTGAACTGCCTTTCTTTTTATACATGAAAGAATGGCAGAAACTTGAAATCAAGAAACTTACTCATGACCATTATAAGGTTGGTTAATAGTTACATGTACAGTATCAGTCTACCCCTCTACTGCTCACCACACCAGTCCTTCTTTAGTCCCCCAAACTTAGGACAACAGGCAAGTTAAACATTTAAATTACACTTTGTGTAAATATTTGTTTAGCCAGACATTTTGATAGTTTGAAATTTTTAACCTAACTGCTCTGGCTTTAAGTAAGTTTTGTCTAAATACTTATCTATAGAAGTATTGTTAGATTAATTGCCTGTAATAGGGGATGAATTGCCTGATATTAAAAGTTTATTTATTCACTCATTCAACAGATATGGTACCCTTCTATGTATCAGACACTGTTCTGTGGTACTGCTGACTAACAGCTTGGGTAGACTGCTTATTTGCCTGGTTATTTGACTCATTATGATACCATAGATACTGAGATACAGCTATTCTTGAATAAAAAACATTTATGAGTTATTTTTAAGCACTTTGATGTGCACTGTACAAGTTATTTTGTGATTTTCTATGTTCTGTATTAGCAGCTTCAATGTTTAACTATAAACTGTAACAAGAACCCAATTTATTTATTCGTCAGCATACAAACTGTAATTTTATTTATGAAGGCTTGTTAGCGACCTGTAAATGACCCATAGGTCCTGGTTTGAACCAGCAGTTTGTCATATCATAATGTTCTGGCCTGTGATTTTATGATGTTGCATATATGCATCTAGTCTATGAAAATAAGCCCCGTTCCTCTGTTCTTTATATAGCTGAAGGTCAAATGCTTTCCTACCCAATAACTTTCACAGAGTAAAAATTTAGTAGATGTACTCTTACTTGATGATGATGCCACTAACACAGTTCAGTGAATTTTCCATTAGTGGTGGTGGTAAATCCTGAGTAACCCACATGCTTTGGCAGTCCACAAATTTATAAATACCTCAAAGGATTGTGTATTCATTCTCATTTGGTTGTAAAAATTAATTACAAATGATAATTTTTCATTACATATCTAAAATTTTAATTAAAATGTGATTGTTGCAGAACTAAAAGTTTTCTTGAAAAATTTAGCTAATTCTCCTTTATGAAAACATTTTTCCTCTGTTTTTCTGGAGGACTTATTTCTTTACTATAATCCAGTTATAAATATAATAATATAAGACTTGACCTTAAGTGTTTGATTTTTACAGTTCAGTTATTTGGAATACTAATTACTGTTTATGCTCCATGTTATCTCATTCCAGCTGGAAGGCCATAATGAACCAGTGGTGTTGCAGGTGTTTGTGGGCAATGACTCTGGTCGAGTGAAACCACATGGATTTTATCAGGCCTGTAGGGTAACTGGGCGAAATACAACTCCCTGCAAAGAAGTGGATATCGAAGGCACTACTGTTATAGAAGTTGGCCTTGATCCAAGCAACAATATGACACTGGCGTGAGTACTTACTAAAAATTTTTTTGTTAGTTCATTACACTTTTGCAATAGAAGGAAAAGTTTTTAGTTTGTAATGTAAATATAAAAGATTTTTAGTTTTAAGCATTGCAAATAAAAAGAATAGATTATGGCAGAATTATAATGGGGGAAATGAATTCTTGCCCTTTGCTAGAGAATTCCCATAGTGAAAGGCAAGGATATAAAAGCAAGGTGGAATGCTGGCTTTTGCAAAATAGTATAGACTTATATGTTGGTTTTATAATATTAACATTAAAAACTAAAATTACAACAAATTTGATTTGCTTTCCTAAATTCCACTTTTGTAGTGTTTGCAGTAGAAACTGACAGACATAATTTGTGGTGTCTTTAACCAATCTTGGAATGAAAAAGCATATTCTTAGTCTAAATTTACCTTCTATTTCCATTTTCCTGTGTTAAAAAAATGATGTTCTACGATTACCTATTTTTCATGTTACGCATTTTCATTTCCTGAAATATATTATAAGTGTTAAGGATTTAAATTAAAATATTTTTTCCTTAACCCTTTTGTTGAGGACCTTTAATCTGAAAGATAAACTTAACAACAGCAAATATTGATATGGGATAGACCTTGTTGTAATTATTTGTATTGGATAGCTAAAGACTTTTCTTTACTTGGTGTTTTTTTTTAAAGCTATTTTGAATAAGTAAGAGGGAAGTAATAAGTTGGAAAAGGGAAATTTTGAAACATATTTAAATAAAGATTTTTAACTTTTGAGATTATAAAAGTAAATGTATATGGTGGAAGATAGAGAGTTACTGATTATAAAAATAGTACTTACTCCTTATAAGTTGAAAACAGAATAAATTTTTAAAATGAGTAAAAATAGTAGTAATAAAAACTAAAAACATACTCCTCAAATGCCAACTTCCAACTTAATAGAACTACTTACAATTTTGACATTTATTGTTTCATCCTTTTTTCTGATAAAATGAGATAATAATCTACTCACTGCTCTATAACCTACTCTTCACTTACTATGAGCATTTTCCCATAACATTAAATATTTAAATGTACATTTTAATGGCTGTACAGTGTTCCATTTTGAGGCGAGACAGTTGCTAGATTTTTTCCAAGTAAAGTCTGTTCCTTATTTTAATATCCGAATTAGGTACAAAAGGAAGAGGAACTTAAATTAGTTAAATTTAATTTAATTTTTTAAAGCAAAAGTATCTCTTATAAACCATAACTTATGTTCAAATTTTAAAATAGTGATTTCTATACTATTTTTTCCTATTATTATTATAAATAAAAAGTTGACCAGAGAAGTTATGAATATTTAGAATTTATACTTCTCTATTTTAAAAATTTGGAATAATTATATTACATATTCAAAAATTAATAAAGAAGCAAATTATACTTGAAAATGTTTAAGAATATATTACTATTTATACAGCAGAAAATATCAATTAATATATTTTTTCTGTATTAGGGTTGACTGCGTAGGGATATTGAAATTGAGGAATGCTGATGTTGAAGCCAGAATAGGAATTGCTGGTTCCAAGAAAAAGAGCACTCGTGCCAGATTGGTTTTTCGAGTTAATATCACAAGGAAAGATGGCTCCACTTTGACACTGCAAACACCTTCTTCTCCAATTTTATGTAGTAAGTAAGAAAATATGAAGATATTAAATAATAGAGGGTTTTTTCCATTTTCTGTTTATCGTTCAGATATCTCTAAATTTCAGTTGTATTACATACTCGAGCTTATGGTCATGCAAACTTTGCAACATTTTAAAAGCTATAATCAAGTTTTCTAGACTAAACTAAAGGTGGGTAATTTCTAATAAGATTCAGAAGTATGTGCATTTTGTAGTTTCCTGTTAATCTTATACTGATATAAAAAGTAATTTGAATAGTTAGCCTAAGTAAATTACAAATCCGAAGGATTTTCACAGCATCTTCATTTTGTGGTAAATTGCTGTGATACTGTTTTGTGTTAGAACATAAGGAAACAGAAAGGTAAGCAGAACTTTGTAAATATATAGTAGTGAGAGTTCTGATTACAAATTCAAGTGCTGTAGTATAATGGGAAATTAAATTCTTACTTTGCTGACCTTGGCATAGAAAATAAATGTGTGTGTATTTAAATTTAGTCGTGTTGTATGTGCCTCACCATATAGTCTGATTTCCCTGTAATGAGTATAAGTACAGGTAATACATAGGAAAATTTTTTCCTTTGTACATCCCTTAAGAAGATTTTCATTAAGTATTATGTTCTTTGGCCTTGCTTCTGAATTCAGAAGAGCAGAAGAGACTGAGTGAATTCCATTTACTTGAATTTCCTATTAGATGGTTATGAGTATTATGACCTTAGTACCCCCAGACACTTACAAAGCCTTTGTTATTTAATTGTAGCTTAGTTTTGTCAGCTTATTCACCCTTACAGTAAATCTTATTTTTCCTTTCCTTTTAATTCATTTCAGATGTGAATACCTATACGTTAGCTTGGCAAACCCCCTTGTTTTAAAAGAGTAGTAGGAAATATATTTGTGATCTCAATAGAACTCAGAAGACTTCTATTTTTCATTATTATGAAAGTTTTGTTATGGTATTAGTGTTTCCTTGGACTATTTCTGGATAATGCTCACTTATAAATATGCTCCTTTTAAAGTTTGTAGATTCCATGTCCATTCTGTTGTGTTCAGATAGGGACAGAATAAATAATCTGTAGATGGTTTATTGAATTCTGAAGTTTTTCTAATATGGGTGCTAGTTTACTATAAATCACAATATGTCTCAACTTGAATATTATAAGGATGGAATTTCAATTTTAGTGGGGTACATGCAGTTCTTCTTTTATGTGATCTAATGCTTTGAGCATGACCATAGCCACTCTCTGAAGACCAGATCCAGGAGATGCTAGACAGTTCAGATCATACTGCCTTAGCAGGAACTGGGAGACGGTTGTCAACTTTATTTTATTTTATTTTTAATATTTATTTTAATTGGAGGGTAATTTACTTTACAATACTATAGTGGTTTTTGCCGTACATCAACATGAATCAGCCATGGGTGTACATATGTCCCCCCCTCCCCAAACCCCCTCAACTTTATTTTATTAATAATTGTTTATTTCTTCTTTCAGTAGTTCATTTCTTTATTTCCTATTTAATTGAAGCATTGTTAAAATATAAATATAAATGTATCCAGCTAAAGATAGGAAATATAAAAGAAACAGAAAACATGATTTTCTGAAATTTTTCATCTATAGTTACAATTTTCATTCATTAATTATCACCATTAATGGTAACATATTAATATGTTCATGTTGCAAAAAGTGTTATCTCCCTTGGAAGATGTGTCTGGGTGAATATGATAGTCCTAAGAAGCAGCAGCATATAGTGGAAGGCATATAGAGCTAATAATAAAAATTGCCATATTTTGAACTCTTCACAGTACGCCAGAGATTTTATTAACAATTTTATAAGCATTATTTTACCCTCACCATTGCCTTTTATTGTTTCTGTTCTACAGTTGATGAAACTGAGACTTAAATAACTTCCTTAAGGTCACATAGCTAGTATATAGTAAGATCAGGATTAAAAGCCTCCTTTTTAGCCATTGTGCTGTGTTGCCACCACAGTCACTTAAAATTTAGCAGTGCTAAAACAAAATTGAATGATTCATTTTACCCCAGGTATAGCCTCCAGATGGTTAGGACTATAGTTACAGTATGAAATTATGTTAGAAAACTATTTCCTCTACCTATGTGATTTGTGTTGTGTAATTTATAGATTTTTATGAATTTAGAAAATAGATCTCAATTTATATTAGGGGATTTTGCTTGAATACCTATATTATCCCTTCCATTTGCTTTTGTAAATGTCATTTATTATGGAGTTGTAGGATATATATTTTTACTCCTTTAGTTGACTATTTGGCATTTATCTTGCCATCTGCTTGGTGAAATTGAATTAGATAAACTTGAGCAATACTTTCTTTTAAACTTTGCAATAATAATTCGTTAGAAATGGAATGGGAGGTAGAAGGAAACAGGAAGATGAGAGGTAAGTAGAAAGGAAGAGGGGCCAAAAGGTGCTAGAGGTGAAAGGGAGGAGAGGAAACAGATAATTGATCTTCCCTCTAGAGGCACTCAGTGGAAAGAAGGCCTAATGCCAGAATTCATGCTGTGCCTTGTGACCTTAGAAAAACAATCTTGCTTCTACTTGTTGGTTTAACAGTGGCCATTGGATCCATTTTCTTTAGTTCGTTTATTTTTAAGGGGATAGAAGAATCCTCTCCTTTCACACCTTTAGATTTCTCCAGGAAATATATATATACTAGATCAAAGTAAAAATATCAATTTTCAAACTTTTTAGTATCTACCCTTCTGTAATACTTTTTAATGTGGCAAAATTAATCATAGCTTTTTTCAATATAATGTTTTATCTTACTAATACTTACTGTATTAAGTCTTACTAAAATTAACAAGTTCTTCCTTTACTTATATCTGACTCTTCCACAACTTTCGGGAATGACTAATATCATTCAGTAAACTTTTGTTCTATTCAGTTCAGTTCAATTCACTCAGTCATGTCCAACTCTTTGCGACCGCATGAATCACAGCACACCAGGCCTCCCTGTCCATCACCAACTCCCAGAGTTCACCTAAACTCATGTGCATTGAGTCGGTGATGCCATCCAGCCATTTCATCCTCTGTCATCCCCTTTTCCTCCTGCCCTCAATCCCTCCCAGCATCAGAGTCTTTTCCAGTGAGTCAACTCTTCGCGTGAGGTGGCCAAAGTATTGGAGTTTCAGCTTCAGCATCAGTCCTTCCGAAGAAATCCCAGGGCTGATCTCCTTTAGAATGGACTGGTTGGATCTCCTTGCAGTCCAAGGGACTCTCAAGAGTCTTCTCCAACACCACAGTTCAAAAGCATCAATTCTTCGCTGCTCAGCTTTCTTCACAGTCCAACTCTCACATCCATACATGACTACTGGAAAAACCATGGCCTTGACTAGACAGACCTTTGTTGGCAAACTAATGTCTCTGCTTTTGAATATGCTGTCTAGGTTGGTCATAACTTTTCTTCCAAGGAATAAGCGTCTTTTCATTTCATGCTGCAGTCACCGTCTGCAGTGATTTGGGAGCCCAAAAAATAAAGTCTGACACTGTTTCCACTGTTTTCTTATCTATTTCCCATGAAGTGATGGGACCAGATGCCATGATCTTCGTTTTCTGAATGTTGAGCTCTAAGCCAACTTTTTCACTCTTCCTCTTTCATCAAGAAGCTTTTAGTTCTTTTTCACTTTCTGCCATAAGGGTGGTGTCATCTGCATATCTGAGGTTATTGATATTTCTCCCGGCATTCTTGATGCTTGTGATTCTTCCAGCCCAGTGTTTCTCATGATTTACTCTGCATATAAGTTAAATGAGCGGGGTGACAATATACAGCCCTTCTTCACAGACCTTAAAAAGGCTTTCTAATTCTTTTGACAGGCTGAAATATTTGCTGTTATTTTTCAGTATTCAAATGTTCATTTTCTTTAGCTTTATTTTTGAGGCTTATATTTGAACAACATCTAAAAGCACATTGTTTTTTATAATACCAGAAAAGTGGCTGCTTTTTTCTGTTATAATTTTTTAAAGCAATGTGATTCCTTTTAAGAGGCAGCTTACTAATTTCTTAAAGGTAAAAATAAAACAGCTAATGCTTAAATAATCTGACTTCAGTTCTATTTGGTATAGAGTATGTCATGTTAGATAACCACCAAATTTTTTAACAGGTAAGATTTTTTAAGGTCAAAAGTTAAATTATCTTGAGCAGACTAGTTCTTTGTGTAATGTAAATACAAATATATAAAATAAACATTGTACCTTCAGAGGGGCCTCATTTGGTCATCTTATGCCTTTTAATGCATAAAAGGGAAAAAGGAGATAGGGATAAGTTTTGATAATCATGAGCAAACTGGAGTTTCCATATAGTATTTTATAAGTGGGTAGTTGGAGAAAGAAATGGCAATCCACTCCAGTGTTCTTGCCTGGAGAATCCCAGGGACGGGGGAACCTGGTGGGCCATCATCTCTGGGGTCACACAGAGTCGGACACGACTGAAGCAACGTAGCAGCAGCAACAGGGGGAAGATTATAGACTTCTCATTCATTTTGTTACTATAATATATTCATATAATTTTGCACCTTTACTGTTTTCTAATCAAAATAATATTTATCATATTTTTCTTGAATGTCATTTAAAAACAAGTATCTAGTTCCATTGTTACTCCAAAAAGTTATAAATTAATTCAGTTAGTTCTTTGTTTTAAAAGGGTATATGATTACCAGTGTATGACTGATAACTGTTTCCATCTATTCATACATTAACCCTTGGTTCTAGACCGTATATATGTATATACAGTCACAATTTTTTTAAACTCTTAGGCATTGCTGAAAATATTATTTGGCATTTAATTAGGATAAGATACTTGTTTGTATCAATAAATGAAACTAAATGATGCTAAAAGTAATAAATTTTAAACAACCCCCCAAAATTCTAAGTGCTCATACAATGCAGTTTTACTGTTCCCTCATTTTATGATAATATTGGCTGCAGTTGAGGAACAGCTCCATTTTCTTCACTGTGGGAACCAGGCTTTAGAAGCTGCCTTTTTCTTGGATACTGCTAGTTTTTTAGTGGAGGAAAAAAAGATGGTGCAACCACGTGGAGATGGTAAAGCCTGGAAGTGGCACATTACTTCAGTTCACATTTCATTATATAAACAAGTCATGTGGCCAATCCTTAAATGAGTGCGGCAAGAATGACCTTGTGTGGAGCAAGAGTCTTCTGACAGAAAGGGCAGGCCTAGTGAAAACGGGGCAATAGATACTTTGACAATAGTAATTTCCCACATTACTTTCTTGTAAAGATAAAATTGATTATCAAATATGTAAGTACCTAAGGAGAAAAAAACTTAAAAACTTTGGTTAAAGTTTAGTTATTGTTATTCAGTTGCTAAGTTGTGTCTGACTCTTTGTGATCCTGAGGACTGCAGCACGCCAGGCTTCTCTGTCCTTAACTTTCTCCCAAAGTTTGCTCAAACACTTGTCCATTTAGTCAGTGATGCCATCCAACCATCTCATCCTCTTTCGCCCCCTTCTCCTCCTTCCTTCAGTCTTTCCCAGCATCAGTGTTGTTTTGAATGATTCGGCTCTTTACATCAGGTGGCCACAGTATTGGAGCTTCAGCTTCAGCCTCAGGCTTTCCAGTGAATGTTCAGGGTTTATTTCCTTTAGGATTGACTGATTTAATCAGCTTGCTGTTCAGGGAATTCTCAGGAGTCTTCTCCAGCAAAACATTTCAAAAGCATCCAGTCTTTGGTGCTCAACCTTCTTTATGGTCCAACTCACATCCATACATGACTACTGGAAAAACTATAGCTTTGACTATACAGATCTTTGCTGGCAAAGTGGATCATTAAGACCTTTTTTGTATAGCTCTTCTGTGTATTTTTGCCGATTCTTAAACTCTTCTGCTTCTGTTAGATCCTTGCTGTTTCTGTCCTTTATTGTGCCCATCTTCTCATGAAATGTTCCCTTGGTATCTCCAGTTTTTTTGAAGAGGTCTTTAGTCTTTCCCATTCTGTTGTTTTTCCTCTGTTTCTTTGCATTGTTCACTTAAGAAGGCTTTCTCATCTCTCCTGACTATTCTCTGGAACTCTACATTCAGTTGGTTATATCTTTCCCTTTCACCTTTAACTTCTCTTTCTCAGCGTGTAAGGCCTCCTCAGACAACCACTTTGCCTTCTAGCATTTCTTTTTCTTTGGGATGGTTTTAGTCACTGCTTTCTATAGTGTTAGAAAACTCCATCCATAGTTCTTTAGGCACTCTGTCTATCAGATCTAATCCCTTGAGTCTACTTGTCACCACCACTGTATAATTGTAAGGGATTTGATTTACTGAGCATGGCCCTGGCCACCAAAGCAAGACCCAGCTTTCCCCACAGCCAGTCTCTCCCATCAGGAAGCATGCACTAGCCTCTTAGTCTCATCCATCAAAGGGCAAACAGAAGAAGCAAGAACTACAGTCCCACAACCTCCAGAATGAAAACCACAATCCCAGAAAGGTAACCAAAATCACCACATGAATCAGAGCTTTGTGTAACTCGAAGCTATGAGCTATGCCGTAAAGGGTCACTCAAGATGGATGGGTCATGATGGAGGGTTCTGACAAAATGTGGTCCACTGGAGAAGGAAATGGCAAACCCCTTCAGTATTCTTGCTTAAGAACCCCATGAACAGTATGAAAATGCAAGATATGACACCAGAAGATGAGTCCCCCAGGTCGGTAGCTGTCTGACATGCTCCTGGGGAATAGCAGAAAAATAGCTCTAGAAAGAATGAAGAGGCTAGGCCAAAGCAGAAACATTGCTGAGTTGTAGATGTGTCTGGTGGTGAAAGTAAAATCCGATGCTGTAAAGGAACTTGGAATGTTAGGTCCATGAATCAAGGAAAAGGTCAAGCAGGAGATGGCAAGAGTGAACACTGGTGTTTTAAGAATCAGTGAACTAAAATGAATGGGAATGGGCGAATTTAATTCAGATGACCATTATGTCTATTACTGTGGGCAAGAATCCCTTACAAGAAGTGGAATAGCCCTCATAATCAACAAGAGAGTCCGAAATGCAGTACTTGGGTGCAATCTCAGAAACAACAGAATGATCTCAGTTTGTTTCCAAGGCAAACCATTCAACATCACAGTAATCCAAATCTGTGCCCCAACCACTGATGCCAAAGAAGCTGAAGTTGACCAGTTCTATGTAGACCTACAAGAGTTCTAGAACTAACACCTAAAAAGATTTCCTTGGCATCACAGGGGATTGTAATGCAAAAGTGAGAAGTCAAGAGATATCTGGAGTAACAGACAGGTTTGGCCTTGGAGTACAAAATGAAGCAGGGCAAAGGCTAACAGTTTTGTCAAGAGAACATATTAGTCATAGCAAACACATTGTTCCAGCAACTCAAGAGATGACCTTACACATGGACATCACCAGATGGTCAATACCAAAATCACATTGATATTCTTACAGCCAAAGATGGAGAAGCTGTATACAGTGAGCAAAAACAAGGCCTGGGGCTGACTGTGGCTCAGATCATGAGCTCCTTATTGTAAAATACAGGCTTAAATTGAAAAAAGTAGGGAAAACCACTAGGCCTTTCAGGTATGACCTAAATCAAATCCCTTATGCTTATACAGTGGAAGTGACAAATAGATTAAAGGGATTAGATCTGGTAGACAGAATGCCTAAAGAACTATGGACAGAGGTTTGTAACATTCAGTAGGTATTAGACGATCTCATTAATTTAGAAGTTGATGAGTGATACAGCCATGTTGAAAATTAATTTTTTGTTATTAGGTAAGTTGTTATATATATAATATATACATTATGTAATTAGTATGTTTTTACTAAAACAACAAATAGTGTAATCTGTTTCAAAGTGCTTAATCTTAAGGGAGTAGTTTTCTGAGTACCTAAAAGGTATGTATTTGCATTAACCAGTATTCCAGGGAGTATTCTGGTGGAAACCTAGTCCTTGGGTGTCAATGTGAAAGAATGTTTCCAGGGTCAAAAATATTGAGAAAACTGTGTACTACACCCAGTTCTTGGATATTTATAGTGTACATCAGAATGTGAAATGTTTGGGGACGTTTTGGAACCTATTTTACTAAACAGTACATATTGAATTTTCTTAAGAAAATCAGGAAGATTAGTAAGCCAGTTATAGTTTATGAGATCTGTCTGGCTCCTCCTCAGTACTTCTCTATCTCTTTGTTAATTTACTAGTGGTTAGTTAGTCTTTATAATCGAAAAACTAGTGTGTTTTATTTTTATCCTCAGGGTATCCTAATTCAGGGTGATCCTCTGGTAGAAAGAATTATTCTGAAATGGATTCAGTCTGTTTTTAGGTGTTCTTTTCATTTAGAGCCTCTAAGTCCTAGATCTGGATCCTTAAAGATACTCTTAACACCACTCAGAGGCTCACTTTGCCTCAGAAGTCTTGTGAAGGTGTAGTACAGCTAACATTTTTAAGGTTAGGATTGTGAGATGTCTGTTATTAAATTGATTTTTTTTTAATGTTAAAACAAAAACATGACCAAGTTCATATTTTACACCTTTTTTTTTTCATGTAATGAGAAAACAAAGATGACATGTAACTTTGCTTTCTGTTATGGTAAATTTTAATTTGCAGAATGAAAGTGAAAGTTGCTCAGTTGTGTCCAACTCTTTGCAATCCCAAGAACTATAGCCTGCCAGGCTCCTCTGTCCATGGAACTCTCCAGGCCAGAATATTGGAGTGGGTAGGCATTCCCTTCTCCAGAAGATCTTCCCAACCCAGGAATCAAACCAGGGTCTCCTGCATTGTAGAATAAAAGAAGGCAAATTCAGGGGTCAACAAAAACAACTTACAGAACTGAAAATTGAGAGTTGATTTTAGGTAAAAAATGTATTGGTGGTTCTTATGGAATGCTTATATATACCTACAGCTCAACCAGCAGGAGTGCCAGAAATCTTAAAGAAGAGCTTGCATAGCTGTTCAGTGAAAGGAGAGGAAGAAGTATTTTTAATTGGCAAGAACTTTCTGAAAGGAACTAAAGTTATTTTCCAAGAAAATGTTTCTGGTAAGTAGGCATAACACTGCCTTAGAAATTGTTGGGTGTTTCATTTTGTTATAAAGATATAGTTATACCTACAAAGTAAAAAATTTTTCATAATTTTAGTAAGTCACTGTTTTTTATTTCAATCAGATGAAAACTCTTGGAAGTCAGAAGCTGAAATTGATATGGAATTATTTCATCAGGTATAATTTAAACTTTTTATAGTTTGATTGTTTATTCTCTGAGAAACTGAGTTTTGCTCCAAGATTTTCCTAAATCAACAGATTAAATTTCTTATTTATATGGAATTGATGTAAATCATTTAAAGTTTCTTTCTTGAGTTTCTTTAACTGAAATAGATTTATTCCACTGATGCTAGAAATGACAGTTTAGTATTTGAAAAGTTAAGAGCATGAGAAAATCACCATTATTAATAAGTGAAACATGTCTTTCCTAATATTTATTTGCTATCTTTACCTACTTTGGATTATCTTTGAATTATCTTCATCTACTTTTTTATAAGAGAAACTTATTTATTGAGTACCTGCTATGTGCCAGGTGTTTTATATTTGTTCCTTACCTTTTGCACTCAGAAGCACTACTTATTACACTTAGAGTCTGTGTTTGTAGGACCTTGGTGTATATTCATTTTTGGTTTAAAATTTTTAAAAATTCCTTTGTGTTCTGAAAAAATAAAGAAATTTAACATTATATATCCAATATATTGCCAAACTCAAGGCTAAAGGTACAGTGCTGCCTAAGAGTGCCCTCACTTCAGACACCAGCTGCAAGTTCAGGGGTCCTCTGAACAGGTCTCACTTCTGAACAGTTGACTTCAAATTCAAGGGTTTCCACTACACCCAAAGATTTGCTAGTAGAACTCACAAGAACTCAGGAAAGCACACTGCTTAACAATTTCAGTTTTATTACAGCAAAAGAACACAAATCAGATTATAATTTCTCAACTTCTAGCCTTCTGGGTTCTTTATATTGTATTTTTAGAGAGAATAAAAACAAAATAAGGTGGAGCTTTGAAGAAGATGGAGTTTTCTATTTTTAATAGGCTAATGTCTATTTCATGCTCTAAAACAAGTTATCCAGTGGATTAATGCAGAATAATCATAAAAATTTGGAGGAATGGAAAGGAATTATGTCCTCATTTGGTGGCTATGTATAGGGGCCCTGGGGTTTTTGCAAGCAAGTATGTAAACATGCTAAATCATAATATGATCTCTCATTAATACTGTGGTTCTGCTATTTATTAAAATTTTTTGATCTTTTTCAGAGAAAACATTCTTTTTTTCTTTCTTTCTAAAGGGCTTTCTAGGAAGTGTGTTAGAGTGGAATCAGAGCTGAGATATACAAATAAATCCTAAAGATTATATTAAAGAAAAAAACACAAAAATTAAACATTTAGAAGAAAGTATGATCAGAAAATACATTAAAAGTAAAGAAACTTTGAGTGTGGTCAATAAAGAAATAACAGGCCTATAATGAAAAGTTAAAAGAGCCTCAACAATAACAAAAAATGACTAGAAGATGGTACAGTAGAAAAGACCATTTAATGATGACTTTGCAAATTGTAAATATAATTGTGATAGCTATTCATTTGAAACTCCAAAAATCAACTCATCAGGTATTAAACTTTTTTATTACTTGAAAATTGAGGCTAACAAAGTCTGGGAGAATAATTCTTTGTTAATATTTGGCTCTTCTAGTCAATGCCTAATATATCTCATACTCATGTATATCAAGAACAATAGGCACATGGTCATTATATCTACTCCCATTTTAACAACTTTAGATGAATTCTGTAGGGCCTTAATTGCCTATTAAATGTATATATAAGATACATGTCTTAAAGACATCTCTTCTCTTCATATATATATATATATATATGTATTATTTTGAAAGATAAGTTGGTTTTAAAAGAAAGGAGAGTTTAGCAGCTTGAATGGGGAGGTGATTTTAAAAGGAAACTAGAAGCAAGTATTTTAGAGCCTAGGAGAGCTCTGTTTTTTTTTAGCTTCTTTCGTTTTTTTCATTTAATTATTTACTTTATATTGGAGTATAATTGATTTACAGTGTTATGTTTCCAGTGTACAGCAAAGTGATTTAGGTACACATCTATCCATTCTTTTTCAGATTCTTTTCCCATATAGGTAATTATATGGGTATATGTTATTACAGAATATTGAATAGTTTCCTGTGCTGTATAGTAGGTTCTTGTTGATTATCTATTTTATATATAGTAATGCCTATATGTAAGTTCCCAAACTTCTAATTTATCCCTCCCTCCCACCTCTCCCCTTTGGTAAGCATAAATTTATTTATAAAATTTTTATAAGTTTATTTTCAAAGTCTGTGAATCTGTTTATATTTTGTGAATAAGTTCATTTGTATCAGAGGTCTATAATTTGAATAAGTATAACTTGTTTTCTAGAACATGAAATAGACATTAGCCTATTAAAAACAGAAAAATGTATAGATTATAATTTCTCAACTTCTAGTCTTCTGGGTTCTTTATATTGTATTTTTAGAGAATAAGAATAAAAAAGGTGGAGCTTTGAAGAAGATGGAATTTTCAGTAGAAATATGTAAAGAAAATTCTCGGAAGAAATGCCCAAAAGATCCTCAGAATTTTTGGGAACAACTAGGCTAAACAAAGACTTGAGAGTTTTGAAGTTATATGTTTTCAAAGTGATTTTATTAGGAATTTGTTTTCTGTCTCCAGTTATTTTTATGTATATATCCCCAACTGCAAAATGACAATTTTGACAATAATAAATTATTCCTTAGAAAAGTGGAAAATATCTAGCAGCATTGCTTATAAATTCTGGAAAAGATTATATACTGAGATAAAGAGAATTGTTATTTTGAATCCAACCAGATTTTTCTAAGAAATTAAAATTTAGATATTCTTCCCTTTTACCTCAGAAAGCATTCTACCTGCTCCCCAGGCCTCCCAGCCCTTTGTATGTTTTGTGTGTATTGTAATCCTAGTTCAGTGGTAGTTAATTGCTCTTAATTTTTGAGATTAGTTTGTTTTTAATTTACTGTCAGTACTCACAGTTTACTTAGTTTTTAATTCAAATCATTTGTAGAATTTCATGACTTCAGATTGAGGATGTGTGAATAATTTGTTCATTTGATTTTTAAGTTCATTTGGTTTTTAAGAAGTTTCAAATTAGGTTTGTTTACACTCTCTAAAACAAGTGGAGTAAAAGATTAAAATATATATATGTGTGTCTGTATATATATATATATATATATTCATCTGACTTTTAGATACTAATTCTGTTACTAATTACCAAGAACAAATTTTTATTTGGAAGAATAATTTCAGTTATTGAGTTGGTCAAATAATCTTGAGACTGAGAAGATACTTTAGAAGTCCATCCATTCAGCCAGCTCCTTAACTGTAGGTAGAACTGCTTTTGATGTAGTTGTAGTGTTTAAACAAAGGAGGAAAAATGAAGGTGGGCAAGATTTTAAAATTCTTATTTCTCAGAATTCAATGTAGATACATTTTTTTGATGGCTTCATATACAATTGAGTATGTGCTTTCAGATTTTGCCCCCTAATTCCTGTGGATGTATACATTTATATGTTTTTCCACCTGAATTAGAAATGCAGTTTTTTTGAGATAGCTAACTGGACTCAGAAGGCATTCTACTATTGCCATAAATAAAAAGCTATTTTAAAATTTAGTACTATTTTGGAGCATGTTTTAAGATGCCTTAGAAACAAATTAAGTACTCAAAAATTGAAATTTTGGCTTCATTTGTCATGTTCTGTTCAACTGAGTCAGCCAACTTCCAGAGTCTAAGTAAAAATGACATTAAACTCATTTCATCCTCAGCTATCACCATTGGCCTCCTGCATATCACATACTGAATACAAAAGCACAGTCAACTACCTTTTGCTGTTCTTTTCCAGTACTATAATGTAGCAGGGAAGAAGAGAATAAGTCAGATGCAGTTCATGATATCTTCTGAGATGTAGTCCCCTTAAATAAGTGCTATTGAAGCATTTATGGAATTCTTCCCTTCTTTTAAAGGATGCTTCTACCACTATTTTCACACACACAAAAATGACCTTGATTTACTGAGTTTTGGGTAAACTGAACTCTGTTGACTTTAAATGAGAATTAGTTACTAGTTTTACAAACAAATTGAAATATTTTAAAGTTAAATAGACTAAATGAGAATTCGTTGCTAATGGTTAGAAAGCAGTGAACTGCACTGCAAAGTACATATCACCGTTACAGTTTACAAAGCATATGGTAACTGACATTGTGCTTGGTGGGCACTTTTTTTTTCTTGAAAATATATTTATTCTTTTTTTTTTTTTTCAACAAATCTATTTGAGTATATTCTGTGTGAGGTGCTTAATAGTGGAGATAGGATGAAGAACAGAACATCCTAGCTTCTCTTGGAATTTGCTTTCTTGTGGTTGTAGAGGGGACAAAAAACAAGCAGATAACCACAGTAATTTCAGGTGGTGATAAGAAATAAACAGGATTCTGTGATCAGATTGGAGAGGGGTGCCACTTTAAAGAGGATGGTCAGAGAAGACTTACTGAGGAGATGACATTTGAATGAGACCTGGAAATGGGTGAGGAACTGGATATTTAAAGAGATAAAGGAGAATAGTATTCCAGTGAAAAAGAATAGCAACATTGTAATGGCTCTGAGGTAAAAATAAATTTAGTGTGTTAGTGTAAGAAGGTCAGTGTGACTGGAGTGTAACAAGCTAGAGGAGAATGGGAATGAGATAAAGGTGACAGGACAGGGACCTTTTATATCATTGCAAAATATTGGTATTTTACCTGAAAAGCAATTTTAAGATTCATGTCATGATGCCCATGGACCCAAACTTTTAAATAATACTTTCCCCCTAGTCAAACTTTTTAAACTTAACAGCTAACAGGAAAGTACTTAATTATAATATTTTATTTCAAATTTTTAACTTACATATTGCTTTATTTCTGCCTCTTGTAATTTTCTTTCAATTAGAATCATCTTATTGTGAAGGTTCCCCCATACCATGATCAACATATAACTTTGCCAGTAGCAGTGGGAATATATGTAGTAACCAATGCTGGAAGATCTCATGATGTTCAGCCATTCACTTACACTCCAGACCCAGGTATGTCAAAATAAAAAGTTCTGAATCAAAAGGAGTAATCTATTTCTGCTGCTTCAGAAGAATATGAGGACCAGCCAACTTAAAAGAGGAAGTAGTGTGCAAAGGTAAATTGATACCAGTATTTTTGGAGATGTCATTATTTCCCAAGAAGATGGCCGCCAAACTCTACTTTTACTCTTAGTTAAGAGAACCGTTTCTGCCTTAGGCTCTAGTAATAAAAGAAAAGTTAGGAATTCTCTAAAGTCAGGCTCACCAAGTTCATTGAATACCTCTTATGTACAGAAAGGTGAAAGTGACTACTTTAGGAAACTGCTAGTAGTTTTCAGTCTGGCTGTCTTACAGGATGCATTTTGGGAAAGGTGAAAGATAATCTCAGAGAGATAAGTGATAATATCACAAATAGAGTCATATGCCTGTAACATTTTCTAATTTGTGTAGTCAAAAATATCAAAGACTTCTGGTGAATAAGTATTTTAAAAATAACTTTAAGCATTTAAGTGAAACAAGTGCTTTAGAAACCAGAGCAGTTGTTTAAAAATTTATATCTCTGGGTAAGAAGTATCTTAAGAGATTTTTACCTACATTCATTTAGTTGCCTGGAGAAGCCTTTTCCTGGAAAAGTAGAGAAAACATTTTGGAAATGGAAACGCTTCAGATGTTTTGTTGACGTAGACTTGGCTGCTGCCATGCTGCCATTGATTTACTCCATTCGTATCTCAAGCATGCTCCAGAATTAGAAGTTCTTCCATATCTCCAAGTTTACTGATAACATTTTTCCCAAATTGTTCAGAATTCAGTGAGGTGCAAAGTGAAAAATGGTAGCAATGAAAGAAAGCCCTGTTAACAGAAGAGATGAACACAGTAGCTATGACAGAGTTATAATTAGTCTTGATAATTATTCTCTATCACTTAATGTTATGTGTTTCCTTTTTCTTTTGTAAATCATGTCCAACTTTCACAACATTGGTTATTTCCCACCAATTTGTTACAAAAGTGTGCCATAATATACCCCTTATGAAATTATTTAGTGTTTCTCTCAGAATTAAAGACCACATGTAGAAATTTCAGACAGAAAAAGACAGTTTGGAAATAATATACTGGCTTCAACAAAACTAGGAAAGAGGATATTGGTTTATACTTAAAAATCAAACAGTTGATTGTTTTCTTTCTAGGAAAAAATCCAAGAAAACTTGATTTAAAACTAATGGTAGTTAAAGCATTTTAGTAATTGCTAGAATATTTAGTATTTTATGTGAAGAGAAGCTTGCTCATAGAGGGAGAAAAATGATATACAGTAATTAATACATTCGTATGGGAAGGGGAGAAGGAAGTGTGTGGGGGGGAGGAGGAATAGCTTTAAAGTTCTACCATCCTTAAAATACTGAAATTTTGTTGTCTTTGTTTCTTTTTATTGATCAATAATAAAGAACTTCAGGACTTTGAAGTGCTTAGCATCAGCACTATGAATCTTCATTTCTTAGTGATGAATGCTCATTATTAAAATTTTTCCTTTGATAAATTGCCAAACAAAAAGCCTACACTAATTGGCTATATTTGTCCACATTTAGACCATCACTGACATGTTTATTCTTTTATGTTTT
The DNA here is from genome assembly GCA_917880005.1 of Nanger dama. Lineage (NCBI taxonomy): Eukaryota > Metazoa > Chordata > Mammalia > Artiodactyla > Bovidae > Nanger > Nanger dama. Next base: position 36,379,495 of record CAKJTW010000012.1, read on the forward strand.
CCCCCTTGTATTTTATATACACTAGATAGCATTTGCTCTTAGAAACTCTTATTTGAATAAATATATTTTGTACAAATTTTATAGTGAGATCTAATGCCTCAGTTTCTGCCTTTATGATATAGCTAATTAAAGAATCTTCCCATAATTTCACTTTTTTGTATTTTATAAAATGTGAATGTCTTTTTAGGTGTGCACATGAGAGACTATTTCAGGAAAACTTGGTTACAATAATTTGCACTGTCTCATTATGATAAACTACTTGCTGTTTTGACTCAGCTGGAGACTGTGGTTAAAGATTTGCATATTCAGTGGCATGTAATAATTATAGGGCTTCCCAGATGGCGCTAGTGGTAAAGAACCTGCCTGCCAATGCAGGAAATGTGAGAAATGGTGGGTTCGATCCCTGGGTCAGGAAGATCCTTTGGAGAATGGAATGGGAATCCACTCCAGGATTCTTGCCTGGAGAATTCCATGGACAGAGTAGCCTGGTGGGCTACAGTCCATGGGGTCACAGAGAGTTGGACATGACTGATGAGATTTAGCACTTAGCACATAGTAATTATAAAAACTAAAACAAGACCCATCCTCATTTTTGTGAGTTAAGAGTAGAAATGGTGACTGCTACACCATTTTGTCTAAATATTTAAGTTACAGACAAAAAAATAACAAATATATTTTATCCTAATTTGACGTAGATACCTTCATAATAACCTGGGAGGCCAGATTTGACTTTAGGATTTTCAGACTGCTTGGAGATCCAAACTGGAATATGGCAACAAGAAGAAAGAGGATTTCCCAGCCTGCCACCCTTCTTTTCCCTCTCCTGGCTCCATCCCCACCTGGAGGGCCTTGATGCACTAGCTGATGCTCCTAAGCTCTGTTCACCCTATAGGCTTAAGATGGCACACATAGTCTATAGAGTAGTTGTGCAGAAAATTTTGGTATCTTATGTACTTGGGTACGTAGTCTAAAAGGATTGGAGCAAGGGCTCAGGTGAACGTAAACTGGCTCTGCATGCTTTGCCAGACACAGTTCAGTTCAGTTCAGTTCAGTCGCTCAGTCGTGTCCGACTCTTTGCGACCCCATGAATCGCAGCACGCCAAACCCCTTTAAAGCCCTCTGAGTCTATACTGCCAAAAGTACATTACATGTGCATTCTTTTAGACCATTACTTTGCAGACTTAAAAAACCTGTGTTTCATTGCTAGTCACTGAACCATTGCTTGACCATTAATTTGTTTTACTTCCATCTTTTAAGACACAGAAATCATATTAGTTTTTGTAGTGCTCTGCAGTGGTAATTGCTATAAGAAATGGAGGATAAAATACTCATTCATAATTTTTGTTGCTTTAAAAACAAATGACTAAAACTTGTGTTTAAAGTAGAAATTAAAATTTTTTGGAAGATTAGTTTCCGTTCTTAAATCTGTAATTGTTAGAATAAATGTTACGCTTTAAAATTGTCTATGAATTTCTTTTCCAGTCAATTCTTTTCAGTTTGATAATTTCATTCAATTAACAGTTTGTTCAGATTATCATTTGTTGGCCCTTACATACAGTATGCTTAGATAAATGTTTTAACCTCATTCTTAGGAGACATGTACATTTTGTCTCTTTGTTCACAGTTAATTATCTTAATATTCTCTGTAACCATCATTTTGCATTATGATGTCAAGAATAAATTGATAATAAATTGGCTCAGTTCTTATTTTGAATAAGTTAGGGAATATAAATACATTGAAAAATAGAAATTAGCATCTATTTAAATAAAATTATTATACAGTCATTTTAAGAAAACCTTTTTAGTTGGAATTTAACTTTACCATTCAGAACTGATCACTACTCTTAATGCTCATTAAATTTAAAATTTTCATAGTAGGTGTACTTAATATGTGTAGATATAATGTAGCAATTCTTCATTAATAATAGCAAAGATTATTATTTCTAAGGCTTTATAAAAAGTAATACTATATATTTTGTAGGTAAAGTCACTCAGTCGTGTCCGACTCTTTGCGATCCTGTGGACTGTAACCTATTAGGCTTCTCTGTCCATGGGATTCTCCAGGCAAGAATACTGGAGTGGATTGCCATTTCCTTCTCCAGGGGATCTTCCTGACCCAGGGATCGAACCCGGGTCTCCCGCATTGGAGGCAGACACTTTAACCTCTGAGCCACCAGGGAAGCCCCTATATTCAGCACAGTTAAAAAAAAAAAAAAATTCTCAATTATGTTTCTGAGTCAGTATTTTTAAAATCATTTACATAGGTGAATGGTGAATTTTTTTCATGCTAGTGTTACAGTATATTTGGTATTAATACTTTTTAAAGATCTCATGTCAATCTTCTACTCATTTGTACTGTTACAAGAAAGAATTTTAAAAGTTGCTATTATTTTTATTTTGTTTTAATAAGCAGCATATGCTTCTGCCCACTTGGAGAGTGGTGCATTTTAGAGGGTAAACTGGTGGTTATAGATTCTAAAAACTCATCTGAACCCAGAATTTCTGCTGAACAAATAATTTAATAATTCTTTGTGAGAAAATACTCCTGTTAAAGACTTTTAAGATATATTTTTTTCAGGATAAGTTTAAATAAATACATTAATCTTTTTTGTTTAATAACAGCAGCTGTTGCTTTGAATGTGAATGTAAAGAAGGAAATATCTAGTCCGGCAAGACCTTGCTCTTTCGAAGAAGCCATGAAAGGTACTAAGTTAATTATTCTCAAAAATTGTAAATCAGTGATGCTATATATTTTCACTAACAAACCTTACTATTTTATTTATTGTTGTGTACTTGAAACAGTTAGCAGGTTATCTTTGATATTGTAAAATAAATACTTGTTTAACTTCATTGAATGCAGAGACTTGCTTCCTAATTTGATATTTCCCTTCATTTGCCATATAAACAACTTTTTAAAAACATTTGTTACAGATAAGGAGTTTTTGCTTTTTATTCCCTAATATTAAAAATCATAAAAGTATATATAATAGAGTATGATAAGGTATGAAAAATAGCTGTATAAAGCTTCTTGCTGCCAATGAGTACGACTTAACATTGAGGCTGAAGAACCAAAATAAGAACTATTGGCATTTGAGAAAGTTGCTTTAGGTACCATTCTTTCTTCTGATATCATTATTTCCAAGCAGGCAATGACAATATCTTCAGTTTGTTATAATGTGTTAGAGTAGACTCTTTTCTTAGCAGATTTCTAATACATCCGTGACGCTCAATTATGATGCTTTTGTGCCATTATATGTTAAGATGTCAATTACATAATGGTCATTGATTTATTCTATAATTCTAGCTTTTTCTTACACTTTTGCTATTAAATTCATGAGTTAAATTTAAAATTTTTATATACTTATATTTTAAGGGGCATAATATCCTTAATACATTTTATCAAATTCCAGGGAATTTTTCCCTGTGTCATAGTAAAATTCAGCATTTCCCTGTGTCATGTACAGTTCAGTATGGCTTGCCATTATAATTTCTGACCATCAATACTTCCAAAATAGATTAATTAGGAATTATGCACTAGTGTGAAAAGAAGAAAAGTGAAAAGCAAAGGAGAAAAGGAAAGATATACCCATTTGAATGCAGAGTTCTAAAGAATAGCAAGGAAAGATAAGAAAGCTTTCCTCAGTGATCAGTGCAGAGAAATAGAGGAAAACAGTAGAATGGGAAAGACTAGAGATCTCTTCAAGAAAATTAGAGATACCAAGGGACCATTTCATGCCAAGATGGACTCAATAAAGGACAGAAATGGTATGGACTTAACAGAAGCAGAAGATATTAAGAAGAGGTGGCAAGAACACACAAGAACTGTTCAAAAAGATCTTCACGACCCAGATAATCATGATGGTGTGTTCACTCACCTAGAGCCAGACATCCTGGAATGTGAAGTCAAGTGGGCCTTAGGAAGCATCTCTACAAACAAAGCTAGTGGAGGTGATATAATTCAAGTTGAGCTATTTCAAATCCTAAAAGATGATGCTATGAAAGTGCTGCACTTAATATGCCAGCAAATTTGGAAAATTGAGTAGTGGCCACAGGACTGGAAAAGGTCAGATTTCATTCCAGTCCTAGAGAGAGGCAATGCCAAAGAATGCTCAAACTACTGCACAATTGCACTCATCTCACACACTAGCAAAGTAATGTTTTAAATTCTCCAAGCCAGGCTTCAGCAATATGTGAACCATGAACTTCCAGATGTTCAAGCTGGTTTTAGAAAAGGCAGAGGAACCAGAGATCAAATTGCCAACATCCGCTGGATCATTTAAAAAGCCACAGAGTTCCAGAAAAACATCTACTTCTGTTTTACTGACTGTGCCAAAGCCTTTGACTATGTGAATCACAACAAACTGTGGAAAATTCTTCAAAAGATGGGAATGCCAGACCAGCTGACCTGCTTCTTGAGAAACCTGTATGCAGGTCAGGAAGCAACAGTTAGAACTGGGACATAGAACAACAGACTGGTTCCAAATAGGAAAAAGAGTATGTCAAGGCTGTCTATTGTCACCCTGCTTATTTAACTTATATGTAGAGTACATCATGAGACATGCTGGGCTGGATGAAGCACAAGCTGAAATCAAGATTGCTGGGAGAAATACCAGATATGCAGATGACACCACCCTTATGGCAGAAAGTGAAGAGGAACTGAAGAGCCTCTTGATGAAAGTGAAAGAGGAGAGTGAAAAAGTTGGCTTAAAGCTCAACATTCAGAAAACTAAGATCATGGCATCCGATCCCACCACTTCATGGCAAATAGATGTGGAAACAGTGGCTGACTTTATTTTTGGGGGCTCCAAAATCACTGCAGATGGTGACTGCAACCATGAAATTAAAGGCGCTTACGCTTGGAAGTAAAGTTATGACCAACCTAGACAGCATATTAAAAAGCAGAGACATTACTTTGTCAACAAAGGTCCGTCTAGTCAAATCTATGGGGTTTTCCAGTAGTCACATATGGATGTGAGAGTTGGACTATACAGAAAGCTGAGTGCCAAAGAATTGATGCTTTTGAACTGTGGTGTTGGAGAAGACTCTTGAGAGTCCCTTGGACTGCAAGGAGATCCAACCAGTCCATCCTAAAGGAGATCATTCCCGGGTGTTCATTTGGAAGGACTGATGTTGAAGCTGAAATTCCAATACTTTGGCCACGTGATGCGAAGAACTGACTCATTTGAAAAGACCCTGATGCTGGGAAAAATTGAGAGCAGGAGGAGAAGGGTATGACAGAGGATGAGATGGTTGGATGGCATCACCAACTCAATGGACATGAGTTTGGGTAAACTCCGGGAGTTGGTGATGGACAGACAGAGAGGCCTGACATGCTGCGGTTCATGGGATTGCAAAGAGTTGGAGATGAACTGAATGAACTGAAGTGCATAATTATCTGATTTAACTACAGGACAATCTCTGCTCTGGATAACCATGGCTAATATTTCTTGAACATATATTAAGTGCTAGTCAGCATGCTACACTCTTTACCAGCATTATCTCATTTAGCCAAACTCTGAGGTGGATAATTTATGATTCTCATTTCACAGATGAGGAAATCAAGATTCCTGAGAGGTTCTATAATTTGCTGAATGTCACTTAGCTAGGATTTTAAAAGATCAAGGTTTAGTGTGTAAGGTAACATCTAAGCAGTAATAATTCAAACCATGTTCATTAGGTTGATAATAGCATAATTAATCAATCATTAAAGTTAGGAACATTTGTGATCTTTCCTTTGCCAACTTTGATGGGTTAATGCTTTTCTCCAAAAATGCCTAGATGCTTTTTACCTAGAGTATCAGGGACGCTAATCTCATCCATTGTGAAATTTCTCATACAGGATTACAGATTGAAGGTTAAAAGGTGTTAAACACTATGTTTAATTTTTGGTAATAAAATGATATAGTCATTTAATCAAAATCTTACAAGATTAAAAGATGAATAAGAAACAGACACACACATATTATTCTTTTTCACAATTCAGACCTTATTTTGACAATTTTATCAGCTGAAATCATGTAAAATAATTTTATGAAGATATAAAATTAAATTGAATACTAAACTATTTATCAAGCTTCTGTGGTATCTCAGTTGGTAAGGAATCTGCCTGCAATCCAGGAGGCCCCGGTTCGATTACTGAGTCAGGAAATTCTGCTGGAGAAGGGATAAGCTACCCATTCCAGTATTCTTGGGCTTCCCTGGTGGCTCCGCTGGTAAAGAATCCACCTGCAATGTCAGAGACCTGGGTTTGACCCCTGGGTTGGGACCATCCCCTGGAGAAGGGAAAGGCTACCCACTCCAGTATTATGGCCTGGAGAATTCCACGGACTGTATAGTCCATGGAGTCACAAAGTATCTGACACAACTGAGCGACTTTCACTTTCAAACTATTTATCACTTTAAATTTTTCATTTGTCATTTTAAAATACAACATCACTAATTGGAGATTCCTGATCAGTTTTAAAAGACAGTCGCTTTCAAGAGGGAATTTCCCTTGACAAATGGCTTATTTTTGTGATTCCTTGGAATCAGAGCTTTAGTATAACACCCAGGTGTCCTTCTTAGAGATTTAATTAGTTATGCTTTAATGATGAAGTCTTAGCAACATAAATGACTTAAATTTGTTTTGTGGCATAATCCTCCATATAACATCTTTTAAAATAGCCATCAATTACAATAAGATTTAGAACTTGATACACAAATGTGACCTTACGTACAGACATGGAAAGCATTCATTCTTCATTCATTTAGCAGTATTCATTTATTCCCTAGTATGCACCAGGCAACAACAACAAAATCTCTTGTCTTCATGAAACTCACATTCTAATAGAATCCAAAAGCAAGAATAGCAGTTGATGTTACAGGATCAACATAATTGTCTTTAAAATTATCTGAAGCTTTGACTCAGACAGAATTGAATTGTGTTGGTATTGATAGAATATAGGTGAAAATAGATCCAGAGAACTCATGTGTAAATGATTGATTTCTTAGAGTATTGAAAGGAGAATATCAAAAGTGGGCACTTTTTCCTCCCCCAGTATAATCAGTTTTCATAGTGATTGTTTCTAGCCAATTGGCTGTGAGAAAAGTTGAATAAAGACCAGAAGATTTCTAATATTTTTAAGTCAAAATATTTACAAAAATAACTATCCTGCTTATATATACCATATTCCATTTTAAAACCCTCTTTGTAGCCAGCATTTCTTTTTCAATATCAAATTAAGAAATCTCTGTATTAAAATATTGAATCACCTTGTTGTACACCTGAAGCTAATAAAATATTGCGTTAGTTTTTCAACTAAAAAAAAAATGTTTAACAGCTAAGCTTTCTAAGGAATCTGTATTTCTTTACACAGGGTCTCAAAGTAGTGGTAAACCTTAGCTCAGAATTTGGCTATGTGTTCAGTTCAGAAGCCTGCCATCAGTGATGCTTCATCAGTATGCTCCACTAAGTGCCAGTGCCAGGCTTAAATAGACAAAAAGAAGAAAGAGAATCAAGGGGGAAAAGTAGGTAGAATGAAGTGGTAGAACCTACCTATCTGCTACATATTGCCTCTCCTTGGTTTCTAATCTGTAACTACTTCTGAAAATGGAAGTAGGTGGAAGTAGAAAAATACTTGCTGGTTTTGCTTTGGAAATTTAATTGGTAAACCTAAAATATCAGTCATACTTAAATTTCTGAAAAGAAAAAAATTAAGTCCTAGCTTGAAAAATGTGTTCATATGTCAGCTAGGCAAATTCAAGTTTTCTAAGACATTAATTTAGAAAAGTGAATCTATTTGATCAGTTGATGGCATTCTAATGAGAAGCTTGAGTTTTGTTGAGGAGAGAAATATTCAAGCAATCCTATAACCCCTAAAGTTTGACTTTGTAATTTCCCAGCAGCCAGATACTAAGAGGAGAATATAACAGTTGTAACTGAGCAGCTTTAACCTCCTGGAGATTTCCAGGCTGCATGGTCCTGTTAAGCAGTGTAATTCAGGGCCTTTTGAAGAGTGCTGAGAGGTATAACTTGATAACTGAGTGCTCAAGCTTGCTGATATTTAACTCATAGTCTCAGGCTACTGCCAGGAGTCCTCAAGGCACTGCTACTTAAAAGAGGAGGACACACTTTGGGCACATTTTGTATCTCATGCTACTGTCAGAGCATCAAAAAATTAATGTTTTGAATCATGACTAAGCTATCAACTCCCAGTAGAATGATAAAGTTGATTTCAGTGAGTTTCAACTTTTTTTTTTTTTTGGTGTGTGTGCAGCAATGAAAACTACTGGATGTAACTTAGATAAGGTAAATATGCTTCCTAATGCTCTGATCACTCCACTCATATCAAGCACTATGATTAAGAGTGAAGACATTACTCCAATGGAAGTAACAGCAGAGAAAAGATCGCCTTCTATTTTTAAGGTGAGTTACATTGACTAGTGAGTGCCCTGTCACATCTTGACCTCAAATATAAAAATAGTTATATTTTGAGTAGTTTGATTTCTTTTCCTTGATTATGCTTTTTACTTTTCCTATTTCTTTTATAGCTGTTTCTCTTTCGATGCACTTAATGAATTTTGCTTTGTAGAGTAAATGATTTTATATTCAAATAAAACAGCCTTCAACTTCCAATATACATTTTTGAAAAGAGAGGAATTAATGCATTAGCTGGACTTTTGTGATGTTTGGTATAATGAAAGTACAGGTTTAACATTTTCAAAACTAGAGACATTTTATTTCCTTTTTCTTCTTTCCTTTTTTCCTTTTTTTCTTACTCTTTTTTCCTTTTTCCAAGAGTCTTCTTTCCTTTTCCATTTTCTCTTATTTCTCCTTCCCAATAATGTTATAAGTGATGCACAAATGGAGATATTTTAAAATTTGCTAGTAATTCATGAACCATAGAATTAATGTGTACTTACTGTCCTAAGCATATCAATAGCTGATGATTCTTCTGTGTCTACTTCTATTGTTTGACTGTCTTTGCTTATATGCTTCTTTAAAAATCCTGATGACAGTAAGATATAATGTTATCAGTGATAATCATAGTCTTACAGTTGTTTTCTGAATAATAATATAGACTGGGAAATTGGTCCTGCATATGTTTTTATAATAATAATTTTTGAAGAATCGTATGTGCTAATTTATACATATACATATTATTTGGCTTTTATTTTTTTAGACTACAAAGACAGTTGGATCAACTCAACAAACGTTAGAAAATATCTCTCACATAGGAGGAAATGGGTCTTTTTCTTCATCGTCTTCCCACTTAACTTCTGAAAATGAAAAGCAACAACAGATTCAGCCGAAGGCATACAACCCAGAGACCCTGACAACTATCCAAACACAGGACATTTCACAGCCTGGTACTTTTCCAGCAGTTTCTGCATCTAGTCAGCTGCCCAGCAGTGATGCACTACTACAGCAGGCTACACAGTTTCAAACAAGAGAAACTCAGTCTAGAGAGGTGTTACAGTCAGATGGTACAGTGGTTAACTTGTCACACCTGACTGAGACATCACAGCAACAGCAGCAGTCTCCACTGCAAGAACAAGCACAGACTTTACAGCAGCAGATTTCATCGAATATTTTCCCATCACCAAATAGTGTGAGTCAGCAACTACAAAATACGATACAACACTTGCAGGCAGGCAGTTTTACAGGTAGTACTGCCAGTGGCAGCAATGGAAATGTTGACTTGGTCCAACAAGTTTTAGAGGCACAACAACAGTTATCTTCAGTTTTATTTTCTGCTCCAGATGGTAATGAGAATGTTCAAGAACAGCTTAATGCAGGCATTTTTCAACAAGTCAGTCAAATTCAAAATAGCGTAAGCCCTGGAATGTTTTCCTCAACAGAACCAGCAGTCCATACCAGGCCAGATAATTTAATAGCTGGAAGAGCTGAAAGTGTTCACCCACAGAATGAAAACACTTTGTCTAATCAGCAACAGCAACAGCAGCAACAGCAAGTGATGGAATCCTCAGCTGCAATGGTGATAGAGATGCAACAGAGTATCTGCCAGGCAGCTGCCCAGATTCAGTCAGAGCTGTTTCCTTCATCTGCTTCAGCAAATGGAAACCTTCAGCAGTCTCCAGTTTACCAGCAGACTTCTCATATGATGAGCGCGTTATCAGCCAATGAGGACATGCAAATGCAATGTGAATTGTTTTCTTCTCCTCCGGCAGTTTCTGGAAATGAAACTACTACAACTACCACACAGCAGGTTGCAACTTCTGGCACTACCCTGTTTCAGACATCAAATTCAGGAGATGGAGAAGAGACTGGAGCACAAGCAAAACAGATTCAGAACAGTGTCTTTCAGACCATGGTCCAAATGCAACATAGTGGGGACAGTCAGCCTCAAGTTGGCCTTTTTTCATCTACAAAAAGTATGATAAGTGTTCAAAATAGTGGTACCCAGCAGCAAGGCAATGGTTTATTCCAGCAAGGTAATGAGATGATGTCACTTCAGTCAGGGAATTTTTGCAGCAGTCTTCTCATTCACAAGCCCAGCTTTTTCATCCTCAGAATCCTATTGCTGATGCTCAGAACCTTTCCCAGGAAACTCAAGGTTCTATTTTTCATAGTCCAAGTCCTATTGTCCACAGTCAGACTTCTACAGCCTCCTCTGAACAAATGCAGCCTCCAATGTTTCACTCTCAAAACACCATGGCTGTGCTGCAGGGCTCTTCTGTTCCTCAAGACCAACAGTCAGCCAACATATTTCTTTCCCAAAGTCCAATAAGTAATCTCCAAACTAACACAGTGGCCCAAGAAGAACAGATTTCATTTTTTGCAGCTCAGAATTCAATTTCTCCGCTTCAGTCAACATCAAACACTGAGCAGCAAGCTGCATTCCAGCAGCAGGCTCCAATATCACACATTCAGACCCCTATGCTTTCCCAGGAACAGGCACAACCCTCCCAGCAAGGTCTATTTCAGCCTCAGGTTTCCCTGGGCTCCCTTCCTCCTAACCCAATGCCTCAGAACCAACAAGGAACAATCTTTCAGTCACAGCACTCAATAGTTGCCATCCAGAGTAACTCTCCATCCCAGGAGCAGCAGCAGCAGCAGCAGCAGCAGCAGCAACAACAACAGAGCATTTTATTTAGTAACCAGAACGCCATGGCACCGATGGCATCTCAAAAGCAGCCACCACCAAACATGATATTTAATCCAAGTCAAAATCCAGTGGCTAATCAGGAGCAGCAGAACCAATCAATTTTCCATCAACAAAGTAATATGGCCCCGATGAATCAAGAGCAGCAGCCCATGCAATTTCAGAACCAGACCACAGTTTCCTCACTTCAGAACCCAGGCCCTGCCCAACCCGAATCATCACAGACCTCCTTGTTCCATAGCTCGCCTCAGATTCAGTTGGTCCAAGGGTCACCCAGTTCTCAAGAGCAGCAAGTAACACTCTTCCTCTCTCCAGCATCCATGTCTGCATTGCAGACCAGTATAAACCAACAAGACATGCAACAGTCTCCCCTTTATTCCCCTCAGAACAACATGCCTGGAATCCAGGGAGCCACATCTTCACCTCAACCACAGGCTACTTTATTTCACAACACTACAGGAGGTACAATGAACCAGCTACAGAATTCTCCTGGCTCTTCGCAACAGACATCTGGAATGTTCTTATTTGGCATTCAGAATAGTAAGAAACTCTTTCTAATTTCCCATTTCTTAAATGTTATTGGTTGAAATGGTCACTTTATTGTTTCCAGAGAAAGCACAACACAGTGGTTTTAAGAGCATAGATTGTAGTTGGACAGAATTGAGTTCGAGTCCCAGCTTTACCACTTATAGACTGAGACCTTGGACAGGTTATTTGACATGCATGAGCCTCAATTTCCACATCTAAAATGGTGGCAATATTAGAATCTTGACAAGGATATTGGGAGAATTAAAGGTGGTGATATATATAAATATATGTGTCTGCCATTTTGAGGTATAATGTTGAAAGGAAGATGAAATACGAATGACAGAAAAATTTTCAGCCTGTTAAAGCAGGTAGTTTCAAGGAGGTAGAAACCCACGTTTCTTTAATGTTTATGTACCAAGGAAATTATATAGGACTTATGTTGATAACTAAGCAGTGTTGCATTTTTATACTGCTTAGAGAAAACCGAGGATGAATTCTACTACTGTTTGATGAAAACCTTTTGGAGGCTGTCAGGTTCCTCACTTTTAAGTCTCTAACAAGTGAACAAAATAATGCATTTATATACCCCAGCCACTAGTAAATACCTTCTTATGAATCTTAACAGAAAATAACTAATCAGGTAGCTTCTCTGTTTTCAATGTCTCTGCAGACTGTAGTCAGCTTTTAACTTCTGGACCAGCTACATTGCCAGATCAGTTGATGGCCATAAGTCCACCAGGCCAGCCACAAAATGAGGGCCAACCACCTGTGACAACACTTCTTTCTCAGCAAATGCCAGAGAATTCTCCAATGGCATCCTCTATAAACACCAACCAGAACATTGAAAAGATTGATTTGCTTGTTTCATTGCAAAACCAAGGGAACAACTTAACTGGCTCCTTTTAACTGGATATGTAAGTAATGCATTTTGGCTCCTTTTGAAAAGCATCAATAAATTTTATTATTCTTAGCATATTTGGGTTAAGTAATAACACTGTTTAGACTCTGATCTTTTAAAATATGGCTTTCTCACAAAATGGTCCCTTTTTTACCCTGAATTGATTGCTCTGAATGATAACTTACAGTCAAATTGTTAATACTGGGCATTCCTTCTGGCTCTTAAGTTTCTTTGCCCTTGAAATGACAGAACATCTGCTGAATGTACTATATACTGGATATAATTACATCTCATATTTCACTTCCTCAAGAAGTAAACCTTGAATCTGAAAAAATATGATAGTATAAAGGTGGCAAAGTATCATTTATAGTACTGTAATATACTTTGGGATCATTCAGGGCAACAGCAACTTTGTAAATGCTTTCCCTCCCTAGTGAGTTAAATTAAACATCTTCTTTTTTTAGAAATTCCATGAAGAAAATCCTGATTTCAAGATATCCTGAGATCTTGTGATTCCATGAGGATTATCGAACTGTTAACTTTAAAAAGAAAATATGAAAAACTGTGATTGAGTAAATGGATAGATTTTACTCTGGCTGCAAAAGAGCACACCTTGGCTACCTATTGCAGTGATTAACCACCATTGTTAACATCTTTATATTTTATGTTCCTAATAACAGTGATGACTGAGAATCTATTTGAGTTTCCAGCTGACCGAATTAATTATTGCTATTTTCGTAGGCACTCTTTCTTTAAAAGTACAGTTTAAATTGACAAGCTGGATCACTCAGTTATTATTGCTATTAGAAAATAATTCATGTTTCATGTTTACTTTTGTTCATTTGTATTTTCTTTTCTGCATTGTTTAGTCAAGTAGTGGCTTATGAAAAAGAGTTCAGATAATAACTAAGGCTGTGATTTTTCAGTATAAAAGCACAGCTATTGGCTATAGTGAAGGAATCTTTTCTCAGTTTTTATGGAGAAACTGAAGGGATAACATTCTGACAAGTAGGCTGTATTAAGAGCTCTGCACGGATAAGAGGCCTCTATTTATCACAGACAACACACTTATAAACAGGGAACAGCTGGAATGCTATTGATTTTATTTTTCAGAGAGTCGTTAATTCTCTATGTTTCTGTTAAGGGTTTTAGCCATAAGTGTGCATAGAAAAAGAAATATCTTGCTTTATTAAAAAAATGAAGGGGATGATGTATGGTAAATTATGTTCTGATAGCCTCCTACAGTAGTTAAAACTGACAGTAATTTGAGTCTGTTTTCTTCTTATCCCAGTCTTGGGCTGGTATTCCCTTTTATGTTCATCTATGTTATTCTTCCCATCTTCACTTTATTTTAGACAACTAGTAATATGTTACTAGCTTTGTGACCCTGTAGTAACTTAAAAGACCATGTTAATCTAGGGATACCCAACAATTCCTGCAGCACAGGCAGGGGGTACCCTTTCAGGAATGAGGGGAACTGACTCCTGAGAAATAAGACACAATGCATTTTTTCCCATGAACGGTGCTGTTCTGAAGTCTTCAAATTTTTCCCTCTTATAGGAAGCAGTGTAAATGTTAATTAAAAAAAGAGAGAGAAACTAAAATATCTTGAAACATCACTTCTCCCTGAGCTGTAGTGAGTGTAATTCACTTGTCACCTCAGTGCTTTACAGTTTGAAGTGGTCATTCACCTGATGGTTCCCACAAGCCTTAGGCTTTACAGGGTCATATCATTGACTTAAAGTGAAGAATTCATTTGTGTTACATCTATAGAGAGCAAAATAACACACTCCAGAACTTGCAGTTGTAGTATTAGTTATACAGATTTGGGTGTTCTTACCACCCATGGGATGCCTGCTTCTCACTACAACCTGTTGTCTGGACATATGCTTACGTCTTATTCTCCTTTTGGCATGTAGAAAGCTGTTAATACAGTTTAAGGCCAAATTGTGTGTGGCTTCTATATGTAGATAAGATGTTTTGGCATTCTTGTCCGTTTCATTTATTTTTTAAATGTACAAAAAATAGCCTGTTAATTGTTCGTTCAAGGCTACATTTCTGTTTTTGTTTTTGTCTTTTCTATCCTATACACTTAGTTGAACTTTGTGGAATTGTGGTGTTGGTTTTGTTTATACAGCCGGATTTTTCCCCTTTTTGTGATGGTCTTCCTTGGTTCTTTGAATATACTCTTCTTTGTTTTTTCTCTTTGGTCTCATTTATTCTTCCCTCCACCCCCAACCCTTTCTTTCTTTCTTTCTCTCTCTGATTGAGAGGCATTGAATTATGTTTTCAGTAGTACAGGCTTCTTGCCGATATGAAGGGAACTTTCAGAAAGAGACCTACTCTGGGTCATTTAATTTTGAATACAGTTTTCAACCGTTCAAGTTTTGGATGGTTTATATCTAATGTGTGTTTCATTTTTTTGGAAAGCTATATTTTGTATTTAGGAAATGGTATACTATTTTGCTATTTGTACTGACTGAGTACATTGGCATAAATATAGAAATTTATATATATACATATATATAAACTATTCTTTTTTGCCACACATTTTTGTGGTAAATTTGTGAGTTTGTCTGATGTTCTACCACAACGTGGCGTCTGATAAAAGTGAGGGGGGGTTTGTTATGTCTTTATTGAGTATTTAAGTATCTTTTGAAACAAATGACCTGTTCATCTGTGGCCATTCCATCAGGCAGTTCCTTGATGTGATTAGTGGGCTAAAGTCAGCTTACTATGTGTTCGCTGGATCTTACACTCAGCAAAATGTTCAAGTAAGGAAACCCATCTAGGCAGTTGTGTCAAATGGTGTTTCACAAGAATGAGCCATCCAGTCTTTGCTCACTATATATTTAATATTTTATTATTGTTGTTATTGTTATTATTAATTGGCTTTCTGTATTCTATGCCTTTTATTTATAAAGACACTAAAAAAAATGTTTGTAATTTTAATAACATTTTCCCCATCTTGTAATATCCAGAGCTACTTTATAAATTCTCTAAACCAAAAGCATTTTCATATATATATATATATATATATATATATATGCAGGTATGTATGTATATATATATATGTATCTCCCCACCCTATCAGGAAAAATTACCCAGTATAGTTCAGGTTATGAGAAGGACCAGCCACACAATCCAGTGCTTCAGTTTTAAAATGGATGACTAATTATAGAGGATTGATTGATGTTAGAAAGCTTATCCAGTGGTGTAAAAATAAGTAGAAATAAAATGCTGTAAGTTTATTTCTGAGTTTTCTGAATTTTTTCCCAAGAGATTACATAGGAGACTCAGGGAAAGTCTTATTTGTTCATCAAGTTCCACTGTTAACACTGCTCTATGGATGAAGTGTTGGCAAGAAGACTGGCTTGTGTGCTGACTTCTGTTATTTAGCAAGAAGTTTATCATTGTAAAATGCTGATTGCCAATGCCAAGTCACCAGGGACCAATTTTGTGTTTTGTACTATCTCAGTTTAGAACAGAACATATACCTGAACTGTAGTGGTTTGATTGGATGGAGGCAGAAAACCCAACTTTTATTTTCATAAATTTTGTGGTTATTTGTACAAGGGCTCTGCTAAGATACCATATTCTTAATTCAGTAATGATTTTTTTTTTAACATTGTTAAATGTTCCTTACCGCTTAAAAGGTCAATGTTAAGTACAGCATTCAGAACATATTATTTGGTTAAAAAAAGTATTTGTCTTCTTATTGAAGAGCTAGCTTAGTTGTCAGTGGTTGATACTTGTGCTTTGTTACAATACAGATTCAAGATTACTGTTACAAGTTACATCTATATATGGGAGAGATTCCAAGAGCCAGCAGAGTCCTTGGAAACAACAATTTACTAAATTTACTTATGGCAGAAGGACTTAAGTGAACTATAAACCACATTTTATTCCTTTATATTGTTAGATTCAATTGTTCTTGCCTTTAGGAACCCCCGTGAATGCTTGGAGCTTATCTGTATGTCTGCATGATTGTGTGTGTGTGTGTGTGTTTGTCCTTTATTCCTTATTGTCATTCCATTATATATCCACACCAACGTGGGAGACGTTGTATACAACAATTAGAAGTTGTATTTTGCTTCTTAGCTTTATCTTGTTACCTTTGTAATTAGAGTATTATGTTTTTATTTAACCAATGCAAATCTGTTTTCACCAGTCTCCCTAGAACAGGTTTTTAAAGGGCTTTGTTTATTGTAGAAGCAGTATTACGAGGGACCTTCCTTCCTTTCTTTTTTGTACTATTGTTTATGCTGTAGTTGGGAATTTCATTACAGTGCATTTCTTGCCCATCAGAACCTCAGTTAATCCACCTGGGAAAAACTGTGTCAAAGGGAATGAGAAAGAACTATAGAATAATTCCTTTTGATCATTTAAGCCATTATAAATGCTTATTTTGGAAAAGTATAACCTGTTTAGATGCATCAGCAATTATAGACCAGAAATTAAATGCTTAAATTAAAATTAGTCAAAGCCTCAAAATTCAACATGGTTTTATAAATACTCACAGGGAGTACTTGAGAATTTTTTCATCTTTCTGGTAAGAATTTGTTTTAGTATTTGTTTTCTAGTTGATTATTTTCTAACTAATTAAAAATTATATTAGACCTGTTAGCTTCTGACCATTCTGCTTCATGACCACAGGCTTCTTCCCTTAGCCAGACAGCTATGTTATATCTGCATGCCTTTGTTTTGTGGAGGGACTTAATAAAAGAACAAGTGTATAGTTCAGTGGCTTTATTAGAAAATGACTCGGAATATATATACCCCAGTGAATGGTGTAGTATAATCTCATAACATGTATTAAAAAGAGGTTTTCCTGTCTGCTTATTTGTGTCATTAGAGCTAAATAGTGAAGATGATGTTCATAATGTAGTAAATATCAGAATAACACCTAGAATATAATTTGTGACTTGTCTCAGCATTCTAATTACTTCTTTAATCCCCCTTTGTTTTTGTGTCATTCTAGCCTCATTTATTAATGTAAATCTATTTTTACTCCACTTTCTCTTTCAGGAAATTTTTTAAATTAATATTTTATATCTAGATTAAATGCTTATGGAAAAGTGCCTTTTTACCATGATAGTGCCCCTTTCTTATAATTTCCTTTTTCATTGTTGCCAAAAACACATAGGCAAATGACTGTAATAGTCTCAACTTTCATTTTTTCTTTCTGGTAATTCTTTTCTCCATTTTTTGATCACCATAGAAAAGTTTCAAACCTTCCTAATGCCCATTGGCAGAAGAGGAACAGAAAAGATATATAGCTAGGATTGTTTCTTTGAAAGAGGATAAGTAAAAGATCCTCTTTTAGACTTTATATAAATTAGATAAATTTGTCTTCATTCTGACCAACTGTCAAAAATTTTACTATATGTGAGACTATGGCTCAAATGTGTATGGTTAAATTTCAGAAAGGAAGTTGAAGCACCTGCTCTGCTCTTAATTATAAGATGGATGAAAATAAGTCAATAACACATAGTTTAGGTAAAGCTTGGTAATGTCAATTTTTCTAATGATAGTCAAATAATTCATTGTGCCTCTTGCCCATCAGAACCTTAGTAATCTGCACATGAAAAATAGTTGCAAAAGAAATGAAGTTATATCTGAGTCCCCCAGAACTAAAATAATTCCTTGCAGCCAGATAGAGTTGGATAAGGTGTCCCTCTATTTGTTTCGTTAATTTTGCCTATGTTCCAGCTCCTCACCATAGTGGTGATGCCTAAAGGAAGGGCCATCAGCAGCAAACAGGTCAGGATAGTAGTGACTTAGAGATAGAGCTGCTTTCCCTATGTGAGTATTTCCATTACTGTTGGTGGCTGTAAAGACTGCAGATCTTTATGCAATATTCTCAATACCCTAATGATATTATGCACTTTAATCATTCCAAAGAAGTAAAAAATGCTGTATAGTGATGATTCCTTTTGATGAATACATTTTAACTGTTTAGAATATTTATGTCCCTTTTTATTTTGGATAGCCAATATTTTCTAAAATGACTGTATAGTAGGACTTACTAAGGCTTTGAGATGTAACTGACTATACGGGGAAATGATTACACTTCAGAAAATCATTTTAGAAACATTAAAATGTTCAGCTTGCTAACCTGTATGTTTGAGAGTTAATTAACCAGCTTTCTTCCTATATTTTTTGTTTCATATTAATAACATAGTATATAGTTTTCTACATGTATGTATAAACCAGTGGTTCTCAAAATGTGGTCCCCAGCCCACCAGCCAATGTCTGTATCACCTGGAAACTAGTTAAAAATACAAAATCTTGGGCCTTATTCCAGACACAGTTAATCAGAAACTCTGGAGTGAGACTCAGCAATCTCTGTTTTTAACAAGCCTTCTGTTAAAGGTGATTCTGATACATGCCAAAGTTTGAGAACCACTGGTTTGTAGTGTATACAGTAAAATTTATTAATAGGAAGGGCTTTTTTCCCACTCACACAATTATACATTGTTCTAAATGTAAATTCAGTTTAACCTGGTTATCCATAATCATTTACTGGTAACGATAATTTATTCTCAGTACTACCTATAGAAATATATTTTAGGTACATATACAATTAGTCCGGTTATTGATAATTCAGTTAACTTAGTTTGGTGTATTCCTACCACATACTAAAAGTTTACATTAAATGACTGATTTAAATATATAGGTGCAGTGGTCTATATTTTTATTTTAACTATGATGACATTTAATTAGCTAACATAGTTGACGGGTGCTAAAGTCTCCTGTTTATCCATAAAATGGCTACATTGTGGGCAGTGATAATACAAGCTTCATTTTCATTGCCTCTTACCTTACCAGCAGACGACAGTTTTGTCCTGGCTAGACCAACTCTCAGAACAAAATTATTTGTCATTCCTTATATTTACATTTGTATCTGAGCTATTAAACAACATGGCTAGCCAGGTCAACAAAGCACCTTATTTAATTTCTTTTTTTAATAGATAAATCTTCTTTTAAAATAGCTTGCTTTATATGAAAACTGATGCACTGGAAATATAACTACCCTTGGTTGGAACTTATGCTTCAAACAAGACACTGTATTATTTAGTTTAGGCATTTCTCCCTTTCCAATTATATGCAACTAACCATAAGATAAATAGATTTATTTATTCATTTTAATCTCCCTCTATAATTCAGTACCTCCATAATTGCTGGTGTTTACAAATCACCAATTAATAAATTCATGAAAGAAAAATGTACATTTCAAAATAAAAATCACCACTGCTGTGTTTGCTTAATAGTAGCAGTGGAAATGTAAGTGGCTTACTCTACAAACTTTGGTGCTGGAGATACATAGGCAAACTGTTGGGAGATGCTCTAGCTACCTTCCTGCTTTCTTGTTCCTGTTACCATCTTTATCACTTTATTACATACTATATCCTTATTACATGAGGCGTTCTACCATACCACAATATTATTCAACTCCAACTTGTAATATTTTCTTTAAAAGTTATGTTTAACCATATTACCATGCTTTCTTTTCCTTGAATTAATTTGCCTAATTTGAAATAGTTTGTATAACTATTATTATTTTAGCTAATGAGCCTCAGGATAGCACACACATACACACAAACACACATGCCTTCTCAGATGTTTGAGAGTGACTTTGGAATCAGATTAAAGAACTGTCCTGCACAGAAGTGTTTATGACTTTCAGTGACAAACTGACTCCAGTGACATTGAGCTAATTTCTTTTGATCTAATGAATGTATCTGCTTCCCCTTGTTCCCTTACTTTGAATTGATAAGCTCCAAGTATTTATTACTTTTTTGGGATACTTTTACTGAGTTCATCCATTTGTTTTACTTAGTCTTTTAATAAGTATACTACAGTTACTTCATTAACCTGTTCCCAAGTGGTTTAGCTACCATTCTGCCATTTAAGTTTTTTATTTAATTTTATTTGCTTGAGTACACTGATCAACCACTGAGCTGCCTTCTTCCATTGTCCTGCAATGATACAAGGGTTACATTTTTGTGTATATGGCTTTCATAGTTGGTATTTCAGAGCACTGACACCAGATGCTTTAGTTTATTCTCTGGGGGAACTTCATTTGCATCTATGTTTTTAGCTATCTGTGATAACTTGTTAAATATTAAAAAGATATTTTGCTTCTATTGGAACATTTGTATACTCGCAACTATATTTCTGTAAACAGCTGCAGTCAAAAATAAAACATTGAAAGTTTTCATTTTGTAGTGGTTAACTGTCTTTTTCCTCAGACTTTGCGAATGAAGTCATATCTAAGAATGTCAATTTTGAACAACATGAATATGTGACTGAACTTTAAAAAGTCATTAGGAAAAGGTATGGAATACAGAAATATTTTTAATAGTGACTTTGTACCTACTGTTTTACCAGGTAGTATACAAAAGTGACTTAGTGTGATAGAATTTTTATTTGTTTTACTTAAAGTAATACATACATGTGGTGAGAAGTTATTAATTGTGGAGGTGCTTCTGATGAAAACAAAGTCTCCCCAGCCCTCAGTCCCACATCCAGAGGCAGTCTCTTTTTATTCTTCTGTAAGTTAATCATTCAGAATGATTTTAGGTGATATACATGGGTAAACATTATTTTTAAACATACATGTGTGTGTGTGTTTGGATGTACATTAGAAAAACATACAATGTGTTTACCTACTAGACTATTGGGAAATGTGAGTCAAAGCCAAAATTCTAGATAAATACTAATACAGGTGATACATGAATATTGTGTATGTGATGTATAAATAACTGAAGCTTCAGTAATGCTGCTTTAAACAATATTCTTATACTTTCTTATCAAATACAGATGGTATCTGTTGATTCTGTGAAAGTGGCTGCATTTTTTTTAACATCCAAATGTATATAATCCATCTAAATAAGTTTTCACTTTAGGGGTCTAAAGTAATAACACTGCTGCCATTGTTATAAATATGTTTAAAAGTTGTCTTTTAGCATTTATGGACTTCAGCAACATTGGAAAGAAGTAATAACCAGATGCAATTTAGTAAGTATAAATATCAAAAATATTTGGGTATTTTTGATCTGAAGATGGAACTACAAGTGGCTGCCAGAAAGGCTGATGTGGTCCTGGGTTACATAATCTAAGTTACAGTGTCCAGAACAAGGGAGAGAGTTTTCTTGCTTTACTCCAAGCTGATAAGAGTCCTGCTTTGTCATCTCGTGAGGAGCCAACAATTCTCAGCAGCCATATACATATAATTAGGCCTGTCAGAGAACTGAACATCATTTATCCCTGCTTAGGGACACAGGGGGACTTTAGAAGTGTAAAAGCAGCTACTAACAAATACATACTACCATGTATAAATTAGATGGCTAGTGGGAAGCTTCTGTATATAACCTGGCGCCCTGTGATAACTTAGAGAGGTGGCATGGGGACAGGGAGAGGGTGGTTCAAGAGAGAGGGGACACACTCTCTCTCTCTCTCTCTCTCTCTCTCTCTCTCTCATTCATGTTGTTATATGGCAGAAACCACCACAACATTGTGTATCCTCCAATTAAAAAATCGCTATAGTTTCTCAATCACGGTCTTTCAGGAAGACAGCGGAAAGAAAACTAGAATGATCCCCTAAGGGTTGTTATAAAAATTACATAAGTTAATCAGCATAGAACTACTTAGTTCCTGGTACACGGGAGCTAAGTGCCTAGTAAGTGTTAACTTTGTGTTAGTCATACTAGTTCTGATACTGCTTTGTTCTGCTGCCTCTGGTGCACTGTATCCATATCCTTTTGCTTTTTCAAATACATGGTCCTTTATCCTCTTTCTTTTTTATTTGTAATTTACTTTTTAATTTTAATTCTTATTTTTATTTGATTTTTATTTTCTGTTGGGGTATAGTTGACTTACAGTGTTGTGTTAGTTTCAGGTAAACAGCAAAGGGATTCAGTTATATATATATATAATTACCCTCTTTCTCCAGCATCAAAACCTTTTCTCATACCCACTGCTGCTGCTGCTGCTAAGTCGCTTCAGTCGTGTCTGACTCTGTGCGACCCCATAGATGGCAGCCCACCAGGCTTCCCTGACCCTGAGATTCTCCAGGCAAGAATACTGGAGTGGGTTGCCATTTCTTTCTCCAGTCTCATGCCCACTAGAATATGAATTTTCTGTAATGTCCCTCCTCTCAAAATTAACAATTTTCTTTGACCACACATCTTGCATATACACTATTTCCACTTCCTCTCTTTCCATTCCCTCTTAAACCCATTCCAATCAGGTTTTATCACCCCACTCTCCAGAAATAGCTCTAGTCAGCACCACCAATGGCCTCTCAAAAGTCAATTCCCATGCCTGTTTCACTCACTCATCAGCAGTATTTGACAGTCTTTGGAACACTTTCTTCCCTCGGCTTTCAGGACATGACGCTCATCTCTCTCGCTTCATTGGCCTTTTCTCTTCTCATCATCTTGACCTTCTAATGTTGGAGACCTCTAGAAGTCGATCATTAGATCTCTTCCCTATTGTAACTCAATTTCTAGTTGATCCCATCCAGTTACATTGCTTTATATACTTCTACATGTTGACTTTACTCCAAGTTCCTATTACCCAACTGTCTATTTGACAGTTAAAACAGGCATCTCAGACATAACATGTCTGAAGTCAAATTTTGATTCTCCCCTTCCCATTCCCATCTTCTGCCCCAAATACTCTTTCCAGATTCTTCCTCATTTGAGCAAAATGAAATCTCCATTCTTCCAGTTGTTTAAGCCAAAATACCTCTGAGGGTTTGTGTTTTTTGACCTTTATACAATCTGTCATCAGATCATGTTACTCTGACCTTTGAAATATATCCAGAATCCAGCCACTTCTCAATACAGCTATTGTTATCATTTTGAACCAAAGCATTTGTTGCTCAGATTGTCATAACAGTTTCCCAACAATTCTCCCTACTTACATTGCTCCTCATACTTGACTCTTCACTTACCAGCTAGATTTAAACATATGTCCTATGTTACACGTTTGCTCAAAGCCACCCAGTGACCAACTTCCTTTTTCTGCATTTCACAATGCTTGTAAGGCCCTTAGTGGTCTGTCCCAGCTGTGTGTCTGACCCATCCTTCTCTTGCTTTCTCTGCTTTGGTCACACTAAGTTCCTTTCCCTCCCTAAAACAGACTGATAGTGCTGCTACCTCATGGGTTTGTGCTCATATCACCCCGGTATGCCTATCCTTCAGAGATCCACATGTCTCAGTCTCTTAACGTTATCAAGTCTTTGCTCAAATATAACCTTATTAGATCTTTCTTGATCACCCTGTATAAAACTTGGATCCCATCTCTAACCCTCTTACCTGCTCTCCCTCTCTAGCATTTATCACCTTGACTGACATTTGTTCTTCTGTCATGGAATGCAATCCTCCATGACAATAGGTATTTTGTCTGCTGTTGTATATTTCAATGCCTAGAAGAATGCCTGCCCCATTGATTAATCAAGATAATTAAGTCAAGTCACAATAAACATTGCCTCTTGGCATTTATTTATTACATTCTGTGTTTTTCTTGATTTCTATATCACTCTCCTGCTCCCTGGGTTGGGAAGACTCCTGGAGAAGGAAATAGCAACCCACTCCAGTATTCTTCCCTGGGAAATCCCATTGTCAGAGGAGCCTGGCCAGCTACAGTCCACAGGGTCGCAGAGTCAGACATGACTTAACGACTAAGCACTGCTTCCTGGGTCATCTTAAATGTCCTTTAAATCCCCTGCTGCTGCTGCTGCTCAGTCGCTTCAGTTGTGTCCAACTCCGTGTGACCCCATAGACGGCAGCCCACCAGACTCCGCCGTCCCTGGGATTCTCCAGGCAAGAACACTGGAGTGCGTTGCCATTTCCTCCAGTGCATGAAAGTGAAAAGTGAAAGTGAAGTCACTCAGTCGTATCCAACTCTTAGCGACCCCACAGACTGCAGCCTACCAGGCTCCTCCGTCCATGGGATTTTCCAGGCAAGAGTACTGGAGTGGGGTGCCATTGCCTTCTCCCTTAAATCTCCTGAGAGACTCTTAATTGGTTCCATTACCATTCAGAATGAAGCAGCCCTATTGGGCAAGCTCTCAAGCCAAGTCACCGTTTAGGCTTCTGGCCACAGTTTATCACTGAATCCTCTGATCCCTTCCCTGGTAGATTCCACTTTTGCCTGAAACCAGTGCATTTGAGTTTGTTTTATAGAAATGGATTTTATTTGGAACTTTTAGAAATATACATAAAACTGCAGTGAGGATAAAGGCAACAAAACATTTTCATGTTTTCAAACTGAAACACCCAGCCATCTGCCATTGTGGCTATTGTGGAAAGAATACCCAGTGCTTGCTGGCATCTGGCACATGAGGTTCTCCTGCCTGACGCCATCATTTCCTTGGCAGGTAAGAGGCAACCTTGCTTTGCATCGTTTCTCATGTTTTCTTTCTCTGGACCACAAGAGGGCATTCTTTCATCATTTTCAACTTGGATTATACCAACACTTAGTAGACATGCACCTCAATTATTTAAACAGGAAGTTAGATTATGAATGCCAAAATCATTCACCAAAGTTAGTGAAACTCTAGGCTTACAATTTTGCCCCCAGATTCATGGAACCAAAACACATCCTTGAAAGGAAAGTCATCAGTTTATAAATGATACAAGGAAAATTTCCAGGTTAGTTATATGGATCAAAAAATGAAGTACTATTTGTGGAAGGCTGTTTTTAGGTATTAGGAGTACTATTTCTTTTTGTGAATTCATTCATTATAGCAGATGTAGTTATAGATGTCTTGGTTTATTTGCAGATACTAAATCAGAAGATTGAAGTGAAAAAGGTTTTTATTAACTTTTCATTTCAAGGTATCTGTGTTAACTAACAACAAAAGTTGAAGGAAGGAGGACATTCATATAGGCATGGTAGTCATTGTGTAGTAATAAAGCTAATATATATCACAAACAAGCAGAGAGTAGCAATTATTATACAAGTCCCTTAGGTCAGACAGATTCTGTCATTTCTTCCTCTGAGCAATTCCTTTCTGCCATAAACAGAGAGGTAATTAAAGAAAAACAGATCGTTGAGGAGTTGGATGCTCTCTAGCCAGATTTATTCCTAAAAATATATCCCTAAAGAGAGAGGAATTAAATTGTGTAGAGGGCCTTAAAGAATACTGTCTGGCATCTTTCTACCTTTCTGTCTGGCTTTACATCCTAAGAGCCCTTTAGAGCCTAATCAGATTTTGCCATGATAGCAATTGTAAGAATTGGTTACATTATTTAATAAAGCTATCCAAAAACATATGAATTTAGTCTGTTCTCTACTATTCATTCCTCATGGAAAAAGAAAAACACAGATCTTAAAAACTAAAGCAAATCAAGGAAGCTCAAAATAGCAACCAAGATTAGGTTACATTCTTAGAAGGAAGTCCAGTCTTGTGAATCTTATTTTATGGCTTTGATCTGATTGTCCATTGGGATGGACTTGCCCAAGTGATGGCCCACAGAAAGGCCAAATTTCTTATTTTTCTGCTCATCCTGCACCTCCTTTTTCATTAGGAATCCTGCCTGGAAATTTAGGTCAAAGAGGCTACTTGGAGCAAAATACAGTGGCATCTCATCCCAGATATTCTCCAGGCGTTTCTTCCATCCTTCCAGGATCTGAACTCGGGCATCCTCGGGAGTGTGCCCAATGCCGTATGTCAGTTGAGGTTCCAAGACTTGGAAGCCACAGAAGTGCAGAGTGCCACTCTGAGGATACACAAAGCACAGAGGTGAGTCACAGGTCAAACACCACACACCTTGTACCACAGACAATGAAAGTTAATCTCGGTTTCCCAATAGGACACCTTGATGTGAAGGCCTTGAGAATTAGTTCATAGCTCCATCCTCTCACCTTGTGCTCTCTGTACCTAGCTGTTACCTATTTTAGCCTATTCAGCAGTATTCTTCTCTTAATGAATAAAGCCTTCAAAACTGTCCCAGGCTGGCACTATCTGCCAAAAGTGCCCAAAGTTCTGTTACCTCAGGGAGGGTTTCAGCTTCTCAGCAGCTGACTGTTGCCAAGACCTGCAAAGGTGCGTTTCTTTGCCTGTCCACATTACCAGACAAGTCTTCATAAAGTATTCTTGCCATTTGTTCTCCAGTGTTATTACTAATATTGATTCCCTCATCCTGTAGATGGCCACCTCCCAGCTCTTCTTGCCAGCCTTAGGAGATTATCCTGAGGGTCCAGTGACCACCAAAAAAACCTGCTTCAGACTTCAGTTATTAGCTGTACTAAATAATTTCTTAACTTTTCTTGGGCTCTGATAGTCTGTGAGACTGTAGCAGCAATTTGGAGGAAAGAGAGATTGGCGAGAGATGCCAGTCACCTGGCTGTACAAACCTGGGGGAGTCATCCACGCTATCCTCTGGATAAGAGGAGAGAGTGGTATTTGACCATGTACACACATGAATTATTCTATAAGCCTGGGGTCCTGGGAAGACAGGTCAGTCCTAAAAGGAAGCCTCTTCTATAGTTCTTTGATCTTCAGACCTCAGGTCTGTTTCCAGATGCTATCTGGAGGATTTGGACCCAATAGAAAATTCAATTAATCCCCTTGAAGGGTCACTGAAAACAAGATAACTGAAAACCTGAATTGGCCAGAGAATGATGTTCATGTCCCCATGGATACCATGCAGAGAGTACATGGAGCCGCTGCCACCAGTGGTGATGGAAAGCACTGCCTTCTTATTCTGTAAAAGAAAAGTCATTATCATCCACATCTCTTTGGTGACAGGAAGTTAATGGAACAGCCCCAGGGAAAAGAATATAAAAGTCCCCACTCCCCAGCCCCTGCTGCCTAAATCTGCTCCTTATATTACTTCATACATTGACTCTTCTGAGCCATGCAGTATGACTCTGCAGAAGTACCAGCCTGGAAAGTGGTACACAGAGGGGCAGGCCCAGGATTCCATACTCTTGGATGTGAAGGCTGTTACAGTAATGCAAAATCAGTGCTGACTGCTGGTGCCTACGTGGAGTTTTTTAAATCTGTCTCCTCACAGTACTAGGCATGTATTGAGGCTTGTGATCTAGAAGGTCTCAGAAATGCTTCTTGTATAGTTTTGGGTGTCTAGAAAATGAAGACAGATTCCTTTTTTTAATGGACAAGTTCATAAAGTTCATATCAGTACATAAAGAGAAAATAGTATAGTGATACATTCACCATCCTGCTTTAACTCTCAGTATTTTGCCATTCTAAGTTTATCTAATCTCCACACATCTCTCCCAAAGGGACCTGGAGCCCTGATTGTGGTATCTGACTGTACTCAAAACTCTGCATCAAGACAGAGTCTTTCTAAAATCCAGGCACTAGAATAAAGAAAACCAAGAACAATTATCCACCTACCTGAAAAGGCCCCTTATCATACATGGCAGCATACTTGTAAGCGAACTCCCCTACGAGCACCCTCTCAAACCAGCCTTTCAGGATGGCAGGGACTCCAAACCACTGCAGGGGGAACTGAGGGACAGAGGACAGAGAGGTTAGGTTGGGAACACCCCCAGCACAGAAGATTCAGTGCTTAGCTGCTGTCCACGACATCACTGAGGGGCAAACTTTCTTCAAGCCCTGTCATTCCTCTTGGAGAAGGTAGAACATTCAAGAAAAGAAAATTTTAAAATCATTGCCCTTGGTCAGTCAACTAGACACTCTTGTTCCTGCGTACAAATAGCAAATATCGGGTGGGTGTGAAGATCTCTCTGTGAAATCTCATTTGGCAGCAAAATCTAAACAGCAAGAACTGGAGGCAAAGTTGGCCTCAGTGTATGACACCTAAATCAATATTTTCTCAAGAACTTGCTTCAGTGGGTGTGGTATTACAAATATGAGACCTGTACCTTGTGCTTACGGATGTAAAATCCTATCATTTAGAATAAACAGAACCACTCACAAATGCTATCAAATGATCAGTGTAACCAAGGTTTATCAGGGAATTCTCACAAGAAAGACCTGCTGGGGTTCTTGTCCTGGTAAGTCAAGCAAGGCCATACCAGTATTTCTTCTTGACTCACTTAAAGGCTATGATGACAGGAACATGCCCAGAGGTTAAAAGAAAAAGCTAGGACAGAGAAGAAATCTGTAGGACTTGGTAGTTCTCTCTTTGAAGAATGGTTGATCCACAGGAAAGAGTAAGGAAGTAAAGTTTTGGACATGATTGAGAATGAGACCTGCATTCTTACCCTGAATCTGCCAATAATGTGAGGCATGACTTCTGCAACACAAGCCCCTTCCTCATCCATAAAAGAGGGGCTTGAGGGGTCTCTAGTAGCTTCTCATATTTTCACATTTAAGGTGCTCCAATTATGAAGGTCGTATCTGCAGCTTTTAGGATGTGTAGGTTATTCAAGCAAGTAGATTTGGTCCCCTGTGAATGTTCTACAAACGGCTGAAAATAGAATTGGTTGGCTTGCTTGGTATTAAAAGTTTACTCTCTCAGGTTCCATTTGGAGAAAGGAGACAGCTGAGCAGGGCCTAGCCCGTGTGGCACATTGGTATGAATGCGGGCAGTCTTTCCTTAGAACATTTATTTTAATGTTGCCAGACTATCATCTCTAGTACACTGCTTTTGCTGGAATAAGACTCTTCCTGTCATCTGTTGCAAAACTGATATAATAAATATGCAAATCTGTGGAGTTTACATTGCCCTTCCTTGTGTTGCTATTTTATAGTGCTCAACCTATACAGTTGTAGTAAAGAAAACATATACATTGGATAGAAGCTGAATTTAAAGGCCATCCTTTCCAATTTTAAAATACGGTGATTCTTAGAAGCAGAACTGAAAGTTGCTACTGCTCCTGCCTTGGCTGTACTGCAACAAGAGAGAAAATGTAGACCAAAAGGGATCCTTTGGGGCACTGGCTAATGTTATGTGGCCTTTGATTCATAGCAACAGGTAGAATAAAGGGACTTCAGAGGTTAGAGTCTTTGCAACTGATTGAATAACTGCAAAAATCACAGCCAGTATCAAACTTACGAAGTTTCCAGTGTCGCATGCATTTCATGTTTAATACCAAAAAGCTGGTTGGGATTGGTAGCAGCAAAGTCACTGACTACAGTCCACCATTGTCAGGAAAGGTGACTTACAAGAAGCATACCCAGTTTCAGTGCTGACTGCTAAATGGTGAGGCAGCTTCCAGGAGGAGAAAGGCCATGGTTTTGCTGCTAGAAACCATTAAGCAGGGCAGTGCACACTGCACTGGGAGCTCCCATCACAGAAAAGCCAAGCTCATGCCTCTATAAACTGTTTTCAGGATGCTTTTGGAGATGGGGTGAGAACTGCAAACTTGAGTGATTCCATGAGAAATTACTAATTGAAGAAAAGACTAAACATTCTCTGGAAAAGAGCTCAAGGCTCACATGTCATCTCTACAGTCACAGTCATACTTCCAAAGAATACACAGCCAGTCTTCATAACATCCATAAATCTGTGTAATCCTGCACCTTTGAAGTAATTATCCTTCTTTAAGGAGAGTATGGTCAAGGGGCTGTGACTTTCCTAAGAGCACATAGCTAATTAGGTGTCAGGTCTAGGACGAAAAAAACATAAGTGTCTCAACACCCCTTCTGATGTCTTAACCACACCTGAAAAATCACAAGGTCTGCAGCTTCCAGCTTCTTTTGTTCGGCCACAATATCTGGGCTCAGACGGCCTTCTTTATAAGCTAAAACAGTCTCGGCAGGATACTGAAAGTTCCCAGGGTCCTTCAGTTTACCTGCAGAGAGGAAAAGAGAAGCTGATGCCAGAGGGCGAAGGCGGGGCCAGAAAGCCCACAAGGGAGAAGTTCCACAAAGACCTAATTAAAGGGGAGAGCCGCTCCCACCTGTGATGTCCTTTCTGGAGATGACAGGATTGAAGTTCATGGCATACAGGTCCGACACAGTGACCTCCCATCCTTTCCTCTTCAAAGCCTCTATGGCGGCCTCCTTCATGGCATAGTTGAAGGACGTCCTCTCTGAGTGGGCCAGTACGATCAGTGCTTTTCTGACTATTAAGACACACACAAGGCACATGGAGAAAATCAGTCACCAACCAGCAAAGCTCAGGCTGCAGGGTAGCCCAGCTGGGCTCCATAATGGAACACGTGACTTTGTTAGACACTGGGTTATGCAACCCATCCACTGCATCCAGAAATATATTTTCTCCTTGTAAGTCCCATTGATCAAAGGAGGGATTTTTAACTCACTGAGAAAACAGTAGCTAATCTAATAAATGGTTTTGGCATACTTAATCAAACATCTGCATAAAAGTAAAATTCAGTTTAGTCGCTCAGTCGTGTCTGACTCTTTGCAACTCCATGAATTGCAGCACGCTAGGCCTCCCTGTCCATCACCAACTCCCGGAGTTCACTCAGACTAACATCCATCGAGTTGGTGATGCCATCCAGCCATCTCATTCTCTGTTGTCCCCATAAAATGATCCCCTTAGAAATCTCATATAAGATGTCAGAGGTCAGTACAGTCGTTATCCTGTGTCAGGGAATAATGACCGGAAGGAGACAAAGCACCTGGGATGCTGTCTGTGTTCTTTTTTTTTTTTTTTTTTTAATATTTATTTGGCTTTGCTGGGTCTTAATTGCAGCACTTGGGAATCTATGATCTTCATTACAGCTTGGAGGATTGCTGGGGCATGTGGGATCTAGTTCCTGGGCCAGGTATCGAACCCAGACCCCATTCATTGGGAGCAGAGTCTTAGCCACTGGACCACCAGGGAAATCCCCTGTTCTATGTCTTGAAATGGATGCAGATTATACAAGCATGTGTTCAGTTGGTGAAAATTCACTTAGAACTTGTACACTTTCCAGTGTGTCTATTATATTCAATACAAGTTTCCCACTAACATATCACATACAATAACAACTTACTGGCAGATTAAAGATCTAAATTTTAAAAACTGAAACTATTAGACTAGTATGGGATGCTCTGTGTACTCTGTTGCCTTATGTCTCATTCTTAATTGAACATCAAGGGACTACAGTATTTAAATTATAAACTCTGCCAATACCTTTATCTAGAGGCTTGTTGTCATTTTTGTCTTTTATGAAATTTTTGTTGCCAAGAAAGACAGGATTAAATTTTTCTCTTCTAGATTGAGTTGGTGTAGTGTATCATTGGTTATCAGAATACTCATAGCTTTGGGACTTTGAAATGGTAAATATTCACGATCTGTGAAAAAGCATGACACATAACTATATGATCTTAATTATAAAAAAATGGATGTTTAATGTATAAATATGCAAATAGGACCTAGAAAGGACACATCAAAAGGTAAACTGATTATGGATAACTTTTTTTTTTTTTGCTTCTTGTATTTTTTGGCTTCCTATTATGCATATGTTAACTTTCAAGAAATGTTATTTTTAAAACCTTAAAAAAAAAGTATGGGACGAAAGGGAGAAGTTGTATAACCTCTGGACAGAGGCTGCTTTTTTAAGAAAGACTACAGCTTCAGAAACCATGAAGGAAAAGCTTGACAGATAAAGCCCCAGAAACATTAAAAATTGTGTTTAATGAAAGGTTCCAGAAACAGAGTCAAAAGACAACTAGGAGAAGATATTCACAACTCTTATCAAAAAGAGTTAAAATCTCCCCAGTTCAGTCGCTCAGCCATGTCCAACTCTTTGCGACCCCATGAATCGCAGCACGCCAGGCCTCCCTGTCTATCACCAACTCCGGAGTTCACTCAAACTCACGTCTATCGAGCCAGTGATGCCATCCAGCCATCTCATCCTCTGTCATCCCCTTCTCCTCCTGCCCCCAATCCCTACCAGCATCAGAGTCTTTTCCAATGAGTCAACTCTTCGCATGAGGTGGCCAAAGTATTGGAGTTTCAGCTTCAGCATCAGTCCTTCCAATGAACACCCAGGACTGATCTCCTTTAGAATGGACTGGTTGATCTCCTTGCAGTCCAAGGGACTCTCAAGAGTCTTCTCCAACACCACAGTTCAAAAGCATCAATTCTTTGGCGCTCAACTTTCTTCACAGTCCAACTCTCACATCCATACATGACTACTGGAGAAACCATAGCCTTGACTAGACGGACCTTTGTTGGCAAAGTAATGTCTCTGCTTTTGAATATGCTGTCTAGGTTGGTCATAACTTTCCTTCCAAGGAGTAAGTGTCATGGTTGCAATCACCACTGCAGTGATTTTGGAGCCCCAAAAATAAAGTCTGTCACTGTTTCCCCATCTGTTTCCCATGAAGTGATGGGACCAGATGCCCCCAAAATGCCTACAAATAATTAGAAAAAGACAATGCAATAGAAAAATAACGATAGAGAAGGAAATTACAAAAAAAAAAAAAAAGAGAGACGGTGCCCTGCCAGGCCTGTGAGAAAGAACAGATTAAAATGAGACATTATTTATTGATTGATTGGCAAAACAACTTAAATTACATCAAGGGCTATTAAGAGTGCAGGAAAACTGGCACACTGCCAGTGGGAAAATGCACTGCCTCAGCTTTTGGTGAGAGTAATCAAGCTGAATCTTTAGACATTTTAAAGACACATAAATCTTTTATCTAGTTGTCCAACTTTGGGAAATCTGTCATACGGACTGTAAGCATCAGGACAGATGAACAAGGATGTATACTGAACCCTTGGACCATTGAAGTCATCAGCAAAAATTAGCCATAACCTCAATTGCCTATTTATGGAGCACATTTGAATAAATTTTATGATACATACTACTGGAATGTGAAGTCAAGTGGGCCTTAGGAAGCATTGCTATGAACAAAGCTAGTGGAGGTGATAGAATTCAAGTGAAGATATTTCAAATCCTAAAAGATGATGCTGTGAAAGTGCTGCACTCAATATACTAGCAAATTTGGAAAACTCTGCACTGGCCACAGGACTGGAAAAGGTCAGTTTTCATTCCAATCCCAGAGAAAGGCAATGCCAAAGAGTGCTCAAACTATTGCACAATTGCACTCATCTCACATGCTAGCGAAGTGATGCTCAAAATTCTCCAAGCCAGGCTTCAACAGTATGTGAACCATGAACTTCCAGATGTTCAAGCTGGTTTTAGAAAAGGCAGAGGAACCAGAGATCAAATTGCCAACATCCAGTGGATCATTGAAAAAGCCAAGGAGTTCCAGAAAAACATCTGCTTTATTGACTATGCCAAAGCCTTTTACTGTGTGGATCACAACAAACTGTGGAAAATTCTGAAAGAGATGGGAATACCAGACCACCTGACCTGCCTCCTGAGAAATGTACATGCAAGTTAAGAAGCAACAGTTAGAACTCACATGGAACAACAGACTGGTTCCAAATAGGAAAAGGAATACATGAAGGCTGTATATTGTCACCGTGCTTATTTAACTTGTATGCAGAGTACATCATGAGAAACGCTGAGCTGGATGAAGCGCAAGCTGGAATCAAGATTGCTGGGAGAAATATCAATAACCTCAGATATGCAAATAATATCACTGTTATGGCAGAAAGCAAAGAACTAAGGAGCCTCTTGATGAAAGTGAGAAAGGAGAGTGAAAAAGTCAGCTTAAAACTCAACATTCAGAAAACTAATAAGATCATGGCATCTGGTCCCGTCACTTCATGGCAAATAGATGGGGAAACAATGGAAACAGTGACAGACTAAGGTCTGTCTAGTCAAACCTTTGGTTTTTCCAGTAGTCATGTATGGATGTGAGAGTTGGACTATAAACAAAGCTGAGCACAGAGGAACTGATGCTTTTGAACCGTGGTGTTGGAGAAGACTCTTGAGAGTCCCTTGGACTGCAAGGAGATCCAACCAGTCCATCCTAAAGGAAAACAGTCTTGAATATTGATCGAAAGGGCTGATCCTGAAGCTCCAATACTTTGGCCACCTCATGCGAAAAACTGACTCATTTGAAAAGACCCTGATGCTGGGAAAGATTGAAGGCAGGAGGAAAAGGGAACAACAGAGGATGAGATGGTTGGATGGCATCACTAACTCAATGGACATGAGTTTGAGCAAGCTCTGGGAGCTGGTGATGGACAGGGAAGCCTGGTGTGCTGCAGTCCATGGGGTTGCTGAGTCAGACACGACTGAGCGACTGAACTGAACAGAATATTATGCTGTTAACCAAGAATGAGTTTGCTGCATGTATTGATATACTTTGACCGTTTAGATATCCGGGATATATCATTAAATAATAAAATGGGGACTTCCCTGGTGATACAGTGGTTAAGACCTCCTTCCAATGCAGGAAGTGTGGATTCAGTCCCTGGTGGGGAAGTTAAGATCCCATGTGCCTGTGGCCAAAAAACCAAAACATAAGTAATATTCTAACAAAATAAATACTTTAAAAAAATGGTCCACATTTTTAAAATCTTTATAACGTGAATGTTAATCTACTTTTACAAAAAAGAAAGAAACTCCATATTTGTAGGTAGATCCGCAGTCTATTGCTCTGAGGAGAAAAAGACGTGGCACAGTTTTCTTGCAAGTAAGAGGTGGCAAGGGAGTAGATGCAGAGGGGAAGATGAGCTTTTTCTTGAACATCCTTTGTGTTAATAAAGTCATTAGAACATGCCTGCTTCTGCAACAAGAGCATGTAAAGGGTGTTTACTACACGCTGAGCATTGTTCTAAGTACTCTGTATTTTTTAGTTGTCATAGCAACCCTGTGAGGTAAACAGAATATCATTAGGGATGGGAAGACTGAGGCACAGAAACTTTAAGCAAGTTACCCAAATTTAACTGTTAAGTAGTGAAGCTGGAATAACTTGAAAATATATAGAGAGAAATCCACACAACAACATGCAGGGCATGGGGAAGAGTACCAGAGAAAGGAAGTTTACCACCACCATCCTCCTGAAATTGGAGCTACAATTTCATACCTTACAAACTCTTTAAAAGCAGTGACTATGGGTGGAACTGAGAAGAGAGTAGACCTGCAACTTCTTATAGTATTGTTTGAAGAAAATTAAGGCACCTATAAGCCTTTAGTTCTCTCCCTGATTTCAGTATTAACCACACCTGGCATGGGCATCGCCCATTGGCTTAAAGTCAGTCATGTGTAAGCTTTAGGTTCCCGCTTGTCAAAAGAGAGGATTCCCAAGCTTGGCCTGGCCTTTTGGACTCTATAAATTCAGAATCGGTGGGGCATAAATTTGGTGATTATTTAAATGCTACAGAAATGATTTAGTTTCTTCTGATGTAGCCTGGGAAAATGGAAAGGAATTCCTGAGGCTGCTTCAACAAATTCCCACCCGATTTCTTACCAACTCATGGACTGAACACCACTGAGAGCAACATGAGTATATTAACCTCTAACATGCATTTTCTTTGTGACTTATCTTTGCCTTAGTCATATCAGTTTACTAAGTACCGCTTTGTCAGTTTTTATTCTCTTGGCTTCTTACCTACGTATGTATATTTTAATTTTTAAATTTATATATATATAGTTTCAATTCTTACCAACATTAACAAACATTTTATAAGTAGTAAAACATAAAGGTGATTCCCAGAAAATGAGTAAGTTGAGACATCTATCTCTTGCTTTCAAAGAGCTTACATCTACTAACTACAGTACAGCCATGACTGTTACCTTCAAAAAAAAAAATAAGATAAGACTCAAACAGGAAGAATATATTCACAAGTAATAACCAAGAGTTCAAAATCTGAAATATATAGAATTCTTAAAAACAACCCAGTAGAAAAATGGTCAAAGGTTATAAATGGGCAATCAATAGAACAGTTGTGCATATTTGCTAGAGGTAAGGGTAAAGCAAGAGATAAGCCCACCTCTCTAGTTAGTTTTCAGGTCATTTTCCACGGCCAATTCTGAGGTTTTTTTTTGGACTTAGAGGGCTCAGTTTCCCTTCCTGCCATTTAACTAGCTACACAAGCTTGACTTTATCAGAATTTACTCAAAGAAAGGCATAAGACATATACACAAGTAACTAACAGAGGAAAACTCCACTTCAGGGCCAGCCTCTCAGGAAAGGCCTTGAGAAGGAGCTGCATTTGAGCTGAGTCTTGGAAGACAAATGGGGTTATTATCAGTACCTCTAATTTACCATTCAGTAGAAGGAAATGGCAACCCACTCCAGGACTCTTTCCTGGAAAATTCCATGGACTGAGGAGCCTGGTGGCTACAGACCGGGGGTCACAAAGAGTAGGACACGACTGAGCAACTTCACTTCACTTTGCTTGTCCTGCACGTGATTAACCTATCTGCTAGAAGCGACTATGTAACATAGCTAAGCACATCTTGTTAATGCCTCTCTCTCCCTGCACCAGTTCCTTTTCAGGTCTCAATCCCTAAGCAGTATGCTCCCAGTCCGTCCTCATTTCTGTGTCCCCATCATCCTACACCTTCTATTTCCAATCCACATCCACACCAGCCAGCCTTCTTCCCCCCACCTTGAAATGCTAATGTTCTCACTGGCCCAGCTTCCCCACTTTGGTTTACTGAGCACTTAGGATGCACCTGACACCTCTCTAGGCATTTGGGATACATCAACATATCAATACAAATACAAATCTTTGCCATTTCCTACTCCAGAGGATCGTCCCTACTCAGGGATTGAAGCCATATCTCCTGCTTTGGCAGGAGGATTCTTTACCACTGTGCTACCTAGGAAGCTTAATACTAGTTATACAAGATCTAAATCTTCCCATTTTCCCTCACTAGCTCCCCCAACCACCCCCCCTTTTTTTTTTTGGTCTGTTACACATAGATACAGAACATTCTATAGGATTGGAGAATGAGGAAATAGTTCTTGCCCTAGTATTTCAAGAGGGGTATTGATGCCCTCAAGACAACTGGGGTACAAATAACCTATTGGGAAACAGCCACTAATCTGTATGCAGAAGCCTTGTCAGCCAAGCCCTACCCCTTAGGCCCTGAAACCTTGGATGGGCTTCCAGTCCCCAGCTTAGCCCCTTTCTCTTGAGCACCTAAGTAGTCTGTCAGCTCCAAAAGCAATGTCTTCCCTCATCCACTTACTTTTAGCAAGATGAGGTTGTGTGTGTGTGTGTTTTCAGAAGGTAGAACTAGGTTCATAGGGAAGGAAATTACAAAAGGTAGAATTCTGCCTTCTAGGAAGGAAATAGATATTTAGATCTTAGCTCATTATCCAATCTCAGAGTAAGGCTCTCTGGAAAACAGGGATTCCAGCCCCAGCAGGTTTTGCAGCTGGTCCAGTATGTGTGAGAGGCCGTTCACACATTAGATTCAAGTTGTGGTGACCTCCAAGGTCCCCTACGGTTGATGGTGGAGAAGGGAGGCTCTGTCACTAGAGGGGCACCCAGATCAGGTTTGCCCACTCCACGAGTCACAGTCTGAAAAGCTTCCTGGCCCAGCAGCCTGGAGCTGGGTCTGATGTCCATCAAACTAAAGGAAGCAGCTTCCCCAGCTCAAGCACCCCCACTGCCAGATCTTCCAGTTTTCCTCCAGAAGTTGGGAACCCACGTTTTTAAGTGAAATTGCCTATATTTATTTTAAACGTTAGCAACTTATTCCAAAAGATTTTAAATACTATTAAGGTCAAGCAGGGTGTGCAAGGTGGCCAATTTGGTCTCTGACGGCCGATTCTGACCCCAGAGGGAAGGAACCTTTTGCTTCCAAGGTCAATTCTCTCCTAACCGCCCATCGTAGTTTCTGGGAGTGGGGTAGAAACAGGAGCCCCTCCTCTCCCGGCATCTGTCAGGGCTCATCCAGCGATTCTAATGCCTCCAAGTTTCCAGTTTTAAGTCGAGGAAGAAAACTAAGCTTCTGCTGAGGAACGAGGGCTGGGGACAGCAAGGATCCTGGAGGGCGGGGGGCCGGATGGCGACACTCACCAGCCATGGCTCCGGCGGCGCGCTGCGCTGATTGGCTGGTCTGCTGGTTGCCCCGGTGACTGGTGGGCGGCAAGGTCCTCAGGCTGCTTAGGGAGCTGCCACCCTAGAAGGCGTCACCAGTGCTGCCCGCCGCCGAGCGCCTGCTACTTTATACCCAGTCTGGCTGGCTCGGCCCATAAACTAGGGAGCCAGCAAAGGCGGAGCCGCCGCTCAGGCCCTGGGGTGCAGGGCGGAGCACGCCTTGGCTGAGGTTCTAGAAGAACTGGCATCTGAGTGCAAACATAAGGACCCATATGGAAGAAGGGTTCCTAGGGGTTAGGGAGTAAGGAACCCATGAGTCCGGGTGGGTGTGAGAGGCATGTCTTCTGGACCCTGTTCTGAAACCACCCTGGGACAAAAGGAGGAAGTGTCCGATGGAGTCTGGGGTTCCTTTGGGCACGCTATCCAGGCCACTCCTAGCCCTGGGAAATGGCTCTGAATGGAATGGGCCTGTATGAGAGAGGAAGGCGAAGGACTGCAGTTCTTTAGACTCAGATTCGCTGAGTCATTGTGACTAGACTTAGGTTTCGAGGGCTGAGATGACCTGGGAGACTAGAGAAATTCTAGAGAAAAATTCTCAAAATTCTAGAGAAATGAATTTGTTCCTGCTTTTGCAAGGTTCACGTTTTACACTTGCTGGGGCCGGGGGGTAGGGGGTGGGGGTGGGGTGGGGGTGGGGCTCCCTGCCTAGAATGCACTGCTGCTGCTGCTAAGTCACTTCAGTAGTGTCCGACTCTGTGTGACCCCATAGACAGCAACCCATCAGGCTCCCGCGTCCCTGGGATTCTCCAGGCAAGAACACTGGAGTGGGCTGCCATTTCCTTCTCAGGTGCAAACTCCTTCTCCTCATAATCTGGAGAAGAGCTTTTTTTCCTGAAGAGCTAATCATCATCAGAGGAAGCATTTAAAGACTAGCCAAGACAGATAAACGAGTAGTGCTGTTTATCCAAAGTCCTACTTAGGACAATTGATCGGAACAGAGCAAAGTTTTACGTTTTTAAGTTTCTCAAAGTAAAACTTATAATAATGTCTTCATCCTACAGAAGGAAGACACTGTCAAAAGGTGAAGGAAAAAGAAATAGAACTTTAAAATACTAACATAACCTTCAGAGGGACTTCCCTGGTCACCCTTTCAGTGGTTGGATCACTCTATGCATCCATTGCGGTATGCATGGATTGGATCCCTGGTCTGGGAACTGGATCCCACATGTTAGCACTGTGCTGGTGGAAAGAAAAAAATGTAACCGTCAGAAAATTTACAGGTGATAAACTAAGAAAACTCGAGGGAAAAAGATGGGAAACACACAAGGAGAAGAAGCGAAATTTAAAGGGGTGAGAAAACTCAAGAAGTAATCAAGATAACTTTTTAGTGCAATTTATTAAAAATCCATTTGAAGGCAAAAAGTTTGAACAGATGAAAAATTAAAATGTTAAATAAAGATGGGCTTAGTACTTTTACCAAGCCAAGCCATGTTGCACCTAAAGCAAGAGGAAGAGTTAGTTGAAAGAGATTATTTTGTTTAAAAACAACATTCAGTTGAGTAAGTTTTAAAGCTCTTATTAGCTTTATTCAACAATTCAGTAATCCAGCAGCATTCAAGATTTAGCAGACAGAAAGGAGTTCTGAGGAGCTGTCCAAATTGAAGAATTTTCTAGGTGAAAGGAAGCCGGAACAAAAAGTTATACCAGGCAAAATGTGTGTTAGTTATTGCAAGGTTACTTTCTTTTAAGGGATGGCAGGAATCTCTCAGGCAGATTACTGAAGATTCCAGATTGACTAAATTTAAGAGTCCATTTCTGTGAGAACCCAAACTAATTAAGTTGAGTTTTGACCTGAAGCAGCCTAGGCAACTCTTTTGGGGGCCTATTTTGTTTTAAACAATGCCCTCCTTTTGATCAGACTCTCAGCCTGAGAGTTGTGACTTAAAAAAAATTTTTTTAAGTTTTAGTGCTACTCCCAGCAAAAATCTGGAATTCTAACAGTTTTTTGAGTCTCTGTGTTATATTCACAATATCGGACTCACTTTTTTGAGCTGCATTTTGGACCTGGCAAGATCTTAGTTCCCAGACCAGGAATTGAGGCCAGTGAAATCACTGAGGTCTAACCACTGTACTGCCAGGGAATTCCTATCAGGTTCACTTTAAGTTGTTTTTTTAATTTGATTTCCTTCTGAGATTCTTTGGGAAATCCTTGGTTTGGTGGCTAGCAGTTGCAAATATGCATTTAAAACTTTTGAGAAAATACAGCACATGAAGGAGACGACTATGATTTTTATAAGAAGGCATGTCTGGAGTGCACTTGAGAGCCATAGTCCCCAAGACCCAAGCCAATCAGAATCAAGTAAGTCAAAGAAAGACACTATTGAAGGAGGATCTCTTTTCAAAGTCAGATGGCTTATCCAGTGTTCTTACGTAGCTGAGTCTTAATTTCCTCAGAAGTGTCAGTCCAAGTATAGCAAGTGGTATGGTCTATACCCAGCACAGTTAACCCCTTGCTCAGCAAAAGATACTTGTCTTTCTTTCTGACTTCCTTCACTTAGTATGATAATCTCTGATTGCATCCATGTTGCTGCAGATAGTGTGAGCACACATAGACTATTTAGGACTTCTGCCCATTTTTTAATTGGGTTATTTGGTTTTTTGTTGTAGCATAATCTTGATCCGACATCTTGGAGGAAGCAGTCCACCTTGCAGTTGGCTACTTCTCTTCCTAGTCAATTTGATTTTGAGGTCTCCAGTGTTTGTACAGGACCAGATTCTTCAGGTGTGAAATATGCACCCAAGGTTCAAAACCTTATAATTTGACAGGGGTATCAGTGATCAAAAGCACTTGGTAGCACCCTTTTCTTGAATCTGATCTTTGCAAAGCATCAGAATAAAATAGGATTAACAAGGAAATTGAGAAAACGAATATCATGGCATCCGGTCCCATCACTTCATGGGAAATAGATGGGGAAACATTGGAAACAGTGTCAGACTTTATTTTTGGGGGCTCCAAAATCACTGCAGATGGTGATTGCAGCCATGAAATTAAAAGACGCTTACTCCTTGGAAGAAAAGTTATGACCAACCAAGATAGCATATTCAAAAGCAGAGACATTACTTTGCCGACTAAGGTCCGTCTAGTCAAGGCCATGGTTTTTCCTGTGGTCATGTATGGATGTGAGAGTTGGACTGTGAAGAAGGCTGAGCGCCAAAGAATTGATGCTTTTGAACTGTGGTGTTGGAGAAGACTCTTAAGAGTCCCTTGGACTGCAAGGAGATCCAACTAGTCCATTCTGAAGGAGGTCAACTCTGGGATTTCTTTGGAAGGAATGATGCTACAGCTGAAATGTCAGTACTCTGGCCACCTCATGCAAAGAGTTGACTCATTGGAAAAGACTGTGATGCTGGGAGGGATTGGGGGCAGGAGGAGAAGGGGACGACTGAGGATGAGATGGCTGGATAGCATCACGGACTCGATGGATGTGAGTCTGAGAGAACTCCGAGAGATGGTGATGGACAGGGAGGCCTGGCGTGCTGCGATTCATGAGGTCACAAAGAGTCAGACATGACTGAGCAACTGAATTGAACAAGGAAATTTGGTCATTTATGTGATATACAAATTTTAAGATCATAACTGGAATTGGGATTGATAACATTATACTTGGGTATGTCAAATTTCTAAAACACCACCTATATTAATAACATGCATCATACAAATATAATCTAAGAAGGTTTAACATCACTTCTTTTTTTTTTTAAATAATGCTTCCCAAGTAATATAACAAGTCAAATAAATGTAATTAGCTCAACATCTTATCTGGTGAATGACAAATACTTTAGATTTTCTAGGGGCCTTTTGGAAAGCCTTAAAGTTTGAGCATAAAAAACTCCACTTAGGGACCTCCTTGGTGATTCAGTGGTTGAGACTCTTGTTCCCAATCCAGGAGGCCTGGGGGCGATCCCTGATCAGGGAGCTAGATCCCATATGCTGCAACTAAGACCTGGCACAACCAAGTAAATATTTTTTTAAAAAGACTCCACTTAGAATTTTTTAAATTGAAGTGTACTTCATTTACAACGTTGTGTTAGTTTCTGGTGTATAGCAGAGTGATTCAGTAATTTGTGTATATAGTCTATACTTTTTCAAATTCTTTTCCATTATAGTTTATTATAGGATATTGAATATAGTTCCCTGTGCTATACAGTATGACATTGTTGGTTATCTATTTTATATGTAGTAATTTGTATCTGCTAACTCCAAACTGTTAGTTTTTCCCTTTTTCCCGTTTGGTAACTGTTAAGTTTGTTTTCTGTATCTGTGAGTCTAGTTCTGTTTTGTAAATAAGTTCACTTGTATTATTTATTTTTAGATTCTACATAAGTGGTATCATGTGATGTTTGTCTTTAGCTGTCTGACTTCCTTCACTTACAAGAATCATTGCTGCAAATGGCATTATTTCATTCTTTTTTATGGCTGATAAGTATTCCAGTGGTGTGTGTGTGTGTGTGTGTGTGTGTGTGTCTGTGTGTGTGTCTGTGTGTGTATACCACATCTTTTTATTTATTTAGACTATGCTGTATCTTCACTGATGCACCGGCTTTTCTCTCATTGCAGGGAGTGAGGGCTACTCTCTAGTTATGGTGTGCAGGCTTCTTACTGCGGTGACTTCCCTTGTTGTGAAGCAGAGGCTTTAGGGTGCCCAGGCTTCAGTAGTTGTGGCTTGTGGGCTCAGTAGTTGCAGGCTCTAGAGCACAGTCTTAGTTGCTCTGCCGCATGTGGGATCCTCCCAGAAGAGGGACTGAACCCATGTCTCCTTCATGGGCAGGCAGATTCTTTTCCACTGAGCCACCAGGGAAGACGGGAAGACCCCTGCATCTTCTTTAACTATTCAGCTGTTGATGGGCATTTGGGTTGTTTCCTTGCTCTGACTGTTTAAATAATGCTGCGATGTACATAGGGGTCTTCTTTTGTGCTATGCTCAGTTGTGTCTGACCCTTTGTGATAGCTCCTCTGTCCTTGGGATTTCCTACGCGGGGGATACTAGAGTGAGTTGCTATTGCCTACTCCAGGGGATCTTCCTGACCCAGGGATTATACCTGTGTCTCTTGTGTCTCCTGCATTGGCAGGTGGATTCTTTACCACTGAGCCACCTGGGAAGCCCTAACATGAACTTAACTTGACTTTTAATAAACTTAGGTAGAATTAAAGTATTATATTTAATTTTGAAAACTGTAAAGGCATGCCTGTTTTCATCAAAACACAAACTAGCTTTTATATACCAAAGATTATTTTAGTCACATGAATATAAATATAGCTCTTTATAAACAATACCTTCTAGAGACACAGAGAAGGCGATGGCACCCCACTCCAGTACTCTTGCCTGGAAAAATCTCATGGACGGAGGAGCCTGGTAGGCTGCAGTCCATGGGGTTGCTAGGAGTCAGACAAGACTGAGTGACTTCACTTTCAGTTTTCACTTTCATGCATTGGAGAAGGAAAATGTTCTTGCCTGGAGAATCCCAGGGATGGGGGAGCCTGGTGGGCTGCTGTCTCTGGGGTCTCACAGAGTCGGACACGACGGAAGCAACTTAGCAGCAGCAGCAGCAGAGACAGAAAAGAATGACTCATTTATAACATATAGAAATACATAAACATGCAGACAGAGGCAAATAGGATCTTATGGCTTTTGTTTTCCAATTTTATATCTAGGACAAGTACAATGATGCAAAATTGACTAGTTTAAAATAGAACAGTTGAATCCAAGTTGTATTTCTGGCAGATGGACTAAAGTTAAGTTTTCCTTTTCCAATAACTGAAGCTTTTCACTAATATTTGTGGTGAAGATTTTTAAGATTTTTTTCCCTGGCCTAATTTCCAAATCTGCCTGCAGTGCAGAAGACCAGGGTTTAATCCCTGGGTAGGGAAGATCCTATGGAGAAGAGAATGGCAATCCACTTGAGTATTTTTGCCTGGAGAATCCCATAGAGAGAGGAGCCTGGCAGGCTACAGTCCATGGGCTTGCAAAAAGTTGGACACAACTGAGCAACTAACACACTAATTTCCAAATCACCTCCCCCACACTCCTTCTGATAAGAATTACCTTTGTTTCTAGAGGAGATCAGGTAGAACATTTACATCTCACATGGCACAGAAAAAGAATTTAAGTTTCACCAAGAAAGAACTTTGTTTCCCAAGTCCAGATGTTTTACAAAGCTACAAGCCTTTTAAGATGGATAG
This sequence comes from Nanger dama, assembly GCA_917880005.1. Taxonomy (NCBI): domain Eukaryota; kingdom Metazoa; phylum Chordata; class Mammalia; order Artiodactyla; family Bovidae; genus Nanger; species Nanger dama. The sequence goes on from CAKJTW010000012.1 coordinate 36,424,090, forward strand.
GAAAGGTTTGGGAATTGGAAGAAAGAAAAGGTGTGGTTTGAATTGCTTCTAGAGATACATTTCAGTTCTTGTAAAGACTCAATTTGCAATACAAGAACAGTTTGGTTTTTAAAAATATTTATTTATTTTGCTGTGCTGAGTCTTAATTGTGGCATGCCAACTCTTAGTTGGGGCAAGTGGGATCTAGTTCCCGAACAGAGATCAAACCCAGACCCCCTTCATTAGGAGCATGGAATCTTAGCCACTGGACCACCAGGGAAGTCCTAGTTTTTCACTGATTTTGATTTTAGTTTCCTACTGGATATTTAAAGAAATAACTGGTAAAGTTGACCAGAGAATCTCTTGGAGTCCCATCAACATGGGAGGTGTCCACACATGGGTGTCCTTCAAGGGTGGAAATGGGGACCGTTAAGTTTGATGTGGAATGATTTTGTTGCAGAGAAAAAGCCAGTTCTGACTCCATGTTGGAAACTGTTTCTTTGACTTGCTTTCCATTTCTTTTGCTACTATAATTATACTTTATAGCTGTTTCCTTTAGGAAATGGCAAATGTCTATCATACAGCTTATCTGACTTAGTACTAATCGGGCAATTCCTGATTGACTACCGTAAGGTTCTGTTTCTAGGAGAGCAGAAACTTTATTGGTTTGGTGATGTGGGACATAGCAAAAGCTATCATCATATTTTAAACAATTTAGTTTATTAATTTTTTTTCATCCTGGATTTTCTTCACTAATTTTGATTTTTTTTTTTTTAAAAAAATATTGTATGATTGGGATTTCCCTGATGGTCCAGTGGTTAAAGCTCAGAGCTTCCACTGTAGGGAGAGCAGGTTTGATTCCATGGTCAGGGAACTAAGATCCTGCATGCCTTGTGGTGTGGCCATAAATGAATGAATAAATAATTAAATAAATATTACATGATTAGGGAATTCCCTAGCAGTCCAGTGTTAGGACTCCATGCTCTCACTGCTGAGGGCCTTGGTTTGGTCCTTGGTCAGGGAATTAAAATCCAACAAGCCACATGGCACAATCAATAATAATAATAATATTAATAAATAAAAATAAGTTAAAATACTGCATGACTTATATTGATACTGTCTAAAGTTGATAAACCAAGAAATAGAGCACATTATCAGAGTGTAACCACCAGAACCATTAAACACAGTGTTTCACAGTATTTCTTCTAGGAATGAAAAGTGACAGATTATTTGTTTATATTTAAGAATTAAAACTTTTAAGGGGTATGAGAATTTAATGAAGAGTTTACTACTCAGTAAGAGATTTTGGGGGACATGAGGGTCCATCTAGTCAGTTCAGTTCAGTCGCTCAGTCGTGTCTGACTCTTTGTGACCCCATGAACCGCAGCACGCCAGGCCTCCCTGTCCATCATCAACTCCCAGAGTCTACCCAAACCCAGGTCCATGGAGTCAGTGATGCCATCCAACCATCTCATCCTCTGTCATCCCCTTCTCCTCTTGCCCTCAATCTTTCCCAGCATCAGGGTCTTTTCTAATGAGCCAGCTCTTCGCATCAGGTGGCCAAAGTATTGGAGTTTCAGCTTCAGCATCAGTCCTTCCAATGAACACCCAGAACTGATCTCCTTTGGGATGGACTGGTTGATCTCCTTGCAGTCCAAGGGACCCTCAAGAGTCTTCTCCAACACCACAGTTCAAAAGCATCAATTCTTCGGCGCTCAGCCTTCTTCACAGTCCAACTCTCACATCCATACATAACCACTGGAAAAACCATAGCCTTGTTGGGAACACAGAGTTTTAGCCACTGGACCACCTGGGAAGTACGTCCTTTTCCAAATTCTTGATGCCTTGTGGTATGCTGTGTTTTAAAGTAATGTCTTGTGTGTGGCTTTTCATTTTAAGATGGTGGTCCACAATGTTTATGGCAGCAGAGATGGGTTTCATGGAAGGTAATTATTCTATAGACTCAGGCTGGGGTGGAGATGATTCAGTGAAGTTGGCGATGGGGAGAGGCACATGAAGCTTCGCTCTCCCGCCTGCTGCTTCCCACCTGCTCTGCTGCCTGGCTCCTAACAGACCACAGATGGGAGCAATCTGCGTCTGGGCATGCAGACCCCTGTTTTAAGACAGTACTTATTGGCTTGCTATTATGAAAGATCAGGATGAATACTTGGACAATATTCACCAACTCCACCTTTTCTCCCTATTTTTCCAACATGGTGATATCAAAAACTCTGACTGAATCAATACTTAACGTTTATGCTATTATGACAACAGACCAAACAATGAATTATGATTACATTTCCTCTCTTCTACAACTTCGTATCTTTCTAGAGTAATATTTGCCTCTCTTTTTTCGTGATTTTCCTCTACTGCAAGCACTCATGCTTCCCAACCATGCCATTTGATGTGTAAAAAAAACAAATAGCATACATACCATGAATGCTATTTTTTCACTTGGTGAAATTCATCAGATTTCTCATCAGTTCTAGTCTCTGGAGAAAGGCATGCTGGATGTCCTGTCTTCCACGTTGGGCTGATCACTCTCTGAGCTTTGCTACACAGCTGTCTTCTGGGATTCCTTTTACCTCTGCCGTGGGTTAGATCCCCACTGTTTCTTTTTGTTTACTCTTCCCCACTCCACTTTGGATTACTTTCTCCAGTAGTTTCCCAGAAAGGATAAATGAAAGGTAAATTTTTCAATATATTGCATATCTGACCATTAGATATCAGACCATTTGGTTGTGTGTAGAATGCTATGGTTGTCATGGAAAATCTGATACAATTTGCTTCCTGATCACCTGGATGTAGATCATTTACATTTTTCTCTGTAGGCACCTGATACCTTTTTATTCCAGTGTTCTGAAATTTTACCAAAATGAACATTATAGGGGTTACCCCTCATATGCCCTTATTCTGTATATTACTATGAAATGTAATATGTACATTTATATATTACTATGAAAACCATATTGTATTAATTTGTGCTTTTCTAAATGATCAAAATATACCATGCTAGGCTTATCAGTGGACAATTCTTCTAATTTCATTATCCTTCATGGAAGAAAAGTCAACAGATTTAATTCCTCCATCCCTGTAGAGTAGGAAATAATGACCATGCAATCACTGAAGACTTATTATGCATCAAGGATTGTTCTAGATAAAGTTATATATGTATAACTCATGTTAATTCCTAATAAAACCCTTTGAGAGAAGTGTCATTATAACTAATTTTTTAACAGCTTTATTAAGATATATGAGCCATAAAATGTGCCAATTTAAAGTGGCTAATACAATGGCTATTAGTATATTTTTAGAGTTTTGCTGTGAGGACATTAATCTCATTTTAGAATACTTTATCACCTTCAAAAGAAGCCTTGTACACAGTAGCGATCACTCTCCCATTTCCCTGGCTGTCCCTGGACTTTGGTCCTAGGTAGCCAGTTATCTACTTTCTGATTGCCATTCCAGGCATCTTATAAATGATATCATACATTATATGGTCTTTTGAGACTGGCTTCTTTCACTTAGCATAATGTTTTCAAGGTTTATCTGCTACTGAGTCCAAGTTTGTACTGCTCACTGCACAACAGGTCAATAAATTGAGAGACAAGTTGTTGGGGCAAGGAAAAGTGATTTTTATTCAGAAAGCCAGCAGACCCAGAAGATGGTGGAATACTGTCTCAAAGAACAATCTTACCCTAGTTAGAATTCAGGCTTCTTTTATTCTAGAAGGAGAAGGGGATGTGGCTCATCATGGCAAACCTTTTGGTGCTGGAATCCTTTGTTCTTGCAGCTGTCCACAGAGGTCTGGTCACAGTGTTCCTATAAACATCCAATAAGACAATTTTTATTTTCTGTTCCACAGGGATTTTTTTTTCTTTATGTATGAATGGAAAAGTGTTAAAGGTCAGAACCTTGAGAATGGGCTGTCCTATAAATGTCAGGCTATAGGCAATATTCATTTATAAAGGTACAGAGACAGCATGACTAAGCACAGGCAACAGAGCACAAAGATTAGAGCTAAAGAAATAGATTCAGTATGGAGTCAGGTTTGTTTTCTCTGTTACGCATCCATGTCAATACTTCCTTCCTTTGTATGACTGTATAAGACTCCATTGTGTGGATAAACCACATTTCGTCTATTCATTCATCAACATTGTTTATTCATTCATTTATTTATTCATCAGTTGAAGGACATTTATGTTATTTCCATGTCTGGCTACTATGAGTAATGCTACTATAAACATTGTACACAAGTCTTTGTGTGGACATATGTTTTTTATTTCTCTTGGGCAAGTATATATAAATAGGTGTAGAATTGCTGCTGCTGCTAATGCTGCTAAGTCACTTCAGTCGTGTCCAACTCTGTGCGACCCCAGAGACGGCAGACCACCAGGCTCCCCTGTCCCTGGGATTCTCCAGGCAAGAACACTGGAGTGGGTTGCCATTTCCTTCTCCAATGCATGAAAGTGAAAAGTGAAAGTGAAGTTGCTTAGTCATGTCCAACTCCTAGCGACCCCATGGACTGCAGCCCACCAGGCTCCTCCATCCATGGGATTTTCCAGGCAAGAGTACTTGAGTGGGGGTGCCATTGCCTTCTCTGGTAGAACTGCTAATAACTCTATTTAACATTTGAGAAACTCCCAAACCGTGAGGTCAGGAATAAATCCTCCGTTTTACAGATGAGGAAACAGGCAGCCAGTGCTCACCAGCTTGTCCACGGCTCTACAGCTTGTCAGTGGTGTAGTCCAGAATTGGAACTCAGGCTCTTGGTCTCCAGAGCCAGCTCCTATCTCCTTGTTATCAGAGTTAAAGTCGAAATTCTTGAGTCTAGCTCTAGGTCAGCTGCTAATGCTTGTCTCTCTGAGCCCTGTTTGCCTTATCTGTAAAAATACAGGTTGAGACTGCATTGTCTTAAAGGTCTCTCTAGCTTTAATTTGCTGTCAGTTTAAGATTGTACAATTCCCATGATCTCCAAGCAGGCCTCTGTCCCAGGTGTAGGTATGTACTGGGCATTGTGTATCAACTGAAAACAGCATCCTCAGGGCCTTCCCTGCACCCCCAGGGAGCACACCAGCACCACGAAGCGGTAAGAAGCTTTGTTGATCATCTTTGTTATCTAGAAATAAGAAGTAGGGGCAGAACCCTCAGGAGTCCCCCATCCTCCTCTCGATGTAAGAACACAAACAGCCTCATTAGTCACCTGCCAAGGCCCTGCATCCAGAAGTCCCCAAAGCCCCCTTGGTTTTTTCCAGCTGCAGGTGATGGACTTAGCGCAGTAGCTCAGAGCCATGTTCGGGCCTGTCTGGGGACCCAGGGATCTCTTGTCCTCAATGGTTCCCATGGCCACCAGCCAAGTATCGGTGGAGGGAATAGGTCCTTGGTATTAGGAGAGAGGTGGCTCTTCTACTTTACGTCCCATCCCGTTTTGCCCGCCTCTCTCGCAGTCGCAATGCTGCTGCACAGGGCATACACTGGTATGTTGGACTCCCTGTGCTCCTGTGTGTCTTGCTGGAATTTTGTCCTGTTACATATTGTGTGAAGTAGGTCGTCCTCTGTTGGACTTAGACCTTCCCTGATTAAAGTGAAATTTCTCTTCAAATGGCATACATGTGTTATGAAGAGATGGTATCTGATGTAGCAAATTGGGTTTTGATCTCAGAGAAGTAGAGAAGGTACCCATTTCCTTTTTTTTCTTAAAAAACTGTTTATTCATTTTGCTGTGCTGGCTCTTAGCTGTGGCAAATGAAATCTTTAATCTTCCTTGCAGCAGGTAAGATCTTTTGTTGTGGCACATGAGCTCCTAGCTGAGGCATCTGGGAGCTAGTTCCCTGACCAGGGTTTGAACCTGGGCCCCCTGCACTGAGAGTACAGTCTTAGCCACTGGACCGCCAGGGATGTCCTGGGGACCCATTTTCAATGCTTGATCCTTTTCCCATCACTAGTAACTCTTCAGCTTTTGCACAAATAACCTTCAGGATGGGGGAACTCATTTGTTATTTCCATGAGCAAACTAAAAGAAAAGTTTGGAAAAAATATTTCTTGCCTCTTGAATTATGTTCTCTAAAGTGATCTGAGTCACGCATTCAGCTCCACAAGCATTTGTTGAATATCATTCGAGATCCAGGCACTGAGCTTGGTGAACAGTGTAGAAAGGGAACACCCAGTGTCTGAAGAGGTACAAGCAGCTGTTAGTAAGCATGCACAATGTCACTGTGCTTCACAGAACTACAGTTTCATCGTTGTCTTACTTACACAAAAGGTTTCATTTATAACAATTTGCCTCCAAATACATGAACACAAAAACATAGTGATGTGGACATGTTGAATGTTTCCACTCCAGATTTTTTCCTGTCCATAAACACTAGGGTAGATAGGTAGGTTTAGTTGCTCAGTTGTGTCTGACTCGTGACCACATGGACTGTAGCCTGCCAGAGTCTTCTGTCCACGGGATTTCCCAGGCAAAAATACTGGAGTTGGTTGCTATTTCCTTCTCCAAGGCATCTTCCTGACTCAGGGATCAAACTTGGGTCATTGCTAATAATGTATATGGGGTATTCTTCTAGATCCCCCAGACTGTTGCTGCTTGGCTATGAATTAGGATGATACTGCTTCCTTGGGAGAGTGTTTTCAAAATGTGAGAACACTGAACTTTCTCTTAAAAAAAAAAAATTATTTTTGGTCACTGCCGGGAGCCAGTGTGTGGAATCCTGCCCATGACAGGGTCACGTGGATGGAAGTTTGGCATACGCAGGGCATGATCAAACTTCAGGGGTTCCCCACGGCATTTCCTGAGCATCCACACCCCACCCCCCCCACCCCCGCCAAAATAAGAATCTGCCATCCTCTGCACTCTGCTTTTCCACTTTTTGATATTCTCTGGGAAAAAGTCAACTCAAGGCTTTAGTCTTCTGCATTTGAAAGGGATGTTTCAATTGAACCCCTTCTGATAGCTCTTTAGCTTGCCTAACTGGTCCCTGCCCCCCAGACTCCTTACAGCTTGTGAATTGCTTACCGCCCCACAGCCTCGAGAGGCACAAAGCCTGAAAGCATCTTAAAGACACAGAGCCTTTTCCAAAGAGTTAAAAATCATATTGGTGACGGGTTTTCACTGTTGACTCAAGGATTGCTGCCAGACCTCCATATTCTTTATCTTTTAGGCACCTGGAAGGACATTATTCAATGTAAGTAGGACGTAGAAAAAGATATGTAGTAGCTTTGATGTTAGCAACACTAGACTTTTGAGTTAATTGTTTCTCTTTTGCTGTAAATCACTGTACTCCCTTTACTTGTTATAAGTTGCTGTATCTTTGCTATGTAAGAATGTAAATTTGTTTAGTGCTTTTCTGAGAGTGGCGCCAGACTTTGGGAAGATCAACACAAACAAGTCTTCTGATTGACAAACCCTTATCAAAAAAAAAAAAAAGAGCTGTTAACGGTGCATAACTGTGTACCCACTGACCTTCATGTATTATCACAAAGGTATAAAAGGCCTTCTGAACAATAGAGGCCGAAGCTAGTCACTGGACTGGTTTCCCCTGTGTCTCTCTCTCTCTTTCCTCTCCTCTTCACTCTAATTTCAGGCTGAATTCCCATCTGGACCAGTGGGGCTCGCCAGGTCCTCTTACTTGCCCTGGCTTTCAAGCCCCTCATGAAAGGGAGCCCAAGGTGGGGCACCCTTAGAGATTCAAGCAGGCGCCGGTGGCCCCACGTAGATGGTGCAAATCTCTTATCTGGAGATTTTATTGGCCTTTCCTGCAAGCCAAGTTATTCACCCTTCTTTCTCCACTTAATTTTCCTACTACACTCTTTCTTCCTAATCTAATCTTGTATTTCTATATAAATAAATAAACAAATTTTTCCTCACCAATGCTGTCTCCGCTTTGAATTCCCTGGACCCATTGGGGCTGGACCCCGGCAGGCCACCTCTGGTCTTAGTCGCAGCAGGCAGGCTCGGTCGTTAGGGTGCATGGGCTCTCTAGTTGAGACACGGAGTTTCAGTTGCCGCAGCTTGTGGGATCTTAGTTCCCGAACCAGGGATCAAACCCATGTCCTGTGCATTGGCAGGTGCACTAGACCAGCAGGGAAGTCCCAGGGATTGTTTCTTCTTCCAGTGGGATTGGGTGGGGCCACAAGGCTGGTTCTGGCATCAAACTAGGAGTAGGATTCTTGCAAGGTTGGCTCTGTTGGGTGAGACCAGAGCAGCCCTTAGTCTGGAAATAATTGTTTCCTGATCTGGAGTACCTGCCTCATGCCTGTGAATTGGCAAGTTTTCCACTCTGTATAGCAGGAGTGTGAAGCGTCCCTGGCTTCGGGTGAGCTTCGAGGATTATCTCGTTTTGGTGGGGAGGGGTATTTCCTTCCTCAGCCTCAGGAAATGCCTCACGTTTAAGTGCTCATCAGTACTTCGCTGAGGACGCACAGGGGCCCCTCTGCAGACCTGGAATGCTTGCGTGCACTCAAGCGCTGTGATGGTCACTCTTTTCCTGTTTGGGCCCTCCTGGACCCCAGCACTGTTGCTCCACCTCTTCCTTCTGGAAATTCTCTCTCGATACCAAACCAGTGCAATTGTGGAGCTCACCTGTCTCCTCCTCTCTTGGGGATCACCTGCTTGACCTCCAGAAGCTGTGATTTTCTATGTTTTAGCTCTTTTTAGGTTGTTTCGGGTGAGAGGGTAAATATGAACCCTTTTACTTCCTGCTGGCCAGGAGTGAAACTGTATAAAGACAACCCTAAAGGGCCTCCACAACCAAGCTAGTGTTCTGGCTCTGTCTTCAACAACTGAAACTGAAACTCTTAAATCAGTCAGTAGAAAGTTGTGATGCATGGCCAGCTAGTCAAAACACTTTGAGTAGCAGATGGTGAGTTTGGTTATATGTATATATATATATATATAAAATCAGTTTTTACAAAGCTAGTATTAAATGCCAATGATGTTATGTAACAAGTATTTACTGGGCACCCACCATGTTCCAGGTACTGTTCTGTGTGCATACAAGCAGTGGACGAAATACTGCCTTGTGTCTTCCAAAATGTAACACACACCCACACACTTTTTGCAAAAGAAAACACAAGGATAAGTCAGAAAAAAATGAAATGGATTAGCTAGGGAAAAAGAGGAAATGGGGATGAGAGGGAAAGGCCATCTAGTTCTACACACACCTGTTTCATATAGTTTATATAGTTTTTACTTTTGGAACTGAATTTTCACATTTAAAAATACATAGGACAGGAAATATCTTAAACTGAATTTAGTTCAGTCGCTCAGTCGTGTCCGACTCTTTGCGACCCCATGAATTGCAGCACACCAGGCCTCCCTGTCCATCACCAACTCCCGGAGTTCACTCAGATTCACGTCCATCGAGTCCGTGATGCCATCCAGCCATCTCATCCTCTGTCGTCCCCTTCTCCGCCTGCCCTCAATCCCTCCCAGCATCAGAGTCTTTTCCAATGAGTCAACTCTTCACATGAGGTGGCCAAAGTACTGGAGTTTCAGCTTTAGCCTCATTCCTTCCAAAGAAATCCCAGGGCTGATCTTCAGAATGGACTGGTTGGATCTCCTTGCAGTCCAAGGGACTCTCAAGAGTCTTCTCCAACACCACAGTTCAAAAGCATCAATTCTTTGGCGCTCATCCTTCTTCACAGTCCAACTCTCACATCCATACATGATTACAGGAAAAACCATAGACTTGAAATCCACACCAGTACTATTGCCTGGAAAATCTCATGGACAGAGGAGCCTGGTAGGCTACAGTCCATGGGGTCACAAAGAGTCAGACACGACTGAGTGATTTCAGTTCACAAGTTGACTAGACGGACCTTAGTCGGCAAAGTAATGTCTCTGCTTTTGAATATGCTTACTAGGTTGGTCTAAACTTTTCTTCCAAGGAGTAAGTGTCTTTTAATTTCATGGCTGCAGTCACCATCTGCAGTGATTTTGGAGCCCCTCAAAATAGTCTGATACTGTTTCTACTATTTCCCCATCTATTTGCCATGAAGTGATGGGACCGGATGCCATGATCTTCGTTTTCTGAATGTTGAGCTTTAAGCCAACTTTTTCACTCTTCACTTTCACTTTCATCGAGGCTTTTTAGTTCCTTTTCACTTTCTGCCATAAGGGTGGTGTCATCTGCATATCTGAGGTTATTGATAGAACCAGCAATCTTGATTCCAGCTTGTGTTTCTTCCAGTCCAGTGTTTCTCATGATGTACTCTGTATATAAGTTAAATAAGCAGCGTCACAATATACAGCCTTGACATACTCTTTTTCTTTTTGGAACCAGTCTGTTGTTCCATGTCCAGTTCTAACTGTTGCTTCCTGACCTGCATACAGATTTCTCAAGAGGCAGGTCAGGCAGTCTGTTATTCGCATCTCTGTCAGAATTTTCCAGTTTATTGTGATCCACACAGTCAAAGGATTTGGCATAGTCAATAAAGCAGAAATAGATGTTTTTCTGAAACTCTCTTGCTTTTTCCATGATCCAGTGGATGTTGGCAATTTGATCTCTGGTTCCTCTGCCTTTTCTAAAACCAGCTTGAACATCAGGAAGTTCATGGTTCACGTATTGCTGAAGCCTGGCTTGGAGAATTTTGAGTATTACTTTACTAGCATGTGAGATGAGTGCAATTGTGCGGTAGTTTGAGCATTCTTTGGCATTGCCTTTCTTTGGGATTGGAATGAAAACTGATCTTTTCCAGTCCTGTGGCCACTGTTTTCCAAATTTGCTGGCATATTGAGTGGAGCACTTTCACAGCATCTTCTCAATTAGCTTTATACTAAATAGAAGGCAATGGCAACCCACTCCAGGACTCTTGCCTGGAAAACCCCACGGATGGAGGAGTCTGGTGTGCTGCAGTACATGGGGTTGCTAGGAGTCGGACACGACTGAGCGACTTCACTTTCATGCATTGGAGAAGGAAATGGCAACCCACTCCTATGTTCTTGCCTGGAGAATCCCAGGGACAGGGGAGCCCGGTGGGCTGCTGTCTAGGGGTCGCACAGAGTCGGACATGACTGAAGCAACTTAGTAGCAGCAAATAGATAACCATACAGGATAAAACTTGATGTAAGAAACTTTTGAAGCTAGCACTCTGTGAAATACTGTTAAAGAACTTAAGAAATCTTCTACTCAGCAGGTTTATTTACCAAGTAATCTGTTAACCATTATTTAGGGTGAGGCACTGAGAACCAATGATCATGTATGTAGCTTTCTTGTCCCACGTGGATCACCTCCATCTAATTACAAGGAAACATCCTGTCAAGCCCAAATAGAGGGGCATGTTGAAAACCTGGCTTATACTATGAAAAAGGTCAACTTCACAAACGACAAAGGCGGAGAGATTGTTCAGATCTGGGGGAAAATGTTATGAAGGACAGTATTGGGACAAGTTGGTAAAATCTGAAGTGTTATGTATTAGGTAATAGTAATGTATCATGTTAAATTTCCTGAATTTGATCACTGTGCTGTGGTTATGTAAAAGAACATCATTGTCCTAGGAGACACTTTGTATGTGAATAAAGGGAAAAGCAAATAAAAAATGTTAACAATGGCAGAGTCTAGGTATTTTCCTGGATGACTAAAATGTTTTCAAAATGAGTTAAAATTAAGAGCTATAATTTTTTTTTAAAAATAATGAAACTAGTACCTAGTATACTTTCTGGCAAAAAGAAAACCTAAATGCTTGATCCTTGAGTGCACACCTTAAGTGTTTCTCTCAAATTACCTTAAAGAAAAAAAGAAGATGCACAGAAGCTTATAAACACATTTATTAGAAAAATATTACCACTTAGAAGTTCCTGTCTTTAAAGGTTGAAGATCTGCTCCAGGCACCATTTGCTGTTTTCATCAAACTCCCTCAACATGGCAGGAATCCCGGTTCTCTGGATGTGCACAGGTCAGGGGTTAGCCAGGCTCCATCACAAACCCAACCCGAGGTACCACAGCAAGTCCCAAGACAGCACTGAGGAAGTTGGGCCCCTTGTCTCTGTCCAGGGGGTTGTGGGGCTGGCACAGTGGGGGACTTGATACTGGGTCTCCTGGGCAGCCGTCCAGCTTGCTCGTGGAGCTCATGCTTCACCTTCTCTTCACAAACTTCTTTCTGGAAGCATTGGGATTTAACCGTCTCCTCCCGGCTCCCAGGGTGCTGTCTCGGACCTGCAGGGTGGCTGAGCGGCTGGAGATGTCATTCTCTGCAAAGGGAGACACCCCAGCTATGTAGTCAGGGGCAAACACGTCGGTTTTCTGCCTGGCCTTTCGGGAGAGTCGCAGCTGAGGGAAGCGCTGATCCTCGGTCAGGTGGGGGTTGATGGCGTACTTGCCCCCTTTGGGAGTGGGGAGAGAGTACTGCAAACAAGGGGAAAGGCCATTAGAAGGACCGGGATTTGTATTCATGCACACCAGATCCTGCTAACATAAAGCGCACCTGACAGCTCTGCACGCGGGCTGACAACCCCAGTGGAGTCTATCGCCGCTGCCTGCTGTGCACTGAGCCCGACACGCATCTTCCCACTTGAGCCTCACCTCACCTCACAGATGCAAAACCCAAAGCGGTATGCTGACTACATACTCTCAGATAAAGACAGGAAAACTGCAGACCTCCAACTATCTTTCTCTAAGTTACTTATTAATTACAAATAATAGCCTTACGGGAAATTTGATCATCTTGGTTTTGGTTAATTATATTGGTATTACATAAGAAACTGCCTTAACTAAGTGATCAAAGTTAGTACCAGCAGTAAACCGGACAACTAGTTATCATTTACCCCCTGACAGGATGCACCAGGAAGATCCAGCATCACTTCTGGGTGTTCCTGCCAACACTGCACAGCCTGAATCTAAGCAGGAGGGAACACCAGACAAACCCAAGGTAAGGGATGTTAAGGGACTGCTTTGAACTCTTTAAAACCATTAAAAAGGTCAAGGTGTGAAAGACAATAGACTTGACAAACTATTTCAGTTTTAAAGGGACATGACAAACACAATGTGTGATCCTAACCCTTTTCTTCCTTTGCTGTAAAGGAAATCTGTGTCAAAAGTTTGAATACGACCCATAGACAGTAGAACAGCATGCTAAGTCGCTGAGTTATATACGATTCTCTGCGACCCCATGGACTGTAGCCCACCAGGCTCCTCTGTCCATGGGATTCTCCAGGCAAGAGTACTGGAGTGGGTTGCCACTTCCTACTCCAGGGGATATTCCCAACCCAGGGATCGAACCTGCATCTCTTAACATCTCCTGCACTGGGAGACAGATTCTTTACCACTGTGCCATCTGGGAAGCCAGGATAGTAGTACTGAAGGAATGTTAACGTCTTGGTTTTAGTAATTGTTCAGTGGGTATGAAAGACAAAGTCCTTGTTTCAGGAAACACACACCAAAGTATCTAGGGGCCAAAGGGCATCAGGGAGCGTTTACTTTTAGATGGTTTTTAGGGGAAAAGAAAAAAATAATAACATGACAGAGCAAATGTAGTAAACGATTAAATTGGGAAATTTAAGTGAAAGGTAAAATAGGATATTGTACTATATTTTTGGCAACTTTTCTATAAATCTAAAATTATTTCAGAATAGAAAGTGTAAAAATGAACAACCTTTCTTACATTAGTGGCATCTGCCTAGAGAACTCAGTGCTGGGTTGGCCACAGGCATACCCACTGGTCTTTCAACACTTCTCTCCCGATTCCTCAAGACAAATCCATTCGGCTGTGTGTCCAGCTGGAACTCTTGTGCAGAGCACTTCGCCCCCTTCCCTTGTGGTTCTTGGAGATTTTGGAAATTCTGCCCATCCTCAAACTCCCGCACACATACAACCTCCACCACCCTACAAACAACCTCTCTGTGACCCCACATGTAATTTATTGTGTGGAATTACTGATTTCTTCTTAGACTGCAAACTCCTCAAAAAAGCTCATGGGGAGGCTGAATCGTGAGCCTTCCCCATCTGGATCACAGGCTTTCACGAACTATCTTGTAGAAACCATAAGGGTTTGTTCTTCTGTCTGATCATTTTGCTCCCGATGCTAAGAGGTCTAGCTTCCGCAACCCTGGGCTCTGCCGTCAGGGGAGGGGAAGCCGTTCTACTCACCCTCAGGCCGCGAGGATTTAGCACCTTTGGGTTGCGGGAGAAGTGCATGTGCAGGGTCCCGTCATCGCTGACAGTCACGGACACCTTCTTCAGCGTCTTGTTTCCACAGTGTGCACAGAACACTCGGCTCATGTCAGACGTTGTCCTACAAACACAAAGGAGCCTCACTGCACTGGAGCCTCAGGCAGCAAACCCAGTCCCCGGGCGCACAGAGAGTCTCGGGCCTTGGAGGAGGAGGCGGCAGCACGAGAAGTGGAAGGGGACAGGCTGAACTGCACTGCCATCCTGGACCAGGGCTGCCCGGCTGTATTGCGCGGCTGACACACGCACACTGCTGCCCCCCGGATCCAGGGGAAAATGACATAGGTAGTAAGTAAGAAAACTGAGCAGAATGTTGTTACAGTGACCGTGAATGCTTTACCGAGTTCTGTCAGGCATTACGCTACAAGTGTACCCTGGAAACAACCCTATGAGGTGGGTATACCTGCATTTCACAGGTGGGGAAATGACGGCTAGGCAAGGTAGCTAGCTGCTCAAGGTCACAGAGCCAGTAAATAGCATGCATACGCCCAAGGAATATGGCTCCAGAGTCAGCACTCTTACCCCCCACCCCCTCCTTCTCCAGGGGCATGCTATTACATTATTACAACTATTACTGAATACCTTGGCCCCAAATGTCATGTCACTGGGCATGATGCCAGGAGGTGGCTCTGGAGATGCTGAGAATTTATTAATGAATTATACAGGAAGCACTATCGAAGCTGCTATGGCTGAATGGGTGTGGGCGCTGAGGCCGACCCCCAGGCCTTGCCTCTCTCCTCCCCTCTCAAGCCCCAATGGTGGACTCTGAACAGGAGAAGCTGCTGCTCTCAAGGACCAAGCAGGAGCCTTAGTGTCTGTCCTTGAGGAATTCTCCCTCAGTTCCCAGAGGCAGGAGACAAGAGCTGCGTGCAACTGCCAGAGAAGCCAGGCCCCTGACCTGATGTCTATGCAAGTGAACAGAGCCCTCTCAACAGGAGATAGGAAATAATTACTCTGTGCAAGAAACCATCCAGTCACTGGGGCTAATCTGAGATGGAAGGAACACCTGCACAGGAGGCAAGGCTCCCTTTCAAGAAGCCCGCAGAAGGTTTAGGAAGAGGGGTGTTTGACAGAGGGGCACCGGCGCCCACGCTGCCGGCTACGCACCTGAAGCAGCCATGGCAGCGCAGGATGTAGCTCCGGGCCTCGCGGATCAGCATGCCATTCACAGCCAGCACGTGCAGCCCCATCTGCAGCAGGACGTTCTGCGACCAACACGTTAAAGGGGAAACGAACTCAGGGCAAAATTGACATTATCTTAAACATCTGCATAATCACAGTTAAGAGAACTTCACAAACCCTGGTCTGGCTCATGAAGGGCTTCTGCTCAAGAAAAGCAAGCATAGGATGCCTCTCAAGACAGGTAAACTAGGACAAGGACCCAGATTCTTCTGATGTCAAGTGCCACTGACTGTGAGCATTAATTAGCCAAGACCTCCCATGAGTAATCTCTCTTTTTTAAAGCAATCTCTCTTAATGGAGACATTCATTGTGTCAGAGTGAAATTATTCATTTCTGGATTGGAAACCTCTACAGTCTCGAAATACTGAACACAGCACAGAACATTACACACACTGAAAGAAAAGCAGCAACAGATTGTGAATGTTAGACATTAGAAATGTAATGTACTATACATACATTTTGTCAATATATTATGATTCCCCAACCTCCACGCAAAATGGCAAATTACCAAAGAGCATAGGCAAACTTTCTAGAACCAGGAAAAGCAGCATTATATAACAGTTCTGCACATCCCATCCCCACCCTCCGAGGGATCACTGTCCATAACAGGTATGACACTGAGCCCAGGCCGACAGATACCCACTGCACCCACCTGCATGGCAAAGTCTGTGGTCACACAGCCGACCCGCACGTCCTTGGGGACAGCACACTGCTTCATCTCCTGCTGGATCTGCTTGATGTTGCTGGGGGTTATCCACCCGCCCCCATCGTCATCACTGTCTTGGTCCTGTCTTTCGTCAAGTCCATTCTCTTCATCCTCCTCCTCACTTGGAACATCCTCACCTCCGTCCATCTGAAACATTAACAGAATTCAAACTCCCTGCCCATGGGTGCAGCTGGAAGATGCTAATGTGTGGTCATCAGGTCATAAGGCAGGGCCTTACCAGCAGCTCCTGCAGTTCACAATCAATGTTAGGCAAAGGATTTCTCCAGAACATGAAGGAACTGAACTCTGGGTCCTCAGGCTCACTGGCTGGGTGTCTGTCTTCTACTGTTTCTCGTGGGGGTTTAGGCTGAGATTAAAAGAAAAGAAATTTTAAAACCTGAGAACCAAGAGAGAGTTATAGATGAAATGATATATAATGTACAAGTCAGATCAGGCAAGGCTGGACATACTGCAGCATCTCTCAGGATAAATTTGGTTCCCTGGAATTTGTGGAGATCTGACATGGAGCAGAAAAAGCATGAAGAGCCCAGCCTGTCTCAGAAATTACCTTTGAGGGCAGATGGAAACCAGAAATGTGCAGGGGCGTTTCCGGGTGCTGAATCGATGAACTCACTTTAACCTTTAAAAAGAAAAAGAAACAGACAGCACTAAGCAAAGAAACACAGGCTGAAAATTCAACATGAAAGAGTAACTAAAAAAAACCCAGAAAACAAAATACTTCCCCTGGTTATTGAATTAAAAAGATTTATTCAATGTTTTTTAAAAAGTGAGAAACATAAAAATATATATGAAGAATTATTCAGGGAGTCCAGTACTACCAAATAACCATTTTAGGACATTTCTTTTTTGGCCTTAGACATAAAGCTTTAATGAACATCATTATGTATAAAACTTGGAAGTATCTTTGGTTACACCCTTAGGATAAATGCCTAAAAGTGGAATTGCTGGATCAAGAGACAGGAGTTTTAAAGCTTCTGATACAAAACAGGTTAACTCCTGCCCAAAAGACTGCAGGAAAGGGTGGTTTTTAGGAATCTCAAGTTGACAGATGCCAAAACAGAAACCCGGCTCAGCCACAAAGTCAGCCTTTATGTAAAACTATTTCCTTGACTCCCATCCCCCAAAACATTCTGGTGACACACAGAAGTCTGTATTTTAGGCATCACTTTTAGACTTTTTGGATTGGAAGACTCTAAACCTGGTTGAGAACAGTGAAAGCAGTTCCAACTAGAACAGGAACATCAGTCCACTACGGTGGAGTGGTCAAAACAGTCTATTAGTTTTGATGACTTTAGACAGTGGAGATCAAGTAATTCTTTGTAAACACTAGTTGAAATTACTTATTACAGTATAAACTATCTATCTTCCAAAATCCTCTGGCCTGGAAACAGTGCATCCCAGGCACAAAACCATTAATCTCTTCAACTTAAACGAGCTGGGCAAATCCGTAAAAGCACAACAGGAACCCAGAATTTTGAAGGCTAATAAGAGTTAAAAAGAAGGGTAGCATTTCTGGTATTCTTTCTTGCTTGTTTCTGGAAAAGAATTCTATTTTTTAAAAAGTAGTGAGAATATAGTTGATTTTTACTCTCTCTCTGCATTAAAAAAATTTTTTTAATTATTTGGCTGTGCTAGGTCTTAGCTGTGGCATGCAAGATCTTTTAGTTACAGTATACAAACTTGCTTAGGTGCAGGATGTGGGATTTAGTTCCCTAACCAGGGATTGAACCTGGGACCCCTGCCTTGGGAACTTGGTGTCTTAGCCACTGGACCACCAGGAAAATTCCTCTTTCAGCATTTTAAAATTTAACCAATCTCACCAACAACTTACAGGTCAAGACTGAGACACATTTGCTAACTACACTGTAATGGAACCTTATCTGGATCCTGATTCAAACAAATAAACTATTAAAAAATTTATAAAATAATTAAGAAATGTGAACAAACACATATTTGGATATTTGATGATACCAGGGAATTGCTATTAATTTTGTGTAGGTATAATATTGTTTTTGTGGTTATTTTTAAAAAGACATACCTCATCTCTTTCAAGACACACCAAGAAATATCTATCAGTGAAATAAGATGTCTGAATTCAAAATGCTCATGGCTAGAGTGGGTAGAGATGAAAACAGACAGATCATGAGTTGATAACCATGGAGGCGGAATGATGGGGACACTGGGTCCATTATACTATTCCCTCTACTTCTGTACATCTGATAATTCTCATAATAAAAAAGTAAAAATGGATGAAATCAACAATCCTTCTTATTTACCTTTTCTGGTTCTTGTTTTAGGTGAGACACTCCAACAAATTCTGCTTCCAGCTGGTAAGTAAGTGCCAGTACTTGGATATCTGTAGCAGAAAGGCTAGGATAGTCTCCAGTTTTCTTTGAAAACTCAGTCACTGTAAATAAGAGATTCCAAACTTCAGTTAAAAGCAAAGAGCCATACAACTCTGGATAACTGTAATGAAAGTATGAAAAGAACTTTGGATCAGTATCCCCAAAAGCACCTCACTCATTCATCTCCTGATCTTTTTCTACTCAGAACTGAGATGTTTGTATCTCTCAAGATTTATGCCAGTTAGGTTTACTGTGATGTCCTTATTGAGTGCAGATGAAGGGACAGAAAAAGTTAATAGAAAATCAATGACAGTTAGCATAATATTTGCAAATGATAAAAGAGTTCCTTTTCTAGGCTCTGGTATTGTATTAGAATAGAAAGTCTCTTCTCCCTCAGCAATAAAGTTCTCTGATTCTTACAATCCTTTTTAATAGAATGGATGATCACAGTTCAAGTGGGATGGAAAGGTGATTCAACCAATAATTATTGTCTATGATGAGACAAAAATACTGGGTAACAAATATTGAACAGTTTTTGTATGTAAACCCACCCCAACAAGAAAACCCACATCCCTATTTAACACAAAGTGATCTCCAGCTCTTGTGTTGTTATTCTCCTGAGACATCAATAAGCATATAGAATAATATTTTTACACATTAACAGAAAGATGTCTTCTGCTACATTCAGTTCAGTTGCTCAGTCGTGTCCGACTCTTTGCAACCCCATGAACCGCAGCACGCCAGGCCTCCCTGACCATCACCAACTCCCCGGAGTTTATCTAAACTCATGTCCATTGAGTTGGTGATGCCGTCCAACCATCTCATCTTCTGTCATCCCCTTCTCCTCCTGCCCTCAATCTTTCTCAGCATCAGAGTCTCTTCAAATGAGTCTACTCTTTGCAGCAGGTAGCCAAAGTACTGGAGTTTCAGCTTCAGCATCAGTCCTTCCAATGAGCACCCAGGGCTGATCTCCTTTAGGATGGACTGGCTGGATCTCCTTGCAGTCCAAGGGACTCCCAAGAGTTTTCTCCAACACCACAGTTCAAAAGCAACAATTTTTCTGCGTTCAGCTTTCTCTATAGTCCAACTCTTACAACCATACATGACTACTAGAAAAACCATAGCCTTGCCTAGACGGACCTTTGCTGACAAAGTAATGTCTCTGCTTTTGAATATGCTATCTAGGTTGGTCATAACTTTCCTTCCAAGGAGTAAGCATCTTTTAATTTCATGGCTGCAATCACCATCTGCAGTGATTCTGGAGTGCAAAAAAATAAAGTCTGACACTGTTTCCTCATCTATTTGCCATGAAGTGATGGGATCAGAGGCCATGATCTTAGTTTGCTACCTTAGCACCAGGAACAATAAGTATACAGCTCACTAAAAATGCAGCTATTAACAGGAGCTAAAATTTATTGGGTACTATGTACCAGGTGCTATGTTAAAAGTTTTTCATTTTGTCCTTCAGTCAAATGTTTACAAAAACTTTTAAGTTGAAATATAGCTGATTCACAATGTTGTGTTAATTGCTTCTGTACAAAAAAGTGATTCAGTTATACATTTATACATTATATATCCCTTTAAAAATGTTCTTTTCCATTATGGTCTATTATAGGATATTGAATACAGTTCTCTGTGTTGTACAGTAGAACCTTGTTGTTTATCCAGTATATATAAAAGCTTACATCTGTTAATAACTCCAACCTCCTTCCCTCTTGACAACCAGAAGTCTGTTCTCTATGCCTGTGATTCTGTTTCTGATAGGTCACTTGTGTCATATTTTAGATTTTACATATAAGTAATATCATATGATATTTGTCTTTCTTAGTATGATCCTCTCTAGTTGTATGCATGTTGCTGCAAATGACATTATTTGGTTCTTTTATGGCTGAGTAGTATTTCACTGTATAAGTACCATATCTTCTTTATCCATTCATCTGTCAATAGACATTTGGGTGGTTTTCATGTCTTGGCAAACGCGAATACTGCTGCTATGAATATAGGGGTGCACGTATCTTTCTGAATTACTATAGCTTTGTCTCCATATATCCCTAGGAGTGGGACTGCTTTAGCCAAATCTTGTGAAGTAAATACTATTAGTATTTCCTCAGAAAGATTTTAAGTAACTTGTCAAAGATCACAAAGCTAGTATGTTAGAGAAACCTAAAGAAGTCACAAGTAGTGTAGGTAGCATCATCTTCAATATCAGCCTTTAAACCCTAAAATCCCTAAAACACTTTCAACCACCTAGGTCCTTTCCAGGGCAGGATTTCTATAACAAATTTAATATTTACAAAACGCTGGACACTGTGCTGAGTGACATTATTCTTCCTTTAATGCTCCCAGCAACCCCGCAGATAAGTACTTTTGTTAATCCCATTTTACAGATGAGGAAACTGACGCCTAGAGAGTCTGAGTGATACACACAAGGGCACATAGCTAGTAAGCAGCAAGGCCTGGCTGACTCATGACCCTGGTTGCCTCTCTCCCACCAGGATCTTGACCGTGGGGTTTCTAAACCAACTCTGATAAAGTAACCAAGCTCCAACTAGCACCACAGCAGGTTCAGTCAGCAACCTGGGGCCCAGCTTCACCATCAACATCGGGCAGAGGTACTCACCCAGTCGCACGTATTCAGGGAAGGGCTCCTTGAAACGCAGCTCGTAGGGCAGCACGGCGAGCCGCCTGCGCGTGGCCTTGTCCCGAATCTCGCTGATCACATTCCGGATGGTGTAGATGTTCTTCCCAATGTCCTGCGGGGAGACCAGCCCAGCTCACACCATTCCGCGCCACGCAAAGTGCTGCCGGATTTCCCAAACTCCTTTCAGGGGCCGCCAGCCCAGACCCCGCTCCTCTCCACAAAAGCACCCTGTACCTGCAGAGCCGCATCCAGCAGAAACGCCCCGGCATCCGCTACAACGTGCTCCACAGGCGCCATGTTGGCCCAGCGAGGCCACACCGCGCATGCACGCGGAGCTTCCGCCAGTCGCTCCGTACCAATCCGGGCCTCTGGCAACCGAGAAGAGAAGCTGCAGCTAAGCGGCGACTCCTGGCGGGCGCGCCAGCATTTTCCGGCTCTGGGTCACCCGCGCGCCTGCGCAGTACGGCCGCCCGCTTGCCTGAGAGGTGTGGGCGGGGTCAAATCTTGGGAGGGACCTGGCGTAGGGGTGGTCGCCTGAGAAAACGCGTTTTGGCACCAACTATTGGCCCTCAGGGGCTTCCCTAGTAGCTCAGTCGGTAAAGAATCTGCCTGCAGTGCAGGTGACCCGGGTTCGACCCCTGGGTTGGGAAGATCCCTTGGAGAAAGAAATGGCAACCCATTCCAGTATCCTTGCCTGGAAAATCTCTTGGACAGAGGAGCCTGGTGGGCTGTAATCCATGGGGTTGCAAAGAGTCGGGCACGACTGAATGACAACATTGTTGATCCTTAGAGACACTTTAAGTGGCCCTTGAAAATCCCATGGAGGGAGGAGCCTGGTGGGCTGCAGTCCATGGGGTCACTTTCACTTTTCACTTTCACGCACTGGAGAAGGAAATGGCAACCCACTCCATTGTTCTTGCCTGGAGAATCCTGGGGGGCGGGGGAGCTTGGTGGGCTGCTGTCTATGGGGTCGCACAGAGTCGGACACGACTGAAGCAACTCAGCAGCAGCAGCAGCAGGGCATCCCTGGTGGTTCAGCGTTAAAAGTATCTACCTGTAATGCAAGAGACCCAAGTTCGGATCCCTGAGTCTGGAAGATTCCCTGTAGAAAGGCATAGCAACCCACTCCAGTGTTCTTGCCTGGAGACACCCTATGGGGTCATATTCTTGCCTGGAGATGCCCCAGCTTCTTCTGTACACTTGAATTCAAATAGTCTGTATTTAGTTTTATTGTTGAGTCAGTCGGTTCAGATGACCTAATTTAAAGATTGGGTTTCCCTGATGGCTCAGTGCTAAAGAACACTACCTGCCAAGGTAGGAGACTCCAGTTGGACCCCTGGGTGGGGAAGAGCCCCTGGAGAAGGAAGTGGCAACCTTCTCCAATATTCTTGCCTGGGAAATTCCATGGACAGAAGGGGATTGGCAAGTTACAGTCCATGAGGTCGCAAAGGGTCGGACATGAATTAGTGACTAAACAACTCTATGAAATACTATTTTATAGGCAAGGGGTGGTTGCTCAAGAAAACGAGGCCAGGCTAACATTGACTAAATGGTGTATTAACACGGAAACAAACCAACTCAGAGCCACTTTCTTAACTTTATGCCAGGCCAACTGCTGCTTTCTTACTCACCCCTACTTCATTTTGAGCAATTTGGGGCAGAGATCTCTCTCTCTCAATTTTTTACCTTAATATTCTTGTTCCACTTACCTAAAGCAAGGCTCATAATTCCTTGCTGAAATTCCATAATTATGAAAATCTGGTCTTTTAGAAATTTATGCTGGTGAACTTGACTGAATAATGTCTTTTCAGTCATCTATCTTCAGTGGTGTTAATTCTAAACTGTCTTTCTAGTCTTCACTCCAGTTTCCACCCCTTGATTATAATTTAGCCCTTTTATCTCCAAAAAATCATTCACATCTCTGGGGGACTTAACCACTGAACTACCAGGGAATTCCTGATATCAATTTGTTGTTCTTATTTCTGACATTCTCAGTTCCTCTGCAGAACTTTACATGGTTGACCATCTCTTCTTTCTGGACTGTCTCTCCTCTCTTCACTCTCCTGATGCATCACTATGGTCTCCCTGCGTCTCTGATGATTTTTCAGCCTCCTTTAGTGCACTCTCTTCTGCCTTGCACACAGGGCACCATCCACAGAACCGTCTTGGCCTCCATGTCTCTCTAAGTTTTCTCCTTCACCAGTACTACCTATCCTCAAAGCTGGTCACAGTGATCACCTTATATGAATACCTCTGGAATCTATAGGTCCAATCTCTGTTTATTCCCTAACCTAGTCTTTTGGCCACATCTTTCTGAAAATTTTTGGCACTGTTACTCAGGAGGAGGGTTGAAACTAGGTGATTGTCTCTCCTGCCAAAAATTTCTTTCTCTGCTTAAAATTTCTTCACTGGTTGAGTTCCTATTTTTACTAACGGCATTACCAAAAAGGCATTCAAGGTAAGAATCTCTGAGTCATCTTCACTTCAACCTGTACTCCTCTTGCTCAAGTTTATTGATGTCACTTCTGAAATGGTTTGCGGTACCTGGGTCTCTTCTCCATTCATTCCCATTACTCTAAGTTTTTATTTCATGCCTAGAAAAAATAGTTCACTCAACACTAATATTCCTGTCTCTAATTTATTCCTTAATTGACTGCTCTTGCTGCCTGGAAAGGGAGGGATTATATAGAAACTAGACCCTACAATAAAAGAGGTTTATTGAAATCAGCAATAATTCTGTGGACACTATGGTGAAGAAGAATGACCTGGATCAATGTTCTCCAACCTGAGTGTAAATCAGAATCACCTGGAGAGTTTGCAGAACTAGAAACAGCCAGGCTTCGTTCTCAGTTTCTGATTCAATACATCTGGGTAAGTTTCAGGTGACATTGATGCTGCTGACCTGGGGTCACACTTGAGAACCACTATTAGGAGAATAGTCAGGAAAAGAAAGATCAGGCTTAGAGCCATTCTTTTTCTAGTAAACATTAAAAATACCTGTCAATATGGGTTTCTTGACACTTTGTAGCTTTTGTTATTTTTGGTAATACTTTAATCCCTTTTCTCTTTCCCTGTAATGTTAGTCTCCAAGTCCCCTGAAGCCTTGGGACTGTCATTTGGTGTAAAAATACATACTGAGAGCTAATTTACACCACCACGATTTGGGTGATGTAATAGCTATGAACAAAATGATATCCTGTGTAGTGTTGAGGGGCAAGTTTGAGTTTAGAGGCCTAAGTTTTGGAGCCACATTTTGAAGGATGATGAGGGCAAAGACTCATGAGGTCTGAAAATCCAAAGGGAGTGTTCAGCGAGTTGAGGGTAATGTCTTTGGTAGCTGAGGGTGTCTGGGGACAGGTTCTCTCAGAAGTGAAGGGAAGAAATTCCCTAGTGGCCTAGTGGTCAGATTTGGAACTTTCACTGGGAGACCCCAGTTTCATCCCTGGTTGAGAAACCATCCCATATGCTGCCAAAATACAAACAAAACAAAAAACCTCAGAGGACTCAGAAGCGAAGTGAACCCTGAAACATGTTGTTTGAAGCTCCTTGTTTTTTAAAAAAATGACGTGAAGAAATCTCAAACATTATTATGAAAATTATTATCACTGGAAACAATTTACCTTAATAAATTAACACTTTCAAACATATGTAGTGGAGAAGGCAATGGCAACCTACTCTAGTACTCTTGCCTGGAAAATCCCATGGACGAAGGAGCCTGGTGGGCTGCAGTCCATGGGTTTGTGAAGAGTCGGACATGACTGAATGACTTCACTTTCACTTTTCACTTTCATACACTGGAGAAGGAAATGGCAACCACCCACTCCAGTGTTCTTGCCTGGAGAATCCTGGGGACAGCGGAGCCTGGTGGGCTGCTGTCTATGGGGTCGCACAGAGTCGGACATGACTGAAGTGACTTAGCAGCAGCAAACATGTAGAAGGACTCCATGTATAACTCGTTTGGAGATAATGACAACTTTAACATGTGAGACCCTTTATGAAAGAGAAAAGGTCTTGATTGTGTGCCAGTGAAGATCTGACTTCACTTCCAGGAAAATTTACAGGCTATAAAACTTTACACTTAACAGTTGGGTAGGGAAGAGAAAAACTTGATGCAGAAGAAACACGACTTGAATTCAATAAGTATATCTAGAATTCTTCTGGACTTTCCTGGGAGTGTCCCGGACTTTCTTATCTCTGCCTTTGACCTTGTTTTCTCTTCTGCCTGAAAATTATTCTTGCCAACCCCCACTTAGTCTCTAAGAAGCCACTCTGTTGTTCCCTTTGTAAACTTGTCCTGATTACCCAAATCAGAATTTTCTCCAAGGACAGATTTGGATCCTTATTTCCCACCATACTTAAGACATTTCAAATCTAGCCCTCAATGAGCAGTTATTACTTCTACTTTGCATTGCAGTTACTTGGTTGTCTTCTTTAAGCAGGTTAGAAGTCAGGGACTGTTTTAGGGGCCTTTTTCCTTAAATGAAAATTTCAACTTCTTTTTAATTTTTTGGGGGTGCTTTCATGATGACATAGTTCAGATTTTTTATGTGTCTTAAAATATCTCCTCTATTGTAGGACCTATAGCAGCTAGTTCAGTGCTCAGTAAAAGTGGATGTAGTCTGTTCATTCAACGGATTATTGAAAGAGGCCTCCTATTGGCCAGGTACTGCTTTGGAAGCTGGGTTATAGCTCCTGTCTTCATAATTTTTTGTAGGGGGAAACAGATTATACATATACACATTCATGTGAAAGGCAGATAGTGCTAAGCTGAGGAAGTATGGAGAGAAAAAATAAAGCAGGAAGGTAATGGTAGGAGGGGAAGGAAGAGATGAGTTGCGATTTAAAATAGTGTGACCAGGAAAGGCTTCACTGCAAGGGACAGTTAACCAAACATATGAAAGAGATGAGGGGGTGAGCCAACTGACTACCCAGGAAAAGAGCTTTCCAGGAAGGGGGAAAAGCCAAGTCCACAGACCCTCAGGCTAGAGTGGCTGAAGCAGGGTACTGAGTGAAACTGCAGCTGGAGATGAGATAAAGGGGAGGGGTGGAAGGGACCATGTAGGGACTTTATGAAAGAAAAGTGAAGTCTTTCAGTCGTGTCTGACTCTGTGACCCCATGGACTGTAGCCTACGAGGCTCCTCCGTCCATGGGATTTTTCCAGGCAAGAGTTCCGGAGTGGGCTGCCATTATTCAGGATATATATCAAGCTTTTACTCCTTTAACTCACAGTGAGAGACTGCCTGCCTTGCCTAATCCCTTTTTTCCTTTTGGTGAACACCTACTCAAATGCCACCAAATCAAAGAGGCCTTCCCCTAGAATAGAATTAGTACCGCTCCCATCTAAAGACTGTTACTAGAGAAATTTCAATAGTTTTATAGATGGGATTACTGTAAGAATTAAGGTGTTAAGAGAGGACTGTAGCTCCTTTAAAGGCCATCTCCTGGATGGATTTGGGATGGGAAAAGTAGAGACTAAATGCTCAACCAGTTTAATTTGTATGCATATCTGATCCCTCCACCTGGAAGACCTAAAAATAAGATTAATTACTTCACAGTGCTTAAGGCTAGTTGATTAATACTAATTTTAGTTAATGGTGATTGAAAGTGAAAAATTGAGCCTTCATTCAACTTGTCAAAGCTGAAGTTCTTGACCATCGGTAAAGAATACTGACTTAAAATGTTTTATTTTCCAATTCATAAAGTTCTATCTAATCTATATATTGTCGAAATGGGGCTAGTTTGCTGTGCTGGGTCATCTTATGGACAACAGCAAAGGTTTCAGAGCTTTTCTCCCTTTGTTTTATGTCACAAGAACAGATGCTCCACAAAAGCTACTTTTGAGTTTCTAGAGCCTAGAAACGTGCCTGGCACATAGTAGGCTTAGGGTTGTCAGATATAGCAAATTAAAACATAGGATGCCCATTACATATATCAACTAGTTTTTTAAAACTATAAATATGTACTGTACCAGACAATATTTTGGGGCACACTTCTGTATTAATGGCTGTTTAAAATTACAATTTAAGTCGGTGTTCTGTATTTCATCTTGTCTGTTAACCCTAAGGAGTTCAATAAATATCTGCTGACTTAATAGACTGAAGCCTCCTCTCACCTGTAAAATGGGGCTAAGATAGACCCGCCCTCAGCGTTGATGGGAGGAGTAAACTAAGCGCCTGGCACTCTGCGAGACTTCAATTTGTTTGTTGGGAGACCATCTAGCAGGTGGAAAATCCTCCCACTTTTTAAGCATACGAAGGACAAGAAGGCTTTCTGGCCAGAGGTTCTCAGGCCTGGCCTAGGTTGCCCACACCTGAGGCCCGGCCAGCCTCTTCCGGGTCAGCTGACCGCGCGTGTTCACGTGACCTGGCCCGAGTGCGGTCTGTGGAAAGCGGAAGTGGGAGAGGAGTTGGGCGCCGCTTCTGTGGCCGCTGCAGGTAGCCAGCGCGGGCACTGGGGACGCAGCGGGCGGGTGGGGCGCGGAGAAACCCGGGGGCGGCGGGCGGCGCGGGGTGGGCCGGGGAGGCGCGGCCCCGGCGCCGGGGGCGGCGGCTTCCTGTGGGAGGGGCCTGGCGCGGCGGTTCCGGCCTCCGAGGAGGGGTGTCCCGACTCCCGCCCGGGCGGGGTGGGCGCGCCGCTGGCCGTGCGCGGGGGCTGCTCCGAGGTGGGCGCGAAGGCCGTCCTGGGTGCAGCGGCCAGCAAGTCGTCCCGGAAAGGGACAGCATTATAGGTGCCAGGCATGAAGAGGAGTGACCTTTGTGGAGGAAGCGGGGCAGGGGGAAGGGGCTACTTGGGGGATTGAGTTGCCGTGGGTCGCTTGAGAATGGGCGAGTGACGTGGTGGGGAAAAACGGAGAAATTAGCAAGAAGATGCAGCGTGAGCCTCACCTGAGAGTCTTTTCCTTTCTTCCTCTTTGGAAATGATTGGTACTCCAGACTTTGATTTTGTTCCCATTCAGTGTTTTAAACTTCAGGAGGGATCACAGAATCTTGACCATCTTGCTTTCGTCACACTCACTTAGTCCTGCTTGGGTACTTTCCACTTCTTGGGAACCTAGTCCTTCAGATCATATATCTTAGAGGTTTGCTCAGATCAGATCAACTTCTAGACTTAAAAACAGAGTGTGGCACTTTGTTCTGCCCTTAAAATGGCTTTTAACTTCCAGTGTTGAGCAGGACCTAGTCCCAGCATGCCCTCACCAATATAGATACTGCTGTAACCTTGGACAGTGTCTGCCTACACTACTTTACTTTTCCTCTTTCTTCAGTTTAAATTATTCAGTTTGCTTTACCACGTGACTGCTTATTTCCACGGACTGTAACTAGGTAGCAAGACTGAACTGTGACCCGGATCATGATTTTGAAATTAAACACCTGTGCTAAAGCTGTTCGTCCTCTTTTTCTTCGTATTTACTAACATTTGCAAAGATGGAATGAATTTCACAGGTGTATTATTGGAGTGAATGTGTAAACTGGACATTAATAGGAGCCAGAGTCGTTTTGGATTACAAGTAGGAAAAAAAATACTTTTCTGATGAATAATGAGTTCAAATTTTTGGAGTACTTGACAAATATTTAAAAATTGATTTTTGTGGCATCCCTGTGAGTTAGGTTGGGAAGGTGTTATTCCCATCTGACAATGACCAAACAGACCTGGGAGAGAGAACTTGATTTCTTTCTTGACAATTTTTTGCTTTTTATCTATTGATCTCTTTCTTCCTGCTAGACTGCAAATTCCTCAGGGGTAGAGTTCATATCTTATTTGACTTATTTAACTACTAACCTAGTTCTTGGCACGTTGTGGGCACTTGGTAAGTGTTTGGTAAATAAATGAGTTTCTAAAGGTCACAGACCTGTAAGTGGAGGACAAGATTTGAACCTGAGTCCTTGGTCTTCTCTTGTCAGATGTGCTTGCCATGTTCTGTTATTGGTACATGTGAAAATAATGGGCATGAGATAAGGCTTGAGTTGTCTTCTCAGTCTCCTTCATTTAATGACTACTTTCCCAGTTGCAAAGAATTTATGACAGCATCTCATTTAATCTTTACCATGATCCTGTGAAGGTTGGAATTGTCCATATTCTGCAGAAGAAGAAACAGACTTAGTGAAATCCTTGCTTTAGAATCTGGAAGTAGTGAGTGACTGAGTAGGGACTCAGGCCCAGGCATTTTATCCTTAAGCACATTCTTTTCCGTTTATAGAAGCAACATAAAGTTTTATTTAAAAAGTTTTTAAAAAGTTAAAAAGTTTTTAAAAAGTTTTTTTTCAACTGTATAAAGGATGACATTTTAAGGGAAAGCTAGTACAGGTTATAGCAAAAATTGTGAACATGGAGTGTAACTGAAGTTTAGAAAATAAAATGCTGTGCTACACCATAGCTGCCTCTTCCTGGGAAAACATTTTTTCATTCAGTGAACATTTATAAGTGCCCCCTCTGTGCCAGGCATTGTTTTAGAGTCACATTGTCCAGTATGGTGGTCACTCTGCAGTGTTGAGCCCTGGAATTAGGCTATGAATATAAAATATACACTAGATTTTTGAAGTCTTAGTATTAAGAAAAATGTCAAAATATTTAATTCACTTTTTAAAATATTATAATACATGATACTGTAGATATAATATGAATATGTGCTAAAATGATGGTATTTAAAGTTTATTGGGTTAACTACAACAGGATTGAAATTTCCTCTGTTTTTAGTTTTTAAAATGCTTCCTGAAAAATAAAAAACTATAGTGCACAGTGCTATTCTGAGCACCAGGACTATGTTACACAATGAAGGCAAAACCCCCTGCCCTTGTGGATCTTTAATTTTAGTGGTGAAAGCACATGAACAAAATAACCAAGTAAATGCACATTATGTTGTAATGAGGAAGGCAGAATGTGGAGTGTTGCCTGGCATTAAAATTTTATTTATTAATAAAGTAATAAATGTTAGGTGTACCAGGCCTTAGTTGTGGCACTTGGGATCTTTAGTTGCAGCACTTGGGATCTTTAGTTGCAGCCCATGGGATCTTTAGTTGTGGTATTCGAACTCTCAGTTGGGATGCGTGGGATCTAGTTCCCTGGCCAGGGACTGAACCTGGGCCCGCTGCATTGGGAGCTCAGAGGCTTAGCCACTGGACCACCAGGGAAGTCTTGGCATTGCAATTTTGAAGAGAGTGCTTAGGAAGTCTTTTTGAGAAGGTAACAGTTGAGTGAATATCTGAAGGAGGTGCGAGGAGCCAGGTGGCTAAATGGGGACACAGTGGTCCAGACAGAGGGAAGAGCAAGCTCGAAAGCCCAAAGGATGGACCACCCCTGGCAGGTTGGTGGACTTGTCAGGAGACCAGTGTGATTGGAGTGGGTGGGTAAAGGGGAGGAATGAAGAGGATGAGGTCAGAGAGGCGTTGGGGGTAAAGGGAGACATGGGCAGGTTGTGGGAACCTTGCAGGCCACTGTGAGGATGTTCGTTTTCACTCAGAGTGAGTTGGGGCCATTGGAGGATTTTGTGCAGTGGATTGGACACATTTCATCCTGTCTTTTAACAGACTCACTCTGGGTGCCTTGTGGAGAAAGCAAAGAGGAGTGAGGTAGAAGCAGGGAGACAAGTTTAGAGGGTCCTGCCTTGGTCCAGGTGAAGGATGGGTGGGTGGCAGTGATGGACGTAGCCAGCAGTAGTTTGGCGTGGGTTTATTTTGAAGTACGCTAACAGGGGGTGTGGAGGGGACGTGAAAGGAAGAAAGGAGTTATGGCAATGCAGTCTGTGGTGTGAACACCTGGAAGAACTGAATTGCCACTAACTGAAACAGGAAGTTTCAGACCACCTGACCTGGCTCTTGAGAAACCTGTATGCAGGTCAAGAAGCAACAGTTAGAACTGGACATGGAACAACAGATTGGTTCCAAATAGGAAAAGGAGTACATTAAGACTGTATATTGTCACCCTGCTTATTTAACTTAAATGCAGAGGACATCATGAGAAACACTGGGCTGGCAGAAGCACAAGCTGAAATCAAGATTGCTGGGAGAAATACCAATAACCTCAGATGACACCACCCTTACTGCAGAAAGTGAAGAGGAACTAAAAGCTTCTTGAAAGTGAAAGAGGAGAGTGAAAAAGTTGGCTTAAAGCTCAACATTCAGAAAACGAAGATCATGGCATCTGGTCCCATCACTTCATGGGAAATAGATGGGGAAACAGTGAAAACAGTGTCAGACTTTAGTTTTTGGGGCTCCAAAATCACTGCAGATGGTGATTGCAGCCATGAAATTAAAAGATGCTTACTCCTTGGAAGGAAAGTTATGACCAACCTAGACAGCATATTCAAAAGCAGAGACATTATTTTGCCAACAAAGGTCCGTCTAGTCAAGGCTATGGTTTTTCCAGTAGTCATGTATGGATGTGAAAGTTGCATTGTGAAGAAAGCTGAGTGCCGAAGAGTTGATGCTTTTGAACTGTGGTGTTGGAGAAGACTCTTGAGAGTCCCTTGGACTGCAAGGAGATCCAACCAGTCCATTCTGAAGGAGATCAGCCCTGGGATTTCTTTGGAAGGAATGATGCTGAAGCTGAAACTCCAGTACTTTGGCCACCTCATGTGAAGAGTTGACTCACTGGAAAAGACTCTGAGGCTGGGAAGGATTGGGGGCAGGAGGAGAAGGGGACAACAGAAGATGAGATGGCTGGATGGCATCACTGACTCAATGGACATGAGTCTGAGTGAACTCCGGAGTTGGTGATGGACAGGGAGGCCTGGCGTGCTGTGATTCACGGGGTCGCAAAGAGTCGGACACGACTGAGCCACTGAACTGAACTGATTGAAACAGGAAGACTGTAGGAGGAACAAGGCTGGGCTTAATTTCGTTGACTCTGATTGTAAAATGCCCAGTGATGGCATCATGGGCAGTTCAGTAGGGAAGTCCGGAGTCAGGCTGGGCTGGGGATGTACCTGTGGAAGTGGTTAGTACGGGAGGTGAAGAGACTGGGCAAGGTCACTTATGGCGTAATGTGAATACAGAGCCAAGAGGAGTGCTAGAACTTAAATTTTGAAACAAAAATCTTGATTTATACTAGCAGGTATTTTAAGCATTGCAGTGTGTCTTGGGGAGCTTGGTTTTCTCTCCTTTTCACTTTTCATCTAAAGATCCTTTTGAAAAACTGCGAACTAATGGGTTTCTTTTCTTTCTAAGAAGGTGACTCTTCCAAGCACGTGTCTCTGTAGTGCCTCTGAAAATCAATTTGAGTTCCAGTTTTTGGAATTAGTTGGGCTGTCTGGGTTGGCAACCAATTTAGAGACCTCCAAGAAAGATGGGAAAGAGACAGCCCGCAAGGATGGGTAATGGCTTTTTACTGTTGGAAATGTTGGTTCTACCTAAGAGGTATTGAATGGATGTTGTTGCCAGGCATCCTGCTGTTTTATAGATTTAAAACAAACAGAATCTCTCTGTGGTGAAGTGATCCATGCATGAGGTGGTGTAACTTAAGACATGGATGGGCTGGCATTTGAATCTTGGTCTTCTGAACCCAGGTCTGATGCTTCTGTCAGCAGGACCTATGGTAGTAGATGCATGAACGTCAGCTTCCACTGGAATCAAGTCAGTGAACTGCTTTTGATTGACTTTGGGTCACTTCAGACAATTTTAGACTCTTGAATTTCTGAGAGGTAGGGACAAAAGGGAAACTCTTGTTTCTCTTAAAAAGAATCAACTGAATCTTTTTGAGAAGGTTGCAGTCCTCTGTTCCTGCTTCTCCCCCAGCAGCTTGAAAACAAACATTCAGTGCTTTCAGTCCCCATGTTAATCACTCCTTCCAGGAAAATACCAGATATCAAGACTTGGCAGCCCTGACCTAGGGCAGGTCCTCTTTCTGTGTCACCCATGCCTTTTGCTTCCTGTTTTGTCCTTGGAACTGCTTTCCAGTCTCCTCTGTCTGTTTTATTTTGGCCAGCTGTGCAGCTTGCAATTCCCCAGCCAGGGTTTGAACCTGGGTCACAACAGTGAACACCCAGAATCCTAACCACTAAGTCCACCGGGGAACATCCCTGTCTCTTTTATTACTAACTTACAATTCCACTGTGCTTCCAATGCTATGACCTCCCCCGCCCCTCCCTCTCTTTTTATGTGCTCGGTCTTTGTACGGATGGCCTTTGGCCAAGTTCAGTTCCATTTGATTGCTTTTCAAGATGGGCCTTTGGAGGATGGAAGGGAACTCAGTGCTGGACAGAGGAAAGAGGCCAAGAAAGAAGCATTAGTTTTGGAAAAGCAAGAGAGGGTGGAAGAAAGGAGGAATCTTCTGAACAGACCTGTCTCATCCACATCTTTCAAGAAGTGGATACAGAATGGATCTGCACTTATGAATAAGAAGCTCTGCATGTTTCTACCTGTTATTTAAAAATATTTATTTATTTATTTAGGGCTGTGCTGGGTCTTCAGTGCTGCACGGGCTTTTCTTCAGTTGCAGTGAGTGGGGGCTACTCGCTAGTTGCCACGAGCGAGGACTTCTTACTACGGTGCCTTCTCTGGTGGGGCATGCACTCTGGAGCATGTAGCTTCAGTAGCTTCAGTTTGCAGGCTCTGGAGCACAGACTCTAGTTAGTTGTGGCACAAGGGCTTAGTTGCTCTGTGGCATGTGGCATCTTCCTAGACGAGGGATCAAACCCGTGTTTCCAGTACTGGCAGGCGGATTCTTTACCACTGAGGCACCAGGGAAGCCCTTCTACCTATTTTTAAACTAAAAATAAAATCTTAGTGCTGGTGAGTTGTCTTTGTTCTTCCCTACCTCATCTGCTGTGCAAGTTCTTCTGTCTCAAGATCAGTGTTCAGTGGTTCCTTGAGTCAAACCTGGGTCAAGAATTTCAGGAATCTCAGAGCTGGAATTTCAACATCAAGAACACGTTTAGCTTGTAGTAATCCTTAAAGAGCACTTAGTATTATTTGCTGGCTGCTTTAGCTGAACTCGTTTATTCCCTATGATCATCTTACAAGGTAAGTATTAAATGCTATCATTAGGTTCATGTCACAGACTAGGAAACCGAAATTTAGAGAGGATGAGAAGTAACTTGTCGAGTGCCACTTGATGGCTGGTGACTGATGAAGTAGTCTGTTTTCCAAAGATTTACTTATTGCTCTAAAAGGTTCTTGCTAAAGTTGAGTGATAAGAAGAATCAAGTACTTTAGACACTGTCACTTGCTGAATCTGATGTGTGGTTGCTTTCTCCTGCCAAAAGCTCTCTGAGGATTTATTTAATGGGGGGTCTCTTAGATCAAGATATCTGAGTCCCAAAGGGCAGGGGCCTCATGGCATTCTGTATTTCCAGGGGCTGGCACAGACCCGGGGCTCACCAGGGGTCTGTGAACATGTATTGAAAGACTGACCCTGGCTTAGGACTGGTTGGGTTGAATCAAAGGGGTTTGGAAGAGGTACAGTCAGAAGGCCAGATGCCCTCTTGCTGAAGGTGCCCTTGACAGTTATAGTCCCCTGCCATGACCCCTGCAGATACCAAAATCTGCCACTGCTAAGAGAAGTGTCAGTCACTCAACTGTATACAACTCTTTATGAACCCATGCTTAAAGAATCGACCTATCCTGGGAATTCCAGTGGTTGGGACTGGCACTTCCACTGTGGTAGAGTCCACGTTCAATCCCTGTTCAGGGATGTGAGATCCTGCAAGTCATGCAGCCCAGCCAACTGCAACAACATAAGAATCAACCCATCCTAATAACACAAACATTGAGTTGTCCATTGGCTGATGAATGGGTAAACAAAATGTGGTCTGTTCTTAAAAATGGAATGTTACTCAGCTAGAAAAAGAAATTAAATACTGATACCTGCTACAGTGTAGGGAACCTTGAAAGAAACCAGATGCAAAAGACTACATATTGTTTGATTTCATTTATTTGAAATAGCCAGAATAGGCATATCCAAAGAGACAGAAGAGGTTAGTGGTTAGGGACAGGGGAGCAAAGATGAGTGAGAAGTTTCTTTTGGAGTGATGGAAATGTTCCAGATTTCAATAGTGGTG
This sequence comes from Nanger dama, assembly GCA_917880005.1. Classification (NCBI taxonomy): domain Eukaryota; kingdom Metazoa; phylum Chordata; class Mammalia; order Artiodactyla; family Bovidae; genus Nanger; species Nanger dama. The sequence continues at coordinate 36,459,123 of CAKJTW010000012.1, forward strand.
ATGGTTGTACAACTCTCTGAATATACTAAAGCTCACCAAATTGTATGCTTTAAAAGGGTGAACTCATGGTACCTGAACTATGTTTCAACAAAAACAAAGAGTCAACCATGCATTTTCGCCTCTGTATTCTGTCCAGGTCAAGTCAAGAATTGTTTTTCTATTTTAATTGCGCTGGGTCTTCGGTTGCTGTGGAGCAGGAGCTCAATAGTTGCCTTGAGGCCTGTGAGATCTTAGTTCCCCCACCAAGAATTGAATCCATGCCCCCAGCAGTGAAAGTGCAGAGTCCTAACCTCTGGATTGCCAGGGAATTCTCCAATCACTTCTCTTAGCACTGTCATCCTCTTTCTTTGCCCTCCAGCAGCATTGGCCCCTTTTTGTTCCTTACACTCTAAAGACAATCTTACGAGCTTTCAATCTCAAGAGCTTTTGTTCTTGCCCTATCATGTGCCTGGAATGTTTATTTGGTTGCTTTGGGTCTTAGTTGCATCATGCAGGCTCTTTTGTTGTTGCGCACAGACTCTCTAGTTGTGTTTGGGCTCAGTAGTTGCGATGCTCTGGCTTAGTTGCTCCATGGCATGGGAGATCCCTGCATAACAAGGTGGATTCTTAACCACTGGACCACTGGGGAAGCCCCTATCTGCTTGGCATGTTCTAAGGCAGATACCCTCAGTTCCCCTTCTTCAGATCTTTGCTCGGAAGGGAAAAACCCCTTCTAAATGAGACTTGCCTTGTCTGCAACCTTTAAAATTTTACTTCCGGCTCCCACCACCAAACCCCTGTGTTCCTTCACTGCTTTGTTTTCCCTGATACTGCTTTTCCCTTCTCTAGTTTGTTTCCTATTTGACGTTGCCTCCCCAGACCCGCCATTTCCCTCGGTACCCGTCTTTTACTGTATGAAGAAGCCAGTCGGTGGAGCTTCATTTATTCCTCCCCTCATGCTCTTTCCTGGTAGCTTAGTGGTAAAGACTGTCTGCAGTGCAGATGACACAGGAGACTTGGTTTAATCTCTGGGTCAGGAAGATCCCCTGGAGGAGGAAATGGCAGCCCACTCCAGTATTCTTGCCAGGAAAATCCCATGGACAGAGGAGCCTGGCTGGCTACAGTCCCTGGGGTTGCAAAGAGTTGGACATGACTGGGCATTCACACGTGTGCACGCGCACACACACATGCACGCACGCACGCATGCTCTTCCCTGTGTGTACATATGTCTCTGACCTATATAATTTTTCTTCTTTCTAAGGAACTTCAACAATTTTTGCAGAGCAAGTTTTTGTTTGAGAATATCATTTTTTTTTCCTTCACTTTGAATGGTAACTTCATTGCATGGAAAATTCTAGGTTGGTGGGTTTTTCCTTTTAACACTGTAAATATCCCATTGCATTCTCTTCTTTCTTGTTTTTTAAGTTTATTTTTTGATTTTTATATTAAAAAGTCAAATTGACTTTGGTATTTTGATTCTTATGAGCTTCCTGGATCTGTGGTTTGATGTATGTCGTTAATTTAAGGAAATTATTGGCCACGTTACTTCAGATATTTCTTTTGCTCCATTCTCTCTTCTTATGGTATTTTAGTTATGTGTATTTTATACCCTTTAAAATTGTCCCACAGTTGTTGGAAGTTTCTGTTTTTTCTTTTTCACTAATTCTGTTTTTTTCTCTTTGCATTTTAGTTTGGAATGTTTTTGTTAATTTATTTCCAAGCTTACTGATTCTTTCCTCAGCCACATCCAGGCTACTCATGGGTCTGTCAAGGCCTTCTTCATTTCTGTTACTGTGTTCTGCATTTTCTTTGTATTCTTTCTTAGAGTTTCCTCGTCTTTGCTTACTATTACCCCTCTGTTTTTAAATGTCAGCTTTTTCCATTAGAGCTCTTAAGATATTAATAATAGTTATTCTAAATTCCCTGTCTGATCATTTGAAAATCTATGTCATATCTGAGTCTAATTCTGATGCTTGCTTTGTCTCTTCACACTATTTTTTCTTGCCTTTTAGTATAGCTTATAATTTCTAGTTGAAAGCCAGGCATTATGTATTAGCTAATAAGACCTGGGGTGAGTGAACAGGCTTTTATCTAGTTGGGCATTTTGTGTAATCTGGCTTGGAGTTGGCTTGTATTTAATGACTGAAGTAATTGAAGGTACCTGAAGTTCATATTCAGAGACGGCAATGGCAACCCATTCCAGTACTCTTGCCTGCAAAATCCCATGGATGGAGGAGCCTGGTAGGCTGTAGTCCATGGGGTCGCTATGAATCGGACACTACTGAGCGACTTCACTTTCACTTTTCACTTTCATGCATTGGAGAAGGAAATGGCAACCCACTCCGGTGTTTTTGCCTGGAGAATCCCAGGGATGGGGGAGCCTGGTGGGCTGCGGTCTGTCTATGGGGTCGCACTGAGTCGGACATGACTGATGCGACTTAGCAGCAGCAGCAGCAGCAGTTCATATTATGCTAGTATCTTTGTTTTTGTTTCCCTTGTGTCTCTGGTTCTCCTAAGAACTTTTTCTTAAGTAGAGTGTATACCTTTTAGCTCTTTCAACTGTAATCCACTGTTAAAACATTTTATAATTTTATGGTTGAATCTCATTTTTTTGTTGGTGTTGGGCTGCATGACATGTGGGATTTTACTTCCCTGACCTGGGCCCTCAGCAGTGAGAGCACAGAGTCCTAACCACTGGACTACCAGGGAATTCCTTAAATCTGAATCTCTTAATGGGTCTCTGTCCCTGGGCTGTGACCTTCACAAGGGTTTAATTAATTAGTTAATTATTCATTCATTTGGCTATGTCTGATCTTAGTTGCAGCACTGAGGATCTTTAGTTGCAGCATGTGGGGTCTAATTTCCTGACCAGGCTTTGGACCCAGGCCTACCTACCTGCATTGGGAATGTGGAGTCTAAGCCATTGGACTTCCAGGGAAGTCCCTAAAGACAGTTTTCATGAAATAACACTTTCCTTTATGTATGATATACTTTTATATTCTCTACTGTTATTTTATATTTTATTTTAGAAAGTGCTTGTTGAGATCTATATAGAGGTGAAGTTTAGAAGACAATGTTTTTTATTTTTAAGGGAATATGGGTAGCTCTGCCACACTTAGTTCCAGCTCCCCTCTTCTTCTCCCAATAAATCCATCACTCCCTTGAATAATGAAATTCTTTGTGCATCCATAGCCTTTGGTGATATTTTAGCATGTTCTCCCTCCTGCCTCTGCCTGTCCCACATTTATGCTAACTCAGTTTTCTTGGGAATGACTTGAATACAAATACTTTCATCACTATTAGCAGGGGAAAAAATCTACTTGAACATGTAAAGAGTCATTTAGTTGTGTTGCTTAGACAGGCGAAGTGTAAAATCTGGATCTCAGGTTTCATAAATTTCGTAAAGTAGGTGTTAGGAGTTTGGACCTCATGCCCATTGGAACCGTGTCCAACTTGGGGCTCTGAGACAGAAATCATAGGTACTTTGGGGTAGGATCTGACTTCTTTTGATAGTGATGGTTTTTTGTATTTATACATGGATTGGAAAGGTTCAATTCAAGACCTACCTTGTAGTATCAGGGTGGTATCTTGATAACGGATTTGGAGAGACAGACAAAGCTCTGCATAAATAGCATGAGTTACTGTGAGTAAACAGTGACTGTAATTATAAAAGATGTTAGAGAAAGAAAACATGGTAGTTTTATCTGTTTCTACTGCTTTTCCTGTTGGTTTTGTTGTGAGCTGCCTTTGGAATTTATCTGATTGATTTTGTTTTCAGGCCATGGAGTGTGGATCAAGAGGTTTGGTCTTCCTCCCATTTAACAGAACATGTGAGGGCTTTGAGTTTCATCCTCCAGAATTCTCTCGAGTTCCGTCCAAAGGCTAAAAACAGCTAAAGCTAGGGAGAACAAGCTAGTTTAAAAACTACACTCAGTCGAATTGCTTTAGGAGAAAACAAGTCCCAGTAGATGTAAAGATTTTTAAATTATTCTTTTTTTTTTAAGTCCACAAATAATAGATTTCCAACTTTTAGTGCTTGAACCTCTGTTACTGAAAGCCCTGAGGCTTAATTTACAGTCATTAATCTTCCCTTCATTACTCAAGATAGCATCTTTTTTTTCTCTTTTAAAATTACTGTTAAATTATGAAAAAGATCAAACATATGATGTGGTTCAGAGAATAAGATAGCAGTCATAAAAGCCACCATCTGGATTTAATGAGTATTAACATTTTGCCATATTTGCTTCAATATTTTTCCCTTTCAAGAATGAAATGTGGCAGATACAGTTGAAGTTCCCTTGGTCTCTCTCTGTTCGCGCCAGTTGCCCTGCTCCCTCCTCTGCTTCCCCAGAGGTAACTGCCTTCCTCAGCGTGATGTGGTTCCTTTGCATCCATGCTTCTGTACTTTTATTCCCTTATGTGTGTCCACAACAGTAGACACACTTGTTTTGTGTAGGTTCAAATGCATACCAATGCATTGTCCTATTGGTGTGCCATTGGTGTGTAGGCTGAATTCCTACATTTCTATATAGCATCGCATTTTATAACTATTTCACAGTGTTTTCATTCCTCTCACTGCTGGGCATTTGGGTTATTTACAAATGTTTGCTGTTATGAACACTGGCGTGTTGAACATTTTAAACATGGTTTCTTCTGTGCTAGTTGGAAGATTTTCCCCTGCAAATACCTATGGGTGGGATCCTGGGAGGTACAGTTATTGTTGTTCAGTCTTATAGTCGTATCCGACTCTCTGTGACCCCATGGACTGCAGCACACCTGGCTTCCCTGTCCTTCACCATCTCCCAGAGCTTGCTCAAACTCATGGCCATCAAGTCAGTGATGCCATCCAACCATCTCGTCCTCTGTCGTCCCCTTCTCCTCCTGCCTTCAATCTTTCCCAGCATCAGGGTCTTTTCTAATAAACTGGCTCTTCGCATCAGGGGGCCAAAGTATTGGAGCTTCACCTTCAGTATCAGTCCTTCCAGTGAATATTCAGGATGCATCTTTAACTCAATCAGAGGTTGCCAGATGCCATCTAATTTTCATTGCTTCCAGAAGTATGGATGGAAGGAGTTGTCATTAACTGAGACACAGAACAGGATTGAGGGCAAATGTCAGAAGCTCATTTTTGTCAATGGACAAGAGGACCTGAGGTTCAAGAGTGAGGTTCGTACTGGACACACCCATTTGGGATTGTCCACAAAGAGATGGTAGCTGAAACCATGAGATGTGCTGAGATAACCCAGGGGAGACGTGCAAGGGCTAAGCTATGGGACACACGGTGGTTGAAGGTTCAGGAGCTGAGAAGAAGCCAATGAAGGAGGCTGAGAAAAAGCAGCCTGAGAGGCAGGAAGAGAATCAAGCAAGTGTGGTGTCCTGGGAGAGACCAGAGGAGAAAGCATTTCAAGGAAGAAAGTCAACCATCCATTGTGTCTGAAGCTGCCAATGGGTCATCTAAGACAAGGATTGAGAATTCACTATTGGATTTAGTACCATGGATGTCTGGTCTCCAGAACTCTTGATAAGAATAGTCGCGGTATTGTATTCCTACATGTTACCCATAACATTCCAGAAGTTTCCACTGCTGCTTTACATTTAAGATCAAAGTAAAAATGCCTGTTACAGACTAGTCTAGAAAAACAACTGGCCCCTTAAAAATTTTTTTGGACTGGTTATATCTCATAAAGAAGGCAAATGGTTTTGTTTTATTTTTGCTAAAATCTTGAAGCATAGAATTCATCTGTGGAAAATGTCAAAGTCAATGTGACTTAGCTGTAGCTACATTTAATTCTCATACAAAGAACTTCCATTCTTAGAATAATATGGTGCATTCATAACTACATTTTAAGGCTAAATAGCTCTTCAGAAGAGGGAGTTAGGAGAGATCAGATACAAATAGAATGAAAGGAGGTACAATGATGTTGAATGGAATAGGAATTTCATAGTGTTCTTTTTTAAAATTGGGGTATAATTGCTTTATAGTGTTGTATTAGTTTCTACTGTACAATGAAGTAAACCACTTTTATGTATACATATATCCTCTCCTTCTTAGACTCCCTCCATCCAGATACTTTGGCCATCTGATGCAAAGAACTGACTCATTAGAAAAGACCTTGATGCTGGGAAAAATTGAGGGCAGAAGGAGAAGGGGATGACAGAGAATGAGATGGTTGGATGACATCACCAACTCAACAGACATGAATTTGAGCGAGCTCCAGGGGTTGGTGAGGGACAGGGAAGCCTGGCGTGGTGCAAGTATATTGGGTTGCAGAGTCAGACACGACTGAGCAACTGAACTGAACTGAACTGATCTCACCTTGTAGGTGAGCACAAAGCACTGAGTTGAACTCCGTGTACTGTATAGCAGGTTCCCACTAGCTGTCTATTTCACACATAGTAGTTTATCAATTCGTCTCCCAGCTCATCCCCTCCCCCAGCCCATGTCCGCACATCTGTTCTGTATGTCCTCGTCTCTATTCCTGCCTTACAAATAGGTTCATCTGTACCATTTTTCTAGATTCCATATATATGCATTAATATACAATATTTGTTTTTCTCTTTTAGCCCTACTTCACTGTGTATGACAGCCTCTAGGTCCATCCATGTCTCTACAAATAGATTATTAACTCAGCCAGAAAAAGGAATGAAATTGGGTCATAGTGGGTGTTTTCTGTTTTTATTTTTTTTTATTTTTTTTATTTTTTTGAGATAAACCCTTTTATTTATTTATGCTTCTCCATTTTGTTTAAAACAAGAACAACCACCTTAATATTGTTTTTATTTTTAAATAAGATTTATTTGTTTATTTTTGGCTGTCCTGGGTCTTCATTCTGCACATGGGCTGCACAAGTGTGAGCAGGGGCTCTTCTTCATTGTGGAGCCCAGGGAAGCCCTGGTCATAGTGTTTTCACAGTGGCTGTTCTCAGGTGTGTCCTCAGGCCCTCGGTGGCCCCTCACGACTTTCAGGGTTCTGCGGTGCCAAAGCTGTTCTCATGATAACTTTGCCTTCTTCCACTGCGACACATCTGCACTCATGGTGCGAAAGCAAAGAACAGTGAGCTTGCTGGTGCCGTAGTGTAAATTAGGGCAATGTGCCCAGCCTGGGCTGCTGTCAGTGTGTTCCTCACCACGACCCGCTCAGTAAAGAGCAAAGAAAAAGCCAGTTTCACTTGAAAATGTGCTCGAAGCAGTCAAGTGACTAATATTCTGTGTGATGAAAATGGAAAATATGCCTAAAACACCTTTTCCTGTGTACCACAGTATAATGGCTGTGTTGAGAAAAAGCACTTGTATGACTCTCTGAATAGAGAGCTGAATTATATAGTTGCTTTTCTCATGAAATAACATTTTTGCTTTATAAAAAAATCGACAACCTAATGTTAATAGATTTGGGTGTTTGGCAGACATTTTCCTGAAGATGAATGAAGTGAGCCTGTCACTTCAAGGAAAACAACTGACAGTACTTTTTGCCAATGATAAAATATGAGTTTTAAGTGAAAATTAGAAATTTTGGAACCCTTACATCTACCACAAAGAGCTTGAAAGCTTCCCAATATTCAAAAACTTGTCTGATGAGATCAGCGGTGACATTCACAAATGGGATTTTTTTGGATAGAGTATGATGAAACATGTCAACATTTGGACTATCTACAGACCTCAGTGAACCAATATTTTCCAAATGACGATGTTTATGCAATTATATATGAGTAAAAAGATCCATTGAGAAGGCAAGATAGACTTCTGCTTCTAGCCAGGGTGGAGCGACGGGTATGCCTATGGCTGATGTTGTCAATCAGGAATTATTTCCTGTGCTCATTGGCCTGGTTCACGAGCACATGCAGGAGAACACAGGGTGGTCGACTTGTGCCCTGGTAACTGTGGGGCTTTGGAATCAGAAGATGTAGGTTGAGTCCTGGCCTGTCATTTCCTTGTTCAATAGGCACACTTACTGGTATATCTTCTTTAGAGAAATGTTTATTAAAAGCTTCTGCCCATTTATTTATTTTTGGCTGCACTGGAGCTTTGTTGTGACATGGGCTTTCTCTAGTTGTGGCGGGCAGGTTTTCCTTGTGGACCACGGACTCTAGAGCTCGTGGGCTCAGTAGTTGTGGTGTGTGGGCTCAGTTGCCCTGCAGCATGTGGGATCTTAGTTCCCCCTACTTTTTATTTTTAATTGTTGAACTGTAACTTTATTTTTAGAGATATTATTTTAGGCTCTCCCTCCTTAAGACTCGGATGTAGCAGTGGTGTGTCCTCAGCTCATCCAAGTCATATCCAGATTCAGTAGTCATTGCAAGAGAGACAGACGGACATCACTCGGCCAGAAGCAGCATGGCTGCTGATGGCTGCAGTTGCTTGGATGTTGCTATTTTCTTGCTTCTGTCTCTTTAAACTCAGATATTAAAATTGAGCTCAGTTCCTTAGTCTCTCATTAGATGTCCTCTAAACCTACTGCTGTATTTGTCTTTCAGTGTCCTGGTGATGACATGGCATCTGCCAGCTCCAGCCGGGCAGGGGTGGCTCTGCCTTTTGAGAAGTCTCAGCTTATCCTGAAAGGTGAGTGGCACGCTATGAAGTTTATCATTTAAGGTCCAGCCCCATCTTTGGGAAAGAGGTGGAATTATATCACATCTTGGCTTACAAGCAAAACTATTCATTCTTATAGGGTTGTCATATTATATCTGGAATTCTTAATTTTTTTTAGAATTAAAACATTTTTTTTGGCAGTACCACACAGCATGTAGGGTCTTAGTTCCCTGACCAGGAATTGAATGTGCACCCCCTGCGTTGGAAGTGTGGAGTCTTAAGCACTGAATTACCATGGAAGTCCCCTAAAGTTGGAATTCTTGCAGAGGAAGAAAAAAGGAACTTTTTGGAAGGATTATACAAAATGGCAGTTCCTTCCCTCCTCAGGGCTCTTTTCTATCTATGCTTATCCCCTTGGTGAGCTCATCCAACCATATCACTTTGAGATGTCACCAGTAATAAGATTACTGCCACATTTGTACTTCCAGCCTGGCCTTGTTTCTGACCTCCAGGTTTGTATATCCAGTAGCCCATTTGTCATCTCCTCCTGAATGCTTAGTAAACATTCAAAATGTGACATGCCTGGAACTGACCTCCTGATTTCTTTTTTTCCTCAAAATTCTGTATTCAGCAAATCTGCTTGTGTCTACCCTCAAAACAAGGGCCATGTTCAGCCACTTCTTACCACCCCTACTGTCCCACCAGCTGGCATCATCTCCACCTAAGATTAAGGCAGAAGCCTCCCAACCCGGCTTCCTGCTTCTTCCCCTTGCCCCACTTCATTCTGTTGATCGCACAACAACCTGTGATCTCCTTAAAATGGAAGCCAGCTCCTGTCACTCCTCTGCTCAAACATATGAAGGACTATCTCCCTCATTCAGCATACAAGTTGAAGATCCCATGTGATACGACCCCCGCAACTCCTTATTTCCTGTTCTTTGTTTACTCTGCTCTGGCTAGACGCACAGGTCCATGTGGACCTCCCTTGGCATTTATTGCCCCTGCCAGGCACGCTCCCACCCCTAGGCCTTTGCACTTGCTGTCCTCTCTGAGTGAAATAACCATTTTGACCCAGTTATCTACCTGGTCTACATCCTTGCTTTCTGCAGGTCTTTACCCCACAGTCACCCTGTTCAACTAGGCCTTCCCTGACTCCCCTATCTGAAGACCCCCTACCTTGATTTCTTCATGTCTCTCCTCTTTTTGCTACTCTATCTTTTTCTTCTCAGCCCCTGGTAGTATTTAACACTCTACCTATTTTAATTTTTTTACAATTATTCATTTATTTGGCTGCACACGGTCTTTTTGTGGCACTCAGGAGAAGGATTAGAGTGAACTGTCAGGATTTTGAATTTGAGATTTAGCTTGTACTGCCTTATCTAATAATTAGCAGGACTAGGTCAAAACAGAGGCCTGCCCATGGGAACCTGCGATATCCTGAGGTCCCTGTTTTGGGGCCATGTTATTCAGGAACACAACACACTGACTTCTGAAGGTTTCTCTATTGCCTTTCCCCAGTGTGTATTTGCTTACTAGTGTGGCGAGAACTAACTTGATAATACAGGTGCATCTCATCGTACGTGCACTTAACCTGTAGGAGCTTGGTAATACTGACCAGGAAAGTGGTGGGGGAAAGAGAGAAGGATGAAAACAGCCACTTACACAGTGTGGGTGGTTCTTCCTCCCATGTGCTTCATGGGTGGAGCCTCAGGTGTAATTCGGGAGCTGTGGCCTGCTCTCCCTCTGTCTGCCTTAGTTCTCTGTGCCGCTCCATAGTGCAGGCCTAGAGATTTTTAAAAATTGTGTTGGAGTGTAGTTGATTTACAATGTTTTGTTGGTTTCAGTTGTACAGCAAAGTGAGTCAGTTAAACATATATCCACTCTTTTTTTTTCTTATAGATTAATTTCTTTAATTGGAGACTAATTACTTTACAATATTGTGGTGGTTTTTGTCATACATCGACCTGAATCAGCCATGAGTGTTCTTGTGTCCCCCATCCTGAACCCCCTTCCCATCTCCCTCCCCATCCCATCCCTCTGGGTTGTCCCAGAGCACTGGCTTTGAGTGCCTTGTTCCATGCATCAAATTCGCACTGATCACCTATCTTACATAGGGTAATATGTGTGTTTCAGTGTTCTTCTCTCAAATCATCCCACCCTCGCCTTCTCCCAGAGTTCAAAAGTCTGCTCTTTACATCTGTGTCTCTTTTGCTGTGTTGCATATAGGGTTGTTGTTACTGTCTTCCTAAATTCCATATATATGTGTTAGTATGCTGTTTGGTGTTTCTCTTTCTGACTTACTTCATTTTGTATGATAGGCTCCAGTTTCATCCACCTCATTGGAACTGACTCATGCATTTTTTTTTATAGCTGAGTAGTATTCCATTGTGTATATGTACCACAGCTTCCTTATCCATTCGTCTGCCGGTAGACATCTAGGTTGCTTCCATGTCCTAGTTATTGTAAACAGTGCTGCAGTGAACACTGGGGGTACATGTGTCTCTTTCAGTTCTGGTTTCCTCGGTGTGTATGCCCAGCAGTGGGATTGCTGGGTGGTTTGACAGTTCTATTTTGAATTTTTAAGGAATCTCTACACTGTAGTCTATAGTGGCTGTACTAGTTTGCATTCCCATTAGCAGTGTAAGAGGATTCCCTTTTCTCCATACCCTCTCCAGTATTTATTGTTTGTAGACTTTTTGATGGCACCCATTCTGACCAGCATGAGACGGTGCCTCATTGTGATTTTGATTTGCATTTCTCTGATAATGAGTGAGGTTGAGCATCTTTTCATGTGTTTCTTAGCCATCTGTATGTCTCCTTTGGAGAAATGTCTGTTTAGTTCTTTGGCCTACTTTTTGATTGGGTCATTTATTTTTCTGATATTGAGTTGCATGAGCTGCTTATATATTTTGGAGATTAATTCTTTGTTAGTTGTTTCATTTGCTATTACTTTCTCCCATTCTGAAGGCTGCCTTTTCACCTTGCTTATAGTTTCCTTTGTTGTGCAAAAGCTTTTAAGTTTAATTAGGTCCCATTTGTTTATTTTTCTTTTTATTTCCATTACTCTGGAAGGTGGGTTATAGAGGATCTTGCTGTCATTTATGTCAGAGAGTGTTCTGCCTATGTTTTACTCTAAGAGTTTTATAGTTTCTGGTCTTACATTTAGATCTTTAATCTATTTTGAGTTTATTTTTGTGTATGGGGTTAGAAAGTGTTCTAGTTTCATTCTTTTACAGGTGGTTGACCAGTATTTCCAGCATCTCTTGTTAAAGGAATTGTCTTTTTGACATTGTTTTTTTTTGCCTCCTTTGTCAAAGATATGGCGTCCATAGGTACATGGATTTATCTCTGGGCTTTTTATTTTGTTCCGTTGATCTATATATCTGTGTTTGTGGTAGTACCATATTGTCTTGATGACTGTAGCTTTGTAGTATAGTCTGAAGTCAGGCAAGTTGATTCCTCCAGTTCCATTCTTCTTTCTCAAGATTGCTTTGGCTATCGAGGCTTTTTGTATTTCCGTACAAATTGTGAAATTATTTATTCTAGTTCTGTGAAAAATACTGCTGGTAGCTTGACAGAGTGGAGGAGACAATGGCATCCCACTCCAGTACTCTTGCCTGGAAAATCCCATGGATGGAGGAGCCTGGGGGGCTGCAGTCCATGGGGTCACTACAAGTCTGACACGACTGAGCGACTTCACTTTCACTTTTCACTTTCATGCATTGGAGAAGGAAATGGCAACCCCACTCCAGTGTTCTTGCCTGGAGAATCCCAGGGATGGCGGAGCCTGGTGGGCTGCTGTCTATGGGGTCGCACAGATTCAGACATGACTGAAGTGACTTAGCAGCAGCAGCAGCAGCTTCATAGGGATTGTATTCAATCTGTAGATTGCTTTGGGTAATATACTCATTTTTACTATACTGATTCTTCCAATCCACGAACATGGTATATTTCTCCATCTATTTGTGTCATCTTTGATTTAAAAAATATGGAATGCTTCACAAATTTGCATGTCAACCTTGTAGTATATGAGCTGCTAAAGTGAGCACTATCCACTCTTTTTAAAGATTCTTTTCTTATATAGGTCATTACAGAGTGTACTGAGTAGTATTCCCTGTGCTATAAGTAGGTCCTTGTTAGTTATCTTTTATATATAGTAGTATGTATATGTGTTAATTCCAGTCTCCCAGTTTACCCTTCCCCTAGTCCTAGAGTTTTAAGATCTAATTTTTAAAGACACCAAGGCCCTCAAATGTAAGCCAACTATTTTATCTGATATTTAGCTGAAGGAACACCAAAAACAGCACAGCGAAGCAAAAATCTGGCTGTTTGGAGCCTATTGAAGGGTAATATGTCACCCTCTCTTCTGTTGCCTTCCTAAGAGCTCTTCAGGGATGTCATTTTGGAAATATGTGATTTTTACCTTATTTGTTGACTTTAAAATTTAAATGCTATGTGAATATTTGACTCCATGTATAAGAAACTGACATTTTATGTTTCCTCAGATAGTGAATAAATAAACTCTAGATGAATGTGAGACCTTTATTTTGAGTTATCTTTTAAGAATAAGAAACATTCAAAATACCATTTTAAGCATCCAAAATTAATTATAAATTATTAAAGGAAATGTATCTTTACAGTGAAGTGACCTGACAAACTGGGCCCACATTAACCACAGGATCAAAATTAGCATCCCCAATAAGGGGTTGCCTGGTGTATACAGTAAGTCTAAACCCTAACCTGGGTGGTTAGTATTCTTGACAGAAATGTTCAATGTGCATCTAACCATGAGGGAACAATCAGAAAAATGCAGAATTCAGTGTGTTCTATGAGATATCTGGTGGAAGTCTTTAAAAATCATTGTCATGGAAGAAGAAGGGAGTGCATTCTAGGTGTTAAAAGATTAAGGAGACAGCAACCAAAAATAATTTATTCATCTTGATTGGATCCTGGGTTGGGGAAAAATAGCTTTAAAAATATATTTAGGGTAATTGGGGAGATTTGAATATGGAATGGTTATCAAATGAAGGAGGGAGTGACTGTACATTTTTTTTTTAGGTATGATAACAGTGGGGTAGAGTTGGGGTGGGAAAATGTCCTTATTGTTAGCAGTTGCTTTCTGAAAGTAATTTGGGCTGATCTGTCATGAGGTCTACAACTTACTTTCAAATAGTTTACCAAAAATTAAAATGTGTGGATATATATGTATATATGTACACATATAGACATAGATGTCTTACATCTGTACCTTGTGCTATCCAATAGGTTAGAAAGTGTAGCCACAAAAAAAATATTTACATTAAAATTAAATAAAATTTAAAGCTCAAATCCTCAGTCTCACTAGCATGGTACAAGTGCCTTGTAGCTATGTGTATATTGCAGCAGTGTATTGAACAATGATGGAGCAGATATTTTCATTATTGTAGAGGTTCTCTGGGTGACATTGGTGATAGTCACAGAGTGGTGAGGGGGAGTGAATGTAGCAAAATGATAACAATTGGTGAAGAATATGCTATTATTTTTCTTCAATTCTTCTGTAAATTGGAAACTTCATGGTAAAAACACTAACTACATTATGTGATCTTAGCTTGCATCCAGGACTAGAAAAAAATCTTTCCTTTTCTCTTTTGCTATAATGGACATCGATAAGATAACTGGCAAAATTTTAATAAGGTCTGTACCTTAGATAATAGTATTAAAGAATGTTGAATTTCCTAATGTTCATAACTGTACCATGGTTGTGTTAGAAAATGTCTTAGTTATTAGAAAAGACAGCCTGAAATATTTAGGACTAAAGGGGCATAGTGTCTACAACTCACTCTTAGTTTTAGTTAAAAATGAATATGTGTGTGAGAAAAATCAAGGGAGAAAAAGAATGATAAAGCAGATACAGTAAAAAGTTAATGTTTGGTGATTTTGGGTGAAGGGTTTATAAGAATTCTTTGTATTAGTCTCACAACTTTTCTAAATGTCTGAAATTATATGTATATGTATATACATATGTATATACACACACACTGTATATATATCAGTTCAGTTCAGTTGCTCAGTCATGTCCGATTCTTTGTGACCCCATGAATAGCAGCACGCCAAGCCTCCTTGTCCATCACCAACTCCTGGAGTTCACTCAGACTCACGTCCATCAGGTCGATGATGCCATCCAGCCATCTTATCCTCTGTCGCCCCCTTCTCCTCCTGCCCCCAATCCCTCCCAGCATCAGGGTCTTTTCCAATGAGTCAGCTCTTCACATGAGGGGGCCAAAGTACTGCAGTTTCAGCTTTAGCATCATTCCTTCCAGTGAACATCCAGGACTGATTTCCTTTAGGATAGACTGCTTGGATCTCCTTGCAGTCCAAGGGACTCTCAAGAGTCTTCTCCAATACCACAGTTCAAAAGCATCAATCCTTCGGCGCTCAACTTTCTTCACAGTCCAACTCTCACATCCATACATGACCACTGGAAAAACCATAGCCTTGACTAGACAGACCTTTGTTGGCAGAGTAATGTCTCTGCTTTTGAATATGCTGTCTAGGTTGGTCATAACTTTCCTTCCAAGGAGTAAGCGTCTTTTAATTTCATGGCTGCAATCCCCATCTGTGGTGATTTTGGAGGCCAAAAAATAAAGTCTAACACTGTTTCCCCATCTATTTCCCATGAAGTGATGGGGCCAGATGCCATGATCTTCGTTTTCTGAATGAAAGCCAGCCTTTTCACTCTCCTCTTTCACTTTCATCCAGAGACTTTTAGTTCCTCTTCACTTTCTGCCACAAGGGTGGTGTCATCTGCATATCTGAGGTTATTGATATATATATATATATATATATATATATATTTTTTTTAAGTAAATACTAAAAACAAGAACCAGAACTTCTTTGGTGGTCCAGTGGCTAGACTCTGTGTTCCCAGTGCTGGGAGCCTGGGTTCCATCTCTGATCAGGGAACGAGATCCCACATGCTGCAACCAAGACCTGGTGCAGTCAAATAAGTAAATATTTAAACAAACAAAAAACAAGGGTCAAAAGGAAACATGATGGCAGAGTTCACAGAACTGGCTTGGGAGCTGGAAGACTTGGTTCAAGGCTGAGCACTGCTATGACTAACTCTCTGATTTTGGATACATTGTCTTACCTCTCTGGATCTTAGTTGGCCCAACTGTTAAAAGGCTTGAACTTGTTGATTTCAAAGAAACTGTATTGCACAAAATGGTAGGACTCTGCAAGTAGTCCTTATTTTCTTTTTAGATTTAAGGGTCTGCATGCAGAGCTACCCTTGTACCACTAGGTGGCCTCAGTTAACCTCGATCTTTGTGTGTGGCAGTCTCATTTTCCCACTCTGGGCCACATTTCCCAGTACTACAACCTTTTTCCTAGGACCATCCATTGTTGTTTCTGAAACTTCGCCACAGCTTGTTGCTGTTGTTCCTTGATTTCTCTCTCCTGTCTTTTGGGGCCTGGAGAAGAAAAGGATTGCTAGAAGCGAATCAGAGGTGGCTTTGCCCTGTCCCAGGTTGTGGACCCTTATAGGCTTGTCACCCCTCAGAAGGATCTGGGAGGGAGAAGTATGCTAACTTTTGGTGGGAGCTCAGGCTCAGGCAGTCTTGTCCTCACCGGTGAGGACTGTCAGTTATATCTTCTGATTTGGGACATAGGATAGAAGCCATGTAGATGGGTTTTGTCCTAGTGACCTGGAGTTTCCACTGTGGCTGATACATAGTATAAAAGGAGCTTGTCTAGCATCCAGCCCTGGACATAAGCTTGCTTAGGTGGTACTGAGTCCCTGGCTAGCCGGTAGGTACCATGTGAGCATCAGAAATGCTGCCACACAAAGGAAACGAACAAAAGAGGAAATGCAGATGGTTAACAAATACATGGGAAAAATATTCAATCTGGTTAGTGACTGAAGAAACAAATGAGAACAAATAAGCAAAGTCCGGTCTTGACGTTCGCTCGGTGTGGAGCTAGAGGCACATCCTGGCTCTAAGCTCCTGGATGTGTAGCCTGGGGCAGTGACCTGCTTCCCCAAGCCTGTTTCCTCTTGGGTGAAATGCAGTGATGATGTTATATCCTGCCTCACTGTAAGGATTCAGTGAGATAATGTGTGCACAGCATAGTATCTGTGATAACTGCTCGTTAACTCTTAGCTGTTATCTTTATGCTATCTCCTTTTTTTTTTTTGCTTCACCTACATGATTTGCCAAGAGTGAAAAAAAAATAGTACTCAGTGCTATGCAGTGGTGAAATGGATATGTTCCTATAGTGCTGATGGGTATCTATATGGGTTTAGAAAGGAATTGAGCGGTTTTAAGAACTTTAGAAAATGTTTGTATCCTTTGGAAGAATACTCAGACATGCATGCAGATACTTTATACATTTGTAGTTGTTTTTCCTGAACCAAAAGTTGGAGGCAATTTATTCAACAATGGAAGAACAGTTCACTAAATTATGGCATATCCTTGTAAATGGGCTTAGGTTGTAGCTTTTGAAATGAATTTTGAGGGGAGAGGAGTTTTTAAAGAATTAGGGATGTAAGAGATGAAAGTCTAAAAAAGTCTGTTTTCACCAGATAGCAGAAAAAGTCTGGTATGACTTAATGATAATCATGCCAGTGTTTTCAGGTTAGGAGTGATTTTTTTGTTATCTTCTTTTCTTGTGCCATATATATATATATGTATATCCTCACATTTTAAAAAGTCTTTTTAGAATGAGGAAAAAGCAAAATTTCCTTTTTAAAGGAAACAACAAAAAGAGGTAGAACTTGTGCCACAGGGGGCAGCTGGGAGCCCTCTGACTCATCCTTGACTTTTTCTGTCTTTCCCGGCCAGTGGTGTCAGCAAAGCCCAAGGTGCATAGTCGTCAACCTCGAATTAACTCGTTTGTGGAAGTGGCTGTGGATGGACTCCCCAGCGAGACCAAGAAGACTGGAAAGCGAATTGGGAGCTCTGAGCTTCTCTGGAACGAGATCATCATTTTGTAAGGGAAACCCCTTCTCTCCGAAGGCAGCTCCCCTGGGGGAGGTCGAGAAGTGGGTTGTGGGAGATCCAGGTTTGATGTATGAGTTTCTCGTCCTCTGCCTTGGGTACCTGAGGCACCTTCTCTTCAGGTGTTTTTACATCGCGAGCTCACAGAGCGTTCATTGTTTGCTAGATCGTTACAGGGTCAGCTCGGGTGGGGGTGGGGTGGGGAAGGGTATCTGTGACTGTCCTCCTCTTTGGGGTCTCCCCTCTGCTCCAAGAAGACAGCAGTATAATTTCTCTGACTTCTTCTAAATTGCAGGAATGACTGGTCTGCTTGGTTGTGATGAATCAAGTCTTTGTTTTCCAGGAATGTCACAGCCCAGAGTCACTTAGATCTGAAGGTCTGGAGCTGCCACACCTTGAGAAATGAACTGCTAGGCACCGCCTCCGTCAACCTCTCCAATGTCCTGAAGAACAATGGGGGCAAAAGTATGTATGATGCAGGGGTGGCTGACGTGATTCATCTGTGGGTGTGGGGAAGGAATATGAAGGCGGGGATCTCTCTCATGTGGCGGGTGATGCCGTTTCCTCCCGGGCCAGGGGCTGCAGTGACTCTGCTCCCCATGCGTGGGATCCCTTGAGTTCTAAGAAAGCTGAGGGCTACCCTCTGCCTCTACTGCGGGACTCAGCCCTCTTGGTCCAGGGCCCTTCGTGTTGGGATGCAGTGGCGTTTCCCTCTTGATCTTTCCTCAGGGATATGTGTACTCTCCTTCTGCCCCTGCCTCTCTTTTCCTGATGTGTGATGTGTAGAATCAGACTGTTGAATGCTTCCAGCCTACATCATTATTTTCCCAGTCTGATCCCTCAAACAGAACAAAGGAACTCCGTGCATGTTTGTGTGTGCACGTGTGCGTGTGTGTCTGCATGGGATGGTGTTACAAAAGATGCCCTGTGCAGGCACTTGATAAACATTTCCTGGATGTTGGAATGTGATGGAAGCTCCATCATGATTATTCAACGTGTCTCTGCTACACAGAGATCTAAATCCTAACTTCTGTTTATTGCTGTTTGTGGTCAGTGGAGTAGCTTGTGGTTGTGGCATCTGGACCCTCCCTCATAAAGACTCTATTCAGAGCAGCACCAGATGTGGTGAGGGCATGCCACAGAAAGAAAGCCTCCTTCTTCTCTTGATGTCTGCTGTCTAGCAAATGTTTTCTGAACGTGGATGTAGCTTGGGAGAGAGGTGGGGCTGGGGAGCCCTGAGATTCAAGGATCTCGCCTTTGTGAGCCTGTCCTTTCTGATGGGCCTGGTGAGCGCTGTGCGAGGCTCCCCCAGTCTCTTCCTCTCTGCTAGGCACGCAGTAATGTGTGTTCACCGTGGATCTGGGAATTGTCTGAAATCAGGGCCTGCCTCTGTTCTAATTCTACAGGGAACTACCCCCTGCTCTGTCTTCTGAGTTGGTCTTTATTTTCCCACATGCTAGTCTACCTTGTATAATTTGATTCTCAAGGGTGATTATGTTTACTGTGTCATTTGTAAATATACTTCTGGGCCTTCTCCCATTAGGATCATCAACCGACATGCGTGTGCTTTTTCTCTTGTTTTTCTTGTGTCCAGTTGGCGTACTTTTGCTTTCAATGGCAGAGGTAATTGTAGAAAAATTGGGACTTACACAAAAGCACAGACACACAAAGAAAATAAATTCTCCTGGAAGCACAGTACTTGGTGATAATTATTATTAACTTTTTGATATATACCATTGTGAGGTGTTTTTTTTTCCTGTATGCAGTGTCTTAATATTTAAGATGTCAGTGAAACAAGATTGAGATCATACATGATCATATTATTTTGAAACATGCCTTTTTTTCCTTCAAAATTTATTAATGTATAGACTTCCTTGATGGTTCAGTGCTTAAGACTCTGCTTCCACTGCAGGGAAGTCTTAAGTAGGAGGCATGGGTTCAATCCCTGGCCACAGAACTAAGATCCTCATGCTGAGCAGCATAGCTATATATAAAAAAAGAAAAATTAGAATGTGTTAATATATTTTTATTTTAATTGTGATAAAAGCACATAACATAAAACTCATCTTCTTAACCATTTAAAAATGTACAGTTGAGTGTCATTAATTTCGTTCACATGATTCTGTAGCTATCGCCTCCATCCATCTCCAGAGCTTTTTCATCTTGCCATACTCGAACTCTTTCCCCATTAAACAGCAACTTCCTCACTTCCCTCAACCTCCACCATTCTGCTCTCTGTCTCTTTGAATCTAGATATTGCCTATAAGTGGAATCATGCACTTTTGTGTCTTTGTTCTTTCAGCATAATGTCCTTAAGGCTCATTTACGTGGCATGTATCAGAATCACATTTTTTCTCTTTTTAGAAATTTATTTTATTTTATCTTGGTCAAGCTGTGTGGCTTGCAGGATCTTAGCTCCCCAACCAGGGATTGGACCTGTGCTCTCAGCAGGGAAAGCGCAGAGTCCTAACCACTAGACCACCACGTATTTCCTGGGAATCACCTTTTTAATGTTGAATAATATTCCATTGTATGGATGCACCACATTTTGTTGATCCATCCATCCATTAAAGGACACTTGAACTGCTACTTTTTTTCCTGTAGTAAACAATGCTGTTGTGAACATGGGTGTGCAAATATCTCTTCAAGTCTGTGCTTTCAGTTCTTTTGGAAATATATTCAGAAGTAGAATAGCAGGATCATGTGGTAATTCTCTTAATTTTTTGAGGAACTACCATACTGTTTTCTGTCACTGCAGTACCATAAGATATATCAACATAACTTTAATTGTTCTTCAAAAGTCAATGTTTGATGTCTGTCTGGTAGTCGTCTGTCAGATGACTATGTGAAAATTTAAGGTTGAACACGTGAGTAATTTTCAGTGGTCACAGATAATTTTCACAGTCTCAGATAATGCTGTGATGGTACTGTTACAAGTTTACAGATTTTTGTACCAGTTGAAAATTTGTGTTAAATTACTGAACACTGACTTGCTGGGTTTAAACATTTTTCAAGGCTTTGGACACATATTGCAGGATTACTCTCCAGAGAAGTTCTCTCCATTTATCCTGACATCAGTTTTTGCCGATGTGGCTGGTTTTTATTGTACTTCGGCATTTATTAGATTTGTTTGTAAGAAGAAAAAAATATGTGTGTGTGTGTGTGTGTGTGTATTTGGTAATTAACATTATGCCAGATTTGCTTCATCTATTTATTTTTGGCTGCAGTTTTTTATTATTTGTTTATTTTATTACTATTACTTAAAGATAGTTTAATTTATTGTGTGTTTGGTTTTTGGCTGTGCCTGGCCTTTGTTGCTGTGCAGGGGGCTCTCGCTGCCCTGAGCAGTGGCTCCTCTCCAGTTGCAGCGTGTGGGCTTCTCATGGCAGTGGCTTTGGCAGCTGTGGAACGTGGATTTAGTTGCTCCTTGGCACGTGGGATCTTCCTGGACCAGGGATTGAACCGATGTCCCCTCCATTACAAGGTGGAATCTTAAACACTGGACCACCAAATTAGCCTTGGCTTCAGTATTTTAAAGTAAATTACAGATGTTTCAAGCTTTTATCCTAGATTCTTCAGCATGCATGTCATTTAAAAAGGACTTTTTAATTTTAAACATAATTACTTTTTTTCTTTTTACAAAAGTACCATTGTCACATCTGGCAATATTTACGTAAATTCCTCATTTTCAGCTAATACCCAGTTCATTATTGATTTCACCATTTATCTCAAGGTCTTGTTTTACAGTTGGTTTCCCTGAACCTGGGTTTGGGCAAGGTCCCCTCACTCCTTTTGGGTGTTATGTTTTTGAAGTCCCACTGCCTCCACTCCACTTTTTTTTAAGGCTATGATTTACTCCAGGAGACAGAATGTTTTTTAAAAGTGTGTTTGTTGCCTTATTAATGTCCTTTGCTCATTTTTGTACTGAAATTTACTTATACTGCATTTATATTATTTACACTGCATTTTAAATTTATTTATACTGCATTTTTCTCTCTTGATTTTGAAAGAGCTCTTTATATATTAAGGTTGTTATTCTTTGTCTTATAATTTTTGTTTTCCCAGTTTTTCATTTGCATTTTAATTTTGCAATCATTAAAAAAAATTTTTTTTCCATACAGATGTTTTAAATTTTGTAGTCAAATCTTTCACCTTTTAGGTTTTCAGCCTTTTCCTTTATGATTTGAAAGGCTTTCCCTCATTCTGAGAACAGGTAAATGATCATTTTCCTCTAGTTTACTGTGATTTTGTTTTTTTTTTTAACTTAATTCTCCATCCAAATGAATTTATTTTTGTGTTCACTTTGAGTATGGATATCATTTATTTTTATTCTATTTTTTAAAAAGCTGGACTGTAATTGCTTTACAGTGTGTGTTAGTTTCTGCTGTACAACATGAATCAGCCACTTGTGTACAATACCCCCTCCCTCTTGATGAGGATCTAATTTAATTTTTCCAAATATTTAACTGATTACTTTAGCACTGCTTATTGAATCTATATCCCCAGTGACTTGAGTTGCTACCTTAAGCATATATTAAAAAATATGTATATCTGGGCCTGTATGGGGACTTTATATTTCATTTGTTGTTTAGTTTCTAAAATACCTATTTATGTATTTGCTCTGATCTTAGTGGCAGTGCATGGAATCTTTTAGTTGTGGCATGTGGGATCTAGTTCCCTGACCAGAGATCAAACCCTGCATTGGGAGCTTGGAGTCTTAGCCACTGGACCCCCAGGGAAGTCTGTCTTTGTTTTTTTAATTGGCCTTTTACAATCACTTTGTCTTAGCTATTATAACTGACAGTTCAAGTTTCTCTTCTTTTCAAAATCTTCTTGTTTTTCTCTTTGCATGGATGATACCATCACATGAACTTTATTTTATTGGGTTCTCCCCTCTTTCTTTTCTCCTACCCCAAATCCCTTGAGATTTTGTTGGAATCCTGTCCTATGCAAAGTTTCCTTTATGGAGAATATTCATACTGATTCTTCCTACACAGGAACATGGAATGTCTTTAAATTCACTCAGGTCATTTTGAAGTTATCTTGAGATAGATTCTAATTTTTGAAGAAGCTTTGATATTATTTTCAGTGGGATAATTTCCTATTATGTTTTTTGAGTTAATGTTTATTATTGATATATAACATTAGTGTCTGTATTTTTATAGTCAGTCAGTTGCTGACTTCTCAGTATAGATTTTCAACAGATTTTCTTTTGGTAGACTTTTTTTTTTTTAAATGTAGGCCATTTTTAAAGTCTTTATTGAGTTTGTTATGATATTGCTTCTGTTTTTCTGTGTTTTGGTTTTTGGGCCATGAAGCACAGGGTATCTTAGCTCCCTGACCAGGGATCAACCCACACCCACTGCATTGGAAGGCAAAGTCTTAACCACTGGGCCACGAGGAAGTCCTTTGGTAGATGTTTATATGATTTCTAAGATCAATAACATTGCTCCTCTTAGGAGTTAATTATACTTCTTTTTCTTATTAGTTGCTTTGCATACAACTTCCTGTTTTAGTGGTGATGGAATAGGTATCCTTTCCTGTTTAATAACCAAGCTTATATTATAGTGACTTCTTCAGGTATGAGGTTGAAGGTTAGTTGGTAACCTGTCTTCTTGGTTTATTAATTATTGTTGTCTTTTAAAAAATAGCTAGATGGGGTTTGAATTTTTAGCAAATAGTTTTTAAGCGGCCATTAGGATAATTACATGGTTTTTCTCCTTTTGATGTATTATATTAATTTTCATGTAGTAACAACCTTAGAATTTCTAGAATATACCTAATTGCTTCTGGTAGATTATTCCTTGAAAATTTTCTTAGAATTGCTTGTTCAGATTTTATTTGGGAGTTTTCCATCTATATTCATGAGTGACATTTGTTTGTAGTTTTGTACTATTTTTGTCAGCTTTGGAACTGAGGCTAGGCTAATTTTATAAAGTAAATTGAAGTGCTTTCCAACTGTGGGAATAGACTCTATAACATGGGAATTATCTGTTCCATGAGTGCAGGAAAGAGCTTACCCATAAAACCAACTAGGTCTGGCAGCTTTCTCTGAAATAATTCTTTGATGACTTTTTCAGTCTTTTCCCCCAAAATGATTGGTTTGTTCAGCTTCTCTGATTTATCTCGTGTCAATTTTGTTAATTCACATTTTCTGAGAAAACCGTTTCATGAGATATTCAAATTATTAATATAAAGATTTTAGATAGCATTCTCCCTTTTAAAAATGTTTCTAATTTTTCTCACTTAAAAATGTTGATATTTGTGTGAAAGTGAAAGTTGCTCAGTTGTGTCTGATTCTTTGTGACCCCATGTGGACTATACAGTCCATGGAATTCTCCAGGCCAGAATATTGGACTGGTTCTTCAGGGGGATCTTCCCAACCCAGGGATCGAACCCGGGTCTCCCGCACTGCAGGTTGATTCTTTACCATCTGAGTCACAAAGGAAGCCCGAGAATACTGGAGTGGTAGCCTATCCCTTCTCCAGGGGATCTTCCTGACCCAGGAATTGAACCAGGGTTTCCTGCATTGCAGGCGGATTCTTTACCAACTGAGCTAAGATATTTGTGTATTTTTTCCCAATATTTTTCTCTTGCCTGGCATAAACATTTTTGTTTTAATTTTTGGCTTTTGGTTTATTTTTTCACAGGACAGCTAATGTATTTGGACTTATCAATTATATTGTATTTTCTAATGTTAATTTCCATTTTTAATGTTAACTTTTTTCTACCCTTTGCTCTAGATTTGCCTTATTTATTCAGTCAGTCGTTTATAGCTGTTTGAGTTGAAAGCTTAGTGACTTTACTTTTGTCCTGTATAATTTAATAATGAAAACATTCTTGCTTTACTCATGCTTTTGATTTTCTTTCCCCCTTGGTATTCAAGTTGTTTTTTTCTTTTAAAAGTGCACAAATCTTAAGCGAGACAGCTCAGTGAGTATTTACATATGTCCACATCTGTGTAATGACCCCTCAGATCAAGAGAGAGAATCTTCCTAGGGCTCTAGGAGTCTCCTCATGTCTCTTCATTGCCCTTCCCTGAGATAACCACTATTCTGAATTTTATCATTATTGATTCGTTTTGCCTGTTCTTGAATTTTGGTATCACGGAAATCAGCTAGTATGTTTTCTTGTGCCTGGCTCTTCATTATATCTGTGAAATGCATCTGTGCTTCTGTGTGAAGTGAGAGGTTTTTTTTCCTTTGGTTGGGTGTGGTACCCTACTGTATGAATATACTACAGTTTATTTGTCTTGTCTCCTGTTGGTAGACATTGGGGTTACTTCCAGGCTTTAGCTGTCATGAGCAATACTGCTGTGAACATTCTTTTTTTTTTTTTTTCATTTATTTATTTGGCTGCACATGGTCTTAGTTGTAGCACGAGGACTCTTCTGTCTTCGTTGTGGCATGTGGGATCTAGTTCTCTGACCAGGAATCGAACCCTAGCCCGCTGCATTGGGAGTGTTAGCCACTGGACCACCGGGGAAGTCCCCTGCTGTGGACATTCTTGCACATGTGTTTTGGAGGACACAGGCACACACTTCTGTTAAATCTGTCTGCCTGTGTCTTGTGGACGTGGTTCGTTGGGTGGGCATATGTTTGGCTGCAGTGGAGACTATCTGCTGGTGAACTGTTTGCCATCCCCTATGTTTTGCCAGTTCTGCTCCTTTTTTGTAATTGCTATTGCAACTTTCTGTTTGAGCCCAGAGCGATTCAGGAGGGTGTTTTCCGTGGCTCCCAGGAGCTGTGCTGCTTACGGCAGTGGCTACAGCTCCTGCAGCTCTTGCTGACACCAGCCTTAGCACTTTGAGCCTGAGGCTGGGTTAGGTTGTGAGACACATCAGATCCGAATCTGATGGGAAAATTTGGGCACTGGGCTGCTTTTTCTTAGAAAAACAAACCTAACCTGGCTATGGCATAGCTGATAACAGATAATACTCATAATGCCTTCTGTGCAGAGCAAGGCTGCTTCCGGTGATTGCAAATCTGTTGTGTAGAGAGAAGTGGTTAAGAATGTGTAGACTCTGGAGTCAAACTCCCTGGGCTTGACTCCTGATTCCCCTAGCTTTGTACATCAGACAGTCACTTCACTTCTCCATGCTTCTGTTTCCTTGTCTGTAAAATATTGTTTTGAGGTTCAGTGAGCTAACAACAGTACCCGACACATGTTGGTACTATATTCGTAGTAGCAATGGTAGTTATTAATATTATTCTGTCTCCTCTGATACTTTCCTTCCCAAAGATTAGAAAGTTCGCATTCCAAAGATGGACAGGCAGAGACCCAGTTTGCTGATATGAGATCTCCTTGCCTAAACGGGAGGCAGCCTTGAGGCTGTGCCAAGAGAGAATGTAAAGACTGGACAAATGCAGTCTTTGCACATGTGAATGCTGAATAAACATAGGACGTTTCAGCAGTGTGGTCTTGGCATCTGTTCTCCTCTGGGGGCTGCTGGGCCAGAAGTGCTTCCAGAGTGGCATCTAAGGTTTCGTAGAGGGAAGTGGCTCCTGGTAGGTGAGATAATCCTCCTCTCACTGTAGCTGGGTCCTCCTGGAACCACTTTTCCTGGGAAAGGGCATGAGGGTGGCGCTTGCCTCACCTGGCGTTTTTCTGCTCCATGGGACATAATTCACCCTTGTTTTCCCCTGGGTGGACTTGGAGATAGACTGGGAGAGCCAGCTTATGTTTCCTGTGTCCCTGCTGGCCAGCAGTGCTACAGTGGAGGGTTTTACTCAGGTCCAGCAGTTACGTAATGGTCAGCCTTGGCCAACTCAGCAGGGACGTTGACCTGGCTGTGGCCGCACATAGAGGACTTGACCCAAAGTCCTGGTCTGGCTCTTAAGGATGGTTCTAGTCATCTCTGTGCGGAAGCCAGCTTTTGAGGTTGAATATTAATTTTTAAAACCCATTTTGTTTGGGGGTATTTTCAAACATAATCTCTACTCACCCAACTTCAGTGACCATCGGCATGTGTTTCATCTGTACCCGCCCACTGGGTGATCTTTATTTCTTTCTAGCTTGGTAGCAGGTAGGATCTGAGACCCCCTTTTCTCTTGTAGCTCACCTCTCTGGCACCTGGCCTCATCAACATCGCAGAACTTGGCACTACCAGATTGTCCCACTTTCAAGGAGGGAAAATGGCTTAAAGTAGATTAAAAAAACAAGCAAACAAACAAAAAACAGCCAAACTTCTTTATTTTAAAGTAATTTCAAATTCAGAGAAGTGTTATAAGACTTGGACAAAGAATTTCCTAGACTCTTCATCCATGTGCTAATATTTTGATGCATTTGCCTTAAACATCATCTGTATATCTGTATCTACGTGTGTAGTGATTTGTTGAATCATTTAAAATTATAAACCTTATATATTTTTATACCTGAATATCTAAGTGTGTGTTTTCTAAGAGAGTTTTCCCTGATTGCTCAGCTGGTAAAGAATCCGCCTGCAATGCAGGAGACCCCAGTTTGATTTCTGAGTTGGGAAGGTCCCCTGGAGAAAGGGGTAGGCTACCCACTCCAGTATTCTTGGGCTTCTCTGGTGGCTCAGTCGGTAAAGAATCTGCCTGCAGTGCAGGAGACTCGGGGTTTGATTCCTGGATTGGGAAGATCCCCTGGAGGAAATTAACCAAATCAAGAAATCTGACATTTTTACAATATTGTTATATAATTCATGTTTTCCAGTTGTTGCAAAAATGAACTTCAGGTGATTTCTTCCCCTGTCCTCCACCCCATCCAGAATCCCATGCAAGATTATGCATTGGATTTGGTTATCCTTAAATCTGGGGTCAGTTCCTCAGCCTGATTTTGTCTGTGAGAGCAGGGTCCTTTTGAAGAATTCAGGCCATCTTTTTTGGAATCCCCTCAGTTTGGATTCAGAGTACACATTTTTGGCAGGAACACTAGAAGTGATGTTGCATCCTTGCTATTGTGTCAGTCCAGAGGGCACTCTACTCAGCTTGTTTCATGATTGATGACGTGAACTTTGTCTATCAGGCTAAGATGGGGTGTGCTAGGTTCTCTACTGTAAAATGACTATTTTCTCTTTATTTATTTAAATTAAAAAAAAATTATTTTACTTTTGGCTGTGTTGGGTCTTTGTTGCTCTGCACAGGCTTTCTCTAGTTGCAGAGAGCAAGGGCTACTTTCTGGTTGTGGCACTCTGGCTTCTCATTGTGGTGGCATCTCTTGTGAAACACAAGCTCTCAGGTGTATGGGTTTCAGTAGTTGTGGTACATGGGCTTAGTTGCCCTGAGCATGTGAAATCATCCCGGACCAGGGATGCAACTTGCGTCCTCGCTTTGGCAGGTGGAGTCTTTACCCCTGGACCACCAGGGAAGCCCTGTTTTTCTCATTATAACTGAAAAGTTAATTCTGGGGCAATAGAATCCTTTGACGCCATGTAAATGGGTTCCTCATGGCGCCTTCACCTACTAGTTTTTGCATTTGTGAACGATTTTTGTCTGAATCAGTTAATACTGTGATGGTTGCAGAACTTTTTTTTTTCCAATTTAGTCATTCCTTCTACATTTAGTATTTGGTGTACTGCTGTAAGGAAGAACTTTTCCTTTATGTAGGTGTGTATTATCAGTCTCACGGATTATTATGTAGGTATGTATTATTATCTCATGGATTCTTCTTTTATTCATGTGTTGTAATTTATTATTTTGATGCTCAAGTTATCCTTGGTTTGGCCAGTGGGTACCTCTTTAAGCTCGCTCCTGTATCCTTTTGATAAGTCCCCATCACATTTTTTTTCCCAAACATCATCTAATATACATAGAATTTACTGTGTGAAAAAAGTGGCATTTAAAATCAGTAAAGGACTTCCCTGGCAGTCTAGTAGTAAGAGACTACATGCTTCTACTGCAGGGGGCGCAAGTTCTATCCCTGGTGGGGAAACTAAGATCCCACATGTCACGTGACACAGCCAAAAATAAAGAAAGAAAATCAGTGAAGAAAGGTGAACAAATGGCATTGGGACCTTCAGTTAGCCCAGTGGTTTCAGAGTGTGGTCTCCAGAGCACCTGGAAACATATTAGAAACGTAAATTCTCAGGCTTTGTCCCAGTCCTACAGAATCAGAAACTCTGCAGGCAAGGCCCAGTGATCTGTGTTTTAACAAATGTTCCAGAGCATTCTGAGGCTTGCTCAAGTCTGAGAACCGCGAGGTACCACGTGGGAAGAAGTGCAGTTAGATATATCTTCTTTATGTAACACTTGTGATGGTTTTCTTCATTTAGTTTTTAAGATGTTTCACTCTTTAACCAATCTGGAGTTTACTTTGATGTATGGTATAGGCTGAGGATCTGGTTGTACTTTTCCCTCCTGGGTTTTCCACAGTGTTAAACTCTTTTCACTGGAGGGAGTATCAGTCTCAGCTTGGACATCTCTCTTCTTTTTATTTATTTATTTGGCTGCATCAGGTCTTAGTTGCATCATGTGGGATCTTTTGTTGCAGGGCACAGACTCTCTAGTTGTGTGGCATGGGCTTAGTTGCTCTGTGGCACGTGGGATCTTAGTTTCCCCACTAGGGGTCAAAATCCATGTCTCTCGCATTGCAAGGCAGATTCTAAACCAGTGGACCTTTGTCTCACTGCTCTTTTTCAAAATGTTCTTGGCTTTTGAGCCTTCAGTTTTCCTAAAAGACACACACGACACATGACACACATACACAACACACACACACGACACACACACACACACGACAAACACACGACACACACACACGACACACACACGACACACACACACACACACACCACACACACACCACACACACACACCACACACACACACGATACACATACACACACACGGCACACACACACACCACACACACACACCACACACGACACACACACACGACACACACATGACACACACACACACGACACACACACATGACACACACAACACACACACCACACACATACCACACACACACACGCACACCACACACACACCACACACACACACACACATACCACACACACACACACACGTATTTCTGTGCCCGTATATTGGATTGGCCAGAAGGTTCTTTCAGGTTTCACTGTAATGTCTTATGGAAAAACCCAAATGAATTTTTTTTGGCCGACCCAGTATTCTACATGGTGAATTCATGCCGCAGTTGGTAATTCAACCTCACAGGGTTCCTTCTAACTTTCCTCCTTTCCGTAGAGAACCCTGGCTCTCACCGTCATCCATATATTTACTCACTTCTTCAGTTCTATATACATAGGAGGTGGTTTGAGAATTGTTGAACCCAGACCTCTGTGACAAATGAAGTGCCTGCGAAAAGCTCCTTGCTTAGCTCTTCCTTTTCAATATGTGTCTGTTTTCTTTCCCCATGTGTGTCTCCCAGATTTAAAAAAAAAATGAGAGAGAGAAAAAGCAAACAGCTCCCTATTTATTTAAAAATCTTTTAAGAAGAGGGCTGTTACCGCACTTTATGTTCCGAGAACAGATAGGCCAGTCACACGGGCTGCACTGCCTCCCTCCCGCTGCTATGAGGATAAAGTGTTCTGGTGGGTGGGCATCTCAAGGAGGCAGGCCTGACAGACAGTGCTTGCATTTGTTTTAAAGTAAACACACTGTTTTTCCAGTTTTTCAACTGAAAGATAAATAAAATCACTGATCTTTGGAACCTGAGTCAGAGAAGAGAGAAAATTTTAAAAATTGCTCCTCAGTTAAAAACAGTTCTAAATTTGAGAAATTATTCACAATTTCTTCAGATGAGGAGCAGGCAGGCAAAAGACAAAAGTGAAAGGAAGGATGTGACAGTCCTGTAAACTGGTTCAGTTCAGTTCAGTCACTCAGTCGTGTCCGACTCTTTGCGACCCCATGAATCCCAGCACGCAAGGCTTCCCTGTCCATCACCAACTCCTGGAGTTCACTCAGACTCACGTCCATCGAGTCTGTGATGCCATCCAGCCATCTTATCCTCTGTTGTCCCCTTCTCCTCCTGCCCCCAACCCCTCCCATCATCAGAGTCTTTTCCAGTGAGTCAATTCTTCCCATAGGTGGCCAAAGTACTGGAGTTTCAGCTTCAGCATCATTCCTTCCAAAGAAATCCCAGGGCTGATCTCCTTCAGAATGGACTGGTTGGATCTCCTTGCAGTCCAAGGGACTCTCAAGAGTCTTCTCCAATACCCCAGTTCAAAAGCATCAATTCTTCGGCGCTCAGCCTTCTTCACAGTCCAACTCTCACATCCATACATGACCACAGGAAAAACCATAGCCTTGACTAGACAGACCTTAGTTGGCAAAGTAATGTCTTTGCTTTTGAATATGCTGTCTAGGTTGGTCATAACTTTTCTTCCAAAGAGTAAGCGTCTTTTAATTTCATGGCTGCAGTCATCATCTGCAGTGATTTTGGAGCCCCCTAAAAATAAAGTCTGACACTGTTTCCACTGTTTCCCCATCTATTTCCCATGAAATGATGGGACCAGATGCCATGATTTTAGTTTTCTGAATGTTGAGCTTTAAGCCAACTTTTTCACTCTCCTCTTTCACTTTCATCAAGAGGCTTTTCAGTTCCTCTTCACTTTCTGCCATAAGGGTGGTGTCATCTGCATATCTGAGGTTATTGATATTTCTCCCGGCAATCTTGATTCCAGCTTGTGCTTCTTCCAGTCCAGTGTTTCTAAGCAGGGTGACAATATACAGCCTTGACGGACTCCTTTTCCTTTTTGAAACCAGTCTGTTGTTCCCATGTCTAGTTCTAACTGTTGCTTCCTGGCCTGCATACAGATTTCTCAAGAGGCTGGTAGGGAGCTGTTATTTAGAACATAGCTACAAACTCCAGTGTCTTGATTAGGTCTGATGGGAGAAATGGCCAAACCAGTCCTAGAATAGCCAAGTAGTTACGTTTATGAACCTGGCAAACCACTAAGACCAAATTATTTCAGTCTTATGGAATGCTTACGAAGACTTCTGAGAAATTCAGCCTTGCTCCCCAAATTGAAAACATTATAATCGTCCCTTGGTGTCTGTGGGACCCCCCTACCCCCAATATCACAGTCCTGCTGCTGCTGCTGCTGCTAAGTCGCTAAGTTGCTTCAGTTGTGTCTGACCCCTAGCGACCCCATGGATGGCAACCTACCAGGCTCCTCCGTCCCTGGGATTTTCCAGGCAAGAGTACTGGAGTGGGGTGCCATTGTGCTCAAATCTCTTCTATAAAATGGCACAGTATTTGTATATAACCTGTGCACATACCCCCATATACTTTAAATCATGTCTCGATTACTTATAATACCTAATACAACCTACAGAAAGAGAAAATGAAGTCATTCAGTTGTGTCTGACTCTTTGCGACCTCGTGAACTGTAGCCTACCAGGCTCCTCCATCCATGGAATTTTCTAGGCAAGAGTACTGGAGTTAGGTTGCCATTCCCTTCTCCAGGGGATCTTCCTGACACAGTGATCGAACCCAGGTCTTCCACATTGCAGGCAGATGCTTTACCGTCTGAACCACCAGGGAAGCCCTAATACAACCTAAGTGCTTTGTAAACAGTTGCTGGAGCACAGCAAGTTCAAGTTAACTTCTGGAACCTTCTGAAATTTCTTTTCCCTGAATATTTATTAAAAAATTAATTATTTATTTAATCTGGCTGTGCTGGGTCTTAGTTGCAGCATGCAGGATCTTCGATCTTTGTTGGGGCATGTGAACTCTTAGTTACTGCATGTGGGATCTAGTTGCCTGACCAGGGATCAGACCCGGGCCCCCTGCATCGGGATTGCAGAGTCTTAGCCGGTGGATCACCAAGGAAATCCTTCCCTGAATATTTTTGACCCATACTTGGTTGTATGTGCAAATGGGGGACATTTTTTTTCATGCTTATTGGAAAAAAAAGACAAAAACTTTGTGAGTGCTAAGTATGTACCAGGTATTGTTCTGAATTCTTAAGATTACATATACAATATACTATACTATGCTATAGTATAATATAATATATATAATATTATATATATTCTTTCCATTTAATCCTCCTGTATACCTATCAGGTATGTTGTACTGCCATCCCCTTAGAGGATAGGTAGATATAGGCAGGTACTATGTAGCTTGCCCAAGATCACATAGGAGGTGGTGGCAGAGCTGGGATTTAACCTAGGCCTTTTGGTCTCTGAGTCTTTGTCTGCAACCTCTGTTAATTACAGCCTTCCAAAGAAAGTGAAAATGTCAGTCTCTCAGTCGTGTCCAACTCTTTGTGACCCCATGGACTGTAGCCTGCAAGGTTCCTCTGTCCATGGAATACTCCAGGCAAGAATACCAGAGTGGGTTGCCATTTCCTTCTCCAGCGGATTTTGACCAACCCAGGGATCAAACCTGGGTCTCCTGCATTTCAGGCAGATTCTTTACCGCCTGAGCCACCCAGAAAGCCTTCCAAAGAAGGAGAGGGTTAAAAATCACTGGAAATTTTATTTTTTCCCTACAAAGCTTCAAATCATACTCTGTTATTATGAACTCCAATGGATGTTTGTGTTTTTAGACTTTTTTTTTTTTAATAGCCAGTTAACAGATAGTGTTGTGATAATTTCAGGGGAACAGTGAAGGGACTTGGCCATAACATGTACATATATCCATTCTCCCCCAACTCTCCTCCCATTTAGGCTGCCACGTAATATTGAGCAGAGTTCCATGTGCTATACGGTAGATTCTTATTGGTTATCTATTTTAAATACAGCAGTGTGTACATGTCCATCCCAAACTCTCTTCACTGTCCCTTCCCCAGATCCTTCCCCCTAGCAACTATAAGTTCATTCTCAAAGTCTGTGAGTTTCTTTCTGTTTTATAAGTTTGTTTGTATCATTTTATTTTATTTTTTAAAATTTATTTTAATTGGAGGCTAATTACTTTACAATATTGTAGTGGTTTTTGCCACACATTGACATGAATCAGCCATGGGTGTACACGTGTTCCCCATCCGGAATCCCTCTCCCACCTCCCTTCCCATCCCATCCCTCAGGGTCATCCCAGTGCACCAGCCCTGAGCACCCTGTCTCATGCATTGAACCTGGACTGGCGATCTAGTTTTCACATATGATAATATACGTGTTTCAATGCTATTCTCTTAAATCATCCCACCCTTGCCTTCTCCCACAGAGTCCAAAAGACTGTTCTATACTTCTGTGTCTCTTTTGCTGTCTCGCATATAGGGTCATCATTACCATCTTTCTAAATTCCATATATATGCATTAGTATACTGTATTGGTGTTTTTCTTTCTCACTTACTTCACTCTGTATAATAGGCTGCAGTTTCATCCACCTCATTAGAACTGATTCAAATGGCTGAGTAATATTCTGTTGTGTATATGTACCATAGCTTTCTTATCCATTCGTCTGCTAATGGACATCTAGGTTGCTTCCATGTCCTGGCTATTATAAATAGTGCTGTGATGAAGACTGGGGTACACGTGTCTCTTTCAATTCTGGGTTCCTCGGTGTGTATGCCCAGCAGTGGGATTGCCGGGTCGTATGTCAGTTCTATTTCCAGTTTTTTAAGGACTCTCCACACTGTTCTCCCTAGTGGCTGTACTAGTTTACATTCCCACCAACAATATAAGAGGGTTCCCTTTCCTCCACCATCCTCTCCAGCATTTACTGTTTGTAGACTTTTTGGTAGCAGCCATTTTGACCAGCGTGTGATGGTACCTCACTGTGGTTTTGATTTGCATTTCTCTGATAATGAGTGATGTTGAACATCTTTTCATGTGTTTGTTAGCCATCTGTATGTCTTCTTTGGAGTATCATTTTAAATAATTTTTTAGAGCAATTTTAGGTTCACAGCAAAATTGACAAAGTACATGGACATTTTTTTATTCAGAGCTAACCTGCTTAATATTTTGTTATATATCCACTCAGCTTTTTTGGGT
The DNA here is from genome assembly GCA_917880005.1 of Nanger dama. NCBI lineage: Eukaryota > Metazoa > Chordata > Mammalia > Artiodactyla > Bovidae > Nanger > Nanger dama. The sequence continues at coordinate 36,493,477 of CAKJTW010000012.1, forward strand.
ATGTCAATCATGTATGTATGTATGTATGTATGTGTGAATAAGTTAAGGTGAATATATAACTTTTTTCCCAAACTGGGAACTGACTATACATATTGCCTTGTAACTTGCTTTTTTCCACCCAGTTTTTCTACATCAATGAAACTAGATCCTTTTAATGGCTCCAATAGCATTTTTTTGCTATGAATGTACCATAGTTTAACAGATCTTTTATTGTTGGCCGTTTCTCCTTTACTACTATATGCATGACTTTTCACTAAGTTCTTGTAAAGATACCTTTGTTTTCCTGTCATTTTTCTTAGGGTAGTAAATTCCTAGGCATTCATTGCTGGGTCAGAAGGCAGTCGAGTTGCAGGTTTCATGATGCCCACTGCCTGGGTCTGCTGCAAAGACTGGATCCCTTCATACACCCACGTGTGTGTGCACGTGTACTTGTTTCCCTTACCCCCAGTGGCGATGGGCATTGCCAATCTTTTAACCTCTGCCAGTCTGTTTGGCTACAAGTGATTTCTCTTTATTTTAATTTGCGTCTCTTTTCTTTTCTCCTCTCATTTCCTTCTTGAGGAACTCTCAAGCAGGCTTTTACTCTCGCTGCCCTGCAGCAAATATTGTACCAAGTCTGCGGTCGCCTCCATGTGGCTCAGTTCTCATTTCTTGAGTTGGAATCCATCGCTTCTCCCTGACCTAATCTTGTCACTTGGTTTTCAGGACACCATGTCTGGATGGTGTTCTGTCTCTCTTTCCGGCAACTCTTTTCCAGTCTCCTTGGCTAGTTTCTTTCTCTCTAGTCTGAAAACATTGGGATACTCCAAGGGACCTAGTTTTACATCCACCTGTTAATTTGTACCTCTTCCTTTCACGATCTTATCTGGCCTCATGACTCTAAATTTGGTCTGCACACCTATGACTGGTACCCTTTGCCTTGCCTTGGGCAGCCCTGTGTTTCCAGCTGTCTAATCAGTGTCCTCAAATTAACGTGGTAAAAGTTGAGCTACCTGCTTTCCTGGACTTCCCAGGTGGCTCAGTGGTAAAGAATCCGCTTGCCAATGTAGGAGATGCGGGTTCAATCCCTGGGTCAGGAAGATCTTCTGGAGGAGGAAATGGCAACCCATTCTAGTATTCTTGCCTGGAAAATCCCATGGACAGAGGATCCTGGCAGGCTAAAGTTCATGGGATCACAAGGGCTGGACAAGACTGAGTGTCTAAGCATGCACATGCCATATAATAAATATTTTACTTATTTATCTGACTTATTATCCTCTATAACTGGTATGTTAGCTTCATGAGGGCAGTCATTGTTTGTTTTTTATTGACTCTGTTTTTTTAATCTTAATGATTGCCTGATATAACATGTTTGTTTATTTTATTTTTGACCACACTTTGCAACTTGCAGAGCTTCCCCAGGGTACAAACCCACGTCCCCTGCAGTGGAAGTGTGGAGTCTTAACCACTGGACCACCAGAGAAGTCTGGTTTTTGTTAACTCTTGTATATCCCCTAACCCTGTGACTAAAGCACAAAGAAGATGCTAGTACAATATAATGTAATTTGATAATATTTAGTATTAGTATATTACATATATAAAATAGGCATACTTAATTAGATTAGTGAGGACGAATATCTCTTTGTGTGACTTAGGTTTTGTGGCCTGTGTGTGGCTGAAGCAAAGGTGGGACCATGGTGGCACTGGGTGCCCTCTCTCAGGAGACATTGGTCAGAGTCCATCCCCAGCCTCCAAATGCAGAAGCCTTTGTTTCATTTTTGCCTCCTTCTGGTCGCAGTTACATTGGTGACTACTGTTTTCCTTGATTGGCACCAGCTAGCTGCCAGGCACTAGGATTTAAACCTGTCTGTAACCGTCTCTGAAAAGCTCCCTGTGCATTGCTTTCCATCATCATGCACCTCAGGACAGATACGGCTGAGCCAGAACCTCAAGGAATTCCCGAAGAAGCCAGAAGCCACCCCCTCCCCCCTCCTCCAGACGCCTCCCCTCCCCTCTCCCCCCGCCGGCTTCTCAGAGTTACAGCCGGGCCCATCCGTGGTTTTGGTGTCAGTGGAGAGCTGGTCGAAAGAAAAGATCCTTTTAGCCAGGAGTCTCAAAGAGTAAACATACAGGCCCCAGCAACACATGTGAAAACAGACCCGTTCTCTGTGTCACTGGCTGAGAGACTGCCTTGTGGAGCCTCACTTTAAGAAAAGAAGAAAAGCTTTTTCTGTCAGGAAAGCCTTTCCCGTGGTATGTGGCCGCCCCAGTGTAGCCTGGGGTTTCAGGCCGCCTCCAGAGCGTTCTGTAAACTTATCGGCTTTGGAGGGCAGTCAGCCTCATGGGAATAGATATTTAAAGAAAGAGTGATTCCACCCCTCAAAGCATGAATGTCTACCAAGGCAGTCCCCTTTTTTCTTTTTCTTGAGATATATTGAGAACTTTTGCATTTTAATCCATAGTATGTGGTCAGATAGTTTTCCCCTTTCTTCTTTTTTTTTCCCTCCTTAGACTTGGGAATTTGTCAGTTTTGGATCAGAGTTTTTGTGGGACAGGGAAATTTCCTTCTTCTTTTTATTTATTTATTTTTTGCCCATACTATGTGGAATGAGGGATCCTAGTTCCCCAACCAGGGGTTGAACCCATGCCTTCTGCACTGGGAGACGTGGAGTCTTAACCCCTGGGTCACCAGGGAAGTCCTCGTTCTTTGTCAGCGTTTGCACAGTAAGTGCCTTTAAGTGCCATCTTGGATGCTGGAGATACAGCAGTGAACTAAGGCAGACATCTTGGAATTTAGGATATAGAAAGGAGAGTGGACAGACTGGACAGGCAACCAGTGCAGACTGTTGCCGTTGTGACAGATACAATGGAGGAAAAGTATAGGGTACTTAACCCAGCCTGGGGACAGGGGCTGTTGAGGACGGCTTCCTGGGGGAGGCGACACCAGAACTCTAGAAGAGTGAGAAGTGATTGTCCAAGCCAACAGTAGAAAAGCATCCCAGGCTGAAGGAAGCTTTGAGGCAGGAATGAACCTGGTTCACCCAGGTCACACAGAGAACGCCGGCTGGGCCTGGGCAGTGAGAGCCACTCATGATTATGGCCTAAAAAATGGCAGGAACGGGGCGCCTGAGCAGCACTGTCCATTAGAAATGAGAAATGAGCCATATACGTAAGCTAAAGTTTTCCAGTAGCTACATTAAAGAGAATAAAAACAGAAACAAGAGGGTCAGATCGGTTTTAATGATCTGCTTTCTTCAGTCCAGGAGAAGGAAATGGCAACCCATGGCAGTGTTCTTGCCTGGAGAATTCCATGAACATAGGAATCTGGTGATCTGCAGTCCATGGGGTTGCAAAGAGTCAGACACGACTGAGCAACTAACACTTTTCTTCAGTCCAGTATATCCCAAGTATTACCATTTTGATATATGTGGTGTTGTTTGATATATGGTGTATTGTTTATACCCCCAGCACATCTCAATCTGGACCGGCCACATTGCTAGCGCTCAGTGACCACATGTGGCTTATGGCCATCACATTGGATGTTGCTCATGTCTAGAGGTTAAGTTACTCAAGGAAGATTTGGGAGACTTTTCTTCTAAACCAGGTTGCTAGTTTGTACTGTGCGTGCAGTTCTAGAAACTTCCACCAGTCCTCTGAAGCATGTCATACTGTGGTGCTAAGCTGTCTCCTAGAGGGCCCATGCTGTCTCTGATCATTACAATCCGCTTCTGAATTGACTGCTGTTTCAGGCATGAAATGGTAGCCTTGCAGAGAACCCGGAATGGGTGATAGGAAAACTGTTGCCTGGATATGAGCTGTTTCCTTCTCCTTGCCAGAAAAAAGGAAAAACCCAACAAAACAGCCCTGAAACATTGCATCTGATGGTGCGGTTTCTGTCTCTGTCTTAGCATCTTTCCAGTAGGCCCCATAGCAGTGTCAGCTGTAGTCACCATGCTGTTCATCGCACCCGCAGTCTTTATTGATCTTACTACTAGAGGTAGTTACTTTTTGACGGGCTTCATCCAATTCCTCCTCTATGCTAATTAAAAAAAAATTGTATTCATTTATTTGGCTTCTCCAGGTCTTAGCTGCGGCATGTAGGATCTTCAGTCTTTGTTGCGGCATACAGACTCTATTACTGCATGTGGGATCTAATTCCCTAACTAGGGATCACACCCGGGCCCCCTGCATTGGGAGGGTGGAGTCTTGGCCACTGGACCACCAAGAAGTCCTCACTCTGCTGATTTTTAAAAAGCAGAACCTAAACCATGGAAGTTCTCTTCTTGCTTGGGCTCCTACATTTTGCTGTTCAGATGCAGTTGAAAAGGAGGTTTGTTCATTGAAAACCAGTCTCTACTGTATTTAAAACACAAAGCCCAGATTCTGTGCAATGGAGAGGGATGGATGATGTGGTTGCCCAGGTTCCCTGAAGGCACAGATAATGGATGAGCTGCTAAGACAGGCCTGGTCTAGGAATCCTAGGAATTAATGGGTGATGAGGACTTTGCCCAGCTTGGGGAAGAGGGCTTCTGATGACAAGGCAGCAATAACTCATGTAAACTGACAGTTTATTCTAAAGACGTACCTTTCCCAGATCTGTATTCATTCCCCCTAAATCACTTTAAAAATAGGCGATAGCTTGACAAACAGTGAGATTCACCAAGACAGATAAGACATTTTTTTCATTTTTTTTTGTTTGTTTCCTGTGTTAAGAGGACACTCTTGATTCAAGAGAGACTCTTTGTCTATAATGTACTTGTTAGATAGATGACTCTGATGAATAGCTGGTTCTGGAGTGTTTACACGGGTGTTTTTTTTTCTCAAGTAGAGAAAAACATTTATAGCTGTAGGGGCTTGGACTTTAGAACACTGGGACCCCTGCCTCTAAAAAAACAATGTTAATTAGTTATACCCGATTACAAAATAAAGAGTTTAAAGCTACCAAAAAAAAAAAAATTAGGGCAATCATGATTGATGAATCTGTCATGAACCGAAATGAGGGTGTGTGTGCCTAACCTCTCCTCCCAATTCTTGTGGTTGGAGACGAGCTATCCCTCTTCCTCCCATCTGAAGGGCAGACTCTCCATCCATGCTTTGGAGCCCACCCTTTCCTGCCTTCTCAGGACTCCTTTCTGACTTTGCTGCTGCTTCTCTGCCTGTTCTTCTCTGTCTTCTTTGCAAGGTCATCTTCATCTGTTTGACTATGACTTGAGTTTCCTACCATTCCATCCTCTTTTTCTGTTTTCACATTCCTATCCTCTTTATGCATAACTGCCTTGTGCAGGTGACCCATAGGTTTGAATCTCCAGCCTAGACCTTCCCTCTGAGCTCTGTACCCAGTGCCTGACTGCTGTATTGCCATCTCTTTGTGGATACGTCAGAAGCACCTCAGATTCAATGTGTTCAATCTGAACTTATCCCCTCTTCCCTGGACCTAGACCTCTTCTAGTGTTTCATATTTCAATGTATAGATCCTCCGTTTGCCCAATTAAGTAAGTTAGAAGCCCAGGTATTGCCTTTGATCCCTCCACTTCTCTTGGTGGTCTTTGTCTCTGTCACTAAGTTGTGTCCGACTCTTGGAACCCTGTGTACTATAAGCTGCCAGGCTCCTCTGTCCATGAGATTCTCCAGGCAAGAATACTGGAGTGGGTTGCCATTCCCTTCTCCAGAGGATCTTCCTGACCCAGGGATTGAACCCGGGTCTCCTGCATGGCGGGCAGATTCTTTACTAACAGAGCTACAATCCACTCTTCTTGTCCACCTTCTTTGCTGGTCTGTTTACTGGTTCTCTTGGTTTTTACCTTTGTAAGTCTGTCCACTTCTAAAACCTCCGCCTCTGCTGGTCTGGTCCTTCCCTCTGGCCTCCTGTCTGCTCTGCCTGTATCTACTCTTACTCCCCTCCAGTCTGTTTTCCATGCTGTGGAATGATTTTCAAAATCATGAAGCTGATATTGTCACACCTTGATTAATTAAAAACTGTTAAGTCCCATGCTGCTGCTGTTAGGATAGAGAAAGACTTCAACATTGGGGCCCACAAGCCACTGCCACATCTGGTCACCGCCTGCCTCTCCTGCCCCATTCAGATCACATCCCATTCCACCCACACACACTCGTCTCTGTTCAGTTTCCCAGATGCATCTCCCTGCCCGTAGATGTGCCCATCCAGCCTGCTTCACACCCACCCCCAAACCTGCTGGCTCTCTTCCTGAGACTTCAGATCACAGCTGAGTTGTCAGTTCCTCAAGAACCTTTTCCTGATGCTCTGACCAGCCAAGTGTCCAGCGCTCATGGCACCATAAGGTCTCCTGCATGAAATCTGTTTCACAGCTGCAGCTTTACATTTCTCTGTGAGGTTATTTAGTGATTTCTGTTTTTATCACTGACTTGGTGAGGTTCCTAAAAGCAGAGACCATGTCTATTTCCATTCTTCATGATAACACAGCTTCTAGCACAGTGTCAATAGTTGATGCCCAGAAAATGCATCTTGAATGAATGCACAAGAAAAAAAGAAAAGTTCACACACTTTGTGAAATGAAGCACTTCTCATTTCTGGAGGAGTTAATGCAACCCTCTGTCAGCCAAGACTTTAATTTAGAGATGATTATTAAGAATGGATTCCCCACGTTAGCCGACAGAAGAAACTTCCAGGCCACACTAGGACTCTTACACCTTGTTCTCTGGGAAGCGGGCATGAGTGACGGGGGGCCGCAGGAAGGTGGGGTGAAGCAAAGTCAACATTAGTACCCCAACAAGAATTCCAGTGTTTATGACCTGCTGCTAGCCTGGTAGAAAAGGCTTTCTCTTGTTAGGCTCCAGCTGAGGTTGGAAGCCAGAGAGACATCGTTAACAGTAAATCCTGGAAGCCCCTTGGCTTCCTTTACTGAATAAGGAACGTGAAAGAGTGTTCTCTTTAAACCTGGGGTAGTCTCCAGCCTCTGTGTGTCTGAGTTAATGGGGAACCAGGGAAGGGAAAGGAGTCTGTTTACTCTCTGCCCTTCTGGAATTTCCTGCAGTTCCGTTTCTCTGTGCACCAGTGTTTCACAGCTATGTGCAGAAGGAACACTGACCTGTTAATGAATGCCCCTGCTTATTTTCACTTTCTTCTGATGGGCCTGTGGGATCAAGGGCAGAAGGAGGCAGGAAGAAGGAGGTTTGTTTGCTCCGCTGAACAGCTCTGTTCAGGCCAAGTTAGTCACGTCTTCATCAGGCTTCTTCTGAGACTCCTGGCCCGAGAGGACTTGGTCTCCCCTAAAAGTATCCTACTTTGTGTCCTGTTGGGTTTTCTCGAATTTCCAGGTTGATCCTTCCATTTGTATTCTGAGTCAGGAAGAAAAAGGGAAGAAAATATTTTTCTTTTTATAAGATAGAAGTGGATATGTGCACATGCATTTTGGGGGGTATGAGGGGAGGGAGGGACAGTCATGATAGAAGATGATTCTAAAGTAGAAAGTCCTTTTGTACTTGGTGGTAAGACTGTCCAGGTAGGGGTTCTGGATTTAACTGAACTGCATTATAAGGGCACAGTTTGGCAGTTCTGGTATATGTAATTTCTTTTTCTTCTTCTGTGGTAATGAGGAAGGTAGCTTCCATGCTCTGTTTATCTATACTTATTGGTACCATATGCAAAAAAAATATTAAAAAGTCCAAGTCAGGAAAGGAAAAAAGTAACTCTTAGAAAAATATTACTCATCCTCGTTGCACGTAACAACTCTTCCCAATAGGAAATTATTAACCTGAAGCCACTTGCAAATCTGAAGCTTTGCAAGCTTCTCAAAATAAGAGTCAAGAGCTACTCCTTAAGCAGCTTGATTGTATATTTTCCTCCTTTTTGTTTTTCAAGATGTGTAGGTAATATTAAATTTGTGTGTGTGTGTGTTTTAAGTTTACAATCTCTGCTGGCTTAAAAAAACCCCAAAAACTATTCTGGAAAATGTCAAGCATTCACAAAAGTGGCAAGAGTAGTCTATGAATCCCCACTTGCTGAGGTGGTGTGTGCTTCCACTAGGAAGCACCTAATGTCTTCTTGTCTCTCCCAGTTTGCCAGCTTTTAAAGAGATTTCCTGGCACAGTACTTGAGGATTTTCCTAATTCTTTCCCCTAGCTTCTAATATCTAACCCTACTGCTGTCTTTGACCTCCAGAAAGTAGCATCACAAGGTATTGGTAACCAGAGGGTTCTTGTAGAACAGAAGAGAAGAAATAGGCTTGCTAAAGTTCATATGCATTCAGGGCCTTAGCTTTCTTCAAGGAACTGAAGTCTCTTGCCAGTGAAAATTTTTCATGATATATATATGTTCCACTTGATTGTAATTGAACTTGACTTCTTCCAGCCATGCACTAAGTGGGCACTTTTTGCAGCCCCTGCCAGTGATGTGCCCAGAGCTTTGATTCCAAGAGCCTGGTGGGCCAGTGGAGCTTGGCTGGTGTGCTAGGTGGGGAGCCACAGGGCTTTCTTGACACGTGCTGGCAAGGAGGAAAGGGCTGTTTCCCTTTGGCACCCCCTTACCCAGGAGACACTGCCATCACTTGGACTGGCTGCCCGCCATGACCTCCTCCCTGGTCTCATTTGCTTCCTCTCTGGCTCCTCCTGCAACCAGTGTGACGGCACTGCCACAGGTATCACCTCCCTTCCTTGTTCACAACCCCTGGTGGCCCTCCCAGTCTCACGCAGAGTAAACGCCAGACACTTCGCCAGGGCTCCAAGACCTTCTTTGTGAGTTCCAGCTTCCCAGCGCCCTCATCTCCTGCTTCTGTCTTTCCTCATCCACTCCAGCCACAGCGGCCTCCCTGCCCTTGCTCAGACCAGTCAGGTGTGGCCCCCTATTTGGGGCTCCTGTGTCTTACTTTCTCTCTGCCTGGAATACCCTTTCTCCAGACAGAAACATGGCACCCTGCCTCATTCTTCTTTAAGTCTTTGCTTCACTGTCACCTTCCTGGTGAGACTTTCTCCACACCCCAGGGCCTCCTTCCGCCTGTGTCACTCCCCATCTCTCTCCCTCCTTTCATTTTTTTTTTCTACTGCATTTGCTGCAATCTAATGGATTATGTGATGTACTAAAAAAATGGATAGTGTCTGTTTGCCTCAGCTAGAATATAAACACCCAGGGGCACAGCATTTTGTCTCTTCCGTACCTGTTGGATGTCAGAGACCGGAAGAGTGAGTGCTCGCTCGCTATACACGTGTGAATGCCACGACCGCAGATGGAGCAGGGCCGAACGAGATTGAAGGAGGTCAGTGAGCCTCCGATGCTGAGGTTCCAGTTCTGGAACTCGACTTATAACACCCATGTTTCCATCAGCCTTTTGATTTTTGAGAAGTGCCTGAAAAGGTCCAGGGAAGAGCTGGTGCAAGAGAAAGGCCCTTTGTGGAGTGCATGGCATGGCTGGAGTGAAACCTGAGGGCCCCAGAGGCGAGGTGGCTAATGCTGCTATTTATAGCTCAGATTCCAGTATATGTTTTCCAGCCACACTTCTTTCAGCCTCCCTGTATGCTCGAGTCTGTCACTCAATTAGCTAATGGTTTCTTTAGTCCCATTATGCATTGTAGGGGTCTCCTGGCTCAGGTGTTTTTTTTTAAAGAGAATAATAGAGTGTTCTGTTCTCAGAGGTTTAATTTTGTAATAGCCTCGCCAATTAAAAAAAAAACAACAACCCTTTCCCAACTTTTTAACATGCAGTTTTTTCAACATACAAAAGAATCAAAAGAATAACACAATGAACACCCAAATGCCCTCCACCAAGAACCAACGCTTGTTAAGAATTTGCTGCATGTGTTTCACCTCTGTGTGTGAGCCTGTGAGTGTGTGCATTTTTTTTCTCCCTGAACCACTTGAAGGTAAACTGCAGATATCATGACACTTCACTCCAGAAAACTTGACTCAGTTCAGTTCAGTTCAGTCACTCAGTCGTGTCTGACTCTTTGCAACCCCATGAATCACAGCACGCCAGGCCTCCCTGTCCATCACCACCTCCTGGAGTTCACCCAAACTCATGTGCATTGAGTTGGTGATGCCATCCAGCCATCTCATCCTCTGTCATCGTCTTCTCTTCCTGCCCCCAATCCCTCCCAGCATCAGGGTCTTTTCCAGTGAGTCAACTCTTCGCATGAGGTGGCCAGAGTATTGGAGTTTCAGCTTCAGCATCTGCATATCTGAGGTTATTGATATTTTTCCTGGCAATCTTGATTCCAGCTTGTGCTTCTTCCAGCCTACAAAACCATGAGAGTAAGTGCAGATATCATCCTAATTTACTCTTGGATCTCCCAAGAATGAAACCATCCCTAAATACAGACACAGTGCCATTACTAAACCTAAGAAAATAAATGGTAATTAAAGACATCATTCAATATCCAACCTGGATGCGAATTTCTCCAATTGTCCCAAGAATATATTTTTCAAACTAAGACTTAGTCAAAATTCACATAAGACATTTGGTAGTTATGTTCCTTTAAATCCAAGAGTCTTCTTCCTGCCTGTCCCACCTCCCATTTTAAATGTTTTTAATGACATTGGCTTTTCAAGGAACCTGGGATAGTTGCCCTATAGATGTCCCATATTCTGGTTTAGTCTGATTGCTGTCTTATGGTATCGCTGAATTTGTTCCTCTGTCCCTTTATTTCATGTGATCTGGGAAGGAGGTTTATTGGCCTGATTGGATTCAGGTTAAATGCTTTTGTAAGAAGACTTTATTTATTTATTTGGCTGTGTTGGGTCTTCATTGCTGCCCAGAGACTTTCTCTAGTTGCCCCTCGGCATGTGGGATCTTCCTGGACCAGGAATTGAACCCATGTCCCCTGCTTTGGCAGATGAATTCTTAACCATTGGACCACCAGGGAAGTCCTATAATAAGACTTTAAAAGTGCTGTTGTGCACTTCATCCTGTAAAACATCAGGAAGCATGTGGATGTTGGATTGTCTTGCTCTTAGTGATGCTCAGTTCAATTACTTGGTATGACACTAACAGCCAGAGGTCTCTCTAAAGTGTTTCTCTTTTAGTAAATAAAGCTCTAGAGGGTTATGTTCTTAGTTTAAAGGGATCTTCCCTGGGGGCTCAGCATTAAAGAATCTACCTGCAGTGCCAGAGTCCTGGGTTTGATTCCTGGGTTGGGGAGTTCCCTTGGAGAAGGGAATGGCTATCCACTCCAGAATTCTTGTCTTGAGAACCCATGAACAGAGGAGCCAGGTGGGCTATAGTCCACGGGGTCGCAAAGAGTTGGACATGACTGAGAGACTAATACTAAAGAGAAAAACCTCCCGGTTACTGGCTCTTTTTGAAAGTCAAATGTGTCTCCAAGACTTGTAGGTAACTTCTGAACCTACGTGTGTATAATGGCACTGCTCGACAAGGTGATCAGGTAATTGAGTTGGCTCCTTGACATGAGCCCAGTGGAGAGGAAAATGCAGTCTGTGCCCCTGGCTTTGTCAGAAGACCACAGTGGGGTGGCTGTCAGGAGGTGGAAATTAGCAGCAAGAGGCCTTGGGCTCCTCTAGTTTCCTGTCAAATATTATCATCCCTCCAGGAAGGAGGGAGGAAGGTGTCTACACTCTCTTTGTAAAGTGATGGCCTTTGAGATACCAAGAAGGGAATTGAGGAACCCTTCTAGAATACTTATCCCAGCACATTTTCGACAGTGGCATGCCAGACATCTTTAGGAAGTGTCCTAGAAATAAGATGGAAGACTATTTGTCCTTGTGATGGATATGTGACTGACTTTGGAAGACTTTTGTTGACTGTTTTGCGGAAGCCTGAAAAGGCTTAGAAAGGTCAGGAGAAGAGTGAATATACAATGAATGAGTTAGATCAAGAGAAATTTGGACTCTCCAGCCTAAAAACAGGACCATCAACAGGGAGATAATAGGAACTTCCCTGGCAGTCCGGTGGTTAAGACTCTATGCTTCCAGTGCAGAGGGCTCGAGTTTGATCCCTGGTCAGGGAACTAAGATCCCACATACTGCATGACGTGATCAAAAACAACTTTCTTCCAAATTAAAAATTGTTAAAGGAACAACACAACAGGGGCATAATAAAAATGACAGGGGCATAATAAAAATGACAGCTTACCAGGAACCTATTAGATACTATTTAATTCTTAACATATATTCTCTGGAAAGTATGTTCTTACTCCTCCTGTTTTGCAGGTAGAGAGACTAATTCAACTGTGGTTGAATCAAGTCTGTCTGCCTAACTGGTACTTGTCTTATACCTCTGAGCTCTACTGCCTGCTAGGGACTTATGCCCTGGATCTCAGCATGAAGACTAGGGAGATGCTCCTTGATGAAAAAAAAGAAAAAGTAAACATTTATTACCTCATAGTTTCAGTGTGTCAGGTTTTGGGAATGGTTTCGCTGGGCAGTCTGCCCTGGGCTCTTCCATGAAGTTGCACTCATTGCACTGGGTGGGCTGCAGTAATCTGAAAGCTAGACTGAGGCTGAAGGGTCCATTTCCAAGGTGGCTCGTTTGCATGGCTGGCAAATGATGCTGCTGGTTCAAATGTCTTGGTTCTTTCCCCTCTCTTGGACTTTGTTTTTTAATTGGAGGATAATTGCTTTACAATATTGTGTTGATTTCTGCCATACATTAGCACCATCCAGTCATAGATATGCATATGTCCCCTGCCTTTTGAACTTCCCTCCCACCTCCCACCCCATCCACCCCACCCTGGGTTGTCAGAGAGAACCTGATTTGAGCTCCTGTGCCATGTAGCACATTACCAGTGGCTGTTTGTTTTACATATGGTAATTTATGTTTTTGCATGCTACTGTCTTAGTTCGCCCCACCTTCTCCTTCCCTGACTGAGTCCACAAGTCTGTTCTCTCTGACTACTGTGAAACTGAAAGTGTTACTCAGTCACGTCTGATTCTTTGCAACCCCATGAACTGTAGCCCACCAGGCTTCTCTGTCCTTCATATTCTCCAGGCAAGAATACTGGAGTGGGTAGCCATTCCCTTCTCCAGGGGATCTTCCCAACCCAGGGATCAAACCCAGGTCCTGTATAGCAGGCAGATTCTTCTGAGCGATTTGCTGCCCTGTAAACAGGCTCATCAGTACCATCTTTTTAGATTCTGTATCAGTTCAGTTCAGTTCAGTCACTCAGTCTTGTCCAACTCTTTGCGACCCCCATGAATCGCAGCGCTCAAGCCTCCCTGTCCATCACCAACTCCCGGAGTTTACCCAAACTCATGTCCATCAAGTCGGTGATGCCATCCAACCATCTCATCCTCTGTTGTCCCCTTCTCCTCCTGCCCCTATTCTATGTATGTGTTAATATATGATATTTTTCTCTTTCTGAGTTACTTCACTCTGTGTAATAGGCTCTAGGTTCATTCCCTCATTAGGACTGACTCAAATGTGTTCTTTTTATGGCTGAGTAATATTCTATTGTATATATGCACCACAACTTCTTTATCCATTCATCGATGGATATCTAGGTTGCTTCCATGTCCTAGCTATTGTAAATAGTGCTGGAATGGACATTGGAGTACATGTGTCTATTTCAATTATAGTTTTCTCAGGGTATATGCCCAGTAGTGGAATTGTTGGGTCATATGGTTCTATTCCTAGTTTTTAAAGGAATCTCCATTCTTGGACTTTTGAAGGAACTAGTTTTCAGGTTACAAGTGTTCTTTTATAGAAATTTAAAACATTTTGTTTTTGGTGTGCTGGGTCGTCCATGTGGTGTGCGGCTTTCTCTAGCTGCAGCAAGCGGGAGCTTCTCCTCACTGCAGCGCATGGGCTTCTCATTGTGGCGGCATCTCTTGTGGAGCATGGGCTCAGGTGCTCTGGCTTCAGTAGCTGTGGCACATAGGCTTAGTCGCTCTGCAGCATGTATAATCTTCCTTACCAGGGATCACCTGCATTGGCAGGCTGGTTCTCAACCATTGTGCCACCAGGGAGGTCCTATAGAAATATTAAAATATATATATATGTATTTGGCTGCACACGGTCTTAGTTGCAACATGTGGGATTTAGTTTCCTGACCAGAGCTCAAACACTGATCCCTTGCATTGGGATCATGGAGTCTTAGTCACTGGACCACAGGGAAGTCCCTCTTGGGTCTTTGAAGGAACTAGTTTTCAGACTACACATGTTCATTTCTAGAAATATTTGAAACTCACCAAGCCCCTTAGTGAAAACTGATTGAAAACAGACTCAAAAGGATTCAGAGAGATCCATTGCAGGGAAGAAAAGTTAAAGGAAGGGAGAGATGCCTGCCTTGAGAGCTCAAAAACCTGAAGGATAACTGATTTCTACCTTAGATCCTTGAATTGATCAAGACTTTTGGGGGTCCAAGTTCTTAAAGGACTGTATCTGTTTCTTAGAGCGTTGCAGGGCAGACTCTTTTTGGTCGGGGGCGGTTGTCTCTAGGAAATGCTCATGGAGATAGTTATTTATACATACCCTGCCTTGGTCTAGAAAACCAGCTTATAATAATACAGTAGCAACTAAGAGATAAAATGAAGTGGTGGTTTGATGGGTAGTGTGGGCAGGGAGGGAGGTTGGAATATATGGCATTTTCCTGGTCTGGCTTTGTAAGATGTGGGGAGGCGTGGAAGGACTGCATACTCTTTGGAAGTTCTCATAAACGCCGCCCTTTCTTGGTAATTATTGAACAGCCCTGAGCTGGAGGCTGTGGATCCCAGGCAGTAACTGGATGGAGGCCATTCCGTGTGGCTGGTCTCTGGTGGGGTCGGGTGTGTGTGTGCAGCAGTTTCCAGCTCCCCTGGGGTTTGGTGCCTTTGCCTCGTGTTGGCTTGTTCTGTTTCTTCTTTGCCCATAGGGCTGAACTTGCCTCATGTTCTAGGGGCTGGGTGACTCTGAACTGCCTTCTCACCTCAACTCATGGAGCCAGGTGTCTGTTAGTCTCTCCTTATGGAATTCAGCCAGGACCATGTAACTAGGGGGCTCAGTTGCCCATACTGAGCTTTTGTTGTAAACTTTTTTTGCCCCTTATTTCAAAGCAAAACATTTCCAGGATTGAAAATTAAAAAACAACTATTTTAGGGCTTCCCTGGTGGTCCAGTGGTTGAGACTCTGTGCTTCCAGTGCAGGGGGCTGTGCGGCAGCGCAGGTTCAATCCCTGGTCAGGGAACTAGATCCCAAATGCCTTGAGGCATGGGCCCCTAAAAAATTAATTTAAAAACCCAACTTTTTAGCCCAAATAAAAAGTCCCTACAATTGTTTATGTAGAGATGATTCCTGATGACTTTTCCTTAGTGTCTCTTGACCTGTTTAGACTCTTTTCGCTCCCACTCTATACTGGTTGGGGGATGCTGCTTGGAACTGCTTTCTTCCTCTGCATATCATCAATATCTCTTACTCTTTTCTCTTGGTCCTGCAGCTATAAGCAAACATATAAGTAATTACCTAGCAAACCTAATGCTCTAAAATGTTTAGAAGAAAACACAAGCACATCCTTCCCCCACCAGCCTGATACAACAGTTAGGCATATTCCTCCGTGTTCCTTTTTCCATGCCTTAAGACAAGTTTGAAGATGCAGTGAAAAACGTTGCCAGGGAAGCCAGAGTTAGTGAAGTGGGAGCTCATAACTTACAGAATCTTAACCTTGATGTGCATTTGCGTTTGTCCATCCACATTGCTTTTTGTGTCCAACAGTGGAGAACACACAGCTGACCCTGAACCTGCAGACAGAGAACAAAGGCGGTGTTGTCTCGGGTGGTGAGCTGACAATTTTCCTGGACGGGCCGACTGTTGATCTGGGAAGCGTGCCTAATGGCAGTGCCGTGACGGATGGTGAGTGCCGCCCTGCTCCCCAGGGCTGTGCCGGGACAGGGCAGGGGTGGGGTGGGGCAGGGCAGGGCTGAGGAGGTCCCCAGAGCTTGGTTCTCTACCAGATATCTGGGTTCAGGTACTGCTCAGCCGGCCGTGACTCTTCTGAGCATTGTGGATCCCAATCATGACATGATTTTTCAAGGACTGCTTTCTGATAAAGGACCAAAATAAATGTCAAGTCTTTGTGAGTGTGTTGTTGTTTTGATCTGAGAACAGAGAGAAACATCTTTTCATCCCACATGGACTTTGGAAAATAAAACATTTTTATTAAATGTTACTTGGGCCCAGTTTTCTTCTTCCCAACGCACTTAAACCCCTGGGGAGCTTGAGAATGTCTTTTATGAGATGGTCTTGGTTGGAGAGGGGAACCGTGTGTATCAGAGATTCACACCAGCAACATACAAGCAAGAAGCAGGGAAATCGGAGAGTGGTTCCTGCCTCGTCCTGAATGTGGGCGGTTTGTTTCTTTTCATCTAGTCTGAAATTAGTCACCTTTGGATCTAGCAGGAAATTATTTCATGACATCTGAGGTCTGAAATGGGTTGGCTCTCTGCATAACTTTTTCTCATTAAATGTGATGTAACTATGGAGCTTTCCAGGCCCCAGCCAGGCTTTCCATAGGTGTAGGGGGTGAGATTCGAGTTCTGTCTCAAGGGCATTTGGGTGGAGTCTCAGTGACTGGAAGGGCCTTACTGCTGCAAATCCTCCCTCAGCTGGGCTGCATGGTGCTTGGGGCGCTTTAGGTGCATCTAGAGAACACGCGTCATTCACTCATTTAGCACGTATGTCCATAATTGGGCACTGAGTATGTTCTAGCTCCTGGACCAGGTGCTGGTCAGATGTCAGGGACAAAATTCACCTGGTCTTTGCTCCCTAGAGCTTGTGATCTACTCGGCAGGGGCAGGGGATATTAGACACCAAACGAGTAAATGCACAAATAATTATATAATCATAACTGACCTGCTATGAAGGAAGAGTACTGGGTGGTGTGAGGTTCCTCCACTTTAGGGAGAATCTCATCTACATTAGGGACCCAGAGAAGGTTTTCTTTGAGGATGCTGAGACTTGCTAGAACATGAGTTTAGGCAGGCCAAAGTGGGGATGTGAGGTGTTGGGGTGGCTGAGTAAGAGGTAGAGGGGGTCTCAGGAGGAAAGGCTCTCAGATGGAGGCGGGTGTGGCCTTTCATAGGCATAGGGACAGCCAGTTGGATAGTGAGGAGTGAGAAAAGTGGAATGGTGGGAGATGAGGCCAGTTGGATCACACAGCCTCTAAGACCTCGATAAAGATTTGGAACCTCAACGTAAGAAGCAGAAAGCTGTTGAAGGGTTTTTAATCAGGACAGTGTCATGATTTGATTTAGATTGGATCTGATCTGACTTTATTAAGGTTTTTAATTTTATTTTTTAAATATTTATTTCTTCTTTTGGCTGCATTAGGTCTTCATTGTGGCCCACAGGCTCTCTAGTTGTGGGCTTAGTTGTCCTGTGGCATGTAGGATCTTAGTTCCCCGACCAGAGATGGAACCCATGTCCCCTGCATTGGAAGGTGGATTCTTAACCCCTGAACTGCCAGGCATGTCCCTGATTTGGCTTTTCAAAAGCTTGCTGATTGCGATGTGGAAAGATGCCCCAGTTCCTTGCCCCTACTTTGCATGGCCAGCCTCTGTCTCACGTGGTGTGGTTTCACATAATGTATAAGGCAACGTGCTTGTACAGTGCTTGAGACGTTCTTGAAGGTCTTGAGGAAGAAGAAGTGTTTCCCGGGTTTGAGCTCCTTTGTTCCTTGGCCCCAGTCGGATCTCACCTGGCCATCCCTGTCCTTGTTGGACTGGCAGCTGCGGCTTAGTGGATACTCGCTGTTCCTCGGGGGTGGAAACACGCAGTTAGCGGTGTTGCCGTACTGACATCTCAAACAGAGGTGTGAGCTTCTCAATGTTTTTTTCTTATGATGGATCCCTTTTCCAGGTTCACAGCCACCTTCGAGAGAATCCAGCGGGCCAGCCGTCACTCCAGAGAACCGCCACCAGCCTCCCAGCACAAACTGCTTTGGTGGGAGATCCCGGTAAGACATCCTCCTCCTGCCCTGTGAAGGAGGGGGAGCCAGGAGTTGCTCAGAGCTCCTGAAAACATGTGGGAAAGTGACGAGGAACAGTTTATGTTAGAAACTGTCAGAAATTTCCAGAGAGCTTGTAACTGACTTGCAAGACTTATAAGTATGTCAATATGGCCCACACAACTCAAGATTCTCAAATGAGTCAGTGGTTCCTTGACAAAGATGGGGATGGACCAAGTGTTTATTGCTCAGCTGAGCAGAGCTTGACTGCTTTTTGATGATCAGGTACCATGGCCACAGTTATCCTTCCAGGAAGTACAAAGGAACACTTAGAGCAGTGACTCTTTTTTTTTTTTCCTTTATATTTAGGCTTGCTGTGCAAAGATTTTCTCTAATTAATGGCGAGTGGGGGCTGCTCTCCAGTTGCGGTGCGCAGGCTCCTCATTGCGGTGGTTTCTCTTGTTGCAGAGCATGGGCCTTAGGGCACACAGGCTTCAGTAGCTGTGGTGCACAGGCCTCGCTGCCCCAAGGCCTGTGGGATCCTCCTGGACCAGGGATCAAACCCCTGCGACCTGCATTAGCAGGAAGAGTTCTAACCAGCAGACTACCAGGGAGGTCCTCAGAGCTGTGTTTTTGTGTATGTGACATTTTTTCTCTGTACATTTTTGTTTGTGGGGATGATCCATGATTCCCTTTGGAGTGCTGATTCAGATTTCCTGCACTCAGAGTCTGAGCTGTATTATACTTGTTATATACACATCACAAATGATGTTATTTTTAGACTTAATTTTATTTATTGACATCCCCATCTTATACCTGTGTTAATGGAGCATACTCATCTCCATGGCCACTAAATTCCCAGGCAGGGGAATAGTTTTAAGTATATTAGATGGAGAGGAGTTTTTATTATATATTGCTTATTGTTTCATTGTTTGTTACACTGTACAAAATTCCTAGACATTTTAAAGATATTTTAAGGAAAAGAATCATATGGAATGTAGTTTGTAAACCAGAGAGCAGGTGAATGGTAAAATCTTCCCAAACAAGTCCTGGGGCATGGGGGAATAATGCTTTAAGAAACAGAGTATACAGTGAGCTGGGGCTGCTGTATACCCACAGCATCTGGAAAGACTGCACTGCAGACAGTGATCAGCCTGTCTGGATTTTGTGTTCTTGAGGGCTTGTGAGGTCTTGAAGGCGAGCAGGCGTCAGGAACAAGAGAGGGTTAGACATTTGGATCTTCCGTCTATAGCATCATTAGGAGCAGAGGTACCATTTCCCTGTTGTCTCTTCTCCAAGCTTCTGCAGAGCTCTGGCCTCATATCCTGAAAATGGGTCACCTAGTCTATCACAGAGAACAGAGACTAAGTTGGGAAAAGTAGCTGGCTCTCACAGGGTGGTTGTTGTTTAGTTGTTCAGTGGTGTCTGACTGTTTGTGACCCCATGGACTGCAGCACACCAGGCTTCCCTGTCCTTCACTATCTCCCCGGACTTTGCTCAAACTCATGTCCATTGAGTTGGTGATGCCATCCAACCATCTGATCCTCTGTTGTCCCCTTCTCCTCCTGCCTTCAGTCTTTCCCATCATCAGGGTCTTTTCCAGTGAGTTAGTTCTTCACATCAGGTGGCCAAAGTATTGGAGCATCAACTTTAGCATCAGTCCTTCCAATGAATATTCAGGATTGATTTCCTTTAGGATTGACTGGTTTGATGTCCTTGCTGCCCAAGGGACTCGCAAAGAATCTTCTCCAGCACCACAATTTGAAAGCATCAGTTCTTCAGCATTCAGCCTTCTTTATAGTCCAACTCTTACATCCATATGTGACTACTGGAGTCTCACAGGGTCAAGTACCAACAATACAACTGGCAAATCTTGTATCAACAGTGGCACCATTGGCACCCAGAGCTAGAAAAACAGACTCTCTTCAGTGATGAGTGGCTGGTGGAGAGGAACACCTCAGGTGCTCACTGTGAGAATGCTGCCTCTGAGCCCTGGTGCTTGTCACTGCCATCTTGGCCTTTGAGCTGACTTGGAAAATTTGTGTCAAGCACAACTGATGTCACTTAATTTGGGGCTGGAGGAAGGCAGTGTTCAGCTCTTGACAGGTTCGGACTTAAGTTCTTGAGCTACTTGTTGCTCTCTGGAGTTCTCTGATTGGTAGGCCTTGAAATTCACATATCTGGATAGCCCTCCTTTGTGCTCTTGTTTGTGTTGAGGGTTGTTGATTGTTAGAGCAGTAGCCAGACTTCAACAGAAAATCGGTCACAACTTTGCCCATGACACACAGTGGACATTCAGTGGTAGTTAATTGTCAGTGGACAGTGCTTACAGGTCACTGAAGCCCTGTGGGAGCCTCCTCTATCTGCCTGGCTACTGCCGCATGTTCCATGTGTGGTCTGTGAATTGTCACAGGCCTCTGCCATCTAGGTATTCATTGTATGTTTGCATGGAACCTGCTGCCATTTGGTGGCAAACACTTGGATGTGTGGCCTTTATGAAGTCACTGTGCGCACAGGGAGTGGCAGGGTGGCCTACTGGATGAGTGTGAGGCTCTGGCAGCAGATGGAGACTGAATCCTGACCTGTCATTGACTTGCTATACATTATTGGGCAAGTCATCAAACTTCTCAGCCTCTTAGTCTTTTCAGGTGTAAAATGGGGGTATCGCCTGCCTCATGGGATCACTGCAGGAATTAATTGGGATGAGTTAGGTGACTCAGATGTTAAAGAACCTGTCTGTAATGCAGGAGACCCGTGTTCAACCCCTGGGTTGGGAAGATCCCCTGGAGAAGGGAATGTCTACTCAATCCAGCATTCTTGCTGGAGAATCCCATGGACAGAGGAGCCTGCCGGGTTACAGTCCATGGGGTCAGAAAGAGTCAGACATAATTGAGTGACTAACACACAGTACCATCTGCGGGCCTTGCACACAGGCATTGTGCAGTAAAGGTGGCCAGGGGTTGCATCTGGAAACTGTCTTTCACGCCCCACTTCCCCACCCTCAAACCTGAGACATAACGCATGATGAAGCATTCCTGTCCAGGAGTCTGTAGTTAGGAGGGTGATGAATCAAACCTTCAGGACTCGGGGACAATCCTCCGCTGTCCTTGGTTTCCTGTGGCAGAGAGAATGACGGGCTTCAGCCCGCCGCCTCCCAGACTAAATATTTAACTTTCGCCGTCTGAAAGGGTAGGTTTTTCTTGGACTTGGGTGCTGTTCTCCATGATCAAAGGTGCTCTGATGTGCCCACTGAAGGTGAAGATTGCAGTGTGAAAACAGCCTTTTCCTATCCTGCCCCTGCTTTATAAAGCTACAGAACTGGAACCGTGTAAGAGCTGTATCTTAAGGATTCATTTCCCCAAGTTCATCCAGCAACATTTCCAGGTGCTTGCTGAACAGGACCTCATAGCTCCGTCTCCTAGTGGGATCTTTCCCATTCATTACGGATCATCAGGTAGAACGTCTCTAGTTATTTTGCCATTTGGGCTGCCACATGGAAGCCAGCACGGTATCACCACCCATGGCATAAAGTTATTAGCAGACCAGCCACGTTAGTATCCACTCAGTGGGTCTGGTTGAGTAAAGAAAGAGTTAATATCACACACTGTTGTATAGTCTTGCAACGAAATGCTGTCTGGTAGCAAAAACATGGGGAATAGAAAGTTAATATCAATGTGTTGGAATCTCAGAAACATAATGTTGAACAAGAGCTGCAGATGACAGAAAAAAATATATAGTATAATGTCGTTTATATAAAGTTTAAAAATGTAAAATGAAACCATGTGTGTGTGTGTGTGTATATATATATATATATATATTTTTTTTTTTTAATGTATACCTTCATGGGTGGTAAAACTGTAAAAAACAGAAGGGAATCATTAACCCTGAATTCAGGAGGATGGTTGTCACTGGTGGTGGGTTTAATGAAGAAAAAGCACAAAGAAAGCTTCTGGGTACTGGGAATGCTATTTCTTAGCCCAGGGTTTTGTTTTTTTTTTTTTTTCTTTAACTGAATATTTAATATATTCCTTCATTTGCATGATATATTTCAAAATACAGAAACTATCATCTACCAGTCTAGGTAAGCTGAATAGGGATGGTGTTCGGTTGCAGAGATTGTTGTCTACTGTTGAGGCAGATAGGTTTCAGAACTTTGGGTTTCCCCAGGCTGGATGACGAGCACTCTTTTCTCTTCCACCCTGTTCATCTTTACAGCAGTGGAGCTGGTGATTCTAAGATGATGCTCCACGCTGGCCTTGGCGGCTGCGCCTCCGCCACTTAGAGATCTCAGGTGGGAGAATGTCATCTGGGCCTTGGGAAGAGGATCCAGATGAAAGCTGGCCACTGCCAGACTGTGTGTCAGAATAGCAGTAATCTTGGTGGCCCAAGAGGGCCAGTCTGGTGCCGTTTTGTGCTTAGAGTGGGGGCTGTTGTGTGGGGTGCCCAGGGCTCTGTGCGTGCGCTGTCCCGGCCTGCGTCCTCAGCCCGTGTTCCCTGTTCCAGTGTTGCGGAGCCCCCTGGGAGAGTGTGTGCTAGTTGGCACGGGGAAGGCCTTCCACACCTTCCAATAATCCCCTAGTGTTTGTTTTATTTTGCTGGAATGAGGGCTGACTTGGGAATCGTGCCTAAGTCAATTCAGGTTTTGCAGATCTCCTGTGTGCCCCGGTGTTGTGCACACATTGCCTTGAATGAGGCTTGCCAGAAGCATGGTGTCTGATTTCCACATGCAGTCTTCATGGCATATGCAACGTATGTGAAGTTTCACACTGTCGGAGGCTCTGAGAGAGAAGAGATGAGTGTGTGGACAGGAAGACACTGAGGAGAGGGAGGGCGGAAGTTTGCAGAGAGACTTGTCCAGCGTCCAAGGGCTCAGTAGAGTGCCTTAGGGGCTGACGGTGGTAACTAGAGAAACTAACAGTGGGGTGAGCATGGAGGGAAAAAAGAACCCAGCAAAGGGATCCCCGATGGTACTGGCAGCCCTCTTCAGAGATACTGTCAGGTGAGAAATGGTTGGGAAATTCCAGACTGAAGGTGGAAAGCCAGAGCATCCGAATCCCTCTGTGGTTTGCTGATTCTTCATCACGTGTGATTTCACCCCTCCTCCTTGGCTATTACATGAAAGCAGGGAGTTAAGGGGGTATCAACTGATGGGTGAAACCATCATAGGACTGTCTGTGAACTATGCTGTTGCTCCAAGCACAGACTTAAGATTCCTTCTGACTTGCAGACAGAAAAGGATAAATATCCTTTGACATCTCTTACATGCAGAATCTAAAAAGAAATGATACAAATAAACTTACAGAACAGAAAGAGATTCAGACTTAGAGAATGAACTTATGGTAGTGGGGAGGTGGGAGGGAAGAGAGAGAGAGGGAGTTTGGGATGGGTGTGGACGTACTGCTATATTTAAAATGGACCAAGGCGGACCTACTGTATGGCACATGGACCTCAGTTGAATGTTATGTGGCAGCTTGGATGGGAGGTGAGTTTGGGGAAGAATGGATACATGTATATGTATGGCTGACTCCCTTCACTGTTCATCTGACACTATCACAACGTTGTCAATCCTTAATTGGCTATACCCCAAAACAAAACAAAAAATTTAAAAAAAAAAGATGAGAAAAAAAGATTTCTTCCAACTTCAACAACTAGCTCCTCTGTCTAGAATCCCTTATAGATTTTCCATCGTCCTTCAGGGAATGGTATGAGCAAACGGAAGAATGCATTGAATTTGATTTTGGGTTCATAAAGTTTTTCACTTACAGGCCTGAAATCTGTGAAAGAGATCTTGGTTAAGAAGATATAGGGGCTTAAATAATTAATTTTTCTTTATTATATACTATATACATATTTATTGTCAGAATATGTGTGAATGTACATGAGTGTGCATGAGCATGTTTGTGTGTGTGTTTGGTGTGAAGGGCTGGAGGCCTCCGTTCCCCATCAGCCATCAGTATTAGACCATGTTGGTCAGAATCTGCATTTTAACAAGCTCCCACACAGTTCTTTGACATGTGAGTTCATACCCTCCTATGATAGAGTTTTCATCCACCCTCCTTTCCTCTCTCCCTTTTTATCCTGTTCTGATGAAAGCATATCAGATTTATTGACTCCCTTGCCTTGGCATTAGTGACCTCTGGAGATTTAAAAGCCCTAATCTCAGAGACATGGAAAGGCCCAAGGTCTCTGGTGAGCTCTAAATAGCTCATCAGCTGTGTCTGCAGACAGCGTAGTCCAGAAAGGAAAGAAAAATAAACTTCACTGAGCGTGAGGCTGCTGGGAACACTGCTGGAAGTCCTTGGGGGACCAGCGAAGACCGGGAAGCAAAGCTAATGGGAGTTAAGAGGCAGATGGGAACTGAGCCTTCAGGCGCTGGGCCACTCTCTGTCATTGTTGGCCACTGCCACCTGTCCTGCCACTGAGATGACTAAAGGTGCTGGATTCGGAACTCTAGTTAGTTAGTTATATTTGGCCACGCTGTGCCACTTGAGGACATTAATTCCCCAACCAGGGACTGAAACTGGGGCCCCAGCAGTGAAAGCACCGATTCCTAACCACTGACCACTAGGGAATTCCCTTCAGCCTGCAGTGATGTGGCGATGTCACCGTGTCAGCGTGCCACTGATCCAAATGTCTGTATGGTCTCCATTCAGGTCTCCCGCCTAATAACTTCTACTTAAAATCTAGCTGTAGGCTCATTACAATTGTTGGGAAAGAGATAGGAGCAAGAAAAGGAATATGAGTAATTTGTTTACTCATATAGTAATAACTGAGACCCGGTTCCGTCACAGAAGGAGCTTGCAGGGCTCTCTTCTGAGTAGATGGTATGCAAGAAATAGGGTTGAGACCATGGACAAGAGCTACCCTGCATTCCCGAAGCCACACATTGAAAAGTCATCATCAAGATGAAGTACACATTTATTTGTATGTTAATTTATTAATTCTGCACTGATTAAAATTATGCATTATTGTACTTTTTCTGTTTTAGGGTTTTGTTTTTGGTTTTTTGACTGTGCCACATGGCTTGTGGGATATTACTTCCCTGACCAAGGATTGAACTCAGGTTTCTGGCAGTGGAAGCACAGAGTCTTAACCACTAGACCAGCAGGGAATTCCCTATTGAATGTTTATTTATTCAGATCCGTTTTTATCTCATTGGTCTTTATTGGAGGCAGTTTTTGTTGGAGGCAATGTTTGTTCCACAAACATGAATGCCAGGCTGTGAGCTGGGTTGTAGATAAAATGACAAAAAAGTCATGGCCCTTGACATTGAGGACTGGCATCTGGTGGGAGACAGACAGAGCTGACAGTTCTAGTGTAGTGCGATGGAACCCATAGTGGTGGTGAGCGAAGCTAGTGGAAAGTTTACCTAAATCCACCAGAGGATAATAGGGGAAGACTTCACACATTTGGTCTGTATTTTGAAGGAGTTTGCAGACCAGTGAAGTGGGGGAAAGGGAAGTCGCTCAGGCTGAGGGAACAGCATCGGCAAAGGCAATTAAGAACAAGAGAACTTGGCACATTTGTCATTTGGTAATGTTGACACAAGATATTCAGGATGATAGCTGAAGCCAGCCATGGTCTGCAGGTCAAATCCAGGCTGCCAATTGTTTGTTTGTTTAGAGCAGTGTTTGGTTCACAGCAACACTGAGCAGCAAGTACAGAGATTTCCCACCTACCACATACACACAGCCTCCCGCAGAGGGGAGCGTGCCGTCATTATCCCACACTAGAGTGGTTTGTGTTCAACAGTCGTTGAACCTACATTGACACATCATCATCCCAAATGATAATGAGAGACTTTATCTCCCAGTGTCCATAGTTTATATTAGGGTTCACTCTTGGTGTTGTGTACTTTATGATTTTGACACATGTATAGTGACATGCACCCACCATTATAGCATTATACAAAATAGTTTCAGTGCTCTAAAGATCTCCTGTATTCTGTATGTTCATCCCTCTCTCCCTGTTAAACATTGATCTTTTTACTGTCTATATAGTTTTGTCTTTTCTATAATGTCATCTAACTGGAATCATAAAATTTGTAGCTCAGATTGTAGCCCTTCACTTAGTAATATGCATCTGAGGTTCCTCTGTGTCTCTTCATGGTTTGATAACTCATTTGTTTTTTAGAACTAAATAATATTTCTGGTCCCGTCACTTCGTGGCAAATAGATGGGGAAACAATGGAAACAGTGACAGACTTTATTTTTGGGGGCTCCAAAATCACTGCAGATGGTGACTGCTGCCGTGAAATTAAAACATGCTTGCTCCTTGGAAAAAAGTTATGAACAACCTAGATAGCATATTAAAAAGCAGAGACATTACTTTGCCAACAAAGGTCCATCTAGTTAAAGCTTTGACTTTTCCAGTAGTCACGTATGGATGTGAGAGTTGGACTATAAAGAAAGCTGAGTGCCGAAAAATTGATGCTTTTGAACTGTGGTGTTGGAGAAAACTCTTGAGAATCCCTTGAACTCTTGCAGTGAGATCCAACCAGTCCTTCCTAAAGGAAATCAGTCCTGAATATTCATTGGAAGGACTGATGCTGAAGCTGAAGCTGCAATACTTTGGCTACCTGATGTGAAGAACTGACTCATCTGAAAAGACCCTGATGCTGAGAAAGATTGAAGGCAGGAGGAGAAGGGGATGGCAGAGGATGAGATGGTTGGATGGTATCACCAACTCAATGAACATGAGTTTGAGTGAACTCCAGAAGTTGGTGATGGACAGGAGGCCTGACATGCTGCATGCAGTCCACTGGATTGCAAAGAGTTCAACATGACTGAGCGACTGAACTGAATTGACTGAAGTAATATTTCATAATCTGGACATACCAGTTTATTTATCCATTCACCTACTGAGGGACATCTTGGTTGCCTCCGAGTTTTGACAGTTTTGAACAAAGCTACTGTAAACAGCCCTGTGCAAATTTTTATGTGGACATGTTTTCAACTCCTTTGGATAGATACAAAGGAGAGCAATTGCTAGGTTGTATGGTAAGAGCAAAAGAGTACTTTTAGTTTTGTAACAAATTGCCAAGTTGTCTTCCAAAATGGCTATACCATTTTATATCCCCACCAGCAATGGATGAGAGTTCCTGTTGCTCCACATCCTCACCAGCATTTGGTGTTGTCAGTGTTCTAGATTTTGGCTTTTCTAATAGGCATGTCATGGTGTCTCATTTGCATTTTCCTAATGACATACAATGTAGAGCACCTTTTCATATACTCATTTGCCATCTATATATTTTTTTGGTGAGGTGTCTATTCAGTCCTTTTGCCCATTTTTTAAATCAGGTTTTTCCTTTTCTTGTTGTTGAGTTTTAAGTGTTCTTTGTATATTTTGGATAACTATCAAGATATGTTTTTACAAATATTTTCTTCCAGTCTAAGTCTTATCTTATCCTCTTGACCATTTCTTTTTGTAAATAAAATGTTATTTGAATACAGCACATACTCATTCATTTGGGCTTCCCAGGTGACACTAGTGGTAAAGAACCCGCCTGCTAATGCAGGAAACAAAGGTTCAGTCCCTGGGTTGGGAAGATCCCCTGGAGAAGGAAATAGTAACCCACTCCAGTATTCCTGCCTGGGAAATCCCATGGACAGAGGAGCCTGGCGGGCTATAGTCTGTGGGGTTGCAAAAGAGTTGGACATGACTTAGCAACTAAAACAACAAACTGCTTCCAGAACCTAGCTGCCTTGTTGTTGGAGAGTCTACTAGCCCCTGGAATGAAGGAGTAGGAGAAGGGACACAGGAGAAGGCAGAAGAAGGTAGGAATGTCCTGACACAGTGGAGGCCAAGGCTAGACTCAGGGACCTAGAGGATTCCTAGATTCAGGTCCCTAGGACCTAGGGATCAGGAGGACTGATGTGGGAACTGGAGAGAGAGGAGTGGAGGACTAGATGCAGGTGGTGGCTCCATTGCAGCATGCAAACACTTAGTTGCAACATATGGGATCTAGCTCCTGGACCAGGGATCAAATCTGGGGCCCTTGCATGGGAGTGTGGAGTCTTAGTGACTGGACCACCGGTGAAGTCTGCAGCTGTCACTTTAAAAATGACTTCCCCCATAATGGTCATGATTAGTGCTTAGTAGGCTCTGTGGAACAGTGGTACTGAGTGACTCTGGGGCAGACTCATTCCTCTCAAAGTGTATCCATAGGAGGAGAACACAAGCCAAGCTTAGGAGATGCAGAGGACCACAAAGTGTATTCCTGACATTGAACAGTGGTACCAGTATAAGGGTCTCCATGATTTAGGGGGCAGGGGTGAAATTTCTACTTTAACGAGACCTGTATCTGGATTCTAGGACTTCTCAGTCCTAGAAAATTGTAATTAAAAGGGCAAGAGTTGGGACTCCCTGGTAGTCCTATGGCTAAGAGTCCACACTCCCAATTCAGTAGTCTGATCAGGGAACTAGAACCTGCATTCTGCAACTAAGACCTGGAGTACCCAGATAAATAAATAATTTAAAAAAAGAAAAGAAAAAGACAACGAAAGGGAAAATGTTTAGAGAGAAGTCAGTAAAGACTATGGATCTCAGAGAAAAGACTTGAGTCACAGGAACCAGCACAGTTTGGGTATGTGATGATCAGAGATCGGAACAGAACTGACTGGAAATGCTTTGGACAGATGTGGATGGCAGGGAAAAGGACTGCTGAAGCCATGGTGTTCGTGGCTGTGGTTTGGTGTGATGAGGTTAGACGTTTCCTTTAGGAGTCTGTTGGCCCTGCTTGGCCCCTTTTGAAACTGCCAAGGTCTGTGGAAGTGGAGATTTAGGGTTTGGTTTAGCGACTGTATGATGGCATACTCAATAACCTAAATAGAACGACTCTTTTTATACACTGGAACAATTCTATATTTAGGGTTTTCACTTTGCATTAGGTAAAAATAGTCACAGAACTAAAGCACAGAACACATCACAGGATTTCCTGAAGTTGTTATGTACCCATACCTATTGAAAATACTAGTCTCAATATTCTGAGTCTCCCATCCTTATTCCTATTTATGTATTATTTCACTTCATTCTGGCATCTGCCCCCTACCATTCTGCCAAAATTACAGCCAAAAGGCCCAGCTGACCTTGTCTGCAGATTTGATCTTGTGGACTAGTTATATAGCAACAGGATACACTATGAAATAATGCAGTTGAGAGAAGTATGGTTAAGAAGGCGACCTGTAAGCAAAGCCTTGAAGAAGGTGAGGGATTTCTCCATGAGGCTCTCTTGTCAGGGAAGACTTTGGGCAGAGGAGTGGCTCTTGCCAAGGAACCCAGCTGGGAGTGGGCCTTGGAGTTGAAGGAGGCCAGTCTGGCTGGAGTGGAGGGAATGATGGGAAAATAGGAGGAGGTGACGGCAGTTAATAGGTGGGGCCAGGTTGTATCCAAGAATTTCTGCTTTGTGTATTTAAAGGTTTTATTTTGGACCCACCATACAAGTTTGAAATATGTCTTATGGGTGAATTGAAATTTTTATCTTGTGATTCTCTCTTTTTCTAGCACCTATAAAATTTTATTTGTTCTGGGCAATAAAAAGGAACAGCATTAAACAACATGGATGACTGGCAAAGGAATTATGCTAAATGCAAGAAGCCAGATATATAAAAGACTTCCTTGGCAGTCCAGTGGTTAGGAGTCCACGCTCTCACTACCTGGAAAGTGAAAGAGAAAGTGAAAGTCGCTCAGTTGTGTCTGACTCTTTGCGACCCCATGGACTATACAGTCCACAGAATTCTCCAGCCCAGAATACTAGAGTGGATAGCCTTTCCCTTCTGCAGGGGATCTTCCCGACCCAGGAATTAACTGGGGTCTCCTGCATTGCAGGTGGATTCTTTACCAACTGAGCTATCAGGGAAGCTTCAGTGCCCTGGGGCCAGGTTCAATTCCTGGTTGGGGAACTAAGATCCTGCAAGCCAGGTGGTGGGGTCAAAAGTAAATAAGTAAAATAAAATGGTTAAGATGGTAAATTAAAAAAAGCCAGACACAAAAGGCTGCGTTCTATGTGATTCCATTTATATAAAATTCTGGAAGAGGCAAAATGATTGGGACAGAAATCCTGTTAGCAATTGTTGGGAACTGAGGGGAGGGATTGACTACCAAGGGCACCAAGAAATTTTGGGGGGCAGTGTGTTTTATATCTTGATCGTGGTGATGATAACATGATTGCATATGCTGGTAAAACTCATTTAACTTTACCCTTGAAAGGGAGTGAATTTTACTATATGTAAATTATGCCTGGATTTTAAAAAAATAATTTAAAAATGATTTAGTTTAGTTTGGTATTAGCATAACTTCCCCAGCTTCCTTTTGTTTTGTATTTTCTTGTCATATTTTCTGCATCCATTTAGTTTCCACATTTTTGGTGCTTATATATTAGATGGTGTTGCTCGAAACATCATTGAACTGGATTTTTAACAAAAAATACAAGGAGGGTGGCAAGTTGTAAGAACTAGATGAAGGGGACTAAGAGATGTAGACTTCTGGTTATAGAATAAATAAGTCATGAGAATATAATGTACAGTGTGGGGAATATGGGCAATAATTTTGTGATCACTTTGGTGGCAGATGATTCCTAGACTTTATACACATCAGTTCAGAATGTATATAAATGTCGGATGAATATGTTGTATACCTGAAACTAATATAGTTTGTATGTCAGCAATACTTCAATTAAAAAAAAAGATTGAAAAACAAACCCAAACCAATATAATACCTTGTATCTTTAAACTGTCATGGTTAGTCCATTTGTTTCCATGATTCATAATATCTTTTCATCCTCTTGCCTTTTAAGTGCTGTCTGTTCTGCTTTCTTTGTCTCTCTTTGCTAAGCTAACTAGCCACTTTAAGCCTGTATTTGGCCTGCCTTTTCTTTGTCTTTATGAGTTGAAGGTATCTTTGGCTCATGGATTATTTGATAATGGAGTGTGACATTCTGCACCTAACAGCGTAAAGAGAACAAGAATTTCTTCCCTGGCTCCCTGTCTGAAGATTTTCTGTTTGGACTGGGACTTCTCTTGGACTTTCATGGCACGTCTATGTGTCGGGTCTATTTTGTGTGCTCATAAATGGCCTTTGAAGGTACAGCTTTCAAATAAGAAATTGACAGTTTTTAACATGAGATTAGTAAAAGTCTAGAGTGGGAGATGGTGTGAATCACTACTGTTTGGTGAAGGAGAAAGGGAGATGAAGAACTATAGTTGGTTTTGTTCTTTCTCTTTCAAGTTTTTCCCTTTAAAAAAGGTAAGGGAAGCTTTATTTGAAATCACACCCTACAGTTTTGCTTTACATGTGGAGAAGAATGATGAAATGGGGACTCCTGAGGAGTTGGGTTTTTTTTCTCTCCCGTCTACAGCACTCTTGTTTTGAAGGTGGGGAGGGGTACGGGGGAGTTCTCAGCCAAGCTCATCCGGGCCTTATGCATCTTTGTGTCCCCACCAGGGCCCAGAATAGTGCTCTGCTGCACGTAGCAGCAGCTCAGTGAATCCTTGTTGAGTTGAAAGAGTCTTGTGTTCCTGCTTCTCACTTGCCAGGACTTCAGGGTGGGTCTTGCTACCAGTTTACATTCCTTGGCACCTCGACTCCCTGAGAAGTGATGGTTTCAGAGGCACAGGGTACAGGGGAGACTTTTTATCAGGACAGCCTTGTCTTTCTAAAGCTTAGCGAGACCGCCAAGAGCGTGGTGGGTTCCCCCTGTTTTTTTTTTTTTTTTTTTTTTGGCTGCGGCATGCAGGATCCTAGTTCTCCAGCCAGTGCTCCAACGCACGCACCCTGCAGTAGAAGCATGGAGTCCCAGCCTCCGGACCACCAGGGAAGTCTCTGCTCCTCCTGTTTTATTTATTCTTCGTGATTGATACTTCCACTTTGAACTTTTTGTGTGGACTGTTCTTTTCAAGTCCTTACAACTTCGATGGTTAGCACTGGAATCAGAGATAAGCTGACACCTAAATACGTCTTATTTGGAAAAAGCCTGTGTAGTAACGTCCATGTTCCTGAACTCTACAAGGAGAGAGTGTTACTTACTGACCCTCTGAGAACAGTGGTGTCCCACATATAGATAACTATTCACATCCCCAACTGATGGTTGGACTGTCAGGAGTGTGTGTCTTGTGAAGGATATTTGGATCACAGAAATGGCACCTCTGTGAGATGAGCACTGATTCCACATGGCATTGCCATCTCTCTTTAAGCCCTCCAACTTGAGTGAGGCCACGTGCTCAGCAGGAATTCAGGCTGTGTGATATGTCATCACATTCCCTGGTTTTATGCATTGAGGTGGGGTGTCTTTGGGAGGAGGGGCATTTTAAAAAATATTCCTGCCACACAAGGTGTCTCTTAATTCCCATGTTCAGTCGCTTGCCTAGTCTTCACCTGTTGGAGAGTGCTTGAAAATTATAGCTAGAACAACAACAAAACCATGATAAAGAAAATTTGGTTGGATGTGGAGATTGTCTTGTAATTTTAGTATATGTGGCACAAAAAAAGTGTAATGATATGATTTTTATTTGTAGACCTTGGTTTGTAGACTAGAGAATGTTCTTACATGATGTTGAGGGCTAACCTTTTTGGAAGACACTAGCTCTGACATTTCTCATTACCTACTACCTTGTGGATTCCGTCTCTTGGCATAGATTCCATTCTTTAAAGAGGTGGTTGGAGACAGGGAGGTGAGGAGTGACTGGATTGCCAGGAACATGGGAAATATTAGAGGTTACAGGCCCAAGAGTGCTTTTTGTACTTGAGAGCTTGCGTCTTTTATTGATTCAGCAAATGTTTCTTTGTGCCTACTGTGGGGCCAAGCAGATGCTAGGTGCTGTTTATACAAAGTTACACCTAAACAGAGATGGCTTCCACCTTCATGCGCCTTGTTGAAGTTAGACATTAAACAGATAAACAAACATAAATTACAAATAGAAAGGCTGAGTCCCTTCAGCTGTTCATCTGAAACGATCACAACATTGTTAGTCGGTTATACCCCAATACAAAATAAAAAGTTAAAAAAAAAAATGCCGTTAAGGAAAAGGATAGAATGCTATGCCAGAGAAGTCAGGGAGTTTAGTGCAGCCTAGGAGGTGAGGGACATTTAGACCAGGATTTGAACGAGGAGCCAGCTGGGCGAAGAGTCCAGAGAAGGGGATGCCAGCGAGTCGATCAGCAAAAGCTCCAAATTTTCCTTGGGAGGAGTTTAGAGGGAGGTTTGGAGGAATGTCTGATGAACATATTCTTTAAGGAGCGTGCCTCCTTCCTGCTGAATCCCTGCCTTTGTGATTTGTTGTGTCAGAACACTTAGAAATAACGCCCTGGGCACTGTCATTCTGGTACCGTGTGGTCCTTTCAGGTCTGTGGCTGTAGCTCAGGGATGTTCTGTGATAGGCCAGGTTCAAGCAAGAGGTGATGTCAGGGGGAAGAAGGTGGAAGAGCCTTTTCTGGCCCATCTATAGCAGCAGTTGGAGCCCCGTGTTCAGGGTCGGCCCCCTGCAGCTTCCTGCTGTGTATCAGTGGAGGTTGACAGTCTCCTGGAGCGTCCTGTGCCCTTGTACCATCTCAGGACATGGGACAAATAAGTGAGGGGCTTCTGTGTTCAGGGAATCCCAGGTCATTCCCTGCTGCCCCAAGTGGGGGGTGGGGTGGAATGAGACACTGAGACCGCTTCCGCTAGAAGCCCAACATACAACCTGGAATGAGATGAGTCAAAATGTAGTATGTAGTCTCTCTTAAAGTGAATTTTTCAGTCTCAGAAAGCTACCACCGTTGAGAATGTTTCTCTGTTCTCCAGATTGTGCAGAAGTAAATCACTTGTCTTTCTGTCCTGTAGCATGGACTTGGCAGTTGTTTTATTTTTACCTTTCCTGTCATTTCTGAGGCTGGCAGCCAGAGGTAGGGTGTGGAATGGAGCCGTAAATTACCCTCAGAATGATTCCAGTGGTCCCATTTTTAACTCTTAATTGCGCCTTTCCCTTTTCACCTCCCCCTTTTACCCCCTCCTTGTCCACATTTGAATGAACAGGAAGAATTGAGGAGGCTGCATGTAGGTGGGAGCAGGTTTGCTTAGTGACGCCTCTCTGAATGATGGAAACCATTTCTTTTCCCATCACTGCTTCCCATTTTTCCCTCCATGATTCTATTTTTAAGTGACTTTTTTTTTTCTGATTCTTTTACTGGAAACAGGCCCAGCCTCACTCATTTTGTTTCCATGCTGCTATTAAAAGACAATGCCCAGTTAAGAGGACTTGGAAGAGGGGCAGGACGGCCACTCTCTTGCTTCTAGTCATCTAGGCAAAAATCAATTCCCTGGATTGGGATGTGAGAACAGTTTTAAGTTTTTAGGCAATTTTAACTTCTGTGTCTTTTTTTTCCTTTAATAAATTTAAAGGGAGGAAAAACCTCACTATCAGTGGTTCTGCCCAGAAACTTCTCTTTTGCTGAGCTAATGGGCTTGAATTCTGAGGTCAAAGAACTTCCCTTTATATTCTGGGCCTCTTTTACCAAGATAGAAAAATATGCTTGGTACCCAGTATCTGGTCAGCCACGAATTCTTGATATTTGCAAGAGATGTGTCCTCGGGCATTGAAGAATCCCTGTATTTATTAATACAGAGTGTTTATAGAGTTCTGAGTATTGCCTGAATCATATTACCGTCAAGGTTCTTGTTTTCTGGGTGTTTTTGGTGGGGGGCAGATCCCTAGAGAAGGAAATGACATGACAACTCACTCTAGTATTCTTGCACAGAAAATCCCATGGACAGAGGAGCCTGGCGGGCTACAGTCCATGGGATCACAAAGAGTCGAACATGACTGAGTGACTAACACACACATATCCTCATACCATACTTAAGTTTTCTTTTGAAACTTTTTGAGTACTTAAAAATTTTTCTCATGTGATGAGTTGGTTTTGCAGTGACTGAAACACACAGATTGCTTTTTTAAAATGAAGATAGTCTGTGGAGGTATAATTTGCATACAGTAACATAAACCCTATGCAGTGTACAGTTCTGTGGGTTTTGACAGAAGTATAGAGTCTGGTGTGTCCTCAGTCACTCAGCTGTGCCTGAAACTCTTCCTTACTTCATGGGCGGTAGCCCTCCAGGCTCCTCTCACCATGGGATTTTCAGGCAAGAATACTGGAGTGGGTTGCCATTTCCTTCTCCAGGATATCTTCCTCACCCAGGGATCGAAACCATCTCCTGCATTGGCAGGTGGATTCTTTACCACTGTACCACCTGGAAGCCCATAGTGTCTGGTAACCACCACCAAAAATCAAGATACAGAATGTTTCATTTCCCCCAAAGTTCCCTCTTGCCCCTTTGCAGTCAGCCTCTACCTCTTTCTTCAGCTACTGGCAGATACTAATTGTTTCCTGTCCCTGCAGTTTTACCTTTTCTTAAATGTCATAAAAATGGAATGATACACTCTGTAGCCTTCTGTGTCTGTCTCCTTCTGCTTCACATAATTCATTTGTGATTCATCCATGTTGTTTCATCATCGGTAGTTCATTCCTTTTGTTTGCTGAGTAGTGTTTCACAGTGTGGATGTACCACATTCGGTCTGTTCATTCACGGATTTGGGTTGTTTATGGTTTTGCAAATTATGAATAGTCACCCAAAATAGTTTGCCTACAAGTTTTGTATAAACATGTTTTCTTTTCTCTTGTATAAATACCTAGGCGTAGGATTGCTGGTTGGTACACTAAGTGCATGTTTAACTTTATAAGAAACCGCCAAACTTTTTTGCCAAATGATAGAACCACGTTGCATTCCCTTCAGCGGTGTTTGAGAGACCTGGGTGCTTTGTGTTCTTACTAGCACTGGTTACTGTCAGGTTTGTTTGTTTTGTTTTTGTTTGCGTGTGTCAGGCTCTTTTGTTTTGCTTTTGCTTTATGGCAACCCACTCCAGTATTCTTGCCTGGAGAATCCCATGGACAGAGGAGCCTGGTGGGCTACAGTCCACGGGGTCGCAAAGAGTCGGACACAGCTGAGCAACTTCACTTCACTTGTGTATTCGTATAGCTGTGTGATGGTATCTCACTGTGGTTTTAATTTGCATTTTCCTAATGACTTGATGCCGAGCGTTACTCATGTGTTTGCTGTTTGTAGATCTTCTCTCTCAAAACTTTTTGGGACAGTAGGCTTCTTAAATATGACAGTAGGCTTCTTAAATATCAGTCATTGTTGTTAGAAGGACCAGTAACTAAGCTTAAAGTTTGTGGAAATTTAAATTCTGCCACTTTCCTTCCTGAAAAGGAAAATGAAACACCTGATCACGATTGTTCTCAATTCGTAACTTTAAACTATGCAGCTCGGGAAGATCTAATGGACACCCCATTAGACAATCCTGACCTGGAAATATTTATAGATAGCAGTTCTTTTGTTCGGGATGGAAAGTGTAAAGCAGGTTATGCCGTGGTGACTGCTGAACAGGTTTTGGAAGCAAAATCTGGATTACAATGAAGTGGGAAGTATCCTGGAGAGGACTGGGAAATTGATTTTACTCATATGCCAAAAGCTAATGGATATTCTTTTACAAGTTTGGGTAGATACTTTTACTGGATGGATTGAGGCTTTTCTCTGTCGTAGTGAACAGGCTAAGGAGGTTATAAAGATTCTATTCATCAGTGGAAGGCTTCCCGTGGTGGACATCTCCACTTCAAGGAAAGGACTTTCTCCAAGTCTGTGAATACCTTTGATAACAATAACATGCGACGCCTCTTCTTCATCTGAGGACATCTACCAACACTAAAATGGACCAGTGCAATATGTTACACTTTAACTATAGACTTAATGTGACTTTTAATTTTGATTTTAACTTGTTTTAATGACTAGGTTGCCTTACATCTGTAACTGTATAACTGGATTTGTTTCTAGCAGCATGAAAGCTTTTAAGTTACAAATCGCTGCTCAAACTCCTGCTACTGCTGCAACTTCCTCCAACTACTACTTGGGGCCCCTGGATCAGATATCTTCAATATGAGGATTAGGAGAATATGTTGCCTCCCCAATTTAGGGGACAATGCCCCTTCTCAGCTTGGAAGCAGTTACGGAACGAAAACGATGCTCCTTTTCCCTAGGCAACATAATTCTCCTAAAAGAAAAGGGGGGAATGAGAGAGTCATTTCCTAGGCAGGTTGATAAGAAGTCTAGGGGTCCCCAAGGAGAGAGGGGTCTGGAATTCTCAAGGAGGAAGAAAGGCCAAACATATTTCTCTACATTCCTTAGGATTGTATAACAACAGTGTATTCTGCCTGAGGGCAGTCTCTGGATTAAACCTTCTCTTTACAAGGATTATGTAACAGCAATGTATTATGTATTCTGCCTGAGGACAGTCTCAGGATTAAACCTTCTGGCTAATTCTGGATTAAACCTTTACAGGATTAAACCTTCTGGCTAATTCTGTTATCTTAAAATGTAAATTATGGGAGTAGGTTTGGTGAGGTCTTTACAACCTCCAGACCTTCTTTGGATTAGTTGGAGAATATATAAACTCATTGCTAAAACTAACAAGTGGGTACTCTTTCTACTCCCTTCTGATGCCTATGTCAGAAGCTTTCTCTATCTCCTTTATACTTTAATAAAACTTTATTACACACACACACACACAAAAAAAAAAATTAAAACTTTTCGGTTAGTTTTATTGGTTTATTCTTTTTATTATTGAGTTCTTAAAGTTTTTTCTTATATATTCTCAATAGAAATCCTTTATCAGATACATATTTTACAAATAATTTTTCCCAGTTTAGGGATTGGCTTTTCATTTTGCTGATAGTGTTTTTGGAAGGGCAGAAGTTTTGAATTTTAATGATGGGCTTTTTAAATCCATTTCCTCGTAAGGGATATGATAGACTTACCAATCCCAAGTTCTGAGCCACCACCAAATTTTTAATTTCATTTTTTAATTTAGCAGAAACTTTTGTTTTTCTGTCTTGTGAGCTATTACTTCTTTTGACTCTTCATTTTGTTTTAACTTACACTACTGATAGTAAGGCTGCCTTTTTTTTTTAAATGAAGTTTTGTTTATGCTCCACATAAACTATTGCATATGTGATGATGATCAACAAAGCCGCACTGGGTGATAGTGCTAAGTTACCGCCAGGCTCACTCACTAGCCAGTGACTCCCACACACCAGCTTCATAGGGAGTGATGCAAATTTGTATCTGAGCAGAGTTATCGATCACTGCACTTCCCCTAACATGTAGATCCTTGAGGTCAAGAACTCTTTTTATTTTGTTGCTAGCTCTAGAACATGGCCTAATGCATCAGAAAATAATGATTGAATTCAAGTTACTGGCTTTCATGAAGGACAGTGTCGAATATCTCACAGCATTTGAGGCTGTGGCTCTCAGGGTTAGCTGAGGACCAAGGCCAACACTGAATGTCAAAGCTTGAATGGCAAGGGATAGCCAAGAGCCCTCTCCTGGGGGCCTCACTTGCATCAGATCGTTTTCTGGAGATAATCCCAGGACCCAGACCTTGACTGGTATTCCTTAG
This sequence comes from Nanger dama, assembly GCA_917880005.1. NCBI lineage: Eukaryota > Metazoa > Chordata > Mammalia > Artiodactyla > Bovidae > Nanger > Nanger dama. The sequence goes on from CAKJTW010000012.1 coordinate 36,531,777, forward strand.
GGAGGCCTTAGTTTCTGACCTGAGAGAGGAACTTAGGTAAGTTCACACCAGCATTCTGAGAAAGCACATATACTCTAGTGAGAGCTGAATCTCGGTAACTAGAGGACTCAAAACCATTTGTGGAGTTTTGCTGTACTGCTGCCTTTTGACTGCCCCAGGGTCTGCAGAGCTGTTCCCTCCCACCCCCAAAATGGCAGAGGGATCAGGCCAAGGTTGAAGTCATTGGCAGAGCCAAAGCCAGGCTCCTGTGGTAGAGCCCAGCTCATCTCCACCCATCACCCCACTGGCGTCCTGGTACTATTTTGGCTTATGGTGCGTGGTTTCAGCATTTGGGCCAGCTTTTTAATCACGACACAGTCCCATCTTTTAAGGGTTGAGTGAGTCCTCCCATGAGTTTGAGCAGGCTCTGGGAGTTGATGATGGACAGGGAAGTCTGGCGTGCTGCAGTCCATGCGGTCACAGAGTCAGACCCGACTAAGCAACTGAGCTGAACTGGGTCCTCCCAAAGAAGCAACTGCTGAAGAGATTTTCCTCAAATGTTCAGGCCTTCTCTTCTTTCTAAGAGTCTTATTTTAAAGATAATTCAAGAGAGGAAAAGTGGAAGCTCTAGATTTAAGGCAAGGGGAAGACTCTGGGGGAAGTGTGTATGTGTGTGTAAGGGTGTGTGTTTGGGGGGAAGGGTGTGTGTGTGTCTGTGTGTATGCGTGCATGTATGTATGTTGGTCAGGTAGTGGGGTGGCCGTGTGTGTGTGTCTGTGTGTATGCGTGTTTGTGTATGTTGGGTGGGTAGTGGGCTGGCCGTGTGTGTGTGTGTGTGTGTGTGTGTGTGTGTGTGTGTGTGTGTGTGTGTGTGGTGGGCAGGTAGTGGGCTGGCCATGTGTGTCTGTGTCTATGTGTGCGTGCGTGCGTGTGTGTGTGTCTGTGCATGTGTGTGTGTGTGTGTATAGTGGGCAGGTAGTGGGCTGGCTGTGTGTGTCTGTGTCTGTGCGTGCGTGCGTGCGTGCGTGCGTGTGTGGTGAGCGGGTAGCGAGGTGGCCATGGACCATGGGCAGGGAGGCGGCAGTTCACGCAAAGCGGTCCCAGCTGCCCCTGGTTCTGGGCTGACCCCAGCGCAGCTCCAGCCTGTCATTCCGGCTGTGCTGCTGTCATTAGTGGTTGAAAGTGTTCTCTCTCAACTCTGACCACACGCCCTTTCGGGGGAAGGGAGGGAGGGGCCAGGAGAGTACCAGGACCCACCCTGTTGTCATGCCCAGCTGCCCCGCAGAGGGTCAAGGAGCCCAGGGGGCTGGAAGGAGTCACAGGCCTGTCAGAGCCCGTGCGTGTGACTCAACTGGTGTCTCCTTTTCTGTGCTGCCCCACACTGCCTGCCCCGCCTGGAGGGTCCAGCTCTCTGCTGTGGGCTCTGAGCACCCAATCACAGAGGCTTTTTCCTTTTGTCCTTTTAAGGGGATTCTTGGCTGAAATAAACCTTCTATTAACCAATTTGATCTCTCTCAAGCTCTCAGCCCTCAACACATACACACACATTCACCAGCGGCTAACGACCATCTTCCCCTCTGGAACTAGTTTGCACTCCTGCTTTCGATGAGGACTTGTGGTAAAATGCTCAATGCTAATATTCCTTCCCATGGAATGGGGACTCTGAAATATTTTTCTTGACTGAGGTGTGGTTGACAGCTTTGATTTATAAAATTAGCTCAGGGAAAAATAAGATGGAAAAACAGTCCAAATTAAATCTTTTATTTCCACAGCTCAGTTGTGCTCTCCTGTCCACTTTTAACTGCCACGCAGTCTTAGGTACCAAGGACTCCAGGGTTTGCTAGGTTGCTTTCTTCTTCTTCTTTTGTAGTTTTTGCCCAAGAAAAACTTTTTCTTTGTAAATAATTGTGTTTCTTCCTCCCTCAAAAGGAGGCAAGTTTAATGAAGAAAATCAGAAAAACCTAGGAAAGCACAAAAGGAAACATCCATATTCCCAGTGTCCAAAGACAGTCACTGTAAACATTTGAGTGTGTACCGATGTGTTGGAGAAGGTAGTCATGGGGCCGCTTCCTTCCTCTGGGAATCTCTGAGTTTGTTGTGCTGCAAGATTTTCCCCAACATCCTGGACCAGAATGTCTCACCAGCAGAGGCGTTCTGGTGAGTGTGGAGCCTCAAGGTCTTCATCTCACCATTGGCCGAGTGACCCATGAATAGCCTGAAAGGGATTCAACTTAAGTCCAGGCTTCCCCCCACCCCCACCCCAGCCTCCAACCAGAGAGCGTAGACTCTTGATCTTAGAGTACCTAGATTCAAATCTCTGCTCCATTGCTCACTTTCTCAGTGTCTATTTTCTCACTTGTAAAATGGACATAATAATAGTAGGCGACCTCTGGGGTTGCTGTGTTAAATGAGATAATATGTGCAAAATGCGCAGCACACCACAGGCACCTGGAACCTGATATTCTAGCCCAGTGCAGAGTAAATACTTCCTTTGTCGTTCAGTTCAGTTCAGTCATTCAGTTATTTCTATTTACAACCCCATGAACTGCAGCATGCCAGGCTTCCCTGTCCATCATCAACTCCTGGAGCCTGCTCAAACTCATGTCCATCGAGTCGGTGATGCCATCCAACTGTCTCATCCTCTGTCGACCCCTTCTCCTCCTGCCTTCCGTCTTTCCCAGCATCAGGGCCTTTTCCAATGAATCAGTTCTTTCCATCAGATGGCCAATGTATTCGAGCTTCAGCTTCAGCATTGTCCTTGCTTCCACACTTATTGTAGGTGGTATTCTCACTGCCCCTCGTCCTGTGGTTATAAATTATTCCCTGGACCTCTCTCTGCCTGGACAGGGGAGGTCTTTTCTTCCCTGGGTAGTATAGAAATCCTCTCACTGTTGAAAAGTTGTAGTGATGGAGTAGTAGAATAATCTCCCTTTGACAAAACGGAAACCCAAGGGCAGGGAAGCTCAGTCATTTTCACTGAGTGAAGGAAGTCAGGCTGTGACAAGACTGTGGAGACACATACTGCCTTGTTGCCTTGCGTTCTCTGAAGATGTCAGACGGTCTCTGTTGCTGAATTCCACCACTTTTCCTGTACAGATCCCTCTCTGCATTGTTCCTCATTTACTTGCATAGTTACTGTTGAGTCACCTTTTCTAGGTAAAACATGGCAACATGCACGTCGGTTGAAGTTGTCTAATGCCCTTAACATTTATTCCCAAGGCAGGCATGTTTCTAGCTATAGAGCAAATGGATTTGGATAAGTTTGGGGCTGCTTTTTTGGCTAATGGGAAAAATATGTTGTCTGTAGCCCATCCAGTGATTTTCTTGTTTACTTCCTACGGTCAAGCCCAATAAAAATAATGTGATGGTCACAGGATATTTTGCCAGTTATTTCAGATGTACGGGCAGTTCACTCTGGATTTGTTTACTTCAAGTGGAAAAATTTACCCAAAGTTACCTTCTGTACTTTTTACCAAGAAGGAAGCTTACCTGGGTTTCTCCTTTTGGGGCCAGCTTCTGTCGAGTCAAAGACCAGAAGGACTATTACAGGGCTTATTTCCCATAAATAGTGAGAGAGGGAATACAGTGACTTAGGTTGGGGCACAACTCTTTCTTCTTCATGGTAACTTATGTCTGTCTGTTTTATATTTTCAACCTGCAGGACGCACAGACATTCAAGTGGTTCAGCCAGACCAGCCACAGCAGCCGGAGAGCAGAGCCCCCGGTACTAGCAGCCGGCACCACCAGCCCGTCAAGAACCCGAGCCACAGCGGCTTGGCCAATGGCGCAGGTGAGTGACAGCGCAGAGCACCAGCCCAGACTAAAGCTGTGCTCACGTGGAGCTGGGACGCTGCCTGCCGTGTCAGAATGCCGGTGGGCGAGAGAAGACTCCCAAACTAAGATGGAATTTGAATTCATCATTCTTTCCATGACCCATCTTCTTTTTCTCTGGCATAGTCTGTACAGCCGAGGTCATTCTCCACATGACTGCACTCTTCTCAAACCTTCCTTGGCACAGAAATAAAAAGCATTAATTTTTAAATTCATTTCTTATCAACCTTGGATTTCTTGAGAGGGGATATCTTTTTAAGTGACACTTTTTTTTCTTCATTTCCCTAATTTATGGAAATGATCGTACTAAGGAGAAAGAAGGCTAAGTATTATTTGTAAAGAGCTGGTTTAGAGAAGATGGTGGTGCTGTTGAGTGGGTTGGGATGCTGAACTGGGGCAAAGCCCTGCTGCCACCAGGGGGCCTCCTGTGGCTGTTCCATTGAGAGTATTTGTCCCATTTGAGAGAGGAGAGCCCTTCTACATCCACACTGAACTCTGCACTTGATCCTGCTTCCCCATAAGTGGGAAGAGAAGGACCTGTTTCAAAACAAATCCATTTTTGTGCTGCTTTCCTTCCATCTCATCGGGACAGTGCTGAATTTAGAAGGGAAAAGCCTTCCCTCAAAAGTTTATTCTTCTAAACATCTTGAGGATTGTCAAATCTTTTGTGATTTCTGGTCATTTGGTGGTTTGTCTTAATTTGGGGGCAGTTGGGCCATTTGCTTTGATAAACTGTAGGTGGGGGAATGCAGGTGTTTAAATCAGAAAGTGACACAAATAATTTTGTAGATGCTTGTAGTAGCAGAAGTGTGGCAAGGACAGGAAATTTGGAGCAGCATAGCTTCTTTTTAATAATTACAAAATTATTTATTTTATTTGTTTTATTATGTTTACAACACAATATTTAATTTCTAATCTTTATTTAGCAAGATCACTATTTAATATTTATTTTATTTACTGGAAGTATTAGATTAAAAATTAAGTGTCATTAGATTGAACATAGCAGCATAGTTTCTCCATGCAGGCATTAGCCTGGTGTTGTTACTGTCCTTCCTGTAACAAACTTATTGAGCAGGAGGCATCGTTTGGGGCTGCCTTCTAATGACTTTCAGTTCTCTGGCAGCACCATCTGAGGGCTCCAGAGCCACTGCGATAGCTTAGGGTGTCGGCCAAGACGTTGTCTGTGGCAGACTGCAGGTCAGAGTGGCCTGGGTCCTGCGAGATTCACTGTCTCTGTGGTGGCTTGACTTTCTCTCTGGAGTTTGGGACCTGCCTGCAGGAACTGAGTTGGCCAGCTGGCCCTGAGCCTTGAGGACGAGGAAGCACTGGAGGTGAGGAGGATGAGTGGCTGGGCTGCCGTCTCGGCCCACCTGGTGCTCCTGTGTCAGCCACCGTGTCCAGGCGCTGGCATTGCCAGTCATAGAAGCCAAAGGTGGCCTGGCTTCCCATCTGTGTGGTGGAGACAGCAAGGTGGTAGCCATAGGCCGTGCCGGAGAAAACCAGGTGAGCACCATGGGCTCCAGTAAACATGCTTCTCAGAAAAGCAAGTCACCCTTAGAAGAGGGCAGGTGTTCACAAATGGGCAGGGAACTGGCTTTTGGAATCAGTTGTGACCTCGATGCCACAGCCATGATACCAGCCTCTGTGTCCTAGGAGCCTCCATTCTTGTGATGCTGGTCTCCCTTAGCCATCTCTGCTTGTCTTAATTAAGACAATTCCCTACTATGGGTAGGAGTAGGTCCCTACTATGGGCACCCTACAGGGTGTGGGCTCGATTCCTGGTAGGGGAGCTAAGATCTCCTATGCTTTGTGGCCAGAAAAGCAAACCATTAAACAGAAGCAATAATGTACCAAATTCCATAAAGACTTAAAAATCCACATTAAAAAAAAAACCCCAGCTATCGGTAAATTATGTTTCTATGGTTACGGTCTTTGAGTCAGTCTCCTTGGATGTTTAAACAGGTCTGTGTTTCCCCTTGGCTTATTTTTAGGTACCTTCGGGTATTGTCCTTATCTCTAGGAACATTATGTATTTCAGCAGACGAGGCAGGTGCCAGCCACGTCTTCTGAAAGCCAAGTATCTGTAACCCCAGCTGCCTTAGAGATGTTTTTATGGTGCTGTGTTTGAATGTCCAAACTGCTCCCAAACCCATCTGTGAAGGACAGTCGTTGCACGTTAGGGATTTCTGCCTGTTTGAATACCAAGGCCTTGGCCCCTGTCTCGTCTCTCTTTTTTTCTGCTCTGAAGATGGTTCACCATGCCTCACAGCCAGCCTGGTCCTGGTAGGCTTTTTAATGTCTATCCAAAGGGTACAGAAAGATCTGAGTTTTCCTTTGGGGAGCAGACAGGAGCCCCCTCTCTTTGGCAGCACAAAATGAGAAGGGGGTTGTGGCTGTGACTGAGGACACCTCCATCCCTCAATATGTCTCTGTTTGAACTGTGAGGACCAGTTCCAAAATGGTGGTGGTAGTGAGCCGTGCCTCCAGGGAAGGTTTCCAGGGACCCACAAGATTTATTTAGCAAGCCTGTTTTTGGCTGTGCTCTGCAGCTGTGCATGAAAAAGACATCTGGGGCAAAAAGGGAGCCGAGTTCCAGGTGGTTTTTTCAAGTTGTCACAACTGTAAAGTATCCATTTTTATAAAAAGAAGGTGAATGGCAGCCTGTCTGTATAAATATAATATTTCTAAGGTTTTAGAAGTGGTGGAATCAGAGTCTAGGATAATGGCATAGCACTTTATTGAGACTTGTGTGCAATGATTTACTTTCTAATTTTTTTTTTATTGAAAACTTTATCCCCCTCAAAAATTACATCTCTCACTCAATTCTCCCTTAAATGTGATTTCCATGCATATAAGGTCGGGAGTCACACAGGCTGTGGTTAGATTCTACATCCCCATGTGCAGCCTGTGTATAACGCCCAGGGACTTGATGGCCCTTAGTTTTCTAATTAATAAAATCAGGACAAGAGTTTATATCTCCTAGGCTTGTTATAAGGAATAAATTATGTAAGACATATAGCATGTCTTGCACAGTGCTAGGTACATAGTGGGCTCTTGATGTTAGCCTGGCAAATAATTTCATATGGTTATAATTATGTAGCATGGATAGATGTTCTTTTCTGCATTTATTTTTTTTAAAGATGTTTTTGTTGTGGACCATTTTTAAAGTCTTTACTGAATTTGTTACACTATTGCTCCTGTTTCATGTTTTGGTTTTTTGGCTGAGAGGCCTGTGGGATCTTAGCACCCTGACTAGGATTGAACCCATATTGCTTCACTCTCACCTTTGCATTGGAAGGCAAAGTTTTAATCTCCAGGGAGGTCCTCATTTCATTATTTTTTATGCACATGTCCATGTTTCAGGGTCTTTCTGTTTACCTTTTTTAGTGGTTTCATACTGTTTATCAGTTAATATGCCATGACTCATATAACCATTTCTCAGTCCTTGTGCATTTCTCTTACATAAAACTAAATCCTGATGTAAACATCTTTACACACAACTTGGTTTCTTCTGGAATGAAGTTCTTGAGTCAAAGGATAAGTAAGTAAGTGTTAGTTGCTCAGTTGTGCCTGACTCTTTGCGACCCCATGGACTGCAGCCCTCCAGGCTCCTCTGTCCATGATTTTCCAGGCAAGGACACTAGAGTGGGTTGCTGTTTCCTTCTCCAGGGGATCTTCCCAACCCAGGGATCGAACCCAGGTTTCCTGTACTGCAGGCAGATTCTTTACCGACTGAGCTACGAGGGAAGCCCTGAATCAAAGAATGTGAACTTTTAAAAATCTGAAGTGTGTTACCAGATTGCCTAAATCTGGTGTTATAATAATCATATATGCCAAGGCATTGTAAAATTTTCCTCGTGGCATATGAAGCTTTTTTTCCCTTTACCTTGTAAATACTAGTTTGTCATTTTGCTAACAGGTATAGAGTCCCACCTCATTGTTTAAGCTTATCATGTTTCTACAATTATCAGTTGCTTTTCTCTTAACATGATTTCTTTGATAGTGTTCAGTTATTAGACTTGTGGAGTTATAGAGGTTAACTTTAGATTTATATAGCCTTTTAGTAAAATTGTGGTAAAATAAGCATGACATAAAAGTTACCATTTAAGCCATTGTTAAGTAAATAATTTTGTAGCATTGAGTGCATTCCCAGTGTTGTGCAGCTTCATCACTGTCCTTTCCCAGAACTTTTCATCATCCCAAAGTGAAACTCTGTACCCTTCAGCCAAAAGCATTCTCCCTTCCTTCTGTTCCCCAATCCTATCCCCTGGAAACCTCTGTCCTGCATTATTTTTGCTTATTTATTTATGACTGCCCAAAGCAATGCCACCCCCTCTCCAGCACTCTTGCCTGGAAAATCCCGTGGATGGAGGAGCCTGGTGGGCCACAGTCCATGGGGGGTCACTAAGAGTTGGACATGACTGAGCGACTTCACTTTCACTTTTCACTTTCATGCATTGGAGAAGGAAATGGCAGCCCACTCCAGTGTTCTTGCCTGGAGAATGCCAGGGACGGGGGAGCCTCATGGGGTGCCGTCTATGGGGTGGCACAGAGTCGGACACGACTGAAGCGACTTAGCAGCAGCAGCAGCAGCAGCTGGGTCTTTGTTGCTCTGCACGGAATTCTCTAGTTGTTGTGAGCAGGGTCTGCTCTAGTTGTGGTGTGGAGGCTTTTCACGTGGTGGCTTCTCTTGCTGCAGACCGCAGGCTCTGAGTGTGTGGGCTTCAGTAGTTGCAGCGCATGGGCTTAGCTGCCCCTCAGCATGTGGAATCTTCCCAGACCAAGGATTGAACCCACCTGCCAATGCAGGTGGATTCTTAACCACTGGACCACCAGAGACGTCCTCTGTGTTCTACTTTATGTCTCTATGAATTTGCTTATTCTAGGTACTTCATGTTTTACGTGGAATCATATGTCCTTTTGACTCTGGCTTATTTCACTTGCATAATGTTTTCAAGATTAACCCATGTTGTAACAAATATCAGGGTTTTGTGCCTTTTCCAGGCTAAATAATATTCCATTGTATGTGTTTACCACATCTAACGCATCCATTCATCTGCTGATAGACATTTGGGTTGTGTCCTCCTCTGGCTGTTGTGCTGATGCTGTGGTGACTGGGGATGCCTGAGTCTGTGTCTGAGTCTGTGCTCTGGTTCTTTGGCTGGACACCTTGGAGCAGGGTTGATGGCTCATATGGTAATTCTGTGTTTAGCTTTTGAGGAACCTGCAAACTGTTTTCCACAGCAGCTGCACTCTTTTCCCACTGGCAGTGGACGAGGGTTCCAATTTTTCCACATCTTTGTGAACACTTGTTTTTTTCTTTTTAATACTTAGTCATCCTAATGTGTGTAAAATATCTAAGTACACAAGTTTTACTGGTTAATTTTATGATTATAAGTTTTTATTATATTTTTGTTTTGCCTTTTATCTCATTTTCTGTGGTTTTTCTAGAAAAGTAGTTAAAAACTTTAAAAAAATTGTGCCTGAATATTTTTTTACTGTTTGTAATTTCAATTTTGCTTCCATAGTGAAAAGATTCTCTCTTGTCTCTAGATGGAATAAATATTTTCTTCTGTTTTACTTTTTTTTTTTCCATGTTAAACTATCCCACAAGAAATTATAGTGGCATATCTGTATATGCATATGTATGTATACATTCATATTATATGTATAATGAAGGCTGAATTTCAATTAATTTTTCCCTGTAGTGAGATCCTATTATGAACATTAGTTGCTTTTTTTTAAATTGTGGTGATACTTTGTGTTTATCACTTACTATATACTTATATTCTTACTTTCTTATATTCTTACAGGCAGTGAGTATTCATTTTTGGACTCTTTACTTATCCTACTTATTTCTGGTCTTAAACCAATCTTGTGTGATTTCGATTATTGACATGTTTTTTAATGCCTGGAAAGGCTAGTCCCATCTTACTGCTTTTTCTCCATGATATGCTTTGATAGCTTATATATTTTCAAAACAAATTTCAGACTTTGAATGCTTAGGAACTTGAAAAAAAATGAAAGTGTAACTCGCTCAGTCATGTCCGATTCTTTTGCAGTCCCCATGGGGACTGTAGCCTGCCAGGGAAGCCTTTAAAAATTGGTGGAAGGTAAATGGAAATTGTCTGAATCTATGTACTGACCAAGGAAAGATGGAACTTTCCCATCAGGTGACATAGTATGACTTTATCCATTTTCAAGTTTTCCTTTTTCCATCTAATTTAATTGCTTTTCTTTATATAATCCTCACCCACTGCCATGTCATGCTAGTTATGAACTGTTTTCTAGTTTTGGTTGGTCTTGTGAAGAGCGGAGTTGATCAATTGCACTGGAAGGCATTGCTTGGGTTTCATGGGTGAGACATGCTGACTGCTTTACCATGTGTCGTATGTTGTGAGCTGGTCTTCCCGTTTAAAAAGCTTCCATTGTTGGCAGGCTCCTTTTCCACACCCAAGTGAGGGGCTGAAAAGATGTGTGTGTACAGTGAGAGTCTGTGCTGCACCACACACACACCTAAAGATCTTGGAACACACAGTGAGCTGGCAGCGTGTCTAGGATTAAGCAGAGGAATTTCCAATTCCTGATCTCTTTTGGCTAACTGTGACTAGAGTATGTCTGAGCCCTCAATGAATATCTGATTCATAAAGTCACAGTGTTTAACCAGCATCACAGAGGGAACTTTGTGAAATACCCACAGTTGCAAAAATCAGGCATTTTGCCTCCTTACCCCATTTACCCTCTCATCTCGGTACCCAGCTTTTCTTCCCATATGTGAGAGCCATGTAAGCCATCTCTGTTTCTCTTTCCCCCCAAACCCTTCCATTGTGTTTGTTTAGTGGTCTTCTGGATTTGAGTGCTGATTCTGCTAGTTGCTTGCCACCTCTCTAAATGGTAGTTCTGGGAGCCTCTGTTTTACCTTCAGTAAAATGGGGACAATACTACTTTCCTTATGGGGTTATTAGGAAGAAAATTGAGCTCATGAGAGTGAACTTGTGAAAAGCAGCATGGAATCCTGGATTAGATCTTGAATTAGCAAAAGCACATTAGGGGAAAAGCTAATGAAACGCAGATAAAGTCTGGGATTTAATTGATAGTAATGTACTAATGTTTTTTTTTTAGCTTTGGCAAATGTGCCACAGTTAATCAAGGTAGTAATATTATATAGCATGGATAAAGGGCATGCTATCTTTGTACTGTGTTTGCAACTTTTCTATAAATTTGCAGTTATTACCAAATTTAGAAATTTTAAAAAGAACCTGCTTTGCAATGATAGTGTTATTCAAATGTGAGGCACATTTATTTCAGATATCTTTTGCTAGATTATTAGGCCTATTAAATAAGTATTTGTTCAGTGAATGCCATTGAACAAATAAGTATTTGTTCAAATGCCATTTTACTAAGTGCTATGACAGTGTAAAGAAATATAAAATAAGCCTCTGCTCTATAGCCTGTTTCAGGGAAGGAAGCTGAAAAGACACAGTCTGCCAAGTGCTAACACGGTAGATGTCACAGGGACTGTGTGGTTGAGTAGCTGAGACCACAGGTACTGTGGGCTCTGCAGAGGGACCCGTCTGGGCTTGAAGCAGTAGGAAGAGCCTGTGAAGAAGTGGGGCTGAGGTGAGCAGAGGGATGGAGGCAAGGACATAGGAGGTATAGAGTAAAAGTAGCAAAAAACAAAGGAAAACAAAATTTCCCTCATTCTCAAGAAGGATACCATCTTTTGGGGCAGATAAGTTGTGTACATCAAATAATTAGGATTAAGAGAGAACACTGGCTATACTGAATAGAGCTTAAAAGTAACATACAGCATTTCTCTAAGGGGTGGTGGAATTCTAACTCCTCATCTTTGACAGTCCAATTTCTCTCTCTACATTAAGTTGTGGCTCAAGGATCCTGCTCTGCCACTGTTTTACCAGGGTGACCGTGGGGCAGTAGCTGAATTGTCTGGAATTTGGTTTCTCTTGACTATAAGCTGCGATGGGGTGGATTTAATTCTGAAATTTCAAGCCCTTATGTTCTAAGAACATGTGTGTATATACAGGCACACCTTATCTTATCACTCTTTGCTTTATTATATTTCATTTGTTGTTTAGTTGCCAAGTTGTGTCCGAATCTGTGTAACCCCATGAACAGTAGCATGCTGGGCTCTGTCTATGGGATTTCGCAGGCAAGAATAGTAGAAATGGGCTGCCATTTCCTTCTCTAGGGGATCCTTCTGACCCAGGGATGGAACCCGTGTCTCCTGCATCTCCTGCGTCGCAGGTGGATTCTTACCACTGAGCCACCAGGGAAGCCCATTGTATTTCACAGATAACTAAAAAGAAATTTTTTTAAAGCAAATTGAAGGTTTGTGGCAATGTTGCCTCAGGCAAATCTGTGGCACCATTCTTCCAAAAGCATATGCTCACTTTGTGTCTCTGTCATATTTTGATAATTCTTGCAATATTTCAAACCCTCTACCAGCAAAAGAGTTGATGGTTAGCATTTTAGCAATAAAGTGTACATTATATTTTAAGACATAATACTATTGTACACTTCATAGAGTATCAGTTCAGTTCAGTCGCTCAGTCGTGTCCTACTCTTTGCGATCCCATGAATCGCAGCACGCCAGGCCTCCCTGTCTATCACCAACTCTTGGAGTTCACTCAGACTCATGTCCATCGAGTCAGTGATGTCATCCAGCCATCTCATCCTCTGTCATCCCCTTCTCTTCCTGCCCCCAATCCCTCCCAGCATCAGGGTCTTTTCCAATGAGTCAACTCTTTGCATGAGGTGGCCAAAGTATTGGAGTTTCAGCTTTAGCATCATTCCCTCGAAAGAAATCCCAGGGCTGATCTCCTTTAGAATGGACTGGTTGGATCTCCTTGCAGTCCAAGGGACTCTCAAAAGTCTTCTCCAACACCACAGTTCAAAAGCATCAATTCTTCAGCGCTCATCTTTCTTCACAGTCCAACTCACACATCCATACATGACTACTGGAAAAACCATAACCTTGACTAGACGGACCTTTGTTGGCAAGGTAATGTCTCTGCTTTTGAATATGCTGTCTAGGTTGGTCGTAACTTGTCTTCCAAGGAGTAAGTGTCTTTTAATTTCATGGCTGCAGTCACTATCTGCAGTGATTTTGGAGCCCCCCAAATAAATCTGACACTGTTTCCACTGTTTCCCCATCTATTTCCCATGAAGTGATGGGACAGTATAGTGTAAATATAACTTATATGCCCTTGGCAAGCAGAAAAATTATGTGACTTGCTTTATCATGATATTTGCTTTAATTGTGGTAATCTGGAATCACACCTGCAATAACTCTGATGTATGTCTGTACATACACACACACACAGTTTATTGAGAGCAGAGAGGATAAGCATGGATGTGTAAAGTTTCAATGCTAGGATATCTGGCTTTCATATTTTGTCTCCAATCCAAACTTAAGATAGCACAAAACTCTTAAACAGATGAATGACTCTGGTAAATCACAGGCTCTCAGATAGCTCTGTGCACAGACTCAGTCCTGGTGGGAACCCTTGTAACTAGATTTGCAGCTGCACAAATGGTCAAATCCAAATAGTATTGACTGGACAGTCTTTTCCACTGGCATGCCACAAGGCTCTGGTTTTATTCTTTTCCTGGTTGACAGTTTCATCATAATTTTTTAATAGGCAGTATATACATGTTGTCATCACTTTATACAAAAGTAAAAAAGCTTAAACAGTGTAAAGAAAGTCTCTTTCCTGTTCTCACCCTCCAGCCTCCCCTTCCCTCCCCAGAGGCAGTCCCTGTTCTGTTTTTTATAATTCTTTCCAATTTGAATATACAAGCATGTCCATATATATTATTTGAACGTATACACATAAATGATAGCACAATATACCTGCTGTTCTTCACTTTCCCACTTAAATCAGCTTAGAATTTTTTCCGAAAAACTTGAAACTGACTTGAAAATCTTTGCCCCTTCAGTCTCCTGTTAACCCCAGTCAAAGAAGGAAACAGTTTTAGTTCCAATAAGAACAGTAATCACAGCAGATTGAAATACTTTTTGTTGTTTAGTTGCTCACTTGTGTCCGACTCTTTGTGACCCCATGGACTGCAGCATGCCAGGCTTCCCTGTCCATCTCCATCTCCCAGAGCTTGCTCAAACTCATGTCCGTTGAGTCAGTGATACCATCAAACCCTCTCGTCTTCTGTCATCTCCTTCTTCCTCTGCCTTCAATCTTTCCCAGCATGAATGAAATACTTGAAACATATTTAAATCCAAGAATTCATAATGATTTTTAAACAGAATAAAATTTCACTTTTTTGGGAGGATGTGAGAGTGTCCGCTCATTCTTCTGAAAACTGGTAAATAAAAGGAAAGACTCCAACTATTCTCCTTCTTTTGCTTCACAAACTGAACCTTGAGGTAGCCAAATAGTTTTTTTTTTTTTTTTTAATACATTTATTGGTTATTTTTGGCTGTGCTGGGTCTTCACTGCTCTAGTTGCAGAGAGCAGGGGCTCCTCTCTAGTGGTGGTGCATGGGCTTCTCATTGCAGTGGCTTTTCTTGTTGCAAAGTGTGGACTGTAGCGTGGAGAGGCTTCAGTAGTTGCAGTATGCTGGTTTGTTGCCCTGTGGCATCACCAGGGATTGAATTGGTGTCCACTGCATAGCAAGGTGGATTCTTAACCACCAGGGAAGTCCACCAAATAGTTGATAGGTGAAATTCCTCATCAGAGGCATGATGGATTATTACTGTTTTGCAGTCCCTCACCAATTAGTGGATTCGGGCAATAATCATCAATGGCTGCTACCACTGCAGGAGACATTCTGTGCCTCCTGATGGGAGTACTTCATATGTATGGGGTGATTCGTATTTCCTTCACTGTGAAGTGTCTTTGTGCATTTTTTTTCTTGTTGATTTGTAGAAGCTTTTTTCATATCAAAGAAATTAGCCACTGGTCTGTAATATGAGTTGATAATGATCTTTCCCAGTTCACTGTTTTCTCTTCTAATTTTGCTTTTGCTTTTTTTTTTTTTTTTGCCATTTCAATTAAAAAATGAATATAGTTGAATTCATCAATCTTTTATGACTTTTAGATTTTGGGGGTCATTTATTTATTTTTGGCCATGTCTTATGGCTTGTGGGATCCAAGTTCCCTGACCAGTGGAAGCACAGAATATGACTTTTATTGATTGATTTTGTATGTTACCTTAAACACTCTTTTCTGCTTTGAGATTATAAAAGTATTCTCCTCTGTGTTCGTTTGGTTCCTTCATGGTTTCCTCTTTATGCCAAAATATCTGATCTGTCTGAAGTTGATTTTGATGTAAGGAGTGAAATAAAGCTGTAACTCAGTTTTTGTCTAGTACACTACCCACTTGCCACAGTACAGTTTACTGAACATTCTGTCTTTTCTGTAGGAATTTAAAATGTCACCTTTGTCATATACTGAATTACTTAATTCCAGTGTGTATTTAATTCTGTTTCTGAACTTTCTTGATTATTTAATCGACATCTGTCTGTTCATGTATCAGTGCCACATTGTTTTAGCTGTTGTAACTTTATAGTATGTGTCAGCTAATACTTTGGAGAACACCCCTGCCCCTACTTCCTCATACACGCAAGACTCTTCATCTCTAGAATGCTTATGGCTATTCTTCTGTACTTAGTTTTCCTTAATTATTGAATAAATGTATTTGGTTCTCAAAAGAGTCATGGTTTTTTAAAATTGAAATTGAGTAAAATTTATATATTTTGTGTAAAGAGACTTGCCATCTGTTTTACTAACTCAACCAAGATACTGGGAATATAAATAAAAATTCTTGCATTTATGTTGGGGAAACATCAGTTGCACAAAATAAGGTTGTTTATTAACTAATTTACTCTGCATGTCAGACAATATTTAATATATTGAGAGAAAGCAGATTATTGAAATTAATCACAGGTGGTTCCTAGGCTCTTTGCTGTTTGTTAAGATCAAGCTTGGCATCATATCATGTGAAGAAATTATAGTTTCAGCTGACAACCAGTCTTGTTAGCCGACAGGATTATGTGGTTGCTTCTGAGTTATAATCCTGGGTCACCTCAGAGGATGTGCAGAGAGGGTGAAGTAGTGTGTAGCGAGTGAGTGGTTCAAGCTCTGAAGGCAGACAGAAGGGTTGCGAATTAGGTGCCCTATGACCTTGGAAGTTTATTTAACCTCTTTGACTTTCAGTTTCCTCAACTGTAAAATGGGGCTGTGTATAAGGCTTAAATGAGATCATCTAAAAGGCTTTGCACTTTGTCTGGTACATACTGGTGTTCTTTAAACATTGCTGTTATCACTTATATTGGAAATCTAACTCTGCTGGTCTGATATTATCTCATTTATTATGTTCAGTTGGTGATATCATTATTTAGAAATAAAGGCAATAGAAGATAACTAGAAAAGGGCAGCCAGGCTGTTAGAATAGGGCGTGACCCAGAGACATTAAAGAAATAGTAGGCCTTTTACTGGAACAGAGAAAGTGAATGAGAAACAGGGTGGCCAGATATTTATTCTGTATTGCTTGAGAGCATGGGGATTAAAACCATCTAGTGGAATTCAGTTTAACATAAGGAAAGTCTTTCTGGTAGCTATTTCTGTTCAACAGTGGAATGGCTCTTTGGATGAGAGGGGAGTTTGTGGGAGAATGGGTACATGTATATGTATGGCTGAGTCCTTTTGCTGTTCAATCAGATACCTGAAACTATCACAGCATTGTTAATCAGCTATACTCCAATACAAATAAAAAGTCCAAAAAACAATGGAATGGCTCTGTAGTGAGCTGTTTCTTAGAAGAAATGTTCAGTAAGGATCTGGATGGCCATTAGGAAACACCAAAAGAGATTCTGACTTACGAAGGTGAGGTTAAACCAAGGGGGTTTTCCTATGAAATTCTAGTGTAAATGTACATATATGTTAGTCGCTCAGTCATGTCCAACTCAATGCGACCTCATGGACTGTAGCCCACCAGGCTCCTCTTGTCCATGGGATTCTCCTGGCAAGAATACTGCAGTGGATAGCCATTCCCTCCTCCAGGGGATCTTCCTAACCCAGGGACTGAACCCAGGTCTCCTGCATCGGCAGGTGGATTCTTTACTGTCTGAGCCACCAGGGAAGCCCAAATCACATATGTGGAAAATTCTCTGTATATTTATGGCTTATCCATTTTCAAAGAATTTTAAATGTTTGAGACCATGTTTGGTTCCTTTCTGAGTAAGAGGATATTGCAGTGCCTTGGGGTCCTTGTGAACATGAGTGATCATCAAAGACCTGGAGAAATGAGGAGACTCAGGAATCAGCTCATTTCACTTCTTTGTCTGTTGTTCCCTTGGAGACAAGTCCCTTATCTCTGAATGCCATCTTTTCTGTGTAGGCTGTTAATCTTTGCTCCCCACTTTGAGTATGTATCTTTAAAAGAACAAGCATATTACTCAAAGTTTACTACCTCTTAGTATGAATGGAGCTTTTTGAAAGAAGGTGCTATTTATTTGTATCTAGCAGACAAGTGACAAGTTTAAAGAAAACCCTATAAACTTGACTTTGGCCTTGACTATGCTCCATGTATCACTAACACACTTCTCTGGTGCCTTACTTTTCCTGCTGCTTTTATTGCAATAAATGTAACCATAGTGTGTTAGAAAATTTTAATAAAGTTATATAAAGGAGGTAATATTTAATAATCTGTTTATTTCGGATCCATCTTCCTTTTTTTTTTCCTCTCGCAGGCTCTTACTGACTTGCTGTCTTTTCCAGTATTATGTTCTGTAAAACCTTTTGCTATCACTGGGTGACATTTGTGGTACCCTCGTAGGTTCTGTGTTATACCACTAAGTGAGAAACCTGGTAAATGTGAACACAATGCTGAGTTGATCTCTAAATTACCATTTCTGTATTTTCAGTGAATGACGAACCCACTGCAACCACCGATCCCGAAGAACCCTCTGTTGTTGGTGTGGCATCCCCGCCTGTTGCAGTGTCCAGTGTGACCCCAAACCCCACCACTGCGGCTGTCCCTGCCACGGCCACGCCGGCCGAAGGGGAGGAGCCCAGCACTTCGGGCACTCAGCAGTTCCCCGCTGCTGCCCAGGCCCCCGATGCTCTGCCTGCTGGGTGAGTAGCCTTCTGTCCCACTGCAGCACCCCCTGACCCCCTAGAAAAAACCAACTGGGGCTCCTTCACCAGGGCAGAAACAACGTGGTTATTCATTACCTGGTGGCTAGCAGTCCCTGGGGAGGCTGCCATGCATAGGAGCGAGGAAGGTGTGGAAGGACTCCTCCTTCTACATAAATCTTGAAAAAGACCTAAATCATCTGGGGCTGAATCAATGCTACCTTATACGGTGACTTGAAATGAACAGCTCGACTCAAAGAGTGTAGCTGTTATGGAACAAGGAGCTCATTTTGCCCTCCAGAATCACTGGGTTTGCCCAGATCCTGCCTAGAAAACAGCTTTTCTCCCTTGCATTTTATCTCAATGGCCCATGGAGGGCTTTAGGCCCTGAGTATTACTGTATGTTTTTCCACGGCTAGGGCTGATGTTAACGTGGACTCATAGTTTTCCTGCCACCTTTTCGTTCAGAATGCAGTCTGATGCAAAAGGCCTTGGGTGACATGAAGATGGCCCCAGTAGGCCAAAAGCAAGAGGAAATGAAGTGTAGGGACCTGGGAATCAAATAGATCTGGATTTGAATCCTAACTTGACCCTTTATGACCTTGCCCAAGTGACTTACCATCTAGGTAAGGTAGAGGTGATAATCATGCATAGCTACCTCCCCAGGAATTTGTTGTTGTTTAGTCACTCAGTCATGTTTGACTCTTTGTGACCCTGTGAACTACAGCATGCCAGGCTTCCCTGTCCTTCACCATCTCCCAGCGTTTTCTCAAACTCATGGCCATTGAGTCAGTGATGCTATCCAACCATCTCATCCTCTCCCGCCCCCTTCTGCTCCTGCCCTCAGTTTTTCCCATCATCAGGGTCTTTTACAATAAGTTGGTTCTTTGCGTCAGATGGCTGTGGTGTTGGAGCTTCAGCTTCAGCATCAGTCCTTCTAATGAATGTCAGGATTGATTTCTTTATGGGACTCCTATAAGACAGTGTATGTGAAGCCCTCACCCAGTGGTGAGTGTTACACCTGGTGAATGATATTTTTGAAGTGGTTATGAAAGAATCATAAAAGAAGGGAATGGTTCTGAACTGGGAAACAGTCTTATCTCAGGGCTCCTAATCACTTGTCAGGGCCAATTCCATGAGGTCCCACCGCCCATCCTGGTTATCAGCTTGGAACCAGGGAAGCCATTGTGATAAAGGGAAGGATGGTATACTGATGTATAATACACCATACTGTTCTTCAGCCATTTTAGAAAATCCCATTGTCCAAGCAAACAAAAAATCCTAAATCTGAAGACATTTGGGATTTTTATCACTTATATCTCGCCTTCCTATCATCTGGGACACAACTCAACTTACATTTCTTAACAAAACAATGAACACATGAAAAATATCACAAATGGTTTTTAATCCCTCAGACCCGTAGAGAATCAGGGGTACTGAGAGCTGGCTCCAGAGTCTTCTGTGAAATTTTTCATTTTGTGAACAGATTTATAACTACTTGCTTGTGTGCACCTCCCTTCCTACAGAGGTTTTTTTTTTTTCCTTGTGTATGTGGTAAGGGATACTCGAAAGACCTTTGTTTGGTTTATAATTTGAAATCTGTATATAATTTGGGAGGAGCAGAGTGGGATCATTTTGGCAGAGGGAGAGAAGATGGCTGCCCGGTGCCTCAGGAGCCTGTTTGCTTTCCGCTGAGCAAAGCCTGGAAGGCAGTCTCCCTCCCGTGTGTCAGTCACAGGCAATTAGGGCTACTGGCTCAAGGCGTCTTTATGTAGGGCGTGTGTGAGGGTTACTGTTCTCCTGGATTGGGCCCTTCCTGTTTGCAGGCAGCTGGAAAACTCCAGGCCCTGAAAACACTCTTTATTCTGAGTCTGGCGGTCAGAGCAGCTCAGAGAAGCTAGTTTTCCTGCTTGGCCTCCCACCCCACCCCCAACCAGAGGCCGAACTGCTTCTCTTGGGTAGAGTTTGAATAGCATCTTCTCCCTGGAGCGTTTAGAATGGGATGGTAGGTCTGAGGAGACTGCTTCCCACTTGAACACGAGTGATGGTCCGGAGAAGGGCATTGAGACCCAGTCTTGCCACCCAGAGGGGCTTCCAGGTGCCCACTGGGAGTCCTGGTACTTTGCGGGCTGTCTCAGGGCCTGGCGATTGCCACTGGCAGTGCTGAGTGCATGGCGGTGAAGCTGGCAGGCTTTCAGTTCTCTGCTCTGTGATGACAAGCCAGAAAGGGCACACTTTCCACCCCAAGCCTTCCAATTTACAGACCTGCCGTCTCCACCCTAGCAGCTTACTTACAAGTTTAGGAGATCCAGACAAGATGGATCATCCCTCCCTTCTTGGTATTTTACATTCAGGAGTCAGGGGAACCACTTTTAACCTTTTAAATAAAATTCTGAACATAACATTTCACCACCTAGAATGCCTCACTGGTTTCCTCTTGTCTTTAGGAGTCAGTTCTCAAATCCTTAATAAGACCTGAAAAAGCTCTGCAGGACAAGGCCTCATCTACCCCTCAAACCTTCCATGGAAGACACTCTTTGCTTTGCTCTCTAAGCTCTACCCATAATGACTTATTTTAGTTTGACAAGTATAGCACCCTTTCTCTGGGTTGGGGACTGTCATGCTAGTTACTGCTCTCTGAAACCTTCCTCACCATTTGTCTGTTAATTTCTATCCATCTTCAAGTCTCAGATTAATCAGCACTTGCTCTGGGAATCCTTCCTCAATCCCCAGTAGACAAGGTCAGACCGCTCTGTATATTGCAATTCTTCTCACACACATAATTGCGTGTTCTGCGTCCCTCTACCCAGCTGGGCTGTAAATGCCAAGATGGCAAGGAGCCTGGCACAAAGTCAGCTCCCAAGACATTCTTATAGTGCATTAATGAACCAGTTTTTGAGGATTCCCCACGTGGCTTAGTGGTAGAGAATCGGCCTGCTAATGCAGGAGACGCAGAAGACACGAGTTCCATCCTTGGGTGGGGAGATCCCCTGGAGGAGTCAGTGATAACCCACTTCAGTATTCTTGCCTGGAAAATCTCATGGACAGAGCAGCCTGGCGGGCTTCAGTTCGTGGGGTTGCAAAGAGTTGGACATGCCTGAACGACTGAGCAACAGCAATGAATCAATTTAAATGCCATATATATATATATATATATATTTTTTTTTTTTTCCTCCCCTGGATGAATGTTTTCTGCTTCTTTGATGCCTCAAATAAAGAGGACCTATGACAGGATTTACATTTTTTCCCTAAGAACAAGACCTTAATGATTCCCTCACTAGGTTGTCTGGTTTTGGGTTCACGTATGACTCTCTCACAGGGTCGGGATGCTCCTTCCTGCTCAGTAGGGGTCTTCATGCCTGGGAAACA
Organism: Nanger dama; assembly: GCA_917880005.1. Lineage (NCBI taxonomy): Eukaryota > Metazoa > Chordata > Mammalia > Artiodactyla > Bovidae > Nanger > Nanger dama. The sequence goes on from CAKJTW010000012.1 coordinate 36,553,070, forward strand.
CTGCAGAGCATGTCTCCCTCTTTGTGTGGCCTTTGTGAGCCACGCTAGACTGCTTTTTGGAAACATCTGACTCTGTCTCTTTCCAGCCTTACCTTCACAACTCCTTCATCTCCTTCACAGAGCAGTCAGGCACAGTTCACTTGGGGATGCCAAGGGCTTATTTTTCCAGTTGCCACATGGCCTTTCTGAAACTTGCAGCAGATGCAACTGGTCATAAAGATGTCACATCCGCCTGTGTTTTAGTGACTGAAGGCCACCGAAACCTGGGCTGCCTCAATCCAAACAGAACACCCTTTATCCCTTTCCTCTCTCCCGGTCTCCAAACCCTCCTCCTGCCTTCTGTACCTTTTAATTTAATTAGCGGAAAGAAGCCAATTGGAAGGGCGTGGCGCTTTCAGGCTGCGAACGCCTGTCAAGGGAAGGGTTGCCAGCCAGGCTCGAGAGACGTGGTGAGATAGTGGCTTGGGTGAAGGGCAGTGGGGAGGGAGGCCTGCTTTGATCAGCTGGCCCTGCATCTGGTTTTTATCAGCAGGGAGCCCACTTTGGGGACCAAATGCTCATTAACAGACCGTGTGTACATGGCTTAGATAAACTCCAAGCGCGTCCCGGCCCCGCTGCTCGCCCAGGCCCTTGCGCACAGGGCGCATTATTCCAGCCTGGCAGCCCGCGCCGCTCTGTGGTTCCTTACATAAGGGAGGCCGTTGTGTTTGGACTCTGCCGGCTTAGCTCAGCACTGCCATTTCACACCATCCCTCTCCTCCCGCAGTCATTGGCTGCCCCTGCTGTTCCTGCCTCAGGAGAATTAGTTGAGGAGGGTGTTCCTCGGATCTGTTGGATTTGCCATCTCCCCCCCACCCCCAGGGCCAATTCTGCAGACCTAGAGGTCCTTTCTCCAGGTGGTCCTTGACACACTATCAGGGATGACAACCTGGTAAGAGTTCTTTGATGTTTTCTTCGTGGAGACACTTTAAGAGACATTGGAATTTGCAGCTTCTCTGCTAAGTTATAAACCAGCTGCTGCCATTGAATTTCATTCCAAACTCAATTTTGACGCTAGCCAAAGATCCTTACCCAAGGAGTTTTAAAACAGTGCTTTTCAAACTGTCTGTGAAAAGCTAGCCCTTTTCTCCCCCCACCGCCCACTGTTTTTGTTTGTTTTAATTTTTTTCAGTCCCTTATGAACTCTTACTTTGGTCTTCTATTTAATGAAACAGATCTACAGATCATATATTTGGATGTTGTGGCAATGTCAAATTGGTACAGAAGTTTCTAAAAGCCTACAAACTTCTGAACTTCAGTGGTCACTGAACAGTAACAGTGTGAGCCATGGACCATACTTTGAGTAGCAAAGGATTAAAGGATTATACTGGGAGAATCTGTCCCTTTGTGCTAAGTAGTATGGTTTAGTTCTTGGCTCTGCAAGGATTATTACATGCTTAGGTAATGCCAGATAGTACATGTTACTGGCTTCTTCCTCCTCATCTCAGAATGAAATCCTTGTTTCTACAGATTCTACTGTGTCAGGGCTGGCTCATGAGTTCTCGCCCTGCTCTATGTATGTTTTCGTGTGTAATTAGGAATTGATTTTCATTTTACTGCACTTTCTTGAGAGCTCCTCAGGAGCTGGTGTTACTGTGTCCTCCATTTTTGTATTCCTAGCACCTAGCATAGTACTTGGCTTCTAGAGAGATGAGTGAGAAGTGGCTGTTGAATGATAAGTGTTTTCATTCTCAAAAGCTATTACAATTTTTATAGTTTTTTTTTTTAATTGGGAAAAAATAGAAGAAACAGAACAACAACAGTAACAGACACCCACCTAGAAGTAACCGTTGGCACTTTTCATGCACCTTGTATCTATTTTTGCCTGACCATTAGTAATTGTTAACACATGTTAAATGCTTCCAGCGTGCTGGGAGTGCTAGGTTTTATAGGTTTCATTTCAGTCTTCGTGGCACTCTATAGTAGTTACTACACTGCTGCTGCTGAGTTGCTTCAGTCATGTTTGACTCTGTGCGGCCCCATAGACAGCTGCCCACCAGGCTTCCCTGTCCCTGGGCTTCTCCAGGCAAGAACACTGGAGTGGGTTGCCATTGCCTTCTCTAATGCATGAAAGTGAAAAGTGAAAGTGAAGTTGCTCAGTGTTGTCCGACTCTTAGCGACCCCATGGACTGCAGCCTACCAGGCTTCTCTGCCATGGGATTTTCCAGGCAAGAGTACTGGAGTGGGTTGCCATTGCCTTCTCTGAGCTACTACACTACTTTTACCCTTATTTTGCAAATGAGGAAACAAGTCTTTTGCCCAAGACCACATGTACAGACATGTACATGTAAACGTTAAACATACATCTACCAGAATGTAATAATCTTAGGGCATGTGCTTTTAAATTTTATTTTTTAATTGTAAAATATTTTAAGCATGCAAATAAGAATAGAAAATAATATAAGAAATACATGTGGGCTCCCCAACTCAGTCTTATCCAACTTTAGCACTATGCTGCATTTAGTATAAACCTCCTCCTCCTCACCTTGTTTTTTAACCTCTTGATGAAGAAGACATTATAAATAAAGTTAAACGTCCCTGTGAATGCCTCCTCGATCCCATTCCCTATATACAGAGATACATGGAACTGGGGACATTCATTTAAACTGCTCTATGGTATTCTGTTGTATGAATAGGTAAAATTTTATTTTTATAACTAAAATTTATATTTGCCATATATGTGATAGATATGTAAATATAAAAATAATATTTTACGTTTGTGTTTGTTTATATTATAATTGCCTTTATTAACAATGCTACAATGAAGTGTTTTCTGTGCCTGCCTTTTTGTGTGCATGTTAGTTTCTTTAGGGCAGGTGCTCAAACTGGAATCTCTTCTTTGTAGGAGGGTGAAGGTTTTCACTTTTAGTAGATGCTGTCAAATTGCTTTTTGAGTCAGTTCACCAATTCATACTCCATGAGCATGCATAAGCATTCCTGCTACTTTGGCCAGTCTGAGGGATGTGAATGGAGTGTCTCGTGCTGGGTTTACTTTGAATTTTCTTCATTATCCTTGAGATTAAAACAGTTTATATTTTTTTAAAGTTTGGCTTTTGAGTGTCTTTTCTTGTGAATTGCCTGTTCATTTATTTCTGTCAATTTTTCTGTTTGGCTATCTGTTGTTATAATCTGCAGGATTTCTTAATATGTGCTGGATACCAATTGCCTCTCAGTTATGTGCATTGCAAATATTTTCCGTGGCTTGTCTTTTAACCTTTTATGTTGCTTTTTATTGTACAGGAGTTCAAATTTTAAGTAGTCAAGTTTGTCCATCTTTTCATGCGCCTTTTTGTGTCTTGTCTGAAATACTTCCTTACTCTGATCATGTAAAAATTTTACATGCATGCGTTACTCCCCTGACCCCCCATGTTTTGTAGATTCTGATATGTACGTTATTTCACATTTAATTTCTTTAAAATCAAGATGTGATTTACAAGCATTAGAATGTTAAAGTTTAATTGGCAGAGTATTTTTTCTTTCTTTCTTGGTTTAAAAATCTTATAATTGGTGGCATTTTAGATTTAATGAACAATAGTGTATTTTTATTGGAGAAGGAAATGGCAACCCACTCTAGTGTTCTTGCCTGGAGAATCCCAGGAATGGAAGAGCCTGGTAGGCTGCCGTCTCTGGGGTCGCACAGAGTTGGACACGACTGAGGTAACTTAGCAGCAGCAGCAGCAGTGTATTTTCATAAAGTTTAGCTTATGCATGTTATTTTTCCACTCAGCATATTGTAAATCATATTTAAAATGACTGAATATTCATTATAGAATATTTACTAACATAATTTACTAATTTTCCATTTTAAAGCATTTAGGTTTTTTCCAGTTTTTCTGTAACATGCTACAACATACTGTGACAGATACACTTACAGCTAAGTCTTTGACACATAATTATTTCCATAGTTTATATCTTCGAAGTAGAATTGCTGAATTAAAGGATGTTCATGTAGGAGAAGTTTTTAACCAAGTTGCAAGATTGCCCTTGGGAGCGTATATATCCATTTTTTGCTCCTATCAACTATGTCTTTTAAACACTTAAATTTTTTTTAATTTAATTTTTTTGGCCATGCTATGAAGCCTGTAAGACTCTAGTTCCTTAGCAGGAACTGAAGCTGCTCCCCCTGCATTGGAAGCATGGAGTCCTAACGATTGGACCACCAGGAAGTTCCCCACCAACTTTTTTTTTTTTTTTTTACTGGAGAATAATTGCTTTACATTGTTGTGGTGGTCTCTGCTTACATAAACTCAAATCAGTCATAATGATATATATCTCTCTTCTCTCTTGAGTCTCCTTACCCACAACCCCCTCCATTGTACCCCTCTAGGTCATCACATAGCACTAGGCTGGGCTTCCTGTGTTATATAGCAGCTTCCCGATAGTTAATCTGTTTTACACAGTAGTGTATATATGTCAATGCTACTTTCTCAATTTGTCCTACACTCTCCAACTATTTTTAAAAATAATTTTATTTATTTATTTTTGTCTGTGCTGGGTCTTCACTGCTGTTTGAGCTTTTCTCTAGCTGTGGTGAGTGGGGGCTACTTTCTAGTTGCAGTGTGTGGACTTCTAATTGCAGTGGCTTCTCCTGATGCAGAACACAGGCTCTCAGGCATGGGGCTTCAGTAGTGGCAGCATGTAGGCGCAGTGGTTGTGACGCCTGGGCTTTGGAGCACAGGCTCAATAGTTGTGACCCATGGGTTTAGTTGCTCCACGGCAAGTGGAATCTTCCCAGATCAGGGATTGAACCCTTGTCTCCTGCGTTGCCAGGTGGATTCTTTACCACTGAACTACCATGGAAGCCCTCTTCACCTAGTTTTTAAGAGTGACTGTTTCCCTACATTACCAAACTTACCTACAATTTTTAAAATCTGCAAATTTGGTTTTTAAAAAAGTTTTTATTTTTCAGTAGACACCATCTCTGGGACTTGTCTTGCATCTCTGTAAAAGCATATCTTTTAATGTTGCTATCTTCCATTGAAGAAGATGGCTTTGTGGACCTTTCCAAGGCAAAAAAAAAAAAAAAAAAGGGGGGGGGGGAGTATGGTTGAAAAACGAGGAGAAAAACAGACCTTAATTCAGAGTCCTCAGTAGCTATTACTGTGCCCCCTATGCTTAGACGGCATAAAGTGCTGGTTGTTGATAGTTTTAAAAGAGGGTTAGTGTGCTTGGATTTAAAGGAAAGCTCAGTGTTTCGAGAAGGGTTCTGCGGGGAAGGTCTGAGTTTAACATACTTCTTACCCAGTTTATAGACGACCTCCTGAAGCAATGAAAACAGTGACGAGGAGATGTGTTCCATTGCACACAGATTTTTGACTCATACAACAGCCTGACAGTGTCCCTACAGAGGAAATAAATCTTATGGCTCACCTAGGAAGTGGCCAGAGCTTGGGGAATAAATGGGATTTGGTTCAGAGTTAAAATTTACTATAGGATCATAACGTAAGAAAATATGAATTTCCTGTAATGTTTGCCTGAGAGAAGTTGCAGCTTTAAGAATACCTGAATACTTTCAGTGTATTTTTCTGAAGTTTAGTTTGTATCTAAGTAACCAGCAAGGCATCTTTTGTTTACTGGTACCTAAGTACTCTGGTAGGACTTTGTTTTCTGACTAAGAGAGTGTATTTTGAATGAGAGTCAGCTTCACTAATGCCCAGTGCTTGTGTTAATAAAGTTTATTAATAAATTATAAATAATACAAGTTTATAATGCTCTTAGTAAGAATTTGTGATTCATCTCTGATCCTAAACCAAAATACTTGGACTGTCGGATTTAAATTCCTTCTCAATTTAATTTGACTCTTGGTGAAACTGTGATTCTGTCCAAACTTATGGGAGTCTGACCAAGATGTGTGTTAATCAGGATGGTTGAATATACACTGTAATGGCAAGTAACTGAGAACTGATTTTCTGAAGACCTTTTAGGAAACTTTCCACAAGAAAATGTGGTTTAGGTAACCAGACAGTGTCCTTTCAGATAACATAGAAATGACTGCATGCCATCCTGATCATGAAATTGAGATTTCTGCCTTTACCTTTTTAAATAATGATGGTGGTTTGGGGGAGGACTGGGGCATGGAAGAGATACAACTTGTTATTAATACCAAACACAAGGTCGTGTGTTTGATGCACAGCGAGGCCAGACAATACCTAAACGTTGTGGTTTGGAGGGCAGAGAAAGGTTTTATTGCAGAGCCATACAAGAAGATGGGTGGCTTGTTCCCTCTAAAATCCCAAACTCCCCAAAGGGTTTCAGCAAAGCACTTTGAAAGGCAAGGTGAGGAAAGGACATGGTTAGTTGTTGCAGACTTCTCGGTGTTGGAATCCTTTGTTCTTGCAGCTGTTCCACAGAAGTCAGGTCAGGATGTTCCTATAAACCTCCAACAAGACAAATATTATTCTCTGTTCTGAAACTTTTTATATGAATGGACTCTTAAAGGTTAGAACCTTGAGAATGGGCTATCCTGTATATTTCAGACTATATGTTACATTCTTTTACAATAGGTGCAGAGCCAACATGACTAAGCACACAGTTTAAAGTAAGAGAAACAGATCTAATATGGAGTCAGATGTGCTCTTGCCTATTACACACTGAATAAAGGACAGTTAAAATCCATAGGAGCAAAGGGAATTTAGATTTTTAAAAAAGTACAGAGATTAATTGAAACTGGAGACTGTTTTTTAAGTCCTTTCAAATAGAAAGACCCTGTGTAGTCCATGGTCCAACTGAATGTTACGCATTGAAGGCCAAGGAGCAATGTGTTGGGAAGGGACCTGAATCGAGCTTGGGCTTTTGAACACTGTTTCTGAGAGCATCAAAGAAAGCTATTCAGCGAGAGAGGATGTGACCCACGTGACCAGGATGCAGTATCGAGACCCATGGGTAGTTTCATTGAAAAGCCTTTAATCTCAGCATGAAGAAGATGCTTATAAGGTTCAGAAACCTAACCCCTGCCAGGGATGCGCTGATGAAAGGTCGCTGCCAGTATCACTTTCTTGGCATGGGGAGACCAAACCAAGACAGTCAGAAGGCTTTATCTATGTGGGTCAGCAGCTACAGAGGGGAGAGGAGAATCGGGAGGCTCATTTGATTGACGATAGAATCGACCGACTCTGCCACAGGAATGGAGGGGAGGGATTTGTATGAATTCTGAGGAGCCGTGCAGGTAGGGGAGGAGTTGAGAGTTCTCTAGGAAAAGCAGCTAGGCCAGGTCACAGATCAGGGAGGACCCACATGGACATTTAATCTGAGCAGGAGTCCAATTTTGAAAGGAAGAATGTAGATATCAAAAAAAAAAAAAAGAAAGTTAATGGAAGAAAGGTCTTATTCCTCTTGGTAACTATTTTTCTAGCTAAGCCAATTGAGAGGGTTCATAGAAGGACACTGAGATTCACCGGACAATAATAGTGCCTGAAAGAGAGCCTTTCATTTCTAAGGATCAACTGGGATCAAAGACAGGGTAGACAGGTCTTGTCTAGGCTTGGGAGGAGCAGCCATAACTCTTGAATATAAGCAAAGAGGACTTCACGCCGACAGTGCAGGAAGACCACTGTGCCAATTAAAGGGCATTTACTTCATGGAATTTTAAGAACTGTCCCTTTTTCAAATGAAAATAGTAGTCAAAGTATAATAAAACCAAAGTTCTCTCCTTGCCTCAAATGAAATAGAAAAGAAGCCAGAAGTTGAGACCACTTATAAGATGAAAGTTACAACAAAAGAATTGTTGAAATAAAGAAAAATGTGTTTTAGCACCTTTTCTCTCCAACTACAACACCACGTATTTTGTCTTTATTCAAGGGACAGCCCCACCCGCCTATTATGGTCAGTTTTCCAAACAGTGTCTGTAAAATGAGCAAAGTTGTTTTATTGGGGCTTTTGTGCCACGAAATTGCCAAGGACAGGAAGGATAGAGCTAATATCTTAGGAAATGCTGAGGAATTCTCGTCTCCTTAAATCTTTATTAGGAGCAAATGTTACCAAAGAGTGGTTTGCTACCCTTGCCTTGGAGGAGCTTCCATATTTCAGTACTTATCCTTAAGCCAAATATCTTTCTCAAGACTTTCTTTATTTCCAAATTCAGATGAATAAAGAGAGTATCAAATTTACTGCTTGATTACCAAGCAGACAGGAAGAACTTGGAGAGGTGGTGTGAAGCCATCTATGTTAGCCTCCTTTGTGGCTGAAAAGTCCCTACTTGATCCCCAGAGATGGGACACTAGCCTCTTGAAACTTGCAATATCTGTTACTCTTTTATCTTTAATTCAAAAGGGCATCGAGAGGGAGAAGAGCTTTAACTTCGCCCCTGTGTGTCTTTTCACATGATCACTTTTGCCAGAAGATTCTCCCCCCTGCTTCTTCTTTTTTTTCTTTTTAATTTGGCTATGCTGGGTCTTAGTTGCAGCACTCAGGGTCTATATTTATGGCATGTGGGATCTTTTAGTTCTGCCCTTTTAATAAAATACCAACTAAAGTGCATAGATCTTCCTTTTGCTGTGGGAAGAGCTAGAGCACCTGGGCCAGGTTACCAGTAACCGCTTCAACCAGAAGCTGGAGTGAGAGTATATAATATAGTGTTAGTCATTCAGTTGTGTCCAACTCTTTGCGACCCCATGGACTGTAGCTCGCCAGGCTCTTCTGTCCATGGGTTTCTCCAGGCAAGAATACTGGAGTGGGTTGCCGTTCCCTTCTCCAGGGGATCTTCCTGACCTGGGGATCAGACCTGGGTCTCCTGCTTTACAGGCAGATTCTTTACCATCTGAACTACAGGGAAGCCCCAGGGAGCAAGAATACCCAGGAGAACAAGCGTCCTTGAGCACATTTTAATGGTGTTTGTAGCACTCTGGTCCTCAAACCAGTAGTGGATCCCTTTTGAGAGGAGGGAATGTGGAACAAGCAGACCTCAGTGCTCCCAGGGAGAAGCCTTCTAGTGGTGCTAAGTGTGTAGCCTCTTCCTATAGATGATATCTGAGCAGGGGCTTGTGATTAAAAATGGAGCCTAGAAATGAACGAGGTGGAATTTACTGTAATGTCTCCCCAGTCCTCATGATCCTGTAGGGCTCCCTACCTAGACTCCCGTGCTAGGGAGAGCTGTTCACATTGCGGTGGGTGGCGGAAAGGCACCCGACACCTTGTCTGCTGGGTTGTGGGTTCCTTATAAGTTCCACTTGCCCTTCCTTTCTTCCTTTCAGGGGTCCATGGTAAAACTCATAGGCTAGAGAGTCTGAGCTGAGTTTTATTTAGCCCCTCTGAGCCTCGGTTTCTTCGATGATGATGGCATGTCCCACCTTAAAGGATGGAGGCAGGACTGAATGAGGTAAAACAGGAGCCTGCAACTGATTGTGGATGCTCCGCGCGTGGTGATTACCCCTTCCCATTTTTGCTTTGAAAACCCTACATGTATCTCTATCTGAATTAGCCTCAGAGGGGCTCATCAGTGCTGTCCATTGATCAGATGTGAGAAACGGTATCAAATAAAGCTCGTATCTATTTGAGTAGATACACTAGGCTTAGTGATAGAAGTTAGGACATTTATTTCAGTATATAGTCAACTCTCTGCTGTAACATATGTATTCCTAGGAATCACCACTGCCAAATCATGCAGCAAAACCACAGGGTTTATGGGAAGAAATGGGTTAAGGACATAACAGACAAAAATTTGTCAGTGACACACACACAAGAATGTAATAACATAGTAGCACAGTTTTACACATGTTAAATGATTGAGATCATAATACTACAATAAAGATGCAGGATTCCATGAGAAGGCCTGCAGTTTGCTTGTGGAAGCAGGTGCCTGAGGATTAGAGCTTGTTGAGTGTTGTCTTAAAGTGCTACAAGGAGGGTTTTCTGAACTCAGACGGGAGTTGTAACACCAGATGTGGGTGAGTGTGATATGTAACATGCTCCAAAGTGAGGTAGCCGGTAGATGTGTGTGGTTTTTGTGTTCCTACAATACTGGGTTCAGCCCAGGGAAGTCTTCTGTGTTCATATGGTATGTTTAGAAGACAAATACATGCACAGCAAACACAAAATTCACATCATGCTCACTTTCCCTTAAGTATCAGATCACACTGGCATAGACTTATGTCTTTAAAATAAGCATTTCAGCAGAAGTGACTGTACTAGATTCCTGGTAAAGTCCACCTTCCTCTTGGCAGTACCCAAAAGTAGAAGTAGATAAAACCAGTGTCAAACATAAAGACTAAGGGACCATTTGCATCCTTTATAAAATGGTAATAATTTTATAAACAAAGATAAACCTTTACATCCCTTCTATGTAGGTCACTGTATTCTAGGCCAGTGGAGTTCCTGTCAGACTGTGTTGAATGTGGGAATAACAGGAGTATGGGGATGGGTGGTCCTTGTCTGTATTTTGTAGTGATTTTGCCTTTGGATCCACTGCTTGGATCATCTGCTACCTTGTCTTTCTGCCATTGGCACAGGTGAGCCACCCTCAGCACCCACACACAGAGACAGGGGTGGAAAAGCCAATAAATAGCAGTTTGCTGTGTTTCTTGGTTCATCCAGATCTCTTTTAAAGACCCTCTGTAAATGAGTCCTATATTTTAAAAAGAAATGTGATCTTGAATATATATGATGCTAGGAGAACAAGGGAATTGTATGATTTGTGACTTTAAGAGGTAATAGGTTACAAGGGCGGGAGAGTCCATGGGTGAACTTTAGGTGTGGGGGTCTGTGAATCCCAGAAACCGCACACATTTTTGTTGGTAACCGCATTTTGGAGGGAAAGAGTCTTCAGCTTTCATTACCTCCCTAAAAGGACCTTTGATCCCCAAATGGCCAGTAAACAGTGATTTGGAAAGATCCATGGGAATGTAGATTCATAGGGGTTGTGCAGGGGAATTTAGCACTGTCTGTGGGATATCTAATAACCTTGAGTCCGTAGAGGGGAGTTCTTCTAGTTTTCTCAAGAAGCAGGCATGGGTCCCGTTATCAGGGATGGCGTGGAGCTGGTCTGACCAGCGGGTTGGTCTTGCATGGTGTCTTTGATGTTTCCTGTCAAATTAGCCACATCAGTAGTGAAGGATGCCATTGAACCAGGACTTAATGCCTTTCACCAGCACATCTCATGCCTCCCTTGACTTTATTTTGCAGATGGGAGCAGCGAGAGCTCCCCCAACGGCCGTGTCTATTATGTTGACCATAACACCAAGACCACCACCTGGGAGCGGCCTCTTCCTCCAGGGGTAAGACTTGGACCAATGAGCCTCGAGGCTCTAGAATGGGCACCAAGAGTGCCCCATTGGCTTCTCCACCACTCTGCCACAATCATCTCTCTATTTCCCCCCACTCTCCTCCTTTCTCTCTCTTTTCCCCTCCTCCCAGAGTCCTCCTCTTCTGTGGTCTCTGCTCTCTCATTCTACTTTCCCTTCTCCCTCCATTTGTTGCCTTGGCCATGGGAGTTCTTTTCTTTCTTATTTATTTGACTGCACTGGGTCTTTGTTGTGACATGCAGGATCTTCGACCTTTCTGGTGCATGTGGGATCTTTTAGGTGCATCACTTGGGATCTAGTTCTGTGCCCAGGGATCAAACTCAGGCCCCTGCATTGGGAGCATGGAGTCTTAGCTACTGGACCACCAACATAGTCCCCTGGCCCTGGGCTTTCTTAAGTGATATTCAGAGCCCCGTGGCTGTTGAGTTCTAGAGGAAGGAGGGCTTGGGAGGCCTTTGAAGCCATTGGTCTCTCAGTGGCTTCAGATATTTCACCTGCAGAAATAACCTATAGGGTGCAGTTTTCAGTTTCAGCAGACGTAGCAAAGTATAGGGACATTTATCCTGGGTCCCTTGACTGCTTTTCCTACCCACTTTAATTCTCATTTCTTAGGACATACTAGGATATTCAGAGCATCTGTGGGGGGAATAGAGTGCACAAGGAAGCCAAGATAGAGAGGGTGTCGATGAGTTTCGTGGCACCCTGCATCCCGCCAGCCCCTGGAGACAGTGCGGCGTTCGGCTGGGCTTTGTGAGAACACAGCTAAGTTCTCCAAAACCCGAGGATGAGTGAGGCTTCCAAGTAAGGGAAGACTGTCCAAGTTCAAGGAGAAGGGGTTTGGTTCCCTGCCTGCCAGGGACAGAAAGTTCTTTCCACATGTGTCTCCCAGTCCTGAGAGCTTTTGAAAGGGAATGTATTCTGCTCTCTGGAAAGAGTCACCAGTAGAGCAGCTATGCAGGCCTCCTGTGCAGAACATGAACGCCGACTCCCTCTTCCGAAGCTGGTGAGGGGAGAGGATGTCAGAGTGGGCATGGAGAACCCTGTGCTCTGTTTTGTTCACCTGTCAGGCGTGCTGGGCAAATACCACCTCATTTCCCAGTCCTACAAGTGTCCATGCATGGACTGCTTTTAGTTTCCGTTTCCCTAGTGTTTTCCTTTCCTTCCTTGTCCTTGTGAAAGTCACACTCATAATCCACCATCCTTAGTTCTCACGGCTCCCCCTTCTCTTTTCTTAAACAAAAGAAACCTCATTTATTTTATTTTTTCTACTATTTATTTATTTGGTTGTGTCAGGTCTTAGGTGTGTCATGCAGGATCTTTCATTGCAGCACACAGACTCTACTTGTAGTGCGTGGGCTCATTTATTCCATGGCATGTGGGATCTTAGTTCCCCAATCAGGCATCAAGCCTGCATCCCTTGCATTGCAAGGCGGCTTCTTAACCACTGGACCACCAGGGAAGTCCCTGTTTTCTCCTTTGATTTAAAGTCCAAGGAACTTAGCAAAGTTAAATGTTGACTTCTTAGAAAAAAAATTAAAATTTTATTATGTAAATTCTAGAAATATTCATATTGAAGTTTTTGAATGTGCACAAAGAATCCCCACACTCTCAATACCTAGCTTCAATAATTATCAGCTCAAGGCCATCCTTGTTTCATTTGTACCAGGAGTTGGCAAACTGTGGACCTGTTGGCAAAATCCACCTGCCACCTGTTTTCATAAATAAAGTTTTATTGGAACATAGCCCCTCTCATTTGTTTACTTGTGGTCCCTGGCTGCTCTCGTGCTCATTGGGAGAGTTGAGTAATTGTGACACAGACTGTGTAGCCAGCAAAGACTAAAATATAGTTTACTTTGCGACCCTTCATAGAAGACATTTGCTAACTCCTGCTCTGTTATCCTCGTTCACCCCTCCCCACCCCCATCTTAGATTATTTTGAAGCAGATCCCAGACATCATATTATTTCATCCAAATTTCAGTATACATGTCTAAAAATGTTCTCTTTTAAAAGTAAAACCACTGTATTTTTAAGTGTTTACCTACTACCATCAAATACCCAGTCAGTAGTCAGATTTCTCCAATTGTCTGACAAATTAATCATCAACTTTTAACAGAACGTGTCGCACACTTGTACTTTGTGTGTTTACAGCACATATAACTCTTTCAGTGTGCTGGTTGCTTGCCTCTTAACCTCGCTGGTTTATAAGTTATGGAAGCCTTGACCTGGTGAACATATGATGATATCTAAATGAAGATATTTAATAGTGTCTTCTAAGAAGGACTGAGGATTTACTCTTAGTTTAAGTGTTGAGGTGGGATACTAGAGCCAGCTTTCTTTTTTTCGAGAGAGTTACAATGAATTTTTTTTTTAGAAAAGGTTCATTTATTTATTCTTGGCTGTGCTGGGTCTCTGCTGTGTGTGGGCTTTCTCTAGCTGTGGCAGGTGTGGGCTACTCTTGTGGGGCACAGGCTCTAGGTGCTCGGCTTCAGCATGAGGGCTCCGTACTTGTGATGTGAGGGCTTAGTTGCTCTGTGGCATGTGGGATCTTCCCGGACAGGGATCAGATCGGTGTCTCCTGCATTGCAAGGTGGATTCTTAACCACTGGACCACCAGGAAAGCCCTGTAATGTTTTATTGGCTCATCTCTGTGCCCTCTATAGCCCATGAGTTCTTCCTGAGCTTTAGGCCCTTTGAACTCCTGGCACTTAGTTCTACGATGTAATAGGGAACCTAGAGAGAACAGAATGCTCAAGCTTTCATCGCTAATTAATGGGAGAAGTTCTGCTCTAGGGAAGTATCACCATAGTGAGAGAAATCTTGAAACTACAGATGGAGCCATTGCATTGTATCAGCAGTCCTACTCATCCGGGAGCGAGACTGAGCCGAAAGAGTCACTTTATTGTCCATCCCTGTCTGACCCATGGGACTCTTGTATAAAGACCAGTCATTTACATGTTTTATCCTCACATTTAGAATCACTATTCCAGTAGAATAAAGGTTGAAATGCTTATTGTCTTAACTTGTTCATAGCTTACAAAAGTTCTTGCCACTTAATAATACCATATTACATAAAAACATCTATTTCTGCTTTATTGACTATGCCAAAGCCTTTGACTATGTGGATCACAATAAACTGGAAAATTCTGAGAGAGATGGGAATACCAGACCGCCTGACCTGCCTCTTGAGAAATCTATATGCAGGCCAGGAAGCAACAGTTAGAATTGGACATGGAACAACAGACTGGTTCCAAATAGGAAAAGGAGTACGTCAAGGCTGTATATTGTCACCCTGCTTATTTAACTTCCATGCAAAGTACATCATGAGAAACACTGGGCTGGATGAAGCACAAGGTGGAATCAAGATGGCCTGGAGAAATATCAATAACCTCAGATATGCAGATGATACCACCCTTATGGCAGAAAGTGAAGAGGAACTAAAAGCCTCTTGATGAAAGTGAAAGAGGAGAGTGAAAAAGTTGGCTTAAAGCTCAACATTCAGAAAACAAAGATCCTGGCATCCGGTCCCATCACTTCATGGGACATAGATGGGGAAACAGTGGACACAGTGTCAGACTTTATTTTTCTGGACTCCAAAATCACTGCAGATGGTGACTGCAGCCATGAAATTAAAAGACACTTACTCCTTGGAAGAAAAGTTATGACCAACCTAGACAGCATATTCAAAAGCAGAGACATTACTTTGCCAACTAAGGTCTGTCTAGTCAAGGCTATGGTTTTTCCTGTGGTCATGTATGGATGTGAGAGTTGGACTGTGAAGAAGGCTGAGCACCAAAGAGTTGATGCTTTTGAACTGTGGTGTTGGAGAAGACTCTTGAGAGTCCCTTGGACTGCAAGGAGATCCAACCAGTCCATTCTGAAGGAGATCAGCCCTGGGATTTCTTTGGAAGGAATGATGCTGAAGCTGAAACTCCAGTACTTTGGCCACCTCATGCGAAGAGTTTACTCACTGGAAAAGACCCTGATGCTGGGAGGGATTGGGGACAGGAGGAGAAGGGGACAACAGAGGATAAGATGGCTGGATGGCATCATTGACTCGATGGATGTGAGTCTGGGTGAACTCCGGGAGTTGGTGATGGACAGGGAGGCCTGGCGTGCTGCAATTCATGGGATCGCAAAGAGTTGGACACAACTGAGTGACTGAACTGAACTGAACATATTTGAAGGTTGCTAAGAGAATAAATCTTAAGAGTTCTCATCACAGGAAAACAAAATTGTAACCATGTGCAGTGACAAATGTTAAATACACTTACTGTGGTGATTGTTTTGCAGTATATACATATATTGAATCTTTATGTTGTAAAGATAAAACTTAAACCTATTATAATGTTACATGTCAGTTAGATCTCAGTTAAAAAAAAAAAGCAACCAGTCATTTTATCCAGGAGCAAAAAGTGTTGGACCTGGTAATTCAGAATGAGCGTGATGATTTTTCTTCAGACACTCTTAGGTGGTTCTCAGACCAGAGGTGAGCAGGGGGAGTAGGTACTGTAGAGCCTGGTATTGGGGTCCACTGTCACAGAGGACTCCAACTTGGCCTTTAAGAAAGGCTGGGGGTGGACTTGAGTGGAAAGAGGAAGGTGACCCAGGTTAGGGGAACAGTGTGAATGTGAAAGGTGTATTTATGGAATGATACAGGGAGCAGTTTTGGTGGAGTGGAGGGTTTGTGTGAAGCAGAGATAATCAAAGTGTGTCTAGTAAGGCCCTTGGTTTTGGTGCATTTGCCCCCGGAATCAAACAGCATGAAAGAGCCTTCAACTGCTGCTCTGTTTTTATCTATTGCAATTCTGCGTAAGATTTCACCTGCTGTCAAGGGTGTGATTATGCTGTTTGACAATCTGAAATTCACCAATGCAGAGGACTTCTAGTTAAACATATGGATCAAACATGTTTATTTCCATTCCTTCTTGAAAACCCACTAAAATGGCAATAAAAGTTATTTTGAAAAGTATAATGATAAAGGCATGGAAGAGGAGAAAAGGCATATGGGAGATTGTAATCAAAGTTTAGTTGCTGGTGGATAAATGGTAGAACTGAGAAAGCTGAAACCCAAGCTTCCAGGGTGGGGTTTTCACCCAAAAGGCAGCCAGTCTGCACCATGGAACCCTAGAAAGCCTCAGCCGTCAGGGATATACGGGATATGTGTGTGTGAATGTGTTATGTGTAATGAGACTAAAAACCTGAAGTTTAAAACTTGTGCAGGGAGCAGCTAGATTCCTAGGTTGTCAGCCATCACTCCCAACGCCCTGCCACACGCATGTGCACATACACACATGCAACCACATGGCTGCTGCTAGTGTAAGAAGTTTCTGGTAGAACAGAACCAGTGTGGTGAACATGGTCATAGCTGAAGGCAGAGATGAACTCAGGAAAAGGGATTAAGTGAGAATGCTATCCTCAGGGAAAAGATTGGAAAGTGGTTTTTTTTTTTTCCCCCCTGGGGTAGTGACAGGTGGCTCAGTTGGTAAAGAATCTGCCTGTGGTGAGGGAGACCTGGGTTCGATCCCTGGGTTGGGAAGATCCCTTGCAGAAGGGAATGGCTACCCACTCCAGTATTCTGGCCTGGAAAATCCTATGGACTGTATAGTCCATGGGGTCACAAAGAGTCAGACACGACTGAGCGATTTTCCCTTTCACTTTCTTTCAGTGACCAGTCTAAGGGGAGAAAACTACAGATCATATTTGGGGATCTACTAGTGAAACAACTAAGCAAATCCAGAAATCAGCTTTTAGACATGTTAGCACTCAGGTATGAGGATTAATATAAACACATCATCAGATATGCGGGGTTTCAAAAATTAACTTTGGTCCATCCTCTCTCAGAAACTCCTAGCTGTTTTCTTCCACCAGACAAGAGGAAACAGAGAAAGAAATCGTGAGATGCAGGACACAGGAGACTGACTCAGCTCAGGGGCCAAGAGGAAGATGAAGGAGCATGACTTAGGACAGGAATGTAGAGCAGGCCTGGAGAGCAACTGTCTGCCCAAGACAAAGGGTGCTGGACAGATGAGGCCAAGAGTTAAGTGACCCTGGGTGGCACCTGCCCTGTCAAGAGTCTGGGGCTGAATTCGTGGCAGGTCCTTGAAGTCCAAGCTGAATAAAACATGCAGATCTTAACTGCAGAGAAAAAGAAAAAGCTGTACAAGTAAGGATGTGTATGTATAGTGTTCTACAAAGTTATAATCCAAACTCTGGATATTGATTTAATGATGCTTTTCTAAATTGGGAGGACAGGAAAGGAGAGAGCTTTGTGCGTGTTAGCCGGTAGTGTACAAGAACTAATTCTTGAGCTTCAATAGTGGCAAGTCCATAGTAATCTCTGACTTGGCAGAAATCAAGAAATTATGGAGTAAACATTTATTTAGAAGATATAATCAAGAGTTGAAGGTAATTGTCGCCCCCAGGAAGCAGAATTCAGCGGTGGAGGGGGGGGCAGGAGACACTGGTTTTCATTGTCTCTCCCGTAGTACTGTTTGTGTTTCAAACTGTAGATACATGATTCCTTTGCTAACAACTAAAAATAAATAAAGATCACCCGATGGGAGAATTGATGAGAAAGGTGGGAAGGTTCCAGGTTATTGTGAGCCTTAAATACTACTTTGACATTTTTGACTCCAGCGTTTCATAAAGGGTCAGTCTGCTGGGGTTACCCTGATGGTAGTTTATGGGCTGGATTGCATGGGAAGGTTCATTCAAGGATACCTGGACATGGAAACGGAAAGTCAAGGACAGGGAGACAAAATAAAAAGAAGCCCCGGGGCTGAGCGGCTTACTGACATCAGTGGGAAAGGGAAAGTCAGCAGTGATGGTGTGGTTGCATTCCTGGGTGGAGGACTACTGGGAGGAAGACAGTGGAGGTTCAGGTGTGGCGAGAATGACGGCCTTTAGGTGAATCCAGAGTGATGTCTGATCATGGAAGCAAGGTAGTCCAGCAGGCAGAATCCATGTACAATCCAGGAACGGGCCTTGGGAGGTGAGGAGAAGCCAATTTCAGGGAGGCTTTCAGGTTGAAAGAATCACTGAAGAGGTGGCAGCAGAAGTCAGCTAGGAGGCTAACCCTGAAAGCTGAGGAAGTCCAAGTATCAGTCAGCCCAAAGCATGATAGTCTTTTGAGTAAGATCAGAGTTCAGTGATGGTGTGAGAAGGTAGTCAGGGATCAGAGACCCTCTGATACTTTGGAATCATCCAAGGTAATCCATTGTGGGTTCCTTTCTTCATTGGGTGAATCCTGTTTTCTTCAGTAGTATCTCCGTCTTATCTTCTTGAAACTCCTTTTCTTTCCCTTCTCGTTTCAGACTTATAATGGAAAATTCAGGCATACACCAAATTTGAGAGAATAGTACAGTGACTCCATTGTAACCATGGCCTGTTTCTAACAGTTAGTAAGATTTTGTTTCATCTGACCTCCCAATCTTTAGGGGAGGTGACTGATGAATTGTCAAGCAAGTCCCAGTCATCCTATCCTTTGATCTATAAATACACCACATACGCCTCTAACAGATGAGATTAAAAAAAAAAAAATCAGAATACCATTATCCCAACATAATTAGCAGGACTTCTGTTACCTCATGTCATGTGTAGTCTGTGTTCCATTTCCCTGATTGTCTTAAAAACATTTGCACACTTGATTTGTTTGAATCAGATCCAAACTCAAGATCAACACATTGCTTTAGGCTGATACTCTCATAAGTCTCTCTTAATCTGTAAGTTCCTTCAACCTTTTCTTGCCTTTTTTTTTTAATAACTATATATTTGTTGAAGATCTTGGACATCTGTCTTGTAGAAATTCTCACATAATGAATGTGGCTGATTGTGATTCCTGGTATTGTCTTACATGCTCCTTTATTCCTTAGCTTTCCTGGCAAACTGGTCATTAGATGTGGAGGCTTAATTAGATTTAAATTCATTTTTAAATAATTGAAATATAATTTACCTACAGGAAAAAAGATCTCTGTTATGCAGTTCACTGAGTTTTGACCAATGCATATATACATTCATGTCACGCACACTCCATCAAAATGTAAAACGTTTCTGTC
Source organism: Nanger dama (assembly GCA_917880005.1). Classification (NCBI taxonomy): domain Eukaryota; kingdom Metazoa; phylum Chordata; class Mammalia; order Artiodactyla; family Bovidae; genus Nanger; species Nanger dama. Next base: position 36,572,398 of record CAKJTW010000012.1, read on the forward strand.
ACCCTGCAGAGCTGCCTTTCTTACTTTCTTTTGATGACTTCTTCACCATATATGTGGAAATCAAGCTACACCTACCAAGCACAGCTGAGAATTTTCACTCCCTGTTCTAGCCCTGCCTTGGAAGATCGCTTCCTCACTAAAGATAGTGTGGAGAGAGTCCTGCTGTCTTTTGCAACAACTTTTCCTATGACCAGTCAATATATTTTTGCTGGCATCTTATGTCAGGACAATTTCAGTTGCAAGGAAGAAAAATTTGGATCCAAATTGGCTTGAATAATATTTTACTGTCTCATGATCCTGGAAATTCTAGACATAGATACTGGTTTCAAGGGAACCATGACACAGTGGTTCAAACAGTATCCCCAGGGGACTGGCTTTTCCCGCTCCCCATTTTTCTGCTCTGCCATCCACTGGGTCAACTTCATATTGTGTTTGGGTCCAGGATGTTAGCCAGTCGCAGGACTGCATGCTTTCTCAATCACATCTGGCAAGGAAGACTATATTTTTCCCACTGTAAGTACTAAAAATTATGAGATTCACCCTGATTGGTTCAACATAGGTCACATGTCCACTCCCCGTCCAGTCAGCCGTTCAACCCCAGGGTCAGGAGTATAGTGAGCTGCCCCAGAGCCACTCGGATCTCTGAAATGGAATTCAGGGCCTGTTGGTAGAAGAGATTGGTTGGGGCTTCCCTGGTGGTCTAGTGGTTAAAACTTCACCTTCCAGTGCAGGGCGTGTGGGTTTGATTCCTGGTCGGGAAGCTAAGACCCCACAGGCCTCATGGTCAGAAACCCAGATCATAAGCAACAGAAGCAATCTTGTATCAAATTCAATAAAGACTTTAAAAATAGTTCACATTAAAAAAATCTTTAAAAAAAAAGTTAAAAGATTGAGATCGGTTGCTGCAGAGGCAACCACAGATGTCTGTTAGAATCATCCTGGCCCCCAAAGCCTCCATGCCTGGGCCCCACCTGGCTGTGCCTCCCTGGAGCAGCCAAGCTCCTGGGCCAGACCCTACACCAGACCTTTCCTCGCCATCCTCCTTGCCAGCCTGCCCGAAATTTCTCTGTGTGAGCGTAGGGGTGAGGTGGTCACCGTGTTCACTCAGAGCTTGATGTTTTCAGCTGGGAGAAACGCACAGACCCCCGAGGCAGGTTCTACTATGTGGACCACAATACCCGGACCACCACGTGGCAGCGCCCCACAGCCGAGTACGTGCGGAACTACGAGCAGTGGCAGTCCCAGCGCAACCAGCTCCAGGGCGCCATGCAGCACTTCAGCCAAAGGTTCCTCTACCAGGTGAGACACGGAGGCCGGCCACAGGGTGGGGGGGGAGCCTCCTGGCGCTGTGACACAGGCAGCCTCACGCATTCTCCTTCGACCTGTTCGGTTGAGTAGGGAAAATGGTGGGTAGAAATGTCAGTGCTCTGACCCTGGAGATTTTACTCATCACAGCGAAATTCCTCAAAACTCCGGCATTTCTAACTCAGTGACTCAGTGTCTTCCTTCTGTGTTTATGGACTCAGTACCTGTGTCTGAAACCGAATTTCCCATCTTCCTTCTGAGACTGGATTTCTCTTCTGGTCCTTCCATCCAGGTCCATTTATCCTGCCTTGAGACCTGAAGGTCACTGTGACCTCTCCCATACCTCACCTTTTCAAATCAAAGCAGTCACCCAAATCCTTTCCTTTCCATTGCTGCTACTGGTTTTCTTTAGAGCTTTATTATCTGACAGATTCTAAAAGCTGGAGGGGCTTTAATGTTCACCTGAATCTGGGGATGGGCAAACTATGGCTTCTGGACCACATTGGCCCCCATCTGGTTTTGTAAATTAAAGTTTTATTGGAACACATGTACACTCGGTAGCCAAGGTTTTGACTGTGGCTGCTTTTGTGCTACAGTGACAGAGCTGAGTAGCCACAACAGAGACCAGGTGACCCATAAAGTCTAAAATATTTTTTATGGCCGTTTACAGAAAAATTGTATGGACCCACCAGCTAGATCAGTTTTCTTCTATCTGATTCCTGATTTTCCCCTTCTCCCACCTGGAAGGTGAAGGCAGCCTTGGAATTGTCTTTCTGCTGGCATTCTCTCTGGTCTGTACTGTTTCGAGCAGAGCTATCTTCAAATATCACTGTCATTTTGTCACTTGTAAAAAAATCACTGTGGAGGGTTTAAGGGAAGGGGGTCTTTGCTCTGAATTGATCACTGGTTCAAAACCTCCTGTGGCCATTACCTTCAGAATAACATTAAAATTTTCTAGTCCAGGATTCAGAGTTTTGTGGTCCTGTGTCCCTTTAGGAACTTTCCTGCCTGGGTCTCTGTCTCACTGGAGCCCTTCCCAGCAACCCAGTGCTTGGTGGGGAGCCCATTTGACAGAGAGGTGGGATTCTCAAGTTATAACTCTGATTGCATTTTCTCTGAGCCCCTTGAATTTGAAGCTTGGGATCTGCAATATAGAACCTGCACAGGGTGTGGTATATTGGAAGTTGGCAACTTGTTGAGCTGGTCTATGATATTACCATGTTTAACAAATATTATTTCTATTTGAATTGAACTTTAACCCTACAACTCACGTCTAAGTGCTCAGAAAACCTGTAATTCCAATTAACTGAATAGCATTCATCATCAGCTTTGCCATCATTTCCACCTCTTTCTCTGTTCACCCAAAGCATGAGCCACCCCATCAACCATAGGACATTGCCCTTGGCTGGCTTGTTACTTCTTTTGTTCGTGGGGGCTGACTGCTCATCATATAGTGTCTCCTTAGTATGAATGAGCAGAAAGTCTGCTTTTTGTCGCATTGAGTTGCCTCCAAGGTCAGCTTGATGTCTGTCTACACCTGTGCCCCGTGGTGTGTACCTAGTTCAGCATCTATACTGCTCGGCATCTGGCCGCTCACTCCACAGCCCCTCTACATATGCTGGGTATCACGTTCTGGTATGTTTCAAAACTGGGTGGAATCTGACCCTTCCCTGCATTTTGGAAATTATTCCTGTTGAGTTGGGCCCTAAGGACTTTCCCCTGCCATTTCCTTGGTTGTTCTTGGCTGCAAAACTGGGATGGTCTGAGCAGCTTTGTCCTTTGACTTAGAGACAAGGATGCATTTTAGGAGCCTTGCATAGTTTTGTCTCCCTGCTTACCCACCTTCTCAAGTTGAAAAAGAAAGATCCATTGAAGGGCTCCTTCTTCCCCTTCCCTTCCCCCACACTGTGTGGGTTCTGTCGGTTGGATCAGATGTTTGGTGTATGAAAGGGAAGGTTCTGGAGCTCACATCTGCTTGTGCTTTTGGAGGCTTCATTGCCCTCGCCTGCCTCTCTCATTTCAACAACACTATTCTGGGCCTGCAGAGGTAGAACTTTGACTTGGAGTGTCCCCTGAAAGTAAAAGCTCAGTGCTTAAAATAAAAAGGTTCGTTCTGAGTCCTCTAACATGGTTTCCTCAGTGTGGCTGGGGACCCAGGAGGGTTCTAGACGGAGTGATGATCCCCTTTTCTCCCTGAAATAAGACTCATGTTGAAAAATGTGGTAGGCCTCTTTTTTTGGGTCAGCTCTCAATGTCTCTCTGTTGACTTCCCTCCTCTTTGGAATTGGTTTACCCCTCTTGTTTGCTGTGGTGCCATGTCCTGGTTACAAGTAAGAAGAGTCGCTTTCATAGAGTTATTTTGGGGTTTGGCCTCGGCCCAGGGTTTGACTCGGAAGACTTAAGAGCTGATACTATAGCAGTGGTTTCCCTCCCTCCTCCTCCTCCTCCTCCTCCTCCTCCTCCTCCTCCTCCTCTGCCCCTCCTGCTCCTGCTGACGCTGCTGGGCCAAAACCAGACCTTATTCTTCTTTGCTGCCCTGCAGAGAACATGAACTAGACCGTTCGGACGTGGGAAGTCTAGGGAATCCAGATGGCAGCCTCCTGCAATTCCTTCCAGCCTCAACACACACCTTTTTCGATCTCTCTGTTACTGTTCCTTTACTTCTTTTTTAAAATTAATTAATTTTGTTTAATAAATTTCCTTATTTGACTGCACTGGGTCTTAGTTGTGGCATATGGGATCTAGTTCTCTGAACAGGGATTGAACCTGGGCCTCCTGCACTGGGAGCACACACACAGTCGTAACCACTGGACCACCAGGGAAGTCACGATCATTCTTTTTTTTTTTTTTTTTTTAATATTTATTCATTTTGGCTGCGCCAGGTCTCAGTTGCAGCACGCAGGACCTTCAGTCTTTGCTGTGACTTGCGGGTTCTTTAGTTGTGGCGCGTGGGATGTAGTTCCTTGATGAGTTCCTTCCTTATTTCTGACACGTTTCCTCTCCTGATGCCCCAGCGTGCCTTTGTTACTTGTGATCATCACGTGCACACGTGTGCTTGACCCATGCTGACTTGCTTTGCCATCTGTTTTCGTGGTCTTGCTGCCATCTGCAGAGCAAGCCCAGCCTGTTCCTGTGCATATTCCTGTGCATATTCTAATTGCAAAGGACCATGCTTGCAGCCTGCTACCATTTCTGTGGCACTCCTCCTCTGCTGCCTCAGTCCTCCCCTAATAATCAGAGAAGAACAGCCAGTGTCAGCAAGACCGAAACACATCACTCTGTGGCTGCTAACGTGTGATGCAAAAGTGCTCTATCCAGAAACAGTGTTTCTTACTCTGTAAAGAGTCCCTTGGATCAAATTCTCAAGCCACCTGGGGTTTCTTCTGCGCCTACTGGTTGCATCTTTTTTTTTTTTAAAAAAGAAAGGAGCCTGCCTTCTACACTGTGTAACCTCTGTGCGCCACCCGCCCCCCTCCCAGAATTTGTCTTGCCCTCGGCTGTATTTGCTAGACATTCTTTATTTCTGAGTTGGTATCTTAAAATATTACTGGAACTTATCGCTCAGTCCCTGAGGGACTTGAACTCACATGAGCCCTCTGGCTCACGGCCTGCACCCCAGTTCTCCCCACCCAGGGACAGTTACCAGGAAAATCATTCAACAGCGTTCCTTTCTCTTCCTGATAATAAAGAAAACTATCTTGGTCTCTTGGGGTCGCTGGCACACCCCAGGGTCCCTCTTCTGCCAGCAGTCTCCCCACGCCGCTCTCTCTGTACTCTCCCGGCTGTGCTCTAGGTAGCACTTGTGATCTCTCTTTTCAGGGATGGTGTGGAAGAAGAAGAGAAGGGGCAGGTGATTGGCTCATTGCAGACATGGGATTTGGAGGTTTGGGTTTGCTGGCCAGCAAATATAGATTTTAGTTTTTTTAATGTCTCCTTGGCTTCCTTTCATCTCCTCTAAACATTTTTCAAGTTGTACTGTATACATTAGGGAAGAAATGTCTGAAATAATCAAGTGCTTTGCTGTAACTGTTAAGAGGTAAAATCATGGCTGTCGGCTTCCACTGGCCCGTTTCATTATCTGCTCATGGTTATCAGTTTCTGGCCTTTCTCCTTCCCCAGCCCCCGCACCTCCTGCCACCGTCCTGGGGAGGGGGTGATCCAATAGGATGAGAATGAGAGAGGACCAAAGGCATTTGTCAAAAAACCACCTGAATGAGAAAGAGCTGACATCGTGTAAAGTTTCTGACATTAAAAGAAGGCAAAGGTTAAGAAAGGGGCCTGTAAACAATTTTAAAATTTTTCTTCACTTATTTATGCTGCAGCGTGCAGTATTCAGGGTCTTAGTTTCCCGACTAGGGATCACACCCATGTCCCCTGCATTGGAATTGCGGCGTCTTAACCACTGGGCAACCTGGGAAGCCCCAAACATTTTTAGTTTCTAGCGCAGTAGAGGTCACAGAGGCTGTGAGGAAAGACCTTTTGGTGTGTTGATTTGTAGAGTTAGATGACTGTAAGCCCACTGAAGCCTGGTTGGTACCAGTTGGGAGCTAATTTCCCATCAGAGCTCCTGGATGCTTTGCAGATCATTTGTTTACTATGAAAACAAAACAAAATAAACAATAACAAAAACACAGAAAACTCAAATCAGCAAAAAAAGAAAATTACATCAAATGCTGCTGCTTTTAATTTCTTAAAATAATCTTTCCTTTAGTCCTTCCCTTTTGCAAGGACATTCATTGCTCCAGCTCAGTGCTTACCCACTGCTTTCTTTTGGCTTCATTATCTGAAGTGCATGTGTGTTTCACAAGGTGGTTCCTTTCCTTCGTTGCCGAGTATAGCTACTAAAAAGTCAGAGGAGCTTGGATTTTATGAGATGCTGACTCCCCTCATTTCCCCACCTCCACACACACACACACACACACACACACACACACACACACACACACACACACACACACACACACACACACACACACACACACACACACACACACACACACAAAAACTCTGAATTTGGGAGGTGTTTCCCCTCCCGTCCCCAGTAACCATCAGACAAATCTGAATTGTGGTGACAAGCGTAAGGTTGAGGGCAACGTGCCCCAAATCGAGGACAGCCTAGCATCCCACACCTTGGAGCAGTCTTACCCTGCCTCTGCTGAAAGGTGACTCCATTACATCAGGGGACCTGTGGTTTCCAGACTTAAACATCTTTGTTGCGACTTGATTTGGAAGAGATGCCCGTGTCGCCACCACCTCGGAAAGAAAGTTGCTCTGTCCTTTTAGCTGGGGGTGGAAGGGGTTTCGTTGGCCGTTGAGTTCTACCAATGTTTTCTCAAGCTGAGACTGAGCTCCATTCATTCGCCTGCCCGTGTGTGGCTCCGTCTGCCCCAGACGGGCCAGCCAGGCAGCCCGAAGTCTGCACTGAGAACTTGATCCCCTAACATAGTGATTAAATTTTAGTAAGTGAAATAAAAATGCTTCGGCAAGAGAGAGAGAGAAGAAGAAGAAGAAGGAAAAAAACAACAGAAAGAGAGAAAGCAAGCAGGGAACAATGCTTGTTTTATTTCACTCTGAAGAGTCTTTGACAGCCCCCCTTCCCTGCAGGATATGAGAACTCTCGGGCTGCTGCAGCCTGGCCCCAGGGACCCCACAGCAGAATTAGGCAGGGGGTTGGGGGCTCTAATGTAAACAGTAACCCTCAAGGCCTGGAGTCAGCCCCCCTAACCCCTGCTTCTTTCTTTCTTTCTCCTGTCTCCCCTTCTCTCTCGCCACCTCACCCCCAGCCCCACCTCCCCAGACAGGCGCCCATAGAACACTGAACAACTTCAGGTTCAGGCCGGAGGAGAATAAAGGTGCTTTGTGAAGGGAAGCCAGGCGTTCCTGGGGGAGGTGAGGGGCCCGGGGCCTGAATGTGCCCCTCAGTCCGGTGCACACACGGCTGCTCCCTCTCCCTGTGCACCCAGGAGTGGGGTGGAGGGGGAGGAGGGCCCAGCCCCCAGCCAGGAAGCCCTGGGCGTGGGCAGGGCTTGTGGGAATGATTTCATTGGAAAGGCCTGCGATATTTTTTCCCCTCCCCGTGTGTGGTTCTTGGAGAAAGTTGGAGGTGGTGGTGGTGATTTCAGTCGCCTTGGCCGCCCTGAGCAGGAGCTGAGCAGAGGCACCAGGCCGAGCTTGCCGGGCAGCCCCGCTCTGGGCCCTGCTGCCGCGCCTGGGGCCGCTCCGGCCTCGGGCCTTGGTGCCCTGGCTCACCTTCACCTGCACACCTCTCCCTCCCCCCTTGCTCCACCCTCTTCACTACCTGTCCCGGCCCTCAGTGTGCAGGGTGCTTTTGAGTTTTTTCCTTTGAAGAAGACGACTTTGGAGAGGAGCAGATGCCACCTAAGGCCCCACTGTCTGCTCTGCAAAGTGCTGAAATGTGGAAGCTAGTCCTTGGCAGTTTTTATTTTGATCTATTGATTTATTTTTATCCAGCGGCTTTTTTTTTAACCCCTGTGTTTTGCTGTGTTTCTGTGTTTAGTCTTCGAGTACTTCCACTGACCATGACCCACTGGGCCCACTCCCTTCTGGCTGGGGTAAGTATTGAGTTCTCTGTTCTGTACACTCAGCCATCAGCTGATGGCTCCATGGCGCTCTGTCCTCTTTCCCCATGCGTCTTCCTCATTCTCCTGCCTCTGTTCCCCTGTTTCCACTCTTCCCAGCACACCCTCCATACCCTCCAGGGATGCCCAGCTGGAACAGTTGCAGATGATGGGGCTGGAAGGTGGGGAAAATAGCCAAGTTCTTCTGTGCCCCTGGAACACCTCCTCTGCCATCACTGCAGGGGCCTGACCCTATACGAGAAATCTCCCAGCAGCCATGGGACTGTTGGGTTGCAGTGCTAATTTTCAGGGTGTCTCCTCAAGAATCCATCCTATGTGATAAAGGCGTTGTGACACTGGCTGATTCCTAGATGCATTTGATTCAGGCCTGTGCCTGTCTACTGAGATACCTTACCATACCTTTCTTTGCAGTTGAGATGGTGGAAGACTTCAACTCGATTTTGAATCATGAAAGCCATCTTTTACTTGTGATAAATGGCTGTGAAAGGGGCCAGCGGGAAGCAGATGAGAGAGTTGAGTGTGGGCTGCTGACATTAGGAAAGTGTACCATTGCTAGTTTATAATGCCATGCTGGATTCTCCCTGTCACTGGAGAATCCTAAGTCCTTCGTGTCGTTGGCCAGTAATGAGTTAGAGGGATGGACAGCTGTGACCTGAGAGAGATGGTGGGCATTATGACTATTTTGGGAAAGAGCGGCTGTGCCAAAAGCGGTCATGAGAGATGGTGGGACTCAGTGCATTCTGCAGCTCTGATCTGGGTCAGGGTTTTGTTCACTATGTATGCTGAGAGTCTCTGGGAGCTGAAGAGGGCAGACTTTGCAAAAAAATTGGCATATGTTGGGTCTAATTTGTTTGTTAGGCCTGCAGGAGACAGTGGACGCTGGTTCGGTGGTGTTCACAGGTGGTGTGAAGTTGGGCAGGGGTGTGCTTCCCAACAAAGATGAAGGAGCTGACAATGATAGAATGAATATCGCCTGGAAGAGTGCGGGTTATGAGCTGGATCCTATTGATGCAGACACAACTACTGCCTGGTCATAATTTATGGGGTTACATCAACCCCCATAGACCCCTAGGGTATCACTTAGTCAATTACCACTGCATTCCAGGACACTGCAAAGACCCTCTAGTCCTTCTAGTGGGATATATCTGTTAGTGAGGTCCCCCATTTAGTTCTTGATTTTCAGCTCAGGAATCCCTTAGGCACACAGGTGATCCATCTGACTCCCTGAAAGGATGAAAGGTCATAGTTCATCGTTGTCTCAGAGATTGACAGCCAGTCAAACATGAGTGGGTCAAATAGATTCCCTGGCTGGGCAGGAAAGGACTCATCAGATGAAATGAGAATTGTGTAAGGCTATCTGGCAGACCCTGTGACCTACAATGGGGATCCCAGAGTTGTTCCTGGATCTCTAGAGTCAAGTGGTTTGTTTCTGTACTAGTTCTGCTAAATGATGGTCACCAAGGAAAATCCCATGGACGGCAGAGCCTGGAAGGCTGCAGTCCATAGGGTCGCTAAGAGTCGGACACGACTGAGAGCGACTTCACTTTCACTTTTCACTTTCATGCATTGGAGAAGGCAATGGCAACCCACTCCAGTGTTCTTGCCTGGAGAATCCCAGGGACGGGGGGAGCCTGGTGGGCTGCCATGTATGGGGTCGCACAGAGTTGGACACGACTGAAGTGACTTAGCAGCAGCAGCAGCAGCAAATAGGAACTGCAGTGGGGTCTTGAGAACACCTCCCAGATGCCAGGTGTGAAATAGCTGAGATGGGAATAGGAGCCATGGCTGGAGTCAGCGCTACTTTACAAATGATCAGGAAAACACACAAGACTGTGATGATGTGAAACTGACAGGAAAAGGAGCATCTGGCCAAGGGCCCGGGAACCTTCCTGATGGAGTCCTCTGGGCTTTGTGTTTTCTTCCTCAGGCCCCATCTCCCCAGGGAGAGTTAAGAGTGAACAGAAAGAGTAGCAAAACCAGAGGAGAGTTGTGTTTAGGGCAAGCCTGCTGTTGAGTCTACTGTGCTCAGTCCTGGGTCCCTTTCTGCTCCTCCAGCAGAGACTCCACCTTCTCCCCAAGCACTGACCCAGGGGTCCAGACACCTTAGGTTTAGATCCACGTTGTCTCAGCTCCTCTGACCCTGGGTGTGTGACTGAATGCTCCCAAGTCCCTTTCTTCCTAGATGAACTTGGGCTAGATGTTACCTAAGGACTTTCCCAGCCCTCAAACTACCATGTTGGATGCAGCAAGGTGGTTCCCTTGGGCCATGGGAGGCCCTCACGTAGTGACAATGGCATCGGCCAGCTGGCTAGATCCCCTGGGCTTGGCTTTGGTTCTTGGCCAAGAATACGTGGGCAGTCTAGTTCATAGCAGAAGCTTCTGGGCTGGGAGTGGTTCCTCCATCCTCTCACAATGCTGTTGGGAAGCCAGTCCTCTGTGGAACGGTCCCACAGGCTCTTCTGAGGTGGTGGGAGCTCTGTCATAATCCAAGGCACCTTCTTTTCTTTATTTTCCTTTTGTCTGTTGTTTTTTGAAATTTCCATCAAGTAACGGATACCAGGTAAGGCAAACAGGGACGAGGACCCTTGGTTGATAGAGATAGGGACCAGGATCCTTGGTTGATACTGTGAACATTGCAGGCTGCTGCTCAAAGGGAGTGGGCTGGGCTCCCTAGTTCTGGATCTTTTTCAGCTTTTGGGTTCCCTGTAGCTTCTGGAACTGATTATTTTTATTTCTTTAATTTCTCCCTATCATCAGTAAAGAGGGAGGGCCATGCGCATTGTTTTCAGGACAGAAACAGCTTTGAAAGCCAAGAAACTTTTAAGTTGGGAAACGTGAGCGCTATCTTGCCTGCCATCCACCTGGAGCCAGTGGGTGCCCCCCGTCAGTCCCTCTCAGAATCACCAGCTAGAGTTGAGCTTGCCCCTGCAGCCCGTGCTTTTTCTCTCGAACAACTCAGGGCCATCGTTAGTACAGCAATAAAGGGCCAGAGAGTAAATATTGTCCAAAGTATGTCTGAGCTCACCAGACACTGCCCGTCTTGAAGCACACACTTAGGAATTATACCAGGACACCCACAGCCCCAGGTGTCTGCATGTATGCACAACATAGAGATTTTGCTGGGATGTGGGAGTTTGAGAACCAAACTTTGCCTTTAAGCAGGAGGGTACAGAGTACAGAGGCCTGGTGGTGCTGAGCAGAGAGGTATGAGGGAAAAGGCAGCCTCCCCACCACGCCCCCCAGTGACCCTGCCTGTGGGACAGGGATGCCTAGGTTGGCTGCATCCAGTGAATGGAGAACCAGAGAGTAGCCGTGATGGTCTAGGGTGGGCACCAGGGTTGAGGGAGGCTGGGCTGTGGCTCCACTTTGCACACAGCTGGATGCAATTACGCCTCTGGTTTCAGCTGGCCTGCTCCCGCTCTGTGTTGCCACACCGCCCCCTTCCCTCCAGCAAATCAACCAACTGACCGAAGATGGTGCTTCATCTTGAGTTGAAAACGTGTATGCCCCTCCCCTGCTCCCCAGTAGGGAAAGATTCTCTTTGTCCTTTTCTTCGCCAGTGACAGACATGAGTGAGTCAGGCTTGCACTGGTTAAACTTCTCTAACAAGATGGGGACAGAGGCAGAGATGCAGACCTGCACCCAGGAGGTGGGAGCCAGAGGGGAGAGGACGTGGGCTCAGCGTGTCTCAATCTGAGCGTCCACTTTTCTTTCTCCTCCCCGACAGAGAAGAGACAGGACAACGGACGGGTGTATTACGTGAACCACAACACACGCACAACCCAGTGGGAAGACCCTCGCACCCAGGGGTGAGGACTTAGGCCGGGAGGGCTCTGGGTGGGCCCTGTGCACCTCCGTTGGCCTGGTGACCTCGCGCTATATTTGGCCTCCATGGCTGATGTTCTGGGACCTTTAGGCACACACAAGTGCCCGCAGACCCTCACGATATAGTGAGAGCCTGAAAGTGGCTCCTTATGCTGGCCTTCCTCATGGCTGCAGCGTGGCCTCACTGTACAGGCTGCTGATGAAGTGATTTCAGAAGGGTTATGTGAGAACCCCCCTGACCCCGACACTCCTCTACTACCCACCCCCAAGAAGCTAGTATGGGATGGGGCACTTGATGTCCTTGGATTGCTGGTGGCCACTGAGGCCACGGCCATCCACCCAGGGCAAGGATTCTTTGGGCCTTGGGACAGTAATGATCTCTCTCCACTGCAGACTTTGGGTATTGCCAAGTACCTTTCCTTGAGGCCTCTGCGGGGCCTGGGTAAAAGCAGAGAGAAGGCAGCCCCAGCCTTCTGGGGACCCCAGCCCCCTTAGCATGGAAGCCCATATGAGGTCCCGCAGCCCCTCTCTTCCCATGTTTCCAGGATGATCCAGGAGCCGGCTCTGCCCCCAGGGTGGGAGATGAAGTACACCAGCGGGGGGTGCGCTACTTCGTGGACCACAATACCCGCACCACCACCTTTAAGGATCCTCGCCCGGGGTTTGAGTCAGGGTAAGGACTTTGCACGTAGGGCTTCCCAGGTGGTGCTAGTGGTAAAGAATCCGTCTGCCAATGTAGGAGATGAGAGAGACATGGGTTCAATCCCTGGGTCAGGAAGATCCCCTGGAGAAGGAAATGGCAACCCACTCCAGTATTCTTGCCTGTAAAATCCCATGGACAGAGGAGCCTGGCGGACTGCAGTCCATGGGGTCACAAAGAGTTGGACAAGACTGAGCGCCTGAGCACCAGCACCGAGGACTTTGTGCAGGTGACATCACTGTTAGCTTAGGCCTAATATAGCTGCTCTTCCCACCCTCTAGTGGCCAGTTTTGATGCCACGCCAGTGGGGATGGGGAAGGAAGGGGCTTCTATATTCAGACTAACACTGGTGGTCTTTCCCTAAAAGCAAGAGGTCTGGCTTTTCTAGATTTTCTTTTTAACCTTCAAGTCTGCAGAAGATCTCAGTGGCAGTCCCTTCCTTTCTTTTTATGCTTTACTTTACTCGTCTCTAAATTAACAGAGCAGTAGCTTTCCTTAGGGCTAATATGTTGCCAAGTTTTGAGAAATCTCATGGATTCCAGAACATCTTTGCTCTTCCCAGGACGAAACAAGGTTCCCCTGGCGCCTACGACCGGAGTTTTCGGTGGAAGTATCACCAATTCCGTTTCCTCTGCCATGTGAGTTCTAGTACTGGGGCCTCCCCCTGGAGATCGGGGTTACAGAGTCATTTCAGCAGTTTCCTAGCCTAGTTGCAAGTGTTGGAACACCTGTGTCTTAGGTGGGAACAGGTCACTTGTCTCACTCTGAGCAGTTATGTGACATTGTCTTCCATTCCTAGGGGACCAAGTTCTCCCCCACTAACACGGGGGTGGAGGGTAGGGGAAGCCTATTCAACAGACAAGTGATCAGATTGAATAGTTACCACCAATGCCCCAATTTGAGATCTCTGTTTTCCTTTTCTTTTCAGTCAAATGCTCTCCCCAGCCACGTGAAGATCAGCGTTTCCAGGCAGACACTTTTTGAGGATTCTTTCCAACAGGTTAGAGATTAATCACCGAGTTTAAGACCCAGGGCATGGAGAAGGCCCTCTGCTACCACCCTGTCTTCTCTTGTGTGGCCCTTTAAGCCCACATGATACGATTTTCAAGATGTGGGCCTTGGTTATGGGGGATCAGCCGAAGAGCAGGCCTGGGAGTCCATGGTCGCCTGCCCCCAGCCTGCCATGGAAGGGAGAATGGCAGGCTGGCCATGACCTTCTGTCTTCCCAGATCATGAACATGAAACCCTACGACCTGCGCCGCCGGCTCTACATCATCATGCGTGGCGAGGAGGGCCTGGACTATGGGGGCATCGCCAGGTGAGCTGGGAGCCCCAAAAGGCTGTGCTGCACCCCGCTTCACCAAGCTGCAGGGCACTCGGCCAGGAAGCTGCCTCCTTGCTCAGACAGTTGCCAAAGCTCTCCTTCACTTTCAGGAGTGGACAGGGGTGTGGGTGGTCTGAAGGGGTGCCGGAACTGGGTCCTGGGGTCGCCTTCTGGGCTAGGCATCAACCCTCTAGTTGCTGGGTCAAGGGGAGGCCAGGGGTTGGTTTCTAGGGGAGGGGTTCAGGATGATGGCTCTTAAAAAAATGTTTTTTTTATTTTGTATTGGGGTATAGTCAATTAACAAACTGTCGTGATAGTTTTAGGTGAACAATAAAGGGACTCAGCCGTAGCCATCCATATACATGTATCCATTTCCCCCAAACCCCCACCTCGCATCCAGGCTGCAACATACCATTTGAACAGAGTTCCCTGTGCTGTACAGTAGGTCCTTGTTGAGAAAAATAGTTCTTTACCAACCAACCTGTCATTATTTCTTTATTTTACCCATCTACTTGCACCAGTGGTTAGATATCGGTATTAAGTGGTTGTCCATTGGAATCGACCCTGGACTTCACTTCCTCTTGAGGCAGCTGGGGTGGGCTCAGTTGGGGTTCTTGGCATAGCTCTGGCATATATAAGCTGTGTCCCAATCCAGAGGGTATTGATCAATACTTGGCTGCATGTCATGTGCATAGTGACTGTAAAATGAAAACAAATGATATACTCCTAAAAAGAACTCAAAGCATTGTCTTGCCCTCACCCCAGTGTTGCTACAAGTTAATAGATTCTCTGGCAAAATGTTGCCTTGGACGATGGGGCATAAGGGCCCCGGCAGAGAGGAGGAGCGTCTTGGCTGCGGTGACTGCTCAGCCTGCTGACCCTCTCAGTGTGGGACATCTTCTCGCTTGGTGTTGGGTTAACTTGCTCCTGGTCCTGTGTGTGCTGGTGGCGTTGCCCTCTGTGTTGGCCCCCGTGGGTCGATTGCTCTTTTTTTCCGTGGTGACCGTGGTGACCTCCTCTCTAGGCTCTCCTTGGTGGTGTGCCTCCCGCCCCGTGTGTGTCTGTCTCTCTGTGTCCTGCCAGTGGTTTTACCCTATGGTAGGTTACGTCATGCTGTTCTACCACAGGGTAGAACCACGGACAGGATACCGGGGCACCCTCTGCATCGAAGAGATTCCTCGTCTGCCCGGCCACAGACAGCCCAGCAGCCAGGGACTGGCCCCCTTGGGACGCCCCCTGCTTGTGTAGCTCAAGCCTCAGAGGACTCTGAATTCTGGCTTGAGGCTTGTACCTAGGGTGCAAAGAGATGCTAAGGTGTGGGCGTTGGTTCAGATGAATTCGTGGACATACAGGGAAGGGTATGGTGGTGGGTCTGGGGTGAAGGGATGGTGGGGTGGTGGAAGTGAGGTGTAGACACAGCCTGATGAACAGAATTGTCCTGCATCAAGGATTAGGAACACATTACTGTGTATTCATATTAGACTGCTTAGGTAGGGTGGAAGCAGGGTGACTGCTGGTCATAGAGCCCTTTTGCAAGGATTTAGAAAAGAATGTCCTTTCTCAAGACACTTCTGTGTTGGAAAATGGTCACAATATACTGCTTTTATTAGAAAAAAAAAGGCAGCTTGATGGTATTTGCAGGAAATTCGTTGTGACAAATGTACACATCTGTGGTATTTTAACGTCACGTCCTTGTGCAGTGCACAGTCTACACAACTGTGCATGGCAACCCGGAATGCAAGGAGCCCCTTTGCCATTAGATGCTCTGGATATCAGATGGGAAGCCCCAGAATACAGCCCCTGGAGCCAACACTCAAACACACAGGTTTGCCTGATCATTGTTGTCCAGGGCAGTTGTTGTTCTGATTCACCCTAGGTCTGACCCTGCCCTGTTCACTGACCAGCTGTTCACAGAGGTTAGCCCAGGGCTGATCCCAGTGGGGCTGCCTCCCCAGGATGCATGTCTCCAGACTGTACTATTTGACGGCAGAAAAGACTCGTACCTGCAGAGCAGGTGAGCAGGGTGTGATCCATTAGTCCTGTTTTCCTCTCTCTTCTCTCACAGAGAGTGGTTTTTCCTCCTGTCTCATGAGGTGCTCAACCCCATGTACTGTTTATTTGAATATGCCGGGAAGAACAACTACTGCCTGCAGATCAACCCTGCCTCCTCCATCAACCCTGACCACCTCACCTACTTCCGCTTTATCGGCCGATTCATCGCCATGGTAAGATTCACGGCTGTCATCAGACCTCCATGGAGTGTGGTCACAGACCTGTAGACCACCAGCAGCTCTGAAGACTGGGTGCCCACTCTCTGAGCTCTACCCTCATCCTTACAGAACTCCTTACTAAAGATGCAGAAAGCTAGTGAGAGTTCTGGAAATAGTCCAGAGCTCTCTCAGTACCTACCCTAGGGCACTGAGGAGGTTTTCACACTGATTTGTGTAGGACTTGTCGAGAGAAAGCGCAGGGTCCCCGGATTAAAGTCTTCACTTAACACTCAGTGCATGTGCTGTCAAGGGTGGGGGATGACGGGCCCGTCTCTGAGTGTTGTCATGAGCTGGGTGGTGGTGTCTGGGAGTGTCCCACTGAGACTTGGGCCTTCTGGAAGGGGATGGGGAATCTACACTAGCTGAGAACAGGGCCCTAGTTGATCGACTGGTGCAAGTTGTTCGCGTCATCCGGCAGGAGGAGGGAAGAGCAGGGAATGGGGAGTTGGGTGTTTGTATTTATGTAGAAATGGGAGCACAGTGTAAATTTGGAAAGGGCGTCACCTCGTGTGCATCCTGTTGAGTACCTCGTGAGCACTGAGACCCAGGATGGAGAAAGGGGAGCCCTTGGAAGGCTCGGACCCTCTGCCACATTTGGTCGTTGAAGAGCTTTCACGGCTAATTTGCCTTTGCTTCTTCCCCTCACTTCCCAAGTGAGCGTCTGCCCTGCTCCCCTCTCGGGAGGACCCAGGAGCCCATGACTAAGTGCATCCCTTCTCTTTGTCTGGAGGTTCTTGGCCAAGGTGCTTGGGCTCAGGAAGTGGGCACATTCTTCCCAGGTCTAGAGACCCGCCTGGCCCTGTGGCAGGACAGACCAGTAAAACCCTAGACTATTACTCACTGCTGGCCCGCCAGCAGCAGCAGGGGCGTCTGCATTATTTTTGGCTGCCTCTGCTGCCCAGCTCGGAGCAGCAGTGAGTCAGGGCCGCCACCTGGGGCTGTGCTGAGCGAGTCTCCTCTGTGTGGGTGGAGGCAGACCTCTGCTAGAGGGAGGGCCTGGTGGGCATGCCTGGTGGGTCCTTGTGGTCTGCAGGTGGGACCAAGAGGGCTACAGACCTAGCCTTCAGGCTCCTGGGAGAGCCGGATGCTCAGGACCTCAGGGAGCAGTAGCTGGGCTCTGATATGGGGCATCTGAGGAAAACCAGACCTCTCTGCCATGTCTCCTCTGTCCCCAGGCTCTGTACCATGGAAAGTTCATTGATACAGGCTTCACACTTCCTTTCTACAAGCGGATGCTAAACAAGAGACCAACCCTGAAAGACCTGGAATCCATTGACCCCGAATTCTACAACTCTATTGTCTGGATCAAGTGGGTCCCCTCTGTTGCCCTTTGCTGGGAGAGGAGGGGGTCTCTGGGTGGGTAGTAGGCGGGTGGAGATGCCCAACTTCCAGGTCCCCCTGTCCTGGGACGCTGTTGTGGGCTCTAGGGCACCTGTGAGTCCTCGTGCCCCATAGGCACTGAAAGTGAGTGACGGGGGAAGGACTGAGGGAACCGTTCTAAGACAGACACCTTCTCTCTTGGTCTCTTGTGCCCCCAGAGAGAACAACCTGGAGGAGTGCGGCCTAGAGCTGTACTTCATCCAGGACATGGAGATCCTGGGCAAGGTGACGACCCACGAGCTGAAGGAAGGGGGCGAGAGCATCCGAGTGACAGAGGAGAACAAGGAAGAGTACATCATGTGAGTCGAAAGCACTAGGGAGCTGGCGGGGCCCGGGAAGTGGGGGCAGAGACACAGCGGACACAGAGAAAGAGGCTCACACTCTTATTCCGGGGTACCGTCTTCAGCTAGGCCCTCTTGTGTGGCCCATGGGTCTCCAGGGATGGGAAGAACCTTCTGTTTTGCACTGACCTTAGATGGCTGCCATGGCCAGTCATGTGCTGGCCAGAGCCGGGTAGCCAGAGCCCGAGGCCCTCTGTTCCAGCCCCTGGGTGCTCCTTGTTCCCAAGTCATAGATTCATGACCGCAGGACAGAATTTCTTTGAAGAGGCATAAAAGTTCGATGACTCCTTCTTTGTTCTCCCTAACTGAAAGGGCATCTGTGTTCTGCCTGCTTAAACCCATTGTCACCTGTGGGATTGTACATGAACATGCCCATCTTTTAACCCCCCGTTCATGTGCGCTTCAGTCAGTGGTGATGGGAGGAGCAGGAGGAGGAGATGGTGAAGATTCAGGTGTCTGCGGGTTACTGTGAGGTTTTAAAGGCCGTGCTCTGGGGCCGAAGTTGCCCTGGTGTCCCGCCCGCCCAGGTTGGCTCTCGGCTGCCTCCTTGCTGCCAGCAGTGGCCACCTCCGGGCAGACCCTGAGCTGCTCCAGAGGAGTGGGTCTTGGGCTCTTTCAACAGTCAGTCTTGGTTTCAGGCTGCTGACCGACTGGCGTTTCACCCGGGCGTGGAAGAGCAGACCAAAGCCTTCCTGGACGGCTTCAATGAGGTGGCCCCTCTGGAGTGGTTGCGCTACTTTGACGAGAAAGAGCTGGAGGTGAAAACTGAGTTTGTGGGGACCCTGAACCCCCCAGCCCCTGGGGCTGTCCTGCCCTTTGATAGCCTCGCCCGAGCACCCACAGCAACTCACCAGTAAAACCCAGGATGGCAGCAGCAGGCACATATGGTTAATTTGGGTCTTGCACCTGCCCTTACCTGGGCTCTTGTTTGCAAGGGGTTATCATGCAAGACTTGGGCTACCCATACTGTTAAAACTGCCGATAGAGACGTGTGGGGTGCTTCCACCTACCAGGGAGTAGACGGGGGCCCGTGTGCCGTGGGGACGGGGCTGGTGCTGGGTGCCCAACACCCTCTCTCCTCCGTAGCTGATGCTGTGCGGCATGCAGGAGATAGACCTGAGCGACTGGCAGAAGCACACCATCTACCGGCACTACACCAAGAACAGCAAGCAGATCCAGTGGTTCTGGCAGGTGGGCCCTGTGTCTGTCCTCGCAGGAGGCGCAGGGGGCTCTGGGCAGGCGTGTTTGGGCGGTACCCCAGGAAGCGAGACCAGATTGAACCCCAGGCTTCTGAATGCTTGTGTCATCACCTTCCTCGTCTTTGACACTCCCCTCCACCTCCCCCAACTCCCAAAAAGAGATGAGAAACCCAGCCTTGGGACGATTGGAGCTGGGCTGAGGCCACTGCATTTGACCGGAGGTGGTGTTGGCAGTGGGCCAGCCTCAGATGCTGGCATGTGGGCTGTGGGGGAGGGGGCCATGAGCGGGGAGGAAAGTTCTTGTAGGTCACGTGGTCTCCTTCCAGCCGGGTAGGACGGAAAGCGTGGGCTTGGCTCCAGAGAAACTGAAAGAGCCCCTTGTCCTGCATATAAGGAATCAGTTGCTTTGTATGTGCGGCTGTTGTCATTATCATTGTGCAGTATAGCATACATAAAAAGAACGAGCAGAGGTAGGCTTTCTGTGGAGGTAAAGTTCACATACCATAAAATTTGCCACATTAAGTGTTTGGAGTGGCTCTTACAATGGCTTCTGACAGTGCTGTAGCCACCATCACCACTGTTGAATTCCAGTACATTTCATTTCCCTCAGAAAGAAATCTCACACCTATTAAAGCAGTCAGTCTCATCCTTTGTATGTTTTTAAAGATGGAACTTGGGGGACTTCCTCGTGGTCCAGTGCTTGAGCGCCCACCTTACGGTGCAGGGGCTGCTGGTTCAACCCCTGGTATGGGAGCTAAGATCCTGCGTGCTGCAGGGCAACTAAGCCTACTGGCCACAACTGGAGAGTCCGTGTGCCACAACGTAAGAGCCTGCATGGGCAACCAAAACCCGAAGTAGCTAAATAAATACATATTTTTTAAAAAACGGAGCTTGGCTGAGGAGAATTT
The DNA here is from genome assembly GCA_917880005.1 of Nanger dama. Classification (NCBI taxonomy): domain Eukaryota; kingdom Metazoa; phylum Chordata; class Mammalia; order Artiodactyla; family Bovidae; genus Nanger; species Nanger dama. The sequence goes on from CAKJTW010000012.1 coordinate 36,592,249, forward strand.
CTGGCCTGAAACCAAGAGATGTCATATAGACTGGTGGGAATAATGTACACACAGCCTCTTAGAGCGGCTTTGGGGTTTCCCAGGGAGTGACTGTCACACCCCCACAGACCATGCTGGGGCTCCATGTTCTCAGCCCCAAAGAGGGGCCCTGGCTCATTGCAGAGTTACAGGTCAGGGCGAAGTACTGGGCCAAGTGGGCCCTGACTCTGCCTGGGCTTGCGGGGTTCCAGGTGGTGAAGGAGATGGACAACGAGAAGAGGATCCGGCTGCTGCAGTTTGTCACCGGGACCTGCCGCCTGCCTGTTGGGGGATTCACTGAACTCATCGGTACGTTTTCCCCGCCCTGCTGGTGCCGTTGGGTGGAGGTGAGGACAGCTCAAAGCAGGGACAAGACCTCATGTCTTCCTGGAAGCAAGTCAGTGGGACTTGTCTGTGGTGGTGTCGGAGGGTCCTGCCTCAGGAAGGGGCCGACTTGTCATAGACAGCACGTGTTTCTTTGGATAACAGGTAGCAACGGCCCACAGAAGTTTTGCATTGACAAGGTTGGCAAGGAAACCTGGCTGCCCAGGAGCCACACCTGGTGAGTGTGCTGGTTGTGGGGGAGGTGGCTGGAACCCAAGGCCCGATGAGCCCCCAAGAGCAGCCCTGAGGCCAAGGCGGCTTCAGTGCCTTGAACCTAGCAACCTGTGTGTAGTTCCGCGGTGCTTAGATTTGGGGAGGCACACCTCAGCCCCTGGGCCTCTGATCTTTGGGAGTTGTGACAGTATCTATGTGCCTTGACAGCCATACCGTGTATGAAATACAGTAAGTCCCTACATGCAAACCTTCAACTTGTGAACTTTCAAAGATGCGAACATGAGTTCGTGTGTCTAGTCATGTAAGTTCGCTCACATATCTGGCGTACATTGTCACATGCATGCATCCTCTACAAGTGGAGCAGGAAATGGCAAGGGGATTTTCTTTAGCTGAGGAGGCACCATTAGTTTTTGAGACGTAGGACCCAAATGTAGAATGGTATATGAAGCTTGCAGCAGCCGTTCAGAATGTCATCCAGTGCTACTGTGTCACCTATGATGAGGAAAAAGAGCTGCCACCCAGACATCACTGGATCTTTTTTTTTTTTCAAGAGGGTAGACAGAGTTGAATCCAGTAAGGAACCAGAACCTGTGGCATCAACTTCAGGAGTGCAGCTTGCCTGCCATCTCCTATTGCTGATGATCCTTTAGCTGTCCCGTCTTCCTTCTCCAATCAGTAACTCTTCTTACCTGTTCACTGGATGCCAAACCCCTGTATTCCAGCTATTGTACTCTGTTTTTCAAAGCTCTGTATTATCAGGTTAAAAATGTTTTTTTTAATGCATTATTTGTGTGAAAAGTATTATAAACGTATTACAGTATGAATTTGAGCAAACCCTGGGAGATAGTGGAGGACAAGGAAGACTGGTGTGGTGCAGTTCGTGTATGGGATTGCAAAGAGTCAGACACTAATGACTGAAGAACAACAACTGGATAGCCAGCTGTGTTAGTTGAGTACCTAGGCTAACTTTATTGGACTTAAGAACAAATTGGGCTTACACACATGCTGTTGGAATGGGACTAGTTCATGTGTAGGGAACTTGCTGTATTGAAACACTCCTATTCCAGTCGGCAAAGAGCTGCTGTCCCCGGTCTTCTTCTGCAGTTTCCCATTTCCCCAGTAGCCCCGTTCCCGCCTCTAACCCCTTCATGGTCCAGGGACACAGCGGGGCCTTTGAGGACCCTGTTGTGTGTAGCCAGCTGGCATCGTGGTTGAGTCACAGTATGGGATCTCTCAATACCCTTGTGGCTGTTAGAGCTCTGACCCATGCCCCATGCTGATTGCCCTGCTCTCCTTTCTTGACAGTTTCAACCGGCTGGACCTGCCGCCATACAAGAGCTATGAACAGCTGAAGGAGAAACTGCTGTATGCTGTTGAGGAGACCGAGGGCTTTGGGCAGGAGTAACTGAGGCTGTCCCCCACCCCCAACCCCCAGCACATGTGTAGTCTTGAGTCCTCCCTGCCCGAGAGGCCGCTGGCCATGTGGCCCCCGGGAGGCCCCTGCAGATGGTAGTCCGTGTAGGACCACACTGTCATCAGGCTGGTGGCAGCGGAGCCTGACCTCAAGAGGCCCTGCCCTGCCCTGCGCTCCTCCCCACTGGTGGCAGTCTGGAATAAAGCCCCCGTGTCACCTGTGGCCCCATCAGCCATTGCAAAGTCTAGAGGGCTGACCCTCTCTGCAAAGCTCATCCTTCTTCTCCCTTGAGACCAACCCTAGGTTCGTGTGAGTGTGCAAGGAGGGCGCCCTGTGCTAAAGCCCCGGGCCTCACAGGCTGGTTACGTGAGAGGGAGACTGGCCATTTGGGGTAGCTGTTCTGGGCTGAGGAAGCCCAGGGTCTTTGTCAGTAAAAGAGGTTCTATTTTGTATAGAACTTTTCCAGTGATCTATGTAAATGAAGGTCAGGAGGGGAGCTCTGGACCAAGGTCAGCTCTTGTCCCTGGCTAGCCAGCACCAGCCATGGGGGCCAAGCAGCACAGCCCTGCTCCACTCAGTGCAGCCACTTCCAGCCATAAGAGGCCGAGCAGCACGGCCCCCCTCCACTCAGTGCTGGCCAGTGTGTTCCTGCCAGCAGGCAAAGGGTCGTTACCAGCTGCTTGGATGTCAGGGGATGGAAACGCCCTCAGATTTTCCTTTCCCTTTTACATAAACTTGAAGATTTTGTTTGTAGGGCCGCTTTGTGTTCTGTGGTTGGTAAGCTGCTGTCACTTCCTGTCAAGGAGCTGGTGCGCCAGGCATGGCTGGGACCCAGAGGCACACAGCACCGCTGGTCCAAGAATTTCCCAAACAGCTGCTCCTCTTAGGAGCCTGCTTCACAGTTCTGTGAGCTCGGGCAGGCCTGACCCAGTGGCTCAGCTTCCCAGCAGCCTTGTCCCCGAGCCTTTGACAGAGAAGGGGGAAGGGGATTATTGTCCTGCCACCCCAACCTCGCTGCCTCCAAGAGAGGAGAACTCCTTTTGCTAGATGGAATGATGGGGTGCATGGGGCTGACCTGCTAAGACCCTGGACCTCCAGGCGGCCTGTGCATCCGGATGGAGAATGAAGTGTGTTCCTGCTACTGTAGAGTGTGTTCACTCTGCCTCAAAGTGTGGCTTTACCTGCACAAAAAGACAATGCTCTTGGAAACCAGCAGAAGGGCCCTGAGCTGCTGTGCACAGTCTGACTTGATTGCTGGAGCTCCTGCCGACCTCTGCCATGGGTGTCCTGCCATGTGTTCGGATCTTCCAGGCGAACATGCTCCTCTGGGATGCTGGAGTGGTGATTGTCGCTGGGTCCCCGTGCAGGTCCTCAGGCCACCCACGGCATTGTCTGAGGACAGGCTCATGCTCCCAGGTCCTTGTCCTCCCCCCGCCACCCTGGCCCGTGTCTGCTCTGTTGTGTGTACTGATGCGAGCAGCTCAGCTCACCGCAGCCCAACCTCCTCCTCCCCTCGGATCGTTGGCTGTGCTTCCCTGCGGTGTCTCACCATGTTGGGGATTGGGGTGCAAGCCACCATGCCATGCAGGGTTTGGGAGCCTCAGGCTCATGGGCGTGCAGAGTGCGTTCATGTGGGTGTGTGTGTACATACATGTATATAACTGAGGTGTCTGTACGGAATGCCCTTTGGTAGCTCTGAGCTGGTCACCAGATTGTTTTGTAATGCCCACCCCCTTGCCTTGGTATTGCCAGTTTCTTGTGCAATAAACAATCAGCAGCTGTGGGCAGTGTTGGAGTGGATGTGTCCAAAGTTACTGTCCTCCAGGGAAAAGGTCTCTGGGCCCCATGGACCCTCCAGGTCCACACAGAGGTGGAAATGCTATGACCTTGCTGGTTTTGAGAATTGTGTGTCATTAACCGAGTCAGCCACACTTCTGATGGGCGGCCCAGTCTTCATCCAAGGATCGCGGGCTTCAGCCCTCATTTATTTGCCTCACGGCTACCTTTGGCCTGGGTTTCTCTGAGCAGTTGCCATGACACCAGTGCATCAACAGCCCGAGGCTGCAAGTTGGACAGGTTTTAGGAACCAGCTCCTGGGTAGCCATTCATTTGAGAAACATTTCCTGTTCTCTTGAATTCTGTGATGATAGAGGGATACCCTGGACTTGAACTCATGGTCAGCCAGGGGCTTGCCGCCCACTTTTTGAACTTAAAGGGATCCATCAGTGTAGTCTCGATGCCTTTGACATGGAAGTGATTTTGTCCTGGATCAAGCCTTGCTCTGATCTGGTGTCTTTCTGGGGTAGGGTGGGGGAGGCAGAGGTGTGCAGAGCATCTTCTCCTGGGAGTTCATCAACCCCAACACCAAAGCCATTTCTCATTTGACAGGGCTATGCTGTACTTTGAGGAGGTTTTGACAAAAGTTCATATGTTATACAGACATCTCATAATAAACTCAAATAAAACAGCCCTAGTCAAAATTGTTCTCCCCTTTCCTATCTCCCGAAATAGCTGCTGTTCAGTTTGCTGTCCTTTCAGACTGTTTTATGTGTATAAATCATATGTACATATAATTTAAAAGTATGTGAAAAATGAGATCTTACACATGTTAAGCAACTCATCTCATTAAATGAGAAACACCTTTCCGTGTTCGTCAGCCTAGGTCCAGTGAATTCTGTGGTGTGTGATATTCCATGTCCTGGTTGTTTTGTAACACACCCACCTGTGTCCTAATGGGCCCTGCATTTGTGTCCAGCAGTTTGCTGGTGAAGCCTCTCGGCCAGGTCTTGTGCACCGATGCTGCTTTTCTGGGAGAGGGCAGTCCTAGAGTTGGACTACTGAGTAAAAATTTTAAAAAGGTTTAAAATTCCAGGATAGGAAGGGTTCACAGTGAAAGCCCCCTCTTTTGTTCCTCGGGCCTTCTGGTCACCATCTGGAGGCAACTATTGTTGCTGGCTTCTTTTGGATCCTTCCAGATAGACTTTAAAATCCCAGCAAATTCTACTTAGTTGCCTTTCAAAAAGGTTCTTGTTTTAACAGCCTTATCAGTGGACAGGACCCCCTTGCCACTCCACTCTGGGAACTGGATCTGTGAGCTCCTGTCTGTTCTTCCAGTCCTTCTTTCACTTTTCCATCTCCTAACTCTGGGCATCTTCCGTCTTACTTTTACCTGATCAAAGCTTTTTGTTTGTTTGTCTTTTTAAACATTTATGTTCTACTCTGTAACCATAATGCTTTACTTTTTTAAAGGTTTATTTAGAAAACTGAAAAACAAGAAAAATGTTAATATTACTATAATGATATAAATGCTGTTTACTCCAGAACTAAATGATATAATGTAATACAACTATGTATTCTTCATACAGCTTTTTAACCCTAGGGTTTCTAGTTACTGATCTTTGCTTTTATTATATCCTTTTTTTTTTTTTTCCTCCGAAGTGTTTCAAGTTAAATTAGAAAATCAGGAAGGGTCCCCACCTCAACATGCTGTAATAAGTCCCTGATAAAATTAGCCAAAGCTAATTTTGGAAGTAAAGAGCAGATCTGACTCTATTTGTCACCCAAAGTCCTTAGTGGGGCTCAAGACTTTACATAAGTAAGACCTCACTGGATTTGGAAAGCTCAGCTGTTGCTCCCCGACTGTCCTTCTATATCAGGACTCATGTCAGCCTTCTAGAAAAACTTACACCAAAGATCTATGTGCTTCCATTCAGGGGAATGCTTATAAACATCAGGCTGTTCTTGGTCTTGAGCTAAACTTAGCAACGAGGCCCCAGTCTAATCTTGGGGAAGAAAATTGAGTCAGTGCTCAGAATTATTACCTCTGCTCAGTTCTCAGCAGTCTGCCCCATGAATCTTTTTCTCCAGGTTGCTCTGATTCTGACATTGGTTCAAGTTCCACAGTCACAAACTCACTTTCCTGTGGTCCATGCTGTGAGTCAGGTCCATGCTGTGAGTCAGCTGACTCAGAGAGGTGCACGTGATTCATCTTTGGCCTGCTATCTGTTATTTGTACCTTCTGAACATCATCCTGGACTCAGGGCCTCACTCTAACTCAGTCGGTCCCAGTGACAGTGATCATTGTTTTCTTTTTTATTGCTTGTCACAATTTTGGCCCCTTCACCTTGATTCTCTTGTCACCTCTCCAGATGTCCTTGATGGTCTCCGTGACATCGAATCCCAACTCTAGTTCTCTTGCCCAAACACAGAATCAACTCCTCCACTGAGCCCTCATTATTTTTCATGTAAAATAGTACTAGAAACCAAACTGTGGGGGTTCCATCAAAATGGTACCATGAACTCATGACTTGATCAGCTTCTTGGCTCCACAACCATAAAAAAAAAAAAGAGAGAACACAAAATATGAAAACGAGAGAAAAGGCTGGCTCAGAAACAAGATAAACAAGTTCATGGGTTATAAATAAAACAAAGATGCAGAACGTTGGGCAAGATTGAACCGTTTGGGTCTGCTGCACCTAGAGCCCAGCAGTGACTGCTGAGAGTTCAGCTGCTGTGGAGTAAAGGATCTAATTATGCTCCAGAATAGATGGGGGGTGGGCACCAGTTGTGCACCTGATATGGCTTTGAGAAAGATGGAGGCCCAAGGAGGCAAGCCCGTTAAGCCAAACCATCCCACTGGTTGTGGCCTGGATCTGTGACATTCCCAGGTTACTCTAGGCTAGGGCCCCAAACTGCCATTTAAAGACCAGGCTGCAGAAAGGATGGACAGCATGACAGGACGTGGCAGCTGCAAACCATCCCATAGGAAAGAATGAGTGCGGACGGAGGGGGGGAAAAACAACTCCCTACTGAGAAAGACTCTTCTGAGTGGTCTCTTGCCTGAAGGTCTTCGGAGGTGGCTAGTGGACTCTTTCATGGAGCCTTAAGTGTCATTGTTTTCTGGGGGCGATCAGTTTCTCCAGAGATGAGTCCTCTGTACTTCACCTGAGCAGGAGACTGTACCTGAGTCAGGTGGCCTGCCTATAGGCTTCTTGGGAGTAAGAAGCAGGAAGGAGCCAGGGTTCTCGGAGTCCTGACACTGACCTTTTCGTCTGGCTCGAGTCCCTGCAGCCAGCAGAGTGGAGGGAGCCAAACTGTACAGGGCTTCGGAGGCGGGGACCCACTCTTCTGCGTAGAATCTTTTACATACCCCAGTTTTCAACTTTCTGCCTTCCTGCTGCCCCTAAGTACTGAGTCTTTGAGGACTCACTCATTTCCTGTCTGCATCTCCCTCTGTCTGAGGTTAAGATTTCTTCCTGGTTAGTTACATTCCTCCACGTCCAAACTCTTTGTTAAACGACCTTGTCCATTGCTGAATCCTCTAATGTTCTCTCTGCCCTTGTGGATTAAGACTTTTCATAAAGTGTTCTTCACAGTTGTCTCAGCGAGGCTGGAGAGGGAGAAGAGGAGCTTCATATGCTGTCTCAGTTAACTTCCTCTCCTTTGATAGGTCTGCGTGCGGGCAGCTTGCAGCTGTGCAAAGAGGTCCTCACGAGGGCTTGGCTGTTCTGTTATACTGGCTTTCCACTAAGCTGCTGTGTTTACCCCTGTGGCACTAACTCCGATCTTAAGCCTGAACCTTTCCCTGCTCAGAACCCTTGTTGGCTTAGCTCCTGCCATGTGAATTCTAGGCTGGGGCTCCTGCTGCTTGGTCACTACTCCTAATTTCCTCCTTCCAGAAATATGTCGAATTCCCTCATCCGCCTCTCATTTGCTGCCTCTCAAATTGGGTCAGTTGGCAAGGGGAAAATAGGAAATCTTTTGACATTCATCCACTCGTTTTAGTACAGTCTTGGGAGGGAGGGAGGATAAATATATGTATATGTCAGAACTTTTTTCCTGTTTATTTTTTTAATTGGAAGATTGTTGTTAATTGGAGGACATTGTTACAATGTCATGTTCGTTTTGCTGTACAACAATGTGAGTCTGCTGTATGTATACATATATCCCTTCCCTTCTGAGCCTCTGCCCCATCTTGCTCTTCCAGGTCATCGTAGAGTACTGAGCTGAGCTCCCTGTTACACAGCAGCTTCCCACCAGCTAGGTGTTTTACACACGATAGCGTGTATATCAGTGCCTCTCAGTTTGTCCCATCCTCCCCTCCCCCCTACTGTGTCCACAAGTCTGTGTGTCTGTTTCTGTCCTGCACATACTAGGTTCAGCAGTATCATTTTTCTAGATTCCATATATATGCATTAATATATGATATTTGTTTTTCTCTTTCTGACTTTACTTCACTCTGTTATGACAGACTCTAGGTTCACCAGCATCTCTAAAAACAGAACTGATTTTTGCTAATCCACCATCATTTTGCACCTTATCTCTTAAAGAGCATCGACTTGGTTCCTAACTCTAGGGGTTTTGTTTTGGTTTGTCATCTCCAAAGCCACTGGGGGCAGTAGGTAGTCCTGCTTAGAAACAAGAGGGATGTTTTTGCTTCTGCATTTTCTATTAACATCTTTATTCTAAGGTTTTCATTAGGCACTGAAATTTAAAATGAAAACCCTATTGTAGTCGATTGTGGATCACCCTGGTGAATTCTTATTTTTATCTGTAGGGGACAGGCTTCTTAAGTGCCCCTCTATGACCCCTCCTGATATGCACACCTTGTGGTATCATTCCTTCTCCTTGAGTGGGAGTGGTCTAGACACTTGGCTTCTAACACAAAAAATTTTGCAAAGGCGATGGGCTCTGTCTTCTGTGATTAAATTACCAAAGATTGGGACCTGGTTCTTGCTTACTGACTCTCCATTGCCTTCTTGGCTTGTGTACTTTTTTTTTTTTTTTAAAGGTATGTATGTATTTATTTACTTATTTGACTATGCCGGGTCTTAGTTGCGACACATAGTATCTTTGATTTTTGTTGCAGTGTGCAGGATCTTTAGTTGTGGCATGTGGGATATAGTTCCCCAACCAGGGATTGATCCCAAGCCCCCTGCACTGGGAGTGTGAAGTCTTAGCCACTGGACCACCAGGGAATTCCCTTGGCTTGTGTACTTGGATGAAGCAAACTGCCATGGTGGTGAGGCCCACATGAGAAGGGACCAAGGGCCTCTTGGTGAAAGTAGCCAGTGAGGAACCGAGGCCCTTGTCTGGCAGCCTGTGAGGAGCTAAATCCTGCCAGCAGCCACATACTCCTGAACCGTGAGAAACAGCAGCAGCACGGCCGAGACCTTGACTGCCACCTGTGAGTGTCGGTGAGCAGCGGACCCAGCTAGGCTCTGCCTGGGCTCCTGACAGAAACTGTGAGAACTAATGTATATTGTTTTCAGCAGCTAAAGTTTATGGTAATTTGTTATGCAGCAGTAGGTAACTAATACACTATCCTAGCTCAGGTGAAATGGTCTTGGATTAGCATGTCTTCTACATCCCAGCTCCTGAATGTGGCCATGATGTTTTGTCTTTTTTTTGGCTGCGCTGCACAGCATGTGTGGATCTTAGTTCCCTAACCAGGGATTGAACGTGTGCCCCTACAGTGGCAGTGGGGAGTCCCAATCCCTGGACCAGGGAAGTCCATGGTCATGATTTTTAATAATGAGAGAGCCTTGGCATGTAGTTCAAAGACAATCACACCAACTAGGGATAAAGGCAGAAAGGTACCAGCATCACTCTCCTTCCTTTTCTTGGGGTAAGAAAATACTGGGGAGTGGGAGTCCTTTCAGTGCCCACCCTGAGTCCATGGCCTGACATCACTGCCCAGGTGGCACCAATGGCCTCAGAGGCCTTGGGTCTGGCCGAGCCTGCAGTGGTGCTTTGTCTTGGGGTTGCCATTTGTTCTCATTTGGGCAAGAGTCGGCACGAGTCTTGTCCAGACTCTCAAGGACAATTTTGGGTTCGTTTTCTGTATAATTACAGGGTGAGCAGTAGGGTAGACGATGCCAGCACAGCAGTGAATACGTCTGGAGGACAGGCTCTGCTGTCCCAGGACTCCCACTGGGGTTGGTTCAAGGGGCACATCTCCCACCTCAGTGATGCCTCCCTCATGAGCATCTGGGCCTTGGTGAGTTGTGGGTGTAGAAGCATTCTTTTCTCCTGGGATGGAATGCATTTCATCCTTGGACTTTGGTTTTTATAGTCATGGTTGTTTGCCAACTCTTGTGATTGGTTCACGTTGGTTAAAATATGGGGCATATGGAGTTGGGGAGGAGTAGCTCATGCATTCAACTTTGGCTTTTATCCCATCCCTACTCTTGAACAAGGGCACAGATCCCTGAGGCACCAGCTGTCTGCTTTGAGGTACAGGGAAGCCCCAGGTTAAGTATATTTTTCCCCAGCTTTATTGAGATATAATTGACATAATGTGTTAGTTTAAGGTGTACAATGTGATGATTTATGTACATGTCGTAAAATGATTACCACGGTGAGGTTCATTGACACATCCATCACCTCACGGAGTTCCCATTTTGTTGTTGTTGCGACCATTTAAGTCTGTGTTGTGGTGAGAACTTTTAAGTTCGACTCTCTTAGCAACTTTCAAGTATAGGATAGAGTCCCAGAATCTTATCTGCTGAGGGGATAAAGCCAGGGTTGAAAATGAAGCAGAGGGGATAATAGATGAAATGAGGCTGTTGATTGGGTATTTTGGTTAAAAGTTAAGCCAGATTATCACTGATCAGACACTAGCTGTAGCATATAGGTAGAGGTACATACTGGTGCTATGTTTCAGAGAAGGATGACGCTTTGTGGATTGTAATAGACATATAAGTATGAGAAGAGATCTTAAGTTGGGAAAGGACTGATCCACAGAGTGCTGATGGTAAGCAAAAAATTAGAAGTTTTATCTACATTAATAAAGGTTGTCTAACTTGCATATATGCAGAAACTACCGATTTCTTAAAAACACAGATTCCCAGAGATTCTAATGCAGTAGGTAAATTGTATAAATTTACAAAGAAATAAATGATATCTGAAAAGGGGTAATAAATGCTCACTATGCATTGTAGCTTAATGATTTTACTACAGTTTACTATCATCTGTTTCCTTGAGGTTATTTTTATCTATTGTATCCATATTTGGGTAATACTATGTAATGCCATGCTAATGTGCATCTTTTCCCAATTCATGTTGGCCTAGAAATCAGCTGTTTGGGGAGTATTTACACCAGGGAAATTGGCAAAGGCCACACAAATCAATACCCTTCCTCCTCTTTTTTCGAGACTTGGTTGTTACACATTTACCAGCCCTTCACTGGATATGGTCCTTAAAGAAACCAGGATTGGTATCAGTAGTGAGAAAAATCAAAGCATGAACTATCTGAAGGGCAGAGAAAACTTTATCTATTTATCATAGAGTACAGCAGGGGTGAAGCTGTGGCAACTTGACCCAATTTTTTGCAGCAAGATGCTCTCTAGATTCCTTCAAAGCCTAGCCTAAATGGCTGCAGCCAAAAGCAGAAGGGGTGGGAAGCAACTGTGGGGAAGGTTCCCAATTCCATGATGAACTGGAATGTGAACCAATGTGTCACTTGCTGAGGTGATATTAGTCAATGGTGCCATCTAGTGTTGAAGTACAGATTGGCTCCAAAGAGGGACGCTTAGGGGAAGCTTTCTCTTGATTTAGGCCTTGGAAACACACTAACAGTTTCCTCTATTTTCTTTTTCTACTTCACTTCCCTACTTCTGGAGTCATTTTCTACCCACTCCTCCAACAAGAATAGCCACTGGTGTTTTCTTGTTGTTACTGTTGTTGTTTTTTTGAAAGATATGAACTCGGTGTGGTTTCCAAGCAAAAAGAGAAATGCCAAGAGTTGAAAGGCATAGATATAGAAACCAGCACTTTCCTGTATTATGTATAATCTGGAATGAATTTGCTTAGGGAAGTTGTAGAGATCTTTTCTTGTGGGTCACATAATTCAGGTGCTTCTCTGCTTTTCCAGCGTGTCCCAGGTATCCTTCCTATTACCTGTGACAGGGGCACATGAGGTCATCAGCATGTTGTAGCATAACAAGGAACCCAGATTCATTCTGAAGTCTTTCTGCTTCATAGATATTTTTGTAGAAAATAGTAAAAGGAAAGTCCTGTTCATGACTTCTAAGTGAGTAGGATCTTTCACTCTTTTATGAGAACTTGTGTTAAGTAAGTCTTTTATTTGAAGTGAAGATAATTGTATATGATTAAGTTCTCAAAGCTGGAGAGTCCTCCAGAAACTAGAGTAAGAGTCGGATTAATTCCCACTGGAAAGGTTGACTGCATCATGAGCATTGGAGAAAGCAGTATGGTAGTCCCTTAATGAATATTACTTCCTTTTTCCCCTTTGGTGATTGATGATCTGTGTAAAATGAAAGAACATTTGACTAATTAGTGGGCTCTAAGCTGTTGTTCCACCCTGACAGTTTTTAATCTTTTCACTAAGGATAACTGACCTGTAAGTTTGGGACTATTTCAGATGTTAGTTATCAAACAGAATACCAGTAGGGAATCAAAGCTATACTCTCTGTAATGTGTGTAGCTGGAGTAGCCTGAACTGTTATTGTGAAACCTTTCAAAATGGAAGGAAGGGACTGTCACAACTCTGGATACAAAGTCCGAAAATGGGATTAGACTTTACCCAGGATACTTTTTCAGTGTTCAAAGAACAACAAAAGTAGTTTAGAAATCTCATCTTTAGACTGCTAAGCTATCTGAACACATGACTTTATTTTAGGTGAGGGTCATGGGTTTTGCAGTCAAGTCAGCTGCTATTTATATAAGCAAGCCTTCATCAACAGTCTTATAAAGCTCACCCTCTTACATAGGATGGCAGCAATTTTGCTTGAGAAAATGAGCCTGCGTGACTCTAGAGGTGACATACACTTTTTGTTAGAAGAAGGAACTGAAGATCCTGTTAGTAAGGTCAGTCAGTTTTGTCCATATGCAGGTCCAACTTAAATATAAAAAGGCCTGGGTATTCCCATGTTCCTACATGTTCAATCGACATTCTAATTTATCAAATGGTGACAAACCTAAAAGCCTGCGACATTGTCCTATTAGACCCTGGGAAAGCTTTTTAAGTGCAGATCATTCTTCTAAAGGTGGATCTGATCCTGTGTGGTCTTGAGTTGCCCCCACCCCACCCCCACCCTACATGAAGGACTCACTCTTTGGGATAACTTTCTCCTTGTCCCTTCTTGGCCTCAGGTCCATGGCATCTCTGGTCTTTGCTGCCTACCCTGAAGAAAGTTTCCCTTTCTCACACCAGTCTGTTCTAAACATGGCAACAAAATCTCAAAAATCTTTTAATAACACACTTTTGTCATTTTAAATGCATCTCAAGCTTTGAACTATGTATTTCAATTTTCTTTTACTTAGATGTATTGGGAACAACCATCTGACTTTTGACTGCCACAACAGACAAAAACCTTCTCTAGTTCTTTTCCCTTTGCTGTCTTTTTATTTCAGCATCTTAATGAACTTTGAACTGACCACTGATGTGGGTAGTTCTATTTCTGTCAGATAAAAATCAACCCCCAAATTTCCACTAACTCATTCTTTGGCAGGCAGTTCTGTCAATTAAAAATGGATGCTTCTGGCAACTGTGAGGCACTGTAACATTAAGAAGTGGTTTATGAGATTCCACTGACTTCATTTTAGTGCTATTTTATTGTATTCTTAAATAGTTGAACACCGATAGTCCAACATGGCAACCCTCTTGCCTGGAAAATCCCATGGACAGAGGAGCCTGGTACACTGCAGTCCATAGGGTCGCTAAGAGTTGGACACAACCGAGTGACTTCACTTTCACACACTGGAGAAGGAAATGGCAACCCACTTCAGTGCTCTTGCCTGGAGAATCCCAGGGACGGGGGATCTTGGTGGGCTTCTGTCTATGGGGTCGCAGAGTCGGACATGACTGAAGTGAGTTAGCACTACTCAAAAAGAAAGTTAGTATCCAAGTGACAACTATTAAGTCAAATGATTAAGCACCTTTACTTACTTTGGGAAGCTTTGCTCTATCCCACTGACATTGTCATTTAACGTACCTATTGCAACAGTAAGTAAATGTGTCCCTTATGAGAACAACAAAGACTGCTCTAGGGACAGGAATCTGAGATATGAACTATGACCCAGGTCTTTTGGGATCAGTTGGGAACTCTCATTACAATTTTAAGGAATGAGATTCTCGTTTTCATAAAGGATCCAGTTTAATTCGTTCAGGCAGCTTCAAGGATTAAAAACTGTCAATTAAAAACGGTCTTTGTTGCTTCTGAAAACAATGGATCACCACTCCGAGTTAAAAACGACCAGAACACAGACTTAAAAACCAAGCCATTTAATTGTGTCTTTGAAGGTAAACAATATCTTGATCCCAAGCCCCGAGAATGCCAGAGCTACGGGTCTGAGAAGTCCCGTGGGGCAGTATTCTCACAGAGTCCTGAGGGTCAGACCTCAAAGTGTTCCAAGGCAGAGCACTTAAGGAATTCATGCATTCCATTCTGCAATTTTGCAGACTGCCAGAAACAGACCCCAAGAGTCTCTTGAGACGGGAAAAATTCAACTCCTGGTCTCATAGATAAAAGTAGGGAGAGTACCAAAATGTTATGCTTACTTCTCTCCACTTTTCTCACACAGTCTGAAACCTGAGCTATCACCTCCCCAACTCACAGTAGCCGAAGCTGCAGTTTAGGTTCGAGATCAGTCCCTCTATCCAAAGAGCTCTCATCAATACAGCTTTTTAACAAGCACTTTAAAGAACCCTCTGGCGGCACAATGCGTTAGTTTACAAGATTTTAATTTACAAATTAAAAAGCTACATGTTTTATTTTTTTCTCCTTTTTCTCTTCTTTCTTTACATCACTCTTTTCCTTCTCTTTCTCTTTGTCGTCTTTTCTGTCCTTTTTGCTGTCTTCCTTTTCTTGCCCTTCTTTCTTTTCTGCGTCCCGGTTGGCAATCTTGTTGTTGATGAGGTTGTGTAAGGCGACCACAGAACGGATCAGTGAGGCCAAATATACCACCACCATCTGATCGTTGGTCTTCAGGTAAAAGGCCTTGACAAACTCCTGCAGGCTGACATCTGGCAGCAGGTTGAAGACGTCCTGCAGCTGGTAGATGATCTGGTGGTTGATGGGCAGCTTGCCGGTGGCCACCTTTCTCAAGGTAGCCCCTGATGTCCAGGAGCTTGGAGTTGAGTCCCTTCAGACCATGGACCTGGTTTGTGATCCGCTGGGAAAGAGTGCCCACTGTAGTGTCTTTGATGTCTCTGTAGGAACCCACAAGAAAGAGCAGGGGTATCCGTCAGTGTCCTATACCATCACACAGATTTTCACATTCTGAGGGAATAACTCAGTTTGTGAGGGGCAAGTTTTCTAAAGCAAAAATGCTACTTCTCTGTTGGATAAAGATTTGAGTATAAAGTGCCTTAACCTTGTTTTCATTTGGAAGCACATGTTTTATCTTTCTCATCACAGGACATCTTTCAAAAGAGAGAGCTAAAATGAAATCATGTTCACTAAAAAATTTTTTAAATCCCTCTCTACTTCAATTTCTCTTGTTTCTAAAGAGGGTAGCATTCTTTTCTCCTGCATCTATAAGATGTTTTGAGATGCTTTTAAATCAGTCAGTAGTAACTTTCTGAACTGAAACGAATCTTATTGTTTGAGAAAATCTATGACCTTTCAAGTCAGTCAGGGTTATGTAAGTATTTTTCTTTTTTTTCTAAAATTTGGCTGCGCCGGGTCTTAATTGTGGCACTCTGGATCTTTAGTTGCAGCATGTAGGATCTAGTTCCCTGAGAGGGATCAAACTTGGGCCCCCTGCATTGTGAGTGTGGAGTCTTAGCCACTGGACTACTCAAGAAGTCCCCTAGAGTGTGAAAGGCCTTGATGCAGATTCTCTGCAGAAATCTGGCTAGCTACATTCATTGTAAAGGAGGTACACTTAAAGAACACACACTTCCTTTTGACACGCATGTGTTCCTGTCACAGCCAGCACTATAGCTTCCAGACGACGTGCGCTATGCAGCCATGAACCGTGACTCAGGACACTTCATAGATGATCCAGGACCAGAGCCCAGGTCCCTGGACTCTTGATATGGACCTTTTCCTTACACTGAGCAGCCTCTTGGGCAGCTTCTGATTCTGACGCCGTCCTAAAGTCTCACCGTAATAAGTGTTCAACTCCGACTTCCTCGGCTTCCTCTGCTCCGATTTCACTGGTCACATGCTCAAATGTCTTTGAGGTTGGAGTTCCATCCTGGGAGAGGAGACTTAATTATAGTTATTTACTTATAAACAAATGAACAAACTAGCGTATGTTCCTTTTCACACCTTGATTCTTCTGCTTTAAGTCAGGTCACTTGAGAGGTGTTATTACTGGGTCTTCTGTGGCGAGGGCGGGTAAAGTTTGCTTTGAAAGCTGACACAGCAGTCCTACTCAGGGCTGAGGTAGACTGGGGCATATCCTTAGCTTACTTCCGAGGAAAATCTTGATATTATCTTAAGTCTTCAGTAGAGATGGATATTCAGAGAAGTCTCAATTTGGCTGAAGTTTAAGGACTGTCACAGTTCATTCTAAAATAGGCCATATTCTGAACACTGTGCCTGAGACAAGCTTATGTTAGAAAATATAACTTTGAACCATCTACTGTCCATTGGGTCAAATGATCAGTGCACCAAACAATGTGGTGAGAATCACTGATATTCTGGAGGCCTGAATTAACCAAGGAACCCATTAGTGAATGTGGTTTGCTGTATTACCTACTTATTTCTTGAGGGGACTCAGGAGAAACTTTTCTCAGATCTAGTGCCAGAAGAGGCTGTGCATCTCCTGTAAAGGCTGTGAACTGTTTGCAAGGAGGAGTGCATGGTAGTGCGTGCACAGGATGTAGGCAGACGGCTTAGATGTGAGATCTTGGGAAAGTCACTTCACTTACACTAACTGGTATAAACATCAGCTGTTATTTTATCCAGGATAGTGTGAATCCTGAAAATAACATTTTCCTCTTGGCTTTGTATACGAGGATGGTCAAAGCCTTCTAACACCTGTGCAGGACTTCATGGCATGTCTTTTCAGGTACTGATTTTCCCTGGCTTCATCTTACAATATGACCCTTATATCCCCTCTGTCTTCTATTAAAAAATCCTGTTTCACGGGGGGTATGTGCATGCATATGTATGTGTGTGTGCAAGCAGCCTCAAACTCCTTTTGAAAGAGGCAAGGTAAAATTTAACTTGAACAACTGTATCAAGACCAGGGATGAAAGCCTTACTGCATACTAGGCAACAGATCTGGATCTAAGTTCTCTAGTAGTAAGGCAAAGAGAAACAGGGGCACAGAGCCCAGGGCAAGGAACATTTGCAGGAAGCTAAGTTAAAAAAGCCATTTCCAGATTTTTAAATTGAATATATGGATAACTATAAGAAGAAAGACAATATTTACTCCATCTCTCTGACTTTTGACTTTGGAAGTTCACGACTGAGCTCTTTGTATACAAGTGCCAATACTTTATGCTCAAAACAAAACTCATATAGTTTCACAACAAATCTTATCCTAGAATTTGCATTCAATTCTGTTTCCTGGAAATAGAGAAAAGCTATTTTGGCAGCTTGTCCTGTCCAAACCCAGGGTGCAAGCTAGCAAGACCACAAAGCAGGTACTGAATACAATGGAGCCAACTATATAGGTGTCAAATCGTGCAGATGGGTTTTGCCATCTAGCTCCAGGCAGTTCTGACTTACTCTATTTGAAAACCTAGTAACTTCCAGGAGAGGACTGTCAGAGGTGGGCCAAAGTGGAAATGGCACTAGATTAAGATCAAGCTCATCAGGCTCTGCATTTACTCTGCTGAGAACATCTCTGGGTGATAATTTGACTACTTTGGTCTCAATTTCATTTGTAAAAGAAGACTTTAGATTTCTATGGTCCTCTCCATTTCTAAAATTTGGTGATTCAAACACTCAAGGGGGAAAAACAATATCCAACTGTTGACAGAAATCAATAACCTTTTGTTATAAAGTATTTGTTGACTTGAAATGGGGGAAAAATCCAATGGCCCTAAAAGTAGCAAAGCTAATCTCCTAGGCTCATAACAAGATGACTTACATCATGAACTTCTTCCACCGAAATATATGCTTCTGTGGGCAGTCCCAGGTCCTTTGGTTTCACATCAATGATGACCAATACCTGGCAGAAAAACCCATTTTAGCAAAACCACCTTGTACTAAGCACATAGGGAATAACTGCAGCCATTCTGAAGATGATTACTGAAGCTTTTTCATTCATTTAACCAGAATGAGCCAGAATTTTCAGGAAAAAAAGACTTTACATTTCAAATTTCTTATCATTTGCTCTGCTCTTCAACCCCATCCATTAACAAGGTGAAAGGCAGTCCAGTGAGGAAGGAATCAAACAGGAGGAAATCAGAGTCAAGACAACCAGCATTTTAATCCCAGTTGCACTCTCAGAAGACCTTACTAACCATTCTGAACCTCAGTTTTCTCATTTGTAAAAAGGATAACAATCCCATACAGTTGAGAGGATTAAGGAAGGTAACTCACATACTCAGCACTGAGCATATGTTTAATTTACTAAATACACTGGATTACTGTATACTACACAAAGCACTGCAAATTAACACAACCTTATAGAGAAAAAATGGTGAAACGATTCACTATTGACTAAGAGGCTCTTTTTCTTGAGTTAACTGGCAAACAATTATCAGTCAAGGGTTTGAAAGATAAAGTGCACTTACTGAGTTAGGGCAGTATCTTTTCATGAGTTCATTGATGGCGATGTCATTCTTGTGTAGTTTAGGGCCTGTGTGGTACCACCCAACTATTCTTTCTCTGGCTGTGAAGGAAAAAAATAGTGGCTTTGAACTGTTACATAAAGATCTATATATTGCCCTCAAAAAGGGTAAGAGTAGTTATGTTCTCTACCTTTTCAAAATTCCAGGCATCTAAACCTTGACATGCTTACGAAATCTTAAATGGAATTTTAAATTCAAAAGCAGGAATCTCTGAAAATAAACAGCAGGGGAAATCTAGAGATAGCCATATCTCAGACTAGTTTAGGAAACCAGTCATACATGAAGCAACTAGAAAACAATTCCAAGGGAATATATAAACAAATGCAAGTTCATCTCACACAGATTACAGCAGTGAGTGTTGTGGGAATAAACATTTCCAAAGCAATGTGGCTGCTATAATGAAATGAAAATGATACACATGACAGAGATATTTACCTTGGTGGTACTAAAGCTCTAGAGGCATGTGGATTTTATTTGATAACTTTTTGCTTTTCTGCTGCCGAGGGCTATCTCTCCCCTGAAACCTAGGTGGTCTAGCTGGCCTTAAATTGATACTCCAGTTTCTCATTTATTCTGCCTCGTTTGTCTACTACCATTGGCCTTACTTTAGTCTAGCTAAGTGAAACGGTCTTTGACATTAGACAAAGAAAAGTGAATACTTAGAAAAGGCCTTAGGGACACACATGCACATTTACACACCACACCACAGACACATAGACCAGTGCCACAATGCCACCTACCGTTGACCTTCTTAAACATTCCATACATGTTTTCCAAGTAATCATGGTCTAAAAACCAGACAGAATCATCTTTGTCGTCTTCATCAAAAGGAACTAGAGAGGAGAAAAACCCCCAAAACAGTTTAGGGTGCTAGATAGAACTCTAAGTGCACACACCACAACTGTGGACCTCTAGGCCAGATTTGACCCATGTCTTTAGCTTGTCCAATACAATATATATTTTTGAGTTGCTTTTATTAAAAACTGGAAGATTTCACATACAAATCTAGACCTCCAGGCTCTCTTGAAAAATTGGAAGACCTGGCAATAACTGGCTATAGCCATACAGAGGTCATCTCTCCTTTGAAAAGGATACACGTTCTTCAGTTTGCTAAAAGTTCCATCATTTCCTAATACTTCTGTTGGGCAAATTACATTACTGCCTGATCCTTTTAGACACTGGGGGTTAGTGACCTCTAGTCTAGCAGCTATGCCAGCAATTATTTTGTTGTTCATTGTTGTTGCTTTAATCATAAAATACATAGATACATTCTTCTGAACATTCACGAAACAGTGAAAAGGTTTTTATCTCCACCTTGCCTATCCATAACCATGGTTAATAGTTTAGTGCAGGGGTTGACAAATTATACTCACTGCCTATTTTAATAGTTTTATGCAATATGGCTGTTAGTTTGTCTACATACTGTTTTCAGTTGCTTTCCAGAGCTAAGCAGTTGCAATGGAGACGATACGGCCTGAAAATACTTAAAAATATTTACTATCTACTTCTGTGTGTGGCATTTAGCCTCCCTGTTCTATACTTAAGCAATTATGAAACAGAATTGCTTGGTTGCAGTAAAAAAATGGAGACCACAAAATTTTCTTTCTTTTTAAAAGTTAACTGACATTTTAACCAGAAAATGTAAAATTTGTCTATTTATTTATTAAAAAAAAACGGAGGTATAATTGACAGATTTTTCTTTTACCTGCAAAACTGTTGGATACATCGAGTACTTTCTTTTGCCATGACCCCAAAAGCACGCCAACAACACGTTTTTGGTTTCCAACCTTGCCTATTCTGAATGAGAAAACAAAAGATCAATCTGGACAGACACAGACTGAACAACAGGATACCTAACATGAAATACCAATGTACTGATACAATTTAGCTTAGCTGGGAACTGATCCCACTAAACAAATGTAGTAAGTTAGAAAAAACAACCCTCAAACCTTATAGAAATTTAAAATGGAGAAAATGAAAACTCCCCAGATCTTACAGTTTTAAATGTTATCTGGTTGGTGTTTGAAAACACATGTAACTTTTTATTTTGCTAAGAGCTTACCTTTCTCTCTTAAACTTTCTCTATCTCCTCTATCCTCCAACCTTTTCAGGGGTAAAGATGCTAAAGCTGAGCCGCTGTTATGGTCCAGCTTGCCACCTCTTCTCTGAAACAAGCCCAGCTAGATGGCATAAACAATCCTTTGTATCATCTAGGGGCTGAGAAAATGATTCTGGCCCGAAGCATGTGTATGCCATTTGTGATCTCTCTGAATGGCTAAATTAGGCAGAAGCTGGAACTGAACTGGTGACTAATCATACTGGGAGGAGGGGCTCAGTGAATGAGAAAAACTACCTCAGAATTTCTGTCTTCAAATCAAACCCCCTTAGTAATTTTGTGTTAAGGAACGACAAGTGTTTCACTTATTTCATTGGTCTTTATGTAGAACTCTCCATTAACCACTAACAAATGTGACATAACAAACAATTCTATGTTCAAAGGACACACACAAGTCATTGTCAAATGAACTACAATTTCTTAACAGTTGCTGGTTCACACCAATTGAACTGTACTTATCTAAACACATGATTTGGCAAACTTATAAATGCTTACTATGTCTAGGGCTTGGATCAGAAGCAAGTATTCTGATTTTGGGGGAAAATCTAAGTTCAAAGGCAGTTTCCACATTCATGGGCTTTTCTTCTAATCTACAAAAACGCACTTCTGTTTTAGAAAACCCTACAATTGTCTGACACAGCAGCTTGAAGTGTCTGCCTTCACTATGCCCTTAAAAATGTTTGTTGAATCGACTGAATGGAACTGAAATGATGCCTGCCTTCTTAGTACCTGTAGTATCCTATGGGAGAAAAACAGTAATTGTACAGTGTTAAAGCTCACGCATCTTGTTAGGCTAAGGGTCCTACAATGAAATGGAACTAAACTGGGGACCCTAAACCTCACAGGAGTCTTTGAGTTTGGTTTTGGCTCTGGTTGAATTGAGAGTTGTACAAAGCAAGCACTTAGCACCTATGACTTTATAGCAGATGCCAAGCACTTAGCAACTATGACTTTATAGCAGATGCTCCCAACTGGGTCTTACAACTTTCCAATTCAAGTAACTACTGTAAAACTTAAGAACACGTGTAACAGGTCCCGCGGGACGAACAGCTCGAAAACAAGCAAGCGAAGGCAGAAGTAGTATCTGTGGGATGTTTTATTAACGCCTACACCTCCAACTGGTCTCATTTTTAGAAGAAAAACTTGACTTTAAAACTTAATATATCTACGGTTTAAGCTATCGTCTAACCAGATTCCCACTTCTGAAACTTCCACAAGTTAAAAGCACAGTTCTTGCAGGGACCAGACTTTCCGTGACAGCCTTCAGAGCCAAAAAGCGCGAGTCTGAAGGGCTTTCCTACCAAACACCGAGTCTCTTAGGCGAAAAGGGACGGACGAGGCGATAGATGGGCAGGAGGACTGGGCATCAGGATCAAATGAAACCTGCTCCCCATAGTCTGGCATCGTACGGACTGGGTAAAGGGAATGATCAGCTCAGTTCCCGGGAGTGCCGGCTGGGCAGAAGACTCCGGGTAACTTGGGCTTCATGAATGGACTTAATCTGGGCCCCTCGGCGGCTCAGGGCCACCCCTGGTGCGTCAGCACCCCGCGGCCGCCGCGCCGTACCCAGCGCGCCCGTGACTCAGCAGCGGCGGCGCCACCGGCACCGGTAGGCCGCCCCGTGCCGCCCGCTCACCGATTGAAATGATCCACCACACTGAGCAGCACCAGGGGGTGGACCACCACCTTCTGCACAGCCAGCTCCGGCATCGCGACACAGCCCGCCCGCCAGGGCCCTGCTCCCCGCGACGCGCAAACACCGGCAGCCGGAGCGGCAGTAACTCTCGGCTCTCCTCCAGGCCTGGCTCCTCCTCTTCCGGCTGAGCCGCCGCCGCGCGGCTCCTTGTTCCGCTCCCAGAGTGCCGCGCGGGTCGGGCTGGAAGTGTCGCTCCTGCTCCAGCCGTGAGGAGGGGAAGTGCAGGGGAAGGCGGGACCTGGCTCGGGTGACAGGCTAAGAATTTCCCAGGTCACGAAAGCTAACAGCTCGCTAGAGACTGATAAAGGTCGACCTCCTGGTGTTTGCCCTGTACTGTCACCGCTGTGACTTTTCACCTCAGAATCTTAGCTCCCCTCCCCTCCCCCATCCGAAGACTGGAGAAAATGCTGAGAAAAAATGTGAATAGTAGTGTTTCCGTCATTCAGAAATTGTTCACTTTCAATTCTAGTTAGAATCCTCCAGAATTTCTTAAAGGTTGTTATTCAGTCGCTACGTCGTGTGCGACTCTTTGCGACCCCATGCACTGCAGCACACCCGCTTTCCTTGTCCTTAAAAGGCGATTCTTAGAGGAACTAGCTTTAAATCTCTAGCATTAGGGCATTCCTTTAAAATAGGTTTGGTGATTTATCTCATTATTTTATTGTCGGAGAATTTTCTCTTAATATTTGCTGTGGACTCAGCAAATAGTCAACCTGGCTATATTTTCCCATCTGTCTTTATATTACCATTTAACAAGAGCTATAAGAATGAAAACTTATAAAAAGATTGACGAAAAACTGGAAAGCAGTAAGGGAATACATTTTCATATTTAGCTGGAAAAGAGAAAAAGACTAAAAGAGGAAATGTAGGAGAAGAGAACGGCTACCCACTCCAGTATTCTGGCCTGGAGAATTGCATGAACTGTGTAGTGCTGCTGCTGCTGCTGCTAAGTTGCTTCAGTCGTGTCCGACTGTGCGAACCCAGAGATGGCAGCCTACCAGACTCTTCTGTCCCTGGGATTCTCCAGGCAAGAACACTGGAGTGGGTTGCCATTTCCTTCTCCAATGCATGAGAGTGAAAAGTGAAAGAGAAGTTGCTCAGTCGTGTCTGACTTCTCGATCCCATGGACTGCAGCCCAACAAGGCTCCTCCGTCCATGGGATTTTCCAAGCAAGAGTACTGGGTTCATGGGGTCTCAAAAATCGGACAAGACATAGCGACTGAATAATAACAACCTCTTTTTAAGCACCTTCCACCTTCACTGCAACACTAGAGAATCTGACCTCTCTGAACAATGACCAGGAGACTTTTGTTCTGAACCTTAGCCTTCTTCCAGTATAATCAGGAAGTTTTTGATAGTCGTTTTTTTTTTTTAATTTTTAAAATTTTAAAATTGGAGGATAATTGATCGCAAATTTTTGATATTCTTTCTGGGCCCTGCCTCTCACTTTCATTTCATGCACTGTTCCAACTTTTGGGAACACTGTTTTGGGTTTTTCTCATTTCTTTTAATAGTTTTGATTTGGCTGTCAGATAATTGCTGCTACTTCTTAAGATATTAAATAATAGAAATTTTAAATTAAGGAAATTTAAGTCAGCTCCATTGTGTGATGTGTTAAAGTTTGCTTGCTGGTTTTAAGTGCCTTGTTCAAAGTAGATGTTCTTGTTTCATCTTTTATATGATGCTGTTCAACACGCGGTAGACATGTAACTGTTACAAAAAGATCTTGGAACGTTTTTTCCCCTTAATTTTTAGGATCAATGGTTGATTTTAATTTTTCTTATGTGTCAGGTAAGGCATAAGAATTGAAGTCTAAAAGAAGCATATTTTGGACTAAATTATTTAAAGGATATAAAGAAGACACCTTGAAACCATAAGTAAGGTATTTTTCATGTCCTATTTTTTTCATTTTCTTTTTAAATGAAACTGACTTGAAATAATAACTGATTTTGTAGCCACTAAGGGCTAAATTCATTCAGAGGAATGCAGAAGAAGACATAAGAAATCTTTCTTTTGTTCATTTAATTCTAGACTTCACTTTAAGAGGCTTGGATGAGAGCATAAGTGTAATACATTTTATTTTCCTTTAACTGCTTTTTTATTTTTAAAAAGAAATGTAACTTAAAAATTTTATTTTTTATTGACGTATAGTTGACATATAAGTTACAGGTGTATGATATAGTGATTCATAGTTTATAAAGGTTATACTCCATTTATAGTTAATATAAACTGCTACTGCTAAGTCACTTCAGTCGTGTCCGACTCTGTGCGATCCCATAGACGGCAGCCCACCAGGCTCCCCGTCCCTGGGATTCTCCAGGCAAGAACACTGGAGTGGGTTGCCATTTCCTTCTCCAGTGCGTGAAAGTGAAGTCACTGAGTCGTGTCCAACTCTCAGCGACCCCATGGACTGCAGCCCATCAGGCTCCTCCATCCATGGGATTTTCCAGGCAAGAGTACCGGAGTGGGGTGCCATTACCTTCTCCATAGTTAATATAAAATATTGGCTATATTCCCTGTGTTGTATATTATAGTTTTGTAGCCTATTTTATAATAATAGTTTGTGGCTTTTAATCCCTTACCCCTATGTCTTTCTTTTTTTAGTATTAAGTTCATTTCCCAGATTTATTGAGATGTAATTGATATGTAACATGTAAGTATAAGGTGTCCAATATGATGATTTGATATGTTTGTATTGCAAAATGATCACCACAGTTAAGTTTAGTTAACACTTGCATCATTTCACATAATTACCATTTTCTTTTTGTGATAAGAACATTTAAGAGCAACCTCAAATATATAATAACATAGTATTATTAACTATAGTCACCACACTGTACCTTAGATCTCCATTTTATAATAGGAAGTTTGTACTCTTTGACCAAAAACTCACATTTCCCCCACTGCCAGCCTTTGGCAACAACTAACTATTCTACTCTATTTCTGTGGATTCCAGTTTTTTCAGTTCTGCATATAAGAAAGATCATATAGTATTTGTCTTTCTATGTGACATTTCACTTAGTATTAATACCCTCAAGAACCATCCATTTTGTCACAAATGGCAGGATTTCCCTTCTTTTTTATGGCTGAGTATATATACACCACATTTTCTTTATTGACACTTAGGTTGTATCCATGTCTTGGCCATTGTGAATAATGCTGCAATGAACATGGGGGTTCAGATATCTCTAGTAATTTCATTTCCTTTGAAAGTGGGGTTGCTGGATCATATGGTGGTTCTACTTGTAGTTTTTTTTTTTTTTTTTTTTTTTTAGGAACTTTCATACTCTTTTCCATAGTGGATATATCAATTTACATTCCCACCAAGAGTACATGAGGGTTCCCCTTTCTCCATATCCTCACTATTGCTTCTTATCTCCTGTTTTTTTGATAACAGCCATTCTAACAGGCATAAGGTGATATCTCATTATAGTTTTGATTTGCATTTCCCTGATGATTAGTGGTGTTGAGCATCTTTTAGTATACCTGTTGGTCATTTGTATGTCTTTTAAAAAAAATCTCTATTAGGTCCTCTGCCCATTTTAAATTGGATTAGGTACTGTAATCCCTTACCTGATGTTCTTAGTGCTTGTGAAGTTATTTTTGCATGTGGATGGTTGTTCCAATTGATATTTCCGGGAGAGGCTGAGTGCTAGAAATGCCTATGCCACTATCTTGTTCAGTCTGTCACTCAGAATTCACCTTTGTCTTTCAATTTAGGGAGATAGCTCCCAGAGACCTTAGTATCTGGAAAGAGTTCTTATTTTTGTTATGTCCAGAACATGGAATAACAGTCCTGCGAGCATGGCAGCAATACTTTGAACTCTGCAGCCTCTGTTTTCATCTTATTAGATTTGGAAGAAAAAGATAGAAGATATACCACCTTTAGTCTAAGCTGTATTAATTGCTGGAGTTCACACATCCTGCAGGTGTGTTGAAAGTTTACCATTTTCTTTGGTGGTGTCCTGTTTCCCTGATTATTGTATTCCCTATACCCATGCACAGATACCTCTACATTTGAAGAAGCAGTCACCTCTTCCAGACTTTCTGGACTGACTTCAGAAAAAAATAAATACCTTCACTTGTGAGTGAAGGCAGTCTGGAGTGTGCTATGGCTGTGGCTCTAGTGGTGTGGGGGTGTTAAGTGCGTGTGTGAGTAGAACCTCTGGGTTCAAGGGTGTGTGACTTGTTGGCTCAGGGATGGGTCCACCACATCGATAATGCATGATTCTTGGGGAGAGCTGTGGGTCTGCAGTAGCTGCAAGGGCTGTTGAGGTACTCAGTGGTGCCTTTAGGTCTGGTGCCTAGGTTCCAGTTCAGGTAGCAGTGGTGGTCAGAATCTGGTGGTATGCACATGCTTGGCAGTAGGTGCCTGTGTGGGGGCAGGGGCCTGCTGTACACACACATGCAGTGATGAGAGACAGGGCCAACAGCAGAGGTTGGAGCCAGCTGCACGTTCATGAGTAGCCGAGGGGACCCTGGCTGTTGGTGTAGATCCAAGTGATTACTTGTAGGTATGTGTTCTAGCTAGACCATTCTTAATTGCTAGTAATGGTACCCTACTCTAATCAGCTGAAGCAAAGGGAAATTCATTATCCCATGTAACAAGCACATTCAAGGGCCCTGCTTGTTCCAGGGGCTCAGTTTCTCTCTCCACCTTTTAGCATCTTTCAGTGTTTTGGTTGCATTCAGACAGATTTCCTCCTAGTGATGGGGAAACATGTTGATGGCTACAGATAGTCACAGGTTTAAATCTTTAAAGGAAGGAGGACTTTGGACTCCAAATCTTTATGAAATTTGATTGGCCTTGCTGGCATTGGGGACCTTTCTGAACTGACTGCTGTGCCCAAGGGAATGTAGTTCTCTAAATGTCCAGTTTGGAGATGGTACAACTATGATGGACCATTCAGCTCACCATGACCACTGAGTGGGGAAGGAAAAAGGGGATGCCATAATTGGAAGGGGGAATGAATGCTTAGCTGGCAAAAACAAGTCTGTGATATAAAGAGCTTAGCATGGTTCTTGGAACATAGTAAGAATTCAGCAGATGTTAGACATGGTTATCATTGGATTGTAGGATTGTTACTATATATTATAGCAGACTATAAGAATTCTTGGGAATTCCGTGGTGGTCCAGTGGCTAAGATTACTGCTTTCGCTGTCAAGGACCTGGGTTCAACCCCTAATTGGGGAACTAAGGTCCTGTAAGCTGCATGGCACAGCTTAAAAAAAAAAAAAAAAAAGAGTTTTTTTACTTTTTATTAACTGGTGTTTATATTTTAGGTAATCCAGCAGTAAAAGAGCTGAAATTTATCTTTTGCGTTTGCTGAGTGTTTCTTTTTTTTTTTTTTTGGCCGTGCCTCATGTGGGATCTTAGTTCTCTGGCCAGGGATCGAACCCATGCCCCCTGTATTGGGAGCATAGTCTTAAGGCTTGACTGTGAGGAAAGTCCTTATTGAGTGTTTCTTTATCTTTCTTTAACTTCAGGTATATTTAGTTTACAGAAGAGTGTTTAAAAAATTCCTTTTTCTAAATGTATTGGTTATCATTTTGATTTTTCAGAAGGCTAATTGTTGCAGAAAGATTGGATTCGTTTAAAGAGGTTTTCCTTGTTTTATGCTTTATACAAGTGCTGACCCTGTGTGTTAGCCATGGACACCTGCATGATTGTTATTTCTCTTGTTGTTGTCATATTTCATGTAACTGCAAATTAAAAAGGACCAAAAAAATTACAGCAATTTCTAGTTTATATCCAGAAATGGAACTCTCCACAGGAACCCTTGCATGGTACAAATATGTTAGAAAACCATTTTCCATTGTGCTTTGAAAGCCTGTAAGGAGGCCACAGTGGAGCATAGTTCATCTGTCTTGGATGAAGCCCAGAGAGACTGTGCAGACTGTAGGAAATCTTCCATCTGAAGAGTTAATTTTCTTTCAGGATCAGTGTTAGCGGCTGCTGTGATTAAAACAGGACACTTTAAGATTGGTATAGGAACACTTATAACAGTTGACTATAAAAGAAAACCCAGGAGGCCAGATTCAGCCTTGGGAGCTACTTTGGTTTGAGCCTCAAAGACCTTTATTTTGAGTTTACCTCTTCTTTGATTACACATGTATTCAGCTGTTTTTTTTTTTTTTTTAGTATTCATTAATGAATATAAGCAATTAGTTTCATCTATGTAATATTTTAAAATATCTTGAATGCCATTGTTGTCTTTTGTTCCTATTCTTTTCAGAGCTACTCTTTTTATTATTATTGTATATTAGAGCATAGTCAATTAGCAATGTTGGATTAGTTTCAGGTGTACAGCAAAGTCGTTCAGTGATATATATATATACACACACTTGTATCTATCTTTTCAAATTCTTTCCTTATTTAGGTTAATACAGAATATTGAGCAGCTTTCCCTGTGCTATACAGAGGCACTCTATATAACCGTGTAAAATTAAACTATTTTTTAAAAGTGGATTTTTAATTTTTATTTATTTAAAAGTTTTATTTATTTGGCTCTGTGAGATCTCAGTTGCAACACATGGGATCTTCGTTGTGGCACATGGACTCTCTAGTTGAGGCATGTGGGCTCAGTAATTGCGGGACACAGGCTTAGTTGCTCTGCAGCATGTGGGATCTTAGTTCCAGGGACTGAACCCATGTTCCCTGTGTTTCCAGGCAGATTCTTAAGCACTGGACCACTAGGGAAGTCCCTTTACCAAATTTTTAGATGCAGATTTATGAATGTAGTGTGGAAACAAGTATAAGGTTTGAGGAC
This sequence comes from Nanger dama, assembly GCA_917880005.1. Taxonomy (NCBI): domain Eukaryota; kingdom Metazoa; phylum Chordata; class Mammalia; order Artiodactyla; family Bovidae; genus Nanger; species Nanger dama. The sequence goes on from CAKJTW010000012.1 coordinate 36,621,541, forward strand.
TGATCCTTTTAAAGTGAAAGTCGATCAGTTGTGTCTGACTCTTTGCAACCCCATGGACTATACAGTCCATGAAATTATCCAGGCCAGAATACTGGAGTGGGTAGCCTTTCCCTTCCCCAGGGTATCTTCCTAGCCCAGGGATCGAACCCAGGTCTCCCGCGTTGCAGGTGAATTCTTTACCAGCTAAGCCACAAGGGAAGCCCTTCATCATTTTAGGGACAGATATATTTTTCTTTATTTTCTTCAAGATAGTATATCAAAGTAGCATTTTTAAAATGAGAAAAACTGGGGCAAAAATATTAAATAACAGCTGTTGGAAGGAAAAAAATCAACCATAATCCTGATCTCAAGTGGAGTAACTAATTTTAGATTTTTGTATTTACCTTTCAGTTTTGGGCATGTGCATACATACTTCAGTTGAAATTGAAGTTTTAATGCAATTAGAAAAACTATTGAGAAATTTATGGTGAGTTGAATCAATTTGAAGTTGCTATACTTTGTGTTTTAAGGATAGAGTAGTGTTTGTCTTTTTTTTTTTTGCTTTCAGAAGAACAAGAAAGGGCAAAAGTCAGTGCATTGTTTATATAACATGAAAGATTCTTCTTTTAGACCTGAAAGTCAGAAATAGGCATTAACCTGGGTTTGTGGTAAACTTGGGTAGTGTGTTACACAGTACATCCATAATGTTGGTCAGTGATCTTTCAGCATGCAAAAAAAAAAAAAAGAATTCTCTGTAATTTTCTATTTTAGTCTCCCTGTATGCAAAACCAAAACAAAACCAAAGTTATATGGAATGAGCAAAGCTCTTTGATTAAAAATTTCCCATAATTGCATGTCATTTTAAATATACCCATTGTTTTGAATATAAATGAAGTGTGTTGAAATGTGAGTGAAAAAAATTCATGCACTATTATTGATGAAACCATTCAAAACCAAATGGTATATTCTGGGTAGCTGTAATTTTTCAAAAGGTACTATGTACAATTTTAGGTTAGTGTCAGATAACCTCTTCACCTTCATTTCTCTCTTAACACCTTTTATCATAATTTCTGAAGCTCCCCTTTGTAGTTCGAGTTAAAAGTCCTGAGGCAAGCTCTTTAGAAGTCTAACACCTGCTTAGGGCTGAACTGGCAGGGGGAAAAATTGAAAAGCAGTGAAGAGTCTTTTCAATAAAGTACTTAGCATTTTAAATAGTAGATGTTTGAAAAAAAATAATGGTAATAATTATTGGAAACTCTCATACCACCCCACACAGAGAGAGAGGAATGTGAAGCTGTTTAGTGGATTCTTTCTTCGAGTTCTCAAAATCCTTCATTTGCAAAGATAGTTCAAACTTGATTTTGATCAAATTAAACTACTAAGAATGTGGACTTTTCCTTGAGCACAGATTTATACTTTCTCTTTTAAAATTCAAACCCTTTTCCTTCCAACATCAAAGAGAAATGATTCAAGGCTTTTAGAATCTTATTCTTAAATACCAAAAACCCTGGGATAATAGATAGAAAATTAAGAAGGGGTTTTGAAATAATTAAATTTTGATTCTCATCTGCTGTTTCATCTTTTGACTCTCTAAAGTACCATATTCCAGGTTAATGACAAAGTTTTAAAAAGATACATGTGTTTTTTTAACCCTTAATTTTGTATTGTTCTCATGAATTCCTGGAGCCTTTTAAGATTCAGAGTCCCGTGGTGGACTTTTTGAGGTTACAAATTTTAATATTTTATCTTTTTTTCTGTAACTGGAGGAAATTTAATTTGTTTCTCCAGCAGAGGGAGACATCTGACCATGAACATGCTGCTGCTACTTGCCAGGAGTATTCTGTAGCCCGTTTTATCAATATACATAAAAACTCAATGTTCAAATTAACTAGTTCAATAAGTAATTTAGCTCATTGATTTTTGGGCATATCCTAAGTGCCATTACAAGCTACGGATATTTTAAATGCCATTACCTAATAGAAGGAATGTTTTAAGCACCTTTTATTGATTTTATTACTGCTTTATTTTGCTGTCTTGGTTTAAAATCATTTTAACCACTCTGTAATCAAGAAGAAATATATCGTTGGTGAAATACAGTCAATTTCCTAAAAACCTTTGACATCGTTAAATAAGGAATTACAGTTGTTAAATCATGTCAGGCAATAACTGAGGGACAGAAGAGATATAAAATTTGGAGCAGTGGGCCAGCATACTAGTAAGCTGCGTTGACCTCTAACATTCAGCTTCTGCATGTGACAGTCACACTTCAGGTTTGCTTATGGTTTTTACATCAGCAAGACAGATTTAAAATCTCAGGTAGCAGGAAAGATGGAAGAACGATAGCAAGGTATAATACAGGGGCAATTATAGTGCTTTTTAATGACCTTTTGTAGCTTTCAGTAAAAAATGATTCTCTAAGCAATTTTTAAATTTCATTTGCTTTACTTGCTAGATTTTAGTATATTGATATTCTGCATAAAAGGAGTCAGAGTGCTCATAGAGCTTTTTTTTTTTAACACTTTTTTTTCTGCTTATTTGATTTTCTATTAGCAATATTACTGAGCTGATCAGCTGGTAGATAGGCAGGGACACCAGTCCATACACTGCTTAATCAAAGAGGTGCAGAAGTGGGTAGTGACCACTGAAGCTTGATACAAGCCTGCTAATGAGTTTATTGCATTGACATTTGATGTAATTTAGCTGTAGAGTAGCAAATATCAATACCTGTATATGATTTGGCAGATGGTTGTTGAACTGTGATCAGAAGTTTAGAATGATTCCTGGTAAAAGACCACCTGGCAGTAACCCAGGAACAGAGAACTGAGTTTTCACCATTAAATGGAATAGGTCCATAAAGTCAAGTGTTTTGATCATTAATGGAATCTTCTCTTTTCTTTTAGCAAATGTTAGCTTCAAGAGGAAATTGGTAATTATGCATAGGTCTATTAAATGATCTTAGGGAGAACTCTTTGCATTCCTTCAGATGAGCTCGTATCTATAGTTGTGGTGGTTATTCACCAGCAAGGACAGAGAACTAGTTAAAATGCTGATAGATGTCGTTTCAAATATAGCAGGCATAGCAGGCATGTTGGAAGCATCTTTGTAGAGTTAATTTTTTTGAGGCTAAAAATCAGATTTGGTTGTAACATTATTGATTATTCTATATTAATTTATATACTATATGACTATGTTATGAAATAGTTTAAGATATACTGAGGATTGTTATATGGAAGACACTCCTATAAGTGTTTGAAATATTAAGAACACCAAGATGATGCCCTCCTTTCACTCAGTGAAGGAAGGGTGGTAAATAAACTCATACTGTGCACGTCCTATGGAAAGAATGGAATAAAGGTTCAGGAGCTGTGGCAGCATAGAGAAGAGAAATAGGTTCCTCTGTGGCAAGAGGAATTGTCAGGCAGGGCCTTATGAAGGTGTCACTTAAAATAGATTTTTAACAGAATCAGCATTCAGAGTTAGGGGAATTAGCAATACAAAAGCTGTTTTTAAAAAATAGGTTTCAGTTTTTAGATCAGTTTTAGTTTCACAGCAAAATTGAGCAGTGAGTATGGAGAGTTCCTATATGCCCCCTGACCCTATAGATACACAGTCTCCCCTAGAACCAACATCCTGCATCAGAGTGTTACATTTGTTACAGTTGATGAACCTGTATTGACATGTAGCTATGACTCAAACTCCTTAGTTTACATCAGTGTTCACTCTTGGTGTTGTATACCTATGAGTTTTGACAAATGTATAATGCCATATATCTGCCATTGTAGTATCACAAAGAGTAGTTTCACTACCCTAAAAATCCTCTGTGCTCCACCTAATCATCCCTCTTTCCCTCTGATCTTTTCACTGTCTCCGTAGTACAAAAGTTTTTGAAAAATTTGAACTGTTTCATACACCATTATATATATATATAAATAAATGTGATGTATAAAGAAAAGTGAAATAAATAAAATGTATTCACTTTCCAGCTGAGGCGGTAGAATATTACCAATATTTCTGAAGCCCTAGTGTATTCCTGTCCAACTGCTTTCTTCTGCCCTACCAACACTTCAAATTATTTAATATTCAAAGTACACCTAGTTGCAAATCACACAAAACCCTGCTGGCCCACATTCCCCTTATTCTTATCTTTGGTTAGGTCCATGCAAGATGAAGTGAAGAAATGGGTTGATATTTGCCTACTGAGTTCAAATCACATGGAAAGCTATTTTGTGTGTGTTGTGTGTGGAAAGAAAGGGAGAGTCCTGGATAACCTAAATGACTATCAAATTTGAAATAGGGCATAGTCTGATTTATTCAAATTATGGTATCTGCTTCACTTTGAGCTTTACAAACCTTTATTTTCTTGCTCAGTATGTCCAGATTGAATGACTAACCTCAGATCCATATGGTAGAGCCACGAACTTGGCTGTGGAGACTCATTCAGAATTTTCATGCATATAAACATCCGTGCCAGCATGGAATACTCATCTTTAAATTTAGCAGCAAGTATTTTCAGAATTATTGGATATTTTTATAATTTGGCTGACGTCCATGCTCTTATTCCTTTGGTTTCATTTTCTAGTTTCATAGGACTTACAGGTGGATATGTTTTATATTAAAGTCAGTGGTATGTTGAAAAGTAGACCTCTGTAGGATTCTCTCCTTCCGTCTCTGACCCAGTCTGTGGGCCAGTTCTTCGCCTACACCTGGATTATATCTCAGACACATCCCTTAGGTTTTCCAGCTACTCTTAGATTTAAGAAGATACATTTTGATTACCTCTAGTCATTATAACACTCTGCTTTAGTAATAAATGACCAGTTCAGTGTAACATTCTGAACTTTATTACAGTCCAAACCACTCTTTTTGCCCAGCTTGGTGATGGGTTAGGTTGAGAATTCCTCAGTAGGAGGTGGGGATGGGGTGACTTCTCCATTTTCCTTTTGGAGCTTCTCTTCCCCACTTATCCCAAACCCTGGGTAGGGCTGAGAGAAGTGAGGGAGTCTGGCAATCATAGGAACGTCTCCCTTGGCAGTCCTGTCCCGATCTGCTGGTTGTGTTCTTTGGGCTGGGCTTGGCAGAGGCTCTGACTCTGGAGGCACACTCCCCTGGGTGCCCGCTCTGGGAATGTAGGACAGCAGCTCACTGGGGCTGACCCTCTTGAGTTGGGATCTCTTTTTAAATGACCCCCTGACTGCCATTTTTACATAAGGGCCAGTCATGCAGTTGCTGTGGGAATTAAAGGAAATAACATAAGTAAAAAGCTCTTCCTGGCACTTATCTGTTGAATAAGTTGATTTGTGTTTTACTGGGTACCTTCTCTCTGGGGGCACTCTGCAAGTGCTTTATAAACCTAATCATAAACCAGTCCAAGGAGTTAGATTTAAGAAACTCTGACTCATTAGGTTATTTGCAAGGTCACGAAACTAGGAAGTGGCTAAGCTTAAATTTGAACCCAACTCTGGTGCATCACAGAAGTCTCTGGTCCTTTGTACTATGGTCTATTGCCTTCTAAAACAGCTTTGCATGGGCCATATTGTTCTAAACCCTGGGAAATCTGGTTAATATTCTTGGGTTCTAGTGCCCATTCTACCTTATGAGTTTCTTAAATGTCAGGTGTGCTATATAAATCTACAGGAATTTTGATTTATCTTGTAGTTTATCTTGGATACTTTCACTTGACTATGTGATATTTGGACAACCTTAGTTCCCTGACATGATTCCTTTATCTCCAGAGATGTGGGTTACGTTTCTGATGAACTCAGTCAGAGATTCAAAGAAATTTATCCTGATAATCCAGAAATGCTCCAGTGCTTCACTGGAGTTCATAGCACATATGGAATTTTGAGCCTCATGGGATAATCTCTGAAAGGTAACCACACATCTTTCTTTTGTCTCTGGTACTCTGGGGATGACAGAGGATGAGATGGTTGGATGGCATCACTGACTCAGTGGACATGAGTTTGAGTAAGCTCCGGAGTTGGTGATGGACAGGGAAGCCTGGCGTGCTACCATGGGGTTGCAAAGAGTCGGACATGACTGAGTGACTGAACTGAACTAAACTGAGTATGAGAAGTGATAACCAAGACAGCTTTCCAAGCTGCTGTGCCAACTGCCGCAGATGACTCCAGGTTGATCTGTGCAGATTGAAAATCTCAACAGAGAGCCCTAGAAGTTTGGAACCTTGTTCATTCTTATTTACTTGGGACAGTGAGTTAAGAAAATTTACTTCAGAAAGAATTGCCCAGAGTTAGACTTAGATAGAGCAAACCATAGAAAAGAAACAAAATCCCTAGAACGTTCTGTTTTGTTTTATAGGGTGTCATTTACTGAAATCCTAATGGTAAAGCCAGGTCCTGGATTTACACTGCTGTGAAATGTGTACTTAATCTGTATGTTCTAGAAACCTATATTGAAATTAGCTATTGTTTAGCTCCTTTAACTTTTGAAGCCCACCAAGCTGTGAACTGCCACAGATAGGTAATTCAAAGGTCTGCTTTTCATTTGCTCTGTTGCTTGCAGCAAAGAGAAGTTGAACCCCACATGTAAACTGGCCAGTTTCTGTATTAGTCAATTTAAATGGATAGCTGTCCCTTCTTTACTCTGCTGTGGAGATATTGTCAGAGGGAAATGCATTCAAAAGTCTTATTTTGTGTGCTGTAAAGTAAATGAGGTCTTATGATAAGAATACCAACTCTAGTTAGTCCTTTTTTGGCTCTGTGGAGAACTTAGTGATAATCAGGAAAAGACATTTCTTGTTTTTTGTGCCTCAGCTTCCTCTGCGAGAAAGTATAAGTAGTAAAGCCTGCTCTTTAGGACTTTGTAAGGCTGTGTGGCAAAGTATTTTAAGCTTCTTGGAGAAAAAACCTACTCAGTGAAGTTGCTATTCCTTTTAACGTCAATTATGTTCTGAAACACGATTTCAGAATTTCAGGATCCCAGGACCTATGATTGAACTGGCAGCTGATTGATTCAGTGGAATTCAGCATTCTCTTTCTCAACACCACACCAAAATTAGCCTTGGCTAAAAGAGGTAAAACATACAATTATGGTTAGAAATGTAATAATAAATCTACTGTAACAACCTTCTTTCCACCACATATCTTTTCTGGTATTTATCTGAATATCCATGCTTATGAAAACTAGAAGAGCTTATAATTTCAATAGTACCAGCAACTCTGTGAGTATACAAAGCCATTTAAATTATGATCTGCTTTTATTTTTCCAAGGTGCATGTCTGAAAGATTTTCTTTTTTTTTTTTGGAAATTTTTAAAAAGGAGACAAACAGTTAAAAGTATGGAAGTGCCACGCATGCTGCTTTTTCTGCACCTTGAGAACTAGCAAAATCTTTAATATGAGACTTTATTTGTACAAAGCAAAACTTCAAAACCACTCAAAAGCTTTTCTTATTAACTGCTGTCAGTCCTGTGATTTACAGAGGCAATAAAGAACTAGAGGGGGCACATTTATCATGGAGTTCAGCACACCAGGAGCCATTTTCTCCAGCGGTAAAGGCTAGTGATAAAACAAATTCTTTTGTTCTATAACCAAGACACATTCTCTATTCCCTGCTCTCTAAACTTGGGCACGCCAGGCTTCTCTAGTGGCAACTTGGCACCACTTCATCCACACCTAATGATAAATTGTTAACATGAAAACATTGATGACACACCTGGAACACCTGGCTATGAAAGGCGCTATGTGTTTATCTTCCAACACACAATAGTTAGCTCTCAACATATTTGTAATATTAATTCCTAGTTTACCTTGAACAGTGCTCCATGTGTGTATGTGTGTGCACACTTCCTTTGGTTTCAGAAGGGAGTAGATGGAAACATGAAATAATATGGGTTTTATTTATTTGTTCAATAAAGAGCATATAAAATTTGAATTTTGGGAACTGTACATTTCTTGTTAGATTAAAGAATGCCTCATCTGAATTTTGATACTGAAAAGCAAAATCGGTTCCAGTACACATTTTTTTTCAGTTTGCTTTGTATTTGATTTTGATTTTGTATTTTGTGTTCTAGGAAGGTAGGTGTGATACACTTTAAAAAAGTTACTTATTTTTTTAATTGAAGGATAATTGCTTACAGAATTGTGTTGGTTTCTGCCAAACATCAACATGAATCAGCCATAGGTTAAGTTGTCTCTGAACACTGATTGTAACATTTGGGGGTTTTTGAAATGACTATGTCAGACTTTGAGCTAAGGTGGATGTAAAGGCTACAACAGTTTTGGTTTTGGGAGACTTACAAAATGGATCAAAATGGAGATTTTGGAATATTCTATAATTGAGTACATCCATCATCCAATAGTATTTATTAAGCGCTCACCTGTGCATGACAATGTTCTGGGCACAAAGATTATTGGGGAAAAGGTCAATGACTTGGAACCAGAGACACTGGTAGTGTTTATACCTTTGGTAAAATGAACACAAAAATTGTGAATGCTATTCGTAATGGAGCGAGTTATGTAGTTAATTTAGTCTCAGAAAAAGACAAGAACACTCAAAATCTCTTGGCCTTTCCCAATTATATAATCATTAACTATGCTCTTATTGGTGTATTAATGAAAAATAGTGTGTTTGAAAGACAGTAGTAAGGCAGAAGATGTGAAAAATTCAGGAAAAAAATTCGGGCCAGGTGCTTTTGTGACTCATTGGCCACTCTTAAAAACTTTTAGCTGGGAAGGAATTTGGAATAGAATTATGTGGGAGTTTCGTTTATCCATCTGTTCTTTGCAATGTGTAATTTAGTGGTTAAAGTTGTTCTCTTGCTTCTGTCACTACCAGTTTCTTTTCAGAGGAAGGGGAAATAGGTCCTTTTGTCAGTAATTTGGCAGAAGTGCTGAAAAGCCCATTATCCCTGTTGGAGAGAAAGCAAACCACCCCTGATATGTGGAGGGCCTGGCAGGCTTCATAGAGAGAGATGAGCCCAGCTAGAAGGTTCTAGTGAGAGGTGTTTTTTTTTTTTTTTAATTTTCTAGGAGATACTGATTGTTAGACATTCTTTTGAAACCGTCTAACATTTTCTCGAAGCGAAGTTATCTGCCCCTTACCACCCCCAAAACAAATTCATTGGTATTAGAAGATATGGGAGAGAGAGGGAAAAAAAACAGTTATTTGAATAAAGAAGTCATGTCTTTTATGTACTTTATGCTATATTCTGTGTACTTGGGAAAGGGCTGCATCTTTCCAGAGAATGGTGGAAAATTAAATACTATGCTTCATAGTGTGCTTCTTGTAGTATTTCCTTAACCAAAAAGGAGCAGCTGTTGGGTAGCACAGAAAGCACTGTTACCAGCCTGAGCATATGGAAGTTCGAAGCTTTGGCTGATATGGATGTCTGGGCAACGGTTGCAGAAAGACTGTCATAATTGTTTGGTGTGATTTTAGGTCCACACTTCAATGTTGGGAAGGAAAACTTTTTACAGAGGCTTACTTTTTTTTATATGGCTTTGAAGGGAATTGTATTTTACTTCTGACACTTATTATATTGTAAAATCTCTAGTCTCTGATATTTAAAGGTGGAAACTTTTAACTTTCTTAAAAATCCAACTCTAGGGACTTTTTAGTACTATAGCTTCTCAAATAATCTTAAAGCTTTGAAAAATGAAATACTTTATTTTATGAAGCAGTTTGGGGGTCAGTTTTTTTTCCCTAAAATGTATGCTTTTATGTTGGGTAGTTTAAAACCAGCTGTTAACTGAAACCAACCGTCAACGACGTTACATAAAGTTGTGTTTCCTATTAGTCTTGTATCTTTCCTATTAGTCATTTGTGAAAGGATATAGGAACATCTAAGAGAACTCTAAACAAAAATTGAAAAAACAGATGTTAAAACCATACTGACTTGATAGTTTGCTATTTTTTAAAAAATGAAAAGCAGTTTAGTAATTATTAGTGGATTATGAAATAAGGCTCGTGTTGCTAATTTATCAGAGAATTATTTGAAAATTGGTGTTTATCTAGACTTTCAGAGAATCCAAAAATCAATTGAAGGTTATGCCTGGGAGGACCATGAAGGAGGTACTTTGACATTTTCAGTAGTTGGACATGCATGGGCCCCTAAAGGTGTGTTTATTATGTTGTCATGGTGAGCAGTGAATTAAAAAGATAACAAGACTGCTCCTTGGGTAGTTGTGACTTATTGGTAGTTATCTTTACAAGAGTTCCATGCTGACTTAAGTAAAGATCTTTGGTTAAAAAAAAAACAAAAACCAATCAACAAACTTTATTTTTCAAATAAATTCAGCTAAGAGCCCACAGGCTTCCATGACACTGCACTGAATTATTATTAATGTGCTCTTCTGTGAAAATAATGCTTGCTGTTGTTTAACAATAACCCCATCCTCTGGAATTTTAGGCAAGTGGTAGGAAAATGAGAGGCAGGTTTAAGTGCTGCTGCTGAATTAAACGTGCTGGTTGATGGGCACAACATTTTTATAGTTACTTGTGCAAAGGAGTGTAGAAAGAGATCTTTATTTGGGGTCAGGTCACATGTGAGACCAGTTGTTTGAGAGGCAGTTTTGCAAGCACGGGCATTGCTCCTGTTCAGGAAAAGATCTGTTCAGCCTATTGCCTTGGATGTCCCAGTACAGCCTTCTCTTAGGGTTATGTGTGGTGTTTCTTGAAGGCAGGGACATGATCTTTTAAGGATCTCCCTTGTTGATTTTAGGAGTCTGTTGTTAAAATCAAATATTGGATACATCATTTCTCATTAGTACTTTTTAACTTGAATGTTTAATAGACTTTATTTGAAGTTCATTATTATGATTACAGATACCTTATCTATTTGGAGTTATCTTTGGTGCTTCCCTGGTAGCTCAGATGGTAAAGTGTCTGCTTACAATGTGGGAGACCTGGGTTTGATCCCTGGGACGGGAAGATCCCATGGAGAAGGAAACGGCAACCCACTCCAGTACTCTTGCCTGAAAAATTCCATGGACCAAGGAGCCTGGTAGGCTACAGTCCACGGGGTCACAAAGATTTGGACATGACTGAGCAACTTCACTTCACTTCACTTTAAGTCAAGGGCCTACATTTTCAAACATATATTCCATTATTCTGATAGTTAGTCTTCCTTCTCCCTACACTCTGATGTTCTAGCCATGCCAGACTATCTGCTGTTCTCCACATAGGCCCTCCCATATGTTGCCTCTCCAGCACCTAATATCTGTGTGCCTTTTCCCATGCTGTGCAGACGGAATACTTAACCACCAACTCCTGTGCATTGTATAAGGTCCAGGTCATAATATATTACTGTTGAGAGTGCTTTCCAAAGCTGTGCATATACTTACAAGGAGTAGACTTCTCTCCATCCTCCTCCCCTACAGCACTCATTTGTTACAGTGTTAGTGTGTTCCCCCTTCTTCTGGGCCCTGGAAGTTAGGGGCAGTGTGACTCTTATCTTTGTGTCCTACATGTGGTCATGTACAGCACCTCATGTGGTTCTACAGAGTAGGTAGTCGATAAACCTTTAGCAACTGGAATCCAGTCATGGATGATCGCAGATCCCTTAAGATGATCTAATCAAGGAGTTCTGGAAACTATTAATTGGTCATGTAAGTGTAATTCTAGTGGGTGGGATTTAATTTTATTTTATTAAGAAAGCCTCATGGCCATGAGGGTGACATGTCACTAAAGGGTGGGGTTGCATACTCCAACTCAGTGTGACTTCCTGTTTGGCTGGAGAAGCCTCAACAATGTGGTATTTTGGAGGACATTTAAAATACTTATCTAAGGTGCTTTTGGTACATTTTCAATTAATCCTTAGCTTTCCACAGATACATGGGAGTCTTAGAGATTGCCTAAAGTCACCACCTTCCCTAGGCAGAAATCTCTTCCTAGACCTTCCTCATTGTGTCTACTTCAAGACATCAGTGTGGTGGAGACTGCCACTCTGACCATTAAAAGAAAGCTGGAGAGAGGGTAGAAAGTTTCTTCCTGTGATGGCTTGTTCATAGTTTAAGTCACTTTTTTTCTCTTAAGTTTTCTCTTTTCTAGGCTATTTCTAATTCCCCCACCATGTGAGTCCATCTTGCCATCCAGCACAGCTGACTGACATGGACAACTTGTCAAACTCACCTGTTCCACTGGCTGATCAGTGACTGATCCACTTTTCCGTCTCTGGAATCTGACTAGGAGAGAGTAACTGTAGTTAACTGTAGGCAGCTGAGCTAGAGGGACATGTTGGGGAGGAGGCCTGAGTCAACACATGGCAAACCAATGTCAGATGAACTAAAGTTACGGTACAGCCATAACCACAGGTCAGAGAGAACTGAGTGTTGAGAGGATGGAGCAGAGCCACACAGACAGAATTAGAGACAAGACTCATGCAATTCCATAGAGAGTTGGAGAGAGAGCCTGTGTCTGTCCCCAAAGGTGGGCTCTCATGTCAACTGGAACTGGGAGGCCCTTCCAGTGGCATCTGCCATACTGATGTGTGGCACAGGAGAGGGAATGTCAGCAGTTACTCAGGAGGCAGTTTAGTGCTCATCTCTTGAGGCAACAGTGGTTTAGATCATAGATGCTGGTATGAGATTGCCAGGGTTTGGGTCCTATCTCTGCTACTTACTACTATGTGACTTTGGGCTCGTTACTTTTTCTCAGGGCCTTAGTTTCCTTATTATGCAGGGTGGACACAGTACTAAGACCTACATCATAGCATTGTTGAGGAATCAGACAAATTAATGTGTGTAAAGCATTTTTCTTGAAAGAGTACCTGGCCTCCAAAATGTTAGCCATTACTATCATTAAAAATAATAATAGTTGCGATTGTTTTAGTGTCTGAAAAATTGTTCAGACCTTATTTTTGGAAGCAAAATATAGTGGTTAAGATGGTGACTCTGGAGTCTGACTGCATGCCTGGTTTAAAAATAAAACCATTTCCAGCTTCTTCAAGTTTTATAAGCTTCTTCTGCCTTGGTTTCCTTATTTATCTAATAGTGCTAATACTCAGAGTTCATGTGAGTGAAAGTGAAAGTCACTCAGTCGTGTCTGACTCTTTGTGACCCCATGGACTATATAGTCCATGGAATTCTCCAGGCCAGAACAGTGGACTGGGTAGCCTTTCCCTTCTCCAGGGGATCTTCCCAACTCAGGGATAGAACCCAGGTTTCCCACACTGCAGGCAGATTCTTTACCAGCTGAGCCACAAGGGAAGCCCAAGAATACTGGAGTGGGTGGCCTATCCCTTCTCTAGTGGATCTTCCTGATGCAGGACTCGAACTGGGGTCTCCTGCATTGCAGGTCAATTCTTTACCAACTAAGCTATCAGGGAAGTTCATGTGAAGAATAGTGCTAATACTCACAGAGTTCATATTGAAGGTTAAATGAATTAATATGTGCAACATATTTGGAAAATAATGTGTATAGAAAGGATCTCAATAAATATTATTACTACCTCTTGTGACTTCAGCATGCATTTGGGTCTTCACTAAGACATTATTTTAATGAAGCTATAGGAGACCTAAGTATTTTTACTTGTATGCCCTTCTTTTTCAGATTCATTTTTCTCTAGGAGTCATAGTCTCTCTGATGGTCATATCCAACTAATGTAGGATTTCACTAGCAGTCTATGAGGTAGAGCCTGAAGATGTCTTGCAGGCTGTAGAAAGTGTGCATTTGGAGTTCAGAAAGAGGTCTAGGGTAAAGTTATCGATTTGAGTAGGTATAGCAAAGGTGATCGGAGAAGGCAATGGCACCCCACTCCAGTACTCTTGCCTGGAAAATCCCATATATGGAGGAGCCTGGTAGGCTGCAGTCCATGGGGTCGCGAAGAGTCGGACACGACTGAGTAACTTCCCTTTCACTTTTCACTTTCATTCATTGGAAAAGGAAATGGCAACCCACTCCAGTGTTCTTGCCTGGAGCATCCCAGGGACGCAGGAGCCTGGTGGGCTGCCGTCTGTGGGGTCACACAGAGTCGGACATGATTGAAGTGACTTAGCAGCAGCAGCAGCAAAGGTGATGGGCTTCCTTGGTGGCTCAGATGGTAAAGAATCTGCCTGTAGTGTGGGAGACCTGGGTTCAATCCCTGGGTTGGGAAGGTCCCCTGGGGAAGGGAACAGCTACCTACTCCAGTGTTCTTGCCTGGAGAATTCCATGGACAGAGAGCCTGGTGGGCTACAGTCCATGGGTTTGCAGAGTCAGACACCACTGAGTGACTTTCACTTCACTTTAGTGAAGGTGATGGGAATGGACAAGGTCATCTTGGGAGAATGCTCAGAATGAAATGGGAAAAGGCTTGAGACAGATCCCTGAGGTTTTGGGGGTAGTAGAGATTTTGGAGTGGGGTAGAAGGTGACAGAGGAACATGAGCCAGCAAATAATACTCAGTGTAGTCAAACAACTGGTACTAATAATGAACATGGTTGAAAGCATACTGTGTGTCAAACATGGGTCCAGGTTCTTTTATTCATTTATTTAATCTTCTCAACACCTCTTAGGTAGATATTATTATACTCTCACTTTACAGAGATACAGAGAAATTAATTTGCGCAAGGCTGCAAAGCTAGTAGTTGATAAAGCCAGAGGAATTTTAACCTACGACCTGATTCTAAATCTTATAATCTTTTTTTCCTTTTAATATTTTCCCCTTTTGTTTGAATTTTTAAAAGTGAAGTATAGTTGATTTATAATGTTTTGTTATAGTTTCTCCTGTGTAGCAAAGTGATTCAGTTGTGATTCAGTTATATATTCTTTTTCAGATTCTTTTCCATTATAGTTTATTATAAAATATTGAATATAGTTCCCTGTGCTATACAGTAGGACTTTGTTGTTTGTTTTATATGTAGTAGTTGGTATCTGCTAATCTCAAACTCTTAATTTATCCCTCCTCACTCATTTCCCCTTTGATAACAATAAATTTGTTTTCTGTGTCTGAGTCTGTTTTTGTTTGTAAATAAGTTTTCATTTGTATCACTTTTTATATTCCACATATAAGTGATTAGATCTTAGAGTCTTAATGACTATACCAGATGGCCTCCAAAGGCAAGTAAAAAAAAAATAGAGACTAAAAGTTGTCTCTATTGGCATTTAGATTGTTGATGCTTTCTATTTTGGTTTATTTCTTTTATTATTGTTTCAAACCAACAACACACGATGTTGTCTAGTAATAGCAACTTCATGGTATATTTAGAAGGTAAATAGTTGTGATTTGAGAAATGGAAAGTGTGTTGGTCAGTTTTTGCTGCAGTGAAAGTGAAGTCACTGTCATGTCCGACTCTTTGCGACCCCATGGACTGTAGCCTATCAGGCTCCTCTGTCCATGGGATTTTCCAGGCAAGAGTGCTGGAGTGGATTGCCATTTCCTTCTCCATGGGATCTTCCCAACCCAGGAATTGAACCTGAGTCTCCCACATTTCAGGCAGACGCTTTACCATCTGAGCCACCAGGGAAGCCACAGTAACAATGCATAACAAGCAACCCCGAGATGTCAGTGGTTTACAACCAGAAGTGCTATTTCTCGCTCATGAATCTGTGGGTTGGCTCTGCTTCAGGCTATAGGATGGGTCAGGTTGGTTTCACAAATGTATTAATTTGTTATGGCTACCGTAACAAAATACCACATCCATGGTGGTCTAAAGAACAGAAGTTAATTTCCTTAAGAGTTGTGGAGGCTAGGAACCCAATATCATGGTGTCAGCAAGTCTGGCTTCTTTTGGTCTTTTCCTTGGCTTGCAGTTGTCACATCTCACTGTGTCCTCACTTTGCCCATCTTTCCTCTATGTATCCCTTTGTGTATGAAATTTCCTCTTATGCGGACACCAGTCAGATTGGGTTAGGGTCCACTCTGACAGTCTCATCTTAATTTAATCACTACTTAAAAAACCCTATCTGTAAATACAGTCACAGTTTGAGACACTGGGAGTTAGGACTTCAATATATGAATTTGCTGGGGAGGGGCCCCAGTCAGCCCACATCACTGTTTCTCCTCCTTCTGGGACCTGTGTGGCTAAGTGGGGCAGAAGCACAAGATACCTCTTAATGTAGCTTTACTGGCACACTGACACTTCTGTCCACATTCTGTTTAAAACAGGCTTTATGACCAAGCCCAAAGTCAGTGGGATTGGGGTCAGTACTCCATCCACAAGGAACCTGTGGCATTAGTGTGGAGGAGAGGAAACACTGAAGACCAAGTATAGAATTCGCCACGGAGCACAAAGGGCTTCCCTGATAGCTCAGTTGGTAAAGAATCTGCCTGCAGTGCAGGAGACCCTGGTTCGATTCCTGGTTTGGGAAGGTCCCCTGGGGAAGGGAAAGGCTATCCATTCCAGTATTCTTGGACTTCCCTTGTGGCTCAGCTGGTAAAGAATCTGCCTGCAATGTGAGAGACCTGGGTTTGATCCTTGGGTTGGGAAGATACCCTGGAGATGAGAAAGGCTACCCACTCCAGTGTTCTAGTCTGGAGAATTCCATTGACTATATAGTCCATGGGGTCACACAGAGTTGGACATGACTGAGCGACTTTCACTTTCATTCAGGTGTTTACACAGAATTAAATTGTTCAATGGAAAACTTAGTCCATACAGAGCAACTTTCATTCATGAAGCAATAGCAAGTCTTTTCCAAGAGGTTTTGTTAAGGGAAGTAGAAAGATGGGGTAGTAGGTAGATGGGACACCTGTTCTCTTCTCAACAAACGTAGATGGTGTGTAACTAATAGATTTCGGTTACAGTCTTTCAGAGCAAGCCTACCAGTGGTGTGAAATGGAACAGGAGTGCCTTCTCTACCAACCTTGACTTCTTGGCGATCCCTAAAATGCCTCCTCTTAATTCCTATTCTTGTATGCTGAATGCCTTTCCCCATTTTTATTTTCTTGAATAACCACTGTTCATCCTTCCAGACTTAGTGCAAAAGTCACTTTCTCTGTGATGCTTCTGTTTCCCTGAGGCAAAGCAGGTACTTCCTTTTCTATTCTCTTGCAGCACCTTTGTTTTAGCTTTTATTACTTTTTAAATTATAACTTTGTGTGTAACTCAGATATCAGCTCTTCTCTTGTCCTCCGGGTCCAGCATCATCACAGTCAGTGTATGCCCTGGGTCCACAGGATGAGAAATTCAGTGCTGCTTTGGGCTCACAATCTAAAGTGCCCATCACTGCAACAAAACCTGAAATGATAACTGCCACCCTTACCCCCTGCATGGAAACAAAAACCAATAGTAAAAATTTAGGTTCACTTGTTAAAAGTCTTAAGGGAAAAGATGCTTTTGGAAGGGAGGTGATAGAAGGGTTTACATCATACTCAAAGGCAAATAACTACAAAAATCCCTTCTGGACATTTCTACTCTTGTTTCAAAATTTTTCTTGGTCATTAGAGATTCTTTGCCCAGCACTGTCCAGTTCCTCGGGCTTCTGCATGGCTGCTGGCTAGATCAGTGCCATTCACATAGAAAATGATGTATGTGGTGCTTCCTGGAGTTGTGTGTCGTGGCCCTGGGCCAGTTGTGTCTTCCGCCTTGCGCATCTGCCTATACCCTTGGGAATTTCAGTTCCTATTCCCTGTTATGCAAAACAATTCAGCCTGCTCCATGTAGTCCTCTATGCATTTAGTTCACATGCACAGTGATGCTTAACCTAGAAGAAAGGAAATAGGAACCACTGACCGTAGAAGGAGGTTTAGTGACTGTTTTTGATTATTTTAGGAGGCCCTATAGTGGACCATACCCTTAGGGGCCCATCAAGACATTTTCAAAACCAAGATGATGTTCCCTTATAAGAAATTCTTATTGTAGTTTTTGTGATAGTGCAGTTTTCTCCATATCATTGTACATGTTCACTTAACTGTTTACTATGATATTCTTTAAGGCAAGAATTTTGCTCTATTTGTTTTTGTATTCTGACATTCACAAGAGTCCCTGAAACTTAATAAGGGCTTAAAAATGTTGATTGAAAACCTAAATGAGTACAGTTCAACATTCTTTCTTTTAAATCATAATCAGTAAGCCAATGGAATATGACTTAGAAGTTAGTAAATATATTTCCACACTCCCAGAATTGAACTAGAACTGTTATTTTATTGAACCTGAACTAAATTGAAGTAAAGCTTCTTGATATTTTCAATGTGAGTCAGTTAGAATTGCTTACTGGCTTGAACCAGAGATAAGCTGCTTCACTGCTGAATGCAAAAAGGGACTAATTTGAAAAAATTACCAGTTTATTCGTATTTAGTAAGGTAGTTAGACATTCTCTGAATATGAAATTACTGTTTCATTGACAGTAGATCTAAATATATTAACTTGTAGGCAAGATCTTTTCCTCTTTCTTCCAGTGAGATCACAGAATTTCTTATAAGATTCTCTGACCTAACTGGAATTATTCTAGAGCTTGCCAAAATACTGTGAGTAGTCTTCTCTTTGTCTGTCTCTGTTTTTCATTTACTCAGTCATTCCATGACTCCTTGCCTTATTGCTAGAAACCCATTCTAGAGTAAGATGAAGATCTGTTAGGAAATTAGGAGATGGGGAGTAGGGAACTTTTATTTTGGCAGGGGGGAGGTAGGAAAAATAAAATAACACTAGGAAAAGGTTTGTATCAAAGTATGTGCCCAAAAGTTTTACACAGTTTGCTAAATAATATTGTAAACTTTAATAACAGTAATGACAGTAATATACAGTTAATTTGGATCTGGTAGAAGAAAGTTGAGTGAACTGTGAGAAGAAAATCTTTGTATTTAAATTTTACCAAATTTCTTTTGCCTTCCAGATTTGTGATGAATTTATATTGGCTTACCATTCAAAAACATAATTTCCTCCCTTTAAGTTATTTGAATTCATTTGCAAGACAAACTACAATCTGGTGAGTAATTTCAGAATTTTGCCCTTTAATTTGGCTGTATTAATTGGTCCATAGAAAATATTTCTTGAAAGTGTTTTCCTTCTGCTAAAAATAATAGGCATGGCTCCACATAGTCTTATTTTATGATGAAATGCTGCATTGTCTCATCTGTTATTACAGTCTGGTGATAGTCCCTTTAATTTCCCCAAGATTTTATTAGAATTTAGAAAAGTTTAATTAGTTATCCACTGATCTTAGTTGAAGAAGATTAAAAAAATATAATATTACAAAACATTCTAGTAGGGTATGAAGGTAACACCACAAGGGGTTACTATAATTTTATCAAATTTGTCCTGGTAAGTTGGCTCAGAAAGTGAAATGATTAGAGCTTGCAGAGTTAATTTTAATATGCTAATACATCACAGCAAGTTGGAAACTTAAATAAGATGATACAATTAATATACTTTTATGGGATGTAGAAAGACTTAGTAAGGTCATTTGTAGATTCTATTAGAGCTACATTTAGAATTATTGGGTTTAAGATTCAGCATTCTTAAAAGAAATCAGCAGATGTCTGACGTATGCATTTTAGTGACCTTTGAATGAAGAAGTGAATGCTGAATTGTGTGGATCTTGTTCTGGGTTCTTAAAATAAATTAACTCTCCGGGCTCCTCTCTAAATACAACTAGGATCAAGTCTTTAGATTTTAATTTCTTTAGTGTTGCAACATAGAAAATGTTGCAGTATGTTAATCCTGGAAGGGATTTTTAAAAAGGATATTTAATCATAGAGGACTCCAGTTTCTTAATGTGCCTCTGAAATGATTCTGTAATTTTGCTTGGTAATAAATTTGAGTGGCTTGTAGTCTCTCTTTGCTGGACAATTCTCCTCTTTTATTTAGTCCTAAGTATATATTTTTTGGACATGCTGCAGCATGCAGGATCTTAGTTCCCCTCAAATCCGTGTCCTCTACAGTGGAAGCAGAGTCTTAACCACTGGACCACCAGATAAGTCCTTAGACTGAAATCTTTGAAGATGCTTATATGGGAAAGGAAATATTTTTTTTATATATAACATCTTGGTACTCTGTGTTTTTGTGCTAATTTTACCGGGTGTTGCTCATTTGCTGTCAGGGTAGACCAGGTGTATTTAAAATAAGCTTATGATTCATCTATGTGGAAGAAGAATTACATGTTTACAGATTGCAAACAGAACTGCTAGATATTGTCTTTTATCACATACTTGCCCAGTGGTACATTGGTCCAATATTTAGTATCGTGCTAGGATTAAGTGAGATAATGTGTGTAAACTGCTTAGCTTAGTAGCCAGGGCAATGATGAGGGAGCTCACAGCCTCAGGGCTGCTGGGGGTCTCCTTGGCTCTGCCATATGCTCTCCATCTCACCACAAGATGCAATTAGAAAACTGCCTGTGTGTCTCTACCCCTCAAATGAGCACAAATGCTAGAATTTAGTGACTAAAAAGCGCAGTCATTTTTCTTGATATTCTTCTACTCAATAAAGTAAGCAATCTATATTTTTGTAATTTGTAACTTACTCTTCCACAGGACTAAACAAAATGCATAATTTAATTCTGTATTTAAAAAAGCAACCTTCAACTCTTTTGATGTACTTTGAATTATCCTAGCCTAAAAACCGTTGCTCATGATATCCAAGGACATACTTTGGTATTTTCTTTCTTTTTTTTCCTTCTTTTTGCCAGTAAGGGACTCCTGTTTACTTGAAGGCCCTGACTTGCCCCCCACCCTTAGAATGATTCTGATCACTGAGCAGTGGCAGCTGTTTCATAAGATATTTTCATTGGTATCATATTTTCTTCTTGGCTTTTCAGTCCTCATGCTTGTTTCTGAAATCCTTTGTGTAAATTCAGTCTTTTGTAGTTCATACTGTCTCATATCATTTCCCTCTGCTCTCTGTGCATGATTTCCTAATGCCGGTATGTGTTATTTCAGAATCTGGGCTCTACTTGTCCATCTTCCCTTCTGTTCTGCCTGATGATGGTCAAAGTTGACTTGACTGGAAGACTCGGTTCCCAGTGTTACTAAACTCTGAGCCAGTGAGAATCAGTCTCTTCTTCTTTTAGAACTTTGATATGTTAAGCTTCATATAAGCTTATCTTTATAGCTAATAAATGGACTTTCCAGGTGGCTCAGATGGTAAAGAATCTGTCTGCAGTGTGGGAGACCTGGGTTTGATACATGAGTTGGGAAGATCCCCTGGAGAAGGAAATGGCAACCCACTCCCAGTATTCTTGCCTAGAGAATTCCGTGGACAGAGGAGCCTGGTGGGCTATAGCCCATGGGATTGCAAAGAGTTGGACATGACTGAGAGACTAACATACAACAGCATGCTCAGCATCAACCCATTAAAAACTGCCTGTTACTATCAAAGTCACTTTTAAATGAGTGGCTTTTAGGAGGAAATAAAATACTAAGAAATAAATTCCTGCTTCTGATGGAAGATGCAGTGGAAAATAGAGGCCCCTGTGGGGGAGCAATCTTTGCTTATGATGGCAGAATTTTAAGTATCTATGTGGAAACCAAACATTGTGACAGGAATTGTGTCTATTTTCTTCACTATTGTTTCTCCAGAGCCTAGGATAGCACCTGTCATGTAATAAGCCCATAGGAAATATTTGCTGAATGAATGAAATGAAGAAGTGGGTCCTGCGTGCACAGTGGGACTATTGCATGATGCCCCCAGACTGTTTGGATGACCTGACTCTTTGGATTTCCTGAAACAAGTGCCTTTGATGGTGACCTTCAGCATCATGTTGTGGCCCCAGAAGATCACTAAGCTGCCATCTTCCATTAGCTATATCTTTTGCCAGATAGGATATTCATACAGGTGTTGCTACTTCTAGACAAAAAGCCTTTTATTGTTTTTCCTGAAAGGAACTGATTTATTTGACCTGTTCTGAAGATGGATTGTGGGGATTGGGGTAAACTATTTCCTTGAAGATTAGGAAAAATTAAGGAAAAAAACCCATCTTAATTCCTACTGCTAACTCAGGGATTGACTGACATAGAGTAGATATCTAATCTTTGCTTCTTGCGATGGCAGAGGCTTGCGTGTCTTACAGGTTGTAGCAAAAGAGCCATAGGAATGAAATGGGGTAATTGATGGGCAAAGACTTGGCCAAGCATGTGGTGATGGGTAGGCATCACAAGGCCAGAGGAGGGACCTTTTTTCTGGAATCTTACAAGTCAGAAACTAGATTGTTTCCTGTCCTCCTCTGCCGCATCCAGTTGGACAACATGCATGAAGTATCTTCTTAAATCTTAAGGTCTAGTCCCTTCTCTTTTTATCTGCTGCTGTGATGGTTCAGGTTCTCACTTTTTGTAGCCTAGACGTGTAACATGGTAAAGTGCTGTACTGGACTTCTGTTTACAGCAAAAATGCTCTTCTGGACTGTTGTAAAGTGGTCCAGTGCTGTCTGCAGTATTCTAACAAGTGTCTTTTCCTTTATTCTAGTCTGCCTCAATTGATTCCTTTATTCTAGTCTGCCTCAATTGACTGTTCACCCTGCTGCCAGAAGGATCTTTTTGAACAGATCTTTTAAAATCTTTAAAAAGTCTGATCCTGTCTATTTTCTATTTAAAAAAAAACCCACAGTGACTCCTCCCTGCTTTCAGGATAAAATCTCAGATAAAAATCCCTAGATTCCAGGCTAAGGATCTGGACTATGCCTACTTATTTAGCATCACCTGTTATAACTCCTTCTATCAGAAGCTAGACCTCAACCATATATCCTGAAAGTTATCAGCTCTTTTTTTAATCCCTGTACCTTTGTTTTTAAATTTGCTTATTTATTTATTTTTAAATTAAAAAAATTAATTGGAAGATAATTGCTTTACAGTGTTGTGTTGGTTTCTGCTGTTTAACATTAATTAGCCACAAGTATCGGAGAAGGCAATGGCAACCTACTCCAGTATTCTTGCCTGGCAAATCCCATGGACGGAGGAGCCTGGTAGGCTGCAGTCCATGGGGTCGCTAGGAGTCGGACATGACTGAGAGACTTCACTTTCACTTTTCACTTTCATGCATTGGAGAAGGAAATGGCAACCTACTCCAGTGTTCTTGCCTGGAGAATCCCAGGGATGGGGGAGCCTAGTGGGCTGCCGTCCCTGGGGTTGCACAGAGTCGGACACGACTGAAGTGACTTAGCAGCAGCAGCAGCCACAAGTATACATGACCCCTCAATCTAAAGCCTTCCCCTGATCCCTGTACCTTTTCCTGTGCAGTTCCTTGAATTTGAAGCATCCTTTCCCCGCCTTTCCATGCCTTTGTACTTAGTCTTGATGGTGGAGCCATCTTTCCTTGATACCTGATTTACATTTCTCTTGTTGATCACAGGCAGTCTGCCTGCCTCTTCCTGTTTTAAAGTGTATGCCTGTTTTGGGGATGTTTGCATTGTTTCTTGTTTTCTGTTCTGTTTTTTAAAATTTGATGATTTTTATAGTTCACTGAAGAAGTAATATCTCTTAATTCTACTTGTAATCATATAATGTCACAAGTATTAATCAAAGAGTAAAAACTAAAGAGATGATTTCTACCAATATTAGGAGCTGTTCTGTCATGTTCAAACCAGTCCATCCTAAAGGAAATCAGTCCTGAATATTCACTGGAAGGACTGATGCTGAAGCTGAAACTCCAGTACTTTGGCCACCTGTTGTGAAGAACTGACTCATTGGAAAAGATCCTGATGCTGGGAAAGATTGAAGGCGGGGAGGAGAAGGGAATGACAGAGGATGAGATGGTTGGATGGCATCACTGACTCGATGGACATGAGTTTGAGTATACTCCAAGAGCTGGTGATGGCAGGGAGGCCTTGCGTACTGTAGTCCATGGAGTCTCAAAGAGTCAGACACAACTAAGCAACTGAACTGAACTGAAGTGAACTGACTGTCATGTTCACTGTCAAGGAAAGGCCTATTTAGAGTCTTCCTAAAGGCAAGGCAATGAGACTAACATGGGGTCTGATATTTGGTGGAAAAAATGCAAAGAAGGGAGAATGGGTAGAAATGGAGAGATGATGATTTAAAAGCACTTGCAAGGCAAATATACTCACTAGATAACTTTCTTATTAAAAGTTCTTTTGTGCCTCTTTCTGGGAATAGGTATACAAATAAAGTATCTCTTTAAATTTCTGTGGAGTCTTGATAAGTATCGTGGGGTTTATTCTTGATTATCTGTGTGAAGCTTTAATTAGAGTATAGTAATATATTTTTGAAGCAGAAAAAGCAGGAATAAAAAAATACTTCAGATAATTCTCAGTTTCTATTTAGCAGGATCTGATATGAGCAGAAATAATTAGAGTGATAAAGTCTAACTGGTAAATTTGACTAAAAGCCAAGAGCAGCACAGCCAGGACACTTATGTTCATGTTTAAATTACTCAAGTGCTTAATTGTATAATTTCAGTTTCAATTACTAAATGCCTTTACTTTTAAAATTAGTCCTTTGGGTATTGGCTGCATGATATTGTTATTAAAGTTGAAAATCTGCTATTATGGTTTAGAGGATTATTGTAAAGTTGTTGGCATATGTCTTGTTTAATAAATAAGTTAATTGTGCATGTAATCTGGTAATTTAATAATGATGAATTATATCTTAGAGAAATATAGAGTGACTGTTATTTTTCTTGGGATAAAACAAAATTACTTTTTAGGATTTTTTGAGAGGAAATATTTTATTATAAAAATACCTAAATGCCTGTTATACCATGTAAAATCCTGTGAAAAGTAAGACCATATGGAGATTTTACATTAAAAATCCCCCTTCCATATAAAAGAGGTTAGCAGTAGAGAAATGAAGTCTGATTAACAAGGAAGTGTTGTTTATACATGTAATGCTTTCTCAGTTTGTCTCGCCTCTAGAATATTAAGAGTATGACAAAGTAGCCTATATAGCAGATGAGTGAATTTTTGCCCCGTGAGGCATATTCCCGTTTAGATGTGAACTTGCAGCTGCTATTAATGTTAATGAGCTTCACTATTCAAGTAAGTCCCCTGAGCTCATCCTGAATTACCTTGGGCAAAACCATCTGATTGGCATTACGTTGTTCATGCTTCTGTCAGCTCTAGTTGTCTCTATTGAATTCCAGTGGCCAAAAAAAAAGCCAATTGTTTTTGACCTGTATGTCAGAATAAGAAATTTCAGAAATTTAGAATTTAAATACATTCTGTTTTCTAAATGGTATTTTCCTGTTTGTTGATTTTTAGTTGAAGTCATTGCATCAAGAAGGGTTGCTTTTTGACCTCTACCTTTCTTTGATGGGTAAAGAAACAGGGATGAAAGGTTTCTTCATCTTTTGTAAAAGATTGTATAACTAATGGTAGAGAAAGGACTAAAATCCAACTCCAATTAAATAATTCAATTGATACATTACCTGATTGGTTTCAACACATTGAAAGGAAACTGAATGCTTTTTAAAAAAACTGGGTATAAGCTTATGATGGGTACATAGAATATTAAACAACTAAAAAAAATTCTTGCTTGTAGGTAAAACAGTAAGTTACCTGTAGGTAAAAAGAAATGAAGTCAATTGCATCATGAGGCTCAGTTATAGACTATTTATATGATCATGTTAATTTAAACACTGATTATTGATTTAATGAAAAGTTATGATAGTTATGTTGGGTAGGAGGAATTGTGTGTGTGTGTGTTTGTGGTGGGGTAACTATTAATAGATGGGTGGATAGTGGTATAAATCTTTATTTTCCATAATAGAAAAGCAATAGAGAAGCATATTTTTGAAACGTTTATTATTTTTATTTATTTATTTAATTTATTTTTTTGCTATGCCGGCATTTGCTATATGCTGGCATTTCTCTAGTTGTGGCAAGGAGGGGCTACTATCTGGTTGTACTGTATGCGTTTCTTATTGCGGTAGCTTCTCTTGTTGCAGAGCACATGCTCTAGGGTGCAGGGCTTCAGTAGTTTGGGGTTCTAGGGCACAGGTTCAGTAGTTGTCAGTGCATCAGCTTAGTTTCTCCTCAGGATTTGGGATCTTCCCAGATGGCAGGTGGATTCTTTACCACTGAGCCACCAGGGGAGTCCCAGTGACAAGCATATTAATTAAAATACAGATGAAGACATTAGAAGAGCTAAAACAATAAAAAATGTGTGCCTATGAAGAATGCCCACCAATTTCTTTAATATTCCTCTCTTCAAGAGGTGAGCAAGTGTAGGCTGGACTTAGTGACTCTCATTTAATGAATAGAATAAGGCAGAGTGATAGTTTGTGACTTCTCAGATTACATTGTAAAAGTTATTGGGGCTTTCTTATATCACTTGCTTTGGATAAAATCAGCTACCATGTGTAAGGATGCTCAAGCTGTCCTGTAGTGTGATCTGCATGGTGAGGGCCATGTAGTTGCAACAGAGTGAAGCACAAGATTTAGTCTGGGGAAGTGGCTATACATGGTCTGTGTCATTTGGTGATAGACTGAGTGATCATTTCTAAGATGGAAAATGGAGACTTTCATATCCTGAACCTTTTCTTCTTGTTTAGTTGCTAAGTCATGTCCAACTCTTTGTGACGCCTGGACTGCAGCATGCTAGGCTTCCCTGTCCTTCTCTCTCTTCCAGAGTTTGCTCACATTCATGTCCATTGAGTCAGTATTGCTATCTAACCATCTCATCCTCTGCTGCTCACTTGTCCTTTTGCCTTCATTCATCAGGGTCTTTATAATGAGTTGGCTATTCATATCAGGTGGCCAAAGTATTGGAGCTTCAGCTTCAGCATCAGTCCTTACAATGAATATTCAGGATTATTTCCTTTAGGATTGACTGGTTTGATCTCCTTGTTGTCCAAGGAAGTCTCGAGAGTCTTCTTCAGTTCCGCAGCTTGAAAGCATCAATTTTTGGTGCTCAGCCTCCTTCATGGTCCAATTCTCACATTCATACATGGCTACTGGAAAATCCATAGCTTTGACTATATGGATCTTTGTCAGCAAAGTGATGTCTCTGCTTTGTAATACACTGTCTAGGTTTGTCATAGCTATCCTTCCAAGGAACAGGCACTTTTTAAATTTCCTGGCTGAAGTCACTGTCTGCAGTGATTTTGGAACCCAAGAAAACAAAATATTTCACTGCTTCCACTTTTTCCCTATCTATTTCCCATGAAGTGATAGGACTAGATGCCATAATCTTAGTTTTTTTTGAAGGTTGAGTTTTAAGCCAGCTTTTTCACTCTCCTCTTTAACCCTTATCAAGAAGCTGTTTAGTTCCTCTTCACTTTCTGCCATTAGAGTGGTATCATCTGCATATCTGAGGTTGTTGATATTTCTCCCAGCAATCTTAATTCCAGCTTGTGCTGGAATCAGTTGTTCCATATCCAGTTCTAACTGTTGCTTCTTAACCCACATGCAGGTTTCTCAGGAGACAGGTAAAGGTGATCTGGTATTCCCATCTCTTTAAGAATTTTCCATAATTTGTTGTGATCCATACAGTCAAAGGCTTTCTTGTAGTCAACGGAGCTGACACTTGAAAATTGAGCTCTAAAATATTTTAACTTCATGGTTGTCCCTATAAATTTTGGATAGTGAACAACTCTAAATGGACCTCATTAAGATTTCTAAAATTAAAGTAGAACATATTATTTAACTGTTCTCCACAAATGTTATGTGCCCTTCTAGGGTTTAATTAATTAGTTAAGTAACTGATTCTTTTGCTTATATTTCTGGATTTCAGCTTCCACTTTACTTTTGTCCTCAGAGGTGTCCTTGGGCTTCCCAGGTAGCTCAGACAGTAAAGAATCTGCAATGTGGGAGACCCAGGTTCAACCCTGGGTTTGATCAGAGAGATCCCCTGGAGGAGGGCATGTCAACCCACTCTAGTACAGAGGAGCCTGGTGGGTTACAGTCCATGGGGTTGCAAAAGCGTTGGACACAACTGGGCGACTAACACTTTCAGAGGTGTCATTATTTTCTTAGTAGCCCAACTCTGCATTTGAGTTTTATCTGAAATTATTATACCCAGCATTTTTAGTTATTTGCAGTGGGAGAGTTACTCAGGGTCTCTAGTTTGTTCCATTGGCAAAGATTCTGATTTAGTTATGCCAGTGTTTGTGAAGAGTTGAGTCTGTGATGACCAGTTTGAAAAACAAATTCCATACTCAAGATGAGAAAGCTCAAGAGAAACTGCTCATTACCAGCCATGACAGGCGTTGTTGATACGCCATAGTATTCTATCAGCCCATCTACATTTGCCTGCACTGAGGTCAGTCCTGGGTATGCCAAGCTTTTCATCTTAACAGCTCCCACCTGAGGGCTTTCTCTGGCTCTGTAGTATCTGGGCTGGGCACAGGTGCAGCCTATAAGGGTGGGTGGATTTCGTGCTCAACCCTCAGCCAATGAGGGCTAAAGGTTAGTAGATAAATACCCTTCCTCTCAGGTCTCACACACGTAGGTTTTGGGGCGAGTGTTACAGAAGTCTTGGAGGTTCTCGGCAGCACTGTGCTCCTGGCATTTGTCAGGTAATCTGCTCAGCAATGCACCCTTATGTGATTTTTCTTTTCCTCCCTTCCTCACTGGTGCCTTCTGGGACCACTTCTCAAATTGACTGCCTATAGCTTT
The DNA here is from genome assembly GCA_917880005.1 of Nanger dama. NCBI lineage: Eukaryota > Metazoa > Chordata > Mammalia > Artiodactyla > Bovidae > Nanger > Nanger dama. The sequence continues at coordinate 36,649,899 of CAKJTW010000012.1, forward strand.
ATCTTAGGGTTTGCTTTTGGGGGAGACATAAGATGCTATGCAGTTCAGTTCAGTTCAGTCGCTGCTATAAACTGTTTTTGACTCTGTGTATAGTGGAACCAGTCTCTAGTAATTTTTTAAAAATTACTGTATTAATTATTTTGCTTGCCCTGGGTCTTTGTGGCTGAGTGTGGGCTTTCTCTAATTGTGGTGAGTAGGGGCTACTCCATGGATTTTTAAGGTTTGAGACTTCCCTGGCAGTCCAGTGGTTAAGACTCCAACCTCCCAATGCAGGGGGCCCAGGTTTTACCCCTGGTTGGGGAAGTAAGATCCTGCTGGCTGCACAGCATGGCCAAAAACAGAATAACTTGCGTGTCAGTTTTTCTTGATAAAATACAGAAATGACTTCTCTTTGAATTTAGTCTTAATAAGAAAAGGTTAACTGCTTAGTAACAATTTTGGGTTGATATGTGGAGTGGTGTTTTTGTGGTCTGTTCTCATTTTTAAAAATGCTGTAGGAAAAGTGTTGGTAAAGCTACCTTTTCCTTGTTTTTTTTTTTTTTTTCCTGATATTTAAATTCAATTTTTGTCTCTTAAAATGATTTAGAAGTATTGCAAGCTGTTCTGTTAATTGACCCAGAAAAAAAGTGATAAATCTTTCTAGAAATTTCACAGACTCAGAAGTGGTAGTACCAGGTGATAGCAGTGATAGCAGCAGTGATTACTGCTGCCTAAAAGTGAGAAAATTAGTAAGAATAAGTATGAATTCAAACCTCTATAAATAGTACAGAGGCTATGATTAATGTTGGTAAGAATTCCACTTGTTATATATATGTTTCTTTTTTCTTTTAAATTTCTTATTTATACTTTTGATAACACAGAATTGTTTTAATTTGCATGTTTTGTGGCTTTTTCTTTTGGTGCTCACCATTGAACATCCAAAGTAACCTATCACTAAGGGGTTTTCAGAAAGTTTCCAAAGATGGAAATAATTCAAAATAATTATATGTGTAGATAGGTTTGATTTTTGTTAGTTAGTGGTGATCTGAGTTTTTCTTGGTGATGCTGGAAGGCAGTTTTGAGCAGGTTGGAGTGTCATTGAGGGGCAGGATAGCGGAGTGGAAGATATGACTTTTGAACTCAAGTACCCATCCTAGTCTTTTGCTAACTTTGTGCCCCTAGGAAAATGGTAGTTTCCTCATCTGGAAAACCCACTTTTGTGAGGTAATTATAAGGGTTAAACAAGGTAGTCAGTATGAAGTACTAAACAGAGTGCCTGGCATATGTTGCAACTGTGTAATGCTAACTTAATGTAATGTAGAAACCTTGAAATAACCTGAGCAGCATGTCTGACTCCTATTTCTCACTTTTTCATTGGTGCTTAATTTCTGAAGAAATGTGGTTTTATTTATAACTTTGCATGTGAGTTTTTTATATTACCTCATTCAGCTATCATGTTGTTGCACAGTTTATTTCTCCTTTTGAAATAGCTCATCCTAAAACATGGATCTCTCTCAAATTGTAATTTCAGCTTTGGCATCATTTCCAAAATGGTTTGGTCTGTGGGGTTGTATTCCAAGTACTATAACATCACATGTTTGACCTACCCCATTCATTTTGAAAATTTACTCTGGGCTCAGTTCCAGGATAAGTATTTTATTTTGGGATTCTCCTGGATACTGTCTTAGGCCCCAAATTGTTAAGAGTGACTCCCAAGTTGGAACTTAGGCCCCAAAATGTCATATTAGGGTACCAACATGACTGTTCGATCATAGCATCATATTTGTGGAAACAGTTTAGTTACCAAGAGAGTAAAGAATTAATAATTGGCCTCTGTAATATTCCCTCCATAAGACATGTTGAGTAGTGCTCACTGCATGGTGAGTGTTTGCAGCCAAAAGGCTTCTTTCTTAGGCATTTCTGTACTAGTAATTTGAGTCACATACTGATGGTGAATCAAGTCTGTTCTCAAGCCTGTTTATGCCAATTTTACTTGATATTTTAACTATGCACTGTGGTTATATACTATGTAAACTTACGAATTATAAGCGTAAGTAAAGAGTTGTTGTTTTTATGAAAATTATGTTGAATACTTTAGAAAAACTCAAAGGCACGCCCAATGCTGTCAAATTAGATGTTTAGTGCTGGAAAATATCACAAGTCCAGAAATGTTCTCTTCCTAGAGTGCTGGCAAGTTTCTTTACCTTACTTTACTTTATGAACTGGAAACCATAGACAGTGTCTTAGGTTCAGCTCATGTGAGTGTGATACTCTAGTTGGTGGATTTATATCTAAAGAAAAGTCTTGGTTTTATATCAGAAGTTTGGCAGCAAATATTTTATAGCAAATGATGGCTTGGATAGAGGAAGAAAATTAAGATGTCACATATTGGGCAATAGAAGGGAGAAATTATCCAATGAACAGTCTGTTGATTAGTAGTCTACAGATAAGTGAAATATTTATCAAAATATTTTATAGGTGAATATTTTTATAATACTGATAAACAGGCCCAAAGTGTAAGACACTGGTTATGAAAACAATTACATGAAAAGTAGAATGTGCATCATGAGGAGCCCAAGAAACACCAGAGCAGTGGCCTGCAGACTACCACCTGAAGCTTAAAAGTTGCTACTTGAGGTAATTGACCAAGCCACAAATCCTAGAGCACTTAAATATGAGTTTACTGGTTTACAACAGCTCACAAAATATGGTGTGGATGAATTCACAAAGAATTTGTTTTTATGAAGTTGCACACTTTCTGAAGAAAACTACCTGGAAAAATACTGAAAGAACTATATTCTTTTAGCTATCACTCCTTTACATTCCCATTTTTAGGGACTGTGAAGTGAAGTCGCTCAGTCATGTCTGACTCTTTGCGACCCCATGGACTGTAGCTTACCAGGCTCCTCAGTCCATGGAATTTTCCAGGCAAGAGTACTGGAGTGGGTTGCCATTTCCTTCTCCAGAGGATCTTACTGACCTAAGGATCGAACCCAGGTCTCCCGCATTGTAGACAGACACTTTATGTCTGAGCTACTAGCTAAGTGTAGGGGATGTTTGATTTAGTCAGTAATGGGTTAAGGAATTCTGAAGTGTTTATCTAATAAGACAAGTGGAAACGTTTGACTTTTATTTTGGAAACAGTTTAAGAAAAAAATGTAGGTAGTGCAGAATTATTGAGTCATTAATGTGATAGATGCTGTTTATAATATAATATTGTAGTAAAATAGTTTCCAGTTCAGCATATGTTGCATCATGGAGAAAACTGGTCTGAACTTGACAACCACTGCAGAAAATCTAAATGTATAAGAAAATAATAAAGGGTATGATTTATTAGTTCCCTGATCTCAAATCAAGGGTTCTAGTGATCTTTAGGAGGATAATATGTAACATAGGGTTGAGGGTGACAGTTTATAGGAAAATGAAAATGTTGAATGATGTAGAAATTATGCATGCCAAAAGAGATGGAGCTGAATATGAAGAAAAGAACAAATCAAGAAGCAAAATTACTCATGTTGTAACCAAAAAATGTCCCTGCATAGTATACTGAACCACAGTCTGAACTGACAACAGTCAACAAACATGGAGGAACTAGATATGAAAGTTGCATGCCAGTAAATTTGTGTCTAACAAATTACTATTAGATTTATTGAATGAACATATATTTTCTTTTTCAGGTAAAATGTTTATGAATTCAAAGTTATTTTTCTTCCTTTAACCTAAATTAAAATTTTTTTAGGTTAGCATGTCAACCATCAACTCTGAATAAGATAAGATTTCTGCTCTTCTTACATATGCTCTCTGAGCTTCTGTTGCTGCTCTTAGCTTGATTCTTCTCAAGTTGGATTCAATAATGTGAGATGAAGCTTTATCAATTGAGAGTTGAAAGGCATCCAGAGTCAGAAAACTTAGTTCCAGTGTCTTCCAAGTGACACAGATATTATACCTTCAGAAGGGCAAGAGCAAAGTGACCACTTAGGCATTTAGGTGACTTGGAAGCTGTGATCTTCACCCACATCTCTTAGACAGCATTGGGATAATTCCTGTACTGGTCAGTCATATAAGTAGATTAGATTTGGGGACTAAACACTTTTAGTATAGACTCAAAATTAGCTGTCTTTGAAAATCTGACTAATGCATCAGCACCACACATCCCATAACTGCAGTTGCCCATTCAACAGATGTAGTTTTGCTGTGATGCCAACAGGTGAGGTCACAGGATTGGTGGCAGTTTTGTGAGCTAATACAATTATGGGCTTATAAAACAGTCTATATGCAGACTTTTGTGTTCCTCCATTTTAGTTACATTTTGTCTTTTTTTCCCTTTTATCCATTCATCACCCTTTGGCTGTTACAGAGTTGAGGGGGAATCTCTTGTGAATTGTATGAGCCTCAGAAAAATAAAGCGAACATAGACAAAAGGACTTGGTTCTCTGTTCTCACTGCCTACATGAACACCCAGTCGCTGTCTTCCTTTTCACAGTGAATAGGGTCTAATATGCCTCACATTATGAACCTTAGAGCTTCAATTAAGTGATTCAGTCACTCTGTTTTGGTCATTATGCAGAATTGACAGAAAGTTTTCTTCTTGCTCCCAGAAATTGCTGATACTCCTTTGGGAGAACTAAATAAAGACACTATTAAGAGGAACATTAAGAAACCTGACAAATGAGAACAACAGACAGCAGAAGTCAGCACATGTTCAAAGGAAAGTTACTACAACCTCTGTCATTGCATTTTCAAAAATCCCCTTCTCGGATGATTAGTACAATGCTCACGTACTTCCTAATGTATTTTGCTCATGACATGATGTATTCTAGGCACATTTGTGGGTGTAGCAGACATTTCTTTTACAAAAGATTTGAATCATAAGATGGACTGTCTATTTAAGTGGGTTTTTGGTTGTTTCAAAAATGCAGTATTAAAATATAGCAGTAGTAAAACTGTACACTAATAACTCTCATTCTCCCCAGCTTTGGATCAAAATAGCAAGCTATTGCATCATCAGTAATATAGATATGAATTTAATACAGCTGACAATATGGCTACATCTCTCTTGGAGTTTTGAGGAAGGAAGAATATAAAAACAAGCCAATAGCTATTATTTTGCTATATCCCTGTGCATCCCTTTAACATCAAAATCCCTTGCTAATGTCATAACACTCTTCTTGTTATGACAGCTTTTTCAAACTGTTCAGTTTAACTTCTTTGTAGTCCCAGACAGTCATATTAACCCCTGGCCCTTATTGTTCTAGGAACTTCTCTACTGGATTGAGCAGTTTGGTAAGTTAGACTCTTGGTTAATGTTGAATGAGTACATGGTGTCTCTCCCAGCCAATCTTGCCTACCAGTCTTGCTTTTTCTCTGCCCTTCACTGGTATCTCCAACCATCCCATGTCTTTGTTTCATCCAGGCTTTTGGTAGAATCGTATGGTTTATCCATCATTAAGAGTGCCCTTTCCAGTGTCTATTATAGATACTTTACCACTTGCAGTTTATTAGTTTTGCAGTTTTCTTTATTCTCCCCTGACCCTGCCTTTCCCTAAACACACACACTCACACTCTGCCTCCTAATCCATAGCATGTCAGCAGTAGTATCCAACAAGCTCTGGCCTCTTCCCTCTGCTTTTTTCTATATTCCTTGCAAATAATCTATGTCCTTTGTCAGAGGGTGACTTGACCTAACTTAAGAGAGATTAGACTACCCAATAAAATTACAGATCCTATGTTTGACACATTATTTCATAGCCCTTCTGACATTCCTTTCGTACTTCTCTGGCAGTCTCAGATGATTCTTTTCCCTAAAGCTGATACTTGTATTTTGGCACCTCAGCCCCACTGTTAGTCATAGTCATTGCATCCTTGAAATCTTCCATTGTTCTAGTCATATTTCAACTTATTTTCCCCTTGGTTTTGCATTTAGTATTTCTCTTTCAATTTCATTTTCTCAAAGTAGGTTATTAATTCATTAATTGCGTATACATTTTAAAGAGATACCACCTTTTGTTTGGTTCAAGTAAGAAAAGTAGGATAAATGCTTGACTCATTTTGTTACTTACCCATTTTTAAGATCATGAATTAGTTTCTAACTATACCTTAAAGGTGGCCAGTTAATTTCTTTAAGCAATTATTTTGTCATGAAGTCTTAAGTTGAAACATACTCAATAGGTTTCAACCCTTATCGAAGTGTAAGTTATCCCAGGTTTGGTCAGTGGGAGGCTCTTTAAATTGGCACTTGAATCTTTTTGGCATCACTCTGGTAGACTTTGCTAACTTTCCTGCTATATGAGATAACAAAACTTTCAAGCTCATTTTATTCATTTCCTGCCAAAGACTTAGTCAGTTATTTCACCAAGAAGACCTGTATTCTTTTGATAGGAAATGCTATTTCGTCACCATGATCTGGGCACCAGGGAGGTTCATCACTTTATTTCATTGTATTGTGTCTGCAAAATGTCTGCTGGAATTTTGATTGAGATGTATTGAATCTATAAATTTGGGGACAACTGATATCTTAACGATATTGAATATTTCATTTGGGTTATCATTTCATTGATTTATGCTTTCTTAATTTTTCCTCAGTGTTCTGTTGTATTCAGAACACTGTAGACATTTTTGGTAAAATTTATATCTTTGTATTAATCTTTGATTGCTCTTGAAATTTATTTTCCAATTTTTCCCCTTTCTAGTATATAGAAATATGACTGCCTTTTGTATATTGACCTTGTATTCTGTAATCATTTTAACACATTTATTCTACTTAAAAATCTGTAGGATTTCCTGCTTCTATGACAGTGTTAATAAATAGTTTCATTTACACTTTATGGTCTGGATGCCTTTTATTTCTTTTCCCTGCCTTATACACTAGCTAAAAACCAATAGCATAATGTTGAATAGAAGTGGTGAGGGTGGATATCTTTGCCTTGTTCCCAATCTTAAGGGGAAAGTATTTGTTAGTCTTATGCTTTTAACTGTGCTGCCAGATACAAGTTTGCATAGATGTCCTTTATCAGGTTGGGAAATTCTCTTCCTGGTTTGTTGAGATATTTTATCAGGAATGGAGGTTAATTTTTTGTCAAATGTTTTCTTTCCATATGTTGAGATGGTCGCAGTTCTCTTTTTAATTTAACGTGATGGGTACATTACTTGACATTTAAAAATTAATTCAATTTTTATTCTTGGGTTAAAACTCACTTGCATATGCTGTGTTATACATTTTATGTATTGTTGGTTATATGTTAAAATGCTTAGAATCTTTGCATCTGTGTTTATGAAGCACGTTTTGTGATTTTCTTGTTATTTTTGGAATTAAATTAATTTATTTTTAATTGAAGAATAATTGCTTTGGAATACTGTGTTGGTTTCTGCCAAACATCAACATGATTCAGCCATCAGTCAGTCAGTTCAGTCGCTCAGTCGTGTCTGACTCTTTGCGACCCCATGAATTGCAGCATGCTAGGCCTCCCTGTCTATCACCAACTCCTGGAGTTTACCCAAGCTCATGTCCATTGAGTCGGTGATGCCATCCAGCCATCTCATCCTCTGTCGTCCCCTTCTCCTCTTGCCCTCAATATTTCCCAGCATCAGGGTCTTTTCAAATGAGTCAGCTCTTCACATCAGGTGGCCAAAGTATTGGGGTTTCAGCTTCAACATTAGTCCTTCCAATGAACACCCAGGACTGATCTCCTTTAGGATGGACTGGTTGGATCTCCTTGCAGTCCAAGGGACTCTCAAGAGTCTTCTCCAACACTGCAGTTCAGAAGCATCAATTCTTTGGCGCTTAGCTTTCTTTATAGTCCAACTCTCACATCCATACTTGACTACTGGAAAAACCATAGCCTTGACTAGATGGACCTTTGTTGACAGAGTAATGTCTTTGCTTTTCAATATGCTGTCTAGGTTGGTCATAACTTTCCTTCCAAGGAGTAAGCGTTTTCTAATTTCATGGCTGCAGTCACCATCTGCAGTGATTTTGGAGCCCCTCCAAAATAAAATCAGCCACCGTTTCCCCATCTATTGCCATGAAGTGATGGGACCGGATGCCATGATGTTAGTTTTCTGAATGTTGAGCTTTAACCCAATTTTTTCACTCCTCTTTCACTCTCATCAAGAGGCTCTTTAGTTTCTCTTCACTTTCTGCCATAAGGGTAGTGTGATCTGCATATCTGAGGTTATTGATATTTCTCCTGGCAATCTTGATTCCAGCTTGTGCTTCTTCCAGGAGCAGTGGCTGCGCTGCGCAGGAGAAGCTGAAGTTGAACAGTTTTATGAAGACCTACAAGACCTTTTAGAACTAACACCCAAAAAAGATGTCCTTTTCATTATAGGGGACTGGAATGCAAAAGTAGGAAGTCAAGAAACACCTGGAGTAACAGGCAAATTTGGCCTTGAAGTACAGAAAGAAGCAGGGCAAAGGCTAATAGAGTTTTGCCAAGAGAATGCACTGGTCATAGCAAACACCCTCTTCCAACAACACAAGAGAAGACTGTACACATGAACATCACCAGATGGTCAACACCGAAATCAGATTGATTATATTCTTTGCGGCCAAAGATGGAGAAGCTCTATGCTGCTGCTGCTAAGTCACTTCAGTCGTGTCCGACTCTGTGCGACCCCATAGGTGGCAACCCACCAGGCTCCCCGTCCCTGGGATTCTCCAGGCAAGAACACTGGAGTGGGTTGCCATTTCCTTCTCCAATGCGTGAAAGTGAAGAGTGAAGATGAAGTCCCTCAGTTGTGTCCGACCCTCAGCGATCCCATGGACTGCAGCCTTCCAGGCTCCTCCATCCATGGGATTTTCCAGGAAAGGGTACTGGAGTGGGGTGCCATTGCCTTCTCCGGGAGAAGCTCTATAGAGTCAGCAAAAACAAAACTAGGAGCTGACTGTGGCTCAGATCATGAACTCCTTATTGCCAAATTCAGACTTAAATTGAAGAAAGGAGGGAAAACCACTAGACCATTCAGGTATAACCTAAATCAAATCCCTTATGATTATACAGAGAAAGTGAGAAATAGATTTAAGGGACTAGATCTGATAGAGTGCCTGATGAACTATGGATGGAGGTTCGTGACATTGTACAGGAGACAGGAATCAAGACCATCCCAAGAAAAAGAAATGCAAAAAGCAAAATGGCTGTCTGAGGAAGCCTTACAAATAGCTGTGAGAAGAGAAGCAAAAGCAAAGGAGAAAAGGAAAGAGATACCCATTTGAATGCAGAGTTCCAAAGATTAGCAAGGGGAGATAAGAAAGCCTTCCTCAGTGATCGATGCAGAGAAATAGAGGAATACAATAGAATGGGAAAGACTAGAGATTCAGACATTGGTATACCTATGTCCCCTCCCTCTCAAACCTCCCTCCCACCTCCCACCCCATTCCACTCCTTTAGGTTGTCACAGAGCCTGGGTTTGAGTTCCCTAAATCCAATAGCAAATTCCCATTGGCTGTCTGTTATACATATGGGTAATGTGTATTTTTCCATGTTACTTATTGTGTTATTCTTCTTTGGTAATAACGTAATGCTAGCTTCATAAAATATATTGGGAAGTATGTTGTTTTTTGTGTGTGAGGTTGTTTATATTTTTATACTTTGCCTATCTCTAGACTCTGTAGTGATATCACCTTTCATTTCTGGTATTGTGTTGATAATTTGTGTTGTCTTTCTCCTGATCAGCACGGTCAGTAGATTTTTGAGAATATTACAAGGGATTAAAAGTTACTTTATAAACAAAGTGATAAAGCTGTCAGTTTTATCGAGAATATAATAATCCTCGATATTTATGGACCTATTAACAGATCTTCAAGTTACATTAAGCAAAAACTGATAGAAATGTAGAAAAAATGGACAAATTGACAACCGCAGTTGGAGATTTCATCACTTGTCTCAATCATTGATGGAAAAAGCAGACAAAAAAGGAAGGACATAGACTTGAGTAACATTATCAACCACATTTACCTAACTTACATTTATAGAACATTCCATCTAACAGCAAAATAAACATTGTCAGGTGTATATGAATATTTGCCAAGATAGACAGTCAGTTCAGTCACTCAGTAGTGTCTGACTCTTTGCAACTCCATGGACTGCAGTGTGCCAGGCTTCCCTGTCCATCATCAACTCCTGGTGCTCACTCACACTCATGTCTGTCAAGTTGGTGATGGCATCCAACCATCTTATCCTCTGTCATCCCCTTTTCCTCCCACCTTCAATCTTCCCCAGCATCAGGGTCTTTTCCAGTGAGTCAGTTCTTCTCATCACGTGGCCAAAGAATTGGAGCTTCAGCTTCAGCATCAGTCTTTCCAATGAATATTCAGGACTGATTTCCTTTAGGATGGACTGGTTGGATCTCCTTGCAGGCCAAGGGACTCTCAAGAGTCTTCTCCAACACCACAGTTCAAAAGCATCAATTCTTTGGCACTCAGCTTTCTTCACAGTCCAACTCTCACGTCCATACATGACTACTGGAAAACTCATAGCTTTGATTAGATGGCCCTTTGTTGGCAAAGTGATGTGTCTGCTTCTTACATTTCTTTAAGGTAGACATGTTTTACATTACTTTAATAAGATAGACAATATTATAGTCTATAAAAAAGTCTCAAATTTAAAAGGGATTTAAATTATACAAACTATGCTCTTTGACTTCAATGGAATTAATTTAAAAATCAATAACTGAGAAAACATGGAAAACCCCCAAATGTTTGGACACAAAACAGAATAGTATTAAGTAAATCATGCATCAAAGAAGAAATCAAGGGGAATTTAGAAAGTATTTTTAACTGAATGAAAATGAAAGCAAAACAATACACAATTTGTGACTACAACTGAAGCAGTGCTAGAGGACATTATGGGGTTATGACCAACCTGGATAGCATATTCAAAAGCAGAGACATTGCTTTGCCAACAAAGGTCCATCTAGTCAAGTCTGTGGTTTTTCCAGTGGTCATGTATGGATGTGAGAGTTGGACCATGAAGAAGGCTGAGTGCCAAAGAATTGATGGTTTTGAACTGTGGTGTTGGAGAAGAATCTTGAGAGTCTTTTGGGCTGCAAGGAGATCCAACCAGTCCATTCTACAGGGGATCAGTCCTGGGTGTGCATTGGAAGGAATGATGCTAAAGCTGAAACTCCAATACTTTGGCCACCTCATGTAAAGAGTTGACTCACTGGAAAAGACTCTGATGCTGGGAGGGATTGGGGGCAGGAAGAGAAGGGGACGACAGAGCATTGAGATGGCCGGATGGCATCACCAACTCGATGGACATGAGTTTGAGTGAACTCCGGGAGTTGGTGATGGACAGGGAGGCCTGGTGTGCTGCAATGCAGGGGGTCACAAAGAGTCAGACATGACTGAGCGACTGAACTGAAGCACCTATATTAGGAAAGAAGAAAAGTTCTTCAGTGACTTTATCTTAAACTTCTATCTTCCACCTTAGAAACTAGTGAAAGAGAAAAACTAAAAACAAGTACAAGAAAGAAAATAGCAGAAATCTTGAACAGAAAAACATAGAAAAATAATGAAACCAAAAACTGGCTTATTGAGAACCTGCCTTCATTCCCCCAGAAGAGGATGAAATATTGTAAAGATCCCTGTTCACATGGAGCTTATGTCTTAGTAGAATAAGATTAATAAAATCAAGCACTTGAAAAAAGTTATGAAGAAAATACAATGGAGATGGTAAGAATAGTACATTTTAGGAACAGGTCAAAAGGCCTAGCTGGGTGGGCCTAGTGTCATAGTTTATCCAGACCTAAATGACAAGAAGGTGTTGTTGGATCAAGATCTAGGGGAAAACTATACAAGACTGGTGAAAAGGCCCTGTGGTAGGAAGAATAATGTGAGGAAGAAATATGCTTCTATCTTGCTTAAGCCACTGTTCATTTAAATGTCTTTTTCTCATCTTTTTTCCTTCCCCTACCCATGAAAATTTATTTTATGTATGTCTCATTTACATAGCATGTAGCTGGATTTTTAAAATCTGTTTTGAGAGCTTCTATCCTTTAAAATTGGAATTTAAATGTATCAAATTATAGACACATTTATTTCTATATCTTCCATTTTATATTTTTTTTCCAATATGCTATGCTTTCTTGTTTCATTTTCCTTTTTCTTTTGTGGAATTTATTACCTTTTGTTACACTTTTTCTCATTCCATTGTTTTTTATGTTTTGTAATTTTATATGCGTTATATAGTGGTTTTCTATTAAAATTTTTTATTAGTGTAGTTGATATACAATGTTATGTTAGTTTCTGCTATAGTATATAGTGGTTTTTAAATGATTACATTCAAGTTTACCATTTTTCTTTGATGCCTAAAATTAATTACTGCATATTCATTACTTATGTACAAAATGAGAATCAGCATATTGCTCACTTTTCCCCAACCCATCACTTTCTATGTTAAAATTATCTTGGATTTTATTTCTAAATTGTTATTTTGTAATCAGTTATTTAAACTGAAATATTGATTTTATTATTTTATTTGCTTAGCCCTTTTCTTTCTGCCCTATCTCCTTCCTGGTCTTTGTGTTCTGGATCTTTAGTATAATCACATTATATATGTTCACTTAATCTCTTACTGGATGATGGATGAAGATTCAATTCTGCATCTCTTGAGCTTGGCTTGTAGTAGATACACAGGAAATGTTCACTGAATGATTTTAAGTTTTGCTATTATATCTTGGCCCTGTGCTTGCGTTGATCTGCTTCTCCTCTTTTTTTAGGTTACCTCATTCTTCTTGGTCTAAGTCCTTATATGGTAACAACAAGGCTGTCTGCTCCTTTTGTGGTGTACCACGGGTACATCAAATTTGTCAGGAACGGTCCTTTTAAACTCAAGTCTCAAGGAGATCTCCTTGATGCATGTTTGCCTTGACCTGCTTTCGCTCTGCTTTGACCCTCAGTCAGTTGCTGAAATTTATTTCCCTAGAAATTTGTATGTATGGTGGCAGAATACTTCATAGGGTTGAGATAGCTAAAGGGGAGGGATGTTAATGGAGGAGCAGCAATGCACCGAGTATTTATTTGCTAATTGTGAAACAGGAAACACACATCTCAGGGATTAGATCGTGGATGAATCTCCAGATGGTATATCTGTTTATCTGGTCATACAGTCTGACTGTGTGACTCAAGGCAGGATCATTCTATAAAGATTCTTCCTCAAAATCCTAGAAGTGTTAGGATGTTTATCCTAGGCCTACATTTTACGTCAATTAAGTTTCATTCTATTATATTCAGTCACTTGAGATATCAGACTAAAAATTTTCCTCTTGTGTTTACACCTTTAAAAGCATGTATTGGCTATTATCATGGGTCCCTAGCTAACTCAGTGGTTGTTTGGCCAGACTATTCATTATTAATTTTTACTTTTATACTTTTTATGTCATTAGTTCTGCCCTTGTTACTTCTGCATTCCCATCCCTACCCACAGTTGGCTTGTATGTACTAAGTCACTTCAGTTGTGTCTGACTCTTCGTGACCCTATGGGCTGTAGCTCACCAAGGTCCTCTGTCCACAGGGTTCTCCAGGCAAGAATACTGGAGTGGGTTGCCATTCCCTCCTCCAGGGGATCCTCCCAACCCAGGGATCCAACCTGCATCTCCTGCATTGCAGGCAGATTCTTTACCACTGAGCCACTGGGAAAGCCCACAGCTGGCTTGTGTCTACTTAGGCTGTCTTAAAAGAACTCAAAGAGTTTTTCAAGCAACCCCTTTTGTTTATCTTTTCCTTAAGAAAAGCTACCACCAGGGATAAGTTAGGGCAATGACCAGGAATCCTGTACCAAAGGGGCTGCTACAGTCATGGTTGGGAGTAGGGGTGGGGGTATAGTAAAGTGAATCCAACCAGTACCAGAACGGTCCTGGATATGCTTCCTTTCCACCTTTCCTTCTCTCCACCTTCCCAGGTTCCTTTAGAACCTAGCAAAGGACACGGACATAGTCAGGCATCTTCAGCCTGAGGGAGTAACTGGTTTTTTTTGGTTGCTGTTGTTCATAGTGATCATTAACATTTACTTTCACCACCAATAAGAAATGACCAAGAAGACGGCTTGGCTTAGACTTTTGGAAGGAGGCTGTAGGAAAATGGGGTGTATTTGTGTGAAATGTACTTTGCCATAGTTGCATGTTCAGGCCTGCAATTAAATAGCCTGATAGTTGACAGAATTCTTGCTTTCCTCTATGGAATTTTCAGTCTCTGAACTGAGCTATGTAAAATATTCAAGCATTTAAAATACATACTCACATGAGATTTCACTTAGAATAGGACTCTCTGAATATTCATGTTGAAGTATTTAGCCTCAGGGTGTGAAATATTAATCTCTTACCTGAGTTTTACATCTGATTCTTTTTCAGTGATACAGAAGAAAATTAAATGTTACCTGCCACCAGGGGCATCATTAGGACAGGCTCTTTAGGTTAAAACTCTAAAAGAACTCAGTCTCAAATAAATTTTTGCTGATTCCTATCATGCGACAGACACAACTTATAAAGCTGTTACCCTTGTTTTTGTGCAATAGTGACCTGTTTCTCCAGATGTGACAACTACATAATATTAAAGATCAATTTCTATTGTTGTTAATATGAGTAGTACAAGTTTTATTTTTTTTGTATTAGACTTTGCCATGAAGAGAGCATGCATAGAGATTATAACATCAATAGAAACTATAAAGATAGATTCAATATGATAAATAAGCAATGAAAATAAGTACTCTACATTGAGTAGGAAAAATTAAGATATAGTACTGGATTACATTTCTGTTGTGGTATATGTTTATTTGTGTTTTTAATTGTTGGTTGGATAGTTTCAGGTTTTTTTTTTTTTTTTTTAAAGGGGTGAAATGGGTAAGGAGTGGAGGGGAAAAGGCAGCTAAGGGGTAGTTTTTGTATTTGTTCCATTTTTTTATTAGAAAAATAAATATTCACTGAGGAAAATTTAGAAATAATGGATAAATAAACCAAAAATACTTCTGACCCTATTAATAAGAAAAACCACCACTATAATTTCAATTTCTTATAGTTTATTTGGTCCTTTATTCTATATTAAAATTTTAAATAAGTATATTTTACAAAAGCAGAATCATACTGTTAAAGTCACTCAGTCATGTCTGACTCTTTGTGACACCAAGGACTGTACAGTCCATGGAATTCTCTAGAATTCTCCAGAATACTGGAGTGGGTAGCCTTTCCCTTCTTCAGGGGATCTTCCTAACCCAGGGATTGAACCAGGTGAGTCACAAGGGAAGCCCATAACTTGCTGTACTTCAATAATTATGACAGTTTTCTTGGCATCATTTAAAATAGCTGCATAGGATTCTATTGAGTTTCCCTGATGGCTCAGATGGTAAAGAATCTGCTTGCAATGTGGGAGACCCAGGTTTGATCCCTGGTTTGGGAAGATTCCCTGGAGATGGGAATGGCCAACCACTCCAGTATTCTTGCCTGGAGAATACCCATGGACAGAAGAGCCTGCCGGCCTAAAGTCCATGGAGTCACAAGGACTCGGACATGACTGGACGACTAAGCATATACACCCACTCCAGTATTCTTGCCTGGGGAATATGGACAGAGAAGTCTGCTGGACTACAGTCCATGGGGTTGCAATGAGTCAGACATGATGGAGTGACTAACACTTTCAGGATTCTGTTATATGGATGTATTATAATTCATTTAAATTGATATATTTTTGATATTTACATTGTTTCCAATTTTATGTTGTTATAAGTGGC
Organism: Nanger dama; assembly: GCA_917880005.1. Classification (NCBI taxonomy): domain Eukaryota; kingdom Metazoa; phylum Chordata; class Mammalia; order Artiodactyla; family Bovidae; genus Nanger; species Nanger dama. The sequence goes on from CAKJTW010000012.1 coordinate 36,665,597, forward strand.
ATTTCAGTGAACATCCTGAGACCTTAACTTGTAAATAAGTATGCACTTTTAGTACCTTTGATATATATTGTCTAATGGCCCTCCAGAAAGAATATATCAGTTCATGTTCCCTCACCTTCCCTAATCCCAGGCATTTTCATTAAAATATATATGTATATTTGCTAAATTTTATAGGGAAAATTCAGTAACTCTTTAACTGAGTTACAATTCTACCTTTATCACATGAAATGTATTTTTAAAGGCTAAGTTCTTAAAGAATAAAAGAGCAAAAGAAAATTTTCCTTTCCTTTGTACTGGAAGGAGATGGAATATCTTCAAAAGAAATGATTTTCATTTCAAGGATTAGTAATAATTCTAGTTGTGGAAATCGTTGCAGTGGTAGGACATCGCTCCATTGAGACACAGATCTTTCTCCATAGCCTTTTATTGCAATTAGGTTCATTGTGATGAGATTTTACCTGTATATAATTCAGCAAATTTACATATAAAAAACTAACCATGGGTTTGAGATTGATACAATCCCATGAATTTAATGACTGCAAGAGTCTGTTTCAGGGTTATAATTAAGAAGCACATGGGTGGCCTTGGATATAGGCTAGCCAGGAGTAAGTAGATTACTTTCATATTTTGAGTTTAGTCCTAGGTGGGGAGAAGAATGCCAGATAGCGTGAAAGGATAGTATTCCAACCAATAACAGTATTTATATTCTTCTAGAATAATTGTTATTATAATAAGAAAAATATTGGTTTAGGCTGAGCTACTCACTAATAAAAGTTCACTAACATGTCCATGGATTGACCTCACTAGCTCAATTTTGAACTCAAGGGTTATGTCCATTTATTTTGGCACCTTTGCTGGAAGATTAGCTTGAGTATTGGGAATTCCAATGAAAAACTGTAGCATGAAGGCATCCTGCTTGTGTCTATTTAAATGCTACTGGAAGTCTGTGTTTTATCACCTGTATTTACTAGATTATGAGAGGTATTTGGCAAAAGCATGTTAGATCATCCAGTTTATTTGTTTATCATTGTTATTCTAAGATCATTGTTTCTGTATCCCTGCTCAACTATTGCAATTCTTTTCTGTGGTTCCCCCATACCAGACACATTATTGCTAGGTTAAATGTCTAAAGAACATTAATTTGCTGAATTATAGACAGATCATATCCCATCATGCCAAAATCTTTGAAATCTTGAGTGGCTAGCTTTCCCTTTAGAAATTAGTAGGACTCAATTATCTGCCAGTGAAAGCCCATAGTTGTAAATGTTATTGCCTCCCTTTCCAGTTTCATGTTTCATCTGCAGTTTGATACCCTGAATAGAACTCTTGCTCTCTTACCTGCTTACTTTTTTAAAAAGCTTCTGTTTTGAACTGGGATGTGCTTTTTCATTTACACAAGAGAATCTTGGGATATAAAGTTTGGGAGAAACCTTCAACATTCATACTTTGTGATTTTTCGAGACTCAGAACATATATTCCTGACCCTGATTTCTGGTTGAAATGATTTATTTCCTCTGATTTTCTATGTTCTTTATTCATACTCCTTTTAAGACAGCATTGATCACGTTCTGCCCTATTTTATAGTTGTTTATGTACTTGTCTTATTCCTGTAATAGATTAAAAATTGCTTGGAATCAGGACTGCATTTTATTTTCTTGTTCTTGAATTCTTCTTAGCACCTAATACAGTGCTCAGCATACATTGTTGATACACTTATATGAATAAATGTCTAAACAAAGATACAGTGAGAAATTGTTGGTATTATTATTTATGTGATTTTGAGGGTATTTAATTATGATAGTAAATTTTGATGACATCCAAAATTTCCAATTTTTGTGCATAGAAACCAAGACTTTATAGTATAGTATAGTTCATTATAGTTATCTATACTGAATCTTTTGGAGGACAGATTAAAAATTTTAATTAAAAAAAAAGCTTTGATATAACTTGACGTTTATTTGGGAAAAAAGCAGCATGGAGGCAAAATTACCATCCTTATAAAAGAGTGTTTTAAGGCTGACTTGAGAGACAGGAGGGAACATAAAATGTGTGAATTTTCTATTCACTCATTTTCTTGTTTCTGTCAGTGCCCTGTTCAGTCATCTTGAAGGAATTTAGACCTAAGGCAGTTTTTGGGTTCTCAGCTAGTCACTGTATTTAATCTTTTAGAGAAAAGTTTACAGATTTGTTGCCTCTGCTCCAGCTCAGCCTGAATCACTTGAACAACTGCCTGACCACCTTTCTTCTTCATGCATCCCCACACTCAGGGCACTGGAAACACTCTCTGCTTAGAATCCTCTGCAGAAATGTTGTCAATAAACCCGTTCCCTGACATCATGAAAATATCATGACTTCCTGTTGATGAAATTCAGACTGGAGCTTTGCAGTCTGTGCTCTGGCTAATCTGGTTCCATTCTACCTATGCAACCTATCTTGCCTTTTGAAAATGGCATTTTATTTTTTTAAACTTGGGGAATCATAACTTGGAGGTCTTCCAAATCCACTACTCTTAATCTTTCTGTAAGCCCTGTATGCTTGGTGCAATTTCTCTGCATGGAGCAATTTCTCTCTTCCTCCTTTTTCTTCAGACTTTGTCTCTCTGGCCAGGTCATCTTTCCTCCACAGGAATTCCCTCCACAGGTGCTACAGCCTCCCCTCTCTGGCCCACTGATGGTCTAGTTTGCCCAGTTGGGCCTGGTTGCCCAGCTGCTGCATTTGCCTGGTTTCTCTTAATATACTGAGCACTGGCACACACTTGGTGCCAGGGAAAATATCTAGTGATAGAAAATGGAAATCATGAGTGTATCTCTTGTGTTGCTGTGGTGCTTATAATGTGCTAGGGAACCTTCAGTGAACATCTAAGGGTCTATAACTTGGGCAAAAGTTCTATCTATAGTACAGTATGCTGCCTTTCAGAAAGTTTGTGATATTTTCATGATAATTTTGTCTATTATAATTTTTTTTCTTTTCCCCCAACTTTTTGTTCAGTCGCCAGTTGTGACCAACTCTGCAACCCCATAGAATGCAGTATGCTAGGCCTCCCTGCCCCTCACCCTCTCTTGGAGTTTGCCCAGGTTCATGTTTATTGCATTGTATTGGTGATGCTGTCCAGCCATCTCATCCTCTGATGCCCTCTTCTCCTCTGTCCTTAATCTTTCTCAGCATCAGGGACTTTTCCAATGAGTTGTCTGTTCACATCAGATGCCCCAAATACTGGAGCTTCAGCACCAGTCCTTCCAGTGACTATTTAGTGTTAATCTCCCTTAAGATTGACTGGTTTAATCTTGCTGTCCAAGGGACTTTCAGGGGTCCTCTGAAAGGAGTCCTCCTTTCAGGAGTTGGAAGGCCTCAATTCTTTGGTGATATGTCTTCTTTACCGTCCAGCTCTCAGAACTGTACGTGACTGCTGGGAAGACCATAGCCTTGACTGTATGGACCTTTGTTAGTAGACTAATGTCTCTGCTTTTCAACAACTGTCTAGGTTTGTCATCACTTTCCTGCCAAGAAGCAGTCATCTTCTTATTTCATGGCTACAGTCAGCATCCTCAGTAATTTTGGAACCCAAGAAGAGGAAATCTGTTACTACTTCCACCTTTTCCCCTTCTCTTTGCCATGCAGTAATGAGGCCGGATTCCATGTCCTTAGTTTTTTTTTTTTTAATATTTAGTCTTAAGCCGGCTCTTTCACTCTTCTCCTTCAGCCTCATCAAGAGGCTCTTTAGTTCCTTTTCGCTTCCTTCCATTAGAGTCATATCATCCACATATCTGAGTCTGTTGATATTTCTCCCACCTATCTTGATTTGAGCTTGTAACACATCCAGCCCAGTATTTCTCATGTGTTCAGTGTATAGGTTAAACAAATGGTGACAGCAGACAGCCCTGTTGTACTCTTTTTCTCAGTCTTGAACCAATCAGTTGTTCCATACAGAGTTCTAACTATTGCTTCTTGACCTGCACACAGGTTTCTAAGGGGACAGGTAAAATGGTCTGGTATTCCCGTCTCTCTTGAGAGCTTTCCACAGTTTGTCATGGTTGTCCATGTGTTTGAATTCCTGTAGAGGAAAGAGGACCTGGACAGAGATACAAGTTCAGTTCAGTTGCTCAGTCGTGTCCCGACTCTTTGCGACCCCATGAACCGCAGCACGCCAGGCTTCCCTGTCCATCACCAACTGCCAGAGTCTGCCCAAACCCTAGTCCATTGAGTTGGTGATGCCATCCAACCATCTCATCCTCTGTTGTCCCCTTGTCCTCTTGCCCTCAATCTTTCCCAGCATCAGGGTCTTTCCAAATGAGCCAGCTCTTCGCATCAGGTGGCCAAAGTACTGGAGTTTCAGCTTCAACATCAGTCCTTCCAATGAACACCCAGGACTGAGACAAATTATAAAACCCTAAAAAAATGTTGGATTTCACTGAAGCACCTTTCATATGATAATTTTAAAATGCATGATAAAATTTAGCATCTTCTTATACATGACCAGAGTAGACTTATGCCTAAGTAACAGTATAGTTGTTGGCTGCCTAAGTAACTTATGCCTAAATAACAGTGGCTGTTGGCTGCAGTTGGGCATTGACTGTGGAGATCAGGACCATCGGCCCCTGTCTCCATGTATAAATTCAAGCCAACTTCTACAGAATTTTCCTAAAAGCAACCTAAACAACTTGGAAAAAAACTCTCTGATTTTATAGGACTTGCCAATGGAATTTGTGTTCTCTGTCCCAAGTTTTCCTCCCAGGTGACGATGTACAGTGGCAGTTCCTATGCTCCCAGACAGGATAGCCCATTCTTTGGGTAGAAAAATGAAAAGACTAAGGCTTTCTGATGGCTCTTTGAAAACTCTGATTTTTCTCTTTGTCTTTTTGTCTAAAATATTTATTTGAGTATTACTAAAAACTAATCATTGCAATTTTCTCCTTGTTTCAGATTAAACGGTTCCTTGCAGCCTAACACTTGATTTAGTTCTGCTTTATTATTCAAATTTTACGTTTTATATCAATACAACAGTTAACAGCTAGTAAAACTCTGTGAACATCAGGGGATCTGACCATGACAGTAAATAACACATACCATGGAAGAAGTCATCTGCAAATTTTAAAAAGCCATTGTCATATTTATAGAGAGAGCTCTGTATTTTCTCCACAAGAGGGCAGGAAAGTCTGGGCTGTAAATATAATTTTTCCAAAAAAGCTTTTATGGGAAGAAGTGTTTTATCTTCCATACATATTTGTTAAAATATAAAAATGTTTCCACTTAAAAAAAAATATCCATGAGTAGTTTTTTTTTTTTTAATGTTTCTCTTATCTTCTGGGCAGGTACTTTAGCTTTACCTCTTCTAGATTCTAATCTTAGGTTCTAATTGTTGAAATCAATGTTTTTAGGCTATTGTTATCAGTAACCAAAGTAACCCTTTTCATCCTCTCTTGATTTTAGACCCTTAATAAAATGCGGTGGTAAGGAAAAGACTAACTTTTGAGTAGCTGTTTCTGCCAACGAGAAAATAATACCCATGTCAAAGGAAAACAAAAGTCATATAATAGGTTTGAAGCCAGTCCTGAACATCCACAGGCATTCATACATTCTCCTGCTCATATTAAGTTTTATTCTTCACTGCTTCCCACTGGCTCCTACCCCCACACCACTTTCATCTGTTTTGTTGTGAGAGTTTTAAATTATAGGCCATGCTACAAAACCCATCTAAATCTGTGATATCAAAAACTAAGTGCTTCTCTCTTCTGGTGATCACAACAGGGTTGGCCTAACATGCTAGGTCCTACTGTGCTGACATAACAACAGGATATGCCATGAAGGAGGAGACATTTGACAAATTCAGTTTATTTTCATAAACATATACTTGGGAAAGTATTTGTAGGATTCACATTTGGGGGTTGAATGCTCCTTGAATATGCACTGCCAAGTGAACATTTTTTTCTTTCTTTCTGCTTATCTTTCTAATTTTTTAAAAAGAGCTCAGAGACAATTTGAAAGATAAATTGTGTAAACCAATAAGGCATTAAAGACTCAATTTTTGTTTAAGGCCGATAGTGATTCCCCCTGTAGGGCATGAAATTAAAATGTGTGCACAGAACCAAATGATTGCTTCAGTACCATGTTTTTAGTGGCAGTTGTCCTCTCAAAGCAGTTAGTGCTGCTAAAAGGAAGTGAAGTGGAACAATGCAGGTGGCAAAAGATTGATTCAAAGAGGATGTTTATACAGAAAAATTATTGACAGCTGCAGACATGATCAGTTGGCACAGCTTGGTGATAGGCATGGCGAAAAGATGTGAGGAAGATACCACAGAAGTAACATAGGGGCTTTTTTTTGTTGTTTTTTGTTTGTGAGATGCAAGTGTAACTATTGCTCACTTGCATACCACAAATATAAGCAACATGGCCACCCACATGCTCTGTTTGCTGCAGTATGACTGTCCAGAAATTCCAAGTCATTTGGCACCCCTTCCTTTCAGTGCCATGGCAGTTTGCAGCCCTACGAAAGGTTTACTTGAAAAATCCCTTATTGTCTTACTCCTTATTATAGATACAGATGGCCACATGGGTTTGGGAAAAACTGTAGAATATGAAGCAGTCCTAAAAGTTCATTTCAGTCCTATGAATGCTTCATGTCTCTTTTTTCATAGTTTGACTTCTTTTCAAAACACAGGCAGTGGGAGTTAACTATTTTTCTTTAAAAGTAGTGTAATGGGTGGGGGTGTATGTGTATCTGTATGTGTATCTATATATTTAATATATATATAATAAGTTTTCTTTTCCCTTGTAACTCATTTTTGCCTGACTTTAACATAGTCAGTCCTGGTTGAGTGAGTGATATCCCAGCATTTCTGGCTTCCTTCCAGCAGGCAGCCCTTTGCAGAGGGAAAAATGACAAAGTTTGACTAAGAATTCGACAGCACAATGTAAAGAGGAATGTACTAAACAGACTTTACCCAAAGGAAACATGAGGAAAACATCTTATTATAAGATATATATTTAATATGTTTTTCATATTTGGAAAGAGAAGTTAATGTCTGGGAATGTCCTTTGATTCACTAGCCAGAAGGATTTTTGTTACTCTATGTACCTCTCCCCTACTCCCAAGTCTTTAGATTAGAAATGATTTATTTACAGAGAAAAGAACAGTACTTTGATATGTTATACTAATGTTAAACATTTATGGGGTTTAAAAATATTTATGAATGTGTAAAAGTTATTAAAGCGAATGTGCTTTAGGTTACCTTGTGATCAGGTAGTATGAATACAGAAACAGGAATTTTTATGAAAGAAAAAGACAAAGAGAAAATATTTATGAGTAAATTTGTAAAGTTTAATAATCTTAGGGTATATGAATGTGTCTCTTTTGTATATAATTTAAAATATATACAATAATCTTGTTTAATGTAGGTTTTATATATATATGTACTATCTAGGTTGGTCATAACTTTTCTTCCAAGGAGTAAGCGTCTTTTAATTTCATGGCTGCAGTCACCATCTGCAGTGATTTTGGAGCCCCCCAAAATTAAGTCTGACACTGTTTCCACTGCGTCCCCATCTATTTCCCATGAAGTGATGGGACCGGATGCCATGATCTTCGTTTTCTGAATGTTGAGCTTTAAGCCGACTTTTTCGCTTTCCTCTTTCACTTTCATCAAGAGGCTTTTTAGTTCCTTTTCACTTTCTGCCATAAGGGTGGTGTCATCTGCATCTCTGAGGTTATTGATATTTCTCCCGGCAATCTTGATTCCAGCTTGTGTTTCTTCCAGTCCAGCATTTCTCATGAAGTACTCTGCATAGAAGTTAAATAAGCAGGATGACAATATACAGCCTTGACGTACTCCTTTTCCTATTTGGAACCAGTCTGTTGTTCCATGTCCAGTTCTAACTGTTGCTTCCTGACCTGCATACAGATTTCTCTAGAGGCAGGTCAGGTGGTCTGGTATTCCCATCTCTTTCAGAATTTTCCACAGTTGATTGTGATCCACATAGTCAAAGGCTTTGGCATAGTCAATAAAGCAGAAATAGATGTATTTCTGGAACTCTCTTCCTTTTTCAATGATCCAGCGGATGTTGGCTATTTGATCTCTGGTTCCTCTGCCTTTTCTAAAAACAGCTTGAACATCAGGGAGTTCACGGTTCATGTATTGCTGAAGCCTGGCTTGGAGAATTTTGAGCATTACTTTACTAGCATGTGAGATATGAGTGCAATTGTGCGGTAGTTCTAGATAGTATATTCAAAAGCAGAGACATTACTTTGCCAACTAAGGTCCGTCTAGTCAAGGCTATGCTTTTTCCTCTGGTCATGTATGGATGTGAGAGTTGGACTGTGAAGAAGGCTGAGTGCCAAAGAATTGATGCTTTTGAACTGTGGTGTTGGAGAAGACTCTTGAGAGTTACTTGGACTGCAAGGAGATCCAACCAGTCCATTCTGAGGGAGATCAGCCCTGGGATTTCTTTGGAAGGAATGATGCTAAAGCTGAAACTCTAGTACTTTGGCCACCTCATGAAAAGAGTTGACTCATTGGAAAAGACCCTGATGCTGGGAGGGATTGGGGGCAGGAGGAGAAGGGGACAACCGAGGATGAGATGGCTGGATGGCATCACGGACTCGATGAACGTGAGTCTGAGTGAACTCCGGGAGATGGTGATGGACAGGGAGGCCTGGTGTGCTGCGATTCATGGTGTCACAGAGTCGGAAACGACTGAGCAAATGAACTGTACTTTTGTAGAGTCTTGATAAATTATAATCTTAAAGCTCCAGAAAAGTTTCCTTATAACTCTTTATTTCTATTCATTCAAAAAAATGAAAACAATTTTTCAATTAAAAACTTACATAATTTTCTCTTCATTAAAAATTATTTGGAGAAGCATTACACTGCTTTTGGGGGCATTAGTTTTAGCTGCTGCTGCTGCTGCTAAGTCGCTTCAGTCGTCTCCGACTCTGTGGGACCCCAGAGACTGCAGCCCACCAGGCTCCCCTGTCCCTGGGATTCTCTTAGGGGAAGAGAATTTTTATTTCTTCTGTAAGATTATTCAGGCCTTATGTTAGTTCACAAGAAAGATGTTCAATACATTAACATAAAATTGCATGTACAAGTAGAATACAAAGGTAGAGGCTATGGACTATTTCAATGACCTAAAAGTAAAGTGAACCTAAAAGTAAAAGTTTACTTTATATCTTTATTAACTCCCACTTTTCTAAAAGCATCTGCTGCTGCTGCTGCTAAGTTGCTTCAGTCATGTCCGACTCTGTGTGACGCTGTAGATGGCAGCCCACCAGGCTCCCCCATCCCTGAGATTCTCCAGGCAAGAACACTGGAGTGGGTTGCCATTTCCTTCTCCAGTGCATAAAAATGAAAAGTGAAAGTGAAGTTGTTCAGTCATGTCCGACTCCTAGTGACCCCATGGACTGCAGCCTACCAGGCTCCTCTGCCCATGGTATTTTCCAGGCAAGAGTACTGGAGTGAGTTCCCATTGCCTTCTCCGCTAAAGCATCTACTTATCCTTAAAAGGATAAATGCCATTCTAGAAAAGTTAATAGCACACCTAACACAAAGCAAGGCCTTTTTTCCCATAGTTTTTCAAGGAAACCAAGTTTATTACTCCAAAATTTTTCTTAGTTTTCTATATTGCATCTGAGGTTTGTAAGCATTAAATGATGCTTAACACACACACAAAATCCTGGTCTTTATGCACTCGTCAAAACAGGGGTTAGGGAGTTAATGAGACCAACCTAAACATGTTGAAGATATGCCATCTTCTTACTTCTCTCTCAATGTTCAGGCCCCTTTTGTGGCTTTGTAGCCAACTAGGCCAACCCACCCCAAATTAGAGCCTCACAGATCTCCTTTTCACTGTGGAAGAACTGGAGACAATCCCAGTGCAGCTAAACTTGATGTACTTCATTATTATTTTGCCACCTCAAATTCTTTCTGCCTTTTTGAAGCTTATGTTGAATTTTCGTACATATCTATAACTGTTGTGATTACTTAGTTTAAGCAGAAAATGAATATTTTGATCCTAATCCCATTATTGATGGCAGGAGATGTGGGAGATGAGACAAGAGGAACCATTATAAAACCTTAAGTTTTGTGCTTTGCTTTGGTGTAATAGCTGTGGTTTATAAATTTTAATTATAGTGAAAATGAGTAGGACATGCAAGGTAGATTTTTAATTAAAATTTTAACTCTATAAAGAATCACTTGATAATTTAGTCTTATCAAAGAATTGTAAAAACCTGTATAAATTTTACTTATTTTTCTTACTAAAGCTTGCATTTTATATCTGTATAGCCATTTAAAAATATTTATTTGGCTGCACTGGGTCTTAGTTGAGGTATGTGGGATCTTTGTTGCAGCTTGTGGGGATTAGTTCCCTGGCCAGGGATTGAATCTGGGCCCTCTGTGTTGGGAGCTTGAAGTCTTAGCCATGGAACCACCAGGGAAGTTCCTGTATAGACATTTTTAATTGTAGTCAATGACTGTCAAGATCTTGAGATTTTTATACTCAGTGTTTGCTGTGGTTCTGTCACTTGGGGAAGTAGATAATAAAGGTTGAAACTAGTTAAATTGTTGAAATGGAAACTATATGTAAGTGCTATCTCTATGAAAATGTTCAGTAGGTGGTTATTTTTTATTTCTGTAAACAAAGATGCCATGGCTGTATCCTTAATTGAAGCACATGTTTCACCGTGTTGGGGAAAAGGCAAAAGGTGAACACTAACAACTCAGTGCTCAGCTTTGAGCATCAAATCAAGTTATGGGGGGAAGTTGCAGTAAGACAGTAGTCTTGAGAGTCAGGCTTTGTCAAGAAAGAGAAAGGACTTCGGTTTTCCAAAGCTCTTGTTGCATTGTCCAGAGACAATAAGAAGAGGCTGAGAATGCAAAAATGGAGATATCTACTGGGCTCTAACAGTGCCAGAACAGATCGGAAGTTCTATCAATGAGGGACTTCAGCAGGGGATACTGCAGGGTGACCAGAAGGGAAAGAGCTATCTCTGGAGGCTGCGAGGCAGTGAAGACCCAGAGGACAGCTCAGAGTCTGGCCCTTGAACCCCAAATGCTATAAAAATAGTACAAAGATCTCATCTGTAGTCTTCACTCAGAACTACCAATTTATAACTTAAGCTTTAGCAGTCTCTAATATTATTATATATAATATATATGAGATAATTATATCTAAAAATATTATTTTATAGTATATAAGATAATGTAAAATTATTTTTTGAATCATTTGAGAGTAGGTTGCATAAATCGTGCCTTTTTACCCCTCAGAGTTTCTGGGTATGTTTTCTAAGAACAAGGATATTCTCATACCTAGTCATATCAAATTCAGTACTTCTATGTAGTCTATGGTACATACTCCAATTTCATTCTTTGTCCCAGTGGTATCCATTTGAAGCAGTTTTTTTCTACTCCAGGATTTAGTCCAGGGCTACCTTCATATCAAATTCAGTACTTCTATGTAGTCTATGGTACATACTCAAATTTCATTCTTTGTCCCAGTGGTATCCATTTGAAGCAGTTTTTTTCTACTCCAGGATTTAGTCCAGGGCTACCTTTTGAATTTTGTTGTCTTGTGAGATGATAGCTTTAATTGACAGTTTCTAGTCCAGTTTCTCCAGAGAAGGCAATGGCACCCCACTCCAGTACTCTTGCCTGGAAAATCCTATGGACGGAGAAGCCTGGTGGGCTGTAGTTCATGGGGTCGCTAAGAGTCAGACACAACTGAGTGACTTCACTTTCACTTTTCTCTTTCATGCATTGGTGAAGGAAATGGCAACCCACTCCAGTGTTCTTGCCTGGAGAATCTCAGGGACGGGGGAGTCTGGTGGGTTGCCATCTGTGGGGTCGCACAGAGTTGGACAGGACTGAAGTGACTTAGCAAGCAGTCCAATTTCTCACTCTACACACCCAACCTCCACCTCCCAGAGTGGAACTTCAGGGCAGGTTTTTTCTTAGTTTTACGTATTTATCTGTAATACATGTTGATTGTTCTACATATATCATCTTGTACCCATTACTGTTTCCAAATGCTTCCAAATGAGCCCTCTATGTGCAGCTGAGAGATTTTGTCTTTATTCTGCATAAAATCTGCCTCAAGTAGACTGTCAACACAGTGATGAAGGGATTGTTCTCCCTTCTCTAGCCTTGTAGGGTGCTTTAATGAAGTTAGAAGAAAGTCAGGGTCATATATATTAAAATACAATAGCTACATTTTATTACATGAACTAGATACTTAATATTTACACTCTTACTTGATCTTCAAACAAGTCCATGATGTAGGTTATATCCTTCATGAATCATAAATTCAGTGTTCTCTAGCCTTTGTCTGACTTCCCACCACCCTAGTGATTTTCCACTCCCAGAGACCTGCAAGTTTCTCAGAGGGTTGTGTTCTTTGCCATCCCAGGGTCTATACGAACACTCTTCCCTTTGCCTGGAACATTCTCCTCAATATTTTTTGAAGAAGCTTAGCTTATAGGAAGGTGAGAGATAAGAGGGTCAAGGGGGAGTTTTGTGTGTGGTTCTTGTTTCTGATGTTGTGTGTATATTTTAATGACAGCCACATATTTATTTTAGTAGCTGAGGGAAAAGAGTAAAGGAGATAGGATAAAGATACAGAGGATGGCAATTAATGGAGGGAGATTCCTAAAGAGGAGGGTGGGATGAGGAATGGGATACAAATGAAGAGATGAACTTTTGTACAGCTAGGAAAAATCAGTGGTGAGTGTGCCAGAAGTTGAAGTTTGGCTTTGTTTAAGAGTCCTACTTTTCACTGTATAATGGGAGGTTAGGTCATCTGTTTGGCTGCTCTGAGTAAGGAGACTGGAGGAGAAAGGGAGGATGAAGGGTGAGAGTGGATAGACAATAGGGCCAAATCATAAACTGAGTAACTTGGGGACGGAGTTACCCATGCCTGCCTTCTTATGCTGGTGTTCTGGCAAGCAGTATGATTCTAGAAGCTTCTTAGATGTAGCGTAGTGTGGGAGCAAAAGGAATGTAGGTATAGGGTACCTGAGAAAGACTCATGGAGTCCTGGCCTATAGGAGGAACAATAAGAATTTTCCTGTGTGGCTAGAGTGACACAGATAAAAATACAAGGGGCTGTGGAAATGAGGAAGAAGCTGAAGTGATTTGTGAAAGGAAACCAGATGGAAACAAAAGCATTTGAGAGGACACCAGCCTGACTGATAAAACTGATGACCCAGTTGTTCTTCCCTATGCATTAGTTCTGTCTAGTACCCCTAATGCAAGATGGTAAAAATCTGAGCTACACAGAAAGGTTGTCTTCTGAACCTACATGCCCTAAGAAAATATAATTGGCTTATAAATAACATCAAAAAGTCTTATAAGACAAACCCTAGTTCAGCTATCTTATAAATGGGAGACACTTCTAAATGTTAGTGTTACAAGGACTGAATTGGTTGAGGAATTTCCGTTGAGAATTGGAACTGAAAGAGATGTGCAATGATAGAAATGGAAATCTTTCTCTTACGAGCCTTTGGAATATAGACCTTGTTACTTTCCAATAATTTTCTGCCTGAAGCAATGACATGTCTAATTAAAATAATATTCTATTAAACAGTATGATTAATCTGAGAGATCATTATGAACAAGTAGATTAAAAAAGCAACCTAAATCCCCTTGGTCTGATTTAAGATAAAATAAACCTGAATTTCTTATCCAGAGAGATTTTTTTCCTTGTGATATAACTTGAGGGTATGTTCTATTTCTTTGATTCTTTTGGTGTGTGCTCTTTATTATCTGATTAACTTACAGGAGACTTTTTGAATAAGTAGCACCTATTCAATTGCCCCTTAATTTAATTACACTTTTCTGTAAGCTATTTGCATGTGGATATTTTTGCAGAATATATCAATTACTTAATATCTTTCTGTTGTTAGCTTCATATGGGGGCAAAGCTGTTAATCTTAATATTTTACTAATAGAGAAAAGATTTGAGAGAAACAGGCAGAGACGAACCCCATGAAATATTTTAGCATAAATTCTAAGGCTTGAAGCTTTGTCTGATTCCTAAGCTAGAGAAGTGGCAGTAGCACTGTTTAGTAAGTTCAGTGATTGAAAACAACGTAAATGGTCTTCATTTCTTAAAGGGCATGATTTTAAGCAAGTCCAGATATTTTAAGAATTGTTGTTCCTTAAATCTCTAATTCATACATGAGAAGATTACTGATAAACTTTCCCTCAGCAGGCATTGGCATACTGCCATTGAAATTGAGGTTTGGGAACTGCTTTGCTTCAGGTTTCAGTTTGCCGCTTACAGGCCGTGAGATCTTTGACAAATTGGTTAATGCCTCAAGCCTCAGTGTCTTCATCTATAAAATCACAAGATCACTGCTTTGCTAGGCAGAAATTCCTCATTTCTGTGCCTTTTCCACAGAAGGTGTGAATGTTGATCTTCTTGGCCCTTTCACCTTAGGCCTCCAGGAGTGGGACAGGCTTCATGGGTTTCTATACATATTGAGTAGTGGGAAAGTTGAGGCAAAGCCAGTTGTGAGAATTAAAAGTAATATATGATGAAAGTGAAGCCTTTAGCTTTGTCTGGGACCTCATAGTTGTCCAGTGAAAGTCAGCATCTATTACTGCTTATTGCAGTTAAACATTTATCAGATTTTTAGATTATATGTTATTTTTAGTGAGTCTTTTAGTCAATTGTCTTTCAGTGAATTGTCTTTCATCTGGAATTTTAACATTACAAAGAGTTATCTATCAGCTGAATTTTGGAGCCATATGACAGCTACCTAAATTTCCTAGTAGTACGTGGACATTATATATATTTTACATTTTACAAAACATTTCTCATATCATATTACCATTTTAGTATATGATCAATACTAATTATGATCAGTTTCAACATTTGATTTTGCCTAAACTGATTGTCTCTGGACATCACATAGACCAAATTCTGAAAGTTCAAGAAAATGCTACTCACATGTACACACTCCTCCTATCTATAGATTGTTTCAGTAAAACACACACACTACTTACAAATGTTGACACAGTTGTAGTAGTTTGTGCTATTGTGTAATAAAACTTGATTGGCATTGGGAATACTTCCTATAATTCCTTCTAGTAGCTAAAATAAGGGTGAAAATGTAGTAAACAAAAATGACAGAAATATCTCATAATGTAGGTAACATGAGTAAAGTTTTAAAGTGTCAATGGAGAATGAAAAAAATTTCTGGGATGCCAAGAATTTAAAGATGCTGCTTTGAAATGAAAACATGTTTTAAACTAAATATATTAAGTGAAAGTTATCTAGAAGACAGTTGTTTAGTTGCTAAGTCATGTCTGACTCTCCTGCAACCCTATGGACTATAGCTCGCTAGGTTCTTCTGTCCTTGGGATTTCCCAGGCAGGAAAACTGGAGTGGGTTGCTATTTCCTCCTCCAGGGGATCTTCCCAACCCAGGGACTGAGCCCTCATCTCTTATGCTTCCTGCCTCCTGCATTGGCAGGTACCTTCTTTACCACTGAGCCACCAGGGAAGCCTCTAGAAAATAGTAGGATAAAAACTCAGTAAAGGTATATGCTCTTAGAGTACATTGTAGTGATAGTCAATCATCATCTCCATGATGCAAAGAGCCCGACATCTCCATGATGGTTTTCATGTATTTCAAATATTGATCTATCCATAAAGAGTATATGCAGGACTTCCCAGGTGGCTCTAGTGGTGAAGAACCCACCTGCTAACGCAGAAGACTTAAGAGACTCAGGTTCGATTCCTTGGTTGGGAAGATCTCCTGGAGGATAGAAGAGTCAGGAGAGGAGCCCATTGACTCTAATGCATTTCCACTATTGAGTTCTCCTCTGTGGGTAATTTTAGTAGCCCTTGAGAAAGTCAGAATACCTCCTAATCTGGCTAATTGATTCTCTAATTTCTATAATCAGAGATTCATACCTTTTGGTCTTATCAATACTTAGTGTAGTGCGAGTAGTTCAGACTTTAAGCAAGGTAACCTTGGCTTCAAAGTATAGCACTGCCACACTGTGCAGTGCCAGTAGGTACCATAATGAGGTAGTTTATGTGCATAGTGCCTAAGGAACAAAAGGCACGGAAAGGGTCAGTCTTCTACATACCTTAATTCTTTCAAGTAGTTCAGATGCTGTTTTTGATTTTGACAGGTCATGTGAATAAAATTTTTCCATAGAAAGAACCATGTGCAAAAGCCATTCTGTTCAGGGACACATTTGTGCCTGTCCCATGTAGGCTTTACTTAAGTCTCATGTACACATAACAAAAATCACGTTAATTCAGACTCCACTAGATTGGAAGTTCTGGTAATGGTGATGAGAGCTAGAGTAGCTTCTCCCATCTTCTTTCCGTCACTCTGCTTTGGGAGGGTCGTGGCCCTATACTCCTCTTCCTGTCCAATATCCTGGTTGGAGGTCTCGCTGCCTCTGTTAACATGGTGACCAGCTCATGAAGCTTAAAACGGTTAATGAAGGAGTAGATGTTATAAGTTTGACCTCTGTCATCACCCACAGGGCAAAAATGAGGAAGGGCTACTCTTCTCCACTAGACAAGCATCCCATTCCATTTCTGCTTTCTATTTATCTGTGAATTTGATGAGAACTTGCTGAGACTCTTGTAGAACTTCTTCTGTTGTCCTTTATCTTATTTACAGAACTGATGTGATCTAAATCTGGGTCCTGGAGTCTTGCAATAAGTAGGGTAGATTGGATTTTACTTTTAGAATATTTATGATCTATTGAGCAACTTATTAGCATCGTAAAATTGCAAGTTTCTTCCATATTAAGGTTAATTTTTTTCAGACAGTTTTAGAAGAACTATTTACACATGAACAAGATACTTACAGTGTGACACAAGCTTGTATTATTTAAATTGGTAGTCTAATTTAGCTGGTAGTCTATAGTAGATTGTTATAACAGCCTCTCAGTGGATCACACATTTCTGCTCCACACCTGCTTTGTTAATATGATGTCATTGTTCTTGCCATCAAGAAATGGAGTCTCTTTCTCTACTCCCTTGAGTCTGATCTGGCTTTGTGACCTGCTTTGGCTGATAGGATGTGATAGAAGTGGTATTTTAGACTTCTAAGCCCAGGTCTCATAACTTCTGTTCCCATAGCAGAGGGACATAGCTGTTAAGGAGTCCAGGCTATCCTCCTGGAGAAAGAGGCTACATGGAGCAGCCCCAGCTGAGCACCAAGGCCACATACAGTGAGTCAGGCAGTCTTAAACCTTGAAGCCCCAGCTGAGTCACTGCTCTGCCAAGTCCTTCAGTTAAAATGGTTGTTCTTTCAAGTCAGTATACTTTGACGTGGTTAATATGTAGTAATAGATAATCAGTTGAACTACAAATCAAAACCATCATAGGGGCTTTTATAAAAAACAGATTCCTAGGTCCCATCTCCAGAGATCCTGATTTAAAAGGTCTACTAAGGAGAAGGTTACCTCAAACCTCTGTAATGTCCCCATGCAACTTTAATTTGGGAAAATTTCATATCAATGGAGAAGCTGAAAAAATAGCACAGAAAGCACTCAACTATTCCTAAATATACAGATTGTTAATATTTTACCTATTTGGTTCATCTATCTTATTAGATAAAAGAATCTGTCGTATTCATCTCTTTTTTGCAGATGTCATTTATTTCATCTGAATACATCATCATTTATTGCTAAAGGAAAAGAACACTTTCACGTGACCACATTATCATTCTCATATCTAAGAAAATTAACATCGATTCAATAAAACTGCTTAATATAGTCTATATTCAAATTTTTTAAATTTGGAAATGTCCTTTATAGATTAAAAAAAAATCAATTGCCTACTCCTATCAAAGGAATTCCATGTCTTACATTCTGCAGTATAACTCCTTTTGCCTTCTTAAAACTTCACTTCTTTGCATCATCAATTTTTGCCTTTGTACAGAATTGTTACTATCAGCAAATGAACACATGCCCTGTCATCTCCCTTCCTTAACTTCTCATCTCCTCACTCCCCATCTCAGCTAAGGCCTCATATCTAGGTTGCCTTTTACAACAACGTTTAAATCATAAAAGTTGCTGACACTAGCTGTTTGTGCTTCCTTACATCTTAAGTATCTTTTCAAAACTGTTGTAGGTGCTCTATCCTCTCACCTGCACAGAAAGTCTCTTTCTAAGGTTACCAAAAATTTTAATGATTTCAGATCCAGTGGTTACTTTTCTATTCTTACATTCCTTGACCTTTCAAATGTTTTCCCCATAGCAAAATATTCCTTAAAACGCTGTTCCTTTGGCTTTTGTGACATCACACTCACCAGGTTTCCTTCTTATCTCTGTGGCTGCAACTTCATTGTCTCTTTTTTTTTTTCTGCTGATTTTTGTAATCTTTTCTGCCTGACCTCTAAGTGTGGGAGATCCTCAGGGATCTCTCATTCATTGACAGTCCCTCCCACTAACACCCTTGCTCCAAGCCCCATGATCTCATTCAGTCTTAGGCCCTTTGCATGCATATACTGAGAGGTTCCTCAGTTCATATCCAGTCCTGACCTCTCTTCTGACTTCATCTCATGTAACCAACTGCCTACTTGATACCTCTACTTCGATGTCTAAGGGGTGCCTCAAACCTAACATGCCCCCAAATATTTTTGATTCCCTCCCCTGCCTTACTTCTGCCCCAGGTCTTCCCCATCTTAGTTGCTTTATTTACTCAGTCCCTCAAGAAAAGCCCAAGAATCAACTTGCTCTATTTTCTTCACTCTGCATAGCTAACCCATTTGCAAGAACTCCCAACTCCACCCCCTGAAAGGGACCCTAAGAATGCCTAACTTTTCTCACCTGGTCCAAGTCACCTTCATTTCCAGTCTAGATCACTGAAAGACCTTTGAGCTAGCCTGTTTCCTTTTTACTCCCTAATCTATTTCCCCACGATCTGTCATCACTTCTGCTGAAAACCTGCAAATTTTTTCTTTGCACTCAGAATTCTTACCTGGCCTGTAAGTGTTTGATAACTTGACTCTGCTTCTCTGAATCTGCAGTTTCATCTTGTTCACCATGACAAAGCTGTCTCTATGTTCCTTAAAACTGCTCTATTTTCTTCAAAGCACTTATCAATTCTAATAGTACTCTTTCGTTGTAGCTTTCCATTTGTTCTCTAAGTTTAGAACTTTGAATTCTTATGTGGACACTATTATGTCTTCAGTATTTAGAATGGTGTCTGGCACTTATTAGGTAGTAAATAATTATTGAAATGGTGGATGATACCAATATTAGAAATCTGGGACTCATCCTACAATTCTCTCATGCTCTGGCTTTCTCCTTCTAATCAGTAGCTGAGTTGTGCAGATTTTTACTCTTGATTTTTCCAAAATCTGTCTCCTCTTCCCTCATTCTACTATTGCTCTGTTGGTTTATACCATTAGTACCTATGTGGTTTCTAAGCCTCTGGTCAAGGACTGACACTGCATAGAACTTTTTCTTCCTATAAGAGAAACCAATCAGCTACTCTTTGTGCTACTATGATATCCCCACTTCTGCAATAGGACCTCTAGGGCTGGGTCACACTTACCTTTTACTGTAAGTTCCTCTC
Source organism: Nanger dama (assembly GCA_917880005.1). Classification (NCBI taxonomy): domain Eukaryota; kingdom Metazoa; phylum Chordata; class Mammalia; order Artiodactyla; family Bovidae; genus Nanger; species Nanger dama. Next base: position 36,685,141 of record CAKJTW010000012.1, read on the forward strand.
CTTTTACAATATTGTAATCCCTCTGGATACAGGGACCATATCTTTCTGGGTTTTTTTATTCCTGACACCTAGCACAGTGCCTGGCATATGTAGCTATCCACTAAACGTTTGCAATGGCACAGGAGCGCAGCCGAGAGGAGCTACCCCATGCCTGAGGGCAGGGGTGGTGGCCGAGGGGAGCTACCCTGCTTCTGAGGTAAGGAGCAGTGACCACACTTTCCTGGAGAAGCCATGAAGAAAGACCCCATGTCCAAGGTAAGAGAAACCCAAGTAAGATGGTAGGCACTGAGAGACGGGATCAAAGGGCAGATAGACTGAAACTACAATCACAGACAACTAGCCAATCTGATCACATGGACCACAGCCTTGTCTAACTCAGTGAAACTAAGCCATGCCTTGTGGGAACACCCAAGACGGCCGGGTCATGGTGGAGAGGTCTGACAAAATGTGGTCCACTGGAGAACGGAATGGCAAACCACTTCAGTATTTTTGCCTTGAGAACCCCATGAACAGTATAAAAAGGCAAAGAGATAGGACACTGAAAGATGAACTCCCCAGGTCAGTAGGAGCCCAATATGCTACTGGAGTTCAGTGGAGAAAATAACTCCAGAAAGAATGAAGGGATGGAGCCATAGCAAAAACAACACCCAGCTGTGAATGGGACTGGTGATGGAAGCAGAGCTTGATGCTGTAAAGAGCAATATTGCACAGGAACCTGGAATGTTAGGTCCATGAGTCAAGGCAAATTGGAGGTGGTCAAACAGGAGAGGACAAGAGTGAACATCTATATTCTAGGAATCAGTGACCTAAGATGGACTGGAATGGGTGAATTTAACCCTGATGACCATTATATCTACTACTGTGGGCAGGAATCCCTTAGAAGAAATGGAGTAGCCATCATAGTCAACAAGAGAGTCCAAAATGCAGTACTTGGATGCAATCTCAAAAACGACAGAATGATCTCTGTTCCTTTCCAAGGCAAACCATTCAACATTATGGTAATCCAAGTCTATGCCCTACCAGCAACACTGAAGAAGCTGAAGTTGAACAGTTCTATGAAGACCTACAGGACTTTCTAGAACTAACACTGAAAAAAGATATCCTTTTCATTATAGGGGACTGGAATGCAAAAGTAGGAAGTCAATAAACACCTGGAGTAACAGGCAAATTCGGCCTTGGAGTAGACAGTGAAGCAGGGCAAAAGCTAATAGAGTTCTGGCCAAGAGAACGCACTGGTCATAGCAAACACCCTCTTCCAACAACACAAGAGAAGACTACACGTGGACATCACCAGATGGTCAACACCGAAATCAGATCGATTATATTCTTTGCAGCCAGAGATGGAGAAGCTCTATACAGTCAGCACAAACAAGACCGGGAGCTGACTGTGGCTCAGATCATGAACTCCTTATGCCAAATTCAGACTGAAATTGAAGAAAGTGGAGAAAAACACTAAATCATTCAGGTATGACCTAAATCAAATCCCTATGACTATACAGAGGAAGTGAGAAATAGATTTAAGGGACTAGATGTGATAGACAGAGTGCCTGATGAACTATGGATGGAGGTTTGTGACATTGTACAGGAGACAGGAATCAAGACCATCCCTGAGAAAAAGAAATGAAAAAAAGCAAAATGGCTGTCTGAGGAGGCCTTAAAATAGTTGTGAAAAGAAGGAAAGTGAAAAGCAAAGAAGAAAAGGAAAGATATACTCATTTGAATACAGAGTTCCAAAGAATAGCAAGAAGAGATGAGAAAGCCTTCCTCAGCGATCAATGCAAAGAAATAGAGAAAAACAATAGAATGGGAAAGACTAGAGATCTCTTCAAAAAAAAAACTAGAGATACAAAGGGAACATTTCATGCAAAGATGGGCTCGATAAAGGACAAAAATGGTATGGACCTAACAGAAGCAGAAGATATTAAGAAGAGATGGCAAGAATACACAAAAGAACTGTACAAAAAGATCTTCATGACCTAGTTAATCACCATGGTGTGATCACTCACTTAGAGCTAGACATCCTGGAATGTGAAGTCAAGTGGGCCTTAGAAAGCATCACTACGAACAAAGCTAGCGGAGGTGATGGAATTCCAGTTGAGCTATTTCAAATCCTGAAAGATGATGCTGTGAAAGTGCTGCACTCAATATGTCAGCAAATTTGGAAAACTCAGCAGTGGCCACGGGACTGGAAAAGGTCAGTTTTCATTCCAGTCCCAAAGAAAGGCAATGCCAAAGAATGCTCCAACTACTGCACAATTGCACTCATCTCACACGCTAGTAGAGTAATGCTTAAAATTCTCCAAGCAGGCTTCAGCAATACGTGAACCGTGAACTTCCAGATGTTCAAGCTGGTTTTAGAAAAGGCAGAGGAACCAGAGATCAAATTGCCAACATCCAGTGGATCATCAAAAAAGCAAGAGAGTTCTAGAAATACATCTATTTCTGCTTTATTGACTATGCCAAAGCCTTTGACTGTGTGGATCACAATAAACTGTGGAAAATTCTGAAAGAGATGGGCATACCAGACCACCTGACCTGCCTTTTGAGAAACCTGTGTCAGTCAGGAAGCAACAGTTAGAACTGGACATGGAACAACAGACTGGTTCCAAATAAGAAAAGGAGTACGTCAAGGCTCTATATCTTGAGAGTTACTTGGACTACAAGGAGATCCAACCAGTCCTTTCTGAAGGAGATCAACCCTGGGATTTCTTTGGAAGGAATGATGCTAAAGCTGAAACTCCAGTATTTTGGCCACCTCATGAGAAGAGTTGACTCATTGAAAAAGACTCTGATGCTGGGAGGGATTGGGGTAGGAGGAGAAGGGGACGACCGAGGATGAGATGGCTGGATGGCGTCACAGACTCGATGGATGTGAGTCTGAGTTAACTCCGGGAAATGGTGATGGACAGGGAGGCCTGGCGTGCTGCAATTCATGGGGTCGCAGAGAGTCAGACACGATTGAGTGACTGAACTGAACTGAAAGCTGTATATTGTCACCCTGCTTATTTAACTTATATGCAGAGTACATCATGAGAAATGCTGGACTGGAGGAAGCACAAGCTGGAATCAAGATTGCTGGGAGAAATATCAATAACCTCAGATATGCAGATGACACCACCTCTATGGAAGAAAGTGAAGAACTAAAAAGCCTCTTGATGAAAGTGAAAGAGGACAGTGAAAAAGCTGGCTTAAAGCTCAACATTCAGAAAACTAAGATCATGGCATCCGGTCCCATCACTTCATGGCAAATAGATGGGGAAACAGTGGACACATTGGCTGACTTTATTTTTCTGAGCTCCAAAATCACTGCAGATGGTGATTGCAGCCATGAAATTAAAAGACACTTGCTCCTTGGAAGGAAAGTTATGACAAACCTAGACAGCATATTAAAAAGTAGAGACATTATTTTGCCAACAAAAGTCCATCTAGTCAAGGCTATGGTTTTTCCAGTGGTCATGTATGGATGTGAGAGTTGGACTATAAAGAGAGCTGAGTCCCAAAGAATTGATCTTTTGAACTGTGGTTTGGAGAAGCCTCTTGAGAGTCCCTTGGACTGCAAGGAGATCCAAGCAGTCCATCCTAAAAGAGATCAGTCCTAAGGATTGATGTTGAAGCTGAAACTCCCAATACTTTGGCCACCTGATGTGAAGAGCTGACTCATTGGAAAAGACCCTGATGCTGGGAAAGATTGAGGGCAGGAGGAGAAGGGGATGACAGAGGATGAGATGGTTGGATGGTATCACCAACTCAATGGATATGTGTTTGAGTGGACTTTGGGAGTTGGTGATGGACAGGGAGGCCTGGCATGCTGCAATTCATGGGGTCGCAAAGAGTCAGACACGACTGATCGACTAAACTGAACTGAAACGTTTGAAAGAAAATGAGTAAATGCAGATGGATGAGTCTGCCTAAATGGGGCCACTTGAAAACAGCTACAGTAAAATGCCTAAAATTTAGATATATAGATAATGATGGTTAACTTGTAAATTTAAAATAATCAAATTCACCCATTGTAATTAAGCCTCAGTGAGTAATGATTGATAAACTTGCTTTTGGAATTACTGTGCTCTGCATTCCAGTATCTTCAGTTCTAACTCTTAATGTTTTTTAGATACTTTTATATGTGAAAATTAAAAAGGTATCATCTCCATTTTTTTCTTATAGAGATTTAAAAACAACTTAGGGTAAAGAACCCCATGTTATATACAAGTTTTAGAAAATACATTTTTTCTTGTCTTTTGTGTCTTTTGGTGTCTTTTAAATATACAGGGCTACCCTTGTGGCTCAGATGATAAAGAATCTGCCTGCAATGTAGGAGACTTGGGCTCAATCCCTGGGTCAGGAACGTCCCTGGAGAAGGAAATGGCAACCCACTCTAGTATTCTTGCCTAGAGAATTCCATGGACAGAAGAGACTGGTGGACTATAGAGTCGGACACAACTGAGAGACAAACAGACACACACATAAATACATTTCATATATCTAAAATAATTTAGGAAAACTATAAATAAAATTATTACACACCCTAAGACCCCATCTAACCATGGGTGATTTGACTTTTCATTCTTATTTTTGCTACAATACTCACTCCAAGTGTATCTTTTGTTTTTAAAATATTGAAATCAGAATATATTGGTTACCAGGAACCTGTAACTTTGTACTATTTCTGGACAATGACTATACAGTATATTTTGCATGTAATTTTTATCTCCTTCCATCAAGTGTAACAATATGTTGTATTTGCCATGGGCCTTTAAAGCTTCAATGTTGTGAAGAGCTCTGCATGAAATTTTAAAGAGACTGGACCTTTCATCTGCACAGCAGCAGGGCACCTTGCTATAGGGACAAGAAAGGTTGAGAGAGAGATAACATTTCTGAAGCAACAGCAAAACTAACAGCAGAAGCAATTATTTCATCAAAGGTTGATTTTTTTTTCTTTATTCCCTATGTGTGTGTGTGTGTGTGTGTGTGTGTGTGTGTGTGTGTGTATATTTTTTTTTTTCAAATTTCTTAGCTGGAGATTGCTGTATTGCCTTCATCTTCGTCTCCTGGTGTATGTTTAATTTGCAGGTTTCACATGGTCAAAATGGGCATAAATTCATAAATGAAAACTATTCTAGGAAGTGGTGTTATTGATAACAGTATTTAAATACATCTGCACAAGATATGCAAGCTGGGAATGTTGCAAAGAACTAAATTTGGCATTCACTAGGGCTCTTAGTGTGTTTATCTGCTTGGGGATGTGAGTGATAAAGATATGTTTTCTTCTTGACTTCATTTTTTCACTTTTTTCTCCCATAAACATTAGCATAAACTGACTGCCCTGGGAGCGTAAGAGAGTTTCTCTCCATCTCTGTGGCTAATATTGACATACTTTTTATTTGGGCTGGGACTGGACATCCCTGGCTGTGAAGTGAATGAGTACTTAGCACTTACAGCAAGGACATTATTTTACTGGCAGTGAGAAAAACCAAATATAACCCCCCATTTCCTTTTACTGTGACCCTGAGATTGCATCAAAATGAAATGCCTGGGCTTTCCTGTGTATAGGACCTGAACTTCTCACTCAGACGAAGCTTGGTAGTCTTCCAGAGAGCTTTCTGCATTTTTGGAGTTGGAAGAATCATATTGCATTCCGGGTGTTAAACTTGGTAGTATTTTCTTTTCTGCTGTTTAGTCTTGGATGACTTGCTCTGACTTCTGTCTCCATTTTTGTTCTCTTCTCTAAACTGTTGAGAGGGTTAATAAAATACTTACCTGAACTTTGAGGTTTCTGAAGGAAGCCCCATCTCCCCATATTACTTTCCTATTTATTTTGTAACTAACTATAAGCTTAGTGGCTCAAAAAGAAAACACATTTATTCTCTTCCAACTCTGGAAGTCAAAAGTCTAAAATGAGTCTCATGGAGTTAAAGGTGTTGATGGAGGCTTTATGTTCCCTCTGGAGGCTCTACGGGGAGAATCTGTTTCCTTGTCTTTTACAGATTATAGGAAAAACCACCTTCCTTGGCTCCTGGCCCCTTCTTCCATCTACATCTTGCATCACTCCAGCCTGAGCTTCTATCACCCTATTTCTTTATCTAGAGCCTTAATCACACATGAAAAGTTCTCATTAGCAGGTAAGGTAACATAGTCACAAGTTCCAGGAATTAAGGCATGGACATCTTTGTCGCGGGGAGGTATTATCCAGTTTATCACCCCTTCAACATTAAACTACTTAAAATTTTTGTAATCCTTCTGTTGTTTCTTTCCTCTTCATCCCATCCTCAAATGGCAATGACTGTGAAATTCTTAAATGTACAAGAGAAAAGTTCGTTGACATCCTTTCCACAGTTGCTCTTAAGAGTCAAGCAGTGATTAGCTTCAGAGGAGTAAACTACTTTCTGAGATGACTCCCTAAGTATTTGAGAGTGTTTTCCCTCTATCTTTGAGAGGCCTGTGGACTGTGAGGAAGCAGGTTTTTAGAGTCCATTGCTTTAGGTTCAGCCTGATGCCTGGAGGTGCAAATGTTTGAATTCCAGCTACTCTATGCTTTCTCAGTGGGTGGTTATACTTCATCCTCTTATATTTGTGATAAACTTCTCTTCATTTTTTAATCAATCCACATTCTGACCTGCTGCTTATACTTTTAGGAAGTAAAATTTAGTCATCTAAACTTCACCCTCTCTTTTCCATAGCACTTGGTATATATTTTTATTATAACTCCTATCTCTTAGTATAATAAGTCTGTCTCCTAAAAATTGGTCGTGTTTGAGGGCAGAAATCCCACCTTACTTACCTTCTTATTTCCTTCACTAAAATGGTGATTGGCACAGAGTAAGCAATTAGCATGTATTTTTCTGAACAAGTGAATTACTAAACAACTTTAAGTGGATCCCCATACCCTATAGACTGAAGTCCAAATCTCAGCAGATTATGAAATCTTTAGTTTCCCTTCTTCCCTCTACATGTTCCCTATTTACTGTTCAATTCATGGCCTCTCTGTGTTGTACTGCTTTCTGTTCTCCAAATTACTTTTGATTTTATCTTCAAATCTTTGTTTCCAATGAGATAATATATAAACTAACATTTGAGGAGATTTGATCTGAGCCTTAGTACAAAACACTTTACTGGTATTTAGTCCTTACAATACTCCAATGTAGTTTGTAGTTTACATCTTACATATAAAAATTCTGATGCTGGGAGAGATCACACAACTTCCCCTAGACCACATGGCTATTAAGGAGTAGCTCTGGGGTTTAACGGAGAAGGCAGTGGCAACCCACTCCAGTACTCTTGCCCAGAAAAGCCCATGGACAGAGGAGCCTGGTGGGCTCCAGTCCATGGGGTCACTAAGATTTGGACACAACTGAGTGACTTCACTTTCACACATTGGAAAAGGAAATGGCAACCCACTCCAGTGTTCTTGCCTGGAGAATCCCAGGGATGGGGGAGCCTGGTGGGCTGCCATCTATGGGGTTGCACAGAGTCGGACATGACTGAAGTGACTTAGCAGCAGCAACAGCAGCTGGGGTTTAAACTCAACAGCTGAGGTCTGGAGCCTATACTGTTTATTCTCTCTGCCTCCTGAAGGGATTGCTTAGCACTTTCCAGAAAACTCTGCATTCCTTTTGTGCCCAATATATTGCTTAAAAAGCCTACATCTATTTAGGACTGAAGGTTGGAGTGAAGGTTTAATTATGATGGCTCCTTTATGGCTGTAAATCAAAAAGAGCACTGGTAGAGCCACTCTGGAGAACTTCTTGAATCCATTTCCAACCACATCTCAATCAGCGATAGCCACAAATGCCTGAGAATTAATTTCCAAAGAATCAGTAGTCATTACATGACTGAACCAAATATCAGCCATCCCTTCCTTCTACCTCACTGATGTCCAAGCCTTTTTTGTTTAAAGCAGTGTAATCCATTCTTGAAAAAAATCTCGTGTAGACCTCTAATATACAAAATAGGTAAAAGTGTACCTGAATTTTCAAAATATTTGTGGGTCCTTCCAGAATTTTTACATAAATCCCTTTCTCAAGCTTAAGGACACAGCATCCTTCCCTGCAACTCCTTGCACCTTGACTTACCCCAATTCTGTATGTGTTAATGCCAGGTCTGTGGAGAGGAATGCCAGGTCTGTGGAGAGGAATGCAGGTCTGTGGAGAGGAGCCAGGTGGCCTAGGTTTATGATGGATTTGTGATATATATATATTCTTCAGCAATGGATTGTGTCATTCACTTAGATTGAATTCAGAACAGGCTTAAAAATATCCAAAAAGACCTGAAAGACCATAGAAGTTCCTAACAGAAAAGAAGCTCACTTAGGGCCCACGGAGGAGCTACTCATTCTCTAAAAGGCATTCTGGAGTGACATTGCCTTGGTGAACCCATAGTCTAGGCACTGGCCTTTATGCTGGAAGACTGAGAAATTTCAGTTTGTTCATATAGTATATGGCCCTGTTGGTGGAACCAAATGTATCCCTGGACCAAGGTTCTTGTTGACTCTTTGAATAGGTATTATCACCATGTGCTTGTCTGAAACTTTTGTTCCGTGGCTAAGCTATACTTGTTTTACTTGACCTATTATATCCTTAGCTATATTAGCACATATAGCAAGAATATCATCCAGTGTTGCTGACTCTGAAGACTTTCTGCTTCTGTGACAGAAGAGGGGATACCATTCATGATATTTAAAAACAGGTGTTGAATTAAACAGGGCTGAACTCAAATCCTTGGCACTACCATGTGCATATAGGCTATGTGATCCTTGCTAATTTCCTTAACCTCTCTAAGTTCATTTTCCCTTCAATAAAATAAAAACAACTGAGGGTTGTTGTTGAAATTGAGTGAGATACGATGTGTGAAAGTCCCTGGTGGTTGGCCAAGGAGATTGCTTGGAGATGGGTAACTGCGAACTTTGTTACTATTTTAGGCAGCCTCTCATCTCTCTCCTCTGATCCTTTCTGTGTTGATTTTCAAGTTTAACTTTCTGCTTGTTTTTCTTAATTCCAGATTCCAGGAGGATGCCCCACAGTAGTCTTGAAATGCCAAACATGGTATCCCTGGCACAGCTAGCTGCTCAGTGTCTCCTCTGCCACTGAGGAAATCATGCCCCAGGGGCACCCGATACCAGCCCTGGCTCTCATCTGTGTGCAGTGCCGACCATTCCATGGCTGTGAACCAGGATGTAAGTGCGGATTTCCTCTGTGAAGGAACAGCTCTTTCTTTGACTCGATTGACTGAATCTGGGCTCTGCCCCTTTCTCCTGATAAGTATGTGTAGTATAAACAAATTGTATGCACATCACATATATCTATGCTTGTGGGGCATTCAAGTGATACATAAATATGTAAAAACTTACTATTTTCCTTCATTCTCTCAGCTGCACTTCCCCTGTTAACTGAGCATGGCTATTATTTTAGTGTATATCATTCTAGCCTTTTAAAAATATCATTCTAGCCTTTTAAAAATATCATTCTAGTCTTTTTTCTGTGCAATTATATACTTAATAAAAATGGTGTTATACTCTTCTTTGGCAACCTGCTTTTTAAATTTAACATTTCTTGATCTTTTCATGTCCACATATACAAATCTATCACATTCTTCTAAAGTTTTGCATAGTTTTCTGCAGATGGGTGAGTCAGTGTTTACCTGAGTATTGATGAATACTTAGTTTTTCAGTTTTTTTAATATTAAAAACAAGGCTTCAGTGAATATTTTTGGGTTAAAAGGCATGTGCCCAATTAACATCCTAAAAGCCATGCCACACTACTGTGAAAGAAAGCCTGTTTCTGTACACAGTGGTCAATATTGGATTTTATTTAATCTTTAAAAATTTTAATCTGGGTAAAATCCTTATTTAAACATACTTATTTCTGATTATATGTGAGACTAATCTTCTTTGCACATTTTTCATTTGTACTTATGAATACTGTCAATGTATTTTTCTCAGTTTTATTGTGGGTTGTCTTTTTTAAAATGGCTTTATTAGGAGCTCTTTGTATGCTATTGGTTTTTAGCTTTTTGTTGGATATACCATAACTATTTTCTCCTAGTTACCTTTTCAAAATGGTGTTCTTTGTATTTTTACTATATATAGAAGTTTTAAATTTTATCTAGTTTTTGTTTTCTTACTGTGACATTTATGATATGTTGTATTTGTAAAGGGATATGAAGGTGTAAAATCAGTCTCCTTTGTGGTGAAACAGGCTAATATTAATCACACACCACAAGTTAGAAAAGCAAAGCAGAAACAATTTAAAGGTCTCTTGTAAATTCCAGCTACTTTACTTTCTAATCAAATCAAGTATTTATGGAACACCTATGTGTTTTGTGTGTTAGATAATGAAAAATATAAACTATGGACTCTAGAGAGCATTTGTATGTGAAATACAAATATTTAACTACACTTTGAGAAAGCCATACGGCATTATTTAGCTTAAGTGCTAATTTTTTTTTTCCTACAGAAAGAAGTAATACCAGAAGTCAAAGGTCAACAGAGAACATTCACTAGCACCTGTTAAAGGCCATGAGCATAGTAGAATACTTGAATTGAGGCTTAAAGCCTGGGAGAGATACAGTTATGAGGTTGTAGGATCTGTAGCTGTTATCTATTTCTGCATGAAAACCACCTCATATCTTAATGGCTAAGTAAGTACCTCTTTAATTTAGCTCAATATTATGTTGCAGGTTGACATTGTTGGTTGGGCTTAGTGGGCAGTTCATCTGATGTGGGCTAAACTTGACTAACCTTGGCTGGGCTCCTTATACACTGACAGTCAGCTGGCAGATTGATTTATGATCCACAAGATCACATCCAGGACAACTGGGATGACTGGGGCCATTTCCCTCATGGACTTGGAACCTCTAACAGGCTAGCCTGAGTTTATTTCCATGGTGGACACAGAAATCCAAGAGTTTGAGCATGGAAGCTGGAATGTCTCTTGAGGCCTAGGCTCAGAATGAGTGTAGTGTCATTTATGTGTATTCTGATGGTCACAGCAACAAGACCAGCCATTCAAGGGTTGTCTACCTCTTGTTGGAAGGTGCTGAAATAGTGTGACTCTTTTGTAGTCTACTGCAGGAGTCCAGTTCAGACTCACGTTTGCTGAGTGATTTAACCCTTGCAGTTAAGTGTGATGACCATGCTCAAAATCTACTTTTGACAAAGCCTAGTAGAAATACCAGTATAAGTAGCAGCAAGGTAAAAGTCTGAATACAAATGACTTTTTCCTCAGCCAAATGTGTATTGACTTTAGGAAACCTTTTTTCAACTTGTTTTAAATAGGTCAGTTAGGAACATGATGTCTGGATTGCTAGGCTGGCCAGAGTGATGTATGGTTATCTTGCTTTCCCACTCCTTTGAAAAAAAATCAAAACATACTGAAAGGGTGAAGGGGATGTGGTGTTTAGTTCTGTTAAAAAAATGCCATGAACATTGGGGTACATGTGTCTCTTTCAATTCTGGTTTCCTCGGTGTGTATGCCCAGCAGTGGGATTGCTGGGTCATAAGGCAGTTCTATTTGCAATTTTTAAAGGAATCTCCACACTGTTTTCCATAGTGGCTGTACTAGTTTGCATCCCCACAAACAGTGTAAGAGAGTTCCCTTTTCTCCACATCCTCTCCAGCATTTATTGCTTGTAGAATTTTGGATTGCAGCCATTCTGACTGGTGTGAAATGGTACCTCATTGTGGTCTTGATTTGCATTTCTCTGATAATGAGTGATGTTGAGCATCTTTTCATGTGTTTGTTAGCCATCCGTATGTCTTCTTTGGAGAAATGCCTATTTAGTTCTTTGGTCCATTTTTTTGATTGGATCATTTATTTTTCTGGAGTTGAGCTGCATAAGTTGCTTGTATACCTTTGAGATTAGTTGTTTGTCAGTTGTTTCATTTGCTATTGTTTTCTCCCATTCAGAAGGCTGTCTTTTCACCTTGCTTATAGTTTCCTTTGTTGTGCAGAAGCTTTTAATTTTAATTAGATCCCATTTGTTTATTTTTGCTTTCATTTCCAGTATATTGGGAGGTGGATCACAGAGGATCCTGCTGTGATTTATGTCGGAGAGTGTTTTGCCTATGTTTTCCTCTAGGAGTTTTATAGTTTCTGGTCTTACATTTAGATCTTTAATCCATTTTGAGTTTATTTTTGTGTGTGGTGTTAGAAAGAGATCTAGTTTTATTCTTTTACAAGTGGTTGACCAGTTTTCCCAGCACCACCTGTTAAAGAGACTGTCTTTATTCCATTGTATATTCTTGCCTCCTTTGTCAAAGATAAGGTGTCCATAGGTGTGTGGATTTATCTCAGGGCTTTCTATTTTGTTCCATTGATCTATATTTCTGTCTTTGTGCCAGTACCATACTGTCTTAATGACTGTGGCTTTGTAGTAGAGCCTGAAGTCAGGCAAGTTGATTCCTCCTGTATGTGAGACAACAAAGAGACACAGAGGTATAGAATGGACTTTTGGACTCTGAGGGAGAGGGAGAGGGTGTGATGATTTGGGAGAATGGCATTGAAATAGGTATACTATCATATAAGAAACTAAGTGCCAGTCTATGTTCAATACAGGATACAGGATGCTTGGGGCTGGTGCATGGGATGATCCAGGGAGATGATATGGGGTGGGATGTGGGAGGGGGCTTTGACACTGGGAGATCCTGTACATCTGTGGCTGATTCATGTCAATGTATGGCAAAACAAATACAGTATTGTAACGTAGAATAAAGTATTAAAAAATGCCATGGTCATGAATGCAGAACATTAAAAAAGCTACACGTGACAATTCTCCAATTTAAAAGAGCCAGCTTCAAGTCTTGATTTCTTTATCTTTATTTTCAACTTAGTTTACTTTGCAGGTTCTGATTTCAGTGATTGATGTAATTCCTCTTATCTTATTTTGGTTTTGTATAAGCAGTTCTAGAAATTTCATCAATTCTTGTTTTTACTATGTGGAGGTAAGGGGAGGTGGCCAATAAGTCCTTTCACTAATAAGCTTCTCTCCCTAAAGTGACCACAATAGCTTCTCAATCTAGACAGTTATATGTGAGGTTTAGACAGAGCCAGATAGACCTACTGGTTCATGTCTTTGTTTAGGTTCATGTCTTTGTTTATAAAGTTATGGTTTGTCGATCAAACCTTTAACTCAGAATGAAACATGAGTAATGTCAGGGTGTAACATTAAAGGTGGAGTACTAAAGATGATACTTTATAAAAACTTAAGGTTATTTTTTGTTGTTCTTAGTTCTTCCTTACTTAAGGACCAGATATACCTTAAAGTTGTTACATATTTATGCATAAAAATTCCAATTTCCTTCTGATTCTTGTAAATGTACCAAATGATGCTAATTAAAATAAACACCCTGTTCAAAAGAGAAACAGTGTATTATAGTAGAGTTGTCTGTGAATGCTAGAGCCAGAGTCTTGTTTGAATTAGGAGGATGTCTGCTAAGTTAAGGCATCCTACAGAGATGTATAAGGTCAGAGCTTCTAGCAGTCCATACTGTCTTTATTGAGAGATGTATTTATATCTTCCAGACTAGTAATTAATCACTCAGTGGGGTTTTTGGAGGACATCATGCTCACAGAGAATCTTTTGTGCTGCCAGGAACCACAAAGCATGGGCACAATTAAAATGCTGATTTAATTTATTATATTGAAGCGTGGAATAGGAATGTTTAAATGATGTTGACAGGGCCAGAATTTCAGAACTACCCTTTTAAAAATAGAAAACAAATGCCTACCCCCTTAAATTAAATTATATTAATAACATGTTTCTCTAAGTTGCTTAGAAGCAAAATAAATCTCTTGACATTAATTAAAATTTAAAGATATTGTATCATTTGTTGTTAATGTGCAGTCTTTGTTAGGGGAAATACATTTCAAAGTGATCTATTTATGAAAATTAAATGGAGGAAAATTGCCTATTGAGCAAATGTCATTTAATAAGGCTGCTTTTCTTAGAAATGTGGATTCTAAAGTAACAAATGTTTTTATATTCTAATAATGGTTTCTATTTTTGATCTTCTAAAAATTGTCTTTGTTACTTGAATTTTGATATTTCCACACAGAACTTCATTGTCAGGGGGTTATAAACTCTAAAAACCAGGCAGGCTTTCATATATTTTGGGATATTGGGTAACATGCAATTGCAAAAGAATTGACATGGTTAGGCACTTGGATCTCATTCAAAAATCATGGCAGGACCAGAAGCCAAAGGGTCCCATTAGCAGCCTCTAACTAGCTTTCCTCTAATGAATACTGTGTTCTGTGTCTTTAAGCTACACTTTCCTGGTGCCACACAAGTTAGAAACTGCCATGAGATAATGGATAGATGTTGTCAGCAAGGGAGAGCTAATAGTCACCTCTGTGTGGACCTCACATGAAGATAATGTACTGAAAAGTTACACATCTCTACTGTTATGGGAAAAAGGTGGTTTTTCACTCTGATGCAGGTATGTTTATTTTTTTGTGTGTGGCATTGGTACAGATGCATTTAACTTGGGTTAAAGTTCATTATAGAATAAAACTGTTAGAAAATGTTAAAATTGTGTTCTTCAGTGAATGAAATAAACCATAAACTATGCACATTGTTCCTTATCATGCTACTGCCTTTTGTGTGTGTGTGTGTGTGGACTTGATTGTCCAATTACAGTATAGGAATTAGACAACCCCTGTTGGTCTTGATAATTCTGGTGATAGGAGTGCAAATGAGATGGATGAAAGGGAGTCGTTGTTCTATGTGGATTCCTCCATTGGTTAAAATGAAAGCCCTTACAGTGAAGTCAATATTTTGTGACCACTTTCGAGTGTGAGTTTTCTTCTGGGAAATATTCCTGTTTTTAAGGAAAAACTCTTTGGCTTATATGCTAAATAATGTTAACATTTTTAACATTTTGTTTTCCCCCTACATCTATTTAGCTTCCACTCTTTAATGTCAAAATGTTTTGTTCCCTAACCCTCCACAGGCTCCCAAACTGCCATCACTGCAAACGTTGGTTTGTTTATCTGTCTCCTTTACTAGACTGTAAACTATTAAAGGGCTTGAATCACATCTTATTTGACTTGGGCACAGTGTCTGGCACATAATAGGTCTATATGTATTCCATGTATAAATTAAGGCTTTTATATAAACCATTTAATTCAGTCAGTCTGAACTGAGTGTGGGGGTGATTTTTGCCCCCCCTCCCACAATGGACTTTTGGCCATGTCTGAAGACACTTCTGATTATTCTTACTGGAGTGTGTGTGTATACTACTGGTATCTGGTGGGTAGAGACCAGACATATGGCTGAACATCTTACAGTGCACAGATTTGCAACAGGAAATAATCGGGTCCAAAATGTCAGTAGTGCCAAGGTTGAGAAATCGTGTTCTAACTTAATTTTCAAAGTATCTCTCTCAGGTAGATGGACAGTTTCTTCACTCAAGATATGAGAAAACACACTTGGAGAGATTAAGTGACCATTCCAGGTCCTCCCAGCGGAAGATAGTGACAGGACCAGGAACTTCACCCTAGGCCCTTGATTCTACATGTCAGTAATAACTAAATTATTTCAGTTACTTAGATGAGCACTGTGATATTTTACTTTAATTACCTGGACATTTGCCTTAGATTTTAGCCTTGAAAATCCGTCCGTGTACTACTTGAGTGTAATATTAATCATTAGAAAATAAGGCAGAAAGTATTTGTGTGCTTATTTGAATGGTATCTCTCCTGGAGATTCCTTTGGATCTTATATAAAAAATTTTTGAATTTTCTGGGCTTACTGAGAGTGGGTTTCACTAGTGAAGTGACTCAATCTGTGCCTGGATCTTATTAACAGTTCTGAATGATTAGTAATACAAGAATATTTAATATGGTTAAACTTGAGACCTGGAAACATCTGAGATGGCCATTAGATTTTTTGAGCTAATACCTGATTTAATTTTTGATGTAGTACCTACATACATTCTGGGATTACACAGAACACAGAAGCTGTAAGCACATGAATCTGTTTACCACCTGACTTGTAGCTCTGAAGTAAAACTAGGGTGTCTTTGTGCCTAGACCACTGTGCTTCCCTCTCTAGAAACAGCAGGAAAGATGGAAGAGGAAAGATGCCAATAAGAGTAACTAATTGGTCTAAGGGGAAAAATAGTTGGACAAGAGATGGGAGCTCTGGTGTGCAAGGATATTTCCAGTATACAAGATTTTGAGGGAGAAACAGAGATATTTGAGACATATTCTCTCTCCTCAAAGCATGTTCAGATAGTAGATAAGATGTATCTATGTACGTATGTATCAAAACTAACAGAATAAGATAGGAGGGTCAGATGATGGTAATAGGGAACACAGAGACAAAGTATTTTATATTGATGAGGTCTGGGAAGGAATTAGCCTTCTCGGATGCAAAATACACATATTAATCCAAGTTGGAAAATATGTTAAAAGCATTGGTTACAAAAAACATTTCATAGTAAGTTATTATAGATAATATCATTTTAATATTGTCAAAAGAAAAATAACTCTTTCTTGGAATTTCTGTACAATCTTTTGATATCCAGATGTTCAAAAAGTAAATATCTTTATGAAAGATTTATTTGCCATTTAAAATTCTTTTATACTATCAATTTTTCATGTTTGCAGTTTCTGAGTATTTCTGGGTTCTTTAGGGCACAATACCACATTGCAAGAGAATTATAAGAACCTTCTATATAATAATCCTTGAATCCACTTGAAGTAGAATTTGAAAACTGTTTAGAAGAACATAAAATACCCTTGTTTCCATCCTATCTTTGAAAATCTGCATTGACATTGCATTTAAGCTTGTGGCTCCCTCAAAGTTGGAATGGGTGGCTATTCAAGAACAGCTGAAAAGATAGTCTTAGAGGCAGATCCAGGTATATGTTTTCAAAATTATGAAAAATATCCAGGACAGAAAATTATACTTTAGTTCATAGTAGAAAGGAAAGTGTCTGAGAATCATTCCAGTAAGAGGCAGAAGTAAAACTGCTAATTGACAGTACTTGTTTTACCTTTTACCTTAACTCCAAATTTAGTATTAGACTGAACCATTTTGGCCACCAAAAATGGCATTTTCAAAGTTAAAACTAACAGTGGCTAAATATGCTGGGAATTGTGGCTAAATATGCTGGAAATGGAGAATTCCAATTTTGAAGTCAGCAGTTGAAGAAATATAGGAATATATTAACAAAATACATTATTAATACATGAATAACATCAATGCATAAAAAATTGTGTCCCATTCAAGAATACCAACACTTGTGAAAGTTAGATTGATGGCATAAAAAAATTATACTGTCCATCTGATTCATGGCAGAGTACAAAGATAATTGATGTAAAAATTATAAAATTGAGAAGTCTTAAGAGAGACTAGAGGAAAAACAAGTAACTTGGTGATTTCATCCCCCACATTTTATTAAAAATCTTTCAGTTAGCTTGTTTAAAATTCTTCATTAACAGGAATGTTTGAATGTATTACCCCAAAAGCAAAATTAAACAGACCTCAAGGTGACATTATTTTACACTGAGGCATTACACAAGTTTTTTTTTAGCTCATAGAATATGGCAGCTGAAAGGATTAATTTTAAATTTCAGTCCAACATATCTAAATTGTAAATAGTAAAAACTATGCTTTCCAAATCATTTGAACACTTTTATTCAGATGAATAGAGGAACACAATATCTCCTTTTAAACAGGGCTGGTGTCAGGTCAAACTGTGAAGTAGCCAAAGATTGTTCTCTGTTTGGTTCCAGACTCTTCTTTTTATGTTATTTCATGTCCACTTCTGTCAATATCTACTTTCAGAAAAAGAACTGATAAACTCATTCACAGAAGAGTGAAATGCCTGAGGTTCACTTTGTGACCTCTTTCTGAAAAGTTGGCCGGCTGAATATTCTGTCTATTTAAACATTCTGCTAAACTATTAATTTTGGAATTCAATTATTCGATTTAATGATTTTTTAAAATTTCCTGATTTCCCTTGAATCTAATCCTAGTAAAAAGTGACGTATGTATGTGGTATTACCATCTTCTTACTTGGGCTTTATATAAGATTTGTTTTCAGAACTTTTAAGATGATTCTTTGTGTAGAATCTGACTACTGGGGCTGGAATTAGTACCTGGTATGTAGCTTTATAAGGAAGGTTCTAAAAGTCTGTGTGAACAAATGCAGTGCTTGGAAGAAAACAAGCCATGGACTAGGGAATAAAGTGATGGTAGAGGAATCAAGTAAAGAAGTAGACCAGGGAACCTCACATTTGACCATGGGCTGGGGCGGACCTGAGGCCAGAAAGGTGAAGCTGGGGCCAGCAGGGTATAAGCACTGGAGAAGATGGATGGAGGTGAGGGTGAAGCTCAACCGAGGCCTCCAGATCTGCTTACTTGTGGGTCAACCTTCTTGGGCCTGGGACCTAGAAGAAACAGGGCCGAGTTAGACTTTCCTAGATATTATAATCATATTAACCTTAGTAACCAAGCAATTTGTTATGTATCTGTTGTGTACAGAATATAAAACAGACATTACAGATGTTGTTTTGAACAATCAGTGATCTATAGAGGAAAAACAAAGTGCACATAGGAAATTGTGGGTACGAAGACAATTCATTGGTGACTGTGTTATCTAAAATTAGGTGTTAGAAATATTAAAATTCAGGGTTTCAATTCAGAAATTTGACAAAGGCGATATCAAAAGTGGAGAGGATCCATGGCCTCATTTAGATACATAGAGCCACCTCACAAATGTTTATCTCGTCCCTTATTCAGAAAAATAAAAAGTAGAAAATATAAGATTAAAAAGTTTCATAAAATTAATTTTAAAATACCTTTTTATGTTTTAAGACTATGTCTTACAAGAAAAGTTCAGTGATACCGTGCAAAAAGTATGAAAGCAAGTTTGCTCTGAAGTCTTACTGAATATCAAGCACTTAATGAATACCCATGCTTTGTCCAGTACTATGCAAAGGGATAAAGGTAAATATTAATAGAAGAGTAAGAGTTAGGCCTCCTTGCTTAACTTCTATGCTCAGGTCAGAGAAAATTCTGAGGAAACATCAAATACACTCTGTTAGATGCCAAGATGAATGTCATAGCTTATTTTGATGATATTAAATTATGTAAGTGATGGTACTTCAGATTTTCACTCAGCTTTCTTCTAAATGTAATGTTTCTTTTTTCTCCATCTGTCTTCAATATTTTTTTTAGCAGTGTGACTATGTTGTGTCTTTTTTTTTTTTTTTGTAGCTTGTTTTTCCTTTTTTAAAAAACAAATCCTGGTTGAAGTTCTCTGGGATTCTTGGATATGTGGTTTGTTGGTTTTCATTAATTTTGGAAAATTTTCTCTTCAAACATTTCTTTCTATCTCTTCATTCTGACTTCAGTTCCATATATGGTAGGCCATTTGATATCATCCTATAGCTCTGTTTTTTCTATTTTTTAACTTCTTATTTTCCTTCTTTGCATGTGTGTTTGTGTTTTAGTTTGGACACTTTTTATTAATCCATCTTTAGATTCATTGTGTCCTGTCTCCTAATGAGTCTATCAAAGGAATTCTTCATTTGTAATACAATTTCTTTTTTTTACTTAAAGCATTTCCATTTGAGCCTTTTTTGTAGTTTGCATCTTTGTTCATACATGTTCATCTTTTCCTCTAGATCCTTTAATATTCTAATCATCACTTTATTTTAAAGTCCCTGATTGATAGTTTCAATATCTAAGTCATCTCTGTGTTTAGTCTTGTTAGTTGGTTTTTTAACAGTGACTTGCCTTATTATTTTTTAATGTCTTTTACTTTTTATTGAATTCTGGACACAGTGTATAGAAGAACTGAAGAGACTAAGTTAAACAGTATTTTTGCCTGGTGATAGACATGCCTTCTTTTCTTTCATGCCAATAGTGTGGAGGTTGCATGGATCTATTCAGAAGGTGTGCCAGATTAGGGCTTTCTTGTTATGGTTAACTTCAGTTCTTCACTGGCTTTGGATTACCCCAGTGGTGGCTGGTTAAACACCTTGTGCTTAGAGTGGGGCCTAAGAGTGCCCAGAGGTTTTTCCTCAATGTTCCCATTCTACCCTGTCTACCTGAGCTATAGAGGGGTGCCACTTTTTGTTTCATGGATTGGTATTGCACGGGGTGTTCTCTATTGTGTTGGTCCAGGCTCAGTCTTGAGAAGCTGCTGTATGTCTCGGCTTTGGGATTAAGGTTTTCTCAGCATTCCTTCCTCTCTTCCCACGGCAGCCAAACTCTGCCTTGAGTATATGGTTGGTCTTAGGTAAGAGAGAATTTGTCTCTCACCTAGCAGAAGCTGATCTCTGCTTGGCATCAGTCCAGAATCCTGGAAGATCTCCTGCCTCACTTCTGCTTCTGTCCCTTCCTCATAAGCAGTGCATCTTTGCATGGTTGCTGAGCGCAACTGGGTTTGTTGTCCTTCCTTTCATCTCTTTGTGTAAGTATTATAATACTAAGACAAAATTTGAGGATTGCTAGAAAGCACTAAGATGCCCAGAGGAGACATCACCATCCTTTTCTCTTTTGTAATAGTAAGATAGTTGAAATAGTTGAAGTGATATTAATAGTGTTAACCGTGAACTTCCTGAGGTTGTTTCTGAATCCCAAGTCCTTTCACCTTTGAGTTTTAGTCAACACCCCTCTCTCCACCTTCCTTCTTCAGAGTAATGGAATGGGAGGATAGAGGCTGCATGTCTTCTACTGCAAGTTGGGAAAGGCTCTAGAACCTGGGAGGGAGCTGTAGCAGCAAGTGTAAAAGCACCTGTGTATGGGGGAAGGGACCATATAGAAGTAAAGAACAAAACAAGAGAAAAAGAGAAAGTTTAAAGAAACTTTTAAAGTGTTATTTATTTTGATCTGCCTGTGTTACAGATCAAAATTAGGCCTGATCTTTATCAGGATTCATTTTTTTCCCTAAAGTTTTAAAATTTAAATTATAAATACTTTTATAATCAGCACTAATATTAATGTAAATAGGTATGTAAGGCCACAGGGGAAAAATATATTGAAAAGTTCAAACAGATTTTTGAAGCTGTATGGACAAGGAAACGTACCATGCTATCTGTGAAATGTCTTTCTTTCTTTAAAGAATTTATTATACATTCTATTCATCTATCCCTCCAAAGTAACATTATATTGTGTTTCAGAACTAGAGTTTTTTTCTCTATGTGAATATATGGAAAGGACTTTATTGTATTTCTCTAAATGTAAGATGCACATGTTTTTTCACATTTACTGTCTCCAAAATGGGGATGTATTTTACCACCGATGGACTGTCATGATAACCTAAGTGGCATGATTTTTTTTTCTTGGTAAATAAGATAGTATGTGATTAATGACATCTTAAATTTGAGGAAATATGATATACTATTTTACAGATGAAGAAGCTAATAACCATTTGACTTTTTGGGTTGTGATCCACCTACAAGGTATTACATGCTTGTGTTTGAGATATTTAAAACCTTAAATTTGAATTTTTTAAAAATATATTAACTTTTAGCTATAGTATAAAATAAAATGCCTTTCTTCCTACAGATTTAAATTATTTTTGTTTTATTTCCTCTGCTTTTCAGTTTATTCACAATCTCTGTAGAAATTTAACCACTCTGTTTTCACTCCTGTTTTCAGAGCAACTGGTCTGTATTTTATGTTCATAAAAAGATCTTCCAATAGTGTATGTGCGCATGTGCTTCATTGCTCAGTCCAGTGTTACATACTCATGGAGAAATTAGACTAAAGTGCTTAATTTCTCTTGTTTCTCTGAAGGGGATACATGTCCAGAGGACAATATTTTAATGTAATTACTGTGTAAATGGTGGCAGAAATAACTGAGTTTTTAAATTCAAGTTTGTTGGGTAGATCATAGTTTGTTGTCTTTGACTCATTGGAATCCAGTTGTCCTGATTACAGTGACTGGATATCAAAAGATGACTAAATGAAATGAATGACTTGTGCAATAATAACTTTAAAAACCCTTAAGTTATCCATAACTATTAGCTTTAATTAAGGGCAGAGAATCTTATTTACACCTTGACAGCAAAAGTACAGTCAAGTTTTTAATAGCTTTGTTCATTGTCTGTATTGGGTCATATGTGTATATAGCTTATGGGTTAGATAATTTGAGAAAGTAACTATTTTTTCTCAACTATCAACATAGTTAAAACTCTTTGAAGAGTTGTCACTTTTACATAGGAAAATATGGTGATGTAAAGAAAACTGTTTCTTTTCCTAATTTGACTTAAAGCATTTTATTTGATTTTGTAGCTTCTCTTAGACTCAAATCTCAATCATCCCCCCTTACATATTCATTCCTCACTCCAATAACACACAACTTCTTTAACCCTTGAATTCTGAATAAACACATGTGGAAGAACAATAAGACAGAATTCTGATAAAGCAAATTAAGCACCATCAAACCAGAGTTTTGGCATGTGTTTTGGAACAACTACAAGGAGCCATAATGCGCTCTCTAATCAAGCCAGTTGGTCTTGTTTGGGGGTCATCACTGAGGAGATACTAAAGAACTGTACAGAGGCTCTTTTAAGTGTTTGAGAGAATTCATCTAGACCCATTTATACTGAATCAAAGATAAAACAACTCAAGTCAATATTGATGATATTTTAACACATTGAAATGAGAAAAAAGAGGTAAAAATGAACTCTGCCAAGTGAATGTAATTTAAATGAAAGGCTTCTCAAGAAGCAATGCAATTGGCTGGACTTAGGAAGAGATAAATGTTTGATAAGTTGTGGACTTAGGTCTGGGAGAATGTACCTTGATTCCAAGCACATGAAAAAAATGAGAAAGAACCTTACTAGAAAATTTCAGGATATTGATCAGAATATCGTCCTTTGGGTTGGTTGGAGGAGTGGGATTATAAAGAATCTGTGTACATACTAAGTACTCATGTTGAAATTATTAGAGATCAGTAGAGAATCTACCACAAATACACTTTCCACCAGAAAAGCTGCTTTCACCCCCTTATATTTAATAACGGAAATGTAAATGTAATTCATGGGTCTTTCTGCGTGGCACAGTGGTAAAGAATCTGCGTCTCAGTGTAGGAAATGCAGGAGATGTGGGTTTGATCTCTGGTCAGGAAGATACCCTAGAGTAGGAAATAACAACCCACTCCAGTATTCTTGCCTGGGAAATCCCATGGACAGAGGAGCCTGGCAGGCCACAGTTCACTGGATGGCAAAGTCAGATATGACTGAGCATGCACACATGCAAATGTAATTCATAGTGAGTTTATATATAATCAATTGTTCTTTAGTTAAATAAAAGAGGAAAACCAGGAAGAATGGATCCATAGAGGAATTAGATGTATATGGAATGGATTTGGGGCTAATGGGTGTTTTAAAAGGAATTCAAAAGGATAACATGTATCAGGACATGATACCAGAGGAGGAAAGTATTATTTAAAAGCCTAGTCACTATATATCATGCAATAATTCAAGTATTTCTGAAATGTATAAGACTGTATTAAAAATAAGTTACAAAGTTCTATGGCTTCAATGCAGGATCATTCAGAGAACGGGAAAAAAGCCCTTTGTAAAATATGGAAACCATCTTGAGTTCAACAAATGCCAGAAAAAATTATAATTGTAAAACTGAGATGTCGACTATCGTTATTACAGTGGCTGTGTTGTTTCCAATAACAATTTGGCATTTTATTTAGTCTGTAACAATCTACAATTGAAATATAAAATAAAGATTTTCTTTTATTTCCCTCTGAAGTTCTGTGCCAGGCTAAGCAGAACTGAATGAAACATCTGTGGATGATTAAAGCAAGCTTTCCTATGAGGTTTTGAATAGAAAGTAAACATGGATTTTATCCATAGTCAACAGCATTTACAAATGTAAAGGGAGGAAGCTACTGAGTTTTTGAAGAATGAGCTGTTAGAGAGGAAATAGAAGTATGGAATGGCAGATGGCGATAATTAGTTCCATATGGTGAAAGACTTCTATTAGAAAAAAATGACAGTGAGCTGCTCTGGTTGGGTGATATTTTATTGAAGCAATGTTTGTGTCTTGTTTCCTATCTTTGTCTTTCTAGAATTGTCCCATCTCCCCAAACCAATCAACTGTGACTAACATGTGAGGGATTGTTTGGGAGTGTACTTTGGTACTCATGAGTGAGAAAAACTCAGGTTAGGGTGTTATCCAGTCTGGGGGAATGTCCCATTGGACGCCCACTCATCTCTTCTACCTGGGATTTTCAATTCTCCAGTCTATTACTTAACGATTTTGGGACAGTCAGAGTTCCCTAACTTTCTGAGGCCGTGTTGTATAGTGCTTAAGAACCCTGGCTTTGGTGCAACTGCCTGGATTTGAATTCTGTTTCCCTTCCTCACTAGTTACCTGAACTTGGGGCATGACCTAACCTTTCTATGCCTCAGTTTTCTTATCTGTACAGTGGAAATAGTTACAATACCAGACTTGGAGTATTGTACAACCTAATGGTACAGTTGTAAGGATTAAAATTAATATATATTAAAAATGACCACCAAGTCATTTGGACCCCACCCTAGACCTAATGAAGCAGAATCTGTATTTTTGATCACATATTCCTTCTCAGTAAACAATTTTTGATTATTTATCTTCACTATAGGCTTGTTAATATAGTTAGTAACTTGTGTGTACTACTGTTCTAATATAGAACATACGTTTTATAAGATCTACAAGACAGATTGTTTAAAAGAGAGAGGAAAATTAAATATAAAAATTTGAGTATCTTTTTTCCCATATCCTGGTAAATTAGGATTTAGAGGTCACTGGTTTGGAATATATTAATAA
Source organism: Nanger dama (assembly GCA_917880005.1). Classification (NCBI taxonomy): domain Eukaryota; kingdom Metazoa; phylum Chordata; class Mammalia; order Artiodactyla; family Bovidae; genus Nanger; species Nanger dama. The sequence goes on from CAKJTW010000012.1 coordinate 36,709,924, forward strand.
CATAAAGAGAGTAGTACTGACTTGAGCTAGCCAAAATCTTCAGGCAGCAACAGCAACAACACAGCACACAACCCCAGAGCTTTGGTAAATCAGTCTCTCCATCCCCCAAGCTCATGCCAAGGCCAAATGTGAAATCCTGTTCCCAGTTCCCTGTGTTTTGGATTTCAACAGTATTTTGTTTACTTTAATCCCTTTGTTCTTTGTGCTTTTATATCGCCAACCAACTCACTTTTTGCAGTTATGACCTTGATGGTATTCAGAATCCTCTGTTCTAGCCACAAATGTCAGTAGCTTTCAAAAAAGATGAAATAAGCTCTTTGTTTTTAATTGTTGATAAAGGTTTCCTCACTCACACCTTATTTCAATTTTCTTCCCAACTGGCAGCAATTTCAGCAGCTTTCTTAGTTCTGGGTCACTGGCAACCCTGTCTGAGTTATGCTGCATCAACATGCAGAGGTGTTAATCTTCTTTTGTTCCCTCTCACAGCCTTTCTCTAGCTTCATAATTATCTGAGGTTGGTAACAACTCTTAAGAACATGCTCTGTCACCTTGAAATCAAGAGGGTTTTAGCTGAAAACTCAGAATCTTTTAAAGATGTTGTTTCTCTCAGCTATGAATAGTGAGGGAAAATTTGAACATGACAGTCCTTAGTTGTAATGATATTTAGACGATGGATCCCATTACTTTGCATAATGTGGGATGCTGACATTTTCTTCAAACATGTAATCCTTGTCATTGAGTGTGGGAAGGAGAGAGATTGCTACCTGAAGTAGGAGCAATACAGGATGGCACTACAGAGAAATGACATAAAGCCCCAAATAATAGCAATAATCATTTTCCATTTCCTATCAGTCATTTTTATAATTCACATGATGTCCTCTGATACTGTTTTCATGATTCTGAGGAGCTGCTGCAGTTCTGGGCAATGTGTAGAGCACTTCTTATATAAATGATTTACATGTTAACATTGATTATATTGAAACAAAATAATTTGTATCATTAGAATCATATCAAAATATCACTGAATTACTTATAGATAGCTTACATTTGAATGCTTATTCTTTACATTATTATTATCTTGAGAGAGAATTCGTTGGTGTTTTATTTAATGACACCAACTTTGTGGTAAATATTCAAGAACAAGAAGATAGTAGTATACATTCCTATTTATTAGATTCAAGAAGAGTTGTATTTAATTTGAATATCCTAATGTACCATACACTGATTAACAACTTAAAAATGAATGCAACAAAATAGTAGACATAAAAATACAAAGAATTCTATCTTTAGAGTTTTTGTAGGAACATGGTAACAGCCTAGAATTGTAAGTTTCTGCCTCCCTTCCTAAAAATCATACAAGGAGAAAACAATATATAAAGCATAAAATTAGCATAACATAGAGTCAAGGAGAAAGGAACACTTGGCCTGAGTGATGAGTCACCATTGAAGATATGTGGGGAAGACCATTCCAGATTGTCCAAGGTAGTGCAAAGGCTCTGGGGAAGAAATGATATTAGGTACAAAAGAACAGAAAGATCTGTGAGGCTTGATTAAAGTGAATGAATAGGGAGTGTGGTAGGAGATGATGATAATGATGATGGGGACACAGGCAGGAGTCTGAACATACAGGGCCTTATCCATCAAAGTAAAGAATTTAGTTATTATTACAATACAATAGACAGCCATTGGAGTATTTATAGCAAGAGGGTGATAGTTCTATTTACTTTTTATAAGATCACTTTATTATTGGGACAATTGTGAAATTTGAATAAGGTCCAGAGATAAAATTATCCAGGTGAATTTCCTGATTTTTATATTGATACCAGAAATGATATTATATTCTTTATTATTTAATTAAAAGCAACCTTTAGCACTCATGCAATAACTATCAAGACATCACAACATAAAAGGCTTTGCTTATCAATCTGATGCTGGGGCTAAGTTGCTTCAGTCGTGTCTGACTCTGTTCTGTGCAACCCCATAGATGGCAGCCCACCAGGCTCCCCCATCCCTGGGCTTCTCCAGGCAAGAACACTGGAGTGGGCTGCCATTTCCTTCTCCAATGCATGAAAGTGAAAAAGTGAAGTTACTCAGTTGTGTCCGACTCTTAGTGACCCCATGGACTGTAGCCTACCAGGCTCCTCCATCCATGGGATTTTCCAGGCAAGAGTACTGGAGTTGGGTGCCATTATGATGAGGGAGATACAATTGACCTTTTACATCTTTTTATTATTAAATCCTAATTATGATAAGTATACTCTTTATTCAAGAGAAAGTTATTGCTTGAGGAAATACAGCTGAAAGTACTGAGGGGTAAAAAGGTGGAATTGTTACTGAATTGGTCACCTGGACCCATGCTGGGTTCCTAGTCTGGGCTGAGACTCCTTGTTTCTGCCGGGGAAATTCTTTTTGCTTGGATTTGTGAAACCAGTAACAAAATGAATGCTGAGACTGAAACAGTGCAAGCTTTATTCGATGGCCAAAGAACAGAGAAGTGGGAACTTACTGAATAGTTCTCAAATCAACTTCTCAAACTGACACCATATATATGACACCACATATAAAAGGGGGTCAAGGTGGGAATTGGAAGCAGCAGTTAGAACTGGACATGGAACAACAGACTGGTTCCAAATTGGGAAAGGAGTACGTCAAGGCTGTATATTGTCACCCTGCTTATTTAACTTATATGCAGAGTACATCATGAAAAATGCTAGGCTTGAGGATGCACAAGCTGGAATCAAGATTGCCAGGAGAAATATCAATAACCTCAGATATGCAGGTGACACCACCCTTATGGAAGAAAGTGAAGAACTAAAGAGCCCTTTGATGAAAGTGAAAGAGGAGAGTGAAAAAGTTGGCTTAAAACTCAACATTCAGAAAACTAAGATTATGGCATCCAGTCCCGTCACTTGGCAAATAGATTGGGAAACAATGGAAACAGTGAGAGACTTTATTTTAGGGGCTCCAAAATCACTGCAGCCATGAAATTAAAAGACGATTGCTCCTTGGAAGAAAAGTTATGACTAACCTAGACAGCATATTAAAAAGCAGAGACATTGCTTTGTCAACCAAGGTCCATCTAGTCAATGCTACGGTTTTCTAGTAGTCATGTGTGGATGTAAGAGTTGGACTATAAAGAAAGCTAAGCACCAAAGAATTGATGCTTTTGAACTGTGGTGTTGGAGAACACTCTTGAGAGTCCTTGGACTGCAAGGAGATCCAACCAGTCCATTCTGAAGGAGATCAACCTTGGGATTTCTTTGGAAGGAATGATGCTAAAGCTGAAACTCCAGTACTTTGGCCATCTGATGCAAAGAACTGACTGATTTGAAAGGACCCTGATGCTGGAAAAGATAGAAGGCAGGAGGAGAAGGGGATGACAGAGGATCAGGTGGTTGGATGCCATCACCTACTCGATGGACATGAGTTTGAATTGACTCCAGGAGTTGGCAATGGATAGGGAGGCCTGGTGTGCTGCAGTCCATGGAGTTGCAAAGAGTCAGACATGACTGAGTGACTAGACTGAACTGAACTGAGAGGAATATCCATGACTTATCTCAGAACAGGGGTGTGGTTTGGACCTGCAACCAAGGCATCATTCCTTTTAGTCCTTGTATGGGTTTCTTCAGTTGTCATGGCATTTGTCTGCTGTCTCAGTGCTGGTGGGTGTGTCATTTAGCTAATGTAATACAATGATTGTTTAATGAGGTTCAAGGTCTACTGGAAGTCAAATGTTGACCATCTTGGGCCCGGCTGGTTCTAACTAGTTCTTGTCTTTTTGCAGCTTCCTCCTGAAATTTAGATAAGAGCAATTGGTTTCCATTTGAGGGAGAGCCAGGGGTATAATTCTGGGGCAACAGCCTTGTAACCAGATATCTAAAATGCTTCAGGAAAAAAAAATGTGTGTGGAGAGAGAGAATGATACACAAATGTGGTAAATGTTAACTTGGGAATTTGGAGAAAAGTTACATAGAGCTTCTTTTGTGCTATTCTTGTAGTAATGTTACAACTTTTCTGTAAGTCTGAAATAATTTTTAAATAAAGGAAACCAATGCTGACCTGTGTAAGGAATGATTTATATACAAGCAAATGTGGGAGCAAGGAGACTAGTAAAAGAAGTATGGCAATGGTCTAGGAGAGCAGTGATAGTGGGTGGATTGGGACAGTAGCAATGAAAATAGAGAAAAGAGATCAGATTCAAATACATGGTTGATTAAATGTGGTTGGTGAAGGAAAGAAAGGAATGATATGTGACTTCAGGTTTCTTGGTTGAAATGATGCCCCTTTGTGAGAAGGGAAGACTAAAGTTGTTCAGAATATAGAAAAAGTTATCCTGATTATTTGAGGTTTTGAGTTATTAGAGTTCATGGTGCTAGAACTTACAACTTACATTTTTATAAAAGTTAAGTTCTTAATCTGACAAAACCAGAGGTTAAGTTCCTATAAAGAACAATTAGTTTTGCTTCATTTTGTTGGTGACGTCTTTGTTTTAGAAAGACTATACCACTTATAAGAGGAAGCATTTGAGCGGGTTGGTTAAAAAAAAAAATCTCATCACCGCATTTGGCTAAACAACTCAGTAGTTGCTCATCATTACCAGTCAAGAACATGATACAAGGATAATTATGCAGAAAAATTCCAAGAAGAATTATATTTAGACTATGAACATTGTATGGGCTTATTTGTAATAAATTCAAACATTATGGAAATAAAAAGTACAATTTTTCTTCTCCTAATTCTGTAGTGCAGAAAGTCCAATAGAAATTGGACTGTTCTCCTTCCAGACAGCTATCCCTGTAGGTCCCAACCCTCTCCATGTATATATATAATACAGTTTAACTTTTTGTATATATATAAAAATAGGGTTGTATTAGTTATCTCTTCCTTTGTATAAGATTCCCACCCCCCACCCCAAATATAGCAACTGGAAAAAGAAACATAATTTCGAAGATTCTATGGGTCAAGAATCTGGGTGTGGCTTAACAGGATCCTCTGCTTACAGGTCTCTTTTGAGGCTGCAATTAGGTTGCTGGCTGGGGCCAAGGTATCAGATGAAGGCTCACCTGGGAAAAATATGCTTCCAGATCACCCATGAGGCTGTTGGACTAAAGCCTTAATTACCTGTTTGTTGGAGACTTCCCTCAGTTCTTTGCCACAGGGATCTGTCTATGGGAGCAGCTCATAGTATGGCTTCACATTATTGCCAGCATTTGGGCTTGTTCTTATTCAAAGTTTTGGTCATATTTTGGGCTCCAAAATCACTGCAGATGGTGATTGCAGCCATGAAATTAAAAGACACTTACTCCTTGGAAGGAAAGTTATGACCAACCTAGACAGCATATTCAAAAGCAGAGACGTTGCTTTGCCAACAGAGGTCCATCTAGTCAAGGTTATGGTTTTTCCTGTGGTCATGTATGGATGTGAGAGTTGGACTGTGAAGAAGGCTGAGCGCTAAAGAACTGATGCTTTTGAACTGTGGTGTTGGAGAAGACTCTTGAGAGTCCCTTGGACTGCAAGGAGATTTAACCAGTCCATTCTGAAGGAGATCAGCCCTGGGATTTCTTCAGAAGGAATGATGCTAAAGCTGAAACTCCAGGACTTTGGCCACTTCATGAGAAGTGTTGACTCGTTGGAAAAGACTCTGATGCTGGGAAGGATTGGGGGCAGGAGGAGAAGGGGATGACAGAGGATGAGATGGCTGGATGGCATAACCGACTCAATGGACGTGAGTCTGAGTGAACCCCGAGAGTTGCTGATGGACAGGGAAGCCTGGCGTGCTGCGATTCGTCGGATACAACAGAGCAACTGAACTGAAGTCAGGTAATAGCGTCCTCTAACTTTGTTGTCCTTTTTCAATATTGTGTTGTTTATTCTGGGTCTTTTGCTTCTCCACAAAATGTTAGAATCAGTTTGTCTAACCAGAAAAAAATAACTTAGGATATTGATTGAGATTGCATTGAATCTATAGGTGAAGTATAGACATTGTAACAATAATCGGTTTTCCTATCTATGAACATGAACTATCTTCCCATTTTACTTCTTTGATTCTGAGTATAAACATTTCTCTAGGATGATTCTTAGGAATGTAGTTAAAGGTATGAATATTTGAAAATTTTATAACTGTCACCAAATTTCCTTCCCAAAAGACTGTACAAGTTTCAGATTCTTTTAAATTTTGTTAATCTGTTAAATTTTCATTTTCACTTCCATCTCTCTCACTACTGTTGAAATTGTGTAAATTTTCATATGCTCATTTGCCATTTGTACATCATCTTTCCTAATTTCTATCTGTTGTTTTGAATTTTGTTCACGATTTATTTTATTAAACAAATAAAAAGTAGTTTATTATACTAACTTTTAATTCTGTGCCATGGAACATTATACAACAAGGCTTATTAGAACTGAGACTTTAAGTAAATTGTACTCCCTGGCCAGTCCACGTCCTTACTCAGCTTTACTTATTTTTTTCACCTATATTAGTTTCCTATTGCTGTTGTAATAATTTAGCACACATTTAGCGGCTGAAACAATACAGATTTCTTCTCTTACAGTTATGGAGATCAGAAGTCCTAAAATCAATATGTTCCTTCTAGAGGTTCTCAGGAAGAATCTATTTCCTTGCTTTTGCAGCTCTGAAGGGCTGTCTCTATTTTTGGGTCTTGGGTCTTGGGTCTTGGCCCTTAGCCCTTTCTTCCATCTTGAAACTCACAGAACTCACAGGGTAGCCTATTCAAATCTGTCTGCCTTTAACCCTCCTGCATTCCTCTTGTAAGAACCTCTGTGGTTACAACAGATTCACCTAGATATCCAGGAGAATTATCCCAGTTCAAGGTTCTTAATCATATCTGCAAAGTCCCTTTTGTCATGTGAAGAAACATAATCACTTGTTTTGGGAGATTAGGATGTGGGCACCTTTGGAGTGGGGAAGAAGGGTTTTATTATTCAATCTACATACTGTGTTAACATATGATATTTTACTTCAGTCAGTTCAGCTCGGTTCAGTTGCTCAGTCATGTCTGACTCTGAGACCCAGTGGACTGCAGCATGCCAGGTTTCCCTGTCTTTCACCAACTCCTGGAGCTTGCTCAAACTCATGTCCTTGAGTTGGTGATGCCATCCAACCATCTCATCCTCTGTCGTCATCTTCTCCTCCTGTCTTCAATCTTTCCGAGCATCAGTGTCTTTTCCAATGAATCCGTTCTTTGCATCAGGTGGCCAAAGTACTGGAGTTTCAGCTTCAGCGTCAATCCTTCCAGTGAATATTCAGGGTTGATTTCCTTTAGGATTGACTCGTTGGATCTCCTTGCAGTCCAAGGGACTCTCAAGAGGCTTCTCTAACATCACAGTTCAAAAGCATCAATTCTTTTCTCCATCTCATTCTCTAAAGTGAGCAGCTAAAAGTAAAAGTAATTTAAGAGATCTTAATTATGCAGAAACTATATAAATATCTTGCTAATAACTCAGTTAAGAGCTTCCAGTATAATTCTAGGTCAAGTTTAATTAGGATGATGGCAACACTTAGTTGGTATGTTGGCCTCCATTTCTGAGAACTCATCTATGTGCAAAGCACTAATGTTTTGATTTTACCATCCCCAATATATAGATGAAGAAACTGAGGCTTGGAGAGATTCCTGATTTTTTTTTAAGGTCACATGACTAGTAAGCCAAAATTTAAATTCAAGCCAGTCTAACTTCAGAGATGACCCTCTCTCCACTACACTTACTGCCTCCCCAGTACTGACACACTCTGACAATTCCCATTCACAACTGCTCAGTTATCAAGGTAAAACTATATGTCATTCTGTGCATCCTGGATTCTCTCTCTTCCTAAATCTCAAGGGTCAGTGCTTTACAAATTCTATTTTAAAGAATCATATTTCGTTTCCCTACTTTCTTTATTCAGTTTAAGTCTGAAAGAGATGGGAATACCAGACCACCTAATCTGCCTCTTGAGAAATCTGTATGCAGGTCAGGAAGCAACAGTTAGAACTGGACATGGAACAACAGACTGGTTCCACATAGGAAAAGGAGTACGTCAAGGCTGTATATTGTCACCCTGCTTATTTAACTTCTATGCAGAGGACATCATGAGAAACGCTGGACTGGAAGAAACACAAGCTGGAATCAAGATTGCTGGGACAAATATCAATAACCTCAGATATGCAGATGACACCACCCTTATGTGAAGAGGACCTAAAAAGCCTCTTGATGAAAGCGAAAGAGGAGAGTGAAAAAGTTGGCTTAAAGCTCAACATTCAGAAAACGAAGATCATGGCAGCTGGTCCCATCACTTTATGGGAAATAGATGGGGAAACAGTGGAAACAGTGTCAGACTTTATTTTGGGGGCTCCAAAATCACTGCAGATGGTGACTGCAGCCATGAAATTAGAAGACACTTACTCCTTGGAAGAAAAGTTATGACCAACCTAGATAGTATATTCAAAAGCAGAGACATTACTTTGCTGATAAGGTCCATCTAGTCAAGGCTATGGTTTTTCCAGTGGTCATGTATGGATGTGAGAGTTGGACTGTGAAGAAGGCTGAGCGGTAAAGAATTGATGCTTTTGAACTGTGGTGTTGGAGAAGACTCTTGAGAGTCCCTTGGACTGCAAGGAGATCCAACCAGTCCATTCTGAAGGAGATCAACCGTGGGATTTCTTTGGAACGAATGATGCTAAAGCTGAAACTCCAGTACTTTGGCCACCTAATGAAAAGAGTTGACTCATTGGAAAAGACTCTGATGCTGGGAAGGATTGGGGGCAGGAGGAGAAGGGGACGACTGAGGATGAGATGGCTGGATGGCATCACGGACTCAATGGACATGAGTCTGAGAGAACTCCGGGAGATGGTGATGGACAGGGAGGCCTGGCGTGCTGCGATTCATGGGGTCGCAAAGAGTCGGACACGACTGAGCGACTGAATTGAACTGATTTCCAGTTTGACTACTAGCACCTCCAAGAATTGGATTCTTCACTTTCAAGTTATATCTGGAAAATGATTGTTTATAGCATCATATTTAGAAGTGGAGAGTAGTAACAAGAAATCTAAGCAAACCATTTTTTTAATTAAAAAAATGTTTTTCTACTATCTGTTTAACTTTTACAAACTTTGAAACACCTTCAATTCCAGCTATGCCAATTCTGCAGTTCTTCTTAAATGGCCAACTTTCATAAACAGCAGGCAGGGTGTCCAGCTCCACAGAGTAATAATAATACCTGCGTTTTTATAGCATCTTTTCTCCAAGAAGCTTTAAGTTATTGAATTAACTCTACCAGTCTCCCTTGCCAACATACTTCCAAATATAATAATACTTTTTATTACTGTGTGTTATAAGGAGAGAAAAAGCATTTGAAGTGCAAATAATATGCTAGAGAGTCAACAAATATAAGTTATACCTAATACAAACACATTTCAAGAAAAACATATATTTTAACAAATATTCTGGCCCATTAGGAGAATTTATTTGTTTTCATCTCTAACTGAAATATATCTTTAGGGCTAACAATTATCAGCAGTTTTATCTATTTGAGTACTTGGTTAATTCTTGAGGATATAATCAAGTTGGCATTTTTGTAGCTAATTTATTATAAGTTATTTGTACCTAATATGTTTATTACAAAATTAAGTAACTGAAAAACATCTGAATGTGGACAAGTTCTTTTAACTAAAGAGCATCTTAAGAAAATACCTCTTAAAAGAGAGAAAAAAACACACACACAAGATATCTATACATTCTGGGTAGCTAGTCAACTGTTTTCTTGCACTAAGCCAACATTGTAACCTGTGAACTCAGTTTAAGTTTGCTTCTACCACAAGTATTTCCATGGCATACCAAGCCATCCAAATGCTTTGATTTGCCTATACAATAGTGCTGACTGAAACACAGTGACTGCTTTCTTACTATGAGAGTGAAAGTTACTCATAGAATCACCCCCGGCCACAAATCTTTAGTTCTTAGAAAATATTGTAATTATGTGGACTATATGATGCTGCCTGATCCACATGGCTTTTTCCTTTCCAGAAGTATCCATGCAAGCAAGGATCCAGAGAACCAGATGTGGTGTATTTACTTCTGTGATCTCATTGTTTATGACAGTCAAGTCAAACAGAAACTTTCCTGTGAATCAACCCTAGTTTCCCAGTCACAGAGTATGAATGCTCCTGTGGACATTTGTTGTAAATAGTTTGACCACATTTGTCACATGTCTGGAACTTACTTCAGAGGCAAAGTGGGAATATGCAGCATATGGGCTTAGAATTCACAAAAGTACTCTGGTGAAAGGAAAGATTAGAATTACATGATCACAGCAGAGGAAGTTGTTAACTCAGCAATTCTAGACAGACTGTTCTGCCAAGCACCAGAGGGTGAGTTGGGGAAGACAGAATAGGGTAGGAAATTAAAACATGAGACCAAAATGTCACAAAATTGAAAATGATAGTGATAAAGTGAAAGTTAAAACAAGACTAGGTATACTATATACATATAGTTTACATATGTCTGTAAAAGAGTAACACCTGGTAAGAATCTACAGTTAGAGTTAATCAGAGACTTCCTTTCTTTCTCATAAGAAATTTCTAAGATAAAACTGATTTTGAAGTTGTTATATTATCCAACATTTGCAAATATTTATTCAATGCCCCACCATGTACCTAGTACTATGGTAGATTGCTCAGTCGTGTCCAACTCTTTGCAACCCCATGGACTGTAGCCTACCAGGCTCTGAGGAGCCTCTCAGTCCATGGAATTTTCCAGGCAAGAGTACTGGAGTGGGTTACCATTTCCTTCTCCAGGGGATCTTCCCAATCCAAGGATCGAACCCAGGTCTCCCACACTGCAGGCAGAAGCTTTACCGTCTGAGCCACCAGGGAAGCCTACTATGGTAGAAGTATATCTAAATAAATGTTAAAGAAACGTAATTTAAAGCCATCCATATACTTGTTTCTTGTTTTTTTTTTTTTACTTTGAAAGACTACAAGATTAAAATATTACCTCAAATTTTATTTGGATAATAGAATTGCATTGCAATGATTGGTCTACATTGTCTTATCCAAGCTTCCCTGTGACAAATAGTATGTCAACTTCATTATTCCCTGTTGCAAAATACAAAGAGGGGCTATTTATTTGAAATACAGAGAACTCAATGAGATTCCATAATAAAGTTTTTGTTCTTACTTTTGAAGGTGTTATCAATGCTGTCACAATCAACGGGGACAATAAATCTCTTGGATCTAATGGCCTATCCAGTGAGGAGAGTACTATTCAGAGGTGAAATTTTTCTTCAATAACCAGTACGCCAAAGAAAACCCATAGTTTTTCAAAAGGGTAATTATCATCGTCTTTAAAAGCTCTCGATTCTTTACTGGTAATAAATTAAGAGTTTTTCAGGATGACATCTGGAAGTAGGTCGTGTTCTGACAAATGGCCAAAACACATCTTTTGCAATGGTAATCTTTCTACTTTCCAGTCAGGAGGTGGAGTTTATTCTCTTCTCCTGAAATGTGGACTGGCCCTGTGACCCTGTGATCACAGGATCAATTCAGATGTGGTAGAAGTGACAAAAACAAAAACAAAAAATCATAGTCCAGGCCTTAACAGATCTGTAGCTTTTGTCTGACCTCCAATATGCCCCATGTGGAACTAGCTGCCATGCTGTGAGCAAGTTCAATCTGTCCTTAGAATATGTTCTTCCTACCTTATTTCTTGCTGAAGATGGTTTCAAATAACTAGAGCCACTTCAAGTCCCAACAGCAGTAAGTTTTAACGCCTAAAGTAATTCTTCTTTAAAAGTGTATCAATTTCCTTAAAATTCTGAGAAGGCTATCTTTATAAAAAGGGCCTGAATATAATTTTATTTGTTTGGGCAAGAAAAGTCCACTGAGCTTAAAACACCTGGGTTTCAATCCCAACTCTGTCATATTGCACCTCCATCTTCTCACCACTAAAATTTGAAAAATGAGAATTCAATGAGATAATATGTGGGGAAAGGCTTGTAAATGGTAAGTCACTGTGAAGAAAAAAAATGGGTGACACAGTCAATAGGCCATTTGTACACAGTAAGACTGCACTGCCAAACAGAAGTGGCTATGGGTTGCTATATCCAACTTTATCAAAGTATGAATTTGGGCTGGGACTTTTCCTGGCAAGAGGGCACCCAGTTCAACTTCAGGAGATTCAGTAGGCACTGATCTTTGTGTATTCATCCAGTAAATACTGATTTGGCATTAATGTAACTGGCACTGTTCTAGTCACAGGAACACAACATGAATGAAAAAAAAATATGGGCTCTCTTGCAACTTTTATTTGCATAACTAGAGACATGTTATCATGCTGGTAAGAGTTAAGAATAAATAAGTCCAGGAAAGGAAAAAGACAGTAAGCAGGAGGGTAAGATTTTAGGGAGGAAAGCCTCTCTGATATGGTAAACTTATGCAGAGATCTGAATGAAGGGAACAGACCCTACATATATACGTGTGGAAAGATATTCCAAGCAAAAGCCCTGAGATAGTATCATGCTGACTGTGTTCATGACCAGCAGGGAGGCCAGTACAACTGGGATGGAAGCATCCATGAGAAGAGTGACAGGAGAGGGGAGCAGAGAGCAAGAGGGGTCCCTATCAGGTACAGTGTGGTGGGCCACAGCAACAACTTTAGATTCCAAGTGAGAAGATACCAAAAGAAGCCTCGAACAGAGCAGAAGCATAACTCAATCTATCTTTTCAAGAGATCAGGTGGGTGGGTGTAGAACATATCATGGAAGGGAAGCAGGAGCCTGTATCTACAGCTTTGGTGGCAGTCTTGCCAAGTAGTGATACAGCCTGGACTCAGGCTGTGGCTGTCATAGGGTTCAAAGTGGCTGGAACCTAGAAATTTTTCAAAATCTGCACGAGCAGATTTGCCAATAGACTAGGAGTAGTGGGTGGGAAGTAAAAAGGAGTCAAGAAAGAGGTGTATTATGCTAAGCAAACAAAACAATCATTTTAGGGTTAGTTTTGCTGAAAGATAACCAAAAATAGGTTAAGCACCAGGTTTTCAATGTCCTGGCCAAATGGAAAAAAATGTATTTTTGAATGCCAGTAGTCTCTTTAGAAATTATTTAACTGTCATATAAATGTACAGATTTGGGGAAACATTATGAGATGCATAAAAGCAACTTGAATTCTATTTTCTTTAGTTAAAGCTTTATAACTAAGCACAGCTGCAGACTGCCCAGGCATAACTATAGCTCCACCTGGCAGGCAAACCCCTTGGTTTGAAGCATAGCATTTCATTAATAAAATGAAAGAATGTGTGAAATTGTATTTTTAAACAGCTGAAACGGAAGGAGACTCGTAGATGAATGGCTCTCTTGATTAGGCCACAACCTAGTGTACTGAAGTGTCACGTGAACATTGCCTGTCACAGATGCCATCCCAGAACAAGTGAGGCTGGGCCTCCCATGGGGTGTTCAGGTAATATGCTGCTGCTGCTGCTAAGCCGCTTCCAGCCGTGCCCGACTCTGTACTACCCCACAGACGGCAGCCCACCAGATTCCCCCATCCCTGGGATTCTCCAGGCAAGAACACTGGAGTGGGTTGCCATTTCCTTCTCCAAAGCATGAAAGTGAAAAGTGAAAGTGAGGTTGCTCAGTCATATCAGATTCTTTGTGACCCCATGGACTGCAGCCTACCAGGCTCCTCCGTCCATGGGATTTTCCAGGCAAGAATACTAGAGTAGGGTGCCATTGCCTTCTCTGCAGATAATATGCTAGGCCTTCTTAATGCAAACACTCATAATTTCACAGCACTCCAGGGAAGGAAAAGGCACAATCCATGGGCATCCGCACTGTACTTATATTCTACACATATCTTTGTTTTCTTTAGGCTAACAGGTTACCAAGAAGCAGTATTAAAAGAAAAATATGTGCAGCTGACAAAAATTATGTTGTCCTCTATCCAGTAATTTCTCATTTATTTATCTGCTCAACAGTTTGCATTTCACTGTATGATTAAATTACTGCATATACTAATTAGCACAACCGCTCCCAAAATATGACATTTTCAACTCCTCCAGGAGCTACCAACAAAATCCAAGTACTTTTTTACAGAAGTAAACATCTACATTTGTTCTCTGTGGAACTTAATCCTTGATAAAGAAAAGAAAACTTAATTTTATGCTGTTTCAAATTACCCATTTTACAGATGAAAATTAGATTTTTCTCCCTAGACCCTAATCTTACATTCTAAATCACAGCCCTTTAAAGTAAACGGAAATGCTTTCAGAAAGGAAATAATTGACAAACCTCTATAATAGCTTGTTGTTTTTAACACAGCTCCCTTAAAACTTACAGATAAGGGATGTTTGTGAATACAATATAAGAATCGATTTAGTAATTCCAGAGTTCTTTTCAAATGCTCATAAAACATTTTTTAATTAATCCAATGGAAAGTTTTAAAGAAAATCATACAGTAATAGTCTCCGCTTCAGGGAAATAACAAAACCAAAAACTAACTACCTAGAAATTTAAAAACACTCTTCTAAATAACTCAACACCCTAAGAATAAAATTATAGACTATTTAGAAACTAATGATGGTTCCCATTAATAAAACCCAGAACTTCTTGGAGAAGCAACAGAGTCCAGATCAGGAGCAAGAGTTGTACAACGTAAGTTTGTTTAATGTAAGTCTGATAACTTGAAGACTATAAGGTTCGTGTGAAAAGGACCAAGGATCAGTGCACAGGACCTCCAATGGCCAAATATGAGACAGACTTTGTGAACACTGAAAAGTCAGGAATACAATAGACTGAGACACAAACATTAAAATATATGCATTTTAATAACACATTCAAAATGATTACTTCTAGAGATTTCTAGAACACCAACTTATTTTGAAAAAAACTACAAATAGACTCTAGAATGTATCCTGCCCTTCTCTTTGAAATATATCTCAGGGTAATCATTTAGTTGATATTAAGAATTTATAAAATTGAAACTCCCCACTTCACAACATGTAATGAAATAATGGATCTAGACAGTGATCATGGATGACTGCTAACACCATTAGGTAAGAGTAATGCAGAACCTTATAATGGATGGATTAGGCTGAAAGCACCTAAGCTTTCAGTGGATAATATAATATGAAGAAAAACAACCAAACATCACAGCCCCTTGATATCATAAGAAGTATGCAGCACCAGTTATAAGAGAAGTGAAAGTGAAAGATGCTCATTTGTGTCCAACTCTTTGTGACCCCATAAACTATACACCATGGAATTCTCCAGGCCAGAATACTGGAGTGGGTAGCCTTTCCCTTCTCCAAGGGATCTTCCCAATCCAGGAATCGAACCCAGGTCTCCCGCATTGCAAGTGGATTCTTTACCAGCTGAGCCACAAGGGAAGCCGAGTTATAAGAAATCTTTGTCAAAATTATTAAACTCAAGCTGAATCTGATCAAGCATTTAGTTAAAGGTGAACTAAAGTTAGATGAACATGTTAACACCATGAAGATAAAATCAGCCAAATTAAGAAAGCCTTCCTCAGCAATCAATGCAAAGAAATAGAGGAAAACAATAGAATGGGAAAGACTAAAGATCTCTTTAACAAAATTAGAGATACCAGGGAACATTTCATGCAAAGATGGGCTCAACAAAGGACAAATGGTAGGGACCTAACAGAAGCAGAAGATATTAAGAAGAGGTGGCAAGAATACACAGAAGAACTATACAAAAAAGACCTTCACAACCCAGATAATCATGATGGTGTGATCACTCACACTCACCTAGAGCCAGACATCCTGGAATGTGAAGTCAAGTGGGTCTTAGGAAGCAACACTACAAACAAAGCTAGCGGAGGTGATGGATTCCAGTTGAGCTATTTCAAATCCTGAAAGGTGATGCTGTGAAAGTGCTGTACTCCATATGCCAACAAATTTGGGAAACTGAGCGGTGGCCACAGGACTGGAAAAGGTCAGTTTTCATTCCAATCCCAAGGAAAGGCAATGCCAAAGAATGCTCAAACTATCACAAAATTGCATTCATTTCACACACTAGAAAAGTAATGCTCAAAATTCTCCAAGCCAGGCTTCAGCAATACATGAACGATGAACTTCCAGATGTTCAAGCTGGTTTTAGAAAGGGCAGAGGAACCAGAGATCAAATTGCCAACATCTGCCGGATCATTGAAAAAGCAAAAGAGTTCCAGAAAAACATCTATTTCTGCTTTATTGACTATGCCAAAGCCTTTGACTGTGTGGATCACAATAAACTGTGGAAAATTCTGAAAAGATGGGAATACCAGACCACGTGACCTGCCTGTTGAGAAACCTATATTCAGGTCAGGAAGCAACAGTTAGAACTGGACATGGAGCAACAGACTGGTTCCAAATAGGAAAAGGAGTACGTCAAGGCTGTATATTGTCACCCTGCTTATTTAACTTCTATGCAGAGTACATCATGAGAAATTCTGGGCTGGATGAAGCACAAGCTGTAATCAAGATTGCTGGGAGAAATATCAATAACCTCAGATATACAGATGACACCACTCTTACAGCAAAAAGTGAAGAAGAACTAAAGAGCCTCTTGATGCAAGTGAAAGAGGAGAATGAAAAAGTTGGCTTAAAGCTCAACATTCAGAAAACAAAGATCATGGCATCCAATCCCATCACTTCATGGCAAATAGATGGGGAAACAATCGAAACAGTGAGAGACTTTATTTTGGGGGTCCAAAATCACTGCAGATGGTGAGTGCAGCCATGAAATTAAAAGACGCTTACTCCTTGGAAGGAAAGTTATGACCAACCTAGACAGCATATTCAAAAGCAGAGACATTACTTTTCAACAAAGGTCAGTCTAGTCAAGGCTATGGTTTTTCCAGTGGTCATGTATGGATGTGAGAGTTGGACTATAAAGAAAGTTGAGAGCCAGAGAATTGATGCTTTTGAAGTGTGGATTTGAAGAAGACTCTTGAGAGTCCCTTGGACTGCAAGGAGATCCAACCAGTCCATCCTAAAGGAAATCAGTCCTCGGTGTTCATTGGAAGTTGAAGCTGAAACTCCAATAGTTTGGCCACCTGATGTGAAGAGCTGACTCATTTGAAAAGACCCTGATGCTGGGAAAGATTGAGGGCAGGAGGAGAAGGGGATGACTGAGAATGAGATGGTTGGATGGCATCACTGACTCAATGGACATGAGTTTGGGTAAACTCTGGGAGTTGGTGATGGACAGGGAGCCCTGGCATGCTGTGGTTCATGTGATCACAAAGAAGTCAGACATGACTGAGCAACTGAACTGACTGACTGACTGAAAAAAGATACTCATGGATAAGTGGGGGAAATTTAAATACTGACTGGCTATTAAATGATACAGGTAATTTTAGATACTTTCTCCATTTGTAGATGATAGTGTTTAAGAGTTTAAGTGTGTTAGAGATGCAAATAAAAGTACTTAAAGATGTTTTAAAAATACATCTGACTTTGCTTTAAAGTAAACCAGAAGGTTGGGAGAGCATGGTAATGGATACACAAGAATGGACACATTTGTTGAAATTAGTGGTATGAAATTGAGACTTCATTATTCTGCTTTCTTCATTATCCAAATTTTTCATAATAAAGTTTTTTAAAAGATATAAATGGCAATGAGAATACCATATATCAAAATGTGTAAGATGAAAAGTGTCATCCGCATCATAGCAAAGACATCCACTGTTTTGTTCCCCTTGTCACCATCACTCCCTGCCAAAAATAATAATTCAGCATTTATACACCTACAAAAGTGCCTTGTGGGAGAGCTGAAATCCAGCACTATATGTCAACAGACCTAGGGGAGTCTCACCCATCCAGCATTAGGAGACAGCCATATAGACACATCTCAGTTCTGGCTGCAGACCTGCAATGGCCCATGAACTGGCTCCAGCCACTCTGGCCTATTATAATCTTGGAGTCCCTGGAAAAAAACTCTCTTAGACAAATATACCGGAAACAAAAAGCTTTTTTGGAAGGCCAGGTCTCTAAAGAGATTCTAGTATCCCACTGGAGGGAAAAAAACAAAACCAAATTTGGATGCTTTGGAAAGGTTAAGAGCAGTTTGACTTAACCTGCAATATCCCTCTCTCAAGACAACATAGCTGACAACCAAGAGAGTTTTTCCACCCATGACTGCTCTCGCCAGAGAAAGTGAAAGCAGGTTAAGTGAACGTCTAGCCTCTCCTGCTGTGTGGGATACTGCCGAAGAGGTTCATTTCTGTCTTTCCCCATCCAGAGTCCTAAGTTGTGAGTTGTATGATTTGGTGGCAGGAAGAGCTAGGAATGTACACCAGATAGGACTCCCAGAGGACTAAAAGGACACAGATCCTACTAATTGTGTCACAGGCTCCATCAAGAACCCTACTTATGAACACCTGGGAATGCCTCATCAGTGGATTCCCCCAACTAGCCCAAGGGCACTGCCAGGGCTTAGCATGCCTCACCCACACACACCCTGACCCTGTGGCTAGCTCCTTGTGCATGTTCCCAATTACAGTGGTGAGTGTGAGCTTTGGCAGATGGATGGCAAGGATACACAGAAAGCCAGTCCAAATCTCCACGGCAGGGAGGGGCCACAAACTTGAGACTTACTGCCATCTTTTGGAAAACAAAAGGGAGGATGTCAGTACCTGGCCAATGTGTTGCAGGATCAAGAGACAACATACAAGCCTAAGAATTCGGACAAAAGGAAGAAAGAAGTGTGCAGCACATATATCCATAGAAGGTCTGAGAAAACCTCAGAATCACTAGCAGAAGTGACAGGAGATATTTCTCTCCTGAAGTCAGTGAAAATGAAAGACACAACTACTATTTCAAATGTGAAGATGCAATGCAATAACTTCAAGGAACAACAACAACAAAAATCATGGAACCATAACATCAAAGGAAAACAACAGAGCTCTAGCAATCAGTCCCTAAGTCATGAAGATGTGTGATTTACCAAAATAAATAAATAAAAACCTCTAAATGTTTAAAAGAAACTCAATGTGTTAAAAGAAACACAGCAAGACAATTCAATAAATTAGGAAATAAACAGGAACAAAAAGAGAGGTTTAACAAAGAGTTAAGAACTTTACTAGAAAAACAAAAATTGAGGGAATTCAAAATCACTAGATCTGCCTTCCAACAAATGCTGAAAAGAGTATTTGAAACTGAAGGGAAAGGATACTAATTAGTATCGTGAAAATATACAACACAGTAATAAAGATAAGTATAAAATCAAATCCAGAATATTTTAATACTTTAAATACTCTAATACTCCAAAACCCCCATCAAAATGGGAGGAGATGCTCAGACACAAACTCACTGTAAACCTCACCCCCAGCTTGGTGACACACATATGGAAGGAATTTGCAACTCTCATCCGCTGAGGATTGAAGGGTTTGGACCCCACGTCTGGTGCTCAACTTCCACCTGAGACATGGATTCCCAAACATCTAGCTTTGAAAATCAATAAACAGTATGGACCTAACAGAAGCAGAAGATATTAAGAAGAGGTGGCAAGAATACATAGAAGAACTATACAAAAAGATCTTCATGACCCAGATAACCACAATGGTGTGATCACGCACCTAGAGCCAAACATCCTGGAATGAGAAATCAAGCGGGCCTTAGGAAGCATCACCAATGGAGGTGATAGAATTCCAGTTGAGCTATTTCAAATCCTAAAAGATGATCTTGCACTCAGTATGCCAGCAATTTGGAAAACTCAGCAGTGGCCACAGGACTGGAAAAGGTCAGTTTTCATTCCAATCCCAAAGAAAGGCAATGCCAAAGAATGCTCCAACTACCACACAATTGTACTCATCCCACACACTAGCTCAAAATTCTCCAAGCCAGGCTCCAACAGTATATGAACTGAGAACTTTCATGTTCAAGCTGGACTTAGAAAAGGCAGAGGAACCAGAGATCAAATTGCCAATATCTGTTGGATCATCAAAAAAGCAAGAGAGTTCCAGAAAAACATCAACTTCTGCTTTATGGACTAAACCAAAGCCTTTGACTGTGTGGATCATAACAAACTGGAAAATTCTTAAAGAGATGAGAATACTAGAACACCTTACCTGCCTCCTAAGAAACCTGTATGCAGGTCAAGAGGCAACAGTTAGAACCAGACATGGAATAATGGACTTAGCAAAAGAATTGATCAAAGCTTTAGGGGTATATTTTAAAATTGCTTTAGCAATATTTCAGAATATTTCTACCAGGTATATTTGCTTATTCCAATCATTTCAGTTATTCTGTAATTAACAAAACAAGGGAAATGTTTTCAACTTTTTCTTTCTATAGATATGTGTCTCAGAAGAGGATATTTTAGTGTTACTAGTTAACTTTAGATAAAAGGTAAATATTACCTAAGTTCATTTGCATATTGGATCCTGTGTCTGAAAAGAATTATTGACTGCAAACATTCCAAGTATGATGAAGTATATTTAGGGTGTCAGAGTAATGATTTACAACTATGTTTGCCCAGATACAGCACTGAAGAAAACATTGGGCTAATATCAGAAGCAACTAATTTTATTGCTGTGGACTGCTCAGTAGACATGTCTTTATTCAGCTGAGAAAAGTGATTATCTCAGTTCTTCTTTTAAGACGATATTTAAATTGGACCCAGATAAAAACTTTAAGGTGGCTTTATTTCACTGAAGATCAACACATTCTCATTTCTTAATTAAAAAAATAACATAAAAAATATTGGCTCCTGGGTGCTCCTCTTCCTAGACAGTTTTACCTGTGCCTCCCCACTCCCATTTATATATACATACACATTTATGTATAACCATTTACTTTGTTCCTGCTGTTCTCTTTCATTTAAATTGTTTATTCATCCTCCCTTCATCTTTCCCTTGTATTCTCCTTGCTGGTTCAGAAATGAATTCCTCTTTCTGCAGAAGCTCAGCAGGAACTGTATTAATGCAGCTGGAACACCACTACTGTGGTATCAGGATGCTGGGGTGACCTCTGTATTTGAAAAATAGAAGAATTGAAAAGTATCCAGCAGCTAAAATTCAGGAGGAAAAAAAATCTTGATGTTGTCTTGTTCATTTTTACCAAGGAGGTGTTTGCCACATCTCCAAGGTATCCTGTGAAAGAAAAATCATGATTAAAAAAAAACTTCAAATGAAGATGAAACAGGCAACAAAGCTGAGTCTGGGATATGTATTAATACTTTCAGGTTGCAACTCATAAGAAACCCTGGAATATTGAGGTGCCTGATTGATATGGACAGAAATACAACATTGCCCCTACCCCATTCACTTAAACTGTATTATTTCCAGGAATGAGAACCACCTCAAAAATTTATCTTCCAAAGATAAAAATGGTTTGTGTTTCTAGCTATCTTTTATCAATGTCAGGCTGTGATGGTTGGCTATTGCGTGGGTATCCTTGTTACTGAGTCCAACACAACTTAGTCAGGACTGACAAGATGTCCATTTCTCTCCTGCTGGGTCACTTGCTTGCTAACAATATTTTTTCCCCATGAATAACATTCAATGAAATATCTGATATTTAAAAATAAGATGCTTACCCTTGCAATTGTTATTAAATTCTTTTCCTGGCCAATAATACATAGGCTTTGATCTAAAGTTCTACCACGGCTAGAAGGACTTGTCTGATTACGATAATGTGCACTGCTCTTTTTGCTATTCCTATAGGGAAAATAAACCCCACATTAGTTCCATATTAGTACCTGACTTGGAGAAGTTAAAAAGCACCAGAAAAAGGTTAAACAGAGTCAAGTACACATAAGAGAGCAGGGGTTATTAGTGTTCAGGGAGCCATTAAAAAATTCTGCTTATACAGAAGAATTTATTGGTGCTCCTGCTTCTGGCCGCTTTATGCATTTTAATAAAGAGGGTGTGTGTGTGTGTGAGAGAGAGAGAGAGAGAGAGTGTGCGTACGTGTGCACTTGGATGCATTTTGTGGCAATGATTGAACAAGGACTTTAGCTAGTCTGTTGCTAATTTTATCTTTGTTTTCCTTATTTCCCCCAAGTCTCTCTCTTTAACTTTTGGCTTCTGAAAGTTCTGAAAGTCACTGTTACATTTTTATTAAGGCAATGCATGAAGAATATGCCTGTTGATTCTATGGATGTTTATTTTTCTGATACATGTATTTGGGAAGGCTTTTTGATTTAGCTAGATGTTTGAAGACAATTATCTAGAGAAAAAAACTACATTTGCAATTATATGAAACAAAGAGTTTATGAAATTCTATATTTTTTGGTGCTTTGAAACAAAAATGCAGTTTATTAAGATACATGGATCATAACTTAAAGTAGTGTGAGCATACACATTTTACTATTCTTTCTACATTCTCATTGAAATGATCAAAGGAATATAAAACTAGAGAAAAGGCAGGCTAATCCTGGAAATTAGAATAGAATGTTACCAACACTTAGGAGCTTGGAGAGATATTTGCAAATATTCTATGGACAAGATTGAACTGTGAGGAGAGCCAAAAGATGGTTAGGCTAAAAATCAACATAAAAGCATGAGTAGATAATTATCATCTATGTAAGTCTATTCATGCTACCAAAATGAAAACTTTGAACATGACAGAGACAAGTTATTTGAAATTATATTGACTGAGAATTTTGGACTTTAGACAAATAAACATCTTGCTTTTACTCCATCAAAAAAAAAAAAAAAAAGAAATGTCTTTTTTCTAAGAACAGACACTGAGGCAGACCCAGTTGTAGGCTTGATGAATCTGGGTACTAAGAGAAGAGTAGTCTTTGTGAATGGAGGAAGAAGACAAATACTGGTTTGAACATATGCACCAGATAGAACACTGCACAGCACTTACTCCTGACTTATACCTTGGACATATAACAGGATCAGTTATGTAGAGCTTGATTTTACAGCTAACCTCTACACTTTTTTTTTTAATGTTTCTTTTAATGTTTTTTCACTGTAGTTAGCGAACACACTTTGTATGACTTGAATTGTCTTATATTTATCAAGATTTGTTTTATGCTGCGAGATATGGTCTGTCTTGGTGAACGTTCTGTGTTCACTTAGGAAGAATGTATATTCTGCTCTTGCTGGATAGGGTTAATTAGGATATGTTGGTTGAATATATTGTTCAAGTCTGTATTCTTACTGATTTTCTGTTCTATTATTGAGAGATGGGCATTGAAATCCCTAACTATAATTGCAAGTTTATCTATTACTCCTTGAATTTTTATCAGTTGTTGCTTTATGTACTTTGAAACTTTATTATTAAGGCAAAAAAGTTGAAAAGTATTATTTTGTCTTGGTAAATTGGTCTTTTCTCTGAAATCTAGTAATAGTCTGAAAAATACCATCACTCTTTCTTTTGATTAATGTTAACATGGTGTATCCTTTTACATTCCTTTATTTTTAACCTAAATGTGACTTTGTATTTAAAATGTGTTTTTGTAGGCAGAATGTTAGGTTTTGCTTTTATATCCAGTCTGACAATCTGTGCCTTTTAGTTATGATATTTAGACCATTTACGTTTAATGTGATCATTGATATGGTTTGGCTTAAATCTATCACCTTGCTATTTGTTTATTTATCCTCTTTGGTTTTTTTCTTTTTCTTATTTTTTGATTTAATGGAACTTGTTTTATGATTCCATTTCATTTCCTTTTGATTCATTAGCTATAACACTTTGCTATTTTAGTGCTTATTTTACAGTATACAGTACATAGCTTTAATTTACCATGGTTTACATTCAAGTGACTTTATACCATGTCATGTTTACTATAAAAATCTTACAATGGCATACTTCTTTCTTCTTTCCTGACTTTTGTACTACTATTGTCATATATTTACTTTTATATATGTTACAAATCACATACTGTGTTGTTTTTATTTAAATAGTTATGTTATCTTTTTAAAAGATCTAAATAATGAGAAAAAATCTACACATTTACCTATGTTATTATTTCTGGTTGTCTTAATTCTCTTCTGTAGAGCCATATTTCCATCTGATGTTATTTTCCTTTGTTTACAGAGCTTCTTCCAACATTTCTTTGAATGCAAGTCTGCTGGTAATAAATTTTCCAGCTTCTATATATCTGAAAAAATTTTTATTTGCTTTGTTGTTCAAAAAATATTTTCACTATGTATAGAATTCTAGATCTCCTAAATCAGGAAATTCACTGGGTTCTGCCTCAGTTTTCCTTCCTGGTACTATGGTAGAAACTTTCCAGGCAGTAAGCTTGAGAGGTCTTAGGGCTCATCTTGTTTGTTTTTCACTCTTAGGGATTACTGTTTCCACTGCCTGACATCTAGAGTCCTGAAAACTGTTACTCATATATTTTGATGATTACTTGTTTCTGCCAGCAAGATAAATCTGGCTCCTGTTATTACATCTTGTTTGGGAGGCAAAGTCCCTTTACTTGGATTATAATAAAATTTAAAAAACTTCATGTATTTAGCTCCCTGTGTTTAGTGAAAGTGAGTGTATGAATGTTTAATCATCTTTGAAAATTCTACCATTTATCATCACATAATGTTACTTTTCATTTTATTTAGTACTTAAATTTATCTTTCATCATTTTTTGTTATTAATATTGCTACTCCTGCTTTACTTAAAAATTTTATTGGAGTATACTTGATTTACAATCTTATGTTAGTTTTTGTTGTACTGCAAAGTGAATCATTTATACTACACATTTACCCACTCTTTGCAGATTCCTTTCCCATATAGGCCATTACAAAATATTGAGTAGAGTTCCTTGTGCTGAAGGTCCTTATTATCTATTTTATATATAGTAGTGTGTATATGTCAATCCTAGTCTCCCATTTTATCCTTCCTTTCACTTCCCCTTGGTAGCCGTAAGTTTGTTTTCTATATCCGTGGCTCTATATTTTGCAAGTAATTTGATTTGTACCATTTTTTTTTCAGATTCCACATATAAACAATATCCTATGATATCTTTTTAGGTATGGCTTACTTCACTCAGTATGACAATCTCTAAGTCGATTCATGTTACTGCAAATGGCATTATTTCATTCTTTTCATGACTAATATTCCATTGTATATGTTTACTTTGTTTTATATCTGCTTTGAATCTCTGACCATCTCTTCGTTTGGTTTTCTTGTTTGAAATTTGCATTTTTGGTTGAGATATATAATATTACAAAAAATTGCAAGGCCTATAATACATAATATTATAGATCTCAGTCCTGAGGCCTGTTCCCTGTTGGTAATTACTTTTATTTTATTTTATTTATTTTTATTTTTTTTTAATTAAATTTATTTATTTTTTTAATTACAATACTGTATTTGTTTTGCCATACATTGACACGAATCAGCCATAGGTGAACACAATCGCCCAATGCCGAAGCCCCCTCCCACCTCCCACCCCACATCCTCTACCTGAATCATCCTGTGCATCAGCCCCATGCATCCTGCATCCTACACCAAACATAGATTAGCGCTTCGTTTCTTAAAGGAAAATACACATGCTTCACTGCCATTCTCCCAAACCATCCCACCCTTTCCCTCTCTCTCAGAGTCCAAAAGTCCACTCTATACCTCTGTGTCTCTTGTTGTCTCACATATAGGGTCATCATTACTGTCTTCTAAATTCCATATATATGTGTCAGTATACTGTATCGGTGTTTTTCTTTCTGGCTTACTTCACTCTGTATAATCGGTTCCAATTTCATCCATCTCATTAGAACTGAGTCAAATTTATTCTTTTTAAGGGCTGAGTAGTATTCCATAGTGTATATGAACCACAGCTTTCTTATCCATTCATCGGTAATTACTTTTAAAAAATTTAGTTCTTTTTTTCTTATTTCCTTGCATACTTAAAAGAATACTGTAATGATTCTCACCCCCCCATTTTTAGAGATCACCAATGGACTTCCTATTAATTTCATGAGATTTAGTTTATACCTTCCCTCACTCCCAGTTATATACAGTTTTATTCCTTCAGTCTTCCCATTATAAATATGTCATGTTTGTTTAGATCAATGATCAGAATTTTCTTTATATGAAAGTATATGAATCATATTTTTGTGTTCATTATCTTGTTTAACCTTTTGTTTTTTCTGCATTTCATAATTGTCTTATCTATTTTTACTTTATTATGTTTCTCTAATTCAGTTTCATATTATTTGCCAAATTGAAAAATAAACTAATACTTTATTCTTTATTAATAGTAATCTGAGTGCCAATGCTTTCCTTAGTTGTTTCTTCTGGAACCTTCTATCATTGTGTTACTGATTGTTTTGCAAGTCTATTAGAGTAGTTATCAGCCTGGGACTTCTCTCATCTTCCTGTGAATTCCTATTACCAATCCTTTTTGTTGAATTACTCATTTTCTATATTCTTGGTTTAAGTTCAAAATTTTGTTTGTCACCTCCTCAGGTAGCCTCCTAAGATATGATGCATGGGAGATAAATTTTTTGAGGTCTTCATACCTGAAAATGTCTTTACTCTCTAGTTTGATTAAAATTTGATTAGGTTTACATTTCTAAATTGGAAGTTGTTCTTTCCCTTAGAGTTTTTCAGAGGGACACTAGCTTTTAGAGTTGCAGTTGAGAAATCAAATGTAATTCTCACTTCTTATCCTTTGAACTCAACCTGATTTTTCACTTTAAAAGTTGTTGTTTTTTTTTAAACAGATACTGTGCCCCTGAGGGGTTCTCCTTAGATTCATTGTATTGGGCACCAGCTGAGCTTTTTAAATCTAGAAACTTGTGTCCTTTAGTTATGGACCTTTAAATACTGCTGCTTGATAATTTCCCTCTCTCCTTTTTTCTTTTGGAGTTTTCATTCAGAATTTACTATAGGCAGGTACTTTTCCAGTGGCTTCACATGTACTAAATTGAAATAGGTTTTACTAGCATATTCATTTTTCAGATGAAGAAACTGAGCTCAGAGAGGTTAAAAATTTGTCTCAAGTTACACAGGTGATACACAGGGCTTCAAATCTTGACTGCAGGTGGTAATATAAACTTCAATTCTTTCTTATGCATACACTCAAGTGTCCCAAACTCCAGTCTTTAGAGTCACTGGGTGCCTTACCTGAAGTTGTACAGCTAAAGTTAGCTTACTTGGTTCCTGGCCTAGATTTAGCTTTCTCTCATCAGCCAAGGCTACTAGTCTGACAAATTTCCAGGTTCAAATACCTGGTAATATCTTTTTCTTAATCATTGCCTTTTAATTCTCTTTGTCAGTATGTCGATATACTTTTTATTTCTTTTAATTGCTTTCATGGGTTTCAGGAGAGATGAGATAAATATTTTATTTACTTTCTTTAATAAGAATTTCCATCCACTTATTTTCAGTTTTCTGTTAATTTTATATTACATATCACATGACAAAGTTTGTTTTTGATGCATTCTGACAGTGTCTTTTCTCTTAAGGTAACATTGGGTTAACTTGATTGTATTCCTTATATTTTTATTTATATTATTTACTTTTTATTTTACTTAGAATTTTGGTGAGAATTAAGTAGCTTAATATGTAAAATTCATGTAGAATAGTGTGTGATACATAATCACTAGAAACATCAACTATCCCTCATGCAGTGCTGGTGGGGCTGTATAATGGTGCAACTGCTTTGGAAAACAGTACCAGAAAAAGTTGAATAGAGTTGCCATATAACCAAGCAATTCTACTCCTAGGTATATATCTATGAGAACTGTTTCTATGTTCACACAAAAATCTGAACATGAATGTTCATAGGAACATTGTCCATAATATCTAAAATAATGGAATCAGCTCAATTGTCTATTAACTAATGAATGGATAAACAAAATGTGGTGAGACTATAAAATGGAATATCATTCAGCCACAAAAAGAATGAAGTACTAATACATGCTATAATGTGAATGAACCTGGAAAATATTTTGTTAATTGAAAGCAACCAATTAACAAAAGGCCAAGTATTATATGATTTCTTTTATAGGAATTGTCCAGAATAGGCAAATTCATAGCCGTCAGGGGCTTAGCAGGAATGGGGATGTTTGCTAATGGATGTGGGTTTTTTTGAGGGGGATGATAAAAATGTTCTGAAATTAGATATTGATGATAGTTGTACAACCTTGTGAATTACTGAAAACTACCCAATTATATGTTTTATTTAAAAAAATTTATTGGAGTATAGTTGATTTACAATGTTGTGTTAGTTTCTGCTATATAGCACAATGAATCACTTATACACACACACGCACACACATATATACTCAATTATTTTTAGATTATTTTCCCATATAGGTCATTAGAGTATTGAGAAGAGTTACCTGTGCTATACAATGAATTGTATATTTTTAAAGGGTAAATTTCATATTATGTAAATTGTATCTCAATTTTAAAAACTCAGAGAAAGTTATGTTCATTGATTGGAGAACTCCAAAGAAACTGCTGTCAGTCTTCCATAAAGCTATAGAGTAAACATAATTCTAATAAATTTTCTGGATTTTATTTGTGGAAAGTGACAAGCTGGTTCTAAAATACATGTAGATACATAATGGGCTAGAAGTAGCCAAAGCAACATCAAAGAATGGCAAACTTGTGGGTTTTACAAAAACATCCAGAATATAATCTAGAAATATGTCATTGCTATAATAAAGACTATATGGCCCATATATATTTAGAGTTTATATTTAATTATTCCTAAAACAGACTTATGGAATGGAGTCAAGAAGCAGGAGTTTCAACAAGTTCTTAATTTCCTATGAATGATGTGTGTCCAGCTTAATAAATGCTCAGTAAATCTCAGTTCCAGAATCCTTAAACGGTACAGTGAGCCATGTTTTCAGCAGTGGTTTTCCATGGAGAAGCTCAAGACAGATAATACCAAAGGATGGGTAGCAGGTTTTGGTCAGTATTTTTATGCAACACATTAAAGATAAAGAGGAAGACAGTTATAAATGGCATTATCTTGGTATCTCTGTAGGATGTTAGACCAGTTCTTTACATTGAAATGTTTCTGAATTAATACTGTTTCAGACTGCATTTCTGCCTTATACATATATTTTCAAACTAACTTAAACATGCTCCAACATGTTTTACTGTCTTTCTCAAAGACTAAGTAAAAGAAAAATGTCCATGAACAAAAGTATATCTTGGTGTTGGATCTCAGCAGTTCAGGATTATGACATCTATCTATAATCTACCCCAAAAAAGAAAAGCCAAAATGTACATATTAGCAAATGGAGTTTTTGCTTGTAGGTGGACATCATTATTAACAGCCCCACACAATTAACAAACTTGACCTAATGGGCATATTTAAAACAGTCTACCTGACAACTGCAGAATATATATCTTTTCAAACACACATGGAATATTTATGCAAATTAACCTTATTCTGGGCCTTAAAGCAATTTATGACTTATTTTAAGGCATTCAGATAATATAGTCTGCATTCTCTTATCTCAATGAAACATTTAAAAAAAAAACAAAACTAGAAGAATCCCGTATGTATTTGTCAATATTTAAGAAGGAATAAAAGACCACTTTGGGTTTTTCAAACAGATGATATAGAAAATTTGTTGCAAAGGTTTTGGAAGAGCTAGGAGAACAAAATGAAAAATATGGTTACATAGAACTGATGGTGGCTGTTCTTCTGGGATGCCACTGTTGTACCTTTGTTGCTGCTGCCATCACTGCCAGAGGCACAGCCAAAAGCTCTGTTAGAGGCCAAGTAAGAGTGGCTTCTTTCTCTCTTCTGCTTTCTAGTCTCTTATTAGTGCCTCCCACTAAAAGAACCAACAGGAAGACAGCTAGGGAAGGACTCTGGAAAATGTAATTGCAAGTTCCTAGCTCTGGCATTATAGGGGAAAAACTGAAGAGCAAATGGAGGACAACTGATACTATACAGAATGCATGCATGCTAAGTCTCTTCAGTGTATCCTACTGTTTGTGATCTTATAGACCATAGCCTGCCAGGCTCCTCTGCCCATGGGATTCCCCAGGCAAGAATACTGGACCACTCCTTTAGGTATATGTACTCAGCACCCATATGTACTCTCACCTTTAAGCCTATGCAAGTAAAATAAATGTGTAACATTATGCTTCTGCCTAACAGGTTGAAACTATTTCCTGTACAAACAAAATGGAAGATACAGAATTCTGTCACTGAATTTATCACTAGATGATATTAATTACCCTTCTAATTTAGTAACAGTCCCACTTAGATATCCTGTAACCTAAAGACTATGGTTTTAGTCACTTCCAACATAAAATACAATGACAGGGGAAAGGGAAAAGGGAGAAAGATTAAAAGATAGAGTTATGCAGATAATAAGCAAACAAAAACATGCTTGCCTGCTATAATGCAATTAACACAGAAATCAATAATAAAGTTGGAAAAAGTATGTTAGAAGGTCAGAAAAGAGCTTCTGAACAATTAGAGTCAATGAAGAAGCCATCATGAGAATTAGAAAGCACTTAGAACTGTCAAAACTGAAATGCAGCTAAAGCAGATCTCAGAGGAAATTTTATGGCATTACATGCTGTTATAAAAGAGATAAGCAAAAATTCAGTAAGATTCTATATTAATTAAATGCAAATAAAGTAGGAAGAAGGTAATATGCATAAAAGCAGAATTCAATACAATAGAAATCAAGGTATTAATGAAGAAGATCTATAAAACTAAGTTATCTGCAAAGATTATATGAATGAAAAATGCCTAGTGAGACTAATTAATAAAAAGTCATTATTGGGATTGAAAAATAAAATTTAAGTATAGATATTCTGGATGTTATAATGATAACTGCAGGCTGAAATAATAAACATTCAGGCTATAACTTTGAAAGTTGATGAAAATGGGCAAAATCTTGGAAAATTTACCAAAAACAGACTCAAGAATAGACAGGAAACCCAAACAATAAAAAAATGTGTAATTAGTAATAAAAAACGCTCCCACAAAGAAAACTCTAATTCCAGCAAAATCTGCAAACATTTAAGGAAAAATAAGTAGCATATGCTATTCCAGAACATAGAAAAAAAGATTAGCATATTCTTGATATCAACACTTGACATAGATAATATAAGAAACATAGAACAGTATTATCATGAAAATATGTTTTAAAAAACCCTGCCAACAAAATACTGGCAAATCAAAACCTGTGATATATATAAAGGATAAAGACTCGAGACTGAGCAGTGTTTGACTTAGGACTACTAGGTTGGTTTAATTTTAGAATATTAGTGTTATTTACTATGTTATTAGATTAAAAGAAAAATCAAACTATCACCTCAATAGACACATACAAGCGATTTGAAATTTACTGTGAAGTTAGGAAATATTTTTAACAACTTGAGACCAGTAGGGAAATCCCTTAAATTGGTCAGTTCAGTTCAGTTCAGCTCAGTTGTGTCCGACTCCTTGCAGTCGTGTCCGACCCCAAAAACCGCAGCACGCCAGGCCTCCCTGTCCATCATCAACTCCCGGAGTCCATCCAGACCCATGTCCAACGAATTGATGACGCCATCCAACCATCTCATCCTCTGTTGTCCTCTTCTCCTCCTGCCCTCAATCCTTCCCAGCATCAGGGTCTTTTCCAATGAGTCAACTCCTCATATCAGGTGGCCAAAGTATTGGAGCTTCAGCCTCAACATCAGTCCCTCGAATGAACACCCAGGACTGATGTCCTTTAGGATGGACTGGTTGGATCTCCTTGCAGTCCAAGGGACTCTCAAGAGTCTTCTCCAACACCACAGTTGAAAAGCATCAATTCTAAAGTGCTCAGCCTTCTTTATAGTTCAACTCTCACATCCATACATGACCACTGGAAAAACCATAGGCTTGACTAGACAGAACTTTGTTGGCAAAGTAATGTCTCTGCTTTTGAATATGCTATCTAGGTTGGTCATAACTTTCTTTCCAAGGAGTAAGTGTCTTTTAATTTCATTGCAGTTGCCATCTGCCGTAATTTTGGAGTCCAGAAAAAGTCAGCCACTGTGTCCACTGTTTCCCCATCTATACCATGAAGTGATGGGACCGGATGCCATGACCTTAGTTTTCTGAATGTTGAGTTTTAAGCCAACTTTTTCACTCCCCTCTTTCACTTTAATCAAGAAGCTTTTTATTCCTCTTCACTTTCTGCCATAAGGGTGGTGTCATCTGCATATCTGAGGTTATAGATATTTCTCCTGGCAATCTTGATTCCAGCTTGTGTTTCTTCCAGCCTAGTGTTTCTCATGATGTACTCTGCATATAAGTTAATTAAGCAGGGTGACAATATACAGCCTTGATGGACTCCTTTTCCTATTTGGAACCAGTCTGTTATTCCACGTCCAGTTCTAACTATTGCTTCCTGACATGCATACAGGTTTCTCAAGAGGCAGGTCAGGTGGTCTGGTATTTTCATCTCTTTCAGAATTTTCCACAGTTTATTGTGATCCACACAGTCAAAGGCTTTGGCATAGTCAATAAAGCAGAAATAGATGTTTTTCTGGAACTCTTCTTGCTTTTTCCATGATCCAGCAGATGTTTGCAATTTGATCTCTGGTTCCTCTGCTTTTTCTAAAACCAGCTTGAACATCTGGAAGTTCATGGTTTATGTATTGCTGAAGCCTGGCTTGGAGAATTTTGAACATTACTTTATTAGTGTGTGAGATGAGTGCAATTTTGCGATAGTTTGAGCATTCTTTGGCATTGCCTTTCTTTGGGATTGGAATGAAAACTGACCTTTTCCAGTCCCGTGGCCACTGCTGAGTTTTCCAGATTTGCTGGCATATTGTGTGTAGCACTTTCACACCATTATCTTTCAAGATTTGAAATAGCTCAACTGGATTTCCATCACCTCCACTAGCTCTGTTCGTAGTGATGCTTCCTAAGGCCCACTTGACTTCACATTCCAGGATGTCTGGCTCTAGGTGAGTGATCACACCATTGTGATTATCTGGGTCGTGAAGATGTTTTTTGTACAGTTAGGGTTTCTGGAAAAAAAAGTAATTGGCATACTTATTGGTGAGACTTTGACACCTTATATATGAGATTACCAAAGGATGAGAATGTCCCTTTAGCTATTAATACTTTCATTTGGTAGTTTAAAGAAAATTTTGAAGAACACCATGAAGAATAAAAAGTAAAAAGTATTAGAACTGGATAGGAGAAAAAAAACTCACTATTGACAGATGATATAGTTGCATAGAAAATGCAAAGAAAGCCACAGATAATTTATTACAATTAATGAGTTTAGAAAAGTATAATTGAATATAAAAATCAATTTACAAGAATCAATTGCATTTCTACAGGCCAGTAACATTTAGCAAATGAATAGAAAAGATGTTTATAATATTACAAAGATGTGAACACCAAGGAATAAATATAACAAAGAAGATGAATGAGCTTTATGGAAAAATTATAAAGTTTTATTGAAGGATATTAAAGAGGACATAGCATGGCAGCCCACTCCAATATTCTTGCCTGGAGAAGCCTATGGATAGAAGACCCTGGCAGGCTACAGTTCATGGGTTGCAGAGTCGGACACAACTGAGTGACCAAAAACACGCATACACAGAACCAAGCTTATGAATCGGAGAGTTCAATTTTGTAAAGCTGTCAATTGTTCTGTTACTGATTTAGATTCAATGCAGTTCTGCCTAGGATCCACACAGGATTTATTTTTCTTTTGTGAAATTTGGTAAACCTCTTATATGATAATGCAAGGGACCGAGAATAACCATAATACTTTTAAAGACAAATATAAAAGTTCAGGAAATTGCCTGGCCAGATCAGAATGTATAAAGCTCTAATAATTGATACACTTTGGTGTTATAGGGACAGAGCTATAGGAGAGCATGAAGGAGCCCAGATAGAAGACATCCACACAAAGAATGATGTTTGATGCATGACAGATGTTATAAATTCAGATCAGTGGAGAGTCAATGGTGATGGGACATCTGGCTATGTATATAGGAAAAAAAAATGTACTCCTACCTCACACTACACATGGAAGCCACTGTCAGACTTAACACCTAATGAGTTTTTAAGTTATAGTTTTTTAAACAAGAAAGCTTTTAGAAGCTAATACAGAAGATTATTTTCATGACCTTGATGAAAGGAGAGATTTCTTAAATATGAAACACAAACTTGAACCATAAAGGAAAATGTGTTTGAGTTTGTATATTGAAATTGAGAATTCATCAAAAGCTAGCCAGAAGAGAGTAAAATATTAGTAAACAAAGAGTTCTGTAAATATGTAAAAGGTATTTATAACATATGATCTAACACTGGACTAATAACCAGGGAATACAGTGAGCTCCTCTGTGGCTGGAGCTGACTTCCCAGACTTTTGGCCCTGGGGCTTCTGGCTAGTATCTGCAAATGAAGGCCCGAGAGGAAGCTGAGGAGGACCGAGATGAAGTATCTCCTTTCCTTTCCTTTCTTGTTCCTGCCACTGTGGCTCCAGTCCCAGCATACAGTTGACTCCAGCTTCCAGCTTCTTTCATCACATCCAGCTATTACTGCCGTTCAGCTATGTGAGAGGGACCCTGTTCTCTAGAGAGCCCCACCTTGAGCTCCTTCTGCCTGCATTTCTGCCTGTGAAGCAAGGAGTCTGCAGGGCCAAAGTGATGTGACTGCGTGGTGTCTGTTGCCTGCCTGCTCCAGGAGGGGTAACATAGAACCCTGACATTCCCTGTGCAAAACACTCAGAGTCCCTCCTTCCAAGGGTGGACCATGCCCATTGGAGTGAGCACACTTCGGCTTAGGGATGGCCAATTTGTATATGATTGTGTGCATATACAAGTGACTGGAACTTGCAAGGATGTGCTTGGGAGATCACATGTATGTACCTGAGGCCCCTGAGAGAGTAGGATATGCTGGATGAGAGGGAGTAGCTCGTGGTCTGGGGCTCTGAGCCTAGAGTATGGTCAAGTGCTGCCACAGACTAGCCAGAAGCTTTGAGAAGTTGAGACGTTTCAGACAATGCTTTTCAAACTGGGGTGAAAATACAGTTTTTCTTTCTTAATTTTAAACTTCAGATTTATCAGAAACTAATAATTTTGTTAAATACAATAAATACAAATTGCAAGAAAAATAAAATTTTAAAAAGTGTACAACCAATATAACATGACTATCAGATATAGATTGCTCTAAAAATTTCTAAGCACTCTCAGTTTCTATACTTACTTGGCATGGACCAATAACAAATAATTTTCATCCTGGTATTGTAGGCCATACTTGGTACTAGTCACCTAAGTTAATTCCTGCCCTCCCACACCGCCCTGGACATTGTGAATATATATCTGTTAAAGCATGACGATAGCACATAATTTAACTATTTAAATGTAGACAACATTTATTGAGTCCCTACTATGTGCCAGGCATTGTTCCACGTGCTGGGAGGGGGGACCTAATGGAGCTTACAATCTAGTTGGGACAGCACATAGAGAACAAAGAACATATTAAATAAATGCAGTGTCAAAGTGGTGGAAAATAAAAGGAAAGCATGGAAAATGAATCAGGAATTTCTGGAAGTGGGGTAGAGTGTGTGTATAATTGCAAATTTAAATAGAGAGGTCACACAGACTTATCTGACCTGAGAATGTGACAGTAGAGGACTTGAAGATGGTAAGGTGTGAGCCACAGGAGGTAGACATGGAGGAATCCCTCAGGCTATAATGAGGAGGCACAGGTAGAGGGGCATTCCTTGAGAGGAGGTAGAGAGGAGTGAAGTTAAATCAGAGAGGTAACTGTGTGCTCAGATTGTGGAGAGTCTCACTGGCATTATTGCTCTTACTGAGTTGAGCAACCACTGTGGGGTTCAGAGCGGAGTCAGTGTCCCAGTGTCTCATCGTATAAAATTGACTTACATTTAATAGGATTGCTTTGGCTGCCACATAGGGAATAGACTTGGAGAATGGACCATATTGAGTAAAAGAAGCTTGTCACTGAAAGTATACACACTCAGGTAGTAAAACTATAAAGAAAGCCAAAGGAAGAGCAAAATAAGCATTCAGTTCAGTTCAAGTCGCTCCAGTTGTGTCTGACTCTTTGTGACCCCAGGGACTGCAGGACGCCAGACTTCCCTGTCCATCACCAACTCCTGGAGCTTGCTCAAACTCATGTCCATTGAGTTTGTGATGCCATCCAACCATCTCATCCACTGTCATCCCCTTCTCCTCCTGCCCTCAATCCTTCCCAGCATCAGGGTCTTTTCCAATGAGTCAGCTCCTCGCATCAGGTGGCCAAAGTATTGGAGCTTCAGTCTCAACATCAGTCCCTCCAATGAAACCAGGACTGATCTTTAGGATTGACTGGTTTGATCTCCTTGCAGTCCAAGGAACTCTCAAATGTCTTCTCCAACTCCATAGTTCAAAAGCATCAATTCTTCGGTGCTCAGCTTTCCTTATGGTCCAACTTTCACATCCATATTACTGGAAAAACCATAGCTGTGACTAGATGGACCTATATAAGCATTAGGGTACAGATTACTTTTGGGAGAGAGCAGATGATGTGATGGGGGAAGGGTACTAAGTGGCCATGTTCTCTTTCTTCATCTGGGTGGGATTTTTAGTGGTAGTCACTTTATTAACACTTTAACTTTTAAGCATATATTTTAGACATATATTTCATACATACAAGTAACAATAAGAGAGAGACCACAGAAAAAGAACCTTTCTCTTAGTAATAACCTGAACTGTTTTGCCCTTCAATTATACAACAGGTTACTGTTTTTCTAGATTAACAGTTTAAGTTGTGCTTGAATACTCTCTGGGGAATGAAAAGAATATTGATGCATTATTTGGGTGTGTGTTGTCCCTGACTTGTAGATATCAACTTTTGACTATTAAAATAACACAGTAAAACGGAGAATTGGATGTCAGCCAATATGTTTATAGGCTAGACACCTCCAATTTGGATAAACATGCTTATCAGTTGGTATTTTTTGAGCTGCTACATGTGCAAAGAAATTTGGTAGTACAAAAGAATATTTAATCTAGTTAGCAAGATGAGATCAATATAACGATTAATTGCCCAAGACATTGTATTATTAATTGCTAAATTGTGTGGTACCAGATAAAAATATGCTGATAGTATCATGTGAAAATTCTAGCCATAACAACAGATACAGTGCATACCTTTATTTTAGAATGAAGAACCTGAGTACAGAATTTTATTGTCAGTTTTATTATCATATTAACAGAAAGATTATGGAAAGTAATTTGCTATTGTGTGTCTATATGAATGTTAGTTATCTTTGATGTTTAATAATTTCACACATACTTCAGCCAATATGCTCAGTTTTCTTTTCATAATTCATCTGCCCAGAGTATTTCCATGTTTCTCTTTCCATATTAGAAAGGTGCAAATAGTCCTAGGAAATTGGACCACTCTTGCTGCCTTTGTCTTTCACATATTCTTTAGTGTGAATGAGATTACTAAGTATTTTAGCTTAAAACATCCCCTGCTGGGCTGTATACAGTATAAGTAATCAAGAGATAATGAATACTATAACTTCAGGAATTTTTAATTTCTTCTGGCTAATTATTTCAATAAGACCTTGAAAACAAACTGGTAATTGGGAATTACCTTAATTAAGCAAATTAAAGAAAGTATTTAAAGTCACTTTTGGGGAAGATTTTATGTTTAGTAGTGCTTTGCTGTGTTTTAATTTATTGATGAAATATATTAACATAGCTTAATATCTTTATGAGCTACTATATTATATATTGTGAAGTTAATATATTTGTTGTCAAGTGTTGATAATTTTCCTTTGGAGCTCTGGAAAGAAAAACTATTTTAAAGTTTTGCAGTCAAATGGACTCTCACTTCAGGTGTCCACCACTGTCAAGAGCCAAGAACAAAATTAGTTATGTTGAATGCTTGACATGGCTGTACTTCTCATAAATACATGTGGAGAAACAAAATAGTTGTCTTTTTGCTGTGCTTTCATGTGTGGCTAGAGTCTAAAATAAATGGTATATTTCAAATAAACTGTTGAAAAGTCTGACTGTACTGTAATGGTGATTCAGTTCTTTT
This sequence comes from Nanger dama, assembly GCA_917880005.1. Lineage (NCBI taxonomy): Eukaryota > Metazoa > Chordata > Mammalia > Artiodactyla > Bovidae > Nanger > Nanger dama. Next base: position 36,747,855 of record CAKJTW010000012.1, read on the forward strand.
TTTAATGTACGGATTTGCCTTAAAGTATTTTGTCCCTGGAAACATTTGCATACCATATAGTTTCAGGGATTTAGTAGAAATTTGCTTTTCTTTGCTAAATTCTATCCTAATTCCAGTCACTTATTCTCCCAAGCTGTGTTAATATTGAGAATTATCTGGAGGAAAGGTGGGAATGAGGAAAGTGTGGCCTCAGAGGTATGTGTTTATCTTTTGCTTTATTTTATTTGACATTGTTTTGGCCTTAAGCAAAGAGGAAATTTGCTTTTGTGATTCACTTGCTTATATAAAGGAAAAGAACTGCCTGCCCTTTTTTTTTAAAAAAAAAAAAGAGAGAGAGAGACATCTTTAATAATTCTGTTTTAGGATTTCTTCAAGGTATGACATATATCCTAGATTAAAGGCATTCGTGTAGTCAGCAGGAATCTAGCCTCAGTTCATATTAATGCCTGTAAGAGTCGATTCTGTGCCAACACTATTTCTAGGGATGAAATTAACAGCAAGGTGCAACAGTTCATTGATGTCAGAATAATAACTTATCATCTGAATGTCAGGAGTTGGTAGAGCCTTATTTGCCTGGGGATTTTAAATGTCCTGAAAGGTCTGAGAAACTTGGGTAAGTCTATATTTGACTTTGTTCCTTACCCCCGGGTTGTTTTCACTGGGAAATTTGAGCTTCAAGTTCTGTTCTGTGTTTAAGTGGGTGTTCCTTGTAGTGTACTGAAGTGACTAGCGACTGTATTGGAGGTATGTGGGTGGGAAGATAGTTGAAGAAGACTATAGCCTGCCCTGAGGTAAAGATGTCTGGATAGATGGAAACTCAGTGAGAATGGAGGGTTCTTTGGCACCCTTCCAAAGGCTCTCCTTCTAGTTTTAAGCTCCCTGAGGTATTTGGAAGGTGGGCAGTATTAAAATTGACATATTAAATACTTCCCATTCTGTAATGATTCCTGAGTTTTTGATTTATATTAACCAGGCCTGGTTAATATTTTTTTCCCATACACAGACTGAGTTCCTTAATAATCTCCTTGAGGTCAAGGATAGTGTCACTTTTACTATATGTCTCTAGGGTACTCAATAATATTTGCAGAATATAAGACCAAACCAGAATGCTCATTTGGATTAAGGTAATGCTTTCTTTTCCATTTTAATGTAACTACTACTGAAATAATTATCCCCATCTCTCTTCATTATTTAAACAAAACATATTTATTGAGTGCTTGTGTTAGATTTTCACAAATAATACCTTTACTGTTGGCCACACTGTATTAATAATCTCAACTGGGAAGAGTTTCATGTTTGAAGAAGTGGGATTCTTCTTAGACCCATTCCCTGCCTTTCTCTTGCTGTTCTGTTTGTAATGGGTCCAACACCTTGAGTCTGTTCCTTAGGTTTGCTTGCTAACTGGTTTCCAGTTAGGTTTGGCCAACAGCAAGAGAATGGTGGGCAGGCTGAAGGGAGAAGCCAGGGCATGTCTCCATGGGCATGTCCTCCTGTCTCCTTCTGCTTCAGGTTGAGTTCCTGACAGTAGCAATGTCTCTGTTCTTGTTCTTGCTCCCACCCCATATGCCCTCCTGCAGTGGCTTCAGTTTCTGCTGGGGGGCTCTGGTAAAGCACCTCCACCCTTTGTCCCATTGGCTTAGAGATTGATAGTGGCTCCTTTCTCTCCTTTCTTTCCTTTCTTTTTTTCATTATTTGCTTCTGACCGAAATATAATTCAGATACCATAGAATTCAGCCTTTCAAAATGTATAATTCTTCGATTTTTAGTATATTTACAGACTTGTGTGAATATCACCAGTTATTGAATTCTTGAACATTTTCATCATCCCAGAAAGAAACTTTGTACCCCTTAGCAGTCACTTCCAATTCTCCTCTACTTACAACCCCTGGCAAACAAGAATTTACTTCTTGTCTCGATAGGTTTGCCTGTTCTGCATGTTTAGTATGGAACCATACAACATGTGGCCTTTTGTGACTGAATTCTTTCAGTTAGCATAATGTTCATCCACATTGTAGTATATATCAGTACTTCAGTTTCATGGCTCAATGATATTCCCATTGTATGGATATACCACATTTCACTTATCTATCCATTCATCAACTGATGAACATTTAGTTGTTTGCATTTTTCGGGCTATTATAAATAATGCCGCTATGAAGTTTCATTTGTAAGTTTTTGTGTGAACTTATGTTTTCAAGTCTCAGACTGAAATTCTCAGTTCTCTTAAGCCGAAAGAGAGAGACCTAGAAGTAGAATAACTTGAATCATAAGGTAACTCTACATTGAAACTTCAACAAACTGGACAGTAGTTTCTTTGTACTGCAGATCTCTGCATTACTGTTCTCTTTTTGGCCATTTGGCTTTTCCAGCCCCTTTATTACTAGTTTATTTTTTAAAAAAAGATTTAAAATTTTAATTGAAGGATAATTGCTTTACAGAATTTTGTGGTTTTCTGTCATACATCAACAAGAATCAGCCATAGGTATCTCTATGTCCCCTCCCTCCCAAACCTCCCTCTCATCACCCTCCTCATTTCACCCTTATTTTTCTCTGTTAAAACAGACAATTCTGGTGTAAACTTTGTCTCCTTGACTGAACCTGACTGAGATGGTTTCACAAAAGTCACGGTTATTTATCCTCTTAACTTTCTTCTCTTTTGCATAACTGAGAAACCAGTTATGACAAAATAGAAGAAACCACAAAGTTGTTAGCGCTATCAGGGAAGAAGTTATCTGGTTAATTAGATTTTGCAACTTTATTTGGTAATTTGCTACTGTCACCAACTTTGAGTACAAGTACTTTATTTGGAGAGCAATTCCAGAACCCTTCAAGAGAGTAGGGAAGTAAAACAGGAGGGAAGAAGCCAGTAAAAGATGCCTTGATGAGCAGGTGACTGTTGAGGTCAACTGGGGCTCAGTTCTGCTGAGGACCTTAGAGAAACTATAGTACATGTCCCAGAATTGTCTAACCTGAAGGGTGTGGAAACTGAGGGATCTCTTCACTGTATTTTGTCATTGCCTGATGGCTGCTCCCCTGGGAACTAATTCCCCAAGCACTTCAGGCATAGTCCTGTGGACAGAGAAAGACTGAAGATAGGGTCTCGGATGCTGGCAGGAAGCATTGCTAGAATGTTGACAGAAGTTGGGAGATTTATAAACTCCTCTAGGGTAGAGATCTTGCATTTGTATCTTTAAATTTCACTTGTGAATAATAAGAATTAGTTGATTTTATGCATGTGTGAAGGAAACTATCCAGGGAAACTTCCTGAAGCTTTTATTTATTTATTGAAGCTGTCATCTTATGTTTATACATTGGAACTTCCCTTTCAGGTATTGGTTGATCTAGAAATTTTGTGTTTTTAGAAAGAACCACAAATTCTCGGTTTGTAGCCAGACCATCAGCTCTACTGTCACATCCTGAAAGAAGCTTCATAGAAATTCATACAAAGTTAAAATTTCCTGGATACTTTTAGCTGTAGAAAATAAAATCTATAAGGGAAAATAAAGTCTTTCACCCCAGGTTTTCATAGACAAAAAGCAGAAGTTTGTGCTTTATGGACTTTGTGATTTAAGAAGTCCTGAGAAATGACAGTATTAAAAAAATTTAAAAAGACTGATTAAAATCAGGAAGGTTTGAGGAGTTTCTTAAAACAATGGACCAATAGAGAGAACTTGTTTAGATCAAGTTTAAAAGGCAGTGATAAAAATGTAAATTAGTAATTGCCTCTGGATCTCTTAACTAGCTGAGTAAATTTAGATGTAATCAATTCTCCTTCCTCAGATTAAAGCTGTGTTTTCATTATGTTGAAAGCAAAGTGATAGGAAAGTGGAGAGCTTTAAAAATTGAGAAATTACATGTAAATGGGTTAAGGCCACTGGCATTTGGGAAGCTTCTTTCCTATTCTTGGATCTAGCCCAGGGATCCCTTGGGGCAGGGCTGGGCCACATCTAAACCATTTTAAAGAATTTGCAATGTCTCTTGGTCATCCAAATGGGTCATAGTGATCACTGTTACATAAGTTATTATAGAACCTTCACTGTCCATGCCTTGATCCCTACGGTCTGGAGCAGGCAGTGGTATTTAATCATATCTGGCATGGTTTGTCTCCCCATTTGGGAAGTGACAGCAATTTATACTTTGCCTTTAGCATCCTCCATTTTCTGTTTCATGCCTTCAACTCCTCTTTCCATAATACTGCTTGTTTTCATTTGGGTAGTGTGAAAGTGAAAGTTGGTCAGACGTGTCCGATTCCTTGCGACCCTATGGACTATACAGTCCATGGAATTCTCCAAGCCAGAATACTGGAGTGGGTAGCCTTTCCTTTCTCCGGAGGATCTTCCCAACCCAGGGATCGAACCCAGATCTCCCACATTGGAGGTGGATTCTTTACCAGCTGAGCCATAGGGGAAGCTCTTTGGGTAGTGTACGCTTCAGCAAACCTTATCACCTCTTGGAATCTAAGATTTACCAGCTACAGATAATAATAGTGGCTACTTCTGAGATGTAAGAGTTAAATGAGAAAATACATTATTGATGGCTCCACAGAATGGTACTGAATAATTGGTAGCAGTTATGATTACATCCAGGCCCCACTTGTTAGGCAAAGGACACTGACTGAAACCACCCACCCTGGCCAGGCTCCATGGTAACCATTTGCATGAGTTGTTTTATGACGGGAGGTCCTGGTAAGGAACACAGAACTATTAAGTCACCACCAACCGCAGAGTTCAGGAAAGGTCAAAGGGAGACACCACATGTCCCAGCACCTCCCAGAATCCTTTTGCATCCATCTTGGCTGAATAGGCATGCACCACCAGGAAGGAATCGAGTCAGAATGATTGGCTATGGACAACCTGCAAACCATAAAACAAGAGACTGCCAGCTATGTGGCAGAGCAATTCTCCTGGGTTCCCCTAACATACTGTTCTCTGCCTGGGCACACTTTCCCAATAAAATTTCTTGCTTTGTCAGCACATGTGTCTCCTCTGACAATTCATTTCTGAGTGCTAGACAAGAGCCCAGTTTCAGTCCCTAGAAGGGTTCCCCCTTCCTGCAACACACTCATCTGTCTATTTTCTTCTTGAGAGACCCCTATTACCTACTGCTTCAGCCTTCCACTCATCCTCTTTTACATCCTTGGGATAGTTTCCCAGAAATTTCTTTATGCCTTGCTTTCTAAGCCCTCTCCTTTTCACCTCTGTATTTTTGTACTTCTTTCCTTCCCTTACCGTCCTTTGCTAAATTTTTTCAGAACAGTGGTCTGTACCTGCCACATTCACTTTGTTTCCTAGTTACCCTGTATCCCTTGTGCCCTGGCTAGACATTTTCTTCCAAATGTGACCCTTTATAAGGTCATTAATAAGCCCCTGCAGGTAACATCCTAAAGCTTTTTAAAATTTGTTTATGCTCCTCCACTTCTTGGCTGTACTTCGCACTGTGCTCACACACTCCTTGAAAATGTCTGTGCTTTTGGCCTCTGGGGCCTTGCTGTCTAGGTCCCCTTCCTAGACACCGCCAGGCCTCTGTGTCCATCACCAACTCCTGGAGTTCACTCAAATTTCTGTCCATCGAGTTGGTGATGCCATCCAGCCACCTCATCCTCTGTCGTCCCCTTCTCCTCCTGCACCCAATCCCTGCCAGCATCAGGGTCTTTTCCAGTGAGTCAACTCTTCACATGAGGTGGCCAAAGTACTGGAGTTTCAGCTACAGCATCAGTCCTTCCAGGATGGATCTCCTTTAGGATGGACCGGTTGGATTTCCTTGCAGTCCAAGGGACTCTTAAGAGTCTTTTCCAGCACCACAGTTCAAAAGCATCAATTCTTTGTTGCTCAGCCTTCTTCACAGTCCAACTCTCACATCCATACATGACCACTGGAAAAACCATAGCCTTGACTAGACGGACTTTAGTCGGCAAAGTAATGTCTCTGCTTTTGAATATACTATCTAGGTTGGTCATAACTTTTCTTCCAAGGAGTAAGCGTCTTTTAATTTGATAGCTGCAATCACCGTCTGCAGTGATTTTGGAGCACCCCAAAATAAAGTCTGACACTCTTTCTACTGTTTCCCCATCTATTTCCCATAAAGTGATGGGACCGGATGCCATGATCTTCATTTTCTGAATGTTGACCTTTAGGCCAACTTTTTCACTCTCCACTTTCACTTTCATCAAGAGGCTTTTTAGTTCCTCTTCACTTTCACATAGTAGTGGTGAATAAATGGTAGGAGTTCATTTACACCCAGGGCCCTTTAGGCTAACTTGTGTGCTCAATAGTACTGAAAGCCTTTTCTGAGAGACCTAGTAATGAAACCTCCTAAAGAACCCATACGAAGAACTTGTCATTGGTATTTGGGCCATTATCAGGAGATACTCAAAAGATTGCTAGAAGATCCTTCTAAAAATTTTCTCAGATTATGAGGTGGAGTGAATGTTATGGAGAATCGTCCATTATTTTTCAGTTATTATCAAATAACATGAAATATACTGAAGTAGAATGAGTTCTAGTGCTCTGATCGGATGGCTTCTGGTGACAAGAGACTGTTGAGCAGAAGTGATTATCATTTTGGTTAGGAACTGATTCTTAGGATGCAACCATATCAGTAAAGAGGTTAAATTTCTTTGGCTTTTTTCAATTTTGTGTACAATAACTCATGATTTTCTATGCTTGAGGGGAGAATTCTCCTACTGATGTGGAACCTCTTCTTATTTTAAACCTAGTGAAAATGAGCCAAAAATTTTTAAGTAGTCACCAACCGTTCTGTTCTCATCACTGAGGAATCTGTTTACATACACACATTTTTACACATCAGTCATATTTATTATTTGCATATTTAATTAAGATATTTTCACTAAAATTTAATATTTTATGGGTAACTTAGTTATAGCAAGAAAGATTTTCATTTAGAATAGTAATAGGATGCTTCCTTTTAAAATAAATGTTTACAAATAAAAAAAAACAACTGACTTACTAACATTTTTAAATACAATGAAGTAAAATAGAAGAGTGGGTGGCTCACAGATATGACAAAAACATAAACCTTACTGCATCTGAACTCCTCGACATGGCCCCTGTACCGGATTCAGCAGTGTTTCCCAAACTAAGTTTCATGACCATCTGGAATATCAGAATGTAACCTTATTTGGAAATAGTCTTTGTGGATAGTTAGCTAAGATGTGGTCATAGTGAATTAGGGAGGCCCTAAATCCAATGACTTCCTTTTAGGAAGACCATGCATAGACACATGGGGGAAGGGTCCCTGACAATAGAGGCAGAAATTGAAATGATGTGGTGCAAGACAAGGAACCCCAAGGATGGCCAGAAGCTAGGAGAGAAACATAAGACAGATTTCCCTCAGAGGCTTCTGAAGGAATTGACCCCATTGACAACTTGATTTTTGACTTTTGGCCTCCAGAACCATGAGACTAGATTTCTGTTATTGATATTTTGAGGCACCTGGTTTGTGGTAACTTGTTAGAGCAACTAGTATGAAACTAATACAGCCTCCCTTCCCAGGTCTGCCTATTATACTCATTCTTAATATTTTCTGAAGATGCATGGTGCTTCTCAGGCTTCTGTTCCAGGCCTTTTCCTCTGATTGGAATGCACTTTATCTTCTTCTTTTTCTTCTCTCGCACCATCTGTTTGTAGACCCTGCTCAAATTTACTGCCTCAGAATCCTTTCCTCCTCTGCTCTCCTACTTCATCTGTGCACAGTCCATCCATAGTTTGTTCTGTGTCTCCATTTCTAGTAACCCATGTTCTTCTTGGGTGCTGGGGCAGTTTTATCTTTATACGTTTCCTACTTTGGCTATGATGGGCACTTAATTGACTTCCGTTAAATATTCAATTAGTGAAAGTTTCTCTTTTGTTGTTGCTGTTTCTGTCTTTTAAAGTGAAAGTGAAGTCACTCATTAGTGTCTGACTCTTTGAGACCCCATGGACTGTAGCCTACCAGGCTTCTCCGTCCATGGGATTTTCCAGGCAAGAGTACAGGAGTGGGTTGCTATTTCCTTCTCCAGGGATCTTCCCGACCCAGGGATTGAACCTGGGTCTCCCGCATTGCAGGCAGATGCTTTATTGTCTGAGCAACCAGGGAAGCCCTCTGTCCAAGCCTATTTCTTTCATTCTTTTTGGAAGATGTGTACAGAAATGAATGTTACTTTGAGAGAGACACAGACATTGAGAACACATGTTTGGATATCAAGGAGGGAAGGAGAATGTGGAATGAACTGGAAGACTGGGATTGATATATATATATATATATATACACACACACGCACATACACATATACACACATACGCTAATATGTATAAAACAGATAACTAATGAGAACCTACTGTATAACACAGGGGATTCTACTCAATACTCTGTGGTTACCTAAATGGGAAGGAAATCCAAAAAAGGAGATATATGTATATGTGTAGCTAATTCACTTCGCTCTACAGCAGAGACTAACACACCATTATAAAGCAACTATACTCCAATAAAAATTAATAAAACAGTTGTTAAAAAGAATGCTACTTGGATATAAAAACAGGCCATTTTGAGATACAAAGTTAGCCTTTGCTGTTAGAAACTAGCCTTGCTGTTAGAAAGTGCTATTTTAAATTTGTTTAATTTAGAACTTTATTTTATTTTATTTTATGAGGTTAAATAGTAGAGTAAAAGGAATGAGCCAATAAATAACTGTCTTGAAATTCTGGCGATGACTTCACTGAAGGCTCTTAAGAGTAAGGTCATTGTCAGCAAATCAGAGAATTGAGATGAGTTCGCCATATTAAAGCCATGAAAAGCTTTTATGCTCAGAATTATTCTTCATGATTTCCTACCACAGGTGTGGGAAATGGGTTAAAGGAAAAATTTTGGGAAGAGGTCGAAAACATTTTTCAATCCATAATCAGCTGAGAGTGATAATAAGATAGCTGTCATTTAAAGACTGAGAAAGGACTTTAAGGAAAGAAAAGGAATTACAAAAGTGGAAGACCAAGCATTTCAAGGATTCTATCTATTTTATTGTCTTGTGTTTTTAGAACTATCTTCTGACATCACAGCATTAACCACTAGTTATGATAATTTATTATTCACAAAAGGGAGGAAAAACATTGACTCCAACAGGTTCTTAAACCATAAGCCAAATCCCAGTGAGATTATGCATTTGAAAAAACTGACTGTGGTTGTGTTCTTAAATACCAGTTTTATGTAGGGAAGAAAAAATATTACCAACGTGGCTTTTGGTAATAAATTTAGGTTTCCTGAAAGTTAGATGTAGTTGCAAGATGGCTTTCTATGGGCTCTGTCAGAAAAAGTTTTTACAGAGTCTTTTTTTTTTTAAATCTGTATGTGAAGTGGTAAGGAACCCGCCTGCTAATAAGTGGGAGACATCGGTTCGATTTCTGGGTCAGAACGATCTTCTGGAGGAGAAAATGGCATCCCACTCTAGTATTTTTGCCTGGGAAATCCCATGAACAGTCCATGGGATTGTAAAAACTTGGACATGCCTTTGTGACTAAACAAGAAGAAGAAAGGATCACCCCTCTGCCAGCGGTGTTCTAGCTGCTTTCACTGGCTTGGTTCTTATATGTAGCCTCTACCAGTGAGTCTGGGATTATCCTGCAAAAAGAATACCTCAGGAATTGCAGTTCTCCTTTTTATTTTTGAGAGTGATGCTCATTTCTAGCATTATCTAAAACTTCTAGTGCATACATCCCAGTAAAATTCATTAAGAGAGGAAAGAATTTGATGAGCTGCGTCTGACAGTCTAAGGCTACAAATAAATACAGTTGATGGTTTTTGGGTTTAGATTCTGTTAGTTATCTATTACCCAAAACTTTTTTTTTAAGATTTTTTTTCTTATGATTCTGTGGGTTGAGGGAGTGGGCCTATTTAGCTGGTTTATTTAGTGGTTTTTCTTCCTCATGATGTCAACGATGGTTACTCAGTTCTCTGCGTTCAGTTCGCATCTTGGCTGGACTAGAACTTTTGGGGAAACTTTACTCCAATGTCTTATGCTTTGCTGTTTCTCCATGTGTCCTCTTCATGTGGCTAGCTAGGGTCTCCTTAACAGCATGGTAGTCTCAGGTTAGTCAGACTTTTAAACCGAGCTGGCTTCAAGAGGAAAATCAGCAGTTGCCAAGAGTTTAGAGTCTAGGCTTGGATCTAGCACAGTGTCACTGCCACCCTAGGTACAACAAGCCCAGCCCAAATTCAGGTAAGGTGAGTAAACTTTCCTTTCTGCAGGAAGAGTGACTTGCTGTTTTTACAGGAAGGGAAAAAAATTGAATGCAGCCATATTTGAAGGCTATCTAATACAGGCTCATTGCTACTTAAATTAGTAAGTAAATGAAGTCGCTCAGTCGTGTCCGACTCTTTGCGACCCCATGGACTGTAGCCCACCAAGCTCCTTCATCCATGGGATTCTCCAGGCAAGAATACTGGAGTGGTTTGCCATTTCCTTCTCCAGGGGATCTTCCCGACCCAGGGATCGAACCCAGGTCTCCTGCATTGTAGACAGACGCTTTACTGTCTGAGCCACCAGCTACTTAAATTAGTACTACTTAATTTAGTAGTTTAATTTTTCTCATACAAATGCAGCTCCCTTTGAGCAATTTTACATTCAGTTGCCAATTTCAGTCAGTATATTCTGGTCCTTTTGGAAAGGTGATCCTAATTATTAATAATTGATATTGTGTAGTTAGACCTTACTAAGTGCTCAGCTATGACTTCAGTTCTTTATGTATATGATCAAGTCCTTAAAACAACTCTGTGAGAAAGATATTATTCTATTTTAATAAAAAACTGAAATGTCGAGCAAGCAAGAGCAAGCAAGCAACTTGGTCAAGTTCTCACAATTTATAAAGTTGTAGAGCCAGGTTTGAAAACTAGAGCAGCTTTAAGCTTGGTGCGTTTACATTGAAAAGTGATAGTTTTTTTAGGTCCATTTTGAAATTTCTATTCAAAACTGCTGTCAAATCCTGCTGCACAAAACTTGTTGATTTCCCTAAGTTCTGCTCACAGAATTTCCTTGAAATAGATATTTCTGTTCTTTGCATGCAGACCAGGACAAAAGTCTATGAGATGTTTTCATTAATGGAAACTCCCAACCTTTTGATTTATGGAGTCTCTAAAAGCAAAATTATTTTGGGGGACTTCTGCAGTTCTTTACTGGGCTTTCCTCGTGGCTCAGACAGTAAGGAATATGCCTGCAATGTGGGAAACCTGGATCAATTCTTGGAATAAGAAGATTCGCTGGAGGAGGGCATGGCAACCCACTACAGTATTCTTGCCTGGAGAATTCCCATGGACAGAAAAGCCTGGAGGGCTAGACTTTATGGGATCACAAAGAGTCAGACACCTGAGCAACTAAGCACAGCAGTTCTTTACACCAACCCTAGAATCCTTCCCATGTTCACCTACTACCCACCTGAGCAGTATGGAAGATATTTCCACATCCCCAGGTCTTACTATTTTCTTGTCCAATATTAGCATATCTTAATTATATTTTTACTGCTGAAGTATTAGGCTGAGGCTGTCCAGAATACAGAGAATTTTTCAGTAGGTTAAACAAATATAAGACTGGCTTTTACTATTTTAAGTGTTAGATTCTTGTCATGTTCTCTTGTGAACTTTAGTCTGTTAAATTCTCTACTACATTCCTTCGGGCCATTAGTACTTTCTGAGCCTTTCTGTAATTCACTTTGATGTTAATATTTTATGTTTCTGGTCATGTATTTACTGTTCACCATCATTAAAAATAGTTAAATTGCTCAATCACAGGCTTTGGATTTTTATTATAATTCTTTACTTCCCTGAAACCTGTTTCTATGATAAAAATGCCAAATATATCCAGAAATTGGGATGTTTAAATATTGCAATTCTCTTACAGTTTTTTATTTTTCAGAGGGTACAAGAATTTAGAACTGGTAAAGATCATAAAAAGGCCATTAAAAGTTTGACTTCCACATTTTATACCATGAGTAAAAGAGTTGGACAGGCATGATGACACGATATTCTTATTTCAGTACCTGGGTGATTTTAATTCAAGGTTGAAATTGGTGCTGTATCTTAGACCTAAAATACTGGAGGATGAAATCGCTTTGTCTGATATTAGTATAGCCACTCCTCTTTATTTCAATTTATATTAGTGTAGAATATCTTTTTCATCTTTTTACTTTTTTTTGCAGCAGCAGCATAGAGTTTGGTGTTACCTCTTTTTTCTCCTAATGTAATTATCCCTGCTTTTTAGTTGTCTTTTTAAAGACTATTTACATTTAATATGGTTCTTGGTATAATTGTGTTGAACTGACTATCTTGCTTTTGTTTTCTGTGTGTCCCTTCTCTTCTGTGTTCCTTTTATACTCCTTTGCTTCTTTCTTTCAGATTAATATTTTTATGCTTCTTTATTATCTCCTTTGTCTTATTAATTATATCTTATTTTACTGGTTGTTTTGGAGTTTATATTATATATCTTTAATATTTCATAGTCATTCTTTGCTGTTGTATACTTACACTGTAAGAGACTGACAATAGTATACTTTCATTTTTCTTTCCTTTCCTTGCCTTTAAGCTATTGTCATACCTTTCATTTTTGTGTATGTTGAAATGCATACAAAATCTTGTTACTATTTTTTTTTTTGGCTTTAAACAGTTGATTATCTTTTAAAGATATAAATTTTAAAAGTCTTTATATTTACATTTGTAGTTTCTATTTCTAGTGCTCTTCCTTCTTTTGTGTACATCCAGGTTTCCGTCTGGTATCATTTTCATTCTGTTTGAAGCACTTTACTATTTCTTGTCATGCAAGTCTATTGGTGATTAATTCTTTCAGTTTTTTATGTTTAGATTGGTCTTTGTTTCACCTTCATTTTTCTATTTTCGCTGTCTCCTACTTGCTTCCCTCTTCCCCACCCTAGTCTGCACTTTAAAAATATTGTACTGTTTCCTAGCTTACATCGCTTCCAATGAAAAATCTGGTTCTCATCCTCTGTACATAAGGTATCTTTCCCCCCGCCCCCTTCCTGTGACTCTTTTTCACATTTTCCTTTTTATCACTCATCTTAAGCAATTTGCTTATGATGTGTCTTAGTTTTCTTCACTTTTCATAGTTATGGTTGGAGTTCACTGAACTCCTTGGGGATTTCCTCCCCACAAGGAATTTATTTTGGCAGACTTGGGGATGGGAAGGGCCCTGTGTCTAAAAGAAAGTACTGGGCTTCTTGATGGTGAAGCATGGCTGATGCTGGTGATGTAGGACCCAGTAGGGGCAGCAGCAACTTGATTTTGTAATTGTGAAACTTCTTGGCCATTGGCAGATGGCACCTTTTGGCTGTGATCTCCTCCACCATCATGATCTGGATTGAGTGCTGGATATCCGTTACCTGATAGCATTGAGTGACATTGCCTGTGGTAGTCAGGTCCCAGTAAACCTGGTACGTGTGGGTGCCACTGCAGGAGCTATAGTGCAGCCAGATGCTGAAGTTCCTCACCTGACGGGGGATTTCTTGAACATCTGCCTACAGGAGACAATTTCCCTGAAGAATTCATCTTCAGTTGAGATGCAAAGTATCAGAACTTGGACCTTGGCATAATTAGGTGCAAAGATGCAAAGATTTTTATTTGATAGAGGGGTGATAAGTGGCATTTGGGGGTGGGCAGGGAGGCTCCCCCAGCACCTTGTACTCTCATAATGTGCCTGAGGCCTTCATGACACTCTCTCCATGCTGGCCACCACACACAAAAGGCTTATAATTTTTTCAAATTAGAAAAACTTAGCCATTATTTTTCAAGTATTTTTGCTCCCTGCTCTCAGGGATGCCAGTTATATTTAGCCATTTGAGGTTGTCTCGTGGTTCACTGATGGTTTGTTCATTTGTTCCTCGTGTGTGTTTTTTCCTGTCTGTTTCATTTTGGATGGTTTTTATTGCTATACCTTGTAGTTTATTAATCTCTTCTAATCTCCTGTTAATCCCATACACTATATTTGTCATCTCATGTATTACAGTTTTCATATCTAGTAGTTCAATATGTGTTTCTTCTTAACACCTTCTAGGTCTCCATTTAACATGTTCAATCTTTCCTCTATCACTTTCCCTTGATAATTCTGTCAGTTTTTTATTTTTATAGTTTGAAGCTATATTGTGTTAGCATACAGGTTAATACTTTGTGCATGCATTTGTACATGTGTGTGTCCAAGTATATGTATTTTTGTGTGCACACAAGCACATGTATATATACCTATACACACACACACACACAAATGAAATCTTCTTGTGGAATTTTTCTTCTATTTCTTTTAAAACTTTTTGCTTTAATTTGTTTTTTGATACTAAAATTACTAAAAATCACTAAATTACTTTTTTCCTCTGGTTAGTATTTGCCTTGCCAAAGTGAAAGTGAAGTCGCTCAGTTGTGTCCTACTCTTTGCAACCCGTGGACTGTAGCCCACCAAGCTCCTCCGTCCATGGGATTCTCCAGGCAAGAATACTGGAGTGGGTTGCCATTTCCTTCTCCAGGGGATCTTCCCGACCCAGGGATCAAATCCAGGTCTCCCACATTGCAGGCAGACGCTTTAACCTCTGCACCACCAATCTTTCCTGTATTCTTATTTTTAATCTTTCAAGCTCTGTTTTCTCTTCTAAGCACTATAGAACTGAAATTAATTTTGTTTATTCTAATAATTAGTCTTTGAATTAGAAATATTATCTGTTAGTCTTTGAATTAGAAATATTATCTGTTTATGGTGTTTTAGTCATCACAAAGAATTAGCGTTGTAAAAATAGCTATGGTGGGAGAAGCAAAGACATTTAAGAACCTTTACAAAGGTCTTGTTTTTAGGTCGCAATTTTAATTTTTTCAGGCTTTCTTTCTTGAATAGAGGCTTGAATTCAAGTGATTCCCAACAAATCATCTTTCTTCTTGGCATGTAGGCCTGAAAATGCTAATGGAGAAAAATGATCTTACTTTCCTAAGATTTTCACACTTTCCCAGCCTCCTGTCTCACATGACAATGGATCTTTTAAAGCATTTATAAACAGTATTATTTTGTATTTTGAAAGTTAATTTTAAACAATGTCAATTTGTAAAAAAAAAATACATATATATATATATGTCTTAGTGTATTGATTTCTGATTGTCTCCATTTTCTTTAATTTATGAAGTTGCTCTTTTTGGACATTTGTTTTTAGTTTACTTGATCAGTGTTGGGGTGAAATTTTTATTCTGATAGACTATATACTGTTCAGGGTCATTTATAATAAATACAGGGTAACATGCCTATTACATAAAAATAAAATAGTTTTTGTGAAATGAATTGGAAGATGTGGCATAATTAGACAGTAGGCATTTATATTCTCCTATTATCACTTTAGAGCGGCAAAAAAAAAAAATGGAGGTAATTTATTTCATCTTGGTAATGCTCCTTTCTGGTCCAACAATTTATCAGAAATGTTAATCCAGCAAGCAGTAAGTTTGGGGGGCCAGTGAGAGAGGGGATTTAAAATTAGCCTGGAAATATTGCACAACTCATTAAAAATGTAATCATGCGTAAAATGAGATCAATGAAAATTTATCTAAAAGTGCAAGGAAAAGGCATTTTCTAGTATGATACTGGATTTAATAGACTGGATTTTAATTTAGTCAGTTTGCTACAAAAAAATCCCTCCAGGCTAAATAAAACAGTTTTCCCTCCCAGTTATTGTACAGACAGCTAATTTTCAGACCCTTTCCTTCTGATATTCAATCTTATCTCTTGCTGCGTACGGGTTTCACTATATTGCAGAATTTGTTTTCTTTACATTTTCCATTACTGCTTTCATTTGCATGATAAATGATTAGAAGTAGAAACAGGAAAAAAACTATGCAGAACATTTCTTTATTAATTTTGTTTAAATTAGAATAACTTTTTTATTCACCTCCTCCCTCCCTCCCCTTTTAACAACCAGTGTATCTGAATTATTTTAGTATTTTATTGTAGAGGTAGAGAATTGGGTTGCAGTATTTTCCTTGTGCTTTCTTCATATAACATTTTATTTTTTTCTTATGTTTGTAGTTTACATTTTGGTTCCTACCTTATGCAGTTAATGATATTGATGAATTCTTCTCTTAAAAGACATCTTTGTGTCTGACTCTGAGTCTAAGGTATAGGTGTGTAATTTATGTTGACATTGATGACATTAAGTGCTTTGAAGATTTATTTCTGCAGACAATATCATCACAATTCTTAAGCAATAAATACAGTTTTTAAAATTGGGTTTCATTTATGTCTTCTCCCCCTTCTGTCTTAGCTACTTTTCTAGTCTGATAATTTAGAATTGTAAAATGATGTAACTAACTAAACACATTAATGAAAACTTTCTGTTGTTTTCCTTTTCCCCAAAGTTGTAAATGAAAATAGGCTAGCTTTATTAATAAAAATTTGTCTGGGCAAGACTTGCCTGAGCAAAAATTAGTTTGTAAGCCTGAAAGAATGGTTCCAGCAATATTTGTTTGTAACAGAAGAATCTTATGATCATTTAACGATAACTCACATAGCTTTTTCTTTTCTTATTACACAAACTTTATGTAAATACTGCCTTGTTGTTAAAAAAATTCAAACATTGCTGTTAATGTTGTTTTGATTATTCTTCCTATCTTTCTCTTACCTAAAATAAACACACTAGTCCTCAGCTATTCTTCCTGACGTTTTTCTCTGTAAAATAGACCTATACCTGAAGAAATGAAAAGTGAAAGTGTTAGTCACTGAGTCTTGTCTTACTCTTTGTGACCCCATGGACTGTGGCCCACCAAGCTCTGTCCATGGGGTTTCCCAGGCACAAATACTGGAGTGAGTTGCCATTTCCTTCTCTGATAAATTGGTTTTAGTTTCTGTTAAATTATTCTAAGATGAATGATATTACAATGTTTTAATTTTTCTGCATTTTCTTATTTTACTTAACATTATATCTTAGATAATTTTCCATTTCAATATGTACAACTCTATTCTGTTGAACTGTTGAGTAGTATTCTATGACATGGAGCCAGGAAGATCTGAAAGGAACCTAAGCATCAATCTTTAGGAGAGGGTTGACAAACAATGGGGCAATAAGAACCTTTGTGCATACTTCTGTGCACAGTGGAAATGCTTTTGTGGGGAAGACGGCAAGAAGTAGGAGAGCAGGGTCTTTGAATGTCCCTAAATTTTCCTCTGAGTACTGTTAGAAGGTGGTTCAGTGGTAAAGAAGCTGCCTGTCAATGAAGGAGCTGCCAGAGATGCAGGTTTGATCCTTGGCTCTGAAAGATCCTTTGGAATAGGAAATGGCAACCTACTCCAGAATTCTTGCTTGGAAAATGCTGTAGACAGAGGAGCCCAGTGGACTACAGTCCATGGGGTCACAAAGAGTCGGACATGATTGAGCATATACGTACTGTTTACCTAATTCCTATGCTTTAACAATTGTCTCATTGTCATTCATTTCTAAGTAGTTTGTGAATTCTATATTGATTTTTCTCTTAAAAATGAGTTACTGTCAAGGGGAAAGTTTCTAAGTCTATAGATTTTTGGGGCTATCTTTTGATGGTGAATCTAATTTTACTACTTCGTTGTGATCAATCAATATGGCTTTGTATGATTTCTGCTTTACAAGAGTCAATGAGATTTTTCTTCATGATCTAATATGTGATCAATTTTCTTTTGTCAGTGTCCCTGACTGAGAAGAATGTTCTTTATTGTATTCAGTCTTCTATTTTATACTTATTATATCAAACTTGTTAATTATATTATTCAAATACTCAATATTCTTACTCTTGGTTCATCTACTGTACATGCTGGTTCCTGAAAACTGTGTTGTTAGATACGCCCAAAACTTCATGGGTTGAATTTTTTTTGGCAAATACCCCTTTTTGTCCTTCTAGTGCATTTGCCTAAAGTTTTCTTTATTCCTAATACTAAGAATTGCTTAGTGTATCTTTTCTTATACTGTTATCTTCACTGTTTCTATGTTGTCTTATTTTAGATAGGTCTTTTAAGTATGGCCTCGGAGAAGGAAATGGCAAACCACTCCAGTATTCTTGCCTGGAAAATCCCATGGACAGAGGAGCCTGGCAGGCTACACCCCATGGGATCACAAGAGTCGGACATGACTTAGTGACTAAACCACCACCAACCACGGGTTTTCTACTGGAATATTTAAGTTTCTGTTCTTAATAGATAGTGATCCTTCACCCAGATGTTAGTTACTGATGTTTTGGGCTTATTTACATTTTCTATTTTATGGTACCTTTTTTGTTTTTTCTCCTTTCTGCCTATCTTTGGTTGATCAGTTTATTTTATTCCATTTTTCCCCTCCACTTATGGTTTGTCAGTTATATGTCCCACTTCTTTTTTTTCCCCTCATTGTTTATTTACTAAATGATGTCCAACTCTTTTGTGTTCACATGGACTATAGCCCACCAGGCTCCTCTGTTCATGGAATTTCCCAGGCAAGAATACTTGAGTGGGTTGCCATTTCCTACTCCAGGGGATCTTCCTGACCCAGAAAGACATGACTGAATCCATGTCTCCTGCATTAGCAGTCAGGTTCTTTACATTGAGCCAACAGGGATGCCCCCATTTTTTCTAGTTGTTGTTCAGTCTCTCAGTTGTGTCTAACACTTTGCATCCCTATGGACTGCAGCATACGAGTCTTCTCTGTCCTATACCATATCCCAGAGTTTTCTCAAACTCATGTCCTTTGAGTCAATGAGGCCATCCAACCGTCTCATCCTCTGTTGCCCTATTCTCCTCCTGCCCTCAATCTTTCCCAGCATCAGGATCTTTTCCAAGAGTAGGTTCTTCCAATGAGTCATCTCTTTGCATCAGGTGGCTAAAGTATATTGGAACTTCACCATTAGTCCTTCCAATGAATATTCAGGGTTGATTTCCTTTAGGATTGACTGGTTGGATCTCCTTGCAGTCCAGGGGACTCTCAAGAGTCTTCTCCAGCACCACAGTTCAAAAGCATCAATTCTTCAGTGCTCAACCTTTGTTATGGTCCAGCTCTCACGTCCGTACAAGACTACTGGAAAAATTGTGGCTTTGACTATATGGATCTTTGTCAGCAAAGTGATGTCTCTGCTTTTTAATACGCTGTCTAGGTTTGTCATAGCTTTTCTTTCAAGGAGTAAGAATCTTTTAATTTCATGGCTCTAGTCATCATCTGCAGTGATTTTGGAACCTAAGAAAATTGTCACCGTTTTCATTATTTCCCCATCTATTTGCTATGAAGTGATGGGACCAGATGCCAGGATTTTAGGTTTTTGAATGTTGAGTTTTAAGCCAGCCTTTTCACTTCCCTCTTTCACCTTCATCAAGAGGCTGTTTAGTTCCTCTTTGCTTTCTGCCATTAGGGTGGTATCATCTGCATATCTGAAGTTATCAGTATTTCTCCTAGCAATCTTGACTCCAGCTTGAGCTTTATCCGACCTGGCATTTCATGTGATGTACTCTACATGTAAGTTAAATAAACAGGGTGACAAAATACAGCCTTGATGTACTCCTTTCCCAATTTGGAAACAGTCTGTTGTTCCATGTCTGGTTCTAACTGTTGCTTCTTGACCTGCATACAGGTTTCTCAGAAGGCAGATATGGTGGTCTGGCATTCCCATCTCTTTAAGAATTTCCCACAGTTTGTTGTCATCCATACAGTCACAGAGATTTAGTGTAGTCAGTAAAGCAAAAGTAGATTTTTAAAAAAAAATTCCTTGCTTTTCCTATGGTTTGGCAGATGTTGGCAATTTGATCTCTGGTTCCTCTGCCTTTTCTAAATCCAGCTGGTACATCTGGAAGTTCTTTGTTCATGTACTGTTGAAGCCTAGCTTGAAGGATTTTGAGCATTTTCTTGCTAGCATGTGGGGTTTCCCAGGTTGCTCATTGCTAAAGAATCTGCCTGCAATGCCAGAGACACCAGTTTGATTCCTGGGTTGGGAAGATCCTCTGGAGAAAGGATAGGCTTCTCTCTCCAGTATTCTTGAACTTCCCCTGTGGCTCAGGTGGTAAAGAATCCACCTGCAATGCAGGAGACCTGGGTTTGATCCCTGGGTTAGGAAGATCCCCTGGAGAAGGGAACAGCTTCCCACTCCAGTGTTCTGGCCTGGAGATTTCCATGGACTGTATAGTCCGTGGGGTTGCAAAGAGTTGGACAGGACTGAGCAACTTTTACTTTGCTAGCATGTGAAATGAGCACAATTGTGCAATAGTTTGAACATTCTTTGGCATTGCCTTTCTTTGGAATTGGAACAAAAAGTGACCTTTTCCTGTCCTGTGACCACTGCTGAGTTTTCCAAATTTGCTGGCATATTCAGTACAGCACTTGAACAGCTCATCTTTTAGGATTAGAAATAGCTTAGCTGGAATTCCATCACCTCCACTAGCTTTGTTAGTAGTAACACTTCCTAAGGCACTCTTGACTTCATATTCCAAAACGTCTGGCTCTAGGTGAGTGACCACCCAATATCCCCTTGATAACCATCATGGTTATCCAGGTCACTGAGACCTTTTTTTGTGTAGTTCTTCTGTGTATTCTTCCCACTTATTAATCTCTTCTGCTTCTGTTAGGTCCATACTGTTTCTGTTCTTTATTGTGCCCACCTTTGCATGAAATGTTCCCTTGGTATCTCTAATTTTCTTGAAGAGATCTTTAAGAATATTAGTAATGATATTGAAATCCTTCAATAAGGTCACTTTCTAGGATCAATGCTACCTCCTTTGAGTTTTCATTGCCCTCTGAAATGTATTCTTTAGCTAACTTGTAGATAGTAGCTTTCAATGTGCCTCCTTGGTGGCTCAGTGGTAAAGAATCTACCTGCTAATTCAGGAGACACAGATTCAATCTGAGTTGGGAATATCCTCTGGAGAAGGAAATGGCAATCCACTCCAGTTTTCTTGCCTGGAGAATTCCATGGACACAGGATCCTGTAGGGCTACAGTCCATGGAGTCGCAAAGGGTTGGACACGACTTAGCAACTAAACAATTACAACAGCTTTCAATGTACTTTAAATAATATGTGCTTAGTCTGTGAGAATGTAATAAATGTTTCAGAGGTGTTTCAATGCTTAATCAAATGTCACTAAATAATTATAATAGTAGTCAAAGAGTTATATGATTTCTAAGTTACATGAATTCCACTGGTTTTAATAAATGTCAAAGTACTAAGTAAAATTTTACTAAGTGATGTATGAGGTTATATTGTAAAATATTTCATAAAACTAAGTTGATTGGCAAACTGTTAAAAACTAGACTTTGGTGAACCATCTGGGCCCGTTGAATTCGATGCTATGTCAAACTTGAGCTGTTCCTATGAATCACCTTTAACTTTCCTCCTTGGTAATGGCCCTTCCCTCAAAATCTTATTTTGCCTCTTAATAACCTAATTCATATCCATTTTGAAACATCTTTTTCCAGTCAGCTCTACTTCCAATCTGTCTACATGGCAGAAATCTCGGGAGTTTATCATTTCAGTCTTATACAGCTTTTTCATTTTATATTCTGTAAGGCTGTACCACGGAGAAGGCAATGGCACCCCACTCCAGTACTCTTGGAAAATCCCATGGACGGAGGAGCCTAGTGGGTTGTAGTCCATGGGGTCGCAAAGAGCCAGACACGATTGAACGACTTCACTTTCACTTTTTCTTTCATGCATTGGAGAAGGAAATGGCAACCCACTCCAGTGTTCTTGCCTGGAGAATCCCAGGGACGGAGGAGCCTGGTGGGCTGCCGTCTATGAGGTCGCACAGAGTCGGCCACGACTGAAGCGACTTCGCAGCAGCAGCAGCAGCAGCAAGGTTGTACCAAGATGGCTTCAAAAATTGGTGTGCAAGTAAACAATTTCTTGCTTGGAAGACCTAAATTTCTACTCTGAACCATTGGATAGATACATTAGCTCACCCATGTTTCATGGAAACATTTCTCACTACAAGGTTGTCTGCATATTTCCATGTGTTATTTATCCCCCTTAGTGTACAGACTTCCTTTATGGTCAGGAAACCCCTGACCTAAAGTTAATGTCAAAATATCTCTAATAGGGCAAGTTTATTTCACAAGACCTCTAATATTACTCTACAAAAGTGATATTTCTTCACCTTGGTTATTTCCTTGGGTCACTACAAGATTATGAGATAACAGTACTTTTGTTTCTAATTTAGATCATTTATACACCTTAAGAATCGTTGAACAAATGGATTCCTCTGTTTTGTGGATAATTTCTTTGTCTCCCACTTAACATTTTATTCTGGTGGTTGTCATATTGTTTCATTTGTGATATTCTATAACACATGCTTCCATATGACTCAGCTCTCAAGAGTCTGAGTGCCTCAGGTCCAAAATATAGGGAAAAAAAGAATCTCACCTTTCAGTATCATTTATGACCATCAGCATTTTACCTAAGAGTTGGCAAAGTGCTTTGGAATTTTTTCAGAACAGGCTTTTCATAATAAATAAGTGGTGTTATTATTGTCATCTCTTGATCTATGTAATGTCACAGTGAACATCAGTTCAGATTATGTCTACTGCTTTCCCCATGTGTTCTTTTTACATTATCTCCTTAAATATTACTCTGAATGGGCTACCTGGGATTTGCCTTCATGGCACTATGTACTCATTTTTATTTCTCTATCATTCCGTCTTTCTCCAGATGGATTATAATCTCATTGCCTGTTAAGATCTCCAGATACAGGTTGCTTTTACAGTTAGATTTACTACTAATTACTGGTTCTAAAAGAATGGAAAAACAATTTTTGCCAAATCATGCAATTATTTAAAGACAAAGCCTACATGGGCTTCCCTGGTGGCTCAGACGGTAAAGCGTCTGTCTGCAATGCAGGAGACCTGGGTTCAATCCCTGGGTTGGGAAAATCCCCTGGAGAAGGAAAGGGCAGCCCACTCCAGTATTCTTGCCTGGAAAATCCCATGGACGGTGGAGCCTGGTAGGCTACTGTCCATGGGGTTGCAAAGAGGTGGACACAACTGAGTGACTTCACTTTCACTTTCACATGGTCTAGTGCGGGGGAAGACTTTTTGGTTCATGCATGGGACAATGTGTTACATGTTTACATAATTAGGATACTTATCAGAAAATTTTATTTAATCTCTACATTATGTTCGTTTTCAGGTAGAGTCCCATATATGCTGTATCACAAAGATGACATGCTGATGACCTATTAAAAATGAAAATGAAAGATGGAGACAGAGATAGAAGAACTTATTTTAAAAAAGCATATTGCTGAAGTTTTCTTCTGCTACAGATAGGAATATAACTCCTATGTAGTTTCTTCTGAGGTGATTCTCTAAACGCATTTCCTTTTAGTTGAAAAAGGAGTCACACAGGCTCTCTAAGAATTTAATTGTGTTTCTGTTCTACAGACACAGTAGATTTTCATGGAATTTTTGTGATTGAAGAATGTTATATTAACACTGTAGTATCAAATGGGTTATTAGACTTTCTTTATTTTTATTGCAAGCAACAGAAAAGACAACTTAAAGCAAAAAGGAGTATATTGTTTCAACTATCTGAAAAGTACAATAGGCTTCAGGCACAATTTAATCCAGGAGTTCAAATTGGGCCATCAAGATTTCAAATCTCTGCTTCTTTACTCTGTTTCCTGTGTTGATCTGTTCTCAGCATCTTTGGGCAGGATGGTGCCCAAAGTCTCCAGGCTGACAAATCTTTCCTATAGAATCTTTTGTTTATTGTTAGTCTCTAAGGCAGAGAACTTTACTTCCCTGAAACAGTTTGTGCTTCTTAGAAGCAAATTTGTGTTTGTTGCTATTTGATTTTGAGTAGGAGGAGGTAAGCTTGGTATGGAGAAATTTGACACTTTGCAAAATACTGACATTTGCAGAGTGAGCTGCTGAGAGCTGTACTTAAAATTCATCTGTGAATGCAGTTTCCTCATAATGGTGTCTCAACACACAAATATTGTCAAGATCGACTGTCTTGTGGATTTGAAGGTATATAATGATTTGGTGAGAAGGAAATAAAGGAGAACATCATCAGTTAGTGTTGACCTCTGTTATTGTTCCCTGCCACCAGCAGGAAAAGTTTGGTTTGCTTTCCCTGGTGTTGAGGGGGTGTAGGCAAGAGTCAAACTTGTTGATGAGAGGAAACTTTTCTTTTTAAAAAAAATTGAAATTAACCACAGTTGATTTATAATATTGAGTTAGTTTCTATTTTCAGTTTAAGGAACCTCCATACTGTTCTCCATAGTGACTGTACCAATGTACATTCCCACCAATGGTATAGGATGGTTCTCTTTTCTCTATACCCTCTCTCTCATTTATTATTTGTACTCTTTGATGATGGCTGTTCTGACCCTCTTGAGGTGTCATTGGTTCTGACCCTCTTGAGGTTACCTTATTGTAGTTTTGATTTGCATTTCTCTAACAGTTAGTGATGTTGAATATCTTTTCATGTGCCTGTTGGCCATCTTTGTCTTCTTTGGAGAAATGTCTATTTAGGTCTTCTGCTCACTTTTTGATTGAGTTGTTGTTTGTTTGATATTGAGCTGTATGGACTATTTGTATAGTTTGGAAATTAATTCCTTACCAGTTGCATCATTTGCAATTCTTAACAGTATGATCATGGAATCACAGAATGTTAGAAGTGAGAAGGATTTTTGAGATCATCAGGTCCTGCTTGTCATTTCATATAAGAAAAGAATGAAGGAAATGTTTAGAGATGATGTGACTTGTGCTGGTCAGTTTTTGGTCAGTGTCAATGGTAGATCGTAAAGTGGAGAAAGCATGACATTTGGAGGCAGACAGGCCAATGTGTAGTTTCCCTTCCTACACAAAATGTGCAAATTTGAGCCAGTTACTTAATGTCTACATGGTTCAGATATTAAATTGTTGAGTGATATGTAGGTAAAGCACCTATTAGAGTGCCTGGCACTTAGTGTGTGCTCAGTAACTGTTAAGTAGGCTTTCTCCTGCAGGGAAGATATGCCTTCATTTATTTCATCCCTATCTTAGAGTGTCCTTGTGAGCTTTAACTTTATTAAATCTATCACAGTGTCATCTATGAGTGCAAACAATCCACTCATTTTTTGTTGTTGTTGTTGTTGATTTCTTTGTAACCAGTCTTTCCCCTTGAAAAGGAAGGGCAGGTCTGAGTTCATATTTACTTGCTTAAATTAGGTGCTTTGTGTATTAAACAAATCTGTCTCCATGAACATTTCACATTATAACATGAAAGTCAATACAAATAAAAATATACATGAATATTGCTACATGTAACGAGATTCTAGGGCTTGATTTGGCCCTTGCCTACCTTTCTGCCACCCATCTACTACTTCTGTCACCGTTATTACCAGGTTCTTGTTAAGCTGGCCTTCAGGACATTCCTCCAAAAGGTCAGATTGGTTCCTGCTCTGTAGCCTTGGAAATAGCTGTTACCTCTAGTACCTGGAATGTTCTTTCCCTGTTTTGCTGGGCTCCTTGTCACTCAGATTTTTGAGTCCTTAGCTGATCAGCCAATCTGAAATGCCCTTAGTCCTCTATCACATCAACTGGTTACATTTTCATTATTCAGTTCAGTTCAGGCACTCAGTGTATGAACTCTTTGTGACCCCATGAACTGCAGCACACCAGGCTTCCCTGTCCATCACCAACACCTGGAGCTCACCCAAACTCATGTCCATTGAGTCGGTGATGCTATTTTCATTACAGCACTTGTTATTTGTTTGCTGATTTATTTTTGTGGATTGGCTGTGTCTTTCCATTAGACTATTTAGCTCTGTTATGAAGATAACTACATAGTTACTTTGTAGTTAACTATGTAGCTATTTCTCTTGTTCCCCATTGTATGATGTTTAAAGCAGCACCCTATACACAGTCCATAAGTATTTGTCAGATGAATGAGGGAGTGTATTTGATGACCCATTTAGGTTGCACTGTGTGTTGTAAAAAGAGATCCAGGCCAGTATTCTAAGCTACTTCAGACTATGTGATCTTGGGAGAGAATTCTACCTTTTGGATGTTGATTGCTTTTCTGATAAAATTAACTAGATCACATAAAGCTTCTTTCTTCTCTTCCAAATTGTAATTCTGTGTCTGTTTCCTTCCATGCTGGACAATTGATAGGGCCCAGGACATGATATCCCCAAATATGGTACCTTGGCATATTGAATATTTTAAGCTGAAGGAATTTGCAAACAGTCAGAACAGGAAGGACCTTCTGACCTTCTCCTTCTTTGGTGAAGCATATCTAAACACCTTAATTTGAGATGTCCTCCCTGCCTTTGTTATCTGCGAAGGTGGAGGAATGCTGAGGGGAGTACAAATGAACAGGCTCTGTTAAGCTTTCCCCGTTATTACTTTTCGCCTGTACCCTTTTGTCCTATCACATGTTCCCTGGACTTTGCACTTTTCATTACACCTAGTATCAAAACAGTCAGGCTTAACCTCTTCTTCAGGTCTTTGTTTCCTTATGATGGCTCAAGTTTAACTAGAAACTTATATTAATTAAAATTTTATATCTTTATCCTAATTTTTTTGGTCGATTGAATTTTTAGGTCTAGCCAGGAAAATAAGAGGGTCATGGAAAAGTTATTCTTTCTTTAAACAGTCTGATAAGAATTTACTTTTATAGGAAAAGGTGCTCCTTTAGATGGTATCTATGTATCAAAGAACAAACCAAATACCAGGCAGTAGCTGATGGTTCTGAGAATCAGCCATAGGTGAAAAATAGGCATTCAGTTCAGTTGCTCAGTTGTGTCTGACTCTTTGTGACCCCATGAATCACAGCACGCCAGGCCTCCCTGTCCATCACCAACTGCTGGAGTTCACTCACTCACGTCCATTGAGTTGGTGATCCATCCAGCCATCTCATCTTCTATTGTCCCCTTCTCCTCCTGCCCCCAATCCCTCCCAGCATCAGAATTTTTTCCAATGAATCAACTCTTCGCATGAGGTGGCCAAAGTACTGGAGTTTCAGCTTTAGCATCATTCCTTCCAAAGAAATCCCAGGGCTGGTCTCCTTTAGAATGGACTGGTTGGATCTCCTTGCAGTCCAAGGGACTCTCAAGAGTCTTCTCCAACACCACAGTTCAAAAGCATCAATTCTTCGGCCCTCAGCCTTCTTCACAGTCCAACTCTCACATCCACACATGACCACAGGAAAAATCATAGCCTTGACTAGATGGACCTTTGTTGGCAAAGTAGTGTCTCTGCTTTTCAATATGCTATCTAGGTTGCTCATAACTTTTCTTCCAAGGAGTAGGTGTCTTTTAATTTCATGGCTGCAGTCACCATCTGCAGTGATTTTGGAGCCTACCAAAAATAAAGTCTGAACTGTTTCCACTGTTTCCCCATCTATTTCCCATGAAGTCTTGGGACCAGATGACATAATGTTAGTTTTCTGAATGTTGAGCTTTAAGCCAACTTTTTCACTCTCCTCTTTCACTTTTGTCAAGAGGCCCTTTAGTTCCTCTTCACTTTCTGCCATAAGGGTGGTGTCATCTGCTTATCTGAGGTTATTGATATTTCTCCTGGCAATCTTGATTCCAGCTTGTGCTTATTCCAGCCCAGCGTTTCTCATGATGTACTCTGCATATAAGTTAAATAAGCAGGGTGACAATATACAGCCTTGACGTACTCCTTTTCCTATTTGGAACCAGTCTGTTGTTCCATGTCCAGTTCTAACTGTTGCATCCTGACATGCATACAAGTTTTTCAAGAGGCAGGTCAGGTGGTCTTGTATTCCCATTTCTCTCGGAATTTTCCACAGTTTGTTGTGATCCACACAGTCAAAGACTTTGGCATAGTCAATAATGCAGAAGTAGATGTATTTCTGGAACTCTCTTGCTTTTTTGATGATCTAGCGGATGTTGGCCATTTTATCTCTGGTTCCTCTGCCTTTTCTAAAACTAGCTTGAACATCAGGGAGTTCACGGTTCATGTATTGCTGAAGCCTGGCTTGGAGAATTTTGAGCATTACACCACAAGTGTGTGAGATGACTGCAATTGTGCAGTAGTTGGAGCATTCTTTGGCATTGCCTTTCTTTGGGACTGGAGTGAAAACTGACCTTTTCCAGTCCTGTGGCCACTGCTGAGTTTTCCAAATTTGCTGGCATATTGAGTGCAGCACTTTCACAGCATCATCTTTCAGGATTTGAAGTAGCTCAACTGGAATTCCATCACCTCCCCTAGCTTTGTTCATAGTGATGCTTTCTAAGGCCCACTTGACTTCACTTTCCAGGATGTCTGGCTCTAGGTGAGTGATCACATCATCATGATTATCTGGGTTGTGAAGATCTTTTTGTACAGTTCTTCTGTGTATTCTTGCCACCTCTTCTTAATATCTTCTGCTTCTGTTAGGTCCCTACCATTTCTGTCCTTTATCAAGCCCATCTTTGCATGAAATGTTCCCTTGGTATCGATAATTTTCTTGAAGAGAACTCTAGTCTTTCCCATTCTGTTGTTTTCCTCTATTGCTTTGCATTGATCGCTGAAGAAGGCATTCTTATCTCTTCTTGCTATTCTTTGCAACTCTGCATTCAGATGCTTCTATCTTTCCATTTCTCCTTTGCTTTTCACTTCTCTTCTTTTCATAGCTATTTGTAAGGCCTCCCCAGACAACCATTTTGCTTTTTTGTATTTCTTTTCCATGGGGATGGTCTTGATCCCTGTCTCCTGTACAATGTCATGAACCTCATTCCATAGTTCATCAGGCACTCTATCTATAAGATCTAGACCCTTAAATCTATTTCTCACTTCCACTGTATAATCATAAGGGATTTGATCCAGGTCATACCTGAAAGGTCTAATGGTTTTCCCTACTTTCTTCAATTTAAGTCTGAATTTGGCAATAAGGAGCTACAGTCACCTCCTGGTCTTGCACTTGCTGACTGTATAGAGCTTCTCCATCTTTGGTTGCAAAGAATATAATCAATCTGATTTCGGTGTTGACCTTCTGGTGATGTCCATGTGTAGAGTCTTCCCTTGTGTTGTTGGAAGAGGGTGTTTACTCTGACCAGTGCATTCTCTTGGCAAAACTCTGTTAGACTTTGCCCTGCTTCATTCTGTATTCCAAAGCCAAATTTACCTGTTACTCTAGGTGTTTCTTGATTTCCTACTTTTGGATTCCAGTCCCCTATAATGAAAAGGACATCTTTTTGGGTGTTAGTTCTACAAGGTCTTGTAGGTTTTCATAGAACCGTTCAACTTCAGCTTCTTCAGCGTTACTGGTTGGGGCATAGACTTGGATTACTGTGATATTGAATGGTTTGCCATGGAAACGAACAGAGATCATTCTGTCATTGTTTAGATTTTATCAAAGTAGTGCATTTTGGACTATTGTGTTGACCATGATGGCTACTCCATTTCTTCTGAGGGATTCTTGCTCACAGTAGTAGTTATAATGGTCACTTGAGTTAAACTCACCCATTCCAGTCCATTTTAGTTTGCTGATTCCTAGAATGTCGATGTTCACCCTTGCCATCTCTTGTTTGACCACTTGCCTTGATTCATGGACCTACCATTCCATGTTCCTATGCAATGTTGCTCTTTACAGCATTGGACCTTGCTTCTATCACCAGTGACATCCACAACTGGGTATTGTTTTTGCTTTGGCTCCATCCCTTCATTCTTTCTGGAGTTATTTCTCCACTGATCTGCAGTAGCATATTGGGCACCTACTGACCTGGGGAGTTCCTCTTTTGGTATCCTATCATTTTGCCTTTTCATACTGTTCATGGGGTTCTCAAGGCAAATAGGCATTACATAAGGTAAAAAAAATAGGTTTGTATGGGGTGAAGTATTGTATTACCTGTTGATGGTAGATTCGTAAATACTTAAGAATCTTCCTGATGAACGGAAAAAAGGTAATAGAAATCAAAACATAAGTACCCATTTGAATGATTCCTTCCTATGTAATTTCAGGGAAGTTATGTAAAATTAACATTTAGACCTTTCCTTCTGTGATTACCTTTATGAACAAACTGACAGTTGGCAGAATTCTTTTCCTTTCCCTATTTTATTTGCCTTTCAGAATAGAAAGTGATAATTCAGTACTCTACATTAGTTTCCTATTGATGCTTTAATAGATTATGCCAAACTTGGGAGTTTAAAATAACACAGGTTTAGTATCTTACACTTCTGGAAGTCAGAAGTCTGAAATATGGATCTCACTGGTGTGAGATCAAAGTGTCAGTGGACTGCATTCTTTCTTAACACTCTGGGGGAGAATGTTTTCTTGCCTTTCCATCTTCTAAAGGCTGCCCACATTTCTTGGTTCATGGCCCCTCCCTCCATCTTCAAAAGCCAGCAGTGGCTAGTTATGTCTTTATCTCATACTGTATGTATCACACTGGAACTCACTTGTTTGCCTCCATCTTCAACTGTTAAAAACCCTTGTGATTAAAAACCCTGGATTATAACCCAGGATAATGTCTCTGTTTTAAGGTCAGCTGATTTGCAGCCTTAATTCAATATACAGCCTTAATTCCCCTCTGCCAGGTAATATATTCACAGGTTCTGGAAAATAGGACATGGACATCTTTAACCACATGTACTCAGTCCTATCCAACTCTTTATGACCCCATGGACTGCAGCCTGCCAGGCTCCTCTGTCTATGGGATTTCCCAGGCAAGAATGGTGGAGTGGTTGCCATTTCCTCCTGCAGGGGATCTTCCCAACCCGGGGACTGAACCCAGGTCTGCTGCAGTCCTGCACTGGCAGGCGCATTCCTCACGACCAAACCACCTGAGAAACTCATGGACATCTTTGAAGGAGTGTAATTCTTTTCTTTTAAAAAAATTCTTAGAGGATAATTATTTTACAGTATTGTGTTGGCTTCTGCCATACATCAGCATAAATTAGCCTTCAGTTCAGTTCATTCGCTCAGTTGAGTCCGACTCTTTGCGACCCTATGAATCGCAGCACACCAGGCCTCCCTGTCCATCACGAACTCCTGGAGTTCACTCAAACTCAAGTCCATCAAGTTGGTGATGCCATCCAGCCATCTCATCCTCTGTTGTCCCCTTCTCCTCCTGCCCCCAATCCCTCCCAGCATCAGAGTCTTTTTCCAATGAGTCAACTCTTCCCATGAAGTGGCCAAAGTACTGGAGTTTCAGCTTTAGCATCATTCCTTCCAAAGAACACCCAGGGCTGATCTCCTTCAGAATGGACTGATTGGATCTCCTTGCAGTCCAAGGGACTCTCAAGAGTCTTCTCCAACACCACAGTTCAAAAGCATCAATTCTTTGGCACTCAGCCTTCTTCACAGTCCAACTCTCACATCCATACATATGTCCGTTCCCTGCTGAACTTCTTCCTGCCACCCTCCACCCCATCCCTCCCCTCTAAAGCACTGGGTTTGGGCTTGCTGCATCATATAGAAACAAATTGGAGGAAGTGTTATCTTGCTTACCACACACTACTTAAGAAAAACAGAACTGTCCCCAGGAAAAACAAGTTGCAAGATATATGCCAAAGTGAAAGCAACATATGTGTTAATATGTGAAGATAACCATATTTCATTTTCAAATGTTTAAGAAATAATGTGATGACATCTATCTTTGGGTTTATTGAAGAACAGCTACCATAGAGGTCAAGCCCACATTTTATTTTAACCTAAATAAATATCAGCAGCTGGGGGTTTGTAACCCAGATTCAGAAAACCATCTTGATCCTGGAACTCTTTCTTTAATCTACCAGCACCATCTTTTATGTTCTACCATTCTGAAATTGGTAGAAATTGTACAGTCCCATTTACATAGACATGCTGCCTACAGAAAACGTTCACTGATGTAGTTTGGTTGAAACCCCATTGCCTTGCAAGTCTGGCTTCAAATGATTTGGGAAAGAATCTATAGATATGACCAACCACACAACAGAAACCTGTAATATTCCCTTGTGAAACAGCAGACATAAATTTCTGCTTTGCTTACCTGGAAGCCAAGTGTACAGAGGGAAGGGAAGTTAACTTCTGGCCCTGATTCATCAGTTTTATTGAAGATAAATTCTTTTGTTTTAATGCACACTTGATTGAGCAAGCATTTACTGAGGCAGTTATGGTTTGTAGGTGAAAGAGACAGTTGAAGAAAGAACAAATGAATCTAATGTAAATCAAATACTTAGTCCTTTTATAGGGACTACAAAGACTTGAATCTGTGTTCTTAATGGTAATTTTTACAAAACTCCAATAGGAGGCTTTGACAGTGATTGTTTCGGTGGGGAGATGGGTTTTTCCTTTCACATGCTAATCACCTGCTCCTGGTGATATTTCTCTCCTTGACTGCAGTCATGGAATTGAATAATTTATGGAATGAATTTTGTTGTAAATTTATTGTGTCACAAGCAGGTTGTAATTTCACTAACAGTTCACTTAAGTTATTAAGTTAAAAAAATGTGTTTGATAGGATAGTGCATTTGGAGGCTTTTTTTCCTCTCAGCAAGTTCACATCTTATATATTTTCAAAACAGAGTACTTGCCTAATTTTTATTCAGAATCTGATATGCGAGAAGGAAGTACACATTAACATAAGTGGAATCACATTTGCACCCTATTGTTGAATTTTGGAAGTCATAAACAAATTATTGAAGATTTTATAGAGACAGAAATAGCATTAAATCCACAGCGCTATGGCGCTGCTGCCATTGTTCCCTGCGTGACTGTCCCCAGCTTGCTGATGATGAATGAGGGGCTGGCAGTATAAAGGTGAAGATGTTCCTGGGAGGGGGATGAAGCCACATTAATCCCTTCATATTTTGCTTCAACTCTGAGGTTAAGATAATGGCGTACTATCACTCCCCCAAATCTTATCCAATTCTACAAAGAGAATAGGAAAGAAAAAAATCTTTAAATATCTCTCACAGGGGTATCTGATTGGCCTCTATCTACATTTGCTATAGTCTCAGGGCTTCTCTTTTAATGGCCATTCCACTGTGATAAGAGGCAACATTTGGCTACTGCAGAAACCTCTGCTTATTTCTGCTCCCAATGCTTCAGCATTCAGCAAATACACATTTAAGGTTGCCAGTTATTTACATTGAAATTTTTCTATTGACCCTGCCAGTGTGAATGAATTTCAAACAAGTCATTTCTTTCTCTGTATAGATGATTCCCCTAGGTTCCTGGTGGGGGTTACTTTTAATTCCTCTAGGAGTTCCCTCTATTCTTGTTAGCACCCTGAGGATTTGCTTTCTGTTTATCCCCTTGTTTGTTTGGCCCCCCTCTCCCTGCACCCTACCCTGGGTATTCCAACCCTTGCATGGAGGGCACTGGATAATAGCCACTGTTCTTGAACAGGAATAGTTTTTAGGCCTTTAGAATAGACGTTTTCACCATCTGTTACATAGAATCTAGAAATGTCATGAGAAAACAGGTTGTAATTAGTTTAAAAAAATGGTAAAACTCTGTGTGTCTTAATACATTTAGAGTTGATGAAATAGCCTCTAGATTTCCATGAAAAAGAAATGAAGCTTGTACTTAAAAAAAAATCAATAGGGTTTACTTTTTTGGAGCAGTTTGGTTTTTAAAAAATTGAGGGGGAAGTACAGAGTTCCCATATGTTCCTGTCTCCTTCCCCTTCTTAACATCTTGCCTTAGTGTTGTTAAAAAGCAAAATTTAACTGAGTAAATTGTAAAGTCTTACTGGCTTTATTCAAGGATAAACAGGCAGCATCCTATCTAGCGTACAGAAAGGAGCTCTGAGGAGCTGTACAAAAGGAAAGACTTTATAGGCAGAAGGGAGTGGGACAGGAATGTATACAAAATTTCCCCTCAGTCTGAAAGTAGAACCTTCTTAGGAAGTCCTTCATAAGCCAAAATGGTATAAAGTGAAGAAGCAATTACCTTAGGACATATCTTGCTAACAGATTCACAAAATAAATTGAGATAAAGCACAGATGCTCACAGACACGGTTCAGAGTTATGGCGGCTTGATGCTGAGATGCTGAGTGTAGTTCCTGGGAAAGGAGCTCAGTGGTGCCACTCTTGCTCTTCTGGTTGCCTGCTGCCTCTGTAAAGGCTCACTGCAAAACAAATGTAAAACACTTTTCAATTTTTGCTTTTTTAAAATAAAAAATGAAAATCTTCGTCAGAGTTCTTTTGGTTAGTCAAAAATGTACTAACGCAGGTCTTCTGTAAAAGCATTTGCACAAAGCAAACTTTCAAAAAGCGAGCGATACCAGTACTAGCAAGAAGTAGATTGGTTATGGCAAGGTCACTTTCCTTTAGGGGATGGCAGGGGCCTGCTAGGCAGATTACCTAAGTAGTGCTGACCAGGTGATTCCTGACTGACTGGCTTATGATGCCATTTTGGTGCTAAGTTGCTTCAGTTATGTCCGATTGTGGCCCTTTGGACTGCAGCCTGCCAGCCTCCTTTGTCCATGGCATTCTCCAGGCAAGAATACTGGAGTGGATTTCCATGCCCTCCTCCAGGGGATCTTCCTGACCCAGGGATGGAATGTATGTCTTGTGTCTCCTGTGTTGGTAGAAAGGTTCTTTACCACTAGTGCCACCTGGGAAGCCCAAGATTCCATTTTGGGGAGAGGCCAAAACTGTAGTCTTGATTTGGTGTGGTGGGGCTTGAAAGTGAAAGTTTCTCAGTCAAGTTTGACTCTTTGTGACCCCATGGCCTATACAATCCATAGAATTCTCTGGGCAAGAATACTGGAGTGGTTAGCCTTTCCCTTCTCTAGGGGATCTTCCCAATCCAGGGATCGAATCCAGGTCTCCTGCATTGCGAGCAGATTCTTTACCAGCTGAGCCACAAGGGAAACCTAAGAATACAGGAGTAGGTAGCCTGTCCCTTCTCCAGCAGATCTTCCCAACCCAGGAATCAAACTGGAGTCTCTTGCATTGCAGACGGATTCTTTACCGACTGAGCTGTGATGGAAGCCAAAGATAAACCATATATTTTGTCAGTAAAAATGACAGTACTTGTTGATGAATGAACCCTCATATTCTGTCAGAGACAAATATCAGTGACTTGCAGACAAATCCCACTATTAAATATCAGCACATTTTAAGTTGCATGATGGAAAGATTTTCTGAGAAATTTAGAAAACTCTACTTGAGTTTTTCAAGCCCTTTGCGCTCATTGTCTCCCGAGGATTGTATCTTTTTTTTACTGGTTAAGCATAAATCTTGGTTTATTTAGTCTAATGTTAGCCACAAATGTGTTTCTTTTCAGACAAAGCATCAGTTCAGTGCAGTCGCTCAGTCGTGTCTGACTCCTTGCGACCTCATGAATGGCAGCATGCCAGGTCTCCCTCTCCATCACCATATCCTGGAGTTCACTCAGACTCATGTCCATCGAGTCAGTGATCCCATCCAACCATCTCATCCTCTGTCGTCCCCTTCTCCTCCTGCCCCCAACCCCTCCCAGCATCAGAGTCTTTTCCAATGAGTCAACTCTTCGCATGAGGTGGCCAAAGTACTGGAGTTTCAGCTTTAGCATCATTCCTTCCAAAGAAATCCCAGGGCTGATCTCCTTCAAAATGGACTGGTTGGATCTCCTTGCAGTCCAAGGGACTCTCAAGAGTCTTCTCCAACACCACAGTCCAAAAGCTGCGATCCAAAAGTCTACAAGCAATAAATTCTGGAGAGGATATGGAGAAAAGGGAACCCTCTTACACTGCTGGTGGGAATGCAAACTAGTACAGCCATTATGGAAAACAGTGTAGAGATTCCTTAAAAATTGCAAATAGAACTGCCTTATGACCCAGCAATCCCACTGCTGGGCATACACACCGAGGAATCCAGAATTGAAAGAGACACATGTACCCCAATGTTCATTGCAGCGCTGTTTATAATAGCCAGGACATGGAAGCAACCTAGATGTCCATCAGCAGATGAATGGATAAGAAAGCTGTGGTACATATACACTATGGAATACTACTCAGCCCTTAAAAAGAATAAATTTGACTCAGTTCTAATGAGATGGATGAAATTGGAACCGATTATACAGAGTGAAGTAAGCCAGAAAGAAAAACACCAATACAGTATACTGACACATATATATGGAATTTAGAAGACAGTAATGATGACCCTATATGTGAGACAACAAAGAGACACAGAGGTATAGAGTGGACTTTTGGACTCTGAGGGAGAGGGAAAGGGTGGGATGGTTTGGGAGAATGGCAATGAAACATGTGTATTTTCCTGTAAGAAACGAAGCGCCAATCTATGTTCAATGTAGGATGCAGGATGCATGGGGCTGATGCACAGGATGATTCAAGTAGAGGATGTGGGGTGGGAGGTGGGAGGGGCTTCGGCATTGGGAGATTGTGTTCACCTATGGCTGATTCGTGTCAATGTATGGCAAAACAAATACAGTATTGTAATTAAAAAAATAAATAAATAAAAAAATTTTGGAATAAATGAATACAAATAAATGGCTTTAAACAGCCTTTTTCAAAAAAAAAAAAAAAAGCATCAATTCTTTGGTGCTCAGCCTTCTTCACAGTCCAACTCTCACATCCACACATGACCACAGGAAAAACCATAACCTTGACTAGATGTACCTTAGTCAGCAAAGTAATATCTCTGCTTTTGAATATGCTGTCTAGGTTGGTCATAACTTTTCTTCCAAGGAGTAAGCGCCTTTTAATTTCATGGCTGCAATCACCATCTGTAGTGATTTTGGAGCCCCCAAAATAAAGTCTGACACTGTTGCCACTGTTTCCCCATCTATTTCCCATGAAGTGATGGGACCAGATGCCATGATCTTCATTTTCTGAATGTTGAGCTTTAAGCCAACTTTTTCGCTCTCCTCTTTCACTTTCATCAAGAGGCTTTTTAGGTCCTCTTCACTTTCTGCCATAAGGGTGGTGTCATCTGCATCTCTGAGGTTATTGATATTTCTCCCGGCAATCTTGATTTCAGCTTGTGTTTCTTCCAGTCCAGCGTTTCTCATGATGTACTCTGCATATAAATTAAATAAGCAGGGTGACAATATACAGCCTTGACGTACTCCTTTCCTATTTGGAACCAGTCTGTTGTTCCATGTCCAGTTCTAACTGTTGCTTCCTGACCTGCATACAGATTTCTCAAGAGGCAGGTCAGGGGGTCTGGTATTCCCATCTCTTTCAGAATTGTCCACAGTTTATTGTGATCCACACAGTCAAAGACTTTGGCATAGTCAATAAAGGAGAAATAGATGTTTTTCTGGAACTCTCTTGCTTTTTCCATGACCCAGCAGATGTTGGCAATATGATCTCTTTGATCTTTTGTAAAACCAGCTTGAACATCAGTAAGTTCATGATTCACGTATTGCTGAAGCCTGGCTTGGAGAATTTTGAGCATTACTTTATTAGCATGTGAGATGAGGGCAATTGTGCGGTAGTTTGAGCATTCTTTGGCATTGCCAGACAAAGCATGGACTGTATCTTAAAGCATGTTTAATAACATACTATTAGTGTTCAAAACCTTCCAGTATTTGTTCTTTTGTGTGTAATTCAAAGATGTGTAGTTTAGGAAACATTGGCAATTACATGGGTTTTGTATATTGGGTGTGAATTTGGAAGCAATTATTTTCCTTAAGGTTGTTATACTATTGTGTCAAGCCAATGTCCCAGGTCATTCAAAAACTTCATGAAATTTTCTTTTATTGTTTTGTATCGCCCCAAAATAAATGCTGACATTGAAGAAATGTGCTCAATGTCTAGCGCTTGGTCTGGCTAGTATGTAAAAGGTACTAGATAGGTACTGTCCGGATGGAAAAATGAATATAAGGCATTTGAGTCTTGACATTACCCTAATAACAAGCACACGGAGAACTAACAAGTCTTGAAATATTTAGTTTTTATGGCAAACAAGTGTCCTCACCACTACAATCTATCTTCTGGGTAAGAATCTAAAATTTGGCTCAGTTGAGAAGGATGTCATGTGAATAATACTCACTTTACTATTACTCACTGTACCTACATTGAGTTCCTGAAGAAGTGAAGTGAAGTTGCTCAGTCATGTATGACTCTTTGAGGCCTCATGGACTGTAGCCTATGATGCTCTTCTGTCCATGGGATTTTCCAGGCTGGATGCCAAATACTAGGCTGGCTCTGGGGATTATAAAAGCAAAGAAAACATGATACTTACCCTCAGTAATTTTGTGTTCT
This sequence comes from Nanger dama, assembly GCA_917880005.1. NCBI lineage: Eukaryota > Metazoa > Chordata > Mammalia > Artiodactyla > Bovidae > Nanger > Nanger dama. The sequence goes on from CAKJTW010000012.1 coordinate 36,785,918, forward strand.
TGGTGAGCAACACTTCTTAGGGGTTAAGGAGAAGTGGTGAATGGGATTCATTTTCTGTAGAACAAGACGTCTGGGTGTTGAGGCTCAGGTGGCATGCCTAGAGGACAAAAAAGAAAGCAGGAGGCAGAAGTCCTTGATTATCTTTTATCTTTTCCATGACTCATTTCTACTTTGGGTAAATGAGCAGAATCTACCATTCAAGGGAACAGGCTGTCAGTTCTTTCTAGTAAAAGATAAATTTCATAATATTACTTCTGAGCAGGTAAAATTTTTCCTTGATCATTCTCTATGAATCTTTGTGTTTTTTTGTTCCATTTTGCTCTAGACCTTGGGAATTTGATGCTTCAGAACCCATCATGCAGGCCCTTTGCCCAAATTCTGTATGGGCTTTAACAAGGAAAAACAAAACAAAACAAAAAACAAATGCAATGAAGCAACCCTCACGTAGTTTCTAATCTGCAGGGAGATAAAGCAAATTCTTGAAGAAATATATGATGAAGAGAATAATGCAAGTTAAATACAGAGTGCTCTAAGGGGAGAGGAAGTTCCAGGGTGGCTCACATCATGTTTACTGGGAGAAGGGAACTGGGACATGACAGAGAGGATTAGGAAGGATGACAGGCTATATCAGCTTATATTCCTCTCTGCAGTCCATTGTTATATTTTCAGAAACTTTATTGTGGGTTAATGTTGCCTTACACTGGGTTGAAGTCAGCCACTGTATTTACACCTTACTAGGATGAAATCAGGAGAAGGCAATGGCACCTCAGTCCAGTACTCTTACCTGGAGAATCCCATGGATGGAGGGGCCTGGTGGGCTGCAGTCCATGGGTCACGAAGAGTTGGACACGACTGAGTGACTTCACTTTCACTTTTCACTTTCATGTATTGGAGAAGGAAATGGCAACCCACTTCAGTGTTCTTGCCTGGAGAATCCCAGAGACGGGGAAGCCTGGTGGTTTGCCATCTATGGAGTCACACAGAGTTGGACACGACTGACACAACTTAGCAGCAGCAGCAGCAGCAGGATGAAATCAACCACTGTATCTCCATGAAGTATTTACACCACAGAAATTGGCAAACACTGTAACACAGGATTCCCTGCACCCAGAGCTGATTGTTAAACACTCACTAGCATCCTGCTGAATGTGAAAAACCATGGCTCTGACAGGGACCTGGGATGCAAAAAGGAAAACTCTCTAGGTAGGGAACTTAGGCAGGGAAGTAAGAAAGGAAACACTGTGTATGTATGTATGTATGTGTGTGTGTGTGTGTGTGTGTGTGTGTGTGTGTGTGTGTGTGTGTGTGTGTAAGAATGTAAAAATTAAAATGATTGAGGAACAGGAGAAACATAGGGGAGTGTTAAAAATGAGACCAAAAAGTAGGTTAGGGTCTTGAATATCACAGTTTTCAGTGAAAGTATTTTTTATTTCATTTGATAGTAAGTAGAGAGTCTTGAAAGGCTTTGGATCTTGAGAGTGCAATAATCAGAAGATGATGCTATATAGGCTGTTGAATCATCATCCAAGATTCAGGTCACAGAGCCCTCTGAAACTTAGCTTATGTCCTTCATAAATAGTGTTTCCAAATATTACAGCTGTTACTTTCACAGTTTCTGTTCCTTCCATCCCTTCATTTCCATTGTCAGTGGGAAGCTGGGGAGCTGACCTCGGGGTTCAGGAATGATCTTTCTTTCTTTGAAAGGTCTTTTCTACATCAAAATTACATTTTTGGCATTTGTAGGGGTGTGCAATCTGAGGTAAGAGGTCTAATTTAATTCCCTGCCTACACTTAGCTAGTGGTTTCAATTTATTGACTAGTTCATTGTTTCCTCACTGATTTTAAAGGTCAGGACACATATAGATGATAAATAAAGTTAAGATCCAAACTGATATCATCAGAGTGTCTGATGCTTTTCCCAGTGAGTTATATTAGCATCTCTAACATGTTCTAAAACCCTTTGCTTTAACTGCAGAGCTTTCTAACTTGTCTTATTAGTGGGCTTGCTTTAGTATGGGTTCTCCCAGAAGTTGAATCTGAGGCACAGTAGCAGAGAGTTTTGGGGAAGTGATGAAAGGAAGGGACGGTATCCAATAAACATTCCTTTGTGATACAAGTTACCATTGTGTGTAATTAGTTTTGGTCTTAATCTATGTAATAAAAGTTTTAGCTACTAACACTTATGTAGTGCTTATTATATACTAGGCATTGTTCTAAATCCGTTACAAATCTTAACTCATTTATTTTTCATAACAACTTCATAATTCTTCCATTTTGCAGATGAGGAAGCTGAGGCAGGGAGAGATGTGATCAGGGCCAACAGCTTGTAAGCAGCAGGTCCAGGAATTTGCAGGACTTTAAGAAATTGCAGGACTGATTATCCAGGGGAAAATGTTCTTTATAGTGAAGTGGGTGAAATGCTAGGGCTTCTGAAATTACATCAGTAGTGAAAATTGGCATGAAGTATTGCTTCTGTCCCTAGGTAAATACTTGTGGAAACCCAGACCTGACCCTTAGATACACCACTCTATTTTGAAATAGAGTAGACAATAATTTCCCAAAGAAAAGAAAGCTGTTTTTAAAAATACTGATAGTACAGCCACTATGGAGAGTGTGGAGATTCCTTAAAAACTGGAAATAGAACTGCCTTATGACCCAGCAATCCCACTACTGGGCATACACACCAAGGAAACCAGAATTGAAAGAGACATGTGTACCCCAATGTTCATCGCAGCACTGTTTATAATAGCCAGGACATGGAAGCAACCTAGATGTCCTTCAGCAGATGAATGGATAAGAAAGCTGTGGTATATGTACACAATGGAGTATTACTCAGCCATTAAAAAGAATACATTTGAATCAGTTCTAATGGGATGAGTGGAACTGGAGCCTATTATACAGAGTGAAGTAGGCCAGAAAGAAAAACACCAATACAGTATACTAATGCATATATATGGAATTTAGAAAGATGGTAATGATAACCCTGTATGTGAGACAGCAAAAGAGACACAGATGTATAGAACAGTCTTTTGGACTCTGTGGGAGAGGGACAGGGTGGGATGATTTGGGAGAATGGCATTGAAACATGTATAATATCATATATGAAATGAATTTCCACTCCAGGTTCGATGCATGATACTGGATGCTTGGGCTGGTACACTGGAACGACCCAGAGGGATGGTATGAGGAGGGAGGGGGTTCAGGATGGGGAACAAGTGTATACCTGTGGCAGATTCATGTTGATGTATGGCAAAACCAATACAATATTATAAAGTAATTAACCTCCAATTAAAATAAATAAATTTATATTAAAAAGGAAAAAAAATACTGATTGCCCATTTGAATGATACCAAAATGCATTTGTTAAACTGTTGTATGTAAAATAAGGAATGAAGGAAAACACAAAAACCAGAATCTTTTGTTTTTCTTGCATTGGTTTATATATCAACCCATTTCTCCCGTCACTGTGTATCAAAAACCAAAATGTAAAAAACATTTTTATCTTTCATTGTTTATTAAAAGTACTATTAGGACTCTAATGTTGTAAGAATATATTTAATTTTTAATTTGCATTTGATTTATCTATCCCATGTAACTGGTGCTCACTCACTCCAGGATAGAGGTTAATAACCTCCTAACCTAAGGAAAAAGGATAATAAAAGAACATCCTATGGTTTAGGTAACCATTCAAGTCACTGTCTTTTTAAAAAATAACCTGTTTATTTCTTGCTTTTTCTGCCCATACCATTTTGTGCATTCCAAAGCTCTGTTGGCTATTAAAAAAATTAATTACATCAAGGCATTGGTTTTCAAAAGAATTATAAATAAGTTACTATAAAACTTTGGTTTATGCCATAATGGTAAGAAGACATATTTATATTTCATATATCTGTATTAAAATTAGAGTAGTGTTTGTGATTTGCAATACACTAAGGTATTTTTCTTATTCATATCTTAATAACAGCATTAGTTAATGTGCTTCTGAAGCACATAAGCCAATTAATCTTGAAGAAAGTTATATAAAGACATCAACAGAGTTTTAAGAAATGTGCTAAAGTTGTAGGTCAAAAGCATGCCAAACCAGTGTAACTGCCCTCATTATGTGTTATAAATATAAATGTTAGTATAGTCACTTAGCACAATGCTTTGCACATTGTAGCATCAGATAAAAGCTTTTTGAATGATTGCATGGATATGTGATGGCTAATTTATGTATCAACTTCGCTAGGCTGTGGTACACAGATATTTGGTTAAACATTATTCTAGATGTTTCTGTAAAAGTATTTTTTTAGATGAGATTAAGGAGATCCAATCAGTCTATTCTAAAGGAGATCAGCCCTGGATGTTCTTTGGAAGGAATGATGCTAAAGCTGAAACTCCAGTACTTTGGCCACCTCATGCAAAGAGTTGACTCATTGGAAAAACTCTGATGCTGGGAGGGGATTGGGGGCAGGAGGAGAAGGGGACGACAGAGGATGAGATGGCTGGATGGCATCACCAACTTGATGGACGTGAGTTTGAGTGAACTCCGGGAGATGGTGATGGACAGGGAGGCCTGGTGTGCTGTGATTCATGGGGTCACAAAGAGTCAGATGCAACTGAACTGAACATTTAAATCAGTAGACTTTGAGTAAACAAGATTACCCTCCATAATATGGGTGGGCCTCATCCAATCAGTGTAAAGCTTTAGTAGTAAAAGTCTGACTTTCCTCACAAAGAAGAAATTCTACCTCTAAACTTGAGATGAAGTAAGAACTTCCTTGGGTCTCCAACCTGTTAGCCTGCCCTGCAGATTTGGGATTTGTCAGCCAGTATAATCATGTGAGTCAATTCCTTAAAATATATCTATTTATCTAAAGACACACACACACACATCCTATTGGTTCTTTTCTCTGAAGAACCTTGAGTAATATTGGATAAAGCTATTGGATAAATATTTTAAGGTATGTACAACTGTATTAGAATTGTGAAGGTAAAAAAAAAAAAATCTATCCTCCTAAAATTTTGTGTTGAGAGGAACACCAACTTGGTTATTGCAACTGACAATTTTTTGAAATGAATTTGCCTTGTGGTGAAATTCTCCTTTTTCATTTCTTTACCAAAGCCTTCTCATACTCTTTTTTCCCTTTTTCCTTTTCCTCTCCAGAGACTCTTTGGGTTTACACTGGCTTGCATCTTTAAAGGTGTTAGTGTTCACCCCCATCAGAATTTGATTAGCTTCTCAATCTTGTCTGTTAAATGATGATCTCTAAAATGTATTAAAGCTTTAAAAGTTGACTGTGTCACTAATTTATTCAGTTATCCTTAAAGAGGAATTACTAGGTCTTTGTGGAATGCGGCATAATACTTAATTTTTGTGTGAAAGAATCGTGGTGACAGTAATTCTTTTCATGTTTGTTACTTTCTGTTATAGCTTGTGGGATTTTAAATTAGACAGAATAGAGAAACTGAAATGAATCTTGTGTCCATCTTACAGGCATCCATGATTGTAGAATAAGGAAATGTAGATGACACAATAATAGAACTGTGCCCAGTAGAGCACAGAAACCAAGAAGCAGCCTTGTGGAAATTGTAAGATAACATTCAGGAGAGATACGTCACTGGTATTTCTGCCCGTGTGCCACTTGCCCCAACCCACTGTAAGACGAGGGTGTAGGTGCAAGTAAGAGTGAAGATTTAGGGCCAGGCGTTCAGTGTATGCTCTACTGTGTGTACTCAGTGGCTTGGTCATGTCTGACTCTGACCTCACGGACTGTAGCCTGCCTGGCTCCTCTGTCCATGGGATTTCTCAGGCAACAATACTGGAGTGGGTTGCTATTTTCTCCTCCAAGGGATCTTTCTGATCCCGGGATTAAATCCTAGTCTCCTGCATTGACAGGAGGATTCTCTACCATTGAGCCACTTGGAAATTCTAGTACATTCTGTACCATTATTTGAAAAAGTAAATAAAAACAACAACAACAACAACAACAAAACCCTTTACAATATATTGGGTAAATCAAAAGAGATTTCTGTTCAGAGGGTTTCCTTTTAGTATAGCAAAGTTTGATCTGTCTAGATTAGTGTTCCACTGGATGGATAATTAATAAGGATATTAATTGAAGAGTTGATGAAAAGCTCTGTTTCCATAGAAGCTATGGTGGGTTCTCATGCCTTATTTGATTAAATGTTTCATGGACGTGAAACCTTCCCATTGGGAGTTAGACATGTTACCTTAATTCTTTGAGCCAGTTGCTTTTTCTGATGTGACATCTTTACAGTGTTCTCTCAGTTGAGGGACTATTGATCAGTTTGCCAGCATTATAGATTTTCATTCAGCAACAGTGCTTCTGAAACAAATGCAGAGTTGTCTTTTAGAGAAACGACTGTTCCATAAAAATTTTAAGAACTAGAGCAATGACCATCTGTTTTGATTATTTTAAGCGCAGTTCTTTCGCAGTCTGGTACAGGAGATGACCTCTCTGAGCCCTTTTCGGTAGTGTGATTTTAAGATTGGTCGCTGGAAAAACTTACTGAAGCTCTTGCAGAAACAGATCAACAAGGGACTCATAAGTGTTCATTGTTTTACATTTGAGAGTCTTTTGCTGCTCTGAGGATAAAGATGGGCTCATTGCTGAGGATTAAAGGGTTTCAAAGCAGGCCAAATGATAACCAGCTGGCTTACAGTAAAGTTTATATTCTAAGCCTCTCTCTTATAACCCCCAAAGATTTTATGTTTACAAAAGCATTCAGAGTGAATTTGCCATTAGTGCATGTTGGTATCCTCTTAAGTCTTATCACGTAGGAAACTGAAGAGGAAGTCTAGGCAGACAAAAGGAAGGAGGTATAACATAAGAAATGTGAATGAGAACCAAAGAAATTTTACAGGACTGAAAGCAATTTGGACCTAATAATGTGTTTGAAAACACTGAAGGCTAGGCTAGTGAAAATTCCACTTTTTCAATAACCTAAACACAAATCCAGAAATAGGAAAATGAAGCTTGAAGTTTGATTGTCCTGTACTCTTTTTCTCCATCAGTAGTTTTTAATAAAGGAAAATTGTGCTTCAGAGGGAGAAACAGAACCTGAACAAGATGGTTTATTCACAGTCCTTCAGACTTGATGGTCTGTGGTGTTTAGTTGAGGGTCAGCACTGTAGCAGTCGAGAGACCAGCAATGACTCTTGATTTCTAGATGAAGTCAAAGATTGCTGTTGATTTTTTTTTTTCTGGGGGTGGGGTGTAGATACTCACTGAGATACAAGGTCAGCCCCATTTTCATGAGGAAATTTCACTTTGATACTTACTACTGCTATAGCATTTTACATTCCCACAGACTGTTCTACAGGCATTTCATACATTCTGTCAGTATCCTCTTAAGGTTAACAGCTGATTAACTTGATTGTATTCCTTATATTTTTCTCTATGTTGATTAAGAAAAATTAAAATTTATTTTTACTCGAAACTTTTGTGGGAAAAAATGCCTGTAGAACAGTGTGTAGTATATAATAAGCACTAGAAACATCATCATTGCTCATGCAGTGCTGGTGGGATGTAAAATGGTGCAGCGGTTTTGTTTATTTTTTTGCTGTATGGAGTCTTTTTGGCTGTGTGGGCTTTTTCTCTAGTTGTGGAAAACAGGGATTACTCTAGTTGCAGTATGCAGGCTTCTCATTGCGGTGGCTTCTCTTGTTTCAGAGCACTGGCTCTAGGGTGTGCAGACTTCAGTAGTGTGGCACATGGGCTCAGTAGTTTTGGCTTGTGCCCTGCAGCATGTGGGATCTTCTCACAGCAGGGATTGAACCCGTGTACCCTGCATTGCAAGGCAGATTTCGAACCACTGGACCACTAAGGAAGCCCCAGTTAACAATTTATAAAAATGTTGATGCCTAGAAAAGTTTTTGTTAGTGTCCTTACTCTTCATTGGTAAGGCTATGTAAAATTTTAAGAATGTTTATAATTCAAATTTAGGAAAATTATCCCCAGCTTTCTTTTCTTTGTGAGTTATGAAATTTGAAGGCATTTCTTGGACAGTGAACAGTCTGACAACATTCATTGTTGTGGATGTCCTTGTACATTGTAAGGTTTATGTTCTTTTCATCAATATCAGAACTTCCTATGGAATCAGGAGGATATTTAATCTTTCCCCAATGTGTTCTTTTGAGTTCCTCTTCTTTATTAATTTAACAAACAATCCAAGAATGTATTTATTATGACTAGTCAACATTTATTTCTTCCTGTAATAAATTAACTGCTTTTGGTGTGATTTCAACAGTTTTGATACAGTTCTTTTCTTGATATCAGAGTCATTTCTATTGATTTCACCTCTCATCTTTACCTCTTTTGTTAAATATTCCATTATTTTTAATCTGAATTTTCATCTCTTTAATAAATAAATTTAAAGAAGCCAAAGAAGATGCCCTTAAATACACATCCAAATCAAGGGTCTGTAATTTCTTCCTTATTTATTGAAATCTTATAAGACGTCTTTCTAAATTATGGTTAAAATTATAGTTTCAAGCTTTCCTATTAAAAAGAGAAGAAAGATAGGTATGATGTGTTTCAAATTGTATACACTGTATCATTTTTGACAGGAGAGAGCTTCTATTTTGACTGTGTATTTATGAGAACTGAATCCTCTGCTTGCAATTTTATGTATCTGATGATTGGAAGAATTTTTTACAGACTAGCTTCTGACTTGATACCTTTCAAATCTTGTCATATCATGATACAACTTGTGACCCTGCTCCTTCATGTCATGTAGCTGGGTGAGTGGGCACAATGGGGAATAAGGAGTATTCCTGGAAGCCTTTCCTCTGGGAAGATGAACAACATTTTAACTATGGAAGGGACAGCAAAACACATCAATGAACCCATAAACCCCCAAATCAGTGTATTCCCAACTCCTTTACCAAATGTCCAAAATGTCCACAGTCAGTCTAATGCCACCCGACACAAGGGGAGTGTGACAGGAAAGTCAGAGTGGAGAGAGATAGTGTCTTAACTAATTATGGTTAAAAAAACATCTAGGCTTTGAAATTTTTTTAACATATTGCTAATGTCTGTCCACAGGTTTGGAAGGGGCTGTACAATTGAGAGGCCCTGAAGTTCAAACTTCATTAGCTTCACAGTAGCCTTAACTGTAAAGATAAAACACAATTTTGCCTGTCCCACTGAGATATTCTCTTGGGCATTGATATGTCTTTCTGGGTCACACTTTTTCATATGTCACTTAAGTATTCTAGAAAATATATACATGCAAAATTTATCTCCTCTTTCAGTTTTTTTTTTTTTCCCCTCTTCTAGTTCTCTCTACCAATATGTTTATCCTGAAGGAAACATGTCTCTGGACATATGTAGCCTCATGCACTTACATGATTTTAACTTGATAGTAAAGCAAAGTATTATTTTCCATGTCCTTCACAGGTGTACTTGAAAATGGTTATTTGGTTGAACTTCAGAGGTTCCCTTGATGCTACCTTAATCATCATAGACATTGGTTTTCTTTGCTTATTCTCATGTGAAGTTTAAAGATACTTCTTCCAGTTTAATTCTGTGGTGAATTTTTGATTATAGCTATTAACAAATTACATATACAAATGGCTAGCCTCCACTGTGTATGAGTATAGGACAACTGGGATGATGGTCCTTCAGAGATTTGCCACATAATCATAAACAAATGGTCTTTCTCTGTGAATGTGATTGTGACTATAAAGACATTTTGTGAGGAATCTTCTAGGGGTGATATGAGGGTATCAGGAGCAGTTATGAAAGTATTACTGATGGAGATTTATGATACTATGAGTGAGCAAAACCACACACTTCAGAGAGCCCTTGGCTGCCTATTGCTTGGCTTTTTAGTTAGTAGTTTTGTGATCTGGCTCCACCAGTTTTCACACTAAGCTCGATGGTGGCTAGGTGTTATCATTTTCTTTTGTGAAGAAGGCTTTTTCCCAATGTAGTGAAGTTACTCTTTATAGAGATAAGTTTTTCATATCTACTTGTCCAGGGGAATAATAGCTAAAGATTTTTAAACAGATAATCTGTAACTAAGGAAAGTAATATCTGATTATCAAAACTTTTTGATGTTACATTTTTAATTAAGAAACTAAAATTCTCTTATTTTCTGGAAAATTCAGTGTAGTTCAGACATGAGAAGCCAAGTGAACAGTGTATGTATTCTCACTGTATTACTCTAATCTCTTTCTTTAGGTCAAGGTTAAATGGGTCTAGAAAAACAGATATCTGTGTTTATAATGCAATAAAGTGTAATGAGTGTGGTGACTTTTTCTAATTTACCTCAGTTGGATATGCAAATGAAATGATTAAACTTATAACCCATAACTCTATGGGGGAACTGATGGGTAACGAAAGTGCAGAGTATTTACTGTAGCTAATGGGAAAGTTGTTAGATAGGAATGTAATACATTCTATTTGCAGATGTACTAAAGAGCTAGTTAGCAGTATAAATGAGGGTTTGGTTATTTAGGAATAACCTTCAAATTGGCAAAATTAGTCCTAACAGCACGATTTAAATTAAAAAAATCAATCATTTTATGGTATTTGAAGTTACTACAGCTTGTTATGTGTATTTAGAGGTCTACTTTTATAAATAGGAAATTAGTCTCAACATGACATAACACATCTATGCAGTATGCAGTTCTTTATTTTTATATAATGTTCTTCTGCTAGAAACTCAACTTCTTTACAAGAGTCAACTGGTTAACTTCATAACATATTTGTTAGGAAGGCAAGGTTCAGGGTTATAATAATAACTTTATAGATAGAAAAATTATACATGCAGTCATTTGCTCCAATTCTATCATTAAAGACACTGAGCGGAAGTTAGGTATTTTGTCTGTCAAATATAGATAATATTATTTTTTTCCTATAGACAGTTATAAATGTTTTCATTTTATAACCTATGTATTTACAAATTCTCAGGCCTTCAGAGTCACCTTCCCCCTTTACACCCACATAACCTGCTCTCAAATATTCTATGAGTTAGAGGGATAAAGCAAAGTGGTATGAAAAAGGTAACTCCAGTTTAAGCAAGCAGAGAGAAGTCCCTCTTTGGACTCAGCCAGAAAGAGGATCGCATAAGCCATTCACAAAAATGTGGACTCAAGATTAGAAAAGGCACCACAGTCTGTTTTGTCCACTTTCCTCATAATGCATAGATTGCTTTACTCTGTGATATCCTCCATGGCCAGGGATCATTTGACTTAAGCACTTGGAATATCAGGAAGCTAGCAGGCATATGAAATTGCTGATATACAACCATTTTTGACACATACGGTGGCAACATCATATAATTTAATAACTTCTTCCTTACCATAGACCAAAATCTAACTTTCTGTTGCATTATTACATAGGAATATTATAAAAACTGTGAAGAAGATATTTAAACTCTGTTTCTAGTACATTATTCTGTTGTTTCACATTTCCAGTTTTTTTTTACCCTTGGTGAGTACAAAAAAAAAAAACAATTAAAAACTTACACTACTTCAAAATTATACCTTTTAAAAATTATCTCTTATAGCCTAAATAGAATTGTTTCTTGCCCCAATTGGCTTCAGTTTTGTTTATACGCTTTTGATCTGATATATTCTAGTGGAGATAAAATGAGGTTGCGGGGTTCCACCACCAAACTCTTCCCTGAATTTCCCTAAATAAGAACCATGTTGTCTTAATAAAGCTGAGTGAAAAAAACAATCATGTTCCTTTCTATGTCTCTTTATTTCTTAAAGCAACTTTTCAATACCTGTAAAACAGCACCACAGTATAAAGAAAGCTGAATGGATATGATGTGGAAAATAAATTATTACTAAAATAAAATAGGATATACTGAAATCTTTCTGGAAAATGTTTGATATTCACCTGAGTCATAATTTAGTCCAGAATGGTCCACAAATGCTACAGACTATTGGGACAAAGTTTGATGGATATTTACATGGTCTCAAAATCACTTCCTACAAATTATAAAGGGAGAAAGAATAACTATAGAGTGACAAAACCTGATAGACATCACCTTAACCAAGTCATCAAAGTTAATATTACCAATAATTGGATAAAGTGATAGGGTGTACCTCCTGATATGTGACGCACTTAGGACAATATACCAGTTCAATGACAGTCCTGCAAAAATGTATTCTATATAAACTAAATCTAATCTTGGTGGAGGAAGCATCATCTAACTCAGGTTCAGTTCAGTTCAGTCGCTGTTGTATCCGACTCTTTGCGATCCCATGAATCACAGCACGCCAGGCCTCCATGTCCATCACCAACTCCTGGAGTTCACTCAGACTCATGTCCATAGAGTCAGTGATGCCATCCAGCCATCTCATCCTCTGTCATCCTCTTCTCCTCCTGCCCTCAATCCCTCCCAGCATCAGGGTCTTTTCCAGTGAGTCAACTCTTCGCATGAGGTGGCCAAAGTATTGGAGTTTCAGCTTCAGCATCATTCCTTCCAATTATAACCCAGGACTGATCTCCTTTAGAATGGACTGGTTGGATCTCCTTGCAGTCCAAGGGACTCTCAAGAGTCTCCTCCAACACCACAGTTCAAAAGCATCAATTCTTTGGCGCTCAGCCTTCTTCACAGTCCAAATCTTACACCCATACATGACTACTGGAAAAACCATAGCCTTGACTAGATGGACCTTAGTCGGCAAAGTAATGTCTCTGCTTTTGAATACGCTGTCTAGGTTGGTCATAACTTTTCTTCCAAGGAGTAAGCATCTTTTAATTTCATGGCTGCAATTACCATCCGCAGTGATTTTGGAGCCCCCAAAATAAAGTCAACCACTGTTTCTACTGTTTCCCCATCTATTTCCCATGAAGTGATGGGACCAGATGCCATGATCTTCATTTTCTGAATGTTGAATTTAAGCCAACTTTTTCACTCTCCACTTTCACTTTCATCAAGAGGATTTTTAGCTCCTCTTCACTTTCTGCCATAAGGGTGGTGTCATCTGCATCTCTGAGGTTATTGATATTTCTCCCGATATCTTGATTCCAGCTTGTGCTTCTTCCAGTCCAACGTTTCTCATAATTTACTCTGCAGAGAAGTTAAATAAGCAGGGTGACAATATACAGCCTTGACGTACTCCTTTTCCTATTTGGAACCAGTCTGTTGTTCCATGTCCAGTTCTAACTGTTGCATCCTGACATGCATACAGGTTTTTCAAGAGGCAGGTCAGGTGGTCTTGTATTCCCATCACTCTTAGAATTTTCTACAGTTTATTGTGATCCACATAGTCAAAGGCTTTGGCATAGTCAATAAAGGAGAAATAGATGTTTTTCTGGAACTCTCTTGCTTTTTTAACGATCCAGTGGATGTTGGCAATTTGATCTCTGGTTCCTCTGCCTTTTCTAAAACCAGCTTGAACATCTGGAAGTTCATAGTTCACGTATTGCTGAAGCCTGGCTTGGGGAATTTTGAGCATTACTTTACTAGCATGTGAGAGGAGTGCAATTGTGCAGTAGTTTGAGCATTCTTTTGCATTTCCTTTCTTTGGAATTGGAATGAAAACTGACCTTTTCCCGTCCTGTGGCCACTGCAGAGTTTTCCAAATTTGCTGGCATATTGAGTGCAGCACTTTCACAGCATCATCTTTCAGGATTTGAAATAGCTCAACTGGAATTCCATCACCTCCACTAGCTTTGTTCATAGTGATGCTTTCAGTACATATGAATATGTAGTGAAGGCCCACTTGACTTCATATTCCAGGATGTCTGGCTCTAGGTGAGTGATCACACCATCATGATTATCTGGGTTGTGAAGATTTTTTTGTACAGTTCTTCTGTGTATTCTTGCCACCTCTTCTTAGTATCTTCTGCTTCTGTTAGGTCCATACCATTGTTGTCCTTTATCAAGCCCATCTTTGCATGAAATGTTCCCTTGGTATCTCTAATTTTCTTGAAGAGATCTCTAGTCTTTCGCATTCTGTTCTTTTCTTTTATTTCTTTGTGTTGATCTCTGAGGAAGGCTTTCTTATCTCTCCTTGCTATTCATTGGAACTCTGCATTCAGATGCTTATATCTTTCTTTTTCTCCTTTGCTGTTTGCTTCTCTTCTTTCATAGCTATTTGTAAGGCCTCCCAGACAGCCATTTTGCTTTTTGCATTTCTTTTCCATGGGGATGGTCTTGATCTCTGTCTCCTGGACAATGTCATGAACCTTTGTCCATAGTTCATCAGACACTCTATCAGATCTAGACCCTTAAATCTATTTCTCACTTCCACTGTATAATCATAAGGGATTTGATTTAGGTCATCCCTGAATGGTCTAGTGGTTATCCCCACTTTCTTCAATTTAAGTCTGAATTTGTCAATAAGGAGTTCATGATCCGAGCCATAGTCAGCTCCCGGTCTTGTTTTTGTTGACTGTATAGAGCTTCTCCATCTTTGACTGGAAAGAATATAATCAATCTGATTTCGGTGTTGACCATCTGGTGATGTCCATGTGTAGAGTCTTCTCTTGTGTTGTTGGAAGAGGGTGTTTGCTCTGGCCAGTGTGTTCTCTTGGCAAAACTCTATTAGCCTTTGCTCTGCTTTATTCTGTATTCCAAGGCCAAATTTGCCTGTTACCTGAGGTGTTTCTTGACTTCCTACTTTTGCATTCCAGTCCCCTATAATGAAAAGGACATCCTTTCTGGGTGTTAGTTCTGAAAGGTCTTGTAGGTCTTCATAGAACCATTCAGCTTCTTCAGCGTTACTGGTTGGGGCATAGACTTGGATTACTGTGATCTAACTCATCTAACTCAAAGAAAGGGACATTTTGTAAACTAATTACTCTGTTATCTTAAAAAATGTCTGTATCAAGACAAAGATGAATCGCCATATTAAAGGAGACTAGAGGGGCTTGGCAGGCTTCCCTGATGGCTCAGCTGGTAAAGAATCCTCCTACAATGCCGGAGACCTGGGTTCAAATCCTGGGTTGGTCAGATCCTCTGGACAAGGGAAAGTTTACCCACTCCAGTATTCTGGTCTGGAGAATTCCATGGACTGTGTAGTTCATGGTGATGCAACTGAGTGACTTTCACTTTCAGAGGTGCATGGCAACTAAATTGAATGTGCAAGATGGGATTGCATCTCATACTGAATGCTATTCAGGATAGTATTGAGACAATTTGAGAAATATGAATATGCCCTAAGTATTTAATGATATTAATGTTAAATTTCTGACTTTGATAACATCTTTGTTCTTTGGGAATGCACTCTAAAGTGTTTAAGTGCTAAGGAGGCATGATGTCTGAAAGTACTCTTAAATGGTTAAGGAAAAAAAATTATGGAAGTTCTTTATACTACTCTTTCAACTTTAAAACATTTTTCAGAATAAAAATTTTAAAGATGTTCTCCATAAAAATCTACAGATTTGCTGGAGTTTCCCCTTTGATTTTATATATGCTCATATAAACATGAAAACAATTAGTATATTAGCTACTCTAGGAAAGCTTGGCAATTCATAAAGAAATGCGCAAAGTCTGAGAACCAGTGATCTGGGAAAATAAGAAACACAAAGGGAAATAGATTGTCATGGGTGATTCTTTTTAACAGAGAAGGAAATAAGAATGTAAGAAAGATAAGTCTGCTGGTTTCTAAGCAGTTATGACTGTAGGCCAGCCTATGCTTATTTGGTGGCTCAGAGTGCATAATTTAGGTGGAGGAACAATCTGGGCACTTATTTGCTTGGGTTGCTAGTACATTGCTGGTGCTTCACTGAGGTGAGAACAGTGGCAGTTGTCTCAAGAAATACTTGCTCTTGTGAGTGATCCTAGCATGTGCTGGCTATCAGTATTTTGAAGTAGCTCTTCTATTTTTACCACTTTCATCTTTAAAAACCACCCAAAAATGTGACAGTTATTTATTTTCTATAGTGCATAGATATTGTGTATTATAGAAGCTTAGTAGGTTTGATCTACTTGTGGTTTTAAGTTTTCTTTCAAAAAGGAGAAAACTTTACACTGTGCAAACAAGTTGGTTTCAAGGACTCTTGTGTAAATTTAGTCCTTCAGTTGTTTCTGTTGCCACAGATTTAGTTCTAGGTTTCAGTGGATTGGTTTTTTCTTCATGGATCCTATTTCCTCACTTTTTGCATGCCTGGTAATTTTTTGGATATAGACATTGGGACTTCTACTTTAAATACTGGATATTTTTGTATTTATATGTTCTTGAGGTTTTGGACAGTTTGTTAATTGTGTTTTGGGACACAGTTACTTGGAAACTGTTCAGTACTACTGGTTCTTTTCAGGTTTGTTAGGAAGGACCAGAGTTGTATATAATCTAGGCCTATTTTCTACCACCAAGGCAAGACCCTCTGAGTTCTCCGTCCAAAGCCCCTTAAGTGTCTCAGTTTGGTTGCTGGTAACAGTCTTTGTTCTTGATCCTGTGTGAGCTCCAAGTTTTGTTCCCTCTAATCCTTAAAGTGATTTTCTTCCCAGCCATGGTGTAAGGGTAGCCTCCTTACACCATGTCTTAGCTGGTTCTGTATGGAAAGCTTAGCAGGGAGCCTGGAGATCTCTGCAGTTCTCTGTGGCAGCTCTCTCCTCTCTAGAATCTGTTCTGAGAACTCGAGCTGCTTGGCCTCCCCAATTTCGAGTTGCATTTCTCCAACTTAGCAGATTCTGTGCTTCATTCATTCTATGTGGCCTGGAATCTCTCTCCAGGCTCCTAGCTGTGGCAGTCGTTCGGTTCACCTTGTTTGTTTCCCATTTGTCATGGATCATGGACTTCTGCTCTCTCATATACACATTGTTTCTCATTATAATTGTTTCAGGTGGGAGGGTAAAACCAGTTCCTATTACTCCATCTTGGTTAGAGGTACAAATTCTTAGTGATTTTATATATAATCATAACAGTTATAACAATTCATAATTTTCAAAAGGTGCTGTATCCATTTAAAAAATATCCAAAATGCTTATTCAGGCTTAGAGGAGATACAAGATAAAACACTGTAAATGAGTGATCAAACAGGGGTGTGTGTATATGTGTGTGTATGTGTGTGTGTATATAGATAAAAGTCACTGCTGTGGTTAAGTGATACAAGTGCTAGTACTCTGAATTGTGTATTCATTGTAACAGAATCCTGTGTGGAAACACACCTCTCTCCTTTAGCTTTTTGTTTAATGATTTCTTGGTTATATTTGGATGTACAGTTGTGTCAGGTTCCTGAAACTGAAGTCACAGCAGAAAGAGAACCACAGGCCCTTCATAATTCTCTTTGCTTTTGGTTGTAGTGTCACTTTTTAAGCAATAAATCTCAAATAGCGAAATTTTCCAAGTTTGAATAAAGAGACTACATGTCAAACTATTAGTAAGACAATGTGTGGATCTAAATGGAGGTTATGAAATGGTCTGGAAAAGTCAGATGAGGGCTTTGGGAAACACCTGAGGCAAATAAAAAGTGAGAGAAGAGGATACAAACATTTTAAGCGAGAAGAGGATATAAGCATTTTAAGTGTAGATGGGCTAAACTCTTTAAATAGAAAGAATATACAGCTAATTCTACTTATAAGTGGGTTTTGTTCTTCATCTTTGTTTTAACCAGGAATTACATTACTTATAAGTGAAAACAGGTATGTTTTAAAACACACTATTACATTAATAAAGTGGTTTGTTTTTAGTGAAAACTGCCTGGTGAATTGATGGGGTGTTTCATGTATTTTTGCTATTCAGGTATTTACATCTAAAGTACAACCAACCACTGAAATTTTATTGTGGTGAATAGTCACTAAAATTTGCCTAGAGGCAGTTTCTTAAATCCAGACGTATTGGTTGGAGAGAGTTAATTTACTTCTTTAAATACTTGATTTGAATACTAATTCAGGATGTAAATGTTTGCCAGCTTTAGGGGCTACAATGATTATTCCATGAGAACAATGCACTGGTCATAGCAAACACCCTCTTCCAACAACACAAGAGAAGACTCTACGCATGGACATCACCAGATGGTCAACACCGAAATCAGATTGATTATATTCTTTGCAGCCAAAGATGGAGAAGCTCTATACAGTCAACAAAAACAAGACCAGGAGCTGACTGTGGCTCATATCATGAACTCCTTATTGACAAATTCAGACTTAAATTGAAGAAAGCAGGAAAAACCACTAGACCATTCAGGTATGACCTAAATCAAATCCCTTTTGATTATACAGTGGAAGTGAGAAATAGATTTAAGGGTCTAGATCTGATAGATAGAGTGCCTGATGAACTATGGAATGAGGTTCATGACATTGTACAGGAGACAGGGATCAAGACCATCCCCATGGAAAAGAAATGCAAAAAAGCAAAATGGCTGTCTGGGGAGGCCTTACAAATAGCTGTGAAAAGAGGAAAAGTGAAAAGCAAAGGAGAAATGGAAAGATAGAAGCATCTGAATGCAGAGTTCCAAAGAATAGCAAGAAGAGATAAAGCCTTCCTCAGCGATCAATGCAAAGAAATAGAGGAAAACAACAGAATGGGAAAGACTAGAGATCTCTTCAAGAAAATTAGAGATACCAAGGGAACATTTCATGCATGCAAAGATGGGCTCGATAAAGGACCTAACAGAAGCAGACGATACTAAGAAGATGTGGCAAGAATACTCAGAACTGTACAAAAAAGATCTTCACGACCCAGATAATCACGATGGTGTGATCACTCATCTAGAGCCAGACATCTTGGAATATGAAGTCAAGTGGGCCTTAGAAAGCATCACTATGGACAAAGCTAGTGGAGGTGATGGAATTCCAGTTGAGCTGTTTCAAATCCTGGAAGATGATGCTGTGAAAGTGCTGCACTCAATATGCCAGCAAATTTGGAAAACTCTGCAGTGGCCACAGGACTGGAAAAGGTCAGTTTTCATTCCAATTCCAAAGAAAAGTAATGCCAAAGAATGCTCAAACTACTGCACAATTGCACTCCTCTCACATGCTAGTAAAGTAATGCTCAAAATTCCCCAAGCCAGGCTTCAGCAATACGTGAACTATGAACTTCCAGATGTTCAAGCTGGTTTTAGAAAAGACAGAGGAACCAGAGATCAAGTTGCCAACATCCGCTGGATCATGGAAAAAGCAAGAGAGTTCCAGAAAAACATTTATTTCTGCTTTATTGACTATGCCAAAGCCTTTGACTGTGTGGATCACAACAAACTGTGGAAAATTCTGAAAGAGATGGGAATACCAGACCACCTGACCTGCCTCTTGAGAAATCTGTTTGCATGTCAGGAAGCAACAGTTAGAGCTGGACCGTCAAGGCTGTATATTGTCACCATGCTTATTTAACTTCTATGCAGAGTACATCATGGGAAACACTGGGTTGGAGGAAGCACAAGCTGGAATCAAGACTGCCAGGAGAAATATCAATAACCTCAGAGATGCAGATGACACCACCCTCATGGCAGAAAGTGAAGAGGAACTGAAAAGCCTCTTGATGAAAGTGAAAGAGGAGAGCGAAAAAGTTGGCTTAATGGGGAAACAGTGGAAACTGTCAGATTTTATTTTTTTGGGCTCCAAAATCACTGCAGATGGTGACTGCAGCCATGAAATTAAAAGATGCTTACTCCTTGGAAGAAAAGTTATGACCAACCTAGACAGCGTATTCAAAAGCAGAGACATTACTTTGCCGACTAAGGTCCATCTAGTCAAGGCTATGGTTTTTCCAGTAGTCATGTATGGGTGTAAGATTTGGACTGTGAAGAAGGCTGAGCGCCAAAGAATTGATGCTTTTGAACTGTGGTGTTGGAGGAGACTCTTGAGAGTCCCTTGGACTGCAAGGAGATCCAACCAATCCATTCTGAAGGAGATCAGCCCTGGGATTTCTTTGGAAGGAATGATGCTGAAGCTGAAACTCCAGTACTTTGGCCACTTCATGGGAAGAGTTGACTCATTGGAAAAAATTCTGATGCTGGGAGGGATTGGGGGCAGGAGGAGAAGGGGACGACAGAGGATGAGGTGGCTGGATGGCATCACCGACTCGATGAATGTGAGTCTGAGTGAACTCTGGGAGCTGGTGATGGACAGGGAGGCCTGGCGTGCTGCGATTCATGGGGTTGCAAAGGGTCAGACTCGTCTGAGCAACTGAACTGAACTTTTTTTATTTTGGAAAAGAACAGATGATCATTGAGCCAGCCATAAGTACCAGCACCTATGCTCCTAGTTTCAATATAACTTGAATTCATTGTTTTCAGTATAATAAGTAGGTATTTTATAATTATATGTTAACTACTAAATAATATGGTTTTCCAGTTTTGATCTTTGATATTTGACCACATGCATTTGCAGAGTTATATGCTAAATGATGACTTATTTTCTTAAAAGTCATAAAATGCCACTTGAAAATAAGAATTTTAAACTATATCCAACTTAAGACAAATATTGACCATTTTGTAGGTGTTTCCTAAGCTAATGAAGTTTGATTATCTGAATTATGAAAGATACTCAAGTAAATTACTCATATGACAAGCTTTGAAAGCTTGTTTTACTAGATTAAAATTATTTACCCAAGATAGATATAAACCTAAAACATTCTCGTAGTATTCTTCAGATCAACTGTATCAGTGTCACCTGAGATACCTGTTAGAAATTCAAGTTCTCCAGCCCCACCTTAGACATACCAAATCAGAAACAGGGATGGGACCTAATCACGTGGGTCTAAGCAAACCCAAGGTGATTCTGACACTTGCTCACATTGGCGTTCCTGTGATCTGAAAGGATGTTTCTCTGACTGCAAGCACAAGGCTAGAAAAGCTGCTTTTCACAAGAATTTTCTCCAGTGTTCATTCACATCTCTGAAATTCCTGTCATAAATCTGAGTTTGAACTGTTATTGAAGCTAATTAGGATTTGAACCTATTTAGAGTGAATAAGTGCAGTCTCCTCAAACCATTTTTTCAATTTAAGGCCCAAATGATCATTTCATTGCCCAAGATGAAAGTAACTAATTTGTCATATGATTTCTAAACTGTAACTAACTCAAGTTAACCAAGAGAGTTTCATCTAATTGGATGAAGTTTTGATGGGTAAACTCACCAGAACTAATCTGAATGCAGAGATTTTCTTTTTCATTTGTCTTTCTCCAGCCCCCAAAGGGGAAAACGACTAACTGCTAATAGTTACTGCTTTCATCTGTACAATTGCCGGCTTGCATTTAGTTTCATGAAATACACTTAGATTTGCTTCAAAGTAGATTTGCTTCAACATCTTTGAGTAATTGCTGCAACCTGGAAGACTGGGAGTGAGCTCTTACCTCTAGGAGAACCCAAGTTTATAGGCTCTTTCAAAGCAAGAAGGAATGAAGAAACTGTGCTACCCTCTGCCAAGGGAAAAGAAAGACCTTTTAAAGGTGAGTTTGAGAATTTTTCCATCATATAGGACAGAAATTTCTTAAATTAAATGTCCTATAACCTTAAAGGGTTGGAATATTATGGAAATATATACATGTGTGCATAAAAACACTGCTTGTGATGAGAAATTTCTCCTGTGAATTATAATGAAGGATATTTGCTCTGTTTGAAACTTGCAATGAGTATTGGGTTATTAATATTATGAAATTTAATCTGAGATTTAGACAGTGTCAGTGTCTTTAATTTATTCTTATTTGGATGGCCTCATGAGATTCATGCTCTGATAAGCACTGAAAGTTAATGGTGGCTCTGTCTTAGCCTGAATTCCAGACATATCTATGATTTGTTCTTGTGCTCGCAGTTAGCTGGTATGTGCAGGTAGCTTCTGAAAAATGGCTTAATTTTGGTAGTCCTCTACCTTTTAGATGAAACATTTCAAAGTAGCCATTAAAAACAATGAGGTTGAAAAAGCAAATCTCTTGGAGATAGTTAGGGGAAAATGTGTAGGTAATTTTTTCCTCATACTTTATATATGATTATCACTGGATGTATTGCTGGGTTTTTTTAGATTTATTTTTCTCTGTTATTGGAGAAAAGAATAAACTTAATCATTTACAACAATAAAGTCAGATTAGGGTGGTAAGAGGAAAAAACCATCTCATTATTAAAGAAGACTCTATGGTTTGTCTACTGCATGAATCTATTACACAAATTTTTAAGCATTTACATTTTGGTTAAACCTGTCAGCCATGGTAGTCCATCAGTCCTCCATCTCCCTTTTATCTTCCAAACTTTTAGGACATCTTTCACTTGTGTTTTTTTTCACCCATTTTTCTTGCTCTTATCACTATATACCTATTTTAAATCTTCCATTAGTGTGTCACTTTAATGGACTTTTAGAAACAGAGATGGTAGGGCATCGTAATCAGAGACCCTCCATACACAATACCATCTGGCCTGTCTGCCTCTGCAGAGTTGGTTCTTCCCCTCGAGTGTGTCAGAATCATCCAGAGCACTTGTTAAACAACAGTACTGGTTCCACCCTCAGAGTTTCTGACTCAGCAGGTCTGGGGTGGGGCTCAGAACTGCATTTCTAGCAAGTTCCCAGGTGATGCTGAGGCTGTTGTTTGGGGATCCTACCTGGAGAACCACTGCTCTAGACTCCATCCCAACCTATTGCTTGCTGCAGGTATTAGTTTTCTAAAACAAATCTGCTTGTTGCAATGCCCTGCATAAATATTTCAGTGATCCCTGATCACAGATGATGTCCAAATTCCTTGGTGTGTCCTGAATTGTAATATAATTTGAGAAATTGTTTTGGGTTTAATTGGCTCAGAACTTGCTCATGCACCCTGTGGGGATGGTACCCAGACCTCTGTTTTCCTTTGCATCAGTGGAGGTTGGAGTTGTGGCCCGAAAGTAAAAGACACACCCCCTCACACACACATACCACACACACACACACACACACACACACACACACACAGAGTTTTCTTTCTAACTTTCATTTTCTTGAAATGGATATACCAGACAAGTATGCCAGGGGAAGAGAAGAGAGGAGGAAAGGGAAGAGATGTTCTTATAGTCTAGGAAAGTACTGTATGGAGGGCTACCCTTTGGTCTGATGACCATCAAGTGTCTTTTGACACTTATTGAAAGGTGCATGTTAAATAGAAGAACATTCAGTGTGAAACAATATGCAAATTGTCATATACAGTGTCAAATACAGTGGTTTTAAGAATTTGTGATTACCTTACTGTTTCCAGGGACGGAGGTAAGTGCTTTGAATGATTACTTCCTATTATTGATGCTCTCTCCGTATATGAGAAAACACAAAGAGGCATCGCTGGCCAGTCACACGCTGATGTGATTCATCTCACCTGTGTCATAAAATCTGCCCAAGAGTTTCATCCCTCTTCTAGCACATCAGCCCACTTTTCCACTTTGCCCTTAAAGCAATGGGTGCTTACATTCCTCTCCATTTCCTTTTGGAAAATTCTGCTGTATGGGTTATATTTCTGTTTCACTGTTAGCAATTGTGACAATTTCACTTTGAGTGTATGTAAACTGTAAGTCATTCTTGTTACTGGTATTTGAAAGAGTGGATACTGGGGGTTAGGAATAGAAGTTGGTGCAAACAAAAGTTAGAAGACATGAGAGAAGCTGAGGAAAGAGTAATCTGGATCTTGGGACTGCATCTTTGATGCTGTGGGAGGAGGGACAAGGGTTTAACATGGACACAGAGTTCCTGAGGACTAGGAGAGGGAGGCTAGAAACAGTTATCCTTGCTGCAGATGCATGACTTAAGAGAAACTATATTCTGTGTAAGTCATTACACAAGAGCTTTTCGCAAAGTGGTGGTTGCTGCTGTACTTCTTCCTCTCTTCCCCTTCGTTTTCCTTTCTCCATTTTTATTCCTACTTATATATTCTAAGTCTGGTAATTCTATGGGGTCTGGGGAGAAAGAATTTATTTTCACTTATAAAATGAGGAATGGATTGAACACTTGGGTAAATAACTTACACAGAATATAGTTTCTCTTATGTTATGCATCTGCAGCAAAGCAGAATGAATTTACATATATAGAACTTTCATAGGAATTCTGGCATTTATTCTTGCCTCCCTGGGTCTACTCCTTTCTGGGCCTTAGTTTTGGCCATGGGACTTGCCAATGGAATAATAGCAAATACGATGTAGAGGCTGGAAAAGTACTTGTGGTTAGGACTTACTTGGTCTAGTTGCTGAAAGCCCTTCTGCCATTGTATGGATTAAACCCATCAGCCTTTTGGAGGATGAAAGACTGTGTGTCCTAACACCCAACCATCCAGGCCATCCAGTGACGGCCACAGACGTGAGTGAAGCCATCCTATATCACTTGGCCCTGGCCGAGTCACTCCATATCAGTCATGAGAAATAATGAAAGTTTATGTCACCAAACTTTGAGGTGGTTTGTTCTATACCAGAAATTAATAGTATAGTACCCTCTACTATAGTAACCTAAAATCTCAACTATGTGAAATACTGTTAATTTCATATGTAACCTTTGTTGTGTCTTAATCAAGTTCTATAGATCAGTCATTAAGAATGTGGGCTCCCTAGCCAGACTACCTGAATTTAAATTTTGACCTATCTGTTAGCTGCATGACTTCTGCACAAGTCATCAAATCTCTCTGGGCTCAGATTTTTTTTTTTTTTTAATTAGTACTGTTGGGAGGATTAACTGAGAATATAGTGAAAGGCACTTCATATTGTTCCTGATACGTAGTTAGTACTCATTAAACATGAACAATTAAAAGTAGTATGCAATATTTCTAGAAGTGCTCATCAGTTCAGTTTAGTTGCTCAGCTGTGTCCAACTCTTTGCGACCCCATGGACTACAGCACACCAACCTTCCCTGTCCATCACCAACTCCTGGAGCCTACTCAAACTCATGTCCATTGCATTGATGATGCCATCCAACCATCTCATCTTCTGTCATCCCCTTCTCCTCTCACCTTCAATCTTTCCCAGCATCAGGGTCTTTTCCAGTGAGTCGGTTCTTCACATCAGGTGGCCAAAGTACTGGAGTTTCAGCTTCAGTATCAGTCTTTCCAATGAGTATTCAGGACTGATTTCCTTTAGGATCGACTGGTTGGATCTTCTGGCAGTCCAAGGGACTCTCAAGAGTCTTCTCCATCACCACAGTTCAAAAGCATCAATTCTTCGGCACTCAGCTTTCTTTATAGTCCAACTCTCACATACATACATGACTACTGGAAAAACCATAGCTTTGACTAGACAGATCTTTGTTGGTAAACTAATATCTCTGCTTTTTAATATGCTGTCGAGGTTGGTCATAACTTTTCTTCCAATGAGCAAGCATCTTTTAATTTCATGGCTGCAGTCACCATATGCAGTGATTTTGGAGGCCAAAAAAAAAAAAAAAGTCTCTCATGGTTTCCATTGTTTCTCCATCTATTTGCCATCAAGTGATGGGACCAGATGCCATGATCTTAGTTTTCTGAATGTTGAGTTTTAAGCCAACTTTTTCACTCTCCTCTTTAACTTTCATCAAGAGGCTCTTTAGTTTTTCTCCACTTTCAGCCATAAGGATGGTGTCATCTGCATATCTGAGGTTATTGGTATTTCTCCCAGCAATCTTGATTCCAGCTTCTGCTTCATCCAGCCTGGCATTTCGCATTATATACTCTGCATAGAAGTTAAATAAGCAGGGTGACAATATATAGCCTTGACGTACTCCTTTTCCTATTTGGAACCAGTCTGTTGTTCCATGGCCAGTTCTAACTGTTGCTTCTTGATCTGCATACAGGTTTCTCCAGAGGCAGGTCAGGTGGTCTGGTATTCTCATCTCTTTCAGAATTTTCCAGTTTATTTGTGATCCACACAGTCAAAGGATTTGGTATAATCAATAAAGCAAAAGTAGATGTTTTTCTGGAACTTTCTTGCTTTTTTAATGATCCAGTGGATGTTGGCACTTTGATCTCTGGTTCCTCTGCCTTTTCTAAATCCAGCTTGAACATCTGGAAGTTTACTGTTCATGTACTGTTGAAGCCTGGCTTGGAGAATTTTGAGCATTACTTTTCTAATGTGTGAGATGAGTGCAATTTTGTGGTAGTTTGAGCATCTTTTGGCATTGCCTTTCTTTGGGATTGGAATGAAAACTGACCTTTTCGAGCTAAAGGCAAAGGAGAAAAGGAAATATATACCTATTTGAATGCAGAGTTCCAAAGAATAGCAAGGAGAGATAAGAAAGCCTTCCTCAGTGATCAATGCAAAGAAATAGAGGAAAACAATAGAATGGGAAAACTAGAGATCTCTTCAAGAAAATTGGAGATATCAAGGGGACATTTCATGTAACAATGAGCACAATTAAGGTCAGAATACTGAGCTACCTATGATACTGAAATGATATGGACCTAAAAGAAGCAGAAGGTATTAAGAAGAGGTGGCAAGAATACACAGAAGATCTTCATGACCCAGGTAACCATGATGATGTGATCACTCACTTAGAGCCAGACATCCTGGAATGCAAAGTCAAGTGGGCCTTAGGAAGCATCACTATGAACAAAGCTAGTGGAGTTGATGGAATTTCAGTTGAGCTATTTCAAATTCTGAAAGATGATGCTGTGAAAGTGCTGCACTCAATATGCCAGCAAATCTGGAAAATTCAGCATTGGCCACGGAAGTGCTCATAGGTAGCTCAGTATTCTGACCTTATTTTTCAATGAACTTCTGAAAGATGTCTTAAATGTCCCTTCCATTGTGAAATGGATTTTCATGAATAAACTCAGGGTTGGTAAAGGACTCCAACTTTTTTATCATTCATCACATTTGTTCTTTGTACATCTCTTTCTGTAGGCTGTGGTTTCTTTAGGACAGGGGCCAGGAACAGCTGTATTATTAGCATCTAGCATGTTTTCTGCCATGCTGTGGAGTAGACAATAAGTAGCAGTTGAATGACTCAACATGCTTTTGGCAGTACCCCCTCCCCTTCTCAACACTTACCACCTTGGCAGCCGGGGGCCTCAGGATCATTCTCATTGAGGCTTTATCCCTGTTTACGACAGTCATAAAGCTAAAGCCATAGAAGGCATTTGAGTTTGTGACCCCTGACCCAAATCCCATCAAACATGAAAAATCAGTTACATCTCTAAACTTTCTTCTACTTTATGATAAAAGCCATCATCATATCCCATTTAGAGAAAGCTTCTAAGATAGAGGGCTGTAAAGTGATGTGAAATCTGATATCAATCAGGAGGAACTGACAGGACCATGAGGAGAAACTAGGTTCCTGGAGCTGTTGGCTTGACTCTGGTGCTGAAGATAGATGAACTAATGCACGAAGCAGTTGCAGCTGACATTCTGTCCTATGTCTCCTTGGCTTACAATTGAGTCCACTTGCAGCTACTGTGGCTGGTTTCTATGCAATGTGGCTGCTTCCATCTCCAGCCCTGTGTCTCTGCTTCTCCACCTAGGAGCTTTCTCTTGCACTGTATACCTGGATGTCTCAAAGCTGGGGAATTTCCTAGGAGCAACTGTAGCTCATGAAGGATGAGGCACTGAATACATTTTCCTGCTTTCCTGTCAATGGGAGAGACATTTCTGATTTACCTGCCAGCTCAGAGAGTCCCTAGTTACCTATTGCAATAGCCCCTTATAAACACACCTTTTTGTGTCTTTTCCTTCCTTTGCATTTTCCCCTTTCCCTCAGTTGTGCTTCCTGGGATCACCTCCTGAATAAACTACATATTCTCAGTGACTTGCTTGCTTAGGACCTGTTTCCCACATCAGGACTGACTGCCTTGCTTTTTCCCAAGGAACATTTAAGTCAGAAGTAAGAGTACTTATTTCTCCATAATAAAGTGTGTAAAAGATAGATTTTTGTACACAGCAGAAAAATAAGAACAGCTGGCAGTATTATGGGCCAGTGATTTCAACAAGATTTCATAGGTTTCAGAAATCTCCAGAGCAAAAAAATCCCAGGATGGCAGACCTGTTCATTTATTTTCTGGATCTCCTCCAAGCCTAGCCATACATTGCCCCAGACTTCCCTGCCCATAGGAAGAAATAAGCTAAAAATACTGCAGTGAAGCCAAGTTAAGAAATCTTTCATATTCAAAGTGACTGCTATTAAGTGTCAGGTAATGTGCTAACCATCTAGGGAGAAAGGTCTGTCCTTATATCATTCCTTGAACCCAGTGAGTACTTAATATATTTTTGTTGAATTATGCTGGAGGATCTTACATCCTAATTAAGGAGGCAAGACATGGACTCAGTGGTTAAGCACTTCTTAAGGGTGTTATTTAATTAAGGACAATAATTAACAGAATAGAGGATAAATGCTTAGGATAATTCCTCTAGGGTTTGAGGCTAGAGTGAGTAGAAGAAAATTATAAAACTGGTTTAAAATTATCTAGTCCTTTCTCTTGATTTTATAGATGCTGAAACTAAGAACATTCATTGCAGAGTCCTTCTCTTAGTTAAACATGATTATGTGATTAAATCTGTTTAAAAACAATATTTAGTGCTGTACTTTGAGCATAAACCTGAGTCAAAGGATGGAACTAGGATTAGTTCAAGGAGTAGTGGCCTAACCCTCTTTTTATATATATATATATATATATATATATATATGTATGTATGTATTTCTTATTCTTGAAGCACCAGAACTGGCTATTAGTGTCTTGATTTTTTTTTTCCTATTATTGACTCATCACCAAAAAAGAAAAAGTGATATCCTTTTCCTCCTGTGCTCTCATTCCAACAGGATGGTAAGTAAGCCTGGATGTTCTGAAAAACCTCAGCATTTCAGTGGCAAAGAAGTATAATGATTATGGAAAAAACAGTGGAATTTGGGAGTGTTTCTGTGACTCTTTTACAGAACAGTATAATAGGATTGTTTCTTCCAGGTCCATATTGAAACCTCTCTGCTGTTGAGGGTTGTTGAGAGATTCTATTTATCATTTTTTTTTCTTGTGCTGAGCCCAGGAGTGCTGCCATTCAGGACAAAAAGGGTAGAGATCTTTGACCAGGTCCACCTTAGGTGCTGCTGAGACCATGGCCTGGGACCATTCATAGATGAGCTGTCCTTGTGGGGTCCACACCAAGTTTATTGGTTTCCTATTGGCTCCCAAGACTGTGGCGCTGAGTGTGGGTTCCAGACAGCCACTGCTGTTTGAGGTGTGCTACTTACAAGGTTCTACTACCCATGTTACCTGCTAATCCTTTGCTTGGGAACCACTTCTCAGCTGGGAGGAAATAAGCCTGGACATAAAAGATTTGGGCTGGTTGTCTGCCCTGAGAAAAGACAAATGCCTTTTAATTTTTTGCTGAGTTGATAGTAGGAAAAGTTAAGATACCATAATAATTTCTCCATATCTCCCAAGTGGAAGCCTCTTTTTACTGAGTAAATGAGAGAAGTCATGAGGCCAGATTAGAGAAAAACTTTTGATTCCCTCAAAAGGTCATCTGAACTGTTTTAAGAGTGGTGCATGTTGGATGGGAGATTGACAGAACAAAATAAGTGTTTCAGGTGTTTTAACCTAGTGTTTCTCAGAATAAATTAAGAGTGTCAAATTATTCACCAGACAGTAAGGGTTATAGTAAGTTTTGGAAGGAGATGCCTGACTGGTGGCAAATGATTAGAAATAAATTCAGAGAGAGATGATTGGAATATTGTTGACTTATTACCTACTCTGTCAAAAGCACAGGATGAATAAAGTCCATAAGGTCCCTACTGCCATGGAACTTAGCTTTAAGAAAGGAAGACAAATAAATGATAAACCAATAAGCAAAATACAAAGAAATAAAATTTTTGGATGGTGATACATATTCCAAAGAAAATAAAACAAGATGATGTAATAACAATGACAGGGGAGTGGGTAAGGATTTCTACCTTATATGTCATGGTCACCAAAGGTCTCTCCGAGGAGATAACCTTTGAGCTGTGTGCCACCCTTGTCCCCTCCTGTCATATGTGAACTCCAGTGCACAAATGTCTGTGCTTTAACTTCTTCCATCAGAGAACTTAATAGGCTAAGTTGTGAAGATGCATTGACTATTATGAGGCAAGAATTTGTCTTTATAACCTTTGGACCTCCCTCAGTTAGCTGGCACTTCACAGATATTTAGTAAGAGTTTGTTGAATGAGTAAATGAGTGAATCAACTTACCAAGAGAGAGAGTCTAAAGAGGATGGTGAGTGAAGGATGGAGCTTTGGGAAACTCCCACAGTTGGGGATGGGGTCAGAAGGAAGAGGGGCCAAACAGGGGAGTCTGTCTCTTTACTCTGTCATCCCTGCCCAATTAGCACATTATCCTGTGGCTATCTCACTTGCTTCTCCTTGCAGTTTCTTTATCTGTCTGAAACTGAGCTTTTCAGCATGGTAGCCACTAGACAGGTCTTGGGTATTGAACATATGACATACGATTAGTCCTAGTTTAGATGTTATAAGCATGAAACACATACCAAAGCTTGAAGACTTAGTTTCTTTCTTTTTCTTACTATCATATAGAAGTGAATACTTTTATGTTGATTGTGTTAAAAGATACTTTAGATATATTGGATTAAATTAATATTAATGTCACTGTTTAGTTTTGCTTTTTAAATGTGGTTACTAGAAAATTGAAAAATAATAGTTGGCTCACATTATATTCCTATAGCATATCATTGATTTATTATGTTGTTGTTAAGTTGCTAAGTTGTTTCCAGCTCTTTATGACCCCATGGACTGTAGCCCACCCGGCTCCTCTGTCCATGGGATTTCCCAGGCAAGAATACTGGAGTGGATTGCCATTTCCTTTTCCAGGAGATCTTCCCAGCTGAGGGATCGAACCCACATCTCCTGCATTGGCAGGCGGAATCTTTACCACTGAGTCACCGGTGAAGCCCAACATTGGTCTGTCTATATCCTATACTGAATAGATTAGTTTGATATTAGCTGGTCATCCCTGAAATGAGTGGTACAAAGAAGAGTGATGACTGTCACTTCCCTCTCAACAATTAAAAAATAATAATAACCAACACAGTGTAAAAAATTGGGACCAGACATAGAAGGTGTCACATTTTCTAGCCAGTGAGACATGACCCAGTGTAAAACATATTTGGGAAATAACAGGTTAAACTTACAAATTCATAAGTAAATTTTGCCTCCTTTATTGGAAAATGACTTTTAAGTTTTGGAGTGGAAGGGAACCCTTATAGCATTTATGCTAAAATATCCCTTTTCTAATTTCATTTCTGATTTATTCCTACTCTTTGATATTTCAGCCACATGATAACTGTATAACTTAAAATGTGTTTTTTTTTCTTTTTGTTTCCTATGATTGAGTACAGTCCCCAAAGATAAAGTCAGTGATGTCCTAGCTTCACATAAGTGATAGCAATATGAAGACACTTAAAAAGAAAAGCAGATGTTAGTTACACTCTACTTTTATCCTACCAATAACTTTTTTAAAGATTGAGCTCATAGTGCCCGGATGTTAAAGTTATTTCACAGATCCCAAATTAGGAATGTTCCATGTTGCTTTAATCCATTCCATTGCAATGGCTTTATTAGATGAAACACCCTGCTGAGCATCTGAAGAACAGTGGGATTATCACATTTCCCTTTGAAAATCCAGTAAAGACAAAATAAATGGTTAACAAAACAGAGCAAATTCAGTTTGCAGGTGTTCATAGGCGATGCAACCCCCTGATTGAATGAGTGTCTGTATTCCTCTGTGCTTGCAAAATGCCTGTTAAGCAGGCCAGAGAAATTCAGGAGGAAAAAGAAATCATAGGGCAAAAGTTGCTTTTCTCTCCTTTTGATGTGTTGCTAATTGCATTGTGTTGACTGCAGGGATGGAGTGTTGGAAATCTGAAGACTTTATTTTGTTAAGTTTTACTTTTGACTTCACCCTGGGTGTGCCAATAACAGTTCTTTATTATCTGTATCTCCTAGAGTGTTGACTCTTTAACGATTGATTTTTTTTTTCTTGGCAAATCTAATTAACTATTTGAAGAACTTCATCCAGTGACACCCCAGTTACTACACACACTTGGTGGGTGGCTCTTCGAGATTCTCTTAAAAACTTGGTTATGTCCCAGCACTCTAAAAATTCTCATCTGTGAGAGCTATTTGAATTTTGTTATTAGTGTCTGCTGGAAATTGTAATTCAATAAAGAGTAACTCATTTAAAAATGTGTCATACTGGGCATGTATTAGGTATCTTGGGCAACTTAGGAGTCACAGAAAAAAATACAAACATTCAGGTCTACACAGGAAATTGGAGTGATAGTGAACAATTTGAAGGAGGCATTTTGTATTTTTAAAGAAGCTATAGATAGATTAGGAGTGTGTATATATGTGTGTCTGTGTACATGCACGCATAATACACATACGCATTTAAATCAGTGGACACAGCAGTCTTTTCTTTTGCTCTCCTAATTTGCTAGCATTTTCTACCAATCTCCAAGGGCAAGGTGGTGGATATAAAAAGAGCTTCTGTCAACATTTAAAATAATCATAAACAAGGACTCCTGCCTATTTCTTTGTGTAATGCGTGTGTGACCCTTGAATGAGATTGTATCCGTCTCCTGTCCTCTCTCTTTCTCTCTTGTTCCTTTTATGGACATAGGATTATTGCTATAGAAAATATGGTCATGCCATAGGGAATGTACCTCCTGCCCAGGGTATTTTTTTTCAACTACATCTGCAGACTGCAGCTGCTGCAGCCTTTGGAAAAAAAAAAATTGTGTCCTTATGAAACTGTAGTTCTTGAACAATGAATTCTTCCTCACAGGACACTGTACTTTTTCACTGCTATTTAGCACAGTCTGACATTAGTCTTCCCTGCAGTTTATTTGCTGCCCAAGTTCACCATTTGACATATGTAGGAATATTTAAACAAATTTTTTCCCCCAGAGAAGTTTGTTTCATCTTTGGAAGCACGGGGCTTCCTGCTGACTTCACAGGACCCCTCATACTCTTCCCTCCTCCTTTTTTTCTGTGTGCTGCTTATCTGTGCCCACCCCCACATGTCCCTTTTCTTTATGACGAGGTCTCTCACACTGTTTTCTATTTGCCTTCTGAGCTGGATTCAGAGAATATCTCATCCCTTCCCCATCCCCCACTTACTGTCTATATGCCAAACCTCTTCATCTTTTGCAAAATATCAGCAGAGCTGAACTTCCAATTTCTCCTTCCTTTTTTTTTTTTTCACTATTTCAGTACATTTTGTCCTTTCATGAATTGTAATTTCCCTTGCTCTTAAACCCAGTGCATAGAGAAATTATGAAAGTTTTTTCTAAAACTGGATAAAAATAAAAATATATGTACTTTATTTTGGTATATTTCCTTCTTTTGTTCTCTAAACATTGTTAGATACTTGAAACATAAGGGGGGCACACCTTGATTTCATAAATGGAAGTCCACATCCTGTAGGCAAATAAAAAGACACCTAGATTATGGTTGATAATTCATCATATAGAGAGATACATTTTTGTTTAACTTTTTCTTTTAAAGAAATAGTCCTTGTTTATCATTATTTTAAATATTGATAGAAGCCCTTTTATACCCACCAGATTGCATTTGGGGATTGGTGGAAAATGCTAGCAAATTAGGGAAGCAAAAGAAAAGACTACTGTGTCCACTGATTTAAATGTGTGTGTGTAACACAGATACATGTATATCAGGTGAAGTCAACCTTGATGTGTGATTTTGTAGCTTAATTTAACAGTTTTTAAAAATGGTTGTTTTCAGAGACCAGTTAGTTTTCTTCCTCCTTTCAGTTCAGAAGCAAGTAAAACCAAACTGTTGATTGTCCTCTAATGATTTTGAGGTGTTTCTTATAAGCCCTTTAAAAATAAGAATTAAACTGAGAAAGAAATCTAAAGTCATTACTTTCTGATTAGTACAGATGTCAATGCTAACATTCAAGCTTCTCGTCAGTTAATATTTTTGTGGGGAACTTTTGGTGCCTTTTCTTTTTAAAAATAATAGAGAGAAAGCAGTTGGCATGTTGACATTAAGCTGTATTGGGGAAAGTGGGTCCCTACTCTCCACATCTGTTCAGTGTTTCTGTTGCCTTTCATTTTCTAAAGTGTTACATATGGAATACATATGTCTTTGTGTTCTGGTACCACAGGAAAAAAAAGGAAGAAAAAAAAAGAAAAATCACAAAGAAATCAATAAACACCTGTTATTCCCAGATCTGCAGTTATTTGGGCTCAGAAGCGCCTGCAGGCAAAGTTAGAACAAAAATCCTTGGATGTCTATATGCCTTCATAGATTTCTCTTGACCTGTATGGGAGTTTTTAAAATTTTATTTTATATTTATTTCATTTCGTTTCATCTTATTTTATCAGAGTGGACCCTTCACCTTCTGTTATTTTACTGCCCTGGGTTTGTTCTCTCCAATGTATATTTCCTCTTTCCCTATATGCCATAATTTTGTATTCAACAAAGTGGAGAATTTTTTTCCCAACGACTCTAGGATGCAGCCTTACTTTCACCACTTCCACAGCAGGTTTCCTACGTTAGATTGCCCCCTGCTGCTTCTGTAGCATTAAAAACAAAGCTCAAAATAAAATGTTTGGGGACATACCATTACAAAAGTATACAGTGAAATATACTGAAACTAATAATTTGAAAACATGTTCAAAGGTCAGTAATAATTGACAGATATTTCGGTGTGTCATATGGAAATTTTAAACTTGAGAGATCGACTGCACATCGTTGCACATATAGCCAGTTCACACATTGCCTCTTCCTACTGTTCATTATGAATTAGAAGGGGTTGTTTTAAATAATTGTGAATCACGTGATATGCTTTTTCTTTTGTCTGTTGCAGGCAATGTAATTAATAGTTCCCACAAGTAGATTCTGACCCAATTGTACAATTTTTTTTTCTTATAAAAAGTATACTTTTCCTTAAGTGCAGGGACCATATCTTGTTTGTTTTTGCATTTTTGATCCAATGCCTGACATATAAAAGACACTAGATTAAAATCTGTTCATTTCACTGGATTCATTCATTCCACAAAGAAAGAGTAAGATCACTAAGCTTTAATTCATCAAAATAATTTTTGTTGGACTTAGAATCAAGAAGAGTAAATAATGTAGCTAACATTTTAAAAGAAATATCTCCCAGCAAAGATACAAGAAAATTTTAGTAATCCCTACTGTAATGGCAGATTCCACGTTACTGACTTACACTGTTGTCTTTCAGAATTTAGTTTCTCTTTATTGCTGTTTCTTTCTCAGCTTATATTTTATATATAGACTTGACCTACTCTCCTGGGTACTCCTCCCTGGGCCCACGTATGTTTCCTGGATATCTCATTCAAGACTTTGGTTATTAGAATTTGTCTGCATTCTCTGAAAAACCTGTGAGTGACTTGAGGGCAGGAACTATCTCAGATTCATTTCTGCATCCCCAGCATCTATGCCAAGAATGTCCTTTTGCTATTGAATAGTTGACACTGAAATGGGATTTACATAGCCTCCAAAGAAAACAAGCATTAAAAATATGAATAAAATAATAAAAATGGAACTAAAACAATATTACATGTAGCATCTAGTTTTAGGGGTAATCTAACTAAAAACAAAGGACAGCAGTGAGTTATAAAATGACTATTGTGCCAAAGTCAAGGATTGGATAGTGGAATGAAAACACAAAATTAATCGTGATTGGTTGCCCTAATCTCTATCCTTCTTCCCCACATGTAATCATTACATCTCTGTGTATATGTTCTGATATTTCTTCCTTTCTCCACCCCAACACTTGAGTCCACTAAGTCTGGCATTTTGATTTGGCCAGTACTATGATCAATGACTTGGTTTTAATAGCCATAAGAATTTTGAGATACTAACGTAGGATTGAGGGATCTTGGCTCCCTCACTTACCTGGATACTATTAGAGGTTGTGACCGTATTCTAGACCTTTAGCTTCTCTGATCCTTGGCCTGGAAAGGGTGAGTTCCTGGGGCATAAGTATTTACTGGGGTGGTATGTAGAAAGGCCAGACCCCTCATGTTCAGTCAAGAAATGTTCACTGTCTAAGACCCCAGGAATGTTCTCTATCACCTTTGGTTTCGAGTGTGTGAAAATTAAGTTCATAAAAGCCATTTGCGTTTTAACCATTTGGTATCAAAATAAAGAAGAACTTATTTAAGAAAATTCCTTCAGGACTCATTCTCCTTCCCAGCTAGAAGTAACTGGCATCCTGAAAATTTTTTCTCTCATTATGTTGCCCCTTAAAAAAATAAGTTTGCCACTGTGTGATATGGAGGGATCATATGTATGTGTACCTGAAAATATTCTTTGTTTACTTTGCAACTTTTAAAGAATGATGTCTTTTAAAGATACTTTCCTGTAGCTTGCTTTTTTCAGTAAAATTTATATATATTTCTGCAAGGAGATCCAACCAGTCCATCCTAAAGGAGACCAGTCCTGGGTGTTCATTGGAAGGACTGATGCTGAGGCTGAGACTCCAATACTTTGGCCACCTCATGAGAAGAGTTGACTCATTGGAAAAGACCCTGATGCTGGGAGGGATTGGGGGCAGGAGGAGAAGGGGACAACAGAGGATGAGATGGCTGGATGACATCACCGACTCGCACAGGAGTTTGAGTGAACTCCAGGAGTTGGTGATGGACAGGGAGGCCTGGAGTGCTGCAATTCATGGGGTCGCAAAGAGTCGGATATGACTGAGCAACTGAACTGAATTGAACTGAAGATTTATTTATGTAATTGCACAGAGCTATAATTCATTCTTTTTCACTGTTACAAAATATCTCATTGAATGAATATAGCCCAGTTTATTTATCAAAATCTCTAGGTGTGTGTGTGCTCAGTTATGTATGATTTTTTTGTCACCCCATTGACTGTAGCCTGCCAAGTTCCTCTGTCTATGGGATATCTCAGGCAAGAATACTGGAGTGGGTTTCCATTTCCTTCTCTGGAAGATCTCCCTGACCCAGGGATTGAACCTGCATCTCCTGTATTGGCAGATGGATTTTTTGCTGAGCCACCTAGGAAACCCCATCAAAATCTCTACAGATGGACAATTGAGTTCCTCCCACTTTTTACTATTTCTGACTTTGCTATAAGGGACATTCTTCCCCACATGTAAGCATTTCTTTAGGATATGTATCTAACATAAGGATTTCTGGATTGTATGTACACTTTCAACTTTATTATGCCATATTAAATACCAAGATGGTAGCACACATTTATATCTTTATCAGTAGGATATAATCTCATTCTTCTGTATTGCATTGGCAGGCTAATTCTTTGCCACTGTGCCAACTAGGAAGCCCACTTATTCTTTCATATTTTTGGCAAGCCACGTTTTTGTTATCCAGATCTTTATACCAACTATCTAGTTTCTTGATATTGCAGACTCTGTAAATCTTGAGTGAGTTTTTGTAACTATGATTCCGTTTCTTAAGTGAGACTTATGGAGCTGTTGGATTTCACTGTTTTGTATCTCTAGGCAGAAAAACACATAGAAATGATGTTGCTTCCACCAACAAAAATTCAGTAGAATCTTATTATGATACTGATATTGTAAAATGAGTGTGATACCTGTTCTGTTGTAGGCTATCTGAATCATAGTGTGAGGAGCTATGTGTATAGGGGAAACATAGTGGTGCTTGATTTGATTCATTTGAATCCTTGCAATAGCAAGATGCATTGATTGTTTTTATTTTTACCATATATGTGACATTTTAGGAAAAAACTTCAGATTTAATTTTGAGGGGAAAGGACTTCCTAAAAGGGCTTCTTCCATTAAAAAGTTCATCTGGCTGCTTTGAGGAGTGTTTCTCATCTGAATTTTAATAGAAGGCACACATTTTTATTCCAGTTCTCCTGTGACCGGTATGTATATACTTGTATTCTTTTAATAAATCAAAGGAAAATGGTAACGAAGGCATCCACACATTTCAAAGATCTAATGTAATCATAAAATACTCAGTCTTGACTCTGTAGCTATGATGATATGAACTGAAAATTCATTGATGTATGTAGCATTTCTGTCTTAAATCACAGCTGTATATGTACAGGTGCAACATACAGATTTCAACAGATTATAATATCCATGTATTCTGCATATTATATAAAATTTATGCATCAATTGTTTTGACTTCATGTACCACTCAACCTGTGAATTGAATTTAATTATTTTTGCTTCCTGAAGATATTTTGATATTATCATCATCCTTATTTGAGATATGCTGGTCATTTTAAGAAAGGCATCATTAGATGTATGCTCTCTGACTTAGAAGCCATAAAGATAGAAAAATAATTCATTGCTGGGAATCAAGGGATATGGATTTATATCCTTGCCAGAGATGCTGCTGTTCTGATCTAAAATTCTTTCTCTCTTAAATTCATTCATTTCAACAAGGAGATAAAGCTGAAGCATCATTTTGAGTTCCTTTTAAAAGTGAAGGACATTACCAGGCACCACTAAAGCCATAAACTGTTAAATATATTATGTTTCTTTATAAATTCCCAACTTTTCCCAAACAAAGAATTTGGGTGAAGGGAAGACCCTAGTGATAGGCAAAGGGTCTTCCTTTGGCTTTGAATAAAGGTCAAGGAGTGAGAGCCCAGTCTTGGAGCAACATTTCCTGTTCCATGTTTTGACATCCTTAGTGTGATCAAGAGAATGAAGATCCAAACCAATATTCTCAAGGTGTGGAACTACTTTAATAACTTTCCTGGTGATTCTGATGCATACCAAATTTGAGACCCACAGTAATGACCAACCTAGAGCATATTGAAAAGCAGAGATATTACTTTGCCAACAAAGGTCTGTCTACTCAAGGCTATGGTTTTTCCAGTGGTCATATATGGATGTGAGAGTTGGACTGTGAAGAAAGTTGAGTGCCGAAGAATTGATGCTTTTAAACTGTGGTGTTGGAGAAGACTCTTGAGAGTCCCTTGGACTGCAAGGAGATCCAACCAGTCCATTCTGAAGGAGATCAGCCCTGGGATTTCTTTGGAAGGAATGATGCTAAAGCTGAAACTCCAGTACTTTGGCCACCTCATGCAGAGTTGACTCATTAGAAAAGACTGTGATGCTGGGAGGGATTGGGGGCAGGAGGAAAAGGGGACGGCAGAGGATGAGATGGCTGGATGGTATCACCGACTCAGTGGATGTGAGTTTGAGTGAACTCCTGGAGTTGGAGATATACAGGGAGGCCTGGCGTGATGCGATTAATGGGGTCACAAAGAGTCGGACACGAATGAGTGACTGAACTAAACTGATCTAAACTATTAATGTATCATTAAATTGTTGTATTTAACCAAAATTTCCTTTGGAAACACAGATTAAGCATCTCCATATATATGAAAGTTTATCAAGTACTTCTTGCTATTTTATCATTGATAAATAATGGAAGAAAAAAATGATCCTCATTTTTATATCATATTTTTACATTAGCATTCCTCCACTCTCCTCTTTTTGGGGCAATTTTGTTATTGTTTGGTCTCCTGTTGCTTTTAAGTATTATAAAATTTCATATAATTTGACTTGATCACTTTTGCAACAATTCAGTTTTCTATGTGAAAAGTATCTTACTGAGTGCTTTGGAAGTAATAAAGGAGAAAACACAGTATTTTCCCTCAAGGAGGAAGAAGAAAAGCTAGTTAAGAGGACACCAATTTCTTGATTTGAAACTTCTCTACAATTATAATAAAACAATATAGAGAGGGAAGAGCTATCTGATTTGGGGTAGACAAACTTTTTACATGAAGTAAATTTTTTGCATTAAAAATTTTTAAATGCTGGTAAAATAAATATAAAATGCACTATCTTAACCATTTTTATGTGTATAGTTCAGTAGTGTTAAGTACATTCACATTGTTGTACAATAAGTTTCCAGAACTCTTCTTGTAAAACAGACATTGCACCCATTAAACAACAACTCCTCATCCTCCTTTGTGCTCAGTCCCTGGCAACCACTGTTCTACTTGCTGCCACTATGAATTTGACTTGTCTTGGTACCTCTTATGAGTAGAATCATACAATATTTGTCTTTTTGTGACTGTCATATTTCACTTAACATGTCCTCAAGATTCCTCCAAGTTCTACCATGTGTCTAAGTTTTCTTCCTTTTTAAAACTGAAAATGTTCCCTTTTATGTAGATACTGCATTTTGCATATCCATTCATCTCTTGATGGACTCTTGGATTGCTTCCATATTTTGGCTAGTGTGAAAAAAGCTGCTGTGAACATGGATATGCAAATACCTCTTCACAGCCCTACTATCAGTTCTTTGGGTATATACCCAGAAACTGCTGAATCACGTGGCTTCCCTGATGGCTCAGTTGGTAAAGAATCAGCCTGCAATGTGGGAGACATGGGTTTGATCCTTGGGTTGGGAAGATCCCCTGGAGAAGGGAATGGCTACCTACTCCAGTATTCTGGCCTGAAGAATTCTGTGGACAGAGGAGCCTGGGGGCTACAGTCCATGGGGTCACAAAGAGTCAAACACGACTGAATGACTTTTACACACACTGGAAGTTTTACTTTTAATTTTTTGTGAAACCTATGTAGTATTTTCAACAGCACCATTTTACTTTCTCACTAATAGTACATAAAGGTTCTAATTTCTTCACAGCCTCCCTGACATTTGTTATTTTCTATATTTTGGCTTTTTGATAGTAGTCATCCTGATGTATGTGAAGTAATACCTTGTTGTGCTTTTGATTTGCATTTCCCTAATGATGAATAATGTTAACCATCCTTTTATATGCTCGTTGCATGACATAAGTTTCTCTCTAAGCTCATAGAAAATTATGGACTTGGGCTTTTGAAAAGGGGAATAGGTTTCCCAAGTGAACAAAGAGCCATTAGTTAAAAGAAAATGAGACTTTTTTTTTTTGGCTGTGCTGTGCGGCATGTGGAATCTTGGTACCCTGATCAGGGATCACGCCTGTGCCACCTGCACTGGGAGCATGAAGTCTTAACCACTGGACTGCCAGAGAAGTCCCAAAAGGAGATTGTTTTGAAGGACAGGTGATAATGAGACAGGAAGGGTAGAGAATTGGTGGTGTTGGATGATGGAGGACACTGTTGATCACATGTGGGACTACACTCTGGGATGCTCTTGGAGAGTTTTGCACACTGACATTACGTGGTAATAGGGAGATGTGTTATTCTGGCAGTTGTTGATTGAATTTCAGTGGCCAGGGATAGAGACAAGAGAATGTTTTCCTAAGAGCTATCACCCTCATCCAAGTTTGAGGTTCTGAATGACAAATCAGTGACCTAAATAAAAGTGTTAAGTTATAGTGTAAGTAGTTTTCAAAATGTTAATGTAATTTTTAAAACTAAACGATCTCCAGATTAGTTTTTTTTTTAACTGCTACATTGGAATCTTTGGATTAATTTATGTGCAGCAACCATATAGGCATTGAAAATTGCTAAAGCAGAGTAGAGGGTGTGGTAGACTGTAAAATCCTCTCCCTGCACTCCAATATACAAGGTTCTAACAACTGGAACTTATAAATATTAGTGAAATTGCTCAGTCGTGTCCGACTCTTTGCGATCCTGTGGACTATAGCCCACCACGCTCCTCTGTCCATGGGATCCTCCAGGCAAGAATACTGGAGTGGGTTGCCATTTCCTTCTCCAGAGAAGGAAATATTATCTTACTTGTAAATATTTATTGATTTGGAGAGTTTCTGCAGTGTGATTATGGTAAAGATTTTGAGATGAGATTATCCTGGATTACCTGGGTGGATCCTAAGTACAGCCATAAGTGTCCTTATAATAGTGGGAGATAGAGGGAGACTTCACACACGCGCACACACACATATATATGGGAAGCTATGTGAAGATGGAGCAGAGGAAGAGATTTGAAGATGCTGGCCTTGCGGATTGGGGAGATGTGACCACAAGCCAAGGAATGCTGGTAGTGAACAGAAGCTAGAATGGGCGAGGAATGGATTCTCCCCTAGAAACTCTTAAGAGAGCACAACACTGCTACCACCTTGACTTTAGCCTAGTGATACTGATTTCAGACTTCTGGCTTCCAGATTTATGAGAGATAAAATGATCTTGCTTTAATCCAGGAAGTTTGTGATAATTTGTTACAGTGGCTAAAGGAAACTAACACAGTGGATGAAAACTTTGTATCCTAGCTTCCCAGATGAATAAGTTGACATTGCCACTTACTGACTATGTGAACTTGTGCATCTGGTTTACTTCTATGCTCCTCATCTGTGAAATAGGAATAACAAAAATGGAAGCTGCTTTATAGCATAGTTGTGAGACCCAAATGAGCTTACCTGACTGATAAGCTCTGTCATCACTGTGGTGGTGGTGGTGGTGGTGGTGGTGGTGGTGGAGTCACTAAACTGTCTGACTCTTGGAAACCCATGGATTGTAACCTGCCAGGCTTCTCTGTCCATGGGATTTTCATCATAGTCAACATTATATATCTCTATCACTGTCATCATCTCTTTTTCCCAGGTGACCTTTAGGACTGGATCTTTGTTGATCTTCTAATCACCTCAGTTCATATTTTTTACTCTGAAGCCGTCTGTCCTTTTGTAAGTCTGTATCTGAGCTCATGGTCTGGCCTTCCCTTGAAATTTTATCGTTTCAGCAAAGTAACTTCACCTTCAGCAATAGATCAGAGAACACTGCAAAAATCAAATTATGGCCAACATTACCCAGACCAGCTGGGGCTTTACCTCCTCCTGTTTCTTATCCTTACTGTTCTCCCTTCCTCTTGTACCTCTTCCTCCTCCTGTTTCCTTCGACTATTTCTTCTTACCCTTTTTTTTTCTTCCTTTTCTGCTTCTATTGGAAATGGTTCCAAATCCTTCCCTAGTTTAGCATAAGGTAGAGAGTCATTTCTTGATTATAAATTCTAGAGGAAGAAGACACTGTAATGATAAATCCAAATGTTAGATGAAGGCATGCCTCATTCACTGGCAGCCCAGCAGGCTATGTGACTTTACAGAGATATAAAATTAACCAGGCAACACATTTGATTTCTAAATTATTTGAGAATTCAGATTTTGAGTAATTGATCTCTTTCTTGTTTGCTTATCTCTATATTTAGGCCTTGTGCTAGCACAGCGTCTTTATCCAGTCCTCTGTCGATGAGCATTTAGGTTGCTTCCATGTCTTTGCTATTGTAAACAGTGCTACAGTGAACATTGGGGTACATGTATCCTTTTGGATTTTGGTTTTCTCTGTATATATGTATACCCAGAAGTGGGATTGAGATAGAGTCACAGAAGTAGAAAACAAACTTTTGGTTACCAGGGGAAAAAGAAAGGGAGAGATAAATTGGGAGATTGGAATTGACACATATATACTTGCTTTTATTTTTCATTTTTCTTTTTTTCATTTTGCTTTTGTCATGCAGTCATGTCTGAGTCTTTTGTGACCCCATGAACTGTAGGCCTATCAGGTTCCTCTGTCCATGAGATTTTCTAGGCAAGAATTCTGAAGCGGGTTGCCACTTCCTTTTTCAGGGTATCTTTCCAACTCAGGAATCGAAATCACAACTCCTGCCATGTCTCCTGCATAGCAGGCAGATTCTTACAGCTGGAGCCATACTATATATAAAATAGATAAACCAATAAGGACCTACTGTATAACACAAGGAACTCTACTAAGTGCTCTGTAATGACCTAGATGGGAAAAGAATCTTAAAAACAGTGGATAACTGATTTATTTTATCGTATAGCAGAAACTAGCATAACATTGTAAATCGACTACACTCCATTAAAAATTTATATATTTTATATATATATATAATATAATATAAACTAGGCCTCTGTTCTTTTCTAAAAAAGCTTGTCTACTTTACTCAATGCTGGATGTTTACTGAATGTCTTTGAAAAGGCCATAATGATATGCTTTCTTAGCTACACAATGAATTTCCAAGTATTTACTTGACTAAAAGTACCTTGGGAACAGATTTTTCTCCTGTCACTTTGATACACAGGAGGGAGTACTCAGAAATCCTGAAGAGGCATGGAAATGGCAAATAATGAAGTCTGGATGAAATGTTTCATTGTGGTTGAATTTTAAAAGCACTTTTATTTAATTTATTAACAAAGCATGAGTTTGTTCATATCAGCATACAATTGCAAGTAGGAGACAAACTATCATCGTGAAATAGAGCATTTTTCTGGACCTTATTTTAAGAGCAAAGGGCTGAATCTCAAAATAGCTAGTGCTGTTAGCTCATCCAGTGGTTATCCCATGCTCAGTGTACAACTTTGTCCTAACTTGTTTTATTGGAGGAAAAGTCAAATTCTGGACATAATAGTGATACTATGTTAGTTGACAAGCTGGTAAACAGACTGGGATCAGCGAAGGACCTTCCTTTTGGAGCTGAAACATCTCAGACATGTTGTTACATGTCTCATGCTTATTGCCCATCCCATGACTTCATGAAGCCCAAGCAACCTGGAGATTTAACACCATTGTCAACATGGCAACATTTTAAAGAGTCACTTGTTCATTTTTCACCAGGAGGAAGAGAGTCCATGTTCTGAATAGAGCAAGCTTTCAGTTTATGACATTAAATAAATTCTCTTATTGGCTTTAAAATCTTGGGATTGAAAGGCCCTGAAGTTATATTGAAATAGATTTATGGGATGTTCTGAAGACAGGATGTTAGGACTATCAAATATCAGTCGCATATTTGGGTACTTTTCAAGTGAGTGGAAATATCATCCTGGGCTTGTTTCATTTCATGTTTTTATGGTCTGCCCTTTCTGGTTTTTCTATCCTGTTGTTCATTAGGGATTTCACT
The DNA here is from genome assembly GCA_917880005.1 of Nanger dama. NCBI lineage: Eukaryota > Metazoa > Chordata > Mammalia > Artiodactyla > Bovidae > Nanger > Nanger dama. The sequence goes on from CAKJTW010000012.1 coordinate 36,830,497, forward strand.
CTTTATCCCCACCCTTAGGACAATTTGTTTTGCTGAACATTGTGAGCTACAGTTTCTTTGTAAAAATGATGCCATTCAAGGCCACCTTATGCACAGCCAGAGGCAAAAGTTCCCTAGGAGAGTCTTTGCAGGACTCAGAAACCTCCTCTTCACCAAATAACCCTGCTTTCCCTTAGCATCTACCGTTATTGCCTAAAATTTTTAGTCAGTTAGTCATTCCTCTGGGCTAGTAAATACTATTAGGAAAAAAAAAATGCAAACAGCTATCAATCACCATCGGAAGGGCTTTCCAGGTGGCTCTGTGGTAGAGAACCCACCTGCCAATGCAGGAGACATAGCGTCAATCACTGGGTCAGGAAAATTTCCTGGAGAAAGAAATGGCAACTCACTCCGTATTCTTGCTTGGGAAATCCCATGGACAGAGGAGCCAGGTGGGCTAGAGTCCATTGGGTCCCAAAGAATCAGACATGACTTAAGCTACTAAAAACAATAATAATCAGTCATACACCCCCTAATGCAAATCATCTCTTTGGCTCTTCCCAGCCAATAACTGAGCTTGGAGGGAATGGAATTTAAATCAGCGTTAAAGGAGAAGGATAATTTGGAGTAGAAGCTCCTTCAGAGATCAGGCCTAAGTGAGAATAATAGGAGGCTGTAATTAGGGCAGCATTTGGAAGGGTGACAAGGGAAGGCAGGAAGACACATTTTAGTGACTATAGGTTCCTAGATAACTTCATGTGAAAGAGGAGAGTGAAAAAGTAGGCTTGAAACTCTATATTAAAAAAAAAAAAACTGATACTTTTGAATTGTGATGCTGGAGAAGACTCTTGAGTCACTTGGACTGCACAGACATTGAACCAGTCAATCCTAAAGGAAATCAACCCTGAATATTCATTGGAAGGACTGATGCTGAAACAAGCTTCAATCCTTTAGCCACCTGATGCAAAGAGCTGACTCACTGGAAAAGCCCTTGTTGCTGGGAAAGATTGAAGGCAGGAGAAGAAAGGGGTAGTAGAGGATGAGATGGTTAGATGGCATCAGTGAATCAATGGACAAGCTCTGAGAGACAGTGGAGGACAGAGGAGTCTGGCATGCTGCAATCCATGGGGTCAGAAAGAGTTGGATATGACTTAGCAACTAAACAACAAGTTAACTTCATATTGGTGACCCACCGTGTTGAAATTCTCATTATGTGATCGCATAACCTCTCATAGCTCTACAGAGACAAGGCCTATTCATTCAGTGGTGTTGTCAAATAACTACTGCCAAGTCAACACATAGTATGTGCTCCATAAATACGTGAGTCTGGTACACACAGATTACTTTTAAGATGTTTTGCTTTACACTGCTGAAACTATTTTTTGAGTTAATTTCAAAAATGCTTGTATTTTTAAGCCCAACCCTGAAATGATTTTTAATTTTCAAACTATACCAGACATAGTTTCTTAAGTAAGATTCATCTTACAAGTGTTAAGTGTTAGATATTCTAGCAACTAAACAAGCTTATTACAGGTAATTAGTCAAGTATTTGACCACATATTCTGTACCAGGAGCTACTGTGTTTTTGTTTTTGTTTTTCTGGAAGAAGGCAAAGGCAAATTTGTTAATCCACATTTTACTTTTGTACTTACTTTTATACTTAAAAGAACCCAAGGCAAACAATTAGGAATTTTACTATTTGAGGATACAAATATGCATGATAAATAATTGTCATAATTTTAATCTTTCAGATTTTACTTTATGGTTGTATTATGACCATTTGTCTGATGTATTTAATTTTCTAAATTTCTGTTGCATGAAAAATGGAAACTGTATTAACATCAGAAAAATGTACAATAGTTAATATAAAAAAGGCTGTGTCTAATTTTGTTAATAAACTATAAATGATAAAATGACATACAGTTTAGATATCAAAGTATTAGGAACCCTCAGTTTTCTGTACCATTAATAAAGTAGTTTTAGTTTTGGTAGCATCGTAATTCTATAGTATGATATTTCTACTTTATTGTTTCTTGAAGTAGGCTCAACATGTTGACAAAATATGGGAAAATTACCCCTAGTAAAGTGTGCACTGAGCTAATGGGATGTGATATTTGAATTACAAAGGTAAGTCTTACATAGATTTGCAGACCTGTCATCATAACTCAGAGAAGGCAGTGGCACCCCACTCCAGTACTCTTGCCTGGAAAATCCCATGGATGGAGGAGCCTGATGGGCTGCAGTCCATGGGGTCGCTGAGAGTTGGACACAATTCAGTGACTTCACTTTCACTTTTCACTTTCATGCATTGAAGAAGCAAATGGCAACCTACTCCAGTGTTCTTGCCTGGAGAATCCCAGGGATGGCAGAGCCTGGTGGGCTGCTGTCTATGGGGTCACACACAGTCGGACACGACTGAAGCGACTTAGCAGCAGCAGCAGCATCATAACTACCCTCAATCCTGAAGTTGAAAGATTTATTAATATCACGTGACATACATTTGCCATCATTTATTATGAATTCATTTATTATGAATAGTTTGCTCTTCTTGACTGTCTCACATATGTGGTCCTCCACATATTAGCTGTATCATCTTAATCATTCTGTGTTTCCATTTTCTCATCTATAAAATGGGGATAATAACTGGGTCAACTAATAGGGTTGCTCTGAGGATTATATAAGTTAATACAAATAAATGTGTTTAACAGTGACAAGAACATAGTAGGTACTTGATAAATATTAGAATTCCTAGAAATAGATTATAAATAAGAGTATTACAAGCAAAGTTAGTTTATGAATAAAATATAATGAACTGTATCAGTTTGGCATGTTATATCTTGGAAGAGATTTAGTTTAGTCATACAAGGAGAGGTTAGGCTAAGCACAGAAGACTTAAAGGTGAGAAAGAACATGGGTCTCTGCATTTGGAAGTTCTGCAGTTGTTGAGCTTGTGAAAGATGAGGTCGGATAAGTGAGGACTGAATCCTGAATGCATGACCCAGAGCTTAGTGGTTATCTTGAGGACAGTGGGGAGCCCTAAAATATTTTGAGTTGTACAGTGACATGCTGAGATGAGTTTTGAGTAACACCACTGTGCCTGCAGTACAGAGAATGAATGGATTGGAGGATTGAAGGTGATTCGACTGCTTCAGGAAGTGAGTGAAGAGGCTATTAAGAGGTAACATCAGTGGTGGCCTAAACCAGGCTGGTGTGCCAATGAGGAGAGGGAAATGGACAGATTCGAAGTCTACTGAGAAGATAGCATTTAGTGATTGTTTCAATGTGGTGAGTGAAAAAGAGGTAAGAGCTGAGAAGGATGGTTAGTTTCCAGGCAGTGGCTGACCAAGATATTGCCTACCTACCTGGCCAGATACCTAGTTTTGTAGTGGGCCATAGGGCTTACAGGAGTAATGTTATCAGATGCAGCTGCTGTTGGAAGTGAAATAGCATCATGGGTAAAACTGAAGTATTTAGTCATAGGCTGGAGGTCAGGAAGGTATATAAAAACATAGAGGAGTATGTTGTCAAAAATAGAAAATGAGGGCAAATCTGGGGCCAGATTTGCCTGAGACATGGCCCCTACACCGTCAGGGTTCCACATATATATTACAATGTGACTCTTCTCTAGTGAGTACTGTCCCCCAGAACAGCCCCTCTAAGTTTTAAACGCCCTGGGCAATTCCAAACATCTGTTGACTCTCCTCTTATCTGCCCTGGAGCCTTGGTACTAGCAGTTAAGGATTGTGTCTCTATCCCTGAGGGAAACTGGAGGTCACCTTGAACGTGAGATTTTCTTGAGCTTGTATTTCTAGGTTCAGAAGACCCTTTCTTCCCTCTGGGACTGTGGACCCTGAGGAATTAAAGCAGAGTGCTCCTAACTCTTCTTCATCCATGTCCTATTTGTGACATATTCATTCCTCGGTCCTTAAGGTTTCTTTACGTCATTCTGCTGAAACCTGAAACATGATGAATTTTACCTAGGCATTCCTGCAGGCTTGGCTCTAGAGATGAGTTAGGGTAAATTCACGTAATTGGTAAATTAACTAATAACTATTAACTATTTATTAACTTTCTAATTTCAAAGTTCAAGTCTTACAAGTGATTGCAAAACTTTTATGATAAAATACAAGCCTTAACAGTGTGAATTGCAGCATTGGTGGGTGGAAATTAAAGAATTAGTCTCTGTTCAGAAATTAGCAATCTAATCTAAGAACGGTAGAATTGTTCATTTGTGTGGATGAAATGCGGATCGTTTTTTTAGTTTGTTTAATATTAGGAATTCAAGAAGAGGAAGATTCAAAGCATTTCAAAATATTGGCAGCCTTCTTAAGGGGATCATTATAGCAAACCTCACTGAAAGTAAACAGACCTCTCTTGCTTCTTCAGTAGACAAACTGTGATGGTGAGAATGAAATTAGCACTGAAAGTATTAAAATATTGATAGCAATCATTCCATGTCCAGGCTTTGCCAATTAATAATTAATTTTACCTTGAAGGTAACTGTAAGAGTCAGACTTTTTTTTTCCCCAATGCTTTCACTTGGCAAGAATGTTGACTTTTTCCCCCTCAACGTTATCAAGTCTCCAGCAAATAACTCACATTTTAATGTGGTTAGTAGCTGAAATTTCTTTGTGTACATTCATAAAATGAGAAAAAAATTTGTTGAGTGGTTTAGAGAAGGGGTGAGTTAGCCATCTCTCTGATTTATATGTGGTGTTAGTAGATTCTTACTGTGCCAATGCCTGTTATGTACTTCTCACAGTGTACCTGTTGTTTAAAAAATTTTTTCAAGTGCCATACCCAACAGGAGAGGGAATGATCTTTATCCTCTGAATGCTAATGATTACAAAAGGGTTATAGATGGTTACAAAATGGATATTTTCTCACCAAACTAGGAAGCATTTTTCAGTTTTTTTAAATGGCTTTTTCAGCAAGATAAGTTTGTCTTGAATTCTTGTATTATCATGAGTGAACAATCTTGTTGCAGCAGTGCTATTTCGTAGTCAGAGGAGGTTATGGTGTCTCAGTGTTGATCTTTAATGGTTGGTAGCAATACTTATGTCCTAATTTGTTTTATATATTCAATAGTTATATATTCAGAAATCCATTGCAAGGTATTTTAGTTTTTTTTGTTTTTTTTTTTAGTTTTGATAAATAAAAAGTGGCTAAAATAGTCACTCATTCTCGCAACTCTTTGCTGACTGCCTGGTATGTGATTGTCCAGAAAAAAGTGGATTTAAAACCCATTTGTGTCATACTAATTAAAGAAAAGTGCTCTATTTCTTGTTTTCTAAAATGGGTCAAGATATTTAAAGTCTTTGGTCCTCATGCTGAAATGTTTCCCCTGTTTAAAAAAAAAAATCTATCCCTTCCAGTGAAAAGCATAGGTTTAATTATTTTAATCCCTGGTGGCTCAGACAGTAAAGAATCTGCCTGCAATGCAGGAGACCCGGGTTTGATCCCTGTGTTGGGAAGATCCCCTGGAAAAGAAGTGGCAACCCACTCCAGTATTTTTGCCTGGAGAATTCCATGGACTCCAGAGGAGCCTGGTGGGCTATAATCCATGAGGTCGCACAAATTCAGACATGACTAAGCAACTTTCACTTTCTTGCACATTTAGATTTTTGTATTTACTTACTTTACTGAAGTACAGTTGATTTACAATGTTAACTTCTAGTGTTAAGCAAAGTGATTTGGTTGTGTGTGTGTGTGTGTGTTATATATATATATATTCTTTTTTATATTTTTCATTACGGTTTGTCCAAGGGCACTGAACGTAATTCCCTGTTAGTGGAAATGTAAGTGGGTGCAACCACTATGGAAGATAGTATGGAGGTTCCTCAGAAAACTAAAAATAGAATTACCATATGATTCAGCAATCCCTGGGCTATAATTTGAAAAGATAACTGCACCCCTATGTTAATAGCAGCACTATTCATAACAGCTAAGACATGGAAACCACCTAAATGTCCACTAACAGAGGAATGTATAAAGAATATTACTCGCTCAGCCTTAAAAGGAATGAAATAATGCCATTTACAGCAACATGGATACAAGTAGAGATGATTATACTTAGTGAAGTAAGTCAGAGAAAGACATATACCATATGATATCACTTAAATGTGGAATCTAAAATATGACACTAATGAACCTGTCTGCAAAGCAGAAACAGACTCACAGAACAGAGTTGGTTGCCAAGCGGGTGGGAAGGGATGGGGAGGGATAGACTGGGAGTTTGGGGTTAGTAGATGCAAACTGTTACATAGAGAATGGATGGACAAGGTCCTACTGTATAGCATAGGAAACTGTATTCAACGTCTTAGACTAAACCATAGTGGAAAAGAATATTAAAAAGAATTTATATTAAAAAGAATATATAAATAAAAAGAATGTATGTAAATATATAAAAAGAATACATATAAAAACTCTTAGAACTGATAAATAGACTCGTGTCCGACTATCTGCGACCCCATGGACTATGCAGTCCATGGAATTCTCCAGGCCAGAATACTGGAGTGGGTAGACTTTCCTTTGTCCAGGGAATCTTCCCAACCCAGGGATCGAACCCAGGTCTCCCACATTGCAGGCGGATTCTTTACCAACTGAGCCACAAGGGAAGCCAGACATTAAAAAGAACTTATATTAAAAAAGAATATATAAATAAAAAAGAATGTATATAAAAATATAAAAAGAATATATATAAAAACTCTTAAAACTAATTAACAAATTCAGTAATGCTGCAGGATACAAAATCAATACACAAAATCTTGCATTTCTATACAAGATGTAAACTATTACATACAGATTGAATGGACAGCAAGGTCCCACTGTATCACACATTTATTAATAGTTTTTGAGTAATGCCTTCCTTCAGGTTTTGGAAATATTTTGTTTGAAAATATTTTCTTATGTGTAAATATAGGGAAAGTATAGTTTTCCTAAGAGACCTTGTTCAAATATTTGAGAATAGCACCTACCACAGTGCCTGACACACGTGTTATTGATACTGAGTGTGGTGTGATTTCAGTCTCAAAATCCAGTAATTCAGTTCCTGCTCTGTGTAGTCATCTGTCTTCTCAGCATGCTTTCTTGCTTTTATTTCAGTCTCAGTGCCTTAGCTCCAACTTAACCCAGACCATTCAATCTGCTTGTTTCTACCTAGCCTATAATGAGCTGTTTCAGACAATTACCTGCAATATTATACATAGGATTTGCAAGCATTGATTATTTTGAATAAAAAGTCAGGAATAGAAGGTAGTATTTTTATTTGGGTGATATAAGTCCATGGGCTTGCAAAGAGTCAAACACTACTGAGCAACTTTCACTTCACTTCACTTCTTGTGTGGATGAAAGAGAAGCTACTGACCAGGTTTCATAAGCCACCATATTTATTATTAATGGTATTTGTGTGGTTTATAGTGTTTCTGCCAATTCCTGTTCTACTGATCCACGGGCATAAGTTATGCTGAGACACTTGCCAAAGAGTCAGACACTTATGGTTCTCTGTAGTTCCACATGAGATTTATATGGTCCAACCAGTAATTTAATTTCTACAATTTTAAGGTCAATAGGCATTGCCACTTGTGAAATGTAAGTAAGCCAGAATTTATAATAGTCTTCAGATGATTTTTATTTTGCTCATTATAGTTACTCTCTCTCTTCATGAGTATCTATAAAAACAAAGATGTACCAAAACAGTATAATACTTATAATTTTTCTAGATTCGTTAGAAAGCACACATTGCATCATAGTAGAGTTCCCAGTGTAAGTAGACAAGAAATGCTATGATGTTTTATATTCAGCCTTTCAAAACTCTGTTGATTATGCATAAGATAGTACTCTTCAATAACATCAGGAGTACACAAAAGAAATCATTAGTTTTATATTCCAGAGCTAAATGTGCATCTGTTATAACTATACATTGGATGCCTTCACCCATGTGGCTCCAAATCAATTTTTGATATAATGTGATATCATAAATGACTATGAAGAGTATTATATGGTGGATGAAATTATATCAGAAACTTTTATAAACCAGTTTCATTATTTGAAAAGATAATCTGCTGAGAACTTATGACAATGGAAGGAGAGGTATTGATCAACCATTTGCCATTGTCTTTATTTCAATAAATAAGGCCTCTGACAAATATCCTCTCCAACATGCTTAACATGCTACCGCAGCAGTTTCAGTATAGATAGGAGTGGATCTTGGTGGTGGAAACTTCTAGGAATATGTTCGAGAAAAAGCTCTGTCTTCCTGTGATGTCTGGTCATGACAGGCTATCCAGCAGTCTATCTGCATATTCCTTTAAATTGGAAGCATCCTAGAGAAATATTTTGAGAGGTAAGAGAAGAAATACACATTGTACATTTAAAGTGACTTTGTGAAGAGATACGATTTGCCAAAATGTGCATTATTGTAATTTAGCCAAGATAGGTGGCCAATTGAATGTTCACGGGACTGTGTCTACATGCTATTTAATACAAGGCCCTTTCTGATAGAGCTAGCAAAATGTAACTTTTCCTTTCAGTATCCATTTGTTAGGAATGCATCCATTACTTATAAATGATGGCACCCTCTTTCTCTTTATTTTTTGGCTACTGTAAATACACGTGAAAGTAATGTGGCTTTTTTCTATTTCTGTGGTTGTAGAAATTATTTTTGAATATGCCATGTGTTACCTTAAATTTCATTCTAACCTGTATATTTGCTTAAAAAGAAAAGGAAATAAAATCTGAGAAAGACAATCATATCCAAATAGAGAATAGTTTTAGCCATGCGTTTTATAGCCAGAATTTCAAAGCATGGGTGGAAATATTCTAAGATTTTATTATTAAAAGCTGGTTAAACTTTTACAAATGTCATATTGCTGATACCAACCAGAAGCAATTAAAGTATGAAAATAGAATTTTTATATCTGCTATAGAAATGATACATTCACTGGAAAAAGTCATGAAATAAACATTGATAGACAGTGATAGTGTCTTATAGTTTTTTATAGTGTTTTATAGTTCTAGAGTATAAACACATGATCAAAATTACAGAATTACTCTTATTTTATGAATTCCACTGTTAGTAATAAATGTTAAATGTCTTACTGAAATAGTTTTTGTTGGAAATATAAAAATATGAAAAACTAAGCTTTGAAAAGTCTGAATTGTGTCTTCCATGTTAGACCTGGACATAAATGTCTATCTCTAGTACCCACATCTAATTAGTTCCTAACCTAGTCCCATATCTACTAGCTGTTTGATCTTAGGTAAGTTATTTAAATCCCTTTGTGCCTCAGTTTCTTCATCTGAAAAATGAAGAAAAACAGTATAGTAGTGTTTCTTTCAGTAAGTTGTTGTAAAGATTAATTTAATACATGTATCTTGTATAGGAATTCAAATAATACACAATGTTGGTTATTCCGAGTTGTAGTATATTAATAAAGTTCTTAATTAAAAGTTTTTTCAAGTTATAAAAATTGTATTTTCATTTAAAAATTTAGGAAATACAGAAAGATATAAAGAATATAATAAAAATCAGTTATCACTCCCCACAGAGACAATCACTAGTAGATTTCATTGTGAATCGTTGCTTTCTTAGTAACTGCACATTCTTTTGTTAATATTTGCCTACTATAATTCTCTTTATCAGTTTATCAACTTTTCAGTGCCATTCTGTGATGTCTCATTAATGAACAGCATATAGTTCAATTTTAATTCTCTTTGAGAGTATATCTTTAAAAAATACAATCTAAATAATTTGCATTTGATACTTAAATTTTTTTAGTATTTTTCAGTTTGCATTTTTCTTTTTCCTTCTTTCCTGCATTCAGTTGAATTATTACCATTTTTTTAAAACCACCTACTCAGGCATATTCTCTACTGAATTTGAAGTTTGTATTATATTTCAATTGTTTCAATATACACCTGAAAATATTTGATGTGTGTACTTTTCCTTTTTTAATTGAAATATAGTTGATTTACAATGTTTCAGGTGCATACTTTAGATTCTCCTATTCTATCTTGTTCTCAAATAAAACAGTGACCCTAGAACCTGAGCACCTCGTTTCCTTGTTTCATGTTATTATTATCAAGAATTTTATGATTTTATGCATTTGATGACCTGCAATTACTTTTCAGTTCAGTTCAGTCGCTCAGTCATGTCCGAATCTTTGCAACCCCATGAATAGCAGCACACCAGGCCTCTCTGTTCATCACCAACGCTCAGAGTTTACTCAAACTCATGTCCATCGAGTCTGTGATGCCATCTAGCCATATCATCCTCTGTCATCCCCTTCTCCTCCTACCCTCAATCCCTCCCAGCATCAGAGTCTTTTCCAGTGAGTCAACTCTTCACATGAGGTGGCCAAAGTACTGGAGTTTCAGCTTTAGCATCATTCCTTCCAAAGAAATCCCAGGGCTGATCTTCAGAATGGATTGGTTGGATCTCCTTGCAGTCCAAGGGACTCTCAAGAGTCTTCTCCAACACCACAGTTCAAAAGCATCAATTCTTTGGCGCTCAGCCTTCTTCACAGTCCAACTCTCACATCCATACAGGGTGTGACAATAAGCAGGGTGACAATATACAGCCTTGACGTACTCCTTTTCCTATTTGGAACCAGTCTGTTGTTCCATGTCCAGTTCTAACTGTTGCTTCCCTCTTGAAAAACCTGTATGCATGTCAGGAAGCAACAGTTAGAACTGGACATGGAACAACAGACTGGTTCCAAGTAGGAAAAGAGTACATCAAGGCTGTATATTGTCACTGAGCTATTTAACTTCTATGCAGAGTACATTATGGGAAACTCTGGGCTGGAGGAAGCACAAGCTGGAATCAAGATTGCCAGGAGAAATATCAATAACCTCAGATATGCAGATGACACCATCCTTATGGCAGAAAGGGAAGAGGACCTAAAAGCCTCTTTGTGAAAGTGGAGAGTGAAAATATTGGCTTAAAGCTCAACATTCAGAAAATGAAGATCATGGCATCTGGTCCAGTCACCTCATGGGAAATAGATAGGGAAACAGTGGAAAGAGTGACTGACTTTATTTTTGGGGGCTCCAAAATCAATGCAAATGGTGATTGTAGCCGTGAAATTAAAGATACTTACTCCTTGGAAGGAAAGTTATGACCAGCCTAGCATAGTTATCTGAGAGATTACTTTGCCGACAAAGGTCCATCTAGTCAAGGCTGTGGTTTTTCCTGTGGTCATGTATTGATGTGAGAATTGAACTGTGAAGAAAGCTGAGAGCCAAAGAATTGATGCTTTTGAACTGTGGTGTTGGAGGAGACTCTTGAGAGTCCCTTGGACTGCAAGGAGATTGAACCAGTTTATCCTAAAGGAGATCAGCCCTGGGTGTTCATTGGAAGGACTGATGTTGAAGCTGAAACTCCCATACTTTGGCCGCCTGATGTGAAGAGCTGACTCATTTGAAAAGACCCTGATGCTGGGAAAGATTGAGCACAGGAGGAAAAAGGTATGGCAGAGGATGAGATAGTTGGATGGCATCACCTACTCAATGGAAATGAGTTTTGGTGGGCTCCAGGTGTTGGTGATGGACAGGGAGGCCTGGAATGCTGCAGTTCATAGGGTCACAAAGAGTCAGATACAACTGAGTGACTGAACTGAATTCTGCAACCTGTGTTACCAATTACTTTGTTTGCTATTATTTCTTATATCCTATTCCTTCTTATAGGATTCATTTTCCTTCTGGTCAAATACATTCTTCAGTAATTCTTTCAGAGAAGTCTGCTTACAAGCTCTTAGTTTTCATATCTTTGACAGTCTTCCTTTTATTTGTACTCTTGGGTGATTGTTTAACTGGGTATGAAAATTTAGGTTATTTTTTCATAGTGTTTTGAAGTTAATATTATCCTTGTGCATCTTTTGTTGCCTTCAATAAGATTCCGGTTTTGATTATTGTTCCTTTGAAGGTAGTTTCTTCACTCTCTTGCAGATTTTGTATTTTTTTTCTCTTTTTTTCTTGGTGTTCTGTAGTTTTATCTTTGTTTAATCTGGGGAGTTCAGGAAGTCTCAATCTGAGGATTTATATCTTCTGAAAACTTTAAGAATATTCTCTCTTTCTTTGTTCACTGTAGTCTGCTTTTCTCAGATAACTATCATATGTTGGAGTTTTTCATTCTCTTCTAAATTTCTTTTTAATATTCTCCATTTTTCAAGCTTCCTGTGATGCATTCTAGTTGACTTCCTTAGACATATCTTCCAGTTTACTAAATTTCTCTTCCTGTTTGTCTTGTGTGCTCTTCAGTGTATCATTTTTTTTTTTTGCCAGTGATAGTCTTTTAGTTCCAGAATTCTTTTTCAGATTTTCTATTTCAAAATATTTTTCATGGATTCCAGAAAATTAATGTGACTTGCTTTATTGGGATACTTGCTTTATGATGGTGATATAGAACTGAACCTGCAATATCACTCAGGTTTGCATGTACCCTGATCCTCCCATGTGGGATCTATTATCTTTTTATCTGCTTAATGGCTAAAGTTCTTAAAGTTGCTTTAGTATCCAAAGTAATTTGATTATGAGTTTTTGTTGCATTTGCAAACTTTTATAATATTAGATTTCTCTGTATTTGCAATCTTTTACAATTACTTCTGATGAATTTTAGTTTATCAGTAGTAATTGTATATTTGTAAATACATTCTGGATTGTGGGAGGACCTTTATGGGGCAGTTTTGTGCTTTATTCTACTGTAGATGAATAGATTTCTCAGCTTTTTACCACTTTTTATATTAATTTCCTAATTTGGAGTTTGCTAATAGCTCAAAGAATTTTACATTGTGCTTGCGTGCCTTGCAGGGTAGGGAATTCACGGTTGTCAAAACTGACTCTGCTTCCTATCTGTACCTTGAGGCCAACTTTGAGGCAAACTTTGTTTTTCCACTGTTGGGTTTTTTTTTTTTTCCCCTACTTCTAGTTTACCTTCTGGTCTTTCTTCTTAACTTTGTGTGTCATTGCCACAATATATATCCGCTTCTTTCTGAGGGACACACGGCTTATTTTTCTAGCCCCTACAAATGTATTTTTCTTATCAGGTCTAGCTGTGTCGGAGAAGGCAATGGCAACCCACTCCGGTACTCTTGCCTGGAAAATCCCTACAGAGGAGCCTGGTAGGCTGCAGTCCACGGGGCCACTAAAGGTTGGACATGACTGAGTGACCTCAAGTCCGCTTTTCACTTTCATGCATTGGAGAAGAAATGGCAACCCACTCCATTGTTCTTGCCTGGAGAATCCCAGGGACAGGGAGCCTGGAGGGCTGTTATCTATGGGGTCGTACAGAGTTGGACACAACTGAAGCGGCTTAGCAGTAGCAGTAGCAGCAGCAGCCAGCTGTGTACTTTGAAAAATTTGTTCAAATTTTATCTAGAATTTCTAGATGTCTTTGAAGTGAGAGGAGAGACTTCACAGCTCAGATCAATCTGCTATCTTTGCTGGAAAAGCCACCCTTTTTTTTTAAATGGGCATATTATATATGTGTGTGTATTATATATGTATATGTTTTGTTAATTTCTTTTGTACCTCTAAGAGTTTATCATGAATCTTTATACCTTTATTAATCTTCTAAACCATGATTCTTTAGCAATTTCCACAGAGTAGTTGTATTATCTAGGCAATCCCTGTTGTTGCATATTAAGTTTCTTATTTTTTTGAAGTTATAAATAATTCTGTGAATATCTTTATATATCTTTGTGAGCGTCTCTGCCAGTACTACCTTCTTAGAGGTGAAAAAATTATTGTATAGAGGGATAAGATTGTTACAGTTTGAAGGACTGATTAAACATTAGTAATAGAAAATACAATGGATGTATCACAAAAATTCTGAACACTAAGGAAAAAAAAAGAACAGGATAAAATTGTAAGAGGAGTATAGAAGTACACAGATTAGAACTCTATACCATTATAAAAGTATTTGAGACATTATGTTGAGGACTGTAACTAATGGGGGTAAGAAATGAATAAGACGTGGTTTCTGCTCTTCAGAAGAATATAGGTGAACTCTAAAAGCAGTTAAATACAACTGTATGAAACTTTCATGAAATAGCAGCCATATGTAAGTAACACACTTCAGATAACAGGAGGGTGCTATGAGATTTCAGAATGATCTACTCAATCCAGTGGAGGAGGAACTATATATATCCTGGTGGCTGAGACGGTAAAGAATCTGTCTTGATGCAGGAGACCAAGGTTTGATCCCTGGGTTGGGAAGATCCCCTGGAGGAGGGAATGGCTACCCATTCCAGTATCCTTGCTAGGAGAATTCCATGGACAGAGGAACCTGGTGGGCTACAGTCCATGGGGTTGCAAAGAGTTGGACACAACAGAGTGACTAACAGTTTCATGTATCTACCTAATAATTTACAGCTCTTAAAATGACTAAAGAAAAAGGGTTAAACAACAATGAACACATGGTTATAGGAGGGATAGTGAATTTAGTTAGTAATTTTGTGTATATAATTACCTCAATAAACATTTTCTTGTCTGAGTGAATTGCCTCTTACCAGGGCTCGCTTCTAGTCCAAATGGTTTATCATGTCACCAGCCAAAATGACACTGTCAAGCCTGTTCTTTAGCTTCTTTACAGCAGCCTAACAGTCATGTCAACTTCCTCCTTCCCGACAGAAACTTCATTGGTCTGGCTTCTCACCATTCTTATACACGGCTATGTGCTCCAGAAGATGCTCACCCCATTTCTTGCTATAGGGTTCCAGTTAATCCAAGTCAGTCATAGAGCATTCCCTTGCCAATGACTGGTTAGGCATAGACATGTAATATAATTTTGGCAGGAAGAAAATGTTGCTTGGGGCATTCTTGAAAAGGTTTATTTGCCCATGTAATGGGAAAAAGATGGTCTTTTCATTGGCCATTGTTGGGTCTGGGTACTGTACTTGGAACTGTTGCAGTCATCTTGCCTTCAGTTTTTGGATGAAGTCAGTACATAGGAAGGCGAAACTAAGAAGGAGAGAGCGAACCTGGAGGCTGCTCTGATACTTAATGTTGTGGTAATAAGTGCCCAGACCATTTGACGTGTGTTAGTTGTATTTTTCTTTTAGCTGAAATCTTCCTAACTTATACAGGAAGGGAGGTGTCTCTTGGGACTCTTGTCACATCAGGATAATGCCTGCAATCAAGTGTCTGATCCAGGGAAACAGACAATGTTCTAGGTGACTTGGACTGCTTTCCTATTTGTTGCCTTTGGGCAGTTACCAGAATAAACTGGATATTTGCATTTCCATATCACACTATCTCTTTCCAACTTTTCTTATGTAAAAGTAGATTCTTCCAGTTGGTTTTCAAGTGACCTAAAACCAAGAAAACTATTGATACTGCACAGTAGTGATCTACATATTTCCTATTCAATTCCTTTGTCATGAAAATTAGGGAAAAACTACAGAATGATAATTATTTTTTGGCAAAATATTATGAAAAATATAAATCTCCACTTTTCAAATACAGTAAAATAGCTTGAGTTCACTGCTTCCTTTGTGTCTTCACTGTGCTGTGACCATAGCTTATCACTCATTTTCAAACTTCTTTTCAAGCACTGAAACTCTTTTCATTATTTCCAAACAATTTCTAAATGAGCAACAACACCCCTCACCAAAAAGAAGTTGTAATAAATCAGATTAAATTGATTTTATAAGTTCAAATTTATAATCAGAGATTATGGGTGACAATTGCAATTTGAGATCACCTTGAGCAAGTCATTCTTTGGTTTTAGATTTCCATGCTGAGAGAATTCTGGTTCATTCAGTTTAGTTCAGTTCAGTTGCTCAGTCATGTCCGACTCTGCGACCCCATGAGCCGCAGCATGCCAGGCCTCCTTGTCCATCACTAATTCCTGGAGTTCACCTAAACTCATGTCCATTGAGTCGGTGATGCCATCCAACCACCTCATACTCTGTTGTCCCCTTCTCCTCCATTGCAAGTTTTAGGATTTTGTTTGTTTGCTTAAGAAGCTTTTTTTTGGTATTCTTTAGGTTCTTAAATAAGAATGGTTAGAAATATTTTATTTGAAGCATGTTAACCTCATTGCATAATGTAATGTGAAAATTTCAGATACAAACATTATAATATTGGTATAGAATCATGTGTGTGTCTGTTTTTAAATACCATTTTAGAAATAAGAACTATTTAGATGAAGAAGTTAGAATAATGTAGTTTTTGTAACCTTTGACATATTCTAGCAATGCATGGAGTTGAAGACCATCATTAAAAAAATTTTTTTATGATACTTCTCATGCCATGTAGTGATTATTTGATGAACTTTCAGTCTCCTTTGAGCTTAGGGAGCTTTCATTCTCCCTGCTTGAAGGCAGAAATTGTATTTCATTGATGGTGAATTTAGGGACCCAGTTTTATTTTTACATGGTTACTCCTCCTTAGACCATCTGAGAGTTTCCCAGGCTAACATTCCTCATCTCTATAGCACAGTGCCTTCTGCATGGTGCACCTATGGAATAAATTATGTTCAGTTCAGTCGTTCAGTCGTGTCCGACTCTTTGTGACCCCATGAGTAGCAGCATGCCAGGCCTGCCTGTTCATTACCATCTCTCGGAGTTCACTCAGACTCTCGTCCATCGAGTCCATGATGCCATCCAGCCATCTCATCCTCTGTCATCCCCTTCTCCTCCTATCCCCAATCCCTCCCAGCATCAGAGTCTTTTCCAATGAGTCAACTCTTCACATGAGGTGGCCAAAGTACTGGAGTTTCAGCTTTAGCATCATTCCTTCCAAAGAAATCCCAGGGCTGATCTCCTTCAGAATGGACTGGTTGGATCTCCTTGCAGTCCAAGGGACTCTCAAGAGTCTTCTCCAACACCACAGTTCAAAAGCATCAATTCTTTGGTGCTCAGCCTTCTTCACAGTCCAACTCTCACATCCATACATGACCACAGGAAAAACCATAGCCTTGACTAGACGGACCTTAGTCGGCAAAGTAATGTCTCTGCTTTTGAATATACTATCTAGGTTGGTCATAACTTTTCTTCCAAGGAGTGAGCGTCTTTTAATTTCATGGCTGCAGTCACCATCTGCAGTGATTTTGGAGCCCCCCAAAATAAAGTCAGCCACTGTTTCCACTGTTTCCCCGTCTATTTCCCATGAAGTGATGGGACCGGATGCCATGATCTTCGTTTTCTGAATGTTGAGCTTTAAGCCAAGTTTTTCACTCTCCTCTTTCACCTTCATCAAGAGGCCCTTTAGCTCCTCTTTACTTTCTGCCATAAGGGTGGTGTCATCTGCATATCTGAGGTTATTGATATTTCTCCCAGCAATCTTGATTCCAGCTTGTGTTTCTTCCAGTCCAGCGTTTCTCATGATGTACTTTGCATAGAAGTTAAATAAGCATGGTGACAATATACAGCCTTGACATACTCCTTTTCCTATTTGGAACCAGTCTGTTGTTCCATGTCCAGTTCTAACTGTTGCTTCCTGACCTGCATAGAGATTTCTCAAGAGGCAGGTTAGGTGGTCTGATATTCCCATCTCTTTCAGAATTTTCCACAGTTTATTGTGATCCACACAGTCAAAGGCTTTGGCATAGTCAATAAAGCAGAAATAGATGTTTTTCTGGAACTCTCTTGCTTTTTCCATGATCCAGCGGATGTTGGCAATTTGATCTCTGGTTCCTCTGCCTTTTCTAAAACCAGCTTGAACATCAGGGAGTTCATGGTTCACGTATTGCTGAAGCCTGGCTTGGAGAATTTTGAGCATTATTTTACTAGCATGTCAGATGAGTGCAGTTGTACAGTAGTTTGAACATTCTTTGGCATTGCCTTTCTTTGGGACTGGAATGAAAACTGACCTTTTCCAGTCCTGTGGCCACTGCTGAGTTTTCCAAATTTGCTGGCATATTGAGTGCAGCACTTTCACAGCATCATCTTTCAGGATTTGAAACAGCTCCACTGGAATTCCATCACCTCCACTAGCTTTGTTCGTAGCTATGCTTTCTAAGGCCCACTTGACTTCTCATTCCAAGATGTCTGGCTCTAGATTAGTGATCACATCATCATGATTATCTGGGTCATGAAGATCTTTTTGTACAGTTCTTCTGTGTATTCTTGCCACCTCTTCTTAATATCTTCTGCTTCTGTTAGGTCCAGACCATTTCTGTCCTTTATTGAGCCCATCTTTGCATGAAATGTTCCCTTGGTATCTCTAATTTTCTTGAGATCTGTAGTCTTTCCCATTCTATTGTTTTCCTCTAGTTCTTTGCACTGATAGCTGAGGAAGGCTTTCTTATCTCTTCTTGCTATTCTTTGGAACTCTGCATTCAGATGCTTATATCTTTCCTTTTCTCCTTTGCTTTTGCCTCTCTTCTTTTCACAGCTTTTTGTAAGGCCTCTCCAGACAACCATTTTGCTTTTTTGCATTTCTTTTCCATGGGGATGGTCTTGATCCCTGTCTCCAGTACAGTGTCACAAACCGCATTCCATAGTTCATCAGGCACTCTATCTATCAGATCTAGACCCTTAAATCTATTTCTCACTTCCACTGTATAATCATAAGGGATTTGATTTAGGTCAAACCTGAATGGTCTAGCGGTTTTCCCTACTTTCTTCAGTCTATCTGTTCAGTTTATAAAAGAGTAATTTAGGAATTGGTTTCATTGAAGCTTCTCTTACAGAACACATATGCAGGTCCATTTGTGGTAACTTTTGTTTCTTTCTTCATGTTATTAGATAAAAAGATACTTGTAGAAATTTAGCAAGTATAGAAAAGTATGAAGAAAATAATCACTGTGAAGCTTTTGCATTTCCTTTCAGTCTTTCTTCTCTGTATATATTAGTTATGTTAATGATGTCTGTATCCTGCTTTTTTTAATGTAACATGGTGGACATTTCTTCACTCTACTAAAGTTTTCATAAACCTAATTTTAGTTTTTAAGTATTCCATCTTATGAAACTCCCATGGTTTATTTTACCCGTTATTTGTTCTTAGACATAAAGTTTCTAATCTGCTTTTGTAAGTTATGCATTACAAAATGCTGTGATTTTTTTTTGCCTATAATGTATCAACTGTGCAAAGATTTATTTGTTTAGGGCAAATTCCTCAAAAACAACAAAAGGAAAATTCTGGGCCAAAGGTGCAAATATTTTCAGGGCTCTTTTTTTTTTTTTTTTGCCTCAGATAAATTTGTCATTGTTCCTATTGATTCTAGAGAAGTTGATTCTGCTTGCAGTTGTATAACTGTTGATGCCTCAGAAAATTCTAAGAATTAAGAATTTTAGAATTTAGATGACAAAAGAAGTAAAAGCTAAGTTAGATTTATCAAATGAAGCAGATAACAGAACCAGGGCATCCTGCTATTTAAGAAAATTGGGTTTCAGATACTATATTTTGTCTCATTTCCTTGGGGATTCCACCCTCCAGGTCTTTTTGCAGCCCTGATTCTTGCTGGATTTACATTTCCTGAGTTTCATTTGCATCTGACCTTTCCCTAAAGAACAAGGGATGGAGAATCTTGTCGGGGATGCACTTCACTTAAGAACCAGCACCCATTTATTTTCTCACAACTTGACCTTGGGTTTTGGTCAGAGGAATACAGTTCTAATTTCTCCTCTTGATTTTGCATTAACAAAGCTTTTTGAACTCACACATGTGGAAAGACTTGATACAGTGGAAACAATATTTTATTTCAGGGAAAGGGTACTATGTATAAGGGGAAATGTTGAATCTGGATTTTTATGTATTAAAAAAATTTAACTTATTTACCCAGAAGCAGAAATGATTTGGGGCTTAGGGAAAAAAATAACAGTTTGAAATTCATATGTTGTTATTTGATTTAAAGTCATATCTTCCTTTATCTAGATCATACCAGTCTAAAAGAAGCGTTCAAGGGGTTTGAATGGAATTTTATTTTTTTAAAACATAAAGAAATGGCACATTTAAAAAAAAATGACAAATTGGCTTTTCCCAGTGGCAGACTTGAGGCTGTTAACTAATCCCATAACGAGCGATATTTACCCATACATTTTCCAAATAAAATATGGGTATATGCAGGTTTAGCCTAAGATTCTATAATACAGACACTTTAGCTGCTAAGGAAAAATAAAACAAAAACCCCAAATTACCCCAAGGCTTATAAGCACTGAGGGGGAGGTAAGAATTTAAAAAGCCAGAGAGAGGGAATGATGTGACTTTGTAGAAAGCCTACTTAGGACAGGGAGGGGAGGAGTTTGTAGGGATGGTTGGAGGGTAATGCAAATGCCTGGGCATTGCTTAGAAGATCTGATCAGTTATCCAGAACAAGTCGTGCTTACATTATCAGAACCTGGGTATTAAGGACTGCCATTCAGGCAAGCACTGATGATTGTTTTCTGCTAGGAGGTATTAGAATTTTTTTTTCCAGAAGTACTGTGTAATTTCTATTTGCCCTCCTCTGTAAAACTCTTTTTCAGATGGTGAAATTACATTTTTATGACTTTAGCTTAATTTGGATTCAGTTCAGTTCAGATTTTGAAAATGAGAAATTAATCCTGTACTGGGCTAAAACTTGGATTGCTAGAATGGCTGATGATTGCATCTCCCCATAGCCTGCAAATTTTTTTGAGACTCCCATTAGATTTTATTCGGGAGTCCCTTACCAGCCAAATGTATTGTTTCCATGGATACAATTAATGGGGAAAGCAATTTTATAAGACTGATGTAAAAAAATGAGCACTTCATCAGCCCCCCTGCTGCTCCCATTTAGAGACTGGAGGAAGGAAGTCGGCTCTTGAGAGGCTGGCACAAGGTCTGTGGTATAAAGGGGGCAAAACAATGAAAGCAGAAGTCAGAAGTGTCTTTTTAAGTATAAGGAATTACCACTGAAGACTTTATTAGGAACTGTAAATGCCACTAAATTGTGACACCTTTTCACACACCTTCTATTTTACAGAATCCATTCTGTGACAACCTTAAAAAATTCCTTAAAAATATACCCTTTCTTTAATTGCTGAAACAGGTTTTAGGGTATTTAGTGCAAAACAGATAGATAGACCCAAGAAAGAATGAAAACCTTGATGAAATGAAGGACTCGGTAGCTCTTAACTATCATTAATTTCTACCACAATATTTAAGTTTTAGGTAATTATGACTCAATCATCAAAATTTCTGTTGATTAACATTTTTATTTATTCTTTGAAAGACATGCAGTGAGGTGAAATCAATACCACTTCATCTCATTTTCCAAAATATCAAAGTGAAAATAATAGAACCACTGTATAATTTCCTAAGCATCAACGAATGCTTTCACTCCACTGCCCTAAGCCCAGAGCAGAAATCTAAGATTTTTGACAAATCAGATCCTTACTGTACAATGGTTATATAATGTTTGAGTAACTATTAAGAAGTATTTTAAAAGGCTACTGTAACTTGGGGAAGAAATAAGGCTGGAACAATTGTGTTTTCAGTTTAATATCACTATGCAGTTTGTGATATAAATGTTGCCCTTTTCGTGTTTTCCTGTGACTGGAAATAGGGGATAGGCCAACTTAAAAAAAAAGTATAGTGTGAACAAATACATTTAAGGGTGAAAGAATTCAGTTTAATTGCACACAAGCAAATTCATTTCATGAACTATTTGTTTATATTTTCTGCAGTATAGCTATCTTGTTTTTTTCAATTTATTTTTTATTTTTTTGAGATTGTTTTGAAAGGGGGCTGTTAAAAAGATGCTTTCCCCTGCAGAGGGCAGTCTGCCTCTACAAAATACACACAACCCCACAGCATTTAAGCATAGAGAACAAGTATGTAAAATTATTTTTTAAGCTGCGAATGTAAATAATTCTTTTTGTTTTGGGATAAGGCTATAAAAATTCTTCTATAGTAGGAAAATACAGATTGTATGTAGCTCTATGTGTGTGTTTTCCTCTTGCCCCTGTATGTATTGTCTTGTTGACCAGTTTTTTTTTGTTGTTTTGCTTTTTCTTCAAAATTGAAGGCATTTTTGAGTAAGTATTGAGTAAGGGAGATTACAAATAAGGTCCCAAATGGAGAGAGAAACGGTAATCAGAGTAAGAGAAATATCAGGCTGAATTGTAGATTAAAAATGTATTTGTATTAAGAATTTGAGGACATACAAATTGCACTGCAAAGGCAGAGAAAGTAAAACATGCCACCTGATATATATTTTTTTAAATACAGAAATTAATTTCAGTTTAAAGAGGTTTCTCTCTGCAGCTTGAGATATTTAATCTGAAAAATGTGAGAAAATAGGTATTTCTTTCTGTAATATTTCTCTCTCGTTTGATGTACGTCTCTGTCTGAGCGAGGAATGGATTAAATAGAGGCAACTCTTCCAGAGGAGAATCAGAACCTTTCAAGAAGAGGCGCTGATAGGCATGTAACTGATGCACATATAAATACAAGACAACAGAATTCCCAAACAGTTTAATTGCAGATTTTCTGGACTTTCAAGGAGGAGGGGAACACTTTCTGCTGACCAGGAGAAAAGTGCCTAGAGATATTGTGAAGCCTTAGTTTAAGGGTGTGTGAGAAATGATCAAGCTGCACATGATCATTTCCACAAATGATCTTCAATGGGCAAAATAAGCTGCCTTTCTAGTGTAGAAATTCATAAACACTGAAAAAAATTACATGGATTTTGTTTATTGAAAATCTTGAAAAAGGGTTATATAAAAGAGTCCTTAAAAACACAATAACTAATAGAGAGAAAAATGCTAAGCAACTTACGTCTTGGGAATATTACAGAAATCTACAGCTCACACCGATTTTCATGTCGTGAATGCAAGTTGTGGAAATACCTTTGAGAATATCTCTTTTGCTATTCGCCTGCCTATTTACTTGCCGGGATTTCCTCAGTTCCTTTTCTAAAGCAGCTTGAAAATGTGATTTCTTGTCAAGACGCTTTCGTAAAGTGCAATTTATTTATTCGCTTCTCACCACATATGTTTTTATTAATGTGCAATTATTGTATAGCAAGATAACGCCAGCACAAAATATATTGTCTCTAAATGAAAAGGAGAAACTGTAAGTGGTTTAATTTTGGAAACTTATACTTTTGGAGCCAGCTCTCAAAGCATGCAGCTTTGTAGTCTGTGGTTTATGGTGGCTGCGGTTGAGCCAGGTGGAGCAAAAGCTGCAAAATGGCAGGACAGTGACCATCAGGGAAGATCACGAGGAGTCTTGTCAGTTTCCAACACGAAATGTAATCAGGTTCCATAGCATGATGTGATCTATCTTGTTAGCCCATTCTGAACTATTTTGAAAATATAAATTATAAACCTTTCAAAATTTAAAACAGGGAGATTCAGAACTGCTTAGTTTGTTGTTCGGATGTTTATTTTGCTGCCATGAATTTTATATCAGCAAGTTTATTTTAATCAAGTGGCCCATTCTACACCATATTGATATTGCACATACAATTATGGTTGTTAGTTTCAACCATTTAGAAAGAATTTTATTTTAGCAAGTTTATTATGATCAAAGTCTATTCTCTTATATTGACATTGTTCTACCCTATCATAGTTGACAAGATCAAGCACATATATTTTTTTCTTTTCCAAAACTATAGAACAGGTATAAAAGGTTTGCATGCATCAAACGAGCTTATCTTTGAGGGTATTTTGCCCTGTGCTATCATAAACAGTTGGATATTGCTTATGCCCTCTAAACCTAACTTCAGAAGTTATGTTACATCCTTTTTGTTTTAAATGAACACTGCATAAAGCTCTTTAAATATTAAAAATTAAATAGGATGATGAAATGCACAAAGTATTATTAAGACTTCCAGATAAAGAGTTACAATGTAGGATACCTTGGTTATTTTTCACTAAAAATGGAAGTTTGAAACTGTGAAATTTGTGTGCATTTTGTGTCACCAAAATTAATCGGCTTGAGAGTGATGCTTTTTCTCTTTTCTCACATAAACACACACATGTGCATATATATATATATACACACACACACACACACACATATACACAAAATGCAGAATACTCATACATACAAAAATATGCTTACTTTCTTCCATGGCTACTGAGGTACTTCTAAACAGCTATTTGTAAATTAGTACCCTTGCCAAAATATTTTAACTTTTACAATCTGTCAAGTTCATTGTACACACTATGTAATCCACGGAGTTGGATTTATCTTGTTCTTCCTGAAACCTTAGGAACAATGCTTACAGAGAAAAGAGTGGGTGGTTTTTACATGCCTTGAAATTTTTAAATAATATTTCAACTTTTACATGTATGTACTATTAAGTGATCTTAATGTCTTGATTTTTTAAAGTATTATCTTAGAAATTGAAATATACATTGAAATTATAAAAAAATACAAAACATATATTTTTTCCTGTCACCTCAAGAAAACTCAGTTCAACTCACTTTCACGTTTGATTTGAAAAGCAGAAGCATTCAGTGCTGTGATTACCCCTGTCTTCAGTCTGCACTGTACAGCATTTTCTTGCCACCTTCCACAACCGAGTTGCTGGAAAAACCACAGTGGGAACCTTGATTTTTCAGCCATTCTGTATCTTTGCTGCTTTTAGACTCTTAATTCTGCTCGAATTTATAATATTTGCGTTTGCTCTTATTACACCAAAAGAAATTCCTTGGAATGCATATTCACTTTCTCCCCATTCCTTTCATTTGCAGATGAAAGGCAAATGCAGATTTAAAAAAATAAATAAATACGATGTGGTTAGGACCATTCATCACACTCCCTGTCTGCTGGGTCTTTGTTTCTGTTTCATGCTGTGTGCATTACATTACATTTCTGAACCTGTTGTGAGTATTTTTTTAAAGCATTTTTCTTTTGTAGTTTATTAAAATAAAAATATTTTCAGTCAGCAGAAATCCCATTGGTTCTTCTGCAAATCTTGCCCCACAGGCCTTTGTAGGACAAGAATGGATTGTCTTGGGCCTAATTCTGAGCATTGTTTTTTATGAGGAAATCAAAAGTATAATTGTTAAAACCCAGTGTGTCCTTTTATGTCTGAAAAGGAGAATTAAATTGCTGGTGGCAAAGCAACAGGGGATAGAGAGAATAGATATGAGGCAGGCCCTTTGGAATTAGGGATTTGTTGTTGAAAGTAAGGGGAGAGTATACTTCAGCATGTATACAAGTGAGTGTGCATTTGGCAGGTAGATCTCAAAATCTGGTGAGTATAATGCAGTGGAAACTGAAAAGGAATAAATGCATTAAAATAGTTTCTTTGGCCATTTAGTTTGCTCCTGTCAAATTCTGAAAAGTCCCAATTTGCAAATAGTAGAGAAAATACTTGATTCAAAACTTGGAGGATGAACTATCAAATAGCTACCAATTTTGGTTTCTTCTGGGGGAAAAAAATCTTTATATTCTTGAGGGATTTCTTTTTACCTAGACATTATTCTTGATAGGACTATTCTACCTCTTTGACCTATGCTTTCATTTTTAATTTTGAGGAGAAATAGCTTGAAATTTTAGTTTCATTTGTACTAATTACACTTTCCAAATCTGATGGCTAAAAAGTGTATCAGGATTTGGGATGTGTGGTATAACAGTTCTAGATTCCTAAATTTAATGAAGTTCTAAGACCATGCTCAGAGATCTGTCTTTCATGGGACAATTCGGACAATTTTGAATTTTGCCATATGACACGTAGTTTCACTGCATACTTTAGGGTACATATGTAAGACAGAGGATCCTGTGAAAACACTTCATGTTCCAAGTTTAACTGGGATATAACAAAATAGATTTCAAAAAAGAATTCACTGCTACGAATCCGGACAAAACCTTGGTGGTGTGCTCTGGTGGACAAATGGTTAAAATATACACTCATTGGAGTATGAAGGCAGTTCTTCTCAGCTGTCAGATAGTTTGACCAGTGTCAGGCTATCCTGACGCGTGCAGCATACCTTCATTGCATCATAAATAAAACAGACAAATTACTTTTTTTTTTCCTTCAGGATGAAATAAGCACCATGAGAGGGGGAGGGAAAAGGATTAGGGAGGGGGAAGGGGTGACTTGGAGGGTTGATGGGGAGGCAGCGAAGAATTAGAAAGGAAAAGAAAGAAAGAGAGATCCTTTCAGCCCCTCTATGAATCTCGGAATGGCAGCCGAGAACAATGAGAAAACCAGGCAATTACCTAGAATCCTGTTCCCTTATCCAGACATAGAAAATATATTCTTGCACCAGCCTTCCTTCCATCCCCCACTCCCCAGTCGCCTCCTTCCCTTCCCCCAGTCTATCTAATTCAGTTCTTTAGTGGAAGGCCCAGCAGATGTAACAAAGGGAGAAGGGTTTCTGATGATGGACCACTCACTGACTCAAAGGCCCAGCCTTCTCGGTCTGCTGTGGGAAACATATTTTTTTTTTTTTCATATTCGATGCCCTTACAGACTCTGGTAACCTCTGAAGCTGCAGCAGTGAAAAATGAATGGAAAGGTATTTTATATCCTGAACTCTTTTCCTGATTCCCTGAAAATCAAGTGGTCAGGACCCTAAATGATCTGGCCCACATGCCCCCCCGTTGACATGGCACTTCAGCTTTGGGGAAATTCTGCCCTAAGCTGGGAGTAGGAATTCTGGGCTCTGAAACTGTTTTACCCAGAAACCTTCCTGAATTCCAGTAAGGAATTCTGCTTTACTTCTTATATCATCATTGCAGTCCTGTAAGGGGCTGCCTCCTACCCAACTTTCCTTTCAGTTAAGTACCAGTGAGTGAAGATGCTGGTAGTACTGATGATTTCACAGATTCTTTCAGAGTGACTCAAAAGCCTGTCTTTCCTTCACTCCTGTGCTACCTGGCCAAAGTTCCTGGGACATGTGTGGAAGGATGTACCATAAATGATTGTTCCCTCTGAGGTCTTTACAGTTGGAATGTGTGTGTCCCATTATATGCTGAATAGGGGAATTTGGTTAGAGTTTCTTTTAAGTGAGAATGTGTGTCTGAACCCCTGTCATTTATATTCCAATATGGCAACAGTGGCTCTATATCTGATTTCTGTGTCTTCTATCCACCCCCTCCCCAAATTGGCAAGACTGACTTTGCATTGTCCGGAATGCTGATAACATATGGTTATATAACAATGGTTTGTTGACATATTATCCACACTTCTTATCATGACCAGTAGTTCATAAACCAAGACAGCTGCCTGGGGTTAGGGTGTGGTTGACAGCTGCTTACAAAAATTCCTCTCTGCACTCTTTACAGTAGCTGTGTAACCTCTATAAAGAGTAGAATACCAAGGCTTTCCCTGTGGTAACGTTAACTCAAGATACTGCTTGAAGGAGTATCTTGAGTTTCTTCTTGGAAAAACAATTAACAAAATCTCAGAGGCCAGGAGATTGCCAAGACCACTTCTCTACATTAGTCAAAGAACACTTGTTGGCATTCACTAGCTTATTTAGCCTCTTCCTTTAAGTAAAACAGATTTTTACTGAAAATGCCATTGTTTCCAGTGGAGTGGTGGTGGTATTTGGTTTCTAAGTGGATTCAAAGTACTTCGACATCTTTTTATTTCTTAAAGTGTGATTTATGCCGTATGTAGTTTTCACTGTATTTATTTTTACAACTTGGTTGTGAGTTAGTAAGAGCTGGCACCCTGATTTAGACTTTGCTGCATTATCATGTAGGATGTGAAAGTTTGCAGTTGAAGCCTGGGGGTTCAGATTCCAGTTTTACTTTTGCCTGGTGTGATGTCACAGAGATCAGGGACTCTTATTTAGGTTGAGGCTCAACTTCCTAGGGACAAAAATTCATCAGTGGTCTGGTGAAGTTTAATAAAATAAAAGCACATCAGATCACTTGGTATATTGCCTGATGCCTAGAAATGGTTATAATTACTCCAGTATGTAGTCATAAATATCTGTTGATTGAGACTGCAGTTACATAAAGACAAGCCTAGATTAAGCAGCTATTTTCTTAAGAAAATTGTATTGTTTAGGACAAACCCTTGGAAATAAAGGTACTCCAAAAATATGTTGGAAGATGATAGTATGTAACTTAAAAACAAACAAACCAAAAAAATAAGTCACCTGAGACAATTTTAAATTGCCAGTTAGAGCTTTTTCTTTTTTTCCTTAGAAGTCATATCCGAATTTAGCGTTAAGTTCCAAAAGTAAGTGCTGAGACAAACTGTAACATAATCCAATTAATGAGTCCCTAGTAAAATTGCTAAGTTTATACAGCAGATTCATCATAAAAGGAAAAAGCCCAATATTCTTTATTTAGTGGTTTTTCTGATATTTAGTCCAACTTAATTAGATCTTTTAAAATCTTTCTGGATTGTCCTTCCAAGATTTATCTACTACTATTGTAGATGATCCTTCATTAGGTAAGATCCTCTTTTTTCTCCAAATTTAATTTCTATGAACTTTGTGTTTTAGTAAAACTTGGCCACAGTTGAGGTTTTTAATGTCAACATGATTGTTTTCAACCTCACTGATCTTCTAATTCCCATGACCTAATTCACTTATGATTACCCTGACTCCCCATGTTGACAGTGGGGGCAGTTGTGCATGTATGGTGCATCCTATTAGATAGAGCCCATGCTGTTGATCAGAATGGCTTTTACTTACAAACCTCATATATGAATAAAAGTATATAAAATTCGACAAGTCTGACAGAAAATGAAGCAGAAAACCTTTTCTGGGTAATTGTACTGAAATGGCTCACCCCAATTTGTCTTGCTAGGGACTGAAGGTGAAGGTGAAGTCGCTCAGTCGTGTCCGACTCTTTGTGACCCCGTGGACTGTAACCTACTAGGCTTCTCCATCCATGGGATTCTCCAGGCAAGAATACTGGAGTGGATTGCCATTTCCTTCTCCAGGGGATCTTCCCAACCCAGGTATCGAACCCTGGTCTCCCACATTGGAGGCAGATGCTTTAACCTCTGAGCCACCAGGGAAGCCCGCTAGGGACTGAATATACCCTGGAAGGAGTCTAGCCCATGCAAGGACAGTTCATGTCCTTAACTGTGTGAACTTAAGTAACTAGGAACAATTATCTGAGAAAATCACTAAAAATATTATCTAAAGCCATAACCCTTCTTTTTCATGGGCCTATAGCATTAGTATTTTTAAAAAATATTTGACAAATCAAAGTTTTATTTGAAAGAATGGCTTTAACTTTGAGAGAAACACAGAAGCAGAAGGAAAGGGTTAAAGTGTATGTGTTATTTAAGTATACATTAGCTATTCTTATGATGCTTCTTGGATGTGGAGATTTCTTTTTAAATGTTGGAGGATGACAGGTAATTCTAGAGGGACATCAAAGGACAGAGGATGTGATATCATATTAAGATCACAGTTTGGTGAATCTGTGCAAGGATTTTCCTTAATCTAATGTAAAGGTTTGTAAGAACCTGTCATCTTTCTGCTTGTTGGCTGCGTTTTACATAATACCCTTCAGCATCATTGATACCAACCTCGATGGCATTATTACTGCTGTTTACAGTCATGTGCTAGTAATGTTAAATCCAAATGGGCTTAATAACATAAATTAAGTGATAAAGATTTTAATACTGTTAACAGTCAGTGATACTTCTTGACAGCACAAGAAAAGGAATAGCATGCCATTCGCCAGCCTAGATAGACTCCTCAGTCTGTAAAGGTAAAGATTCCTGGTAATTCATGTCGATAAACCTTATTTTCTTAAAGTGCCCCTCCCCCACACTTCCCTATTCTTTTCCCCCCATGTCTTCCTTCCTCCTGTCCTCTCCTTTACTTCCTCCCTCCTTCCCTTTCTCTTTTCCTCTTTGTGATTTCTCTGTGTGTGAAGATGCATTCTTCATGATCTCTCATCTTTACTGCTCTGCAGTTATTCTGCTGTTATTGTAGGAAATTGACCATTGCCTAGCAATCATGTGTGCAGCTTGTGCCAGTAAACCTGCTGGCTCAGCCTGCTTTCCTTCCAGCTCTTTCTGCCTTCCTTAGCTAGTGCTTTCCTCATCCCACTGTCTTCCAGCTTCCACCTCAACACTCTTCATCCTCCCGCAGATGCTTCCTGGGGTTCTTTTTGAAATGGATGCTAGTCTTTTGTTCCAGTCCCACTCTGAGTGGCTAGGGTCAGGCAGCTAGCAGCCTCCCGGGGCAGTGCTGTGATGAATTTTGGCATGGCCAGGCTGTTTAACAACTCCATTGCAGAGTGCCAGCTTCCTCAAAGATTGAAAGGAACTGTGATGAGCTTTTTCCAAAGGCTCCACTCAAGTTTTGAAATACCAAAGATTCCCGTGGATCTCTAAATTACGTGGTAATTTTTTGAACCACGCCTTCCCAATAAAAATGAATTTTCTTTTCCAAGAAACGTAGCTACTCTATGATCGTATTAGTTAAGAACTCAAATTTTCCTGGGATCCTAGTTGTTTGGATTTAATAAATTTTTAATTTAAGAATGTTCAAGTCCAGTCAACTTTTTTCTTGCTAATTGTCAGTTATGTCTTATCTTTGCTATCATTCAACATTCTTCTTTTAAAAGTCATAATTCTAATAAATGACACTCTCAAATAATTTTTGAAAACACTTGTCATTTCAGAAACATTTAGAAAGTCCTAACTGAGTGAATTGTTTAAAGTGGGTAGGACCAGGTATTTACACCCAAACTATTTATCTAGTTCTGTACCTATGTGAAAAAATTGTTTAAATTAGAATCCTTTTCATTTTCTTGTATGTGTTGAAAATTTATCTTTCAAGATTGCCTTTTTACATCTATATACTTGGGTTGTAATATGGACACTAAAGAGGCAAATAGTGGTCTTTAATTGGGAATGCTTAAGAAGTCACTTAAGGAAATACTGCCAGGGACCTTCAGATATTAATCCTGTAGAAGAAAACATTTAGACTTAGTTTATGTGACCGTGTGCACAAAACAAGCATATTGTATGGCTTCTTTGCAAATCAGGTATGCTTTTCAGATGTCCTTCATTGTCATGACCACCCCCCCAGCTTTGCTGTAACTAAAGAAGGGGAGAAGCGTGCATGATGGTGTGTATATGTGTGTGTTACCACTGAATGTGATGAGTGTTCTCAGGAAGGATAGCTTGGGCCAGGTTAACAGCTCTGTACCCTCCTTCATATCCTTTCTGGTACTCATTAAGTTAATATACTGTTGCCTGCATGGGGCAGCTTCTTTGATGGTGAGTACAGTTAAATGCCTATTTAGACATGTCATGGACTAACCAAGACAAGAAGGTGCTTGAAGTGTGGTAGAGAGATGGGGGAGAGAGGGAGAGGGGGAAAGGGGGAGGGAGAGAGAGAGAGGAATTGTTGCTATATATTTTTAACTTAAAAATGCTTCTTAACAATCCTTTGCAGCTGGCAGAAGGCTAAGGTTTCTCACACTATGAAAGGAAGTCAGACCATAAATAAGGCAGTCGAGTGCACCTGGAAAGAATAAAATGCCTTTCTAGACTTTACACTGTGCTTAGAATGGATGCCAGCCTGGTGAGTGCATTCAAATGGTATGGGAGAATGTGTAAATACCACATTAGTATAAAGCTAGGGAAATGTTTCCATTTTTAATCTCTAACTTTTAAGCTAATGGTTTACGGGAAAAAATATGGAAAGGCATTTTTCAAAGTTTAGTGTCTTGCTGTCATGTTAGGGGCAATGGACCTCTTCCAAGAAGCAACAACAGAGTTAAGACAGAAAGAGACAGAGACTAACAAGCTTTGCAGAAGCTGCCCCAGTTTTCACACTTAGGGATCTAATTCAAAGATGTACATTCCTCATCTGATGTGTATTAAAGATCCAATGATCATTAGCCTTTTTTTTAGCCTCATCCCCTCTCAGGACATTACACAAGAATTTTTATGGCTGCACCAGTCAGACATAGACTGGTGCAGTTCTTGGGTTGGAAATTGTGGATGCTTCTGTTTAATCATTTGGCTGCCAGTACTGTCTGTGAATTACATACCATCTGGCTTAGGACTTTTGCAAATTTTAAGGTAGGGTAGTCAACCTTCCCAGAGGCTGGCCACTGCTGAAACTAGTCAGCAAACTTACAGCTGTATTATTTCTGACTTAAAAGTGTGTGTTGACAGCCTCCCTTATCTGTACAATAGGATTCATGTCTAGGCCATGGAGGTGGAAGGGGAAGCATGTTATTTCCTGGACCCAGTGGACTAGAAGAGGAAGAGAGAGAGTTGGTGAAGAAGAGAGAGAGTTCTTGAACAACACATTCCTGATTCTGCTAACTTAGTCCTTAGATTCTCAAATGCAGATGCAGAAGAAAGCTTTATTTTTGTTTGGTCTGTATCAACTTTTACAAATTAATACCAATGGCAAGTTGATTGTTTAATACATTCTAAAAACATTTATGAATGTAGCAGGAAAGTAAAAAGAAGTATGTCTGGGGCCAAGTGCCTAGTAGTCACATTCTTCCTTCCTTCCTAGGTTTGTCTCCCATCACTGCTTTCTTCTGATGTCAGACACAGATTCTTTGTGTCTCCTGGCCTGTTCATTAGTGATCTCTAGTACAGAGAGAAGCAGTGAGCAGAGGAGAGTTCCCAGGAGCCAGCAGAGAATGTGTTCTCTTGTAGAATGTATTAATCTAGGTAGCCTCTTCCAAAACCATGGGCTGTACCTCCTGCTGTGAAGCCAGAAGGGGATGCGTGGAAACAAATAACAAGTGCATGTTTTGCCAAGTGTTGCCAGGACCAGATGGCACTCAAGTTGTCTTGAGTTACTGTGATTGTGCAAAGGGCCTTTCCTTGTCGGCTTTCAGACTTTTTCAGGAAGCTATGTCATGTACTGAACCTTCAAGGACTAACATTTGTGATGATTATCTTGTGCCAGATACTTTGTATTATACAATTTAATCTATTGAAGGGGAAGACAGTCTGAATATTTGACTTTTTAGCATACCAACCGAAGTCTTTCTAAAAAGAAGAGCAGGGAGCAACTAAAAGAGGAAAAAGCTTATTGTCAGTTTGTTTTGTGTAAAAATTAGTTGCATATTTTGATTTTTCTAGTCAGCCATTAATTCATTCATTTTTCCAACTCTTTTATAAAGCAGGCATTGTTCATGGTGCCATGAGGGAAAGAAAAAAATACAAGTTATGGTCCTTATCCTTAGAAAACATATACCTTAATATGCATCATTTATAGGAATGTATTATAAATTTCATATATGTTGACAAGTGACTATTCTGAGTCAAGATTCTTTTTTTTTTAACTCAACATTCAAGAAGCAAAATATTTGCCTCCTTTTTTCAGAGTAATAATTCCTGCTTATGTCTTAAGTAAAAAATAAACCTTTTCACCTTGAATTTTTAAGAAAAGTTTTGTTTCATTAATCAAAAAAAGAAATGTATGTGTTGAATGTGCCTTGAGTAATTCTAAAACAGTAGGTATCTTAGTTGAAAGATTGAAAACTTAAGTGGATAGTTTGCTTCAATAATAATTGAAGCCCGGGATTTATTTGAATATGTTTTTGGACCAGATTCTGAGACTGTTGCCTTCTTTGATTAAGATGAAATTTGCTGTTCATAAAGTTCGTATATATCCAAAAGGAGAAGGGTAGCATTTTTACAGTAATGCACTGTGAATGTTTAGTGTTTCTTTTCTGATATTATTGCCTAAAATTTCCAGTTGTGTAAATTAGACCCTCTAATACTTGTCTCAGCAGTAGGCAATAATTGAGGATATTTGATGGTTTTTATCCACATGGGAGAATGTACCACATATTTCAAAAGCAGCAAATCTCTGCATTCAGTTTATTTATACTGCATTTTTTAGTTTCAATATTTTGAGAAAGGAAGGAATAATTAAATAATATTTTCTTTAAGTGACCAATAACAGAGATAGAAATTTGATAAAGAAATAAATGGCAATAACCTACATTAGTATGCATTTCTTGTATGTGAATTCAGTTTATGTTCTCTTTCAGCAACTATTTTCAACTCTTCATAAGAATCTTGGCTGATTTTGGAGGCATGAATCATCTTTCTTATTTTACGATCTACTTTTTTTTAATATGAATGCATTTTTAGTTCATCATTTTAAAGTTCCTTTTGATTCAGAATCAAATAGAGAAAAACATGAGAATAAAGAGGGCAATATTATTAGTTTGTTAGGAATGTCACATAACACATGTGGGTATTATATGTTATAGTGTGATATATAAATCTCTTTCCTGAATTTATAACTTTACTGTCAAAATTCACCTGAGGGTGACGCTCTGAAGGTAAGAAATCTTAATTGAAGGGAGATTTACAAAACCAAACCTTAAAGAAAACACCAGAGAGTGTTTCTAATTTTCCTAAGCACAGTTTTTATATTTGTATTCCCTCTAATATGGCAATATGATTTTTAACACTAAATTTGACAAGCAGTAAATCTAATTATTACTGAGCATATGAAAAAATATATAATGTAAGAGAGCTGGCATCTAAATATTTTGCTTTCACATTCACGGAATATTTGTTAAAGTTTCATAAGGACTTAAAAATCATTACATATTACAGTTATACCTCTAATAAACTAATTATATATGTTGTTTCTACCATGTAATTAGGTATAATTATAATAATTGCAAAACAGATGATAATCAACCTGAAATTACTTTATAAAACAAGAACATTTACACAACAATAATGTCATTAAAAAACATAAGCCCCCAAGAATGAGACAAAGCAAACAACACCAGGAAATTCAGTTAGGGATTAAGTGTCTAGCACTGTAGGTATAATAGGGACGCTGTCACCTTCCCATTACCCTAATGCACTCCATTCCTCTTAGATATAGTATGTTTAAATCCCGAGCTGTGAATTTCTAGGCCTTTGTGTCTTTGTCTCACTACCTTAACATTTTTAATGTAGTTTTTGTTGTGTAAATCTATATAAGTGCCATCACCCGTCAGCGGTGACATCTGATGGCATGAGGCCGACCCAGTCTGCATGTATTAGGGCTTTTTGTGTTTGTGCAGTGGAAACTACTTAAACAAATTCCAGTTGAAGGAATAAACCTGTAAAAGGAATACATTTTCCCTGTTCTGAAACAATAGCTCAGTGTTGAATGGATGCCCATGAAAAGAATAAATCACATAGAAGGATAAAGTTCTTTTCCTCAGAATGGCAAGAGGATAGTAATAATGATTTTGACCTATTGAGGAAATAAATCTCTTGATTTATCAGTTTGATGTGGAGACCAATCTAGAACACATGCCAGGAAGCCACCTTTAAATTACTGCTAAATTTGGGATGGTCCAAAAAGAGATTGAGATATCAAAAACAATATCAAAAATTCAACAATTTCACAGAAAAGTTGAGGCCCTGACTGGGCAGGAGCACTTTGACATTATTTACCTAACTCTTTAATATTTAGTTATTCTACCAGTGCCGTACTCCAGTAAACCAAATACCTGAAGAGCTATGATTGGATGTAAGAATCAGCCTCCATTAAAATAGAATATTTACTTGCAACTGATCTTTTGTATTGTTTGTGAACAGTGGTTTAGGAACTGTAGATCTGTTATTAGATATGCCTTGGTAAGATTTGTTATGAATTTGCAGTGAATTGGGGGCTTTAGAAATATGTAGATCCTTGTGTCTTCAGCTCCTATTACTTGGGGGATCTGTGCCATATAAAAGTTCAGTGTCTATTATCACCTTAATTTGTAGCAGAAAAATTGGAGTATATTTAAGAGCATTTAGGACTTGAAATGCTGAATCAAGTTCAACTTGAGAGCTTAAGATGCCAACGCATATTCTGGTTTCTTCATCTGTTAAACAAAGCAGTCAACAAAATAATATAGATATAATTTTCACAGCTGCCAGCAGCTAATGTAGATACACAGATGCTTAATAAATACTTGCCAAATAAATATGTAAATAAAGGGGGAAAATAGTATTTGCTGGGTTCCCTGCCCGACTCCTAAAAGAGTATGAGTTGTTTTTCTGAAGGGTTTGATAATATTACTTAAACTTTAAATAATACTTTATTTTCTCTGATTATGAAATAATATTTACTATATATAAATATATATATATATATATTTTTTTAAATTACAGATAGGCTCAAAAGAAGGCATGGAAAGGCTTTGAGATGTGTGCTGCCTTATTGCTTTCCAGAAAGCTTCCACTCCTACTAGTATAGTGAAGTCACTCAGTCGTATCCAACTCTGTGATCCCACGGACTGTAGTCTACCAGGCTTCTCTGTCCATGGGATTTTCCAGGCAAGAGTACTGGAGTGGGTTGCCACTTTCTTCTCCAGGGGATCTTCCTGACCCAGGGATCAAACCCAGGTCCGCTGCATTGCAGGCAGACGCTATGCCATTTCCCCACGTTTACCAGTATTGGTTATCTTAATTTTATAAAATCTGTCAATTTTATGTGCTACATCTTACTTGTATGCATTGTCTTTAATTTTAGAAAACTTACTTTTCTTCTTATTTCTGTTTCCATTTGCTTCTGTTGGATATGGTATATTTTTTGATAAATATTATCTGAATCTCTTATCTATGATGGGAAAATTGTGCAGTGTTGTGAGTCTTAGTAACAGCCTCCTCCTGCTATGAGAACTGAAGGTTCCAAGTCTTTCTTATTATGAGAACACAAGTGTGTATAGCAGGTTCTACCCACAGGATGCCTCCGATTCAGAGCTGAGTTATCCGTGAGGCATTCTTTGTGACAGTTATCCGTGAGGCATTCTTTGTGACAGTTGTCGAAAGGAGTTCCTGGGGAGCAGGGGCAGCCGTGCTGGTGGTATCCAGGGTCTACTGCCTGAGGTAGGGCTGCACCGGCCAGTGCTCAGCAGGGGCATCAGTGATTTCCTTACTAGAGCAGATCTCTGCTGGGATTCTAGGTATCAATCCCAGCTTTGTAGCTTGAAACTTGTATCTACTTTTCATGACAGTCTTGTGAGCTTGGTAATCATTTTTAAGAATAAGCATCCTTTTTGCTTAAATAAACCAATATACATTTTTATTACTTGCTTCTCAGGATATTAATTGATAAATAAGTGGATGCTGGAACTGGTTGATTCTTATGTTGCTAGATAATTTAAAGAATAATAGACTCAAATTCCTAAATTCTTGGCTCTAGGAAAGAGATTTTTTTTTTTAAACCAAAAGAGTATCTTCTCTGTTGTAGCCACAGAACAGAGTAAATTCAAAGTAGAAGGTGATTGACTCCCACGCCAAGAATGTTGAATTAACAAGTCAGCTGACCTCACTGTCTGGTGTCAAAGTGTAATAATGAAAAAGGGTGAAACTACAGAATGGGGAATGGGAATATAGGTGAGGATTTGAATGATTCAGACTGTAAGGGCCTCCCTAAATCCACAAGTCTTCTTTGGGCTAAAAGAGCCTTCTTGCCTAGTGTTGCTTGAAAACCGTGGAATGACCTCTTTGCAAACAGAATACAATCCTCCTTATGGCCCATTCTCAAATCATGCACCATCCCCAGACCTGTATCTCGAGACAGATCCCAGCATGTCTTATAATAACCATCAGAGTTGAATTATAAGATTTTGCTAATTTTTAAAATCAGATAATATATGTGTAAATAGATTCTGAAGGTATGAAACATGGAAGAAAGTGTAATTTTAAGTTCAGCTGAATTAATATGGATGTACTTACCACAAATTCTGGATTCAATATAGTAGCTTAAGTGAGAGTGGTTAATGTCATACAAGGCATTCAGCTGCTTAGGAAATTAGAAAAGTTGGAGTAGGTTCATCATGTTTGCCTAACTCTAACCAGGTTCTCCAAGAAGATTCAGAAGACATTCCCTTCAGGCATTTAGAAATACACGAGTATTCCAGGTCTGGGAAGAGTGCTGCAGTGTCCATTCTCTATACGCCAAGGATGCTAGTGGGAGATGCAGTAGGGTTTCATTAATTCAGTTAGGATGCATGGATCCCAGGATGGCAGAGCCTAAGTACCAGCTCAGAAGTATTAGAGACAAGGTGAATGTGGTTATCATAATATGGATTAGAGCTAGTGTGATAATAGTTAGACCAGCTGTAGTGTTTGGTGATAATTAACAGGATTAAAATAGGTGGGTAGCCCAATTAG
This sequence comes from Nanger dama, assembly GCA_917880005.1. NCBI lineage: Eukaryota > Metazoa > Chordata > Mammalia > Artiodactyla > Bovidae > Nanger > Nanger dama. The sequence continues at coordinate 36,868,433 of CAKJTW010000012.1, forward strand.
ATTCTGCTTAATATGAATAAGAAAAACTGCATGCTTGATGAACTAAGGACTGACAACAGTCATGATCCCTTTTAAAGTCCTAATGTGTGTAAGTTTACAGATTCAACATTTTTTTGATGAAGGGGAGATCAGATACTCTTGAGAGGAAGAAATCTACGGTAACATCTTAATTAGACTTTTAAAATCTTTTATCATTTGCAAAGGGACCTGAGCCATTTACCAGGGTGACTGAACACTTGCGGAAAAGGGAAATACCTAGAACTTTCATAATTATTAGATGTTAGCTCTGAGCTGACTAAAGGTTCTGGGGACCCAGAATGCAACCTAGTTCTTATGTCAGAATATGGAATTTATGGAATTCAGATGATAGAGATTTCATCCAAATCTGTCTTATAGTTAGCCCATTGGGACCATAAACGCATCCCTCTTTTATTTCTTTAATTCGTGAGTTTATTGTTGGACTATAATATCATTAGCAATAGAAGAACTCCGTAATGGCTTCTGACATATCAGAAAGGACCAAGTGGAAATTGCTGGAATTTGTCTTACTACCAAGAGACTAAATGTAAAGCAGTACCATGTCCCTGGGGAAGTGCAGCTTTAAATGACATAAACCACTCGAAAATGGCAGGGATATTGGATCTTATCACTTCCTAACATAACTCTCTAGTATGAATCGGTCTTAGAGAATGTTGGTGGATTATCATGATAATAAGTTTAACAGGTGGTAACTTCAGTTAAATCAAGTGTTTCAGATGCAGTGTCTTTACTGAGGCACTGAACATAATCTTAACTCCTGTTCTTCCAAATCTGTTTTTCGATTTCAATACATAGTTAACCCTTGAACAATACCCTCTGTGTTTTCAAAGATCTGCATATGAATTTGCAGTTGGTCTTCCATACCCAGTTCTTCCTCTGCAATTCAACTAACTGCAGATCATGCAGAACTGTGGTACTTATTTACTGAAAAAAAAAAAAAAATCCATGTACACCTGGACTTGTGCAGTTGAAGCCTGTGTTGTTCAAGGGTCAACTGTATCTAGATACCAATAGCATTTTTCTTACACTTGGCCTGGATAACAATATACTTTTGCCATTTTGCCTCAGAGTTATGTATATTCTCTGATATTGAGCCATAATTCAATCTAGGGAGAGCTTGAATGTCTCATCCCAGAGGACATCAGCCTAGGTCACGAAATTAGTGAGTTTATCTGATATAATTTGGAGAACATGAAGTAGCAGACATTCTAGATACAACCAAACTGGAAAGTGGGAACAATATCCCTGAAAATATAGGACCTAAGTTGCCCAGTGAATTGTGTAGAGGGTACAGGGCTTTGGAAAATTTCAGGATATTTGCTGAAGTTTGAGTTTTCTACCATTAAAAAGAGATATAGAACTTAGTGGGTCTCTCTTCATTTTGAAGCATATATACTAGATTTGGCTGTGCTGCTTAAAGGCCACTTACTATGTGTAGCAGATGCTTTCAGGGCCACATCCATATCTCCTCACCTTTACTCTCTCATTACTTCAAGGAAACTTAAAAATTGCCAGCACCTGCATTCTTTTCCCTGACAGATTTCTCTTGCTACCAGAGCATACTTTCTTGCCATTTTCTTAGAGTGTCTTAACAGACTGTGATATTACATAAAAACTATATTAAGTCTCATTAGGAGAAGCATAGCAAATACTCCTGGGGTTTGAGATTAAAGTCATGCTCTCTTAGTCAAGTAACTAGTTCTTTTGATTGAGAAACATCTCTCAGCTTGTTTTAAGGTCCTTATAGAGAATAAATGTTTAACTATAAGCATACCAGATAAGTATTCAACCTGAGCTGCCCAGGATGTGTTATGATTCACCAAGCCATATATCTGGATGTGTTTAACTGGAATACATTTTCAAATGGAGGTGCTGTATTATATATGGGACCTAACTCAGGTTTTTCTAAGCTCATAGTAAAAGGGAGTTTCTACGACCAATTGATTGAGTAGGAAAGAAAGATGGAAGTTTAATTACCAGTGGCTCTGCATAATAAGTTAGTACTAACCTGATGAGAAAGGTTTCTTTTACAAACATACTCAGGGATAGTCTGTCCTCCACTCCTGAATGTCGTCTGATCAAGGTTGACTTGACTACTGTCATTACTGAATGCCCAGTTTGCTACCTGTGGCTTCCAGTATGGTACCATATTCAAGGGAGATTAGCCAGACATCAGACTATGCTAAGACTATATCATCATGGAGCAAGAGTAATTTTGAATTTGAACTTGCTTTTGTTGTCTGCCATGCGTTAGCCCCACCGTCTTTAGACACTAAAAGTTTTATTTTCTACTGGGTTGTTACATGTTACAAATTTCTGAACATGAACTCAGTTTACATCGAAGGAGTAAGGCAATGGGTATATAGCATATGAAATTCATTCAGTGTCCCAGAAGTTTCAGTATAGTTCTTGAAACATAATTTTTAGCTTTCCAGCGTCTGGAGTTCAGGAACACATATAAAATAATATAAGAATGGGTGCTAATATCAATCATTTTCTGCAGTTTATGCAAATCCCACAGGATGGTGGAAGGCCCATTGAAGATTTTGTTGTAACTTTAGATCAGAGACTACTTTGTGAAGTTGGGGTGCTGTCCTATGGGATACTTTGAACTAGTATGTATTCTTTGAACTAGTGAGCAAAATGTGATTCTGTGTCTGTCATATCAAGAATGTGTAAGTTTGGAAACCAAGCAGGAGGAAAAGGGAATGGTACCTCTCACAGCTCTATCTAATGACCCACTCACAAACTTTGAATTCCTGTATTACTCAGGATTCACTGTAAGAAACAAAAATCACTCCAGGTATTTTAGGCAGAAAGGACTTTAATATAGGCAATCAGGTGCTTATGAAATCATGGAAGAGTGAAAGAGTGACAATCAGGAGTCATTTCAGGAGTAACTGAGTTCAAGAAAAATCTCCTATTGCCACAATTCTAGAATTGGGTAGCGGAGATGAAGAAATGACTGGAATGGTGAATGCCTGTCAAACACATGTAGAACATTTCTCATTTGAGGATCTCTGAGATCTGCTGCTTGAAAGGCTTAGTTCCCAAAGAAAGATGGCTTTCATCAAGGGAACAGCAGTTATTTCATTGAACTCAGGCTGAGCCAACCAACCCAGTCATTTCAGACCTCTTGTGCCATTTGATAAATATTAATAGATGAGAAGTGTTGTTTAGGTTTGGCACAGGAGATTGTTCCAGTCAATAAAGTTACTGTGGCATGACTGCAGCAAGAAGGAGTATGGAACACAGCGGATTTGGAACCTAGGCTTTAGAGTATGTTCTTGTACTGCTCCAGTGATAAAACGATGAAAGACTACATCAATATCTCAGATCTCTCAGGTCTGAAGGTTTGAATGAAGGTTTAGGTCATCACACTGGGTAATGAAACCAGGTCAGCAGAATGAAATGGAATCTGAAAGGAGACAGGGAGGAGGGAAGTCAGAAGTACCAATGATAGCATCATGTCCATTTGCAGATGACTGTTATATCTGCCCATGTTTTCTTACCTGCTGTGGTGTCTCATGTACATTTATATAGCTTCAGAAATCTCTTTTCCTCTTCCTTACACCTATCATTTCTATCTCTATCTTATATTGTTTATGTTAGTGATTATTTATAGTTTAGTCTATAGATTACACATTATTGAAAAGTGACAATATGTGAAGATCTTGGACTTGAAGCTGGATGCATTAACTGAAAAGGTTTTGGATTGTCTACCATAGGAGGAGAGAAAACATGCTTTTAGATATCAGATAAGGGTTGATGTATTATGTTAGGTAAGAGCTCTTTGTGGAAGAAGAAAGAGTATGAGAAAGAAAAACACATGTTGGTGTGGACAAAGAGTGATTTTTCAGGGAACATTTGTGATCCGTTTTGGCCACTCAGTATCAGAACCTCCTCCTCACATTTTGGATTCTTCCTCTTACAAGCCTTGTTGTGGGCACTGCTTACCTTTTGCTGGAAAAGCTGAAATGCCAGTTATTTGCTTTTCTTCACTCACCCCTTTTGGCTCTCTTGCAGCTGGAGAGCAAACACATAATCTAGACTTCAGGGACAAATGTCTTAGAGTGACAGGAGAAGCACACCCTTGAGATCATTCTCGCGAGGGCAGTGGCTGCAGAAAGGGTGTGTTGCTGAGACAGCAGTGGTGCTGTATCTGTATCTGAGGCCATCCCGTGTTCCCACTTGTGTTCTTGAGTGCTTAGCAGTGTCAGTGATCGTGTCCTCTCAGTCTGCGGTGTGATTTTTGAATGTCTTTTTCTCTATGTTACCCCGTATCTAGCTCTTTCTGGGAATTCTTTGTATTACCCATTACCATTATTTTTTCCCCTATTCTTTTCTTTTCATTTTTTATCACCTGTGGTTGGTGTCTGTTCCTTGCCAATAGGAAAATCAGACTATTCAGTGATAGAATAGAAGGAGCCTGCACTTGAGGCAAGGGTTGGGTTGGAAACAAGGGCTGCCACCTAATGACCAGTGACCTGGGCATATTATTATTTTATTTACCAGAGCCACAGTTTCCTTATCTGTAAAATGAGAATAAACATTTCTATTTTGATCACTGGGCACAAAGATCATATGAGTTAAGATTTTTGAAGGTTCCTAGACCTGTGCCTATAACATCTTGTTTTTATTGCTATTTTTGTTATTAAAGTAGCAGTACAATGGGAAAATGCAGTGCTTGAACATAGAGTAATTATACTCTTATTAGACTATCTGACTGTGTTTAATATTACTTTCATTAAAATGTCCTAGAAAAGAATATGTTTTCTTGCTAACTCCTGAGAGTACATAAAGTAATGGAGTTTTAGTTTGCCAATTTTTAATGCAAGTGTTCTTTATTTTCCATTCAGGTACTTCTATAGCACATAGTTTAAATGTCTGAAAGTTATCTTGGGAAATAGAATAGCAAGATGTACTTATATATCTGATTGCTGCTAGAAAGTTTAATAACATCAGTGAATATACTAATAAGTATGCTATTTGTGGTGAAAGGCAGTTTGCTTTTCAATGAAATTATTTCATTCCTTTCAAAGGAATACTACATATTTTTTTGTTGTTCAGTTGCTCAGTCATGTCCGACTCTTTGCACTCCCATGGACTGCAGCACGCCAGGCTTCCCTGTCCTTCACTCTCTCCCAGAGTTTGCTCAGACTCTGTCCATTGAGTCGGTGATGCCATTCAACCACTATTTCTCCTGCCCTCAATCTTTCCCAGCATCAGGGTCTTTTCCAATGAATTGACTGTTCACATTAGTTGGCCAAAGTATTGGGGCTTTAGCACCAGTCCTTACAATGAATATTCAGGGTTGACTTTGTTTAGGATTGACTGGTTTGATCTTCTTGCTGTCCAAGGTACTCTCAAGAGTCTTTTCCAGCACCACAGTTTAAAAGCATCAATTCTTCAGCGCTTAGCCTTTTTATGGTCCAACTCTCACAGCTGTACATGACTACTGAAAAAACCATAGCTTTGACCATCCAGACCTTTGTCAGCAAAGTGATGTCTCTGCTTTTAATTATGCTGTCTAGGTTTGTCATAGCTTTTCTTCCAAGGAGTAAGCATCTTTTAATTTCATGGCTTTGGTCATCATCCACAGTGATTTTGGAGCCCAAGAAAATAAATTCTGTCATCAGAGACAGACTGCATATAGAAAGTGTAAATAATAATTAAATAAACACCTATATACTTATTTCTCAACTGAAGCCACTTGTGTAATTCTCCCCATATCCCTTTCTCTGTCTTCTTTCTGCAGTATATGTAAAAAGTGCTTAGAATTATATATAACAAACTGTTAGCAGAAGTAGAAATCATGGGGTGTTTTTGTTGTTTAGTGGATAAGTCATGACTGACTATTTTGCAGTCCCATGAACTGTGCCCAGCCAGGCTCCTCTGTTCATGGGATTTCCCAGACAAGAATACTGGAGTGGGTTGCCATTTCCTTCTCCAGAGGATCTTCCTGACCCAGGGATTGAATCTGCATCTCCTGTATTGGCAGGCAGATTCTTTACCACTGAGGCACCAGAGAAGTCTGGGGTGTTTTTACTTTCTTCACTTCTTTGTAGTCTGATTTTTTAGGAGCAGTTGTTTTTTTCTTTTTCATTTAGGAAAATGATACATTAAAAAAAAAAAAAAACAACTAATGTAACAATTTCAAATGCATTGGAGCAAAAAAAATTAATGAATAATTTGGAAAACATAGGTACAACAGATTTGGTAAACAAAACATGAAATTTCAGAAACATACTATCAACAGTTATTCAGACAATGGTTTTTCCTGGTTTAATTGTTCACTGTGATTTGTAGTGATTATAAGGTTGGATCCTGAAACAAGTGGATATACTTTCAGTCCCAGGTCCAGTATTTATTAGCTGTTTGACCTTGAGTAAGCCATCTAAATCCCTTTGCCTCAGTTTCCTCACCTATAAATATGGATAGTTACAGAATCTTTCTCATAAGAAGGGTGTGAGGAGTAAATGGGTAATTCCATCAGATAGAGGATAGAGATACATAAGTAGTATATGTGTGTGTGTATGTGTACGCTTATGTATATAAGTTCTCTCCAAGCATAGCAATTGGTACATTACTGATAGATCTTCGTTTCCCAGCCACAAATAGTAGCCAGGAACCAACAATCAAGCATTTCCTCTGTGAATATGGAAGTTGAATGTGATGGACTTCTTTAATTACATATTATAGACATAAAACTATATATATATATATATATGCACATACATATATAGAAATTAGTTCAGTTCAGTCGTTCAGTCGTGTCTGACTCTTTGCTTCCCCATGAGTCGCAGCACGCCAGGCCTCCCTGTCCATCACCAACTCCCGGAGTTCACCCAAACCCATGTCCATTGAGTCGGTGATGCCATCCAACCAACTCATCCTCTGTCATCCCCTTCTCCTCTTGCCCTCAATCTTTTCCAGCATTAGGGTCTTTTCAAATGAGCCAGCTCTTCATCAGGTGGCCAAAGTATTGGAGTTTCAGCTTTAACATCAGTCCTTTCAATGAACACCCAGGACTGTTTTCCTTTAGGATGGACTGGTTGGATCTCCTTTCAGTCCAAGGAACTCTCAAGAGTTTTCTCCAACACCATAGTTCAAAAGTATCAAATCTTTGGTACTCAGCTTTCTTTATAGTCCAACTCTCTCATCCATACATGACTACTGGAAAAACCATAACCTTAACTAGACATTACTTTAAAGTAATGTCTCTGCTTTTTAATATGCTGTCTAGGTTGGTCATAACTTTCCTTCCAAGGAGTAAGTGTCTTTTAATTTCATGGCTGCAATCACCATCTGCAGTGATTTTGGAGCCCAGAAAAATAAAGTCAGCCACTGTTTCCCCATCTATTTGCCATGGAGTGATAGGACCAGATGCCATGATATGTAGAAATATTTATATTTAAATATTTTAGTTAATTTAATTACTTACTGTTGAATAACAGTCAAGATTATTAATTTGCCTCTGGGCATAGCTTTAGGTACATCTTAAAAGGGTTACTATAGTGGTGTTATCATTGTTATTTCCTAAATATTCTGAGTACTGTCAATTAGGAGGTCCTAAAGCATTAAAGTTGTTGAAGTGTTTTGTTTTGCTCATGCTTAAAGACTTATTATACTGTGGACATATAATAGAGTATGCTGCCTATGTAGTTTCTACTATTTGGTGTTCAGACAGTATTTCTATGTAATATATGGGAAAATAATATTAATAGTCTATTAAAATGTTTGCTTTGTATGGGGGTAATCATATGTATTATTATTTCTATTTTGTCAGTTTAATCTGTCAGATTTATACTCTGGTGTTTCTTGCATTTTCATTATATCCTTTACTTAAAATTTTTTATTTTTCTATTGTACGGCAATATCATTCCATACATAAAAATTAATGGTTGTTGCAGTTTCATTACATATTCTACCTTGACTCATTGGAAAAGACCCTGATAATGGGAAAGATTGAGGGGAGGAGAAGGAGGTGACAGAGAATGAGATGGTTAGATGGCATCATCTGCTCAATGGACATGAGTTTGAGCAAACTCTGGGAGACAGTGAAGGACAGGGAAGCCTGACGTGCTATAGTCCGTGGGTTGCAAAGAGCTGGACACAACTGAGCAACTGAAGGACAACAATCAGTATAATAATAATACCCTCTTTATTCACTTAATGCCTTGCCTTGATTTTTGCTTTTAGTGGTACTAATATGGGAACTTACCACTTTCTTTTGGTTTGTGTTAGTCTATTACATCTTTGTCCATCCTTCAAATTTTTAACTTTTGTGTCACTTTGTAAGTGCTTAGGTAATTTTTCAATGCAGTTTAAGAATTTTTATTTATAATAGGAGTGGTTAACTCATTTATATTTATAATAATTATTGGGCTAGTCAATGTCACTCTTGGGCTTCCCTGGTGGCTCAGTGGTAAAGAAACCTCCTGCCAATGCCGGGAGACACAGTTTCGATCCCTGCGTTGGGAAGATCCCCTGGAGAAGGAAATGGCAACCCACTCCAGTATTTTTGCCTGGAAAATCCCATGGACACAGGAGCCTTGTGGGCTAAAGTCCATGGAGTTGCAAAGAGTTGTGCATGACTTAGCAACTAGATAACAATAGCAACAATGTCACTCTTACTGCTTTCAGAGCTTCCTTTTTAATAATGTTTTTGCTGTTTCCTATCTGTTGAACTACCAACAGTATATTTTTTTGTGTTTGTTTTTGTCAGTACTTTGGGTGTTGTGAAGTGAAGTTGCTCAGTCGTGTCCAACTCTTTGCAACCCCATTGACTGTAGCCTATCTGGCTCCTCCGTCCATGGGATTTTCCAGGCAAGAGTGCTGGAGTGGATTGCCATTTCCTTCTCCAGGGGATCTTCCTGACCCAGGAATCGAACCCGGGTCTCCTGAATTTCAGGCAGACGCTTTACTGTCTGAGCCACCAGGGAAGTGTTACATGTCCTGATTTCAGTTCTATAAATGGTGACCATGCTTGTTTGAAAGCAATTATTACTAAATATTATTTTGTAATTTTCAAAGCTGACCAAAATAATTGCTTAGACAGTAATTGGCAGGATTCTTTGGTTGTTGTTGCTAATGTGTTAAGGTGCAGGATAAAAGAAACTTTCCCCAACTTAACTTTCTTCATATTATAGGAGCAAGTAGGGAAAACAACACCCATTGCTGCAGCTGAAAATACTATGCTAAGTCGCTTCAGTCGTGTCCGACCCTGTGCGACCCCATAGACAGCAACCCACCAGGCTCCCCCGTCCCTGGGATTCTCCAGGCAAGAACACTGGAGTGGGTTGCCATTTCCTTCTCCAATGCATGAAAGTGAAAAGTGAAAGTGAAGTCGAAAATACTATAGTAGCAGGTAATATCTTGAGTTTCTGTGTAAACATGATAAACCATTTAGCATACGTGAATATATCTTTATAAAGACCATAATGTATCTGCTCTTAAAAATAGAAATCCTAGATTTCTTTGTTTGCTGTGATTGAATAAAAAGGAAGTAGAGCTAGAAAAGATTCAGGGAAGAAAAATAAAGACATTAGAAGCAGCTGAGATGCTTCCATATAAAGAAAAATTTCAACATAATACATTTTAGGTTCACTGCTAGGGCGAGAACTCTGAATCAAAGGAATCTACCTCAATGTAAATTTGTAATTGTTTTTAACATAATGAATTTCTTTTCCAAATGTTGTTAATTTATCAAAAAAATCATGATACACATGTATTTTTGATCCCTATATGAATGAGATATAGTGATTATTATTCCTTTTACTAAAATTATGAAGATGAGCTGAGATTATTTCTGTTGTGTTTTTGTTTTGAACTAGACCTTGGTTAAATACTCAACTTGGAGATAGTCTTTTGAGTTAGAATTGATCAAAATGGTTATCTTCACCAAATCCTTCACCTTTCTTTGAGTGGAATTCATGTCATACAATTTTGAGATTGCATTTTCATTCAGTTCAGTTCAGTTGCTCAGTTGTGTCTAACTCTTTGCGACCCCATGAATCGCAACATGCCAGGCCTCCCTGTCCATCACCAACTCCCAGAGTTCGCTCGGACTCACATCCATCAAGTCAGTGATGCCATCCAGCCATCTCATCCTCTGTCGTCCCCTTCTCTTCCTGCCCCCAACCCCCTCAGCATCATAGTCTTTTCCAATGAGTCAACTCTTTGCATGAGGTGGCCAAAGCACTGGCAGGACCATAATTCACAATGATATTTTGCATATAGATGATGTCCCAGTGAAAGATGTAGGTTCTGTAATTTATTGGCATTTTCAACCCTCAGATGAATATTTAATAAGAGTTTGTTAAAAAGGCTGTTTAGAGAGCATTATCCCTATAGCAAGTATTTGGTCAGTATAGAGTATCAGTAGCGATGGGACAGTGTTACTAAGCATATCGTTTGTATTGTCAAGCAATGTATTTTAAAAGTGCTTGTTTCCCAGCACCAGTAGTGGAGGATCATCCAATCTGAGAGTGACTCTTCAGATTATTTTTTAAATCAGGAATTACCTTGCCAAGGAATTCTGAATATTATTAAATTTACTTGAAAGCAATTATGTAGAACAGTTGTACATTAGTCACTGTGAAGAAAACCATTTATAAAATCTATTCGGCAATATTTTTCATACTTTAGAGTAAAACATGGAACTACTGTGACCTCTTTGGAACGTAGCCCAGTAGAAGGAAAGCAGACATACAGAAGAGAGTTTCAGAATCTTTATTCTCCACTCACAAATAATAAGTTTTTCCAAGTTAAAAAGTTCTGACTATGTCTGTGTATTTTTAACATCCTAGACATTCCCCTGGTAGCCAGTGACTTACTTTTGTTCCAGTTCTGTATCAGGAATGGTGTAGCATTGAGATGGGATGATGGTTCTCAGATAGTTCATGAGGGAAACAACTACGTGCCAAACAGCTTTGAAAGTGACATTATTTGTGTTATGTTCATTCTCTCTTTTTCATCTTGCCCAGTGGGCAACCTATTTAAAAGGGCACATAGGTTATATGGTGACTTGCTGCCGTGTTCTCAATGAATGTCCAGTGTTTGCTCACTCTTAAGTTAATCAAGAAAGCCATTCCAACAGAGCTTGACAATGCAGATATTACGTGTCCTGTGAGATTTTTTTTTTTTAAATAATTGAACAGTGGTTTCTTTTCTTGGGGAAGTAGTAACTAGTGGGTACCTGTTTCTGGAAAAAGTTGAGAGAGTTTTCAAGCAGCCAAATGAACTGAACGTGGATTGAAAGTCAATGAAAAGAGGGGGAACCAGAATGACTGTGAGTGTTTTGCTTGTCTCACAGCATGCACACTTATTTCTGTTCCATTGTTTGTGACACAGAATGTGATGTCACCCAGTACTGGTCCTTGGCAGGGAACCTAAGTGTACCCAACGTTAACCATATTGAGAAGGACTTGGCCAAAAGTTTAAAGAGAAACACATGATTCCCAGATTGTTCCAGTATCTAATTAGATACTGAGTAGTGGGAGAATGTTGAAGAATAAGAGCAGGAAAAAAAATCTGGCATGTCTTTTGTTGAAATTCAATCCTCTCATTTCCCCCTCTATGTTCTCTGCAGCAGTCTGAAAACTTTTCAATCACTTTTTTTTTAAAGGATGCAGTGAATTTTATCACAATTTTGTCAATCAGAACCACATGTGCTTGCTCCATTGATGACAGAGAGTAACAAAATCATATTTGTTAAGACCAAAACTCAGGTAATAAATAACTTGGATACAATGTGAAATCTAATGTTCTTTCAAAGAAACAATGAATGTTTCTGAAAAATTTAATTTAGAGGCTAAAATGAACTTTTTGAAGAGAAAGCCATATGAAAATTTTACTTGTGGCTCGAGAACCTTTTTTCCTCTATCAGACCAGTTCTATTTTTCTGTCCTGAGGCCATAATAAGAACTCTCCTACAAACTGTCCAGCTTTCATGTGATGTAGATTAAGTTCTCTAAATGTGGGTTATGGTTATGACCATGTTTTAGAGCCAAGGTGGGCAAACTGTGGTCCCCTGGCAAATCTGGCCCAGTGCCTGTTTTTGTAAATAAAGATTTATTGGATCACAGCCTCCACTGTTCACTGACATATCCTCTATGGTTGCTCTTAAGGTACAATGGTGGAATTGAATGGATGCATAAAAGACTGAGGGGCCTACAAAGCCTGAAATATTTATTGTCTGACCTTTTACAGAAATAGTTTATTAGCCTCACTTTTAGACAACCAAGAATAGTCAGACAAAATACAATCAAAATGACTGATTCCTGAGGAACAAGGATTAAGAAAGATTGTGGTAATTTAAGAAATATCTCCTTCTGATTCTCAGGCTATGAATTTGTTTTCAGTGGCATGAGGAAGAGTAATCCTGTGTATGTGACAAAGGTCATCAGCAGCCACTTTAAGACCTCCATTCTCTATTATTGAGATTATTTATTCTTGGTGTTGGGCTTTGGCAAGTAGCCAGAACTTCTATACCTGCACCCTTAACCAGAAGTGCCTGGCTGCAGCCTAAATACATAGTAGCTGCTTTAGGAATGTGGAAATGTCAAGTTCTTCCTTTGACATCACCACTGTGGAAGGGTTTGTCCTAGCATTTGTAGCCTAGGATAGTTAAGGGCCAATCATAGTCTTTAGAAAGTGATGAATGTTAGGGTATCATTTTGTCTGTTTTTATTTTTAGATTTGGAACCCATTTGATTTTAGGAATGCTATCAATTTTAATATGACTGTGCATGGAGAACAAAAGAAATGTAATCGTATCTTGAACAAGATCTTTGATCACTTAATTGATGAATTAAAAACTCTCAAAGGCTGTGCACCAGGCGGAATGCTTCAGATTTACCAGTAATTTTAGAAGCACTTTGTTATTAGTTCCTTATTTCCAGCAGTCCTGCAAAGGTATTTCAAAATGTATATTAAAGTCAAAACCAAGCTGCCTCTCTTCTCCATCAGCCACAGAGCTCTGGGGAACTTTTCTAGGAAGGCGATGTCAGGATATTTGGAAAGGTTAATTCATCTCTAGGTGATAGGAACCAGGTTCTGTCCACTTAAAGGGAAAGAATGGAATGGGGGAGGGGGACAAAAATCAGATGGCTAGGAAGAAAATAAAGGCTACATAACTAGAGAAAATAACCATGAAATGTGTAAGGCCTGTGGGCCTTTGCTTAAAAGAATTCAGGCTGAAGGCAGTTAAGAATTTGAATGATAATATAAAAAGTCTCTACTCTGATTAGACATTTTTGAGTGATTAATGCTCTCTGCCATCCACTGCATCATTTTTGGTAAGTAGGGAGATGGTAATAATTTTAACAGGTTGGTTTGATTTTTGTGTGTTGCTTATCTAACAAAGCGGAGATGACAGATTGATTTCTCAGCATCCTCTTCCAGTTCTAGCTTGTTTGTATATCTGAATTGTAGAACACCTTTTCAGCTTACTCCTGCACTCAGAAAACAAGCTGAATCTATTGTGTCCAGCAAAACCCCCGAATACTTGGGGCTCTTGGGTACCTTTGTGCTTTGTAGCATGAAGAGTGAAGACGAAACAAACTGATGAGCCATCATGCATCTTGAAGGCAGGGCACTGGAAACAGAAATCTTCATTATTCCAATGGCCAACATGTTGAAATATTTTTTACTTGGGGACTGAAGTTCATACTGGGGCATTGTCACCTGATTTCAGGAAGGTAATGCAGAAAGCTCTGAATTGGGATCCAGAGGCTTGCTGCATTCTATACTGATGCTTTATGCTGCTGCTGCTACTACTAAGTTGCTTCAGTCATGTCCAACTCTGTGTTGACCCCATAGATGGCAGCCCACCAGGCTCCTCCGTCCCTGGGATTCTCCAGACAAGAACACTGGAGTGGGTTGCCATTTCCTTCTCCAAAGCATCAAAGTGAAAAGTGAAGTGCAGTCGTGTCTGACTGTTAGCGACCCCATGGACCACAGCCTACCAGGCTCCTCTGTCCATGGGATTTTCCAGGCAAGAGTACCGGAGTGGGGTGCCATCGCATTCGCTGGATGCTTTATGAGTCCATCCTCAAAAATCTCTGGTTTGTGACATAGTATATAAATGGTCACATTTACCAATGGCAGAGGCACAGTGCTTGTTAGAACATTTTCTTGTAGAGGTTTGTGAAGTAGCCTATTTTGATATTGGAAAAGAGGGAAGAATTAGGTAAATATGGTGTGCCTAGACCTAGGTTAGGGTTAGCCTCACCTGGAAATTGTTTTTAAAAGTTAACTTATTTATTTGGCTGCTCTGGGTCTTAGATGAATCATGCAGGATCTTTGATCTTCGTTGCAGCATGTGGCATCTTTTAGTTGCAGCAAGCAGAATCTTAAGCTGTGCCATGAGAACTCCTAGTTGCAGCATGTAGGATCTAGTTCCCTGACCAGGGATCGAACCCGGGGCCCCCCACACTGGGAGTACTGGTGTCCTAGCCACTGGACCACCAGGGAAGTCCCCTCACCTGGAAATTTGAGTTTAGTTTTGGGACCACATTTTAATAGATATATTACACACTAGAATATGTCCAGGATGGTCAGGGTACCTAAAATTTGGTATTCATTCATTCATTGAAGTTTTTGTGCTTATCATATAGTAAGTGCTGAGCCAGCCACTGGAAGTACAACAGTAAAAGACAAATATGGAACCTACCCTCGTGGAGCTTACTCTCTAAAGGGGAAAATGAAACACACACACACACACACACACGAGCTGGCTAACTAATTAACAACTCATGAAGGTGCTGTGATAAAGAGGGTGAGTTGAGTTAGTCCTAATTTAGAAAGATTGTCAGGACTCTAAAGTGCAGGCTGAGTAGTTGTGGCCCATGGGCTTAGTTGCCCTGTGGCAGGTGGATTCTTCCCAGATCAGGGATCGAACTTGTCTCCTGCATTGACAGGTGGCTTCTTTACCACTGAGCCACTAGGGAAGCCCCACAATCATCTTCAAATCAGTGGTTTTTCACTATTTGTGGAGCCACAGAGTACTTTAAAATCTAATGATAGCTAAGGACACGTTTTACAAAAATTGGATCATATATCTAATATTGAACACAACTTTTTAAAAAATTAACTTATTTCAATTGGAGGCTAATTACTTTACAATATTGTGGTGGTTTTGGCCATACATCAACATGAATCAGCCTCAGGTGTGCATGTGTCCCCCATCCTGAACCTCCCTCCCACTTCCCAGCCCACCCCACCCCTCTGGATTGTCCTAGGGCACTGACTTTGAGCATCCTGCTTAATGCATCGAACTTGCACTGGTCATCTATTTCACATATGGTAAAATACATGTTTCAATGCTGTTCTCTCAAATCTTCCAACCCTCACCTTCTCCCACATAGTCCAAAAGTCTGTTCTTTACATCAGTATCTCTTTTGGTATCTTGCATATAGGGTCATTGTTACTGTCTTTCTAAATTCCATATATATATGCCTTAATATACTGTATTGGTGTTTCTCTTTCTGACTTACTTCACTCTGTATAATAGGCTCCTGTTTCATCCACCTCATTAGAACGGATTCAAATGTGTTATTTTTTATAGCTGAGTAATATTCCATTGTGTATATGTGCCACAACTTTATTATTGATTCATCTGCCGATGGACATCTAGGTTGCCTCCATGACCTAGCTATTGTAAACAGTAAACAGTATTGTAAACAGTTGTGCAGTGAGCAGTGGGGTACATGTGTCTCTTTCAATTCTGGTTTCCTCAGTGTATGTGCCCAGCAGTGGGATTGCTGGGTCATATGGCAGTTCTATTTCCAGTTTTTTAAGGAATCTCCATACTGTTCTCATAGTGGCTGTACTAGTTTGCATTCCCACCAACAGTGGAAGAGGGTTCCCTTTTCTCCACACCCTCTCCAGCGTTTATCATTTGTAGATGTTTTGGTGGCAGCCATACTGACCGGCATCAGATGGTACCTCATAATGGTTTTGATTTGCATTTCTCTGATAATGAGTGATGTTGAGCATCTTTTCATGTGTTTCTTAGCCATCTGTATGTCTCCTTTGGAGAAATGTCTGTTTAGTTCTTTGGCCCACTTTTTTGAGTGGGTCATTTATTTTTCTGGTATTGAGCTGCATGAGCTCCTTGTGTATTTTGGAGATTAATTCTTTGTCAGTTCTTTCATTTGCTATTATTTTCTCCCTTTCTGAAGGCTGCCTTTTCACCTTGCTTATAGTTTCCTTCATTGTAAAAGCTTTTAAGTTTAATTAGGTCCCATTTGTTTATTTTTGTTTTTATTTCCATTACTCTGGGAGGTGGGTCATAGAGGATCTTGCTGTTATTTATGTCAGAGAGTGTTCTGCCTATGTTTTCCCTCTAAGAGTTTTATAGTCTCTGGTCTTATATTTATTTAGACCTTTAATCTTTACATTTTGAGTTTATTTTTGTGTATAGTGAACACAATTTTAACAGTCCCATGGACCACCCAAAGCTGACCCATTATGGGCTCCAACTTAAGAGCCCTTCTTTTAAATAGGTGAAGGGATTGCCTGTGGGAAAGGAATTGGCCTAGTATTATCAATTTTCATTAGACAGTCTGGATTCAAGTCTTTTCAGTTATCTGAGCTTTAGATTTCCAATTGGTGAGGTGAAGATTTATAATGCCTGTTTTATCAATTTATATAGCTGTTTAAAGTTGAATGAGATGGTGCTTTCTTAATTAATATCACTATCTATTCCTTTAAGCAAATAAAGCCACAGGGACATAAATATGGCTTGGTTGAAGAACTTTTGATAATTATCATTTTCCTTAGCAAAATGGATTACTTGGTGAGGTAGTGGTTCATAAAACTGTTCAAGCAGGATCTGAATGACATCTTGCTCATAATCGTATGGGGAGTGTTGGACTAGATGATCACTAAGATCTTGCTCCATCTATGGTCTTTACCGGAGCATAGCTACATGCAAATTTGTAAGGTTAGATTGGAAGTAATATGTGCTCATGCTTAGTCACTAAGTCATTTCTGACTCTTTGCAACTCAATGGACTGCACCCTACCAGGCTTCTCTGTCCATGGGATTTCCCAGGCCAGAATACTGGAATGGGTTGCCATTTCCTTCTCCAGGGTCATCTTCCTGACCCAGGCATTGAACCCCATGTCTTCTGCACTAGCAGGTGGATTCTTTACTACTAAGCCACCTGGGAAGCCCAGTGTGTGGTGAAGTGAAGTGAAGTGGCTCAGTTGTGTCTAACTCTTTGCCACTCCATGGACTGCAGCCTACCAGGCTCCTCCATCATAGAATTTTCCAGGCAAGAATACTGGAGTGGCTTGCCATTTCCTTCTCCAGGAGATCTTCCCAACCCAGGGACTGAACCCAGGTTCAATTGCGGGCAGACGCTTTACCGTCTAAGCCACCAGGGAAGCCCAACGTGTGGTAGACAGTGCTAAATAAAGCAGGTAATAATTAAGTTATCAGGACAGACAATGAGCAGGGTGGTTGGCCTAATCATATCCTCAGACATCTTTCCTATAGTCATCTTCATTCAAGGGTGGCCAAATGACAGACATTCTAATGAACAAACAAAGTTTCTAGGAAAGCCACCTCCTAGAAACCTCATGGCAGACCTAAATAGTAATCATGTTTGAAACTTTTTCCATTTATTTTTACTTTCTTCTGTCCTTAAATTTAGATGTGATGTCAAGGAATGAGTCAGTCATCCTGTGACCATGAAAAACAGCCATGAGGCAAAGGTTGAGAGAATTGTTGAAATGTTTTCATTTGTCTTGGCTATGTACCTAAGAGTAAAATTGCTGATCATTTAGTGATTGTTATAACCTTCTGAAGAGCTGCAAAACTGTTTTCCACAGAGGCTGTACCATTTTACATCTGTCCTAGCAACATATGAGGGTCCCAATTTTTCTACATTCTCTCCAGCACATACTGTATTTTTGATTGTAGCTGTCTTAGTGGATGTGAAATGGTTTCTAACTGTTGTTTTGATATTCATTTCCTTAATAACTAATGATAGCATTATTCTATGTGCTTATTGGTCATTTGTATATCTTCATTAGAGAAATGTCTACTCAGATCCTTTGCCCATGTTAAAATTAGGTTATTTGTATTTTTTGAGGTTTAAGAGTTCTTTGCATGTTCTGGATTCAAGTCTTTATCAGATATTTAATTTACAAATGTTTTCTTCCATTATGTAAGTTGTCTTTTAACTTTCTTGATGGTATTGTTTATAGCTCAAGTTTTAAATTTATTTTGATGTTGTGTAGTTTGTCTTTTTGTCACTTGTGCTTCTGAAGTTGTATCTAAGAAAACCTAGCCTAATCCAGGATCATAAAGATTGACTCCTATGTTTACTTTTAAGAATTTACATTTAGGTCTGTGATCCATTTTCAGTTCATTTTTTTTCGTGTGGTGTAAGGTAGAGAGCCAACTTCATTTTTTTATGTGGCTATCCAGTTGTCCCAGCATCATTTTTGTAGACTATTATTTCCCTGTAAAATTGTCTTGGCATTCTTGTCAGAAATCACTGACCATAAATGTCAGGGTTTATTTTTGGACTCTTAATTTTATTCCATTGAGCTCCATGTCTGTCTTTATGTCAATACTATACTGTCTTTATTCCTGGGGAAGGAAATGCCAGTCCACTCATGTACTCTTGCTGGGATAATCACATGGACAGAGGACTGTGGTGGGCTACAGTCCATGGGGTCCCAAGAGTCGGACATGACTGAGCAACTGAGCACGCATGCACATACACGCTCGCAAGCAAATGCTTTATTACTAAAACGTTGTAGTAAGTTTTGTAATCAGGAAGTGGGAATCCCTGACTTTGTTCCCTTTCAAGATTATCTTTGCCTATTTCCTTGCTTTTCCATAGAAATTTTAGGATCCACTTGTAAGTTTCTACTAAAAGTTAATTGGGGTTTTGATAGTGATTATGTTTTGATTTGCACTTCTCTAATGAGTCCATGGGGTCGCTAAGAGTCGGACATGACTGAGCGACTTCCTTTCACTTTTCACTTTCATGCACTGGAGAAGGAAATGGCAACCCACTCCAGTGTTCTTGCCTGGAGAATCCCAGGGACGGGGGAGCCTGATGGGCTTCCGTCTATGGTGTCGCACAGAGTTGGACACGACTGAAGTGACTTAGCAGCAGCAGTAGCATGTTTAATCTATATAATGGTGAGTATTGCCATGTAGATCTTTCTGATCTATGAACATGGAATATCTTTCCTTTTATTTAGATTTTCTTTAATTTCTTTTTTACTTTTTATTTTTTTATTTATTCAAATTTTATTTTTATTTTATTCTACTTTACAATACTGTATTCGTTTTGCCATACATTGACATGAATCAGCCACAGGTGTAAGCCTTGCTTTGTAGTGTTCCATCTATAAGCTTTGTATTCTGTTAAATTTATTTCTAAAAATTTTATCTTTTTGATGCTATTATAAATAGAACTATTTTCTTAGTTTCATTTTACAATATTCAAGTATATGAAAATAAAATTACTTTTCTTATATTGATCTTGTATCCTGCAATCTTGTTGAACCTTTTGTTAGTGCTGATTAATTTTTTGTTTTTAGTTGTCACCTTGGCTTCCCTGATAGCTCAGTTGGTAAAGAATCTGCCTGCAATGCAGGAGTTCAGTTCAGTTCAGTCTGCTCAGTCGTGTCTGACTCTTTGCGACCCCATGAATCGCAGCACGCCAGGCCTCCCTGTCCATCACCAACTTCCAGAGTTCACCCAAACTCATGTCCATCGAGTCGGTGATGCCATCCAGCCATCTCATCCTCTGTTGTCCCCTTCTCCTCCTGCCCCCAATCCCTCTCAGCATCAGAGTCTTTTTCAGTGAGTCAACTCTTTGCATGAGGTGGGCAAAGTATTGGAGTCCCCACTTCAATTTCCTGGGTCGGGAAGATCCACTGCAGAAGGGATAGGCTACCCACTCCAGTATTCTCGGGCTTCCCTTGTGGCTTTCCCTTGTGGTAAAGAATCCGTCCACCATGCGGGACACCTGGGTTCGATCCCTGGGTTGGGAAGATCCCCTGGAGAAGGAGAAGGCTACCCACTCCAGTATTCTGGCCTGGAGAATTCCATGGACTGTATAGTCTATTGATTAGAAATCTTTCTAGTTTTATAATATAGGTGTTTACAGCTATAAATTTCCTCTGAGTTTTGCTTTAGATGTATCCTGTAAATTTTGTTATGTGGCGTTTGTTTTCATTCATCTTGAAGTAGTTTCTAATTTGCCTTGTGATTTCTTTGAGCCATTGGTTACTTAGGTATATGCTGTTTTAATTTTCACATACTTGTGAATTTCTTAAATTTCTTTGTGTTATTGATTACTAATTTAATTCTGTTGTGATCAGATAAGGTGTTTTGTTTTATTGTAGTCCTTTAAAACCTACTGTGATTTGTTTTATGGTCTAGCACATGGTCTGTTTTAAAGAATGTTCCATGTGTATTTCAGAAGAATGTACATTCTGCTGTTGTTGGGTAGAATGCTCTACCAATAATTGTTACATGTAATTGATTTATACTGTCATTTAAATTTCTATTTCTTTATTGATCAGTAATGGAAAGTAGGATACTGAAGACTCCCAGTATTGTTGTTCAGTTGTCTGTTTATCCTTCAGTTCTGTAAAATTTTTTGCTTCATCTGTTTTGGGGCTCTGTTGTTAGGTGAATATGTTTTTATAATTGTTATATATTCATGATACAGTGATCTTTTTAATAATTATGAAATACCCCTCTTTATTACCAATAACATAGTTTTTGTTTAAAGTCCATGTTATCTGATACTAATATAGCTATTTCAGGTTTCTTACCTTTTCCAATCATTTTACATTCAACTTGTTCGTAGTTTTGAATCTAGAGTGTATCTCTAGCAGACAGCAGCATATGTTGTTTTTTTGTTTTTTTTTAATCCAGTATGACAGCTTTTGCCTCTTGGACAGATTGTTTAATCCATTCACATTTAGTGGTATTATTTTTGATATGATTAAAATTACATCTGCCACTTTGCCTTTTGTTTTCTCTTTGTCTTGTGCTTTTTGGTTTATCTATTGTGTGTGTGTGTGTTTTTAATATGAGATAGTTTGTAGTGTAATATTTTAATTCCATTGTGTGTTCAGTCATGTCCAGCTCTATGTGGCTCCATGGGCTGTAGCTTGCTAGGCTCCTCTGCCCGTGGGATTTTCCAGGCAAGAGTAGAGATGTGCCATTGCCTACTCCAGGGTATCTTTCCAACCCAGTGATTGAACCTGCATGTACTTCGTTGGCTGGCAGGTGGATTCTTTACCACTAGGGCCACCTGGGAAACCCTTTAATTGTATTAAAGACTTTTAAATTCTATTTGAGTAATTTTGTTAATGGTTCCTCTAGGGTTTACAAGTCTACATTTTAAGTTGTCAGAATCGACTTCAAATTTATACTGACTTTGTTTTAAATCTAATTTTTTTTCTTTATTAGTGCATTGTCACTTCTTTTTGTGCTATTATTATTATATATCATGTATAATACATTATTATAATTTATTTAGTTTTATACTTTTAAAGATGCTAAGAGAAGAAAATAGAACAACTATATATTTTTGTAGAGTTTGCTATATTAGTGTTCTTATTTACTTTTCTGTTTTTTTTTTTTTCATTTTTTACTTTGGGTTTGATTCCATCTGATGTCATTTCCTTTCTTGAATAAGAACTTTATTCCCACCTGCTTTCTTGGTGCTCTTCTTGTCAAATATTTTATATTATATTATAGGCTCAGTAATATAATTGCATATTTTATGCAATTGATTTTAAAATCAATTAAGAGAAGAAAGATATACTTTCATAATTATATACATAATTACCTTTATTGGCACCTGTCATTGTGTGAATTTGAATTACCGCCTGGTGTCATTTTCAGCATGTAGAACTTCCTTTAATATTTCTTGAAGGTAAGTCTACTAGGAGCAAATAATCTCAACATTTTTTCACCTGGGAATTTTTGTTTCACCTGGGAATTTTTTTTTTTTACCTTAATTTTTGAAGTGGTATGATTTTTCTGGACATAAGAGTCTTGGTTGACAATTTTTTTATAGTCAGTACTTTGAATCTGTCATCTTGTTGCCTCCTGCTGCTGCTGCTAAGTCACCTCAGTCATGTCCGACTCTGTGCGACCCCAGAGACGGCAGCCTACCAGGCTCCTCCGTCCCTCTACTATTTCTAAAGTCTGCTCTTAATCATGCAAGTGTCCTTATACTTGTTTGTTTTTCTCTTACTGCTTTCTAGACTTTTTCAGTATCTTTGGATTTTGCCTTTGTGATTATTCATGTGTCTGGGAATAGATCTTCTAAGTTTATCCTACTTAAAGTTGAATGAGCTTCTTTGTGTGTAGATTAATGTGTTTCATCAAATTTGGGAAGTTTTCAGCTATTTAAAAATTTTTTGTCATTTTCCCTCTCACCTCTCCTGGTAGTCCCATTACATGTATGTCAGTACCCATAATGGTGTCCTACATTTCTCTTCTCATTTTTAAAGTATTTTTTTCCCTCTGCTCTTCAAATTGCATAATATCTATTAGTCCCTCTTCAAATTTATAGATTTTGTCTTCTTCCTTCTACTCTTGAGCCCCTCTAGTGAATATTTTATTCTGGTTATTGTGCTTTCCACTCCACATTTTATATTTGGTTCTTTGTCATAGTATTTCTTTATTGATACTGTACATTTGATGAGTCATTGTCCTCTTAGCCTTCTGTAATTCTTAGTATCATATTCATAGTTTTCAACGTTTAGTTTTTTGAAGGTATTTATAATGACTGCTTTGAGGTCTTTGTCTGCATAGCCTATCATCTGGGCCTATTTAAAAGCAGCTTTTATTGCTTAATATTTTCCCTATGTGGGAGTCACACTTTTCTGTTTCTTTGTGTGTCTCATAATTTTCAGGAGGGGATTAAATAATATATTTTAGCAACTTCAGCTGGTGATCTCCTCTCCCCGGGTATTTTGTTGTTGTTTTCTCATTTTGATCTTGTATTTGTTTACTGACTTGGCTGAAATGATTCTTGAAGGTGTCTTTCTCTTAAAGTGTGTATCCACTAATGACCTTATTAAGATTCCCCTCCTCCACCTTTTACTTTCAGCCTGGCTACTTAGGGTTGCCTCTGGGTTAGAGTAGATTACTGTTAATTTGGTGCTTGATCAGAAGCCCCTTGTGCTTGTGAGGCTGCCACCCTAGTTGATGGGTTTGTGTGTAGCTTGAGGAATGCTTTCAAGTCTGTTTGCATTTGGCTATGATTGTTCCTGAGTTGGAACAGCCTTGTAGATGCATTCAGCTCTTCACAGAATTGATAGTGGTCCTAAGAAGGCTTCTCTTGGATGTTTCTTTCTTTCTGTTTATTAAGCTTTTAGCTGCTTTGATGATTTGTTTGAATCATGGAGCTGGTTTCTTCTTATGAATCTTCATCAAGATCTCAACTGTTTTCAATAAGACCCTCAGCCTGGCCAAGTTCCCAGTGCCTGAGGTCTTCTGCCAGAAGGGTAACTTTATCTTGGTGGGTTTTCTGTATCTTAGCCAGAACCTTCTGTTTGCATGTTTTCCAACCTTGGGCAAAATTCTTGCCTTGAGACAAATCATATCTAATCCATTTCATATAAGACCCAGCATATTCCTTCAATTTCAGTGCCTTGAATCTGCTACTCTTTTTACTTTATTCTACTCCTTCAGCTATTATGGATGCTTTTGGTTCCTGATCATTGGATTGAATTCCCAAACATTTTTCTTGCTATGTCCTACAGTCTTGCTATGTTCTACAGTCTTTCCAGAGCCCTGCATTGTACTGAGGTCCTTATTTGTGTCTGTTTCAAATCCTGTGTCATTTCAAATTTTCTAAGGATTTTTAAGGTCTATAGTTAGAGTGGACTCTCAAAATTTCCTTGGCACCTCAGTTCAATTTCTGTACTTTAACTGCTCCACTTTGTTTTCCTTTGGTCACTGCCTCGCTTTCCATAGAGTAGCATGATTGCAATGTGTGGCAGCACTTTTGTGAAGGTTTGAAAGTCAGAGAGGGTTATTTCATTGCACAGTAGGAAGTAAATGAAATTACATAGTAACATTCACTCTTTTAAAATATTCTTTGGTCATCCAAGGACTTCTCACTGGCTCATTTTCTCCTTAAACCCTGGCCATGTTGCTGGCTTGATGCTGCTCTGTCTTTCTTGATTCCATTGTCCATATTTTCTCCTCTCTATTCCAGGGTTCTTACCTGTCTCTCCTCTTGCCCACTTTCCCTTCCTTTTGAGTGTACATTTATCAAAAATTGTAGTAAATATACATAATATAAAATTTACCATTTAAACTATTTAAGTGTATAACTGAATGGCAATAAATACATTCTCAGTGTGGTACAATAATTACATAATCCATTTCTAGAACCTTTTGTGATCCTAAACAGAAACTCTGTACTTTTAAAGCAATAACTTGCCTTTCCTCTTTCCAGTCCTGGTAACCTCTGTTATACTTTCTGTCTTTATAAAGTTACCTATTCTAGGTATCTTATATGAGTAGAATCATACAATACTGTTCTTTTGTGTCTGGCTTATTTCACTTACTTCGCATAATATCTTCAGAGTTCATCCATATTATAGCATGTATCAGAATTTCCTTTCTTCTTAGGGCTGAGTAATATTCCACTGTATGTATATATCATATTGTGTTTTTACGTGTATCTGTTGGTGAATACTTGGCTTCACCTTTTGGCTGTTGTGAATAGTGCTATCATGAACACTGCATATACATACCTGTTTGAGTCCTTGTCAATTCATTTGGGCATATACCTGGGAGTGAAATTGCTGGGTCATATAGTAATTCTGTGTCTAGCTTTTTGAGAAACTTTCAGACTGTTTTCCACAGTGGCAGCACCATTTTCTAATCCACCAGTAATACACAAGTTTTCCAGTTCATTTACATCTTTGCCAATGCTCCCCCCCACCATTCATTTGATAATGAAGTGAAGTGCAGTCTCTTTAGTCATGTCCAACTCTTTGCAACCCCATGGACTTTAAGCTTGCTGGGCTCCTCTATCCATGGGATTTTCCAGGCAAGAATAATGGAGTGGGTTGCCAATTTCCTTCTTGAGGGTGTCTTACTGACCTGGGGATTGAACCTGGTTCTTGCAGGTAGACTTTTTACTGTTTGAGCTACCAGGGAATCCACCAGTAATGCACAAGTGTTCCAGTTCATTTACATTCTTGCCAATGCTTCCCCCGCCATTCTTTTGATAATAGCCATCCTGATAGTATGAAGTATCCTGTCCACTTTTAACTACTCCTCTCCTTTCCCCTGCCAGTGGGTGAAGGAGATTTCTTTTATTATGTAGAGCAGATAAATAGGAAGAAGCTGAGAGAGCAAGAAGACACTATTATAAATTTGTCTACTCTTAAACCGTGAAGTATTTCTAATATATGACAATGTTTAAGGGATCATAAACTCCTCTTTTTAAGAATCAGATTATCAGGTCTTATCTTTTTGCCTTATTTGTTTTGTATTTTATAGTTTTCTTTGCCTTGAGATGTACTTTTCACTCATCAGTGGTTACCTGTCATTAAGCTAAATGAGATAATTGAAATATTTATTCTCTACCCGGTCCAAAGCAAGTTCTCCTTGTCTTCAGTTGTTTTTTTAAACATCTGTAAAAATGATTCTTTTAAGGAATTAACTTAGATAATCATGGGAGCTGACAAATTCAGAATCTGTAGTGCAGGCCAGCAGGCAGGAAACTCTGGTAGGATTTTTATGTTGCAGTCCTAAGACAGAACTTCTAAAAAAATATCCCAGGTTTTGGAGTAGGAAATGGCTACCCACTCCAGTATTCTTGCCTGGGAAATCCCATGGACAGAGTAGTGCAAAATAGTTGGATACAACTTAGTAATTAAATAACAACAACAAAATATACACTATATGTTCTGTTTAAAAAAATCATAGATTTTCAGATGGTGACTCGACTTGTGATCATTTCATAATGTATAAAGTTATCAAATAACTTTGTAATATACCTGAAACTAATAATGTAATTCAAGTATACTTCAATAAAAAATTAAATGATAAAATTAGCATAAAAAATAATAAAAATTTTAAACTCAGGCTTTGCTCTTACCCACCCACAATATTGATGATAGTCTTTAAAAAATTTTTTGTTTAGATGGAAGTATAATTGTTTAATAGTGTCATGTTAGTTTCTGCTATACAATAACACGAACCAGCTGTATGTATAAATATATCCCCTCCCTCTTGAGATTCTCTTTCCCAACCCCCACTGTTTTTACTTTTTGTTTGTTTGTTGTAAATTTCTGTTCTACCAGCTTTGAGTCCAGAGATACTTTCCATGTTTCAGAATGAAGCTTTTCTTTATATTTAGGCTGACTATTTTTTTGAATTTATTTTTTAATGGGCAGAAAATTGCTTTACAATGTTGTGTTGACTTCTGCCATACAATGCAAATCAGCCATAATTGTACATATATCCCCTCTCTCTTGAGCCTTCCTCTCCTCCCCCATCTCACCCTCTAGGTCTTCACAGAGTGCCCTGCTTGGCCCCCTGTGTAATACAGCAACTTCTCACCAGCTATCTATTTTACACATGATAGTGTCACATATATCATGCTTATGCTCAGTTGTGAAGTCATGTCCAACTCTGTGATTCCATGGATTGTAGCTTGCCAGCCTGTTCTGTCCATGGAATTTTCCAGGCAAGAATACTGAAGTGGGTTGCCATTTCCTTCTCCAGGGGATCCTCCCAACCCAAGGATTGAATCTGGGCTTCCTGAGTCTCTTGCATTGGAAGACAGATTACTTACCACTGAGCCACCTAGGAAGCCCACAGTAGTGTAATATGTCAATGCTGTTTTCTCCATTTGTCCCACTCTCTCCTTCCACAAGTTCATTCTCTGCATCTAGGCAGACCATTTTTTGAATGAGTTTTGTTTACATTTCCTAAGTCACTTGCTAAAATATCATTATAACAGTCTTCTAAGAAGTAACCTCAGGAGCTCCATTTTTCATGTGAGGAAACTGAGGGATAAAGGAAACTGAAGGATAAAGGAAAGAAAGGATGTCAGAGTAGCAGAGCTTGGGGAGGCAAAAACAAGTATAGAGGAAGACTGCAGACAACAGGGTTCATGGATTCTTTCGTTAAAGTGACATGTTAAAATATTTGAAGGGAATACAATGCTTGGATTTAAAGATTATTCCAGGGTTCTGGAGAAGGCAATGGCATCCCACTCCAGTACTCCCATGGATGGAGGAGCCTGGTGGGCTGCAGTCCATGGGGTCACTGAGTCAGACACAACTGATCGACTTCCCTTTCCCTTTTCACTTTCATGTATTAGAGAAAGAAATGGCAACCCACTCCAGTGTTCTTGCCTGGAGAATCCCAGGGATGGCGGAGGCCAACGGGCTGCCATCTGTGGGGTCGCAC
The DNA here is from genome assembly GCA_917880005.1 of Nanger dama. Taxonomy (NCBI): domain Eukaryota; kingdom Metazoa; phylum Chordata; class Mammalia; order Artiodactyla; family Bovidae; genus Nanger; species Nanger dama. The sequence goes on from CAKJTW010000012.1 coordinate 36,895,919, forward strand.
ATAGTCGGACACAACTGAAGCAACTTAGTAGCAGCAGCAGCATCCAGGGTTTCAGAAAGAAAGAAGATAATGGTGATTAAACAAATAAAAATATGCATTACACTTTTTTTCAGCTAAGGAAATTAATACTTTTATTTTAATGCTTTGTAGTTTATGCATCTTTTATTTTCATTATTTCATTTGATTATTACAATAGTCAAATGCCTGGAAAAGTGCCTTTTCTGAGTCCCATTTTATAGATCTTTTTTTTGAAAAAGGAAGGACGCTAATTTTCGTTGACCTAATTTTCATTTGCTTTATGTTGACCAATTTATGAAAATTTACCTCAGTTAAGCATCATGGCAATCATGTAAATAGATAGAGTACTATTACTGTTTTCCAGATTAGAAGACTGGCGTCATAGGTGCTAAGTGACCAGCCCAGGGTTTCACAGAGAAAATCAAGGCTCAATTGTAATTCTCTTTCTACCATCAATGTTAACTACTAAGAAACCTAATCAGAAACTAGAAGTCTGTGCTGTTCATTATGGTATCCCATCAGCTACATCTGGGTCTATAAATTTAATTAAAATTTAATAATAATAAAAGTTATTTCCTCAGTCTTTCTAGCCACATTTCAGATAGTCACTAGCCACATGTGGCTTTTAGGTACCAAACTGAACAGTGCAGCTACAGAACATTTCCATCATTGCAGAAGTTCTGTTGAATAGGGCTACTGGAGAGGCTGTACCAAATGTCTAATACCTGTGTCAGATGTGCATATGCCAAAGAATGAAAAAAGATGGAGTCAAGAAAATGAGGAAGCAGAACAGACAGCAATACCAGTGAACCCACTACTTGTTTTATTTATGTGAGGGGTGAAACAAATTATTTTGAGTGTGTATACAGCAGGCAAGAATAAAAAGAAAAAAAAATCCCTCATTTCAGCATATGGAAAGTAGCAGAGGTTGAGAGGAGGATGTATTGGTAAATGTGGTAGTTAGTGAATAAGTATTTGAGTGTCCGTAGGATGCTTAGTTTTATACTAGGTGCTTGAGGGTATGTATTAAAAATAGACATGGTCTAGTGCACAGTTTGTGGATCCTATGATTTTTCAGAACTCCCAGAAAAGCTGACAAAGAATTGCCTCATGCTCTGTACAAGAACCGTACAGATAAAAACCATTCATACTGTCAACACAGTCATACAGAATATTGGCTATTATTTTCTCCCTCAACAAATGTGGAAGATAGGTTGCCTCAGGCAAAATAGTATTTTACACATGGTTTCCCCAAAGCCCTGTGCATATTTAGAGCTCTTCTCAAAATGTTTGCATTTGTTCTTCCAAAAAGAAATTTGCATGACATTTTAGAATTGCATTCTGTCTAGAAAGCAAATCCTAGCTTTTCATATTTAAATTCAAAGCTTTCTGATGTAAAATCTGCCAGGAGAATGTATGTTCCAAATTAGGTTCTTAGAGCACAGCAGGGTGTTTTTTTTTTTTTTTCTTTAACCATTTAAGTAAATTTTGGGAAAAATTCCTAACCTCATGCTATCCTTCTTTCTTGGTTGAGAAAACCATTGTGACTCAAGGATTCATCTCGTTTTCTACATATAAGAAATTGAGGCTGGATTCAGTTTGATGGGGCTGTTCAGAGACACAGTCATGTGATGTCATTGGTTAGACACTTGATGTCACACTTGTTTCATATAAGGGCCATTAATAGAGTATTTGACAGTAAAATAGTAAAATTCTTTAATATTAAAGTAGTTGATCGTGCAGTAAACAAAGACTGGTGAATAAAAAGCCTCTTGGTAGTCCCTCAAATTCACCTTCCAAACTGACTTCATTGAACATTATCATCAATGGGTACTGTGACCTGAAGACATGATCCTTTGAATTTTTATTTTGGGTCCAATTTATTTAAATTGTCTGTAAACAATGGATCAGCATCTTTCTCTTCAAAACTATGCAGCAAGTTTTAAAAAGTTCTTTCTCATTTTTTTCCTTTTACTGTCCATTTTAGCAAACCATTCAATATTACAGTAATCCAAGTCTGTGCCCTGACCAGTAATACTAAAGAAGATGAAGCTGAATGGTTCTGTGAAGACCTGCAAAACCTTCTAGAACTAATAAGAAAAAAGAGGTCCTCTTCATTATAGGGGACTGGAATGCAAAAGTAGGAAGTTGAGAACTACCTGGTTCAGTTCCGTTCAGTCACTCAGTCGTGTCCAACTCTTTGCAACCCCATGAATTGCAGCATGTCAGGCCTCCCTGTCCATCACCAACTCCCTGAGTTCACTCAGACTCACGTCCATCGAGTCCATGATGCCATCCAGCCATATCATCCTCTGTCGTCCCCTTCTCCTCCTGCCCCCAATCCCTCCCAGCATCAGAGTCTTTTCCAATGAGTCAACTCTTCGCATGAGGTGGCCAAAGTACTGGAGTTTCAGCTTTCGCATCATTCCTTCCAAAGAAATCCCAGGGCTGATCTCCTTCAGAATAGACTGGTTGGATCTCCTTGCAGTCCAAGGGACTCTCAAGAGTCTTCTCCAACACCACAGTTCAAAAGCATCAATTCTTTGGCGCTCAGCCTTCTTCACAGTCCAACTCTCACATCCATACATGACCACAGGAAAAACCATATCCTTGACTAGACGGACCTTAGTCGGCAAAGTAATGTCTCTGCTTTTGAATATGCTGTCTAGGTTGGTCATAACTTTCCTTCCAAGGAGTGAGCGTCTTTTAATTTCATGGCTGCAATCACCATCTGCAGTGATTTTGGAGCCCCCAAAATAAAGTCTGACATTGTTTCCCCATTTATTTCCCATGAAGTGATGGGACCAGATGCCATGATCTTCGTTTTCTGAATGTTGAGCTTTTCAACTTTTTCACTCTCCACTTTCATGAAGAGGCTTTTTAGTTCCTCTTCACTTTCTGCCATAAGGGTGGTGTCATCTGCATATCTGAGGTTATTGATGTTTCTCCTAGCAATCTTGATTCCAGCTTGTGCTTCATCCAGCCCAGCATTTCTCATGATGTACTCTGCATATAAGTTAAATAAGCAGGGTGACAATATACAGCCTTGACATACTCCTTTTCCTATTTGGAACCAGTCTGTTTTTCCATGTCCAATTCTAACTGTTGCTTCCTGACGTGCATACAGGTTTTTCAAGAGGCAGGTCAGGTGGTCTGGTATTCCCGTCTCTTTCAGAATTTTCCACAGTTTATTGTGATCCACGGCTTTGGCATAGTCAATAAAGCAGAAATAGATGTATTTCTGGAACTCTCTTGCTTTTTCCGTGATCCAGCGGATGTTGGCAATTTGATCTCTGGTTCCTCTGCCTTTTCTAAAACCAGCTTGAACATCAGGAAGTTCACGTTTCACATACTGCTGAAGCCTGGCTTGGAGAATTTTGAGCATTACTTTACTAGCATATGAGATGAGTGCAATTGTGTGGTAGTTTGAGCATTCTTTGGCATCACCTTTCTTTGGGAACTACCTGGAGTAACAGGCAAATTTGGTCCTGGAGTACAAAATGAAGCAGGTCAAAGGCTTTTGACAGAGTTTTGCCAAGAGAATGCACTGGTCATAGAAAACACCCTCTTCCAAAAACACAAGAGAAGACTCTAAACATGGACATAACCAGATGGTCAATACCGAAATGAGACTGATTATATTCTTTGCAGCCAAAGTTGGAGAAGTTCTATAGAGTTAGCAAAAACAAGACCAGGAGCTGACTGTGGCTCATATAATAAACTCATATTGCCAAATTCAGACTTTAATTGAAGAAAGTAGGGAAAACTCCTAGACCATTCAGGTATGACCTAAATCAAATCTCTTATGCATACACAGTGGAAGTGACAAATAAATTCAGGGGATTAGATCTGATAGAGAGTTCCTGAAGAACTATGGACAGAGGTTCATGACCTGTACAGGAGGCAGGGATCAAGACTATCCCCAAGAAAAAGAAATGCAAAAGGCAAAATGGTTTTCTGAGGAGGCCTTACAAATAGCTGAGAAAAGAAGAGAAGCTAAAGGCAAAGGAGAAAAGGAAAGATATACCCCTTGAATGCAGAATTCCAAAGAGTAGCAAGGAGACATAAGAAAGCCTTCCTCAATGATCATTGCAAAGAAACAGAGGAAAACAATAGAATGAGAAAGACTAGAGATCTCTTCAAGAAAATCAGAGACACCATGGGAACATTTCAAAGATGAACACAATAAAGGACAAAAATGGTATGGACCTAACAAAAGCAGAAGATACAAAGAAGAGGTGGCAAGAATACACAGAAAAGCTATACAAAAAGATCTTCATGACCCAGATAACCACAATGGTGTGATCACTCACCTAGAGCCAGACATCCTGAAATGCAAAATCAAGTGGGCCTTAGGAGGCATCACTACAAACAAAGCTAGTGGAGGTGATGGAATTCCAATTGAGCTATTTCAAATCCTAAGAGATGATGCTGTGAAAGGACTGCACTCAATATGCCTGCAAATCTGGAAAACTCAGCAGTGGCCACAGGGCTGTAAATGATCAGCTTTCATTCCAATCCCAAAGAAAGGCAATGCCAAAGAATGTTCAAACTACTGCATAGCTGCAGTCCTCTCACACGCTAGCAAAGTAATTCTCAAAATTCTCTAAGCCAGGCTTCAGCAATACGTGAATCATGAACTTCCAGATGTTCAAGCTAGATTAAGAAAAGGCAGAGGAACCAGAGAACAAATTGCCAACATCTGCTGAATCATCAAAAAATCAAGAGAGTTCCCGGAACATATCTACTTCTGGTCTATTGACTATGCCAAAGCCTTTGATGTGTGTGGGTCACAACAAACTGGAAAATTCTTCAAGAGATGGGAATACCAGACCACCTGATCTGCCTCCTGAGAAGTCTGTCACAGGTCAAGAAGCAACAGTTAGAACTGGACATGGAACAACAGACTGGTTCCAAATAGGAAAAGGAGTACGTCACGGCTGTATATTGTTACCCTGCTTATTTAACTTATATGCAGAGTACATCATGCAAAATGCCAGGCTGGATGAAGCACAAGCTGGAATCAAGATTGCCAGGAGAAATATCAATAACCTCAGAGATGCAGATGATACCACCCTTATGGCAGAAAGCGAAGAAGACCTAAAGAGTCTGTTGATGAAAGTTAAAGAGAAAGAGTGAAAAAGTTGACTTAAAACTCAACATTCAGAAAACAAAGACCATGGCATCTGGTCCCATCACTTCATGGCAAATAGATGGGGAAACAGTGGAAACAGTGATAGGCTTTATTTTGGGGAGGCTCCAAAATCACTGCAGATGGTGACTGCAGCCATGAAATTAAAAGACGCTTACTCCTTGGAAGAAAAGTTATGACCAACCTAGAGAGCATATTCAAAAGCAGAGACATTACCAACAAAGATCCATTTAATCAAAGCTATGGTTTTTCCAGTAATTCTGTATGGATGTGAGAGTTGGACTGTGAAGAAAGCTGAGCAACTGAAGAATTGATGTTTTTGAACTGTGATGTTGGAGAAGATTCTTGAGAGTCTCTTGGATTGCCAGGAGATCCAACCAGTCAATCCTAAAGGAAATCAGTCCTGAATATTCATTGGAAGGACTGATGCTGAAGCTGAAACTCCAATACTTTGGCCACCTGATGCGAAGAACTGACTCATTAGAAAAGTCCCCGATGCTGGGAAATATTGAAGGCTGGAGGAGAAGGGGATGACAGAGGATGAAATGGCTGGATGGCATCACTGTCATGATGGATATAAAGTTGAGTTGGCTCTGGGTTTTGGTGATGAACAAGGAAGCCTTGTGTGCTGCAGTCCATGGGGTCACAAAGAGTCAGACACGACTGAGTGACTAAACTGAGTGACTAAACTCATTGAGTGTCTACCATAATGAATTATGATGGCTTGACTCAAGCAACAGTTATGATCTAACTGTTGGGTTGGGTAGCCTTTCCCTTGTCCAGGGAATCTTCCCAACCCAGGGATTGAACTGGGGTCTCCTGCATTGCAGGCTGATTCTTTACCAGCTGAACTATCCAGAAGCCCTTATGATCTGGTGGCAGAGATCAAGTTGGTGGGACCAGAGCTGAGACAACAGCAATGTGACAGCAGAAGCTTGAAAAACACTTGTGCAATTAGACTTTCCCTGTCCTTGTAACTTTCAGAACAAGGCTGGTTTAGAGGATAAGAGACCATATAGAGCAGTGACCAGCAGCTCTAGCTGAGTTCTCCTTAGACCAATGTAGTTGGCAACTACCAGTTATGTGAGCTAGGACTTTTGATTTCAGTTAGGTCACCACTTGACTTCAGAGATCAGTCAAACTGGTCCAAGATAACTGTTCCACCTGGCTAACCCATAGAATACCCAAAGAACCTCTTTTTGTTTTGGTTGCTATTACTGGTTCTATTTACCTAATGTCTCCTTTTGTCAGAGTTGTGTCTTCCTTCCATTCCCTTTGTCTTCTTATTTTTCTGCCTTCTTGAATTAAATGCTTATCTTATTAATTTTCAGTCTTTTAAAAGGTTTTGAAACCTTGGTTCCAAGTTAGAATTGAAAGGTTTTGGTTGTGAATTGAATGTTGGGACTGAACAAGGCAGAAGCATCACAAATAGCTCCTAGGGTTTGGAATTCATTTAATGACTGGTATTTTCTTTGCTCTAAAGGTTCTGGATGAGTTGACCTAATTTGTGTCAGTTAAGGTTTAACAAAAGTCTCTATTAAATATCCAGATGATATCACAGGTAGTAGGTAGGTTTTGTTGTCTCTTTGTAAAATAACAATAGTACTGATCTAATAGGATTGTTTAGGAATTAAATAATACATGTAAAGTATTTGACATGCACACAAAATATTAGGTATCATTGGGTATTATGATGATTATTATTAGGCAGGCATAGTGGAAATCCCAACATGAGGATTCTTTCATTGAAGACCACAAATGACCTGTCAGTCTTCCACTCAAGTGGTAACCAAAGGCTCAGTATTGAATTAACTGAAATGCATCTCTAACATACCTTGGGCTTGCTGAACTCATTTGTTTTTGGTTCATTACTTTGTTTGTATTTTATATTTAAACCATGTCTTCATCATGTTCATTAGGTCATGTCACATGATATCACTGTGTACTGGTTCTTCATGATCCCATTCTGTTCCGAATATGAAGAAATGGAGGTACTGAAGGGTCCACAGAATTAGAAATAATGTTCAAACTAAAATATTTATTATTCTTCATTATTGTTTAAGGTTTAGAATACTTGGTAAATTTTCAGGAGAAATCATTTAAAATGAAATGAATTTTAAAAAAATCCATTTACTGTTAGTAGGCAGGATTGTGTCCCTATGGACAGGTTTTGTCCATTTTGCTAGTTCACTACAGTTGGAGGAAGCTATTTCCCTTTTCCCTTTTGAGCTGTCTCAATAATTACAATTCTTTATTTTAACACATCGCACAAACATGAGATCTTATTTATACCAACACTTGGCACTTTTTATTAGCTCCTATGTGGCTTCCAACATGAGTGCCCTTAATTCTCTTTGAGATAGATGGAAGGTGTGCCTCGCTTCAGACCCTGTGGCTGCAACAGTATATTGGACGGTGCTGGGTACCCTGTTGGTGCCCAACAAATAAGCTCTAATGCTGATGAGAATGAATGAGCAGGCAAGAGGAGAGTCATCCATCAACTCTCTGTCATACAGTATTGAAGCAGAGTGACTGTGGGGCAGAAGACAAACCAGTGCAGTCTGCGTGGAGGTCTGGGTGGTGTATTGGGCACAGACTTCCTTAGTTAAATCTTGCTTGGAGTATAACACTACTATACTCCACCTTGGGCTTCCCTGGTGGCTCAGAGGTTAAAGTGTCTGCTTCCAATGTGGGAGACCCCGGTTCGATCCCTGGGTCGGGAAGATCCCCTGGAGAAGGAAATGGCAACCCACTCCAGTATTCTTGCCTGGAGAATCCCATGGACAGAGAAGCCTAGTAGGTTACAGTCCACGGGGTCCCAAAGAGTAGGACATGACTGAGCAACTTCACCTCACCTCACCTCACACTCCACCTTTGATTATTGTATCTGATTTTTGCTGGCTAAAAGAACACAGTTCATTTATCCCACTGACCTATTAAAGAATTCTGGCTTTGTTTTTTGGTCCTTTATATATAGCACAGAAAAGGTGGGTGACAGAGACACCTCCAGCCTGAAACATAGCTAAAGGCCTTCCTTGATTACATGCCTCTTTAAGTACTTGCACTTTATAGATTATGAAACAGACCTTACCTCAAGTAAGACCTCTCTTGTGGCAGAATTAAGTTGAAATGCAGAATTATTCAGTGACTTATTTTATCTCTTTTAGCCTGTAGACAGCAAAACAACAGCCAGCTTATAGGAGGAAATGTAAACCTTCCAATCAACTTTTCTGTGTCTTCTACCATTTTGAACTTATGAAGCTCAAAGGGAGTTTCTTTTCCTGGTTTTGCAAATTTCTTCACCTTTTGCTGCTCCTTTGATAGAAACCATAAATCATCTTAAATTAAGTAACGTAGTGGATTATATTCCATTTCTAAAGAAGTTTAACTCTCACAAAGCATTCTGAGTTGAATGGGAACTACTATTGAACTCTTGTTGTTAAACAGAGAAGACAGAGTTGTATAATAATAGTAACTGCTACCACTGAAATAATTCTGAGATGCCATAGTCAGCTTCCAGTCTCAGGTACCATAAATATAAGAGCTTTATTCTCCAACTTCTTTAAGAAAAACTGTGATTACAGTTTCTTCCATGGCTGCCTCAATTTCGAGTCTGAAATTCTTTAAAAGCACCTTCCAGATTTGAGCAGTGGAGGGAAATCCCATCTGGGCAGTTCTTCTGTGCAGGATCTGGGAGTGGTGCTAATAGGGAAGGGGGCTGGGAGCAGGGATTCTTACAGTTGGAAGAAATAACTACTTAAAGCAAATGCTAATGATTTAAAATGTTATTCCTTCTGTGCTTTTAGAAAAAAAATAAAATTAAAGTAATAAAGGCTCACAGCCTGTACCTCATCTCCAGTCACTCCACTGAAATTCCCAAGAGGGTCTCGACTCCCCTCTCCTCCCTTTAAAAATGGTGGACCTGGAACCACTTACAGGAGAGGTTTAATAAGAGGCAAATGTGTTTTATATTTTGTATCTTGTTAAGTGAAAAAGATGGATTCTTGCAAGTAGTCTCTTGGTGCAGATTTGAGTGGTCTGTGCATGCAAACGTGGGGATGCTTTGCCAGCTAGCATCTCCGCTCTGGTCCCCCATGGCTACTTAAAATACCCCTCCCATGCCACTGCCCCCACCTCAGAGCTAGCAGAGATGAAATTGCTTCATTTGTAGAATGGATCTGCAGATCCAGGAAACTTGTTTCTGTCTGATTTACTGATAATTTACTCCTCATTTGATTTAGAGGGGGAGAAGGGTGGGGATAAAAAGAAAACAGTCTCAGTTCACACAGACCTTCCTCAAGGAAAGAGGGATTGCTGTGCCAGTTAGAGAAAATCATGATTCAAAGGAACTGAAAAAAATTAATAAAGATTTACACAAAGGTTGTACACTTATTAGAGGGAAAACAGGAAAAACCTTGTACCTGTGATGAAGTGACCAAAAATCCCCTACACTTAGAGTAGCTCATTGGAAACTGGGCAAAAGAGAATCATTTAAAAATTATATATATATGTATGTATACACACACACATAGATATATATAATTTTAGATATATAATTTTACAATGAGACACATTCCCTTTCTGGCAATTTTTTTATGACCTTTGGGTGCCAGATAGCACCATTCCTGCTGTCTGCTTTCACTATTCAGCGTTGAGGAAGCCCATTATATCTGTCTTTGATCCGGAGATCGGGATTGCTAAAACTGATGGCCACAATTAAAGACAGTCCTGTTGAAAAGCTGACCTCTGTCTGCTCTCAACTGCATGTAAACTTTTCAATATGGATGTAATTTGGTATTAAATTACCCATGCTTTATTGCTTTTTAGTATAGCCCTGTCTGTTGCCTTTTAAAGATAAAGGTAACATAAAAGAAAAATTGTGGTGTGTCTGCATAATTATGTAATTATAAACTTGTTTTCCTACATTCAGAAAACCCTTTGTGTGTGTGTGCATCTATTGAAAAGTTAATAGGCTGGTAGGATTGGAGAAGAAGCCTTTATATATATATATATATTTTTTTTTTCCTCCTGATCTGTTCAACTTCGATATGTGCTATGCAAGATAGGTCATTGTATTTAACTATTTTAATCTTGGTTTTCAGAGGGTATTTTTGATTTGGAAGTGAGGTGGTTTTGCAAAAGATGTTGCTATGTTTATTTTTTACCATCAGCCAAACTGGCATGGATGTTATGCCAGAGCTCTGAGGCAAAACCTACCCATTCTACCAAAGATTGGACCTATCACAGCAACATGGTAATATCTTACACGTCTGCAATGAGCTCTTGGATGATTTAAACCTCACTGTGCTTGAAATTAAAAGCAACAGTTGGACTTTCTCCTCTAACGTTTTTGTTTGGGATGAATTCTGCTGAGGGGCATGGAAAACAAGCTGAAAAGATGGAAGCAGATTTCCCTTTACATTACCGAGCTGCCCACTACTCTGAGTTGTTCTAGCTACCACTCTGTTATTTCAGAGTGGAACAAGTATAAGCTATCATTAGAGTCAGACATAGGTTTCTAGAATTGCATCTTCTGAATAGAGAAAGAATATCTGTTTGGAGGGATAGTTGAAATCACAATTCCATGATAAAACTTGGAGGAGGACAAACTCTCAGGCCTCTGGAAACGTGCAATAATTCTCTGTATAAATGGAAAGTTTTGAGCTTGCTTCCTCTTCTTGTTAAATGTTCCATGGCAAGATTTTCCAGTAGAACCACCTTTAAAAAGCTAAGCAGATAAAAATCTGATATCAAAACAAACAACTCAAGGGAGGCCAACAGGCTGCTCCAAATACCTTAAAACATAAAAAAGCAAAGGTATCAGGTTGGGGGAAAAGTGTCTGCATAATGCAAGTTAGTTCATCTCTCCCTCCTTGCTGGTCCTCTGTTGGGTTATTTGTCTAGTAGAAGACTTACCTGATTCTCTGGGCACACTGAAGAACTCATGTTGTAATTCATCTGGTTGCTCTATAAAAATTGCCTCCTGTGGAAAACATATGTTGTATACACTTTATTGGCTCTCATGCAAAGAGGTAATTCCAGAATATCAAGGAAATGGGGAAAATAGATTCCATGCTAGATTTAACCCTCCACTCCCATCACCTTCCTGCATAACTTGCTTTAGAGACTGACACCAAAGAGAAGACTCAGCTTCAAGTAATATTTTTCAAGTCACTGTTTAAAATAAGGCTCAACCTCCCACCCCCCTTTTTTTTCTTAGTATCACTAGGATCTCCTTTCCTCTGATGTTGCTAGTAGTAATGATGAGAGGACTGGGCATAAGATACAGTAGTGATGAAGAGTTGGATTTGGGGTTAGATCTGAGCCATCCAGAGTGGTAGCCACTAATGTGATAGAGCTATTTATATTTAGATTAAAGAAAATTATATAACATTCAGTTCCTCAATCACACCACTAAATTGCAAGTAGTCAATAACCACTTAAGGCTAGTGGCTACCATGTTGGACAGTGCAGATATGGAACATTTCTGTAGTGGCAGAAAATTTTACTGGCCAGTACTGGGCTAGTGAGAGCTGGAATGTCAGGTCTGCTCTTACCTTGGCTAGGTCACTGTACCTAAGTTTATTCATTCATCTGTAAAATGGAATAGTAATAGTATCAACCGCTTGAGGTGATGATTGGTCGGATAATTAAAAGAGGTAATACACGAACTATCTGATAGGAATTTCTGCAGTAATAGAAATGTTCTATATCTGCATTGTCTGATATGGTAGCCACTAGCCACATGGGGCTATTGAGCACTTAAGATGTGAAGAATGTGACTGAGAAACTGAAGTTTTAATTTTGTTTGATTAAATAAAACTTTAAATATTTGCATGGGAATAGTGGCTATTATATTGGAGAGAGACCTTGCTCAGCAAATATCAGCTTTTGTTTCTGATAGTTCTTCTCCCAATTTGGAAAAAAAGTGGATAATGAATCACAGGTTTGTTTTGAGATTTAAATGAGAAAAATGTTCTTGAAAGCACTAATTAAATCTTACTTATTTAACATATTATCAGTTTATTAAATTTATTTATAAATATGAGGCTTATGGAAATAGAAAAGCTATGAATAAGGATCACAAGGAATTATGAAAAATAAAGGGTTAAGAAATAAATTTGTCTTGTTTAAATCAATATTTGAATAATTTTGAATTCTAGAAAAGTTACAGAATATTATTAGTTCAGAAGACTAGTGAGAGAATCATTATTCATCTACCTGTCCCCTTTAATTTTATATGTTACCATTAATATATAGACCAAGTATGATATTTTTAAAAGGTCATTGGGATCAGCTGCATTATTTTCTAGTATGAATAATTTAATTTGGCAGTATTCTTGATGTTTTTTGCCATAGCCACAGGTTTCAGGGAAAACCAGAATTCTCTTTTTAAATGCAGCTTAACAGTGGAAGAGAACTTTGGTACTGAACTTTGGTACTGAACTAAAAGTTTTAGCCGAATCTGCAAAGCAAGCAGACCTGCTTTTGATTTCCTTACTTGCAGCATTACTTTGGAGGTGTATCTACAAAATTCCACTGAGCATTTGATCGTGTGCTCTCTTGCATTGTTTTTCAGGAGTTTGTCCTGTTATTCCAACTAAATCATAAGCTTCTTGAAGGCAAAGCCCATGGTTTTATATGTACTCTACATCTAGCACAATACTGATAGGTTCTATCAATAAGGGTTGACTTACTATTGATTTTTCTCTGTCTTTTTTGGTATAACACCACATTTTATTATGCAGTTGTGATGTAGTGAATACACTTAAGTCCTTCCATGGCAGTGAATAATGATTCTGCATTTGTTTACATTCAACAAAACCTCCAGTGATTTTGCCGCAGCATCCCAAAGACTTCACTGTTATGAAGCCCTCATGTTAGAAAAATCAGGTCTGTTGGCGGCATCAGCATCACCTATAATCACTCCTTAAAGATCATCACTTATTTTACCAGTAGAGAAACAACCTGACCTTTTTAATCTTAGGAAAAAGATTCCATTTTATCCTGAAACATTTGGTAAAAATTACAGTGTCTATTAAAAAAATCATTATCAATTAAAATTAAGTTGCAAGAGATGCTGCAATTTGAGATAACTTTAAAGGTCCAGTTCTGTAAAAGATCTGAGGATAATTTAGTTCCTTCTACTAAACTACTCCACCTAATATCTTGATCCATATCCACTTTAGCATTTCTTTGCATGACAAAATACCAAACTTAAACATTTTTGGGGAAATTCACCAGAAAACCCAATTGAAAGAGAAATATGCCTGCTCAAATAGACTTGGGCCCGAACATAGAGTTTTAGAGTTGAAAGGGATCTCAGAGTGCAAATGATCTGGTACTACAGAGGTTAATTAACTGACTCACAATTACTCAGAGCCAAGATCAGGTTCAATTCAAGTCTGAGGGGCCCATTTCACTTGCCAGTGTAGACGTAAGACATGAATTCACTTAAATAAAAATCCATCGTGAGCTCAGTGCTAGTTTAACCTCAATTGTTAAAATTCTGCTGCCTCGTGGGCCCTCTGCTGCATTTTTATTAATCCCTAACTCCTCATTGAGATTACTTTATTTAAATGTCATCACCCAGCTCTAAAATATGCTTTCAAAATAGCGGTGGTGGCCATGGAATACAAAGTGTTGGGAGAAGAAAAGGAAGCAGTAGAAGCCAACTTCCGTTTGATATGTAGACACATCTCAGTCCACTGGGCCCCTGGTGGTGGCGCTGAGGCAGGCTTTACAACCAGGCCTGGACTATCAGAGGGGGACTGCCATTGCCACTGGCAGGGTGTACCTTTGGAGGCATTTGGGTCATTGGTGGAGTAGGATCAGAGAAAAGGTATAAAAAGTGAGATGAAGCAAAGGGGTCTATAAACTAAAGTCTTATGATGCAAGTTGGGGTGGGGGGAGGCTCCTAGCATTAGATTGAGAGAAGATCAGTCAGTTAATAAGTTTGGGGTGCTGGCGACTAAACCCAGATCACTGGTGGCTGTCAGCTGGAGAGGGGCGTCATCCCAGGTGGATAGCGACCTGGTCAGCTCTGTTACAGCATGTGCCTTAGTATTCATTTCTCTCCACTTTTTCAGTCTTTTGTTGAGAGACAGTGAAGGGTTAGCCTTTTCTCCCCCATGCTGATACAGGTAAAGACAGAGACTGATGGTGCCAGCCTTAATTCCCCCAAAGAAAAGGAGATCTAGATTTATGTGAATACCTTTAGTTCTGAAACAAGAAAAGATGAAACAGGTTGCATTCATGTATTCATGAAGCCGACAGTGTATGTATTGGCGAATTCTGTACAAATTCACTTATTGTTCCATCTCTCATTTCTGAAGACCCTGGTGTTCATTTTCCCTTAATAACATAAAAGCAGTTTTAGCACAACTGAATTTTCAGGTTTATAGCAGGGTATCCACAATTCAAAAATGCTGTGTGTGTGTGTGTGTGTGTGTGTGTGTGTGTGTGTGTGCATGCGCACACATGCACCCCGTCTGTGTGCATGTGCAACAAGTTGATTAGAAGAGCAGTGTGATTCCACTGGGAACAGAGTTTTTTTCTGGCTTATGAGATTTTTTTTTTTAATCTGTAAACCTGAAGGACACCTTCCAGCTCAGAGAATTGTGGTCACGGGTCAGAATTTGACATCTTGATAAAGATGGTGAGCTGCAACAAGAAGCCAGTTTTCCTTCTTGGTTTGTATCACTAGTCTTGCTATTCCACTGACAGATGTTCTATCTTTGATAGCTGTAATGACAACTTTTATGGGGCCTAGGAAAAAAGCTGGGTTTAGGAACAGTGGTCCTCAAATGTTTGTATGTTCATAAATTACCTGGGAGACTTGTTGGGGGAAAAAAAGCAGATTGTGCTTCAGCAGGCCTGGAATTTGGCCCAGGAGTCTGTGATTTATACAGGTAGCCTAAGAGGTTCTCATGTGTAGCCACACTTTGAGTGGGAGAGATCTAGGAGAGGGGTGGGCAAAGTACAGCCTGTGGGCCAAATTTGACTCATTGCCTATGAGTGAAAATAAAGCTTTATTGGAACCAAGTCACTCTCATTCATTTTTGTATTGTCTGTGGATATTTTTGCACTGTGATGGTAGAATTGAGTACTTGTGACAGAGACATTTGGTCCATGAGGCTTAAAATAATTACTGTTTGGCTGTTTACTGGAAGAATTTGCTGTCCTCTGGTTAGGAAGAGAAAGTTTTCAACTTGTTGATGTAAATCAACATATATGTGTATATATGTGTGTGTATAACATATATGTGTGTATATATATACACATACACATTTGTACACACATATATATAGACATATGTATATATGATATTTTAAATGCCTAAGTTTACCCATATATAAGGTACATAAAAGTGTGGATGAGTTGGTTCAAGGGCTAGAGGTTGAGTGTGGTGCTATCTCAATAATTAAATAGCAGGACTATAATATAGGAGTTAGTAGTGTTAACTCTGTTGGTACACAGATGATGCTCTGAGATGTGGCTATTGCATGTTGGACTTGTGACCTTGAATAAGTTACTTTATGTCTCTAAGCCTCAGTTTCCTAATCTGTGAAAAGGGGTTGATAGTAGTACCTACTCATGGACTTGTGAGGATTAGAAAAATAATGTGCGTGAGGTGCCTGGTATTATGGTAGGTGAGAATTCTACCACTGAACCACCCTTGCACCAGTAATGCCTGGTTTTGTGTCTGGCACATATCAAGTATTCAGAGAATGTTGTCCCTTAGAATCATCAACATCTTCACCAGCACTGTGTGTCACTACTTAGCTGTAGGGTACTGAAGTCAACAGACTTTTCTGCTGTTCCTGTTTCAGCTCCCTGGGCTGACAATGTGGGCCAAAGTTCAGGACTCTGGACAGCTAAGATCCTGAGTCTCTTGATTCTGAACCAGGCATATTTGGAGGCGTGATCTTCTCTTATTAAACGTCATTTCCAATTTCCCCTAGAATACACAATTTCAAGGAGGTACCTGTACCTTTGAAAGTGGCTCTTTCAATCTTTAAAATATTGCTTAATTGTAGCCGTGAAACCCCAGTTCAGTTCAGTTCAGTCACTCAGTCATGTCTGACTCTTTGCAATCCCATGGACTCCAGCATGCCAGGTTTCCTTGTCTATCACCAACTCCTGGAGCTTAGTCAAACTCAGGTCATCAAGTCAGTGATGCCATCCAGCCATCTCATCCTCTGTATCCCCTTCTCCTTCTGCCTTCAATCTTTCCCAGCATCAGGATCTTTTCCAAGGAGTCAGTTCTTCACATCAGGTGGCCAGAGTGTTGGAGTTTCAGCTTCAGCATCATTCTTTCCAATTAATATTCAGGACTGATTTCCTTTAGGATTGACTGGTTGGATCTCCTTGCTGTCCAAGAGACTCTCAAGAGTCTTCTCCAGCACCACAATTCAAAAGCATCAATTCTTTGGCAATCAGCTTTCTTTATAGTCCTACTCTCACATTTATACATGACTACTGGAAAAACCATAGCCTTGACTAGACGGACCTTTGTTGGCAAAGTAAATGTCTCTGCTTTTTAATATGCCATCTGTGTTGGTCATAGCTTTTCTTCCAAGGAGCAAGCATCTTATTTCATAGCTGCAGTCACCATCTGCTGTGATTTTGGAGCCCAAGAAAATAAAGCCTTTCACTGTTTCCACTGTCTCCCCATCTATTTGCCATGAAGTGATGGGACCAGATGCCATGATCTTCGTTTTCTGAATGTTGAGTTTTAAGCCAACTTTTTTACTCTCCTCTTTCACTTTCATCAAGAGGCTCTTTAGTTCTTCTTCACTTTCTGCTGTAAAGGGTGTCATCTGCATATCTGACGTTATTGATATTTCTCCTGGCAATCTTGATTCCAGCTTGTGCTTCATCCAGCTCGTGAAACCCCATTCCCTATCAAAAGTTCCATCAAACAGCAGTCAATAAATTGTAAGTTAAGATAGAGAATGTGAAGAACTTGTTTACTTTGTTATACTTTCTCCAATCTATAGTGAATCACTGATGGTGGATACAATACAAATGTACATGTTATATGTAGTTGTGAAAGTTTTTGCCTGGAATTCAATGGCTATTTCTTTTCTGCTCTGCTTTTTCACTGTGGTCTAAGTGATTAAAAAAAAACCACAAAACAACCAACTGAAAACACAAGATTCAGTAACCCTTTCTTTGTTCTATTTAGAAAAGAGGTTGAATTTGCCCTTTAGTGGGGAAAGAACAAATAAAATTCTTTATCTTCATCACTACAGATGTCTCCTCCATGTGCTAAGTGCAGGGCTGTGTTCGGGTCTCTGGGTACACCCCTTCACCGTTACACTAAGTCAGTGATTCTCAGTGGGGATGATTTTGCTTCCTCTTCAGGGACATTTTTGGTTGTCACAACTTCAAGAGCAATGCTATTAATGTCTAGTGAATAGAGGCCAGGGATGCTGCTAAATTCCGTATAGTGCAGTGGACGGTGCCACTGTGCGCCTCTCAGAATTATCTGGTCTAAAATGTCAGTAGTGCTGCTGTTGAGAAACTCTGGTCTCTTGGGAGAGAAATTCAGTTTCTCTACTTCCTGGACCACCTCCTGCCTTATGTACCAGTTGATTAGTCATTATAGCTCATTTATTGTCTTGAGCCCAGCCACCCAAACTTTCTATCTCCTTTTGCAGCCTTTCTGTAATTGATTGTGTTGATATCCCAGAAAGTATGCTTTCTGATTAACAGGAGTTTATAAAGTAAAATGTACTCACCTGGGGGAGGTTAGAACAGAGAAGGAATGAATCAGAATATGGCCTTTTTTTTTTTTTTTTTTTTGAGATGAATGAGTCCTTACCTTCCTGGTCATCCAGTCCTGCATACCACAGTGATACATGATGATTTCAAGTGGTTTATGCCAAACATTATGCTTCTTTAGCCATTGCATATTTATTTTAATGCATTATATGTATTCTGCACTCAGTATGCCAGCAAATTTGGAAAACTCAGCAGTGGCCACAGGACTGGAAAAGGTCAGTTTTCATTCAAATCCCAAAAAAGGCAATGCCAAAGAATGCTCAGACTACCACACAATTGCACTCATCTCACATGCTAGTAAAGTAATGCTTAAAATTCTCCAAGCCAGGCTTCAGCAATACGTGAACCATGAACTTCCAGATGTTCAAGCTGGTTTTAGAAAAGGCAGAGGAACCAGAGATCAAATTGCCAACATCTGCTAGATCATCGAAAAAGCAAGAGAGTTCCAGAAAAACATCTATTTCTGCTTTATTGACTATGCCAAATCCTTTGACTATGTGGATCACAATAAACTGTGGAAAATTCTGAAAGAGATGGGAATACCAGACCACTTGACCTGCCCCTGGAGAAACCTGTATGCAGGTCAGGAAGCAACAGTTAGAATTGGACATGGAACAACAGACTGGTTCCAAATAGGAAAAGGAGTACGTCAAGGCTGCATATTGTCACCCTGCCTGTTTAACTTATATGCAGAGTGCCTCATGGGAAACACTGGGCTGGAGGAAGCACAAGCTGGAATCAAGACTGCCAGGAGAAATATCAATAACCTCAGATATGCAGATGACACCACCCTTATGGCAGAAAGTGAAGAGGGGGGGAAAAAGTTGGCTTAAAGCTCAACATTCAGAAAACTAACATCATGGCATCTGGTCCCATCACTTCATGGTAAATAGATGGGGGAACAGTGGAAACAATGGCTGACTTTATTTTTTTGGGCTCCAAAATCACTGCAGATGGTGATTACAGCCATGAAATTAAAAGACGCTTACTCCTTGGAACGAAAGTTATGACCAACCTAGAAAGCACATTAAAAAGCAGAGACATTACTTTGCCAACAAAGGTCCATCTAGTCAAGGCTATGGTTTTTCCAGTGGTCATGTATGGATGTGAGAGTTGGACTCTGAAGAAGACTGAGCGCTGAAGAATTGATGCTTTTGAACTGTGGTGTTGAAGAAGACTCTTGAGAGTCCCTTGGACTGCAAGGAGATCCAACCAGTCCATCTTAAAGGAGATCAGTCCTGTGTGTTCATTGGAAGGACTGATACTAAAGCTGAAACTCTAGTACTTTGGCCACCTGATGCGAAGAGCTGACTCATTTGAAAAGACCCTGATGCTGGGAAAGATTGAGGGTGGGAGGAGAAGGGGACGACAGAGGATGAGATGGCTGGATGGCATCACTGACTTGATAGACCTGAGTTTGACTAGGCTCCGGGAGTTGGTGATGGACAGGGAGGCCTGGCGTGCTGCAGTCCATGGAGTCACAAAGAGTCAGAAATGACTGAACAATTGAACTGAACTGAAAACTGGATATGTACTCTAATTAAATATTACATTAAAAATTGCAGCTACTGAAGTTAAAGAGAAAGTGTTGATGTATAGTTAGTAGTAATTAATAAAACCAATTAGAGAAATGCAATGACAATAAGATTTTTTTCTAAGGATTAATTTAAATAAAGTTGTTTTTAAAAGTTATTTATTTAATAAGAACTATTAGGTAACACTTCAGTGGGATAGGATATAGCAAATCCATGAAGATGACATTAAAATTTCTGAGATCTGGGAAACTCTAACATTGTCTATCTCCCTTGTTTTACACATGAATTAATGATCATGATATTTTAATAATCATGGATAAGTATGATATTAATAATGATTGAAAAAGCACTATCCCATTTATTTATTACTGGGAAATGAAACTGCAGTGCTTATGGGTTCTAATCAATGGCAGCCATCATTTTGCTCATGAATTTACAGTTTGAGCAGGTTTTCATGAGTATATTCATCTCTGTTTCTTTCAGCATAAGTTGGGATGGCTGGATGAACGGGGTGTCACAGCCTCTGAACAGTCACTCACTTCTCTTGTGGTGATGCTGGCTGTCAGTTAGAACCTCATCAGGGGCTGTGGCCCAGAACATCTGCATGGAGCCTCTCCATGCGATCTGTGGCTTCCTCACAGCATGGCAGCTAGACCCCAAAGGTGAGTATCCAAGACAGAAGAGCAAACAGAGACTGTTTTGCCTTTTATTGTTTATAGCCTCAGATGTCACTATAGATAGTATCACTAAGGCCACAGTCATAGTGGGTGGGAACTAGACCCCACCTCCCAGTGGAGGGGGTGTCAGTGCCACACTGTTAGAATAATGTGTGGGATGGGATATACTATTGTCACCATCTTTGGAGAAAATACTCTGTCGTAAGTACTGACCATATATTAGTATATTTAAATTTTTGCAGCTATTTGTGTGAGCCTCTTATCACCCTTGCTATCCTTACTGTTTTCCAGATAAAAGAATTGAGGCTCAGAGAGCTTGACTGACATGCCTCTTAACACATGGGTAGTTTGCAGCTGAAACAAAGCAGTCTTAGGACCCAGAGAAGACATTTTTCACCAGGCTGCCAAGTTCACAGGGATCCTTTTACATTGTCTCGTGTCCTTTTGCTAGGATCATTGCCTTCACGCCTTCTGGGGACATTCACCGTGCAGTTCTAGAAGAGGGCCAGATAACTCTTAGAAGCAAAGATCCCATGTTCAACTTCCTTCAAACGTCATCATCCTGAGATGCTTTTGTGAGAGGCTATTTACTGGTTTTTGTTTTAGTCAAGTAGCTTAATTTGTTTTAGGCACTAGGACTAGGAGGTCAAAGTTATTTTGAGATAATTGTGTTGATCACATTTTCTTGAAGATTTTCTTGAAAATTTTAAATGTTTTAAATTAATATTTCAAATAAAATATAAAAATAGTACTCCTTACCTACCACCTAGCTTTAACAGATCTTTGCCATTATTTATTGTTTCACTTAAATTACCTCTCTGAATTTCATCAGTTTTTTTTTTTATCCTGTTGTGAAGTGGCTGTGTTTATTGTTTGTCGACAGAAAATACACTTGTAGAATTTTACAGATATGTGAGTTGCAAATTAATCAAAGATGGGCTGGGGTCAGAGATCTCAGCTGCTGCTGCTGAGCTGCCTATATAAGCAACAGCAGTGGCTGGCCCTGTCCTGCTCAGATGCTGCTCTGGGTCTGAGGCACATATGTGTCTCACAGCCGAACTCCCAACGTGAGCAATACTTTTGTTGTTGTAAATGGCAAAGTGTCATTACTCTTATTAATGGTTAATAATACTGCTATGAACATTCAGGTGCATGTATCTTTTGAATTCGTGTTTTCATTTGCTTTGGATATATATCCAGCTGTGGAATTGGTGGACTATATTGTAGTTCTATTTTTAGCTTTTGTAAAACCTCCATACTCTTTCCATAGTGGCTATACCACCTGTATGTCATCTTTGGAAAAATGTCTGTCCAAGTCTTCTACCCATTTTTAAATCAGGTTATTTGTTTTTTGACATTGATTTATATAAACTATATATATTGGATATTGATCTTTTATGGTTCATATAATTTACAGATATTTTCTCCCATTCACTAGGTTGTCTTCTTGTTTTCATTGATGGTTTCCTTTGATGTGCAAAGCCTTTCTGTTTAATTAAGCCCCATTTATTTGTTTTAGCTTTTATTTATCTTACTTTAGGAGATAGATCCAAAAAAATATTGCTATGATTTATGTCAAAGAACATTCTGCCTTTGTTTTCTTCTAGGAGTTTTATAGTATCCATTGTTACATTTAGGTCTTTAATTCATTTTGAATTTATTTTTGTATGTGGTATGAGGAAATGTTCTAATCTCTTTTTTTTTTTTTTTCACATATAGCTGCCCAGTTTCCCTAGGATTACTTGTCAGAGAGACTGTGTTTTCTTCACTGCATGTTCTTGTCTTCTTTGTCATAGATTGAATGACCATAGTTCCTGAGTTTATTTCTGGACTTTCTGTTCTGTTCTATTGATCTGTGTGCTTGTTTTGTGCCAGTACCATGTTGTTATGATTACTGTAGTTTTGTAGTGTAGTCTGAAGTCAGGGTGCATGATACGTTCAGCTTCATTCTTTTTCTCAAAATTGCTTTGGCAGTTCAGAGTCATGTGTGGTTCCATAGAACTTTTAGAATTATTTGTTCTATATATGTGAAAAACTTCATGTGTGTGGTTTTTTTTTTTTTTTTTTTTGAGCACTGAGTACTGTGCGTAGTAACATAAGATAAAGACAAATACGTTATCACTTATATGTGGAATTTAAAAAATAAGATGAATGAATGTATATGAAAAAACAAAACAAAACAAATATTTCACTTAAAAATATAGGGTATTACATATATCAAATTTCCTCTCACCCTCCCTAGAGATAACTACTATTCTAATTTTATATTCTAATTGTATCATTCTAATGATAGTCTATTTAATCATTTCCAAGGATGTTTTCTTTCTTGCTTCAAATATAAAAGTCTAGAAATGATATATTTTTAAAAAATATGTAAATCACTACACTTTATCCAACATTGTAGTTTTGGAATTTAGCCATGTTTAAATTTTTAGAATAATTCTTTTATTTTTATCCAGCCTATGGTATCCCAATGAATGAGTAAATTAGCTTATCCATTCTTGTTAGCTTCTGCTTCTTTCTTTTTCTGTTCTGATGAGCATGCTGGAGTAAATATCCTTATTACATGCCTTCTGGAGCATGTGCAATTATTTCTCTAGGACTGATTGTTGGAAATAGAGTGTGCACATCTTCATCTTTACAGGAACTGCCAAATGTCCCTCAAGTTTATTCCTCCAGTTATATATAGAAGTTGTAATTTCCTCCCTTTCTACTGACACTTTGTGTTATCAGGCCTAACTTTTAAAACCAATCTGATGGGGATAAGATGACATTTTAGTATTGTTCTAATTTGAATTTCTCTTATTTCTGATGAGTTTGAACATTTTTCATAAATTTACAGTTTATTTGTAGTTGTTCTTACGTTAATTGCCTGTTCATTTTCTCTGCCCATTTTTTCCCATCAAGCTTCTTTTTTATTATAAGTATGTAGGATTTCTTCATATGTTCTGATCAGAGTACTGTGTTAATTATGTTGTGGAAAATAACTCCATCTACTCTGTGACTTGTCTTTTCACTTTTTCCCGTATGTGTTTTGTCACAATTTGTTGCTGAAAATTGCCTTGGCTATTTTGATTTGTTTGCTTCCATGTGAATTTTCAGATTAGCTTGCCAGCTGCTAAGAAATGCTCTGCTGGAGGTTTTGATTGGTATTGTATTTAGTTCAGAGATTGTTTTAAGGTGCATTTCCACCTTGAAATAAAATTTTACTTTCCATAGCAAAGCATAGATCTCTGTGTATTCAAATCTTTTGTTGAATCTTCAGGCCTCCCTCTTGTGGCACCTGTCTGGGGATCAGTCAAATAAACTTTTCTAGAATTGCTCCTCCCATGCCCACCCATCTCCTAAGCCTCCTAAGTCAGTGGTGATAAATGGACCCATTCTGTTAGCCACAAACAAATGCACTGTGGACAGTCCAATAATTGCTGCCTTCTGGACAGTCCATTAATTGCTGTGCTTCAGGTGCTACAGTGGGAGCAAATAGAGGAACTGAAGGCTGAGACCCAGGCAGCAAGTTTGAGGAAGAGACCTGGAGGTCCAATCATTGCCAGTTTGGGTTGTTTCCTAGGTCCTTGTGCTTTCTGTGTTCTAGTAGCAATGTGGCCTGCTTTAGAACATAGTCTCCAAATAAATGTGCTTCCCTCATAGCTCAGTCAGTAAAGAATCTGCCTGCAATGCAAGAGACCTGGGTTCAGTTTCTGGGTTGGGAAGATCCCCTGGAGAAGGAAATGGCAATCCACTCCAGTATTCTTGCCTGGAAAATCCCATGGACAGAGGAGCCTGGTGGGCTACAGTCCATGGCCGCCAAGAGTTGGACATGACTTAGCAACTAAAACCACCTCCAAATAAAACTGCTTGGTTTCAAATTCCATCTCCACCACTTAATAGCCTGGGAAAGTTACTTAACTTATTCATCCTCTAGTTTCTTCATTTGTTAAGTAGAGAATCTGGAGTTGTTTTGAGGAGAGAAATAAATAATATCAGTATTGTATTGAGAATAGTGCTGTGCTTATTAGGAATTACTCACTGTTCTAACATTACCATTAGTTATTGTTCTTGTTATTGTTTTTTTATATTGAACCATCTTAGGTTCAAGTTGATATTTTCCTATGTGTGCTTTCTCTTGTAATGGGGTTCCTGGGAAATACTCTGTCTAACCTATTGGAGGTTGATAGTGTCCATGAGCATATTCAAGATTCTTAGAATATTTGTAGTTAAAAAACTATTTAACATTATTTAAGCCAATATTTTCCAGCCCTTCTTGTCCGCTGAAATTGTCATCTCCCTTTTTCCAAAGAGGACCTATTAAATTCAGTGTAATTAGCATTCAGTAGAAGATATTTTCGGGAATAGTCTTTTGGGGATTACCTATAAAAATTCTTTATTTTGGCATATTACAGAAAAATATCTTGAAAAGATATACTCTTAGTGAAGGATTTGAAAACAGAGGTTGGCTAGAGAATAGAGATTGACATTGGTAGGCAGTCTCTGATGAGTGAAATATCCTTTAAGTATTTGAAAAAAACTCCCAATAATCGTGAACTTACAGTATTGATAAAAAGAGGGTGCAAGTTTGTTGTTTTTATAAAGTAGAAGTGTCATATTTTTGGTGCCTATATTACAGCCTGGTGCAGAAGTAAAATTTTATTCCTTTCATAGAAGCCCCATTGGACTTTCTCCTGAAGGCAGGAAGGCCAGTTTATTGGTATTTATCACAGTTCATTTACTGCTTGTTTTTATTTCTTCAAAGAACTCAAGTTGCAATTGGGAATGGCATTTTGAGAATGCTGGGAATGTTGCTGAGAGTATTTTTTTTTTTCTGTTCCCTTCCCTCCCTTTCTGTGTATTTTGTTATGTACTTAGCCAAACCTGTGGCTGGTTAATTATTCCAAATCCGGAACAGAATGCTAAGGCGAAGCAGGGGCAGCAGCTCCATTCTGCCTCCTCTCCTATCGCTGTTCTGTCATTGCTCGTAACCAAGTAAAGGAAGTAGATTATGCTAGTGCTGGATCCAAATAGTTAGGTCTTTAATCAAGAAAAACAAAGCAGAACCAGTTGTAAATAATATTTCCTTTCTTTCAATTTCCTGGAAGATCTTTTCTTACGGTAGCTTCCCCCAACCCCCTCTCTCTGTTTTCTCCCCATGACGCTTTTTGTTGCATTACGATGGCACCTAGGGACTTTCCTGGTGATCCAGTGGTTAAGACTTCTTCCAATGCAGGGGCTGTGGGTTTGATCCCTGGTTGGGGAGCTAAGATTCCACATGCCTGGGGGCCAAAAATATATAAAAGAAGCAATATTGTAACTAATTCCGTAAAGACTAAAATATATGGTTCACATTAGAAAAAGAAAAAACAACTACCACCTGAGGGTCCGGGTTTGAGTCTGAGATCTGTGTGGGCCAGGACCTGGTAGGAAAGGTGTGACCAAGGAGAAGACTAAAACTGAGGAGAAAACTCTAGGGCAGGATCATTGCTTTTCTGAATTACTCACCATTAATTCTCTATCACAGATTTCTTTCATTATCAGATAAAGTGAGCAATGAAATCCAGATGATTTGCTGATAAACTATTATACCTCCAGTTCACATATGTTAAAATGTCTAATTTTAGTTCTGTATTCTTCTAAATATTAACAATTTCTTTATCGCTTTGATTTCCATGGCTTATGTTTGTGTTTTTCAAAATAGTCATGCTAAGTAACATTTTGGGCTAACGAGATAGAAATGTTTTGTTATTTAACAGTTTTCTGAATGAATTTTGTCTCATGTATTTCTTTTCAAACAAAGCTCAAATAAGTACTTAAAAGTGTATGAATTACTCAGAAATCAAGTTAAAGTAGTAACTTTGGTTTTACCTGTCAAAGATACAGTGATTTGGGACTTAATCATGACTATACTTAAATAGAAGCATTAAAAGTACAAAACAAGACTTGTTTTTCATTAAAAAGAAAAGAGCTGGTAACACTTGGAATACGTAAACATTGCTGCCTGGTAAATTATAATCAGATTGCTATTGTATTACACATTACATTGTGCTAATGCTAAAAGACCCATTCACAATGATGTCATTTCAGGCTCTGAGTAGACCAGATCTGTTCCTGTTAAAAACACACTGTGCTAACAATTTGCAACAGACCAAGGGGTTATTTGACTTGGGCAGGATTGACTAGAGTAGTAAAGAGTTATTTCTTTTTACTGAGAAAAACTTTCACTTTGTCTAGGACAAGGTTCATTAGATAAAGGCCATTTTGTTAATTTAAAAGATATCTTCAGTGCTGCCAAATCCATTTCTCTGTGTACAGTTAACTTTACAGTAGGATCACATGAAGGAGAAGTTGAGACTTGCAGAATAAAGTTTTTACCTTTGTACATACCTCTGTTATCATTGCAGTTACAGCAAGAAGTTGATGGTCACACAAATGGTTTTTAAAGGAGATGCTTTTTATTTTATACTTTCTCTTTTTCCTAATATTTCCACTAGTGGGCGCTGCAGTGCTTTCAACTCTGTATATTTTTATCTGGGCACAATATTAAAAAACCATACATGCAGTGAATGGTGAGTTTCCCTTAAGAGCTACTGTCCTGTCAAGAAAGATACCAAAAATACATTTGGAAGATTAAACCTGCTGAAATTATTTACTAAAATTTTAGAACAGAATAATGTGCTTGCGATTGCTACTCAGTTTTTGTTGGCATTCATTTATACTTGTGAATTGTCACATTTATTCTTGTGTGATAGGCATATATGTTGAAGTCAACATTATGCAGAAAAGGAAAGGTACTTAATGCTGTAGTACAAATAAACAATATTTATTAGGAGAAAATCCTGCCTTTTTCTATTAAAGGCGAACATTTAACACGTTTGGTTTATGTAATTTTGAGTATGAAGCAGTGCCGTTGTGGCTGTCTCTTTGATATTTAGGGAAGAATTTGATGCTTTAATAAGGGAATCCTCTGTCTCCCTCATCCATCATCCGCCATCCTCATCCATCCAAACACCACTGTAAATTTGTCAGAGCCTTTTCCATATTCAGTACTTGTATAAATAATGGCTGCTGTGATTTGAGAAAAGGGAATGTGCACTTTCTCTGGCTGTGTTATATATTTGATCACAGTCATGGCGACATGTTACAGTTTTTGTTTTACCTTGCTCAACGTCAGTGCATATAACTTAAGCCCTAGAGTGAAAGGACATTTTTGTGTGTTGACCCTTATTGTGGCTAGTACTTGCCGAAATGAAATTAGTTTGAGGGGTTTTCTACAGCAGATGAAACGCAGCCTCTGCTCCATTACTACGCTTTTATCATTGCCCATCGCCTCTCCTTCTCTTCTTTTCTATCTTAGGGATTATGCAGGTTCTCCGCAATATTCTGAAATTAATCAAAGCAAGCAAAACCCCATGCCTTATTATCCATGACAAGAAGAGAGTGGTTTCCACAATCCAGACAGCTTTGTGATGTTGTCCAGTTGTGTAACTAGAATTTTATTATCTTTTTTTTTTAAAGGTTCTGGTTCTCACACAATGAAATCTTTTCATGTTAAAGTTGTATGAGCAGTGGATAGCTCCATGTGAGTGTAACAAAGGATCTGAATTTAACTGGTAGACTGTTTCTCTTATTTAAATAAGGAACTGATCTGTGAACAGTGTCCACTTCTTTCTTTGATTTTTCGCTTAGCAGAACTGCTGTATGTCTTTAATGCACGTAGTTTGGGTCACAGAAGCTTTCTATGCAATGAGATAGGAGCAAACTTACAGGATGCTTATCCAGTCTGGACCTTGTATTCTATCTTATCTTTTTATAATCATGCTCTACAAATTATTTTTTTCCACTAAATTAGTGGCCATTGTACAGATTGCAGACACTTAGTTTGATTGAAAGTAATAAAAGGAGATTATCCACTGGGTTGGTTGAGTGAAGGTTCTGATTTGACCCACTGCCTGGAGAGAAAAGAATTAATCTTATAAACCCGACTCACTTCTGCCATGCTTTGAAAAACTGCCAGGAATGCATTAGATCCCTTTTGTCTTAAGTCCAATGATAGCTAAAGGTGGAGTGGAGCAGATCAACAAATGAACCAAATAGATAGTGGCCAGTGTGTAATGCTTTGAGTGGTATCTTGAACTATGATGAGGGCTTTTTCTCACTTCCTCTGTAAACCCCTACCACCACAGTCTTTAAATTTGAGGAGGAGGATAAAAAAATAGGAGAACAGTTTTTATTTATTAAGTATATTCTTTATGCTGGGCAGGGTTTTAAATTCTAAGTTTAGAATCTAAGCATATTTAGATTATATATGTTTTTGTATCTTATCTTTATGAAATAGAATATTATTAAGCCAACTTCCTAGGCATGGAAACAGCTATAAAGAGGTAAAGTACAAAATCCCACTCACTGCTAGTTGTGGATGATTTGAGATTTAGACTCAAGATGTTTTTTTCCCCTCTAACAGAGCACTTGCTTGTAAGCACTATGCTCTCCTGTTTCCTCAAGATAGCAAAGGTAGAAGCATTAATTCCAGGAGACGGGAATGGGATACTGCAGCCTGCCCACTGTCAGGCTGGCATAGGGAGGCACTCAGGAAAAAGAAAATGAGTGAATGAAAAAGTATATCACTAATGTTGAGGGATGAACCTTTGTCCTTTTCAGAAGTTAGCACAGTGAACTGGAAGGGGCTCAGGATTTGGAGCCACCCAGACCTGGATGTATGTATCCTTACTCTTCTCTTTGTTGTCACTGAAAGTACGTCACTAATCTCTGTGTTTCTATCTCCATGACATAACTTGTAGGTTGTTGGGAGCATAGTAAAGATGGCCTGATTGATGTTGGGTGGCAGATTCTAGTATGAAGATGGGAAAGATGTGATAAACTGCCTTGGCTGGGAGGTTGGAGGTTGGAGGATAGTATTTGGTACCAAGAAGAATGCAGAGGGAGAGTCTCATATGTTATATTGGAAGAATCTTATGGCACCTAATTCAAATGGGAAATCCCAACTTGGAGAAGTTCAATAACCTTTGAACCTTTAAAAGATAATTCTTCCCCTAGAGCCATTTTTAGGATACACTTTAGGCAAAAATGGCATTGTCAACTCAGATCTTTATTTTAACCGTGTAATTTCTATGAGTGTCTGGGACAGTACTGAGCGTTCACTACCAGTCTTAGTTCATTCCATTTATGGAGTCAGCCATGGTTTAAAGGGAGAGGCACTGATCAGCATCTTTCACATCCACTTCTCTCTTCCTTTGTATTTTGATTTCTGCCCTGTTGTGGGGAAAACAGTGAGAAAGGGGAAAAGAACACAAAGAAACATTTTGCTGGAAATAGTTCCTTTCACTCACATTCTTCAGGCCATTCTGTTTATCTGAGGGTGTTTTCCTTTGATCTTCAGCCTTTTGTGGTTGTTTTTATTGTTGATGGTTGCAATCCATTTCCCTTTAAAATCTTGAGACCTAATAGAATAGAATGAAGGAGGGAAAGGAAAGAGTAATGATTAAGACCCTCCTGAGGATAAATGACATGGGCTCAGGCTGGGAGGCCACACTGTGACAGCAGGTCAGTGTGCTAATGACTGTTCTGTGGGCTGAACCAAGATATTTGGAGGGAGATGTCTGTGAGACCTCTTGAAGACTGATGGACATGTGTGTTATGGTGTGTGTGTGTGTATACTCAGAATTCAATATGAGCCTCTTCCTACCTCATCTGTTTCTGTTGTTGTTTTAGTCACTAAGCAGTGTCCAACTTTGCGACCCCATGGACTATGGCCTGTCAGTCTCCTCTAACCATGGGATTTCCCAGGCAAGAATAGTGGACTGGGTTGCCATTTCCTTCTCCAGAGGATTTTCTAGATCCAGGGATCAAACTGTCTCCTGCATTGTCAGGCAGATTCTTTACTGCTAAGCCACTGGGGAAGCCCCCATGTGCTTGTGGGGATGCCTTTATTATCTTTAGAATGGAGAAGGCAATGGCACCCCACTCCAGCACTCTTGCCTGGAAAATCTCATGGACGGAGGAGCCTGGTAGGCTACAGTCCATGGGGTCACTAAGAGTTGGACACGACTGAACGACTTCACTTTCACTTTTCCCTTTCAAGCATTGGAGAAGAAAATGGCAACCCACTCCAGTGTTCTTGGCTGGAGAATCCCAGGGACGGGGGAGCCTGGGGGGCTGCCGTCTATGGGGTCGCACAGAGTCGGACACAACTGAAGTGATGCAACAGCAGCAGAGAGAATAGTCGGTGGTTTACCTGGTTCCAAAGTCATCAATAGGACTTGTCTTACATTATATATATATATTTTCTTTTAAATATTCATCACTTTTTAAAATTTAGAGGATAATTACAATGTTGTGTTAGTTTCTGCTGTACAACAATGTGAATCAGATGCCTTATATTTTGACATTGCTTGCTCAGGTAACTTCACCCTAAAAACCCAGTCTGCTGCTGTTTTCTTGCAGGAAAGAAAATGTGTTCTCTCTAACCCAGAGCTGTAGCTATGAGTCAACTGGAAACTGGAAGACCAGGACTGAAACATTTTCTTTACTTAAGTCTAAAAGCTTTTGGTCGAGTGTCTGGACAAACCTCCAAGGGGTCAGATAATGGGTGGGGATGGTGACTCAGTGCCTGCTTGATTTCTGAACTTTGGGGCCATTGGGACTGCCCCTTCCTGGCCCTGTCCTGGCCTCTCAGTGGTGTGATGGCATCGAGCCCTTTGGGCATCTGCGAGGGTTTTTCCTGACAGCACTAGAGCATTCTTGCTGCACGGGAACCTCATCTGTTTCTTCCATTCTTGTCCCTTCTGAGGGGAGGAATTGGATAAGGAACGCCTGAATGGGGAGGTCCCTGGGGGTAGCCTGGGGCCCTTCTCTGTTTCCCGTAGTCTTAGCCCAGTCAAGCTCAGGGTCTGCAAGTTGTTCTGCAGATGGCTCAGCAGCAGACACCCAGCTGGGCTGATTTAACCCACAGAGTGTTTGTGTTTATGTTTGACAGCCAAGACAGGGAGCAGGAAAACTGTTTTCACTGGGATCAGCCTCAGTTGTTTCTCCAAAAGCAGTTGGTTGAACGGCTGTGCTGCTTCTGGAGCCGTTATGCCGTGAAGTGAAGTTTGGATGAAGGACAGATGTATTATCTAGGAAAGAATCCTGGTCCTTTTCCCAAAGAATGTTCAGTTGTTTCTTGGGCCAACAAATGAAACTGCTCTCCGGTGTTCTGTTTATGTAGACACTATTTCTGGGGGGGAAAAAAAAAGCCCTAAAGACATTAATCCTCCTTTGCTCTGGAGTAAGTAAGTAGCAAGTGTCAGTCAATATCCATTTTCTAGATGAAGAAATAGAGGCACTGAGAGATTAAATAGATCATTGCTTTTAAACTTGGATGTATTCATGAAGTGCCTAGAAATCTTGTTGTAAATGGAGATTTTGATTCAGTAATCTGAGGAGGAGACGTGAGAACCTGTGTTTCTAACCTTTTCTCTGGTGATACAGATGTTGCTAGTCTGTGATTCATACTTGAGATTAATTTAGGCTCATGGCAAGTTAAGAGAGCAGCTGACTAGATAAGGTTGCTTGCCTCTGTCCCCAGGAAGTGAAACAATACAGTCTTCTAATCAAGACGGTATCTCAATTGTTTCAAAATAGTTATAGGAAGCACAGCACTTCCTGGACATTGTGGCCAGAGGGCATAAAAAACCAAATTGACCGGAGTGGTTTTAGCAGAATTAGGTAGCTAGACTAGTTTTATACAGTCATAACTATAGCTTGCCTTAGATAACAGAAGCATAAGAAATTATACCCAAGCATCAAAAACTCAGTAGTGCTTAGAAGAGAAGGCAACCACTGTCTTATAATTCATGTTTCATTCCTACTAAAGTCGATAAAGCAGGTATGTGTGCCTGCGTGTGAGCACATGCATAGGTCCAGTGTTCCTGTTTCTAACTGCACTCCTGTAGTCTATTTCCTTATAACATGTTATCAGAGCAGTGTTGCCATTGTAAAAGACAATCTTTGCCATGTGCTACTATTCACAAAGATTTCACAATTTGTTGATGACTCGCACATCTGTGTGGAAATATACACTACTGCCTTCAGCTGCAGGAGTTTATGTCTTTCTCCCCTCTAGAATATGATTACCCACAAGTATGTAGTAGTCATTTAATGGGGAGCAGGTGTAAGAAGAAACAGTAACTGAACAAAAGGAAAGGGTGCAATTGCAGCATGAAGGATTTAGGCTAGACACCCACATGCGGAGAAAATTCTCTTCTGCCAGTAAGAGCAGTGAAACATTGGAACACAGGATAAAAGCAGAGTTGTGGTACATTCTCGAGCATTTGAAAGAAAAGGGCAGGTGGTTTTATTTCAATGCTCTCTATTCAGCTCCTCTCAGAGGGAGGAGAATGAATTCTGCAATTGCTGGAGATCATTTTTAGTTCTGTGATTCATGAGAATGAATTCTGGGTGTATCTGATTAAAAGCCATGTCAAAGAGTCACATATTCCAGAGATCCTTTCTGATAATCCTAATTGATACTGGAATATAATAATTTTTTTTTTTTGATGGGGGATGGAAATCCAACAAGTATTTGCTGAGACCAGTTTCATGAAATATCTTTTTCTTTGAATGATTTTCACCTGCACCTTCAATGATAATAAAAATTGTCTCCCCCAAGGGCTTATGAGATAGTGTAAGTAGAGTATCATCTGGAATACTCAGGGGATCCAGAGGTCATCAGATATTCTTTCTCCCAGTATTATTTTGAGTGTTCCAAATTTTAATAGTCTATATAATAGTCCTTCATTTTCCTTTCTAATTGGAATTTCAACTAGGGATGCCTGCAGGCATTTACTTTCCTCCCTTGGAATGCTTTGATGCACTAGGCAATGATAAAAGATGTCCATACCTTGGTGCAAAATTGCCACACTGTTATATTGTTTGGTATTATACCATATTAAAACCCGTGTCTCGAGAGAGAATGACAGTGCCTAAAAATAATGGAGATTAAACTTTCCCAGCTTTTCAGAGAATACTGAAAATAAAATACTGTGTGTCTCCTAAGTGACTAATGGCACCTTCTTATAAACCGCATCATAAGATCGCTCTCACACACACACATACACACATACATGCACAGTCACATAAAGATGAGAAATGGACATTTGAGTTTCTAGTGAATATTTTCTGGGTCCATTATATATGAGGTCAGTAGCAGTGTATGTTCAATAAAATTCACAGCAGGAAAATAGGAACCTGGAGAAATTCTACAGACCTTTTGGAGCCAGATAACTCAAACATTAAGAAGGTGCACAAGTTTTCAGCTTTTGAAAGCAAGAATCAGGAAGGTAGGAAAGGAGGATGGGGGAAGCTGATAGTCAGGAGTGACAGGCCTATATTTCAAAGATTGCTATGTGAGGGAATTTATGGCACCTAGATTCCATACTTTTGCTACTGTTGTCTTTATCCCAGTCACAAAATCTACTCCGCAGTGAGCTGACCCATCAATCAGGTAGGGTCTGAACAAGAAAACGGCATTTTTTGGTGGTGGTTCTGGTTATTCAATCCTAGTTAGCTAAAGCTAAATAAACACAACAATTCATTCTCATCACTTTGTCAGATTGCTAGGCCATGAGGTAAGTTAGTACTTTGAAAGGAAAGAGACACAGAAACTCTGTTTCTGGAACATTTCATTATTATATAGAATCCGAGAAATTTGGACACCATGGATTACTAACTTTCAAAGCTTGGTCAGTTAAAATTTTTTTCAAGAAAGACATTTCCAAATTAAAAAACAAAACCCAATAAACAAATAGGAGGCAGAAGAACCAACTATTATTTACTATAAGTCTTATTTCATTTTTAAAGAGAGATTTGAACACTGAAAGTATGGAAAGGGAATATTCTCCAAATAAAGGGTTGCCTGTATGTTAAATAAACTTAGCTATATGATGGCTTAGTGAAGACCAGTGAATATCTCATTGTGTACCAACACTGGCCAGCTGATTTGGATTTGGGAACCATTTCTTCAAAACCCAGCTGTTTGTTTAGAAGTCAGTCTGCTTCAGGGGATGGGTTGACTTGTGGAGGCCCACTGGACTTTGGCTGTTGTTGAGATAGATATGCCATAAAAGATGAGAAACATTAGGATGTTTTTACAAAAATCTTTTCATAAATGAAAACACATCATTTTGACTCAACTAGGCTTGATGACTTTCATAATACCCAGTTTATCTTTTGATTGTCCAAGATTTAGCAATTCTGTGTCCTTTTATGTAGAAGATAAGAAACCTGTTTTGTCTTTTTAGGAAATCACACATGGTATGTCTAATTAAACTCTACTCTGTTTTGTGTTGTTACAAACATGAGATGACTTAGCAGTTTCACTGCAGAAGCATGCATCATGATGTTTGAAATAAGAAATCATCCTGTTACTATTATACAACTTTTACTTATAAAAACTTAACTCTTCTTACTGTTGTGTTATATGTAAGGGCTTCCAAAACCATGAAAACTTGGTTGAGGGCGAATGAAATGAACATCTATACTTGAGGATTGAAAACCGGTTGTATAAGCCTAGATTGATCCAACCATATGTACTTACCTCACATTTTGTAACTCACTTAGGTGTAATAGTCCATTTTTTTTTCATCCAGATTCTGAGTTTTGAAATAAATGCTGAGGATGAGGTAAGTGTCCTGGGACAAGCTCCCTTTCAAGGTTAAAATTGTCTGTAGCAACTGTTTTGCTTAAGAAAACACCTGACTTGGTAGAAATCACATAGAATGGTGGAGCAAGAGAGGCTTGAAGAATACTTTATTTTATAGATGAGGGAGGGGAGGGAAAGGGTACAAAGAGGGAATCGAGTTGAAATGCAGATGTCTGATAATAACCGGACCTACAAGGAGAAAATTGAGGAGAATGACAGAGTCGAAAACTGCAATGGTATTTCAGATAAAACTTTACAGATTCCTTCCAGCAATATGTGGATTGCAGTTGGAGTGAAGTGAATGGTTTTGCATATAATGTGTTCCACAGCCGTTAGGAGATGCCAGATGTGTGTGTGTGTGTGTGTGTGTGTGTGTGTGTGTATTATGTTCTTTGAACAGACAGTGCTAACAAGGGCCTGCACATGGTCACTTACTTATATCTGCAATCAGCTATAGCTTTAAAGTGATTTCCCTGCTGGCTTAGTCTGCCTGCAATGTGGGAGACCTGAGTTCGATCCCAGGGTTGGGAAGATCCCCTGAAGAAGGAAATGGCAACCCACTCCAGTAGTCTTGCCTGGAGAATTCCATGGACAGAGGAGCCTGGTGGGCTACAGTCCATGGGGTCACAAAGAGTCGGACACGACTGAGTGACTAACTTTCACTTTCATAGCTTTAAAAGCTTAGGCTTCCTGAGGGCGTTTTGGAGGTTCACTGCAGCAAGGGCTCTCTCTTTGTGTGCTGTGATGATAATTCTGGCAAAGGAAGAGCATGTTCCAGTTTTAGAATCCCTGGAGACTCTTGTCTTTCTTGATTCAACTCTTACAGCTTGGACTGCTTTGGCTTAAAAGAAAATTACAAAAGTCAAGCATCACTGAGTTGACCTTAAAGGAATAAACAATCTGAAGATCACAGTGTAGTCCTTGTATTAAGCTCACTTTTGTTTGCTTTTGGTGGTTTTTGGCTAACTATGCCAAGGCATTCAAGTACTTAGGTCTTCATAAAGCTGTTCCTTTCCTCCACTTGGGTTAATACAGATATTAAGTCTACTAGTATCTACTTAGCATAAACAAGAAGATAAAAATGATTCCTATGATTGAAATGTTTGTTATTTAGCATTAAGCATCTTCCTGCTCCCATGCATTTTGCATTTTAATCCACTTGGTGCTTGGTTTGGGGATTGTTAGATTAGTTTTAATCCCCTGTCTAATAGTGGAGTAGTGGTGAGATTTATTACACAGACGGGGTTTGATTCTTGGATTTAAGAGGGCTCACGTGCACTCTTCATGCATATTAAATTTGGGAAACCACTGGTTCAGTATAAAAAGGTTGGGGAGACATCCTTTATCTTAGAATGATTCTCTTTAGGCACACAAAGTGCAGACGGTATTTACTGTATTAATGAAAAGAAAATTGATTACAAGTGTTTCTCCCTTTTGGGGTCAGACTAATGTTCTCCGAATATTTTTTTTCCCATTTGAAATGTATTCTATTATTTCAAAGCATTTCTAGATGTTTTATTTCTTGGGAAGGCCACCTCCAGGAGAAAGATAAATAGCTTATTATGTAATGGATTCTTCCCAAGAAAAATGGAAAAGTTTGAGTACTATCCAACCAGGGAATAAATATTTTTAGAAATCACAGAAAAATAGGAGAGCTCACTAATCCTTGAGAGCCTAATTGTTGCCATTTTCTCCCAACTGATTAAAAAGTGTGCCATTTTGAAGATTGGAGGATTATTGTTATTATTTATATATATTCTATGTTTCTTACAATGTGAAAAGATTCTGGTTAATAGAGTACAAAACAAACAAGAATACCACGATTGTATATTTTTGTGATTAATAAATAAAAATAATGCTGGAGCAAAACTTGTAGTGGGAGCTTAAGTCTTCTTCTGTTGTTCCAATTAAGGGATTTTGCCTTGAGGAGAAGAAAGAATATGTATTAAGTAATGAAGAGACAGATACTGGGAATAACTTGGGTTATAGGATGGAATATATAGGGTTTTTTTACGGTTTTAAAATACCATCCAGTGTTTTCAATTAGTCTTACTCTCAGAACTTGAACTTGTATTTGTGACCCAGCAAACCTTATTACAGTTTGTATTTCAAGGCTGTTTTTCTCTCCATTAAAGGTTTATCCTCTAAAGGAAGAAGACAAGCATGTGTAATGGTCAGCAGAGTCCTGTTAAAATAGCCGCTCAAATGAGAGCAAAACTGTTCAGTTTGCTTAAAAGACATATTTAAAATTTACAAAGCAATGTTTTCTCTCTATGATTTGAGAGTTCAAAGCAGCCCTTCTGTGTTAACTTTTCCTTCAAATTTTGTTTCCAAATTTATGTTTTATTCATTAAATTTATTTGGTGCTAGCTGTGAGTACAAGTAACCCAAAGTTAGTATAATTGATTTCCTTGAGAGACAAAAACAAGAAAGAAATATATTCTCTTGGAATGTTACTATGATTTTAAATCCCAGTAAATATAGCTTTTAATATATACATTTAACAGTATAAATAAATGAACTTCATAATAATTTTCACCAAATTTGGACACCCAGTGGAGCTTTTTAACATCTCTGAGACTCAGGTGAGAATATGTTGTTGGATTTGATAGAGTCCAAGGAACCTTTCAGTTCAGTTCAGTTCAGTCACTCAGTCGTGTCCTACTCTTTGTGACCCCATTAATCGCAGCAGGCCAGGCCTCTGGGTCCATCACCAACTCCCGGAGTTCACCCAAACTCATGTGCATTGAGTCGGTGATGCCATCCAGCCATCTCATCCTCTGTCGTCCCCTTCTCCTCCTGCCCCCAATCCCTCCCAGCATCAGGGTCTTTTCCAATGAGTCAGCTCTTCGCATGAGGTGGCCAAAGTATTGGAGTTTCAGCCTCAGTATCCGTCCTTCCAATGAACACCCAGGGCTGGTCTCCTTTAGGATGGATTGGTTGGATCTCCTTGCAGTCCAAGGGACTCACAAGAGTCTTCTCCAGCACCACAGATCAAAAGCATCAATTCTTCAGCACTCAGCTTTCTTTATAGTCCAACTCTCACATCCATACATGACTGCAGGAAAAACCATAGCCTTGACTAGATGGACCTTTGTTGGCAAAGTAATATTGGAGTAGTATAGATCTTGCAAGCGTATTTATGAGAAGTAAATGTCATTGACCACTAAGTTGTGCTGTGTGTGTGTGTGTGTGTATGACAGAAAGATGTTTTTCACTGTTGTTCAGACTGTGGAGATAACTCCCCTGAAAGAGAAAACTTGCATCTGATATTGCTTTTTATCCTGAGCCGGTTTCTGAAAATGGTGGGCTAAATCCTGAGTGTTGGTAGGCATTTTGTCTATCTAAATGGCATGCTATGTTTCCATTCATTCATTATTTAAATATTTGCTGTACACTTTGTGCTTTATGTGGAGAAGGAACTGGAAACCCACTCCAGTATTCTTGCCTGGAGAATTTAATGGACAGAGTAGCTTGGTGAGCTATATACAGGCCACGGGATCACAAAGAGTCGAACACGGATTCTGTGATCTTATGAGCTAATGTCAGATAGGAATCTGTAAACCTGTTACATTCTTGTTTTTGAAAACCCAGAAGTTTAGAAATACTTCTTTGACCCTCTATGTGAGACAACAAAAGAGACACAGAGGTATAGAATGGACTTTTGGACTCTGAGGGAGAGGGAGAGGGTGGGATGATTTGGGAGAATGGCATTGAAACATGTATACTATCTTGTAAGAAAAGAAGCGCCAGTCTATGTTCAATACAGGATACAGGATGCTTGGGGCTGGTGCATGGGATGATCCAGAGAGATGATATGGGGTGGGAGATGGGAGGGGGCTTTGGCATTGGGAGATCGTGTACACCTGTGGCTGATTCATGTCAATGTATGGCAAAACAAATACAGTATTGTAATGTAGAATAAAGTATTAAAAAAGAAATACTTCTTTCATACTAAATAAAACATTAATGTGATGGTAATATTTTCTTTTGCATTTCATCACCATCCAAATGTTTCCATGAGAAAAGGAACACTGTCTATCTTGTTCACTGTGGCATCCCCAGAGCATAGGATACGGTCTGTAACATGTTGCACTTAATAAATAAATTAATTTATGGGTGAATAGAAGAGTGTGTAGATGGATGGATCTTTGGAGAAGAGATGTCTGAGTCTCTGGATAAAATCTCAGACAACAACTTCTTGATTTAATGTGCAGATTTAGAGAATGTATTGTTTCCAAACATTAGGAAGTTCAGTCCATAGTCAGCCATACCACACAAAGGGGATGGTCTGGAGTGGGGTGGAGAGACAGCATTTGAATCTGGGGGGCCAAAATTAGGATTTAGAATATTTCAAATAATGTATATATACATATAAAATATTTAAGCATATATTAATAGATATAAATGTAATTATATTGCTGTAGTATATAATATCACATATATCACAATATTATATATAACAATTGCTATAATATTATATAAACATGGATATAACACTTTTTCCTATATATATAAAATATGCATATAGTAGAAATATTATATACTTCAATTTTTGTTGCCTCAGTGGCAGTTTCTTTCTATTCATAGTTTCTAGAGTGTTTTTATCATAAAGGATGTTACATTTTGCCAAATGTTTTCTGCATCGAGACCATCATGAGAGTTCTTTGTGTGTATGTCATTCTGTTAGTTCTCTGTGTATTCCATCCAGTTTTCTTATTGCTTATTGTGAGAAAGGGGCAAGTCATTCCATCATGACCAGAAACCCTTGCATGTTGAAGTTTTTCAAAATCTCTTTTCATATCTATTAAGCATTAATTATCAACACCCTGAATATAGCTTTTTTGTTGTAGTTATTGGTGCTTTGGGGGCATATGTCCATCATCTTTCTGTTTTTTTATTGTCTTGCTGCTTTCCTCCTTCTTCTTGCTTATTTCTTTTTTCTGGTTGATTGTACTTTGGTGGTTACTGTTCATTTCTGTAGATAAATAGTATCTTTATCTATCTTACAACAAGTCAGGGTTCTCAGAACTTTCAACCCTTTTAACCCCAATACAAAGAATTATGTACTGCCACTGTTCAATAGTTAGGTTCCACCTTTTCTCCTAAATACCATGAATTAGACACCATCATTATTGACATTATTTTATATAGACAGTGTATGTTGGATTTATATCCAAGTTTACCTTTTATTTGTTTAACATTAATTTCTCTATCTTAAACCTCCATCTGGGGTTATTTTCCTTTTCTTGAAGAACATACATTTAGAAGTTCCTTAGATACAAGCCTTGTGTTTAGCAAGAGTCTCGGTTTTTGTTGATTCATAAATATATTTACTTAAACACTTCTTCAAAGATAGTTTTGTTGAATATACAATTCTGGATTGAAAATAACTTTCTCATCACTTTGAAGCATTATTCTACTGTTTTCTTATATTGACTGTAAGAACTGAGATGTCTGTGGTAATTCTAAATATAATTAGAATTTTTTTGTATTTTTTCTAATTCTAATCCTTTCTCATTTATTTCTCTTAATATATTCTCTGTCTTTGGTGGAGTGTAATTTCACTACAGTGTTTCTAGGCATGGATATCTTGTTATTTTTTGAGATCTGTTGTAGTGCTTGGATCATTGGATCATTTTGTTTTGGAAAATTCACAACCTTTTTCTCTTTAAAATTTTATTTTCTCCTTTTGCTTTATTTTTCCTCACTGTTATGCTACCTAGATATATTTTAGAAACAATTGTAGTCTCCTCTATACCTCTTAAAACCTTTTATATTCTCTGTTACCTTGTCTTTAAGTTCTTGGTAATTTGTTAAAATGCATTTTCCATTTCACAAATTCTTTCTTTAGCCATGATTATGCTATTTGACCCATTAGTTAAGTATTTTATTTCAATAGTGATATTTTAATGTCAAGAATTTCATTTATTTTTCTTTCAAATTTATCTGGTAAGTCTCAATACCTTCTTGTTGCTCTCTTATCATTGTAACTATGCTCTCATTTCTTTAAATATCCTTGTCCATAGATGTGCTCTATTCTGCATGTGAAAAATCCCCAAATTTAAATTCTTTGAGAGTTTAGCTTTCAACTTTGTTGATTTTGGTTCTCCTTTGTGTGTTGCCTTCACAAATACTTAAGATCTTTGCTTGTGAGCCTACTTCTTGATCTTTACCAGTAGTACTCCCTTAGACCTAAGTTGTGGATATACATCTTTGAAAGAGATGCTCTTCTTTCTGTAGCTAATAGATGTCCCCAGTCTGCCACCAATTTTGGAGGTCTGGAGTTTAGCACAGAAATCCCAGGCTCAACTTCCTCTTTCCTTGCTGGCTCAAGTCTCAGTATCTTGATAGGAATGCTTCACCTGACATTGCTTTCAGGGTTATGTATCTCCTCACTCTCTCTTACTCTGACCTCAGCCAAAGGTTTTAAGCAGAAAATGTGAAATCGTGTCCTTTGAGTCCCTTTAACTTGTGAGACCAGTGACACCTTAAGAATGTGCCTCATTCAGAGTGCAGTTGTTTTCAAGTGTGATGCTCCCGTAGGGCTTTTAGATAGCCATAATGCTAGAAATAGAAGTCATATGGTATTACTTTTAAATACTATTTGTTGCTAAAGAAATGCGTAAAATTTATCTTTAGTTTAACTGTATTATTTCTGAATTATTTTGGAATTTTCCTATACACAGTCATATCTCTTGCAAACAAAGATGTTATTGTTCTTCCTTTCCAACCCTAATAGATTTTGATTCATTTTATTTTCTTATTGTACTGATTAGAACTTACAGTACAATGATAAAAAGAAGAGATGATAGTGGATATCCTTGTCTTGGTCCTGATCTTCAGGGATCAGTGTTTCACCACAAAGTATAAACTTTGATACAGTGTGTATGTAAAACAATTAATTCTTACAGAGAAATTGGAAAAAGCTTTGTAAGATTTAAATTTGATCCTGAAAATGAGTAGACTGAGATATGTTATAGCTATATGGTATATATAACTAGATTACATTGATAAATGAAAGAAAGAGTTGGGATGGTTAATAAAATTTTTGATCTTATGTCTGCACATTCTTCATCGATAAATTCAAAGACAGCAAAGCTAAATATATAATTTTTGTTTTCTAGCTTTCTTTTTAATGGATATATGCATGGCCTTTCTGTGTGTGTAATTCTAATCAGGCAAAATTAGTAGTATAATAGCAGAACTCAAACATTCACGAAGTTAGAGTCTTTCAGAGAGGAGTAATGATGGGGTAGATTTGATGAAATTTTCTTTTCTTTTTAGCAAAGTTTCTTGTTTTTCTCCAGTATCCTAATCAGGAACAGGTACATTCCTTCCTTTAGGAATAAGAACTTTATCAATTCTTGAATTCAGTGAGCCTGGGAGAGATTTTATCTGATATTTGTGGGTTTTTTTTACTTAGCTCTCAATTACCTGCATTGTAGGATGTACTTAGCTCTTTCCATATGGCTTTCTCTATGTGTTATTGTATATTTCTTCATGCTATCAGCACCCTTCTCCTCACTAACTGTTCATTTGATGAGGGTGGCTGTTGGCCCAACATACTTCTCTTCTGAAAACTAGGAATCAGAACCCAAGAAAGTCAGACATTCTATCTTTAAGTAGGTGAACTTGAAACAAATTCAATGGCCATTGGTACTCACTTGGGAACTGTGAATAAGAGAAGATGATTCAGCTGGGAAGGAGAGAAGAATTCAGAGAGGAGCTGAGGTGAGAGATGAGAAGAAAGGACTGTCAGGGTTCTGACAGCATACCTTTTTCTCATTCTAATACCTTCTGGCTACCTACAACCTTTGGGTTCATGAAACATCCTCAAATCCTTATAATGTGTTTTTTCTTCTTGTGAAGGCCATATGTGGCCACAGTCTTAGGAGTCTAATGCAACTGGTTTTTTTTTTTTCATTTGCACCTACATTTAAATTTGCGTTCTAGTGACTCTGAGCAAGTTATGAATCTCAGTTTCTGCATCTGTAAAATGGGGATAGTGGCATCTACTTTGCAGAGTGCTTATGAGCATTTGAGTTAACGTATGTAGTAGAACAGCTGGCTCAGAGTAGACTTTTAATAAATAATAGTTATTACTTTTAAAGTTATTTTTCCAGTCCAGTATGACAGCTGATAGTGCATTGTTTGCATGTTTATCATCACACATCCTATTCTGCCTGTGATATTGCTTCTTGGATGTTTGCCCTGTCTTCCTATTAGATTTCAAGCTTCTTGACAGGATGATTTCTAACATGTGCTTCTCACTGCCCTATCAGAAACCATCTCAGAGTTTGTGCTCAATAGATAATTATTGGATAGGGTAAATACTTTGGGGATTTCTTGTCAGGGGAAACCAGAAGAGCTAAGAGTAGAACACTCTACCTATTATTTATGATTGTCCCCTTTATAAAGCTAGGCAAACAAAAACTCTGATATCTTCTATTCCAAAAAGAATTGCCCTTAAGTGAACAGTTCTCTTCATTGGTTAGACCCCTGACAAATCTTTGTTGTTTTAGTCGTAGTTTTAAAAATAAAATCCTATGAGGAACTCTAATATATGAACCAGATTTAAGCAAAGGCTTTGTGGTTGAGCAGAAGAGAGAGGCCCTGAGCCCTGTATCCCATCCAATGGCAGACCCCAAAGCACCTCAGGGCTTCGTGGAAAACATTTTGGAAACTGTTACTTTGGATTATCTAGGATAGTCTATGTAACCCACAGCTATCATGGGGTTTTACTGAATTAAAAAAATATGGAACCAAAGGAACAAGATGCCATAACCCTTCCCAGAGTGATTATGAAGGTTTTAGAAAGCTTTAGGGGATTGTTGTCAAACTTGTTACAATTGATGGTGTGGGAACTCTTGGCCACTATTAAAAGCAAGAGAGATTTTGCTGAGGTAGGATGGAAAATGTTTGGGGCTTGATGTCCAAAGATGAGGATTTGAATTCTCATTTCTTTTCTTCCTGGCCAGTGGCTTTAGGCAACTCTGCAACTTCACCAAGTCTCAGCTACAAATTGGGAATTATCACCCCTACCTACTGCGCAGATCTGTCAGCTGAAATGAGACTGAGATGTGAAATGGCTTTATAATTTGAAAAAAAAAAAGTACTATATAAGTATGAGGCCTGCTTAGTAATATGACTAATTAAGGAAATAAAGAGAGAAAACACAGTATGTCTAATTAATGACTTTACAAAGACTCAGTTATTTTCATCTTTTGACATGGCATACACATATTCCTTTTTATTTCTGCTGAAAGTCTAAATGACTGTATCATCAGTAAAGGTCCTCCCTCCTCGACAGTGCTGATGAGAGAAGCCGAAGCCCTAAATAAATGGAGGTGCGTGCTGTGCTCATGGATTTGAAGACTTCACATAGTACAGATGTCAGTCCTCCCCAGTCTGATGCAGATTTAATGCAATTCCTGTCAAAATGCCAGTGAGACTTTTGTTGATAAAGATGAATATTGTAAAATGTATATGAAAAGGCAAAGGAAGGAGAATAGCTGAAACACTTTTTAAAAAAAAGAACAGAGTAGAAAAATCCGTCAACTCAATTTCAAGACACGTGATAAAAGTGATATAGAATTATACTCAAATACCAGACCAATGTCAGATCCCTCCATTTGATATTGCACTGAATTATGTAAGATAAACTGTAGGGGAAACTGGATGATGGGTTCTTGGCAGTCTTCTACTACCTTTGCAACTTCCTGTGAATCTATGATACTCCATTTTTACAAAAATAATTTTTTAGCTTTATTGAAATATAATTGACATGTAAAATTGTAAGATATTTAACATGTACATAATGACGGTTTGATATGTACATCGTGAAAGTATTCCTCCCATGTTAGGTAATTAACGTGTGTATAACCTCAC
The DNA here is from genome assembly GCA_917880005.1 of Nanger dama. Classification (NCBI taxonomy): domain Eukaryota; kingdom Metazoa; phylum Chordata; class Mammalia; order Artiodactyla; family Bovidae; genus Nanger; species Nanger dama. Next base: position 36,940,670 of record CAKJTW010000012.1, read on the forward strand.
ATATTTATCCTTGATTTGTTTATTTATTTTGGTGAGTACATTCATCTTGCTCTCTCAGGAAGTTTTAATTATTGAAAGTTTAAAGCACAAACACATTTTAACTGTGTCAGTCATTGACTGGCTAGCTCTCAGCCATTATTCTCACTCTTCTGTTTTTTATCGTTGCATGTGACAGGAAGCGGGGGCCTTGCAAATGTCTTCTCCCTAATTCTTTTGTCAACTGGCTTCATCTTAGGTCCTACCAATTAGCAGCCCTAGGGAGGGACTAGGAAACAGGATCTGGGGAGAAGCCACTTTATTTTCACTTCTATCTTCCATCAACTTTTCTCCAGCTAAAACAGGCAGCAATGGAATGCGGCATTTTGGCAGTCCCAGCCCATGCTCTCTGGAGCCTTTTCTTTGGTCCCATCATTAGTACTCAGCACCCCCTCAGTAGTTCCACATGTAGTCATGAGATACTCCCTCATAGACTTGGCATTGCTCTTCAGTCCTCTTCTGCACTTCTGGACTCTGATAATATAACCACCTCTCCACCAGCCCTACTAGTGTCAGCTGCTTTCTTTAGTTACTAGTCTTTGGGTTAGTATACCACCTTCTCATACTCTGCTCTTTTAATACCTTTCTAACCAAGTCCTGAAATTCCTAAAGTGGTTCTGATTTGACTTGACTAATGCACCCAATATGGGTGAAACAGTGCTATGTGTTAACAGAAATTAGGCAATATTCTTTCCATCTCTTTATTTCAGTGCTGAGCCATTCCTTGAAATCCTCTTTAGGCAGAGTCTTCTGGAAATGAGGAAAAACTTGGGGTATCCTGAACTTGAAGTGTGGTTGAAACTTGGCCCCTAAGATCTCTGACACCTTTAGGAAATGGTAGAGATTGAAAAGGGGGAAAAATACACTAGTCACTTCAAGTTGGAACACAGTTTTCTGACTTTCAAGAGGACACTTGGATGCTGTCTTTTTTTTTCCTTAGGAAATCTGCCTAAATAAGCCAAGTCAAAACTTTGTCCAGAGGCTCCACCAAATTAAATCACTGTGTATTTCCTAGACCTTTTGATTTTCTGTTCCTAAAAAAAAATTGGGGAATGACATAGCACCCAATATTTTAGTTTTACCAAGAAAGCGTGTTAAAAATGGGGAAATGGTAATAGTTTATCACGGTTATTTCACTAAAGAAATGGCAGCTTATTTAAAAAATAAAAATAACATGAGAAAAATGGATAGAGTTTTAAATTTAAGAAAGTATGTTTCACCACTTCCTTATTTGTTTATTTAAAAAAATATACCCCACCCCATTAAATATTCCCACTGGTCTGGTGTTTAGGAAGTTCTTCTGGATAACTTAATGTTGATTCCATAGTGTAAATAGAGAACACTTTAGAGACAGTATTTCTGTTAGGGAGATACTTCTCTTGTAAGAATGTTGAGCTAGAACTCAACATTTTCTTCTTTGACATGGAATACACATATTCCTTTTATTTCTGCTGAAAGTCTAAATGACTGTATTATCAATAAAGGTCCTCCCTCCTATACAGTGCTGATGAAAGAAACCAAAGGCCTAAATAAATGGAGGTGCATGCTGTGCTCATGGATTTGAAGACTTAACATAGTAAAGATGTCCAGTTCTCCTCAACAGTTTTCTCTCCTCAAAAACTGTTGTATGTTTATCTGAAGATGTGTATCCTCTTGTTTTACAGTTGCTGAATGAAGTTGAAAGTTACGTTTTCCTGAGAGATTGAGACTGTGTGTCTTCAGGAATCTGTACTTATTAGTATGTGTCTTCAGGAATCTGCACTTTTAGTATGTAGGTGAAAAGTTGGAACACAGATTTTGGGAAAGGGGAAAGTGTCCCTGCTTTTGCCTGGAATCCATTGTTGTATTTTGATTTCAGAAACGAGCAACTCTGGGAACATCTGGAGAAAGTTTTCTTGACCCAGGTATTAGCTTTTTCACAATGGACACCAAGGACTGTGAGAATAGTGATACTTCACCTAAGTAGCTTTGCAAGCATACTAGCCAAAGCAAAACGTGTCAGAGGCTATATGCTAACTGTAGGAAAGATAGTCTGCGGGCACACTTGAAGCTCTTCCTTTGAAAACTCTTGGATGTTCTTGGGAGTGAGGGATTTTTAAAGGGAAATATGACCTGTCAGCCTGTGGAGTAAGAATGTGTTCGGTCGCTCCAGGCTCCTCTATCCATGGGATTTTCCAGGCAAGAATACTGCAGCGGGGTGCTATTTCCTACTCCAGGAGAATTCGCATCTCTTATGTCTCCTGCGTTGGCAAGCAGATTCTTTACCACTAGCACCACCTGGGAAGCCAGAGTAAGAATAGGAACTTGATTTGATGGTTGTTGTAACTTTCTTTGTAACCAACCACTGAGTGGAGAATTGTGACAGCATGTGCTTGTCCATGATATGTATCAGTTAGCTTTTGGTACATGAGAAACCACTCTACAACTTTGTAACTTATAACAACAAATATCTCTTTTTAAAAATTTTGTGAATTAACTGGAAAATTCATATAATCCGTGTTGGCTTGACTGGGGCCAGACGAACTAGAATGGCTTTGCGTGTCTGTGGGCTCAGATGGAAAGGCTGGAAATACTGAGACTAATGGGACCTCTTTCCTTGTAATGTCTCATTTTCCAGAAGACTAACCCATGCTTTTGCACATGGTGGTGTTGATGCCTATCAGCAAGAGAGGGAAAGTAATTTTGAGCTTCTGAATGCATCATGTTTGTTAATATTCCTTCGACTAAAACATCCATTGGTTTAGATGATGTTCAAAGCCAGATTTCAGGGGAGGAGAAAGTGTTTATTTTAGCTAGGAGAAGCAGCAAAATCATATTTAAAAGTCATGGATATGGGAAGAGAGTAATTTGTGACCATTTTATAATTCTTCCACATAGAGTGATGGTGAGAATCATAACTCTAATTAGACACATCCTATGAGCTCATACCACACGTAGGATTCATCATCCAAATGTTCAGCCTGGCTGTAGGTGGAGGTAACCTGAATCAGTGGTAAGAAAAATTTTATCTTCTCTGGCAAGCATCACCTGCTGTGATTTGTCATTTTAATTTTATTTATTAGACTATTATCTTTCAGCTACAAACCCAAACTTCTATTGCTCCTTTGTTATTCTGGGGACTGGAACCCTACAAATTCCATTTTTGCCTTGCCTGCAGGTTCTCTTTAAGTTCTACCAACAGAGACCACTAGGAGATAGTGAAAGGCTGAAGAGGAAGATATGGCACTCTTTGGTCTGCTTTTTGTGAACTTTGCATCAGCTTTTTTCCTGTGGGCATCATTCCAGAATGATTTTGTGCATGTATGTTATTTCTTCTAGTAGCGGTTGCATCCTATTAACAGTTTTCCTAGCATCTCTAAGGGCTTTCCTGGTGGCTCAGTGGATAAAGAATCTGCCTGCAGTTTGGGAGAGCTGTGTTTGATTCCTGGCTTGGGAAGATCCCCTGGAGAAGAAAATGAAAACCTACTCCAGTATTCTTGTTTGGAGAATTCCATGGACAGAGGAGCCTGGTGGGCTACAGTCCATGGAATCACAAGAATTGTACCCTGACTGAGTGACTAGCACTTCCACTTTCATCAGGCCCTGCTCAAATACACCAGCACCAGCCACCCAGTACCCCATCTCAAGAGACCTGGATTTGGCCCTTTTCCAAACCCCTTAGTTTTAATAATTCCATCCCCATTCCCTTTATTCATCCTTTCTTTGAAGTGGTTGGTCCTTCTTTGACACCTTAGGGTTCTTTTTGTCTTTTTAGTTCATTAATCAGAATTGTTTATACCAAGTAAGCAATTCTCTATATTAAATTTTCTGTTACATTAACTCGGGTAGTTTCTGTCTTCTGCCTGAACCTGGCCTGATCAGATAGGAAGAAGATACTGAGGAAAGCTTAAGCTAGATCAAAATGCTTAAAACACTACTGTTTTTCGGTCATTAGTTGCTTAATTACAATTACAAAATGTTTAAGACATTGTATGACTTATTTTGCAAGGCTTGAACAACCATGATAACAAGACTCAACAAGGATAGTATGAGGAAAGGAAAATTATAATCTACCTCTCTAAGAAAGAGAGATGCCAAGTTAAGAACAAAATATTAGCAAACCAAATCTAGCACATTGTATAAAAGATATTGTTTTATGTCCTGGGCTTGTTTTTGAAATACAGTGTCAGTTTCATATTAGAAATTCAGTGAGTGTATGATCATTATATATTATGCAACAAAGTATATAGTGTGTGTGTATGTGAAGTCGCTTCAGTCGTGTCCAACTCTGTGTGTCCCCATAGATGGCAGCCCACCAGGCTCCCTCATCCCTGGGATTCTCCAGGCAAGAACACTGGAGTGGGTTGCCATAGTACTATATTAAAAAATAAATTATATCATCTTAATAGATGCAGAAAGAAAGTTTGATAAAATTCATTATATCCAGTGAGAAACTTTTTAACAAACTAGGAATAGAAAGAAACATTATTGATTTGAGAGCTAATATCTAAAACCCTGCAACAAACATTATCCTTAACAGATAAACAATTGAAAAATCTTTCCTTTTGAGATCAGGAGAAAGATAAACATACTTATCACTTTCATTCAACCTGGCAACAGACATCCTAGCTAGTGTGATAAGGCAAGAAAAAGAAATAAAAGATACAGGATTGTAGAGGAGGAAATGAAATGGTCTTTCTTCATAGATGATATAATTGTGAATATATCTGTGAAAACCCAGAAGACTCAAATGATAAGATATTAAAATTAATAAGAACCTAACAAAGTAGCTGGAAACAAAATCAGAATGGAAAAATGAACTGTATTTCCATATACTACTAATAAATAAAAGTAAATTAAAAATATGTTTTCTAAGGTCAAAAAATATGAAGAACCTAGAAATAACTGTAAGTCATTAAATGTTGCTAATCTTAAAATTTAAAACTTAGTTGAACAATATTAAAAAGGATCTAGATAAATGGAGAAATGTAGCATATTTATTAAGGATAACAATTCTGCAAAAATTGATCTAAAGATTTAATTCAGTCTTAATAAAAATCCCAACTTAAAAATATATATATATATATACAACACACATACACACACACACACACAAAGGATGAAGTATTGCCAAGTTGACTTTTAAAGGAAATCATAGTCAGAACTTACTACCAGATGTCAATGTATATTATTATGCCACACTGATACAGTGTAGTATAGTGTAGTTATATATAAAAAGGCCAATGGAAGAATAGAAAATGAAGAAATAAAACAGCCCATATGTATACATTAGATACATAACAGAGGTGGTTTTATAGATCAGTGAGGAAAGGAGAGATTTTTCAGTAAATGGTATTGGGACAATTGGTTATTTATAGGAAAAAAGAAATGAAATTGAACCTCTACTTCACAGTATACAAAATAATCATTTCCAGGTGGAATAAAGACCTAACAAGGTAACAGGCAAAGCAATAAAGGTTTTAGAAGATTATTAGGAGAATATCTTCATGACCTCAGGATAGGGTAAAACTTTTTAGACAAGGCACAAAAGCACTAACCATAAAGAATCAATATCATAAACAGACCTACATTAAAATTCAAAACTTATATTTATCATAAGATACTGTAGAGAAAATGAGAAATCATCTTATTGGACAGATGCAACATATATAACTGACAAAAAGAGTGGCAATCAGAACATATAAAGAATTCTTATTAGCAAATTAATAAGAAAAAGACTAATCCAGTGAAAAAATGAATTAGAAATCTTGAGCTTTCACACAAAAGAGCAAACCCAGTTGACCAGTAAGCATATAAAACATGTTTAACCCTGCTGGTCATCAGGTCACTGCAGATGGAAACCAGAAAGAGTTACTATTGCATACTCTACACCACAGCAACATTTTTAAAAGCTGGCAACGATTGTTGAGATCTTTGCTGATGGGAGTGTTGATTGAGATACCATATTGGAAAACAGCAACATTTTTAAAAGCTGGCAAAGATGGTTAAGATCTTTGCTGATGGGAGTGTTGATTGAGATACTATATTGGAAAAGAGTTGGGTTTACTTAGCCAAGTTGAGCTCACTTGCATCCTGAGACACAGCATCCCATTCCTCGTTATACATACACTAGAGAAAGTCTTGCTCATGAGTGCTAGGACACATGAGCAAGAACTGTCACAGTAATATTGTTTAAATAACCACAAACTAGAAATAATGGAAATGGATCAATAAAGACTGATATATGTAACATACATCATATATACACATATATATGTAACATATGTGATGACAAAATGTAATAATACATAGCAATGAAAATGAATGGAATATGGCTACACATGACAAAATCAGTGAATCTTAAAATGTTGAGTAAATGAAATAAGCTCTGAATCATAATAGAATAATAAAACAGGCAAAACTAAAATCTTATTGGGATTAAAAACAAAAACATGTGCAATGATGAAAACATAGGTGATGACTATATTAAAATTCAGTAGAGTGAGAACCTCTTATAGGATGGTGAGAATAAAGGGATGATGGTGGAGACCAAGATATGGGGACATAGGCTGGGAAAAGACTGGATGCTAAGGTGTTGGCAAAGTTCTGCTACTTAACCTGGTTGGTTACACAGGTGTTTGCTTTATGACTTTTCTTTCAGCTGTCCATGTGTATTTGTCCTGTGTATGGATTTCAAAACTTATATTTATCATAAGATACTGTAGAAATCATCTTATTGGACAGATGCTTGCAACATATATAACTGACAAAAGAGTGGCAATCAGAACATATAAAGAATTCTTATTAAAATACATTTTTAATGTATTTTAAATAAAAATGTTAAAATACATTTTTATTTATCATGCAGTATCTAATATAGAAATTGCAGAAAAGGGACTTTGCATCTGAAGCTACAAAGTTTGCTTCTTTCAAAAGTTGCTTTCTCTTGAAAGATGCTTCTTTATAAACAACTCTTTTATTCATTTACATGTATGCAAACATTGCTGCCAACTATCATTATTAATCTAAGTCAGTTCATTGCAGATTTGACCACGGGTTATACTGAAAAATCATGAAGTTTCAGTCCTAAAACAGCTATTTTTATGGTTCTCAGAATCTTAGCATCACTGGCCAGCATATATTTCACTGTGGGTTTTCAACATCATGGAAAACACTTGACTATAACCCTCCCCCTGCCAGGAATGACTTATACATTGGTGGGCTCAGAGTATCCCAGAATGCATTGCTAGGCGCAACCCTGCATTTATAACCCTAAGTGAAACTCCATTTCGCCATTTAAACATCGATGCTTTCCTTTGGGGAACAAAATTTCCACATAAAAAGTAACAAAACCGCAATTATGTAAATTGAATGGAAAAAACCCAGTAGTGTCCTGTTGGAGGTAATTTTCCCCATAATGAATGTTGGGGGAAGGAGGAGAATGGGAAGGACTAGAGATTAAAAATAGGGAATTGTGTATGTGTATGTAATAAGCTTGCACAGAAAGCAGATGCATGGTGTGGATGTCATGTATAGAGGCAATAATCTGTGACAGAAAGATTTACATAATATTTTTTCAGGGCAAGTTCCCCATTTAAAAGATGGTGAAATGCAGACAGCATGCCTGACTATAATGAATCTAAATCAGGTAAATAATTTGCACTCTCAGATTATGTCCCCTCACCCTGCCCCAATCCACACTTGCTTAATGGGTCTATTACAGTTTAGAGGGTAAAGAGAACTGAAGTTACCCTGACATGTTCACGTGAAAACACTGCATTTCAGAGGCAGAGTGGTCCTGATTGACAGTCACAGTTCTGATATTGCAGGTTGTAATTAATAATTGGTAAATTCACAAGTGGAAAAGAAATCTCCCTAAATCACGAAAGGAATACTGTTTTAAACACACACACACAGGGAAAGAAATCTCCCTAAATTACGAAAAGAATGCTGTTTTACACACACACACCCATACACATCCACGCCAATACCCACCCCCTCCCCCCACACCCACAAACTGGCTTACAGAATTCTAGATTAAATGGGATGCTACATTTTCCCTACAGTGGGTCCCAACCATAAGATGAATATTATGTAAAATGTAAATCAGCAACCCCTTTTCTTCCTTCTCCTCCTTAGCAGTAAATTTCCGTTAGGTCCTGGGATGCCTTTTGGTGGAAGAAGGAAAACCACGAGCACAGGATGCTGTTCATCTCATTCGATGTCACGCAAAATGGGGTAGGGATGAGATCAAACTACCTTCCTTCCTTTAAATGTGATGACAGTCCTTATGTTTTTATACTTTCCCTGCTTCTGTTTATAAACATCTTCCTTGTCTGTTATGTTCCTGATTACATTTGTATAATTCTGAATGACTTTTTCCTGTGCTTTCAAATTGGACATGGAGGTGTTTTTTGAGTGAGTGTATCTGGTGTACAGAGGCTAATAGACTTGACTCCAGCAACCCCTGATACCGGAGTTATGATTTCGGACTTTTCACTATGCAGTAGCCTTAAGCTGTTGGCAAAATCTTGACTTGGATACTCAATAGTCTGCCTCTATTTCACAACTCTCAACCTGCACACCTCTTGGTTAGTGTAATGCTTAACGAGAGCTAGAGTAATTAACTATCTATAATTACTATACAAAGGAGTTTAAAGTATTGTTTCACATGTGTGGAAAAAATACCTTTAAGATTTGGTTTCTCCCTTTGAATATTGTATGTGAATTACATTGCCTGTTGTATACACATGATATTTCTTTTTCAGGTTAACACAAAATACTAAAAGGGAAGCAAATCAAAGAGTGTACTGAAAACACCAGTGTTGTTTGTCCTCAGTGTTTTAATTTTTTCAGGCCCTCAACCTTGGGGTACTAAAACGAGATGGGCAATGGAAAGAATTCTAATTAGATTTTTTAAAAATAAAAAATACAATTTATTTGGTGAGTATATCTGATTGCCCAGGCATATCCCTGTTTCAGATGCAGGTGACCATCAATTATTGCTACACATTTATCATCATAAAATGCTTATTTTGACTTTTTTTTTAAAAGGGAAAATTATATAAGTGTACACACACAGAGATGCACACAAGCATACACATATACATATATACATACATTTAAAGGGCAGAGCAAGGAGCTGTCTTTCAAGGGTAAGCTATTACTTGCCCCTGCCTGGAAGAAAAGGCTTTCTCAATGGGATTATGTCCTCTCTCATAACCTATCAGTTGTCTGATCAGAAATTCATAACGCAGCCCATCTACCGCTCAGCTCAGCCAGGGCTGCAGGATTGAATTTAAATAGGCAAATGCCAGACTTGGGCGTTGACATTCTCTCTGTCTCTCTCAATCTTTCTCTGTCTCCTGCCCTCCTCCCAATCATATTGTCTCTTTTCCTGTCCCTATCTTAAAAAAAAAAATTCTTCCACATACCACCATTTTATATTAGGCATGAACTAACATGATGAGAAGTTATCAGGAAATGGAGGGTGGCTGGTGAGTGGTGAGGCAGACACAGTGAGAGTCAGAGGGAGGGGAGGATGAGAGAATGAGATGGAAGGAAATTGTAAATTGCTTCTGTCATACCCTTGCTGGGACAGTAAAACCTGGTTGTTTTTTGTTTTTGTTTTTACTTTTAAAAGGGAATCTTTCAGGATAAATTGCTTATCACATATCCTTTCTCAACCAGCAACATGTCTCTGTGTATATAGTTCACATGTATCCATGTTTTAACCCTTCTTTTGTCTGGCTATTATGTGGAAAATGCATTTGAACCTGCACATTGTCAATCTTGGCTTACCCCGGCTACATGGCTCCTGAGGGTGTCAATTCTATAGAGTTGTAACCTGATGACATTTAGCTCTGGTCTGATAAAGTAATAATTCACAAGCTCTCTCCCCACTCTACTTTCCCATCTTCTCCAATCCCAATATAAGTAAATCAGCTTTATCTCTAAGTCCAAAAACCACAGTGCAAGGAAAAACTTGTTTAACTGATAGCACATTAAAACTATCTGTAGAATTTAAATGTTGAAAGTTGAGGATTTTTGTATTCAGACAGATGGGTGAGTGTTAATCATTCTGGTTGGGTAAACTGCAAAAGATGAAAAAATGAAAATAGCAAGAAAATGGCCCGTTGCCTGGCAGAGTCTCCTTAAAAAATGTGGTAAAATTCAACTTGATGTCAGATTCCTAGCTTTTAAAAGACATGTTCTCCTCTCTGTCCCTCTCCAGTATCATTTTTCTGGGCTAGAAAGTGAATCTTGAACTAAGAGGTTCATTATGTTTGCACTAAAATTCCTCTCCTTGTGACTTTGTCTAGAGAAATTATATCCCTTGATTTTAATGTTTCCATCAGTAATGCTTAGTTAAAAGAAACATTTATAACTGTTTATTTTTTTAAGATCACCATCAATTTATGGGTATTTAAATTTATTTCCTAGGACAAAGTCCAAATAAATTTTGTCCACATGGGAAAACGTATGGTATGGGGGATTTTGCACAACTTGTAACAAATTCCTCAGCTTTAATAACAATGATATTCTGCACTATAATGTACTGTTTCTACCTGAGGAAGGATGGAAATGTTGCTAAATACATTCACTTTTTAAAACATCTTTATGCAAACCTTATAATCTCCTTCCTGTTTTAGGACATTGAAAACTCACTGATGAGAGATCTGATAGCCAGAAGCAAAAAAATCAGAGAAGCTGGTGCCATTTGTCCAATTAACCACTCACTGACACACAGAGCTTGCAGAATTCCCTTTGTTACCATGTTCATTTCCAAATGTCTCCACCTACTTGTAGGCACTTGACCCATGGAGAATTCAATTAGTGCAGAATTTGGTTTAATTGCTTCAGAAGAAAATAAATCTCAACCAAACTCACTGAAGACACAAAGAAGTCTCCTTTCTTCTGAGATTTGCACTAATAAATAAGGAAGTCTTTATACTTACTCTGGGCTTCCCGAGTGGCTCAATGGGTGAGGAATCTGCCTGCAGTGCAGGAGATGTGGGTTTGATCCCTGCATTAGGAAGATTCTCCTGGAGGAGGGCACAGTAACCCAGTATTCTTGCCTGGAGAATTCCACGAACAGAAGAGCTTGCCAGGCTACAGGCCTTGGGGTTGCAAAGAGTTGGACACAACTGAGCAACTGAGCACATACATACTTATTCTCCTTGGTGTTTTCTCTCTTGTTTCACAGGTCTGATGGGCTCCCCAGGTATTCCTATTTTTAGGAAGGGCCAAATTGTATGTTTCTGGTGGGTCAGAGTTTTACAGATGTGTTTTTTTAACAGTTTTATTGAACTATTGGTCACATACCCTACCATTCACTCATTTAGACTGTATTCAGTGGTTTCTAGTTCATTCATAAGAGTTGTGCAACCGTGGGGCCATAGATAATTTTAGAATGTTTCTATCACCCACAAGAAAAATTTCATGCTTGTTAGCAATCACTCCCCATTTCCTCTCAACCTCCTCTCCCTCGACTTTATCCCCAAGTAACTACCATTCTACTTTCTGTATCTATGAATTTTACCTGTTCTGTACATTTCTTATGCGTGGAGGAATCATATGCAGTTCTTTGTGACCGGCAGATATAGTTCTAAACCTCTGCTGTGGACACTGTCCTTTGGAGTCTAGAAAGATGTGCATGCTCACAGATACTGATAAGAGTTTTGGGGGTGGTTGTCGCTCCTGAAGTCCATGAACCCCTATTTAAAAGCAGCATTCCTTTGGCTGCTGTAAGAAATGTTCTTTATTCTTACAATTGGACAATTCAGGGGAGAGAGGTAGGCAGGGCCTTATCTTTTCAGATAACTCTTGAAGCTCTAAGCCACTGTGTCTTCATTGCACCAGTAGTTTTCCTGTTTTCTGGTGCTATTTATTTTTCTTTCTTAACATATTTTATTAATAGTAAGGGAAAATACCAGCATAGTCTACCTTTTGCTTTCCTAAACCAATAATTATTCACTCAGCAATTGTTGAACTTTACATTGAAGTCTTATATTTATTACTATAAAATAAAATTTCACAGTCCAGAATGAATTAGGATGGTTCTTAAAGAAGTAAGACTCATGAATATAGTTTTACTTCTCAACTTTTTCCATTTAATTCAAACCAGGTACAGGTGGAGAAGACTGATTAAAATTTGGGGAGTACCGTAAGATTCTTTTAAAGTCTGTAGGGTGAGTAGTTAGATAGGTACATATGTAGACAGATGAATAAATAAATAATTAAAAGCCATAGGCAGAATTCCAAAAATGCTTTTTAGGAACTTAGGGCTTGCCTTATTGCCAAATGGCCACTGGTCACCTTTCCTCTCTGCCTATTTACAGACACTTTTTTCCCCTGCTGTTTTCCCATAAGCTAACTATGTAAATGCAAGATGTTTTATCTCATTTTGACTAAGCTTGATATGTATCCAAGGCATTCCCTGCAACTCGAAATGTTCCATTTTTAGACAGAATCTTCCAGGAGTCACGTAACAGCCTGGCATCTTTTGCAGACCTTTTTGCCATGCAGGACTTGTGCAGTTATGGTCAATCCATTGAGCCATTCTCAAGATTGTCTCACACACAGCTTCCCATTTTCTGCTTCAGACTGTCTGACACTCACCTTCCAAGAAAGCTGCCTGGAGAGAAGCTCAAGCAGAAGACTTGTCTGTCTTCTGTGTTTTATTCCAGGGAGGGCATCACAGTACAGTTCAAACCCATCAGACTCATAGTTCATGGGGAAAGAATACCTAGCCAGGTTAATGCATGTTGTTTTTCAGTGGACCTTTACTGTTTATTTTCTTTGTGACTTCCTCTCTGCTTTGGTTGTTTTCTTTTGCTTTTACTTTTTTTTTTTTTTTTACCTTGGGAATCTTATTTTAAGAGCAATAGAATTTGTTGGAAAGCCAATTTTACACACACAATGAATCTTTATCTCCATATTATTATAAGCAAGAAGTACTGGGGATACATAGGACAGAAAGTGCAATAAATTTATTTCTCATTTTCGGCTATAAGACAGGGTCCAATTCTACCTTGAGATTGATTAAAAAGAAATGCTGAATTTTGTGGTGCAGCAGCAGACACATACCTGGGCTTCAAACGCAGCCTCAGACATCGCTGCCCTTCATTACCTTGATTTTGTAACCTGGGGGCTGCTGGGGCAGCAGGCTAGGCTTGAGCTCCACCTGAGCTTCTTTCAGTTCAGTTCAGTTGCTCAATCGTGTCTGACTCTTTGCGACCCCATGAATTGCAGCACGCCAGGCCTCCCTGTCCATCACCAACTCCCGGAGTTCACTCATACTCACGTCCCTTGAGTCGGTGATACCATCCAGCCATCTCATCCTCTGTCTTCCCCTTCTCTTCCTGCCCCCAATCCCTCCCAGCATCAGAGTCTTTTCCAGTGAGTCAACTCTTCACATGAGGTGGCCAAAGTACTGGAGTTTCGGCTTTAGCATCATTCCTTCCAAAGAACACCCAGGGCTGATCTCCTTCAGAATGGACTGGATGGATCTCCTTGCCATCCAAGGGACTCTCAAGAGTCTTCTCCAACACCACGGTTCAAAAGCATCAATTCTTCGGCGCTCAGCTTTCTTCACAGTCCAACTCTCACATCCATACATGACCACAGGAAAAACTATAGCCTTGACTAGATGGACCTTTGCTGGCAAAGTAATGTCTCTAGTTGGTTAAAAGCCAAGGTCATGGCAACTGGGATTTCTTGCGGTAAGGACATCCTCACAAGTCCTTTCTGCTACCAAAAGGAATACAAATCTGGCCTTTTCCCCTTTTCCATAGTGTCAACTAGGAAATTAAAAGCTATAAAAAGCTGAAAAAAGGAAGCAATGTTCCTGTGTGACAGGAAACAACTCAAAATTGATCTCCTGAAATTAGGTCACATAGGGCTCCTTAGAAGTTGATTCATGGAAGCCTATGATAGGAGAAGTTTAACCACACAGTGACTGTCAGGGTTACCCAGACATCAGCTGACATTAGTTTGTCCTCTGAGATTTAAACTGATGGTTGGACATGTCTGATAGGAAACCCAATCTTTTTACCTAAAATACAGTTAATTTTCTTTTTATGGCCCCTCCTAGCTCTAAGGGCTTTCTTCCAGTGATTTCCTAGTCCCCACATTAACCACACTCTATTAAGCAACACCCCCCCGCCCCCCCGGATATCTCTGCATTCCACAGCAACCTATTTATTAGAAATTAGCCTTGGCCTCCAGTTTTCCCAAACTATGCACTTAAGTCGTATTTGAGCAACTGACTTTGTTAACGGTTTGGAAGTAAAGGAAGAAGTTTCTTTTGCAGTGAATACAAACAACTTTAACATTACGTGAATATATTCAGGGAAGTTTTTGGCTTCTCATCACCAGAAATTTCTGACTACTTTTCTCTGAAGGTATCAACCTTCTGCCATGCTAAATAGTCACTTATTTTTCTTTCTTTCTCCCATGCCCTCTTCTTTCATTCCCCCTACCTCTTCACTTCCTAATCTCTGTGTTGCAGCATGAACAGCAGTTTAGTGCTTTTTTTTTGGGGGGTGTTGATTTTATCTTCCAATTGTTCTTGCCTTCTATGTGCAAAGTGGCATCTGAAGGGCTTCCTATTCCAGGATGGTTTATTCCTTAGCATGAATGCTACTGCTTGCTATTTTAAAAAGTCACTCTGCAGCATAGCTCCCTAAAGACTGAGGATGATGGAGGCAGAACAAAACCAAGCCCTTTTTAATTCCAATAACAACTTTGGAGGAATCCTGCCATGCTTCCTTCGATAGTTCCACTTCTGACACTTACATATGATATTTACACTTTTTATATTGCATCAGTGAGTTGATTTTAAACCACTGAAATATTTATATTTGAATTTTTAAAGTAGAACAATAAGATTTTTTTCCTCCAAAAGTAGGGAAGCAACTGAAGCTACTGGTAATAAAAAGGAAAGAACTGTTAGAAGTTTCCAGAAGTAAATACGAAAAAGTGGTTTTGGTTTCTGCAAATAAATAAAAGTGATGTCTGCCAAAGTCATTACCAATTTCTCAGGATGATTGTGAAACTTTATATGTGAACAAATAAATAAATCTTACAGATTATAATAATGATTTAAATATCTAAACCAATTTGAAATATAATTTTAAGCCAAACTTCTTACAAAAATGAAATATGTCAGAGGAATCCAGCAAATAGTTAACTATATAGAGAAAAAAATCAATGTCTTAAACCTTTAAAAAGAAAAGATACTCTCAGCTGTTACTAGACTCTCCACAAAACTGTAATGTGACATAGAACTGATAAGTATAAAGTTTAAGAGAACCTTTTTTAAAATTAGAATGAAAGAAAAGCAGATCCTAAGTAGAATTTTTTTTCTCTGAAAATAGATACATAGACTCAGCTCTGCCTTTTTGTGTTTTGATTCCAGTCAACCTGTATCCAAAATTTAGCTTAGCAGGGTTTCTGATCAGGTAGATGTCAAATGTAGAAAATCAGAATCAAATGATTTTTGGAACTTGAACAATAGTATTTTCATGTGTAATTCAGACTCATTTTGCTGGCCAGAAGCATGCTGGTTTTCATCTGTTTTTTCTACACTGGTGAAGTGTCAGCCCCCTTGGTTTGTAAACCTTGGTGGGAATTACTTTCAGGTTCTCTTAGTTTTCATGATGTCATCAGGTGTTTCCTGATGATAACTCTTGGACATCTCATGCCCACCCTATCTCCACATGATTATTTCAAACTGGTGAGAGTGTGAAATACAAGGCTTAATCTCTTATTTAAACATCTTGAAAGGTCTGTGCATTTAATACATGAACATACTTTTGAGAGGATTCTGATGGTGATGAAAACTAGTTTAGTTTGGCATGCAAAATAGTTGATAGATCTGTACCTTTGACATCCACATTTCCTACTGTTTGCTTGAGTTCCTGTGGAAGGTATGCTGCAAGATAATAGAAAGTGAGTCCTCAAGAGAGCTTCAGTGAGTTTAAAAGAATAAGACAAGAGAATGGAATTTCTTGAGGACTCACTGTTAAACTGAAAGCTGTAACAAAGTTAATTTGGTAGCAGCATACCAGTTCTGTACCTATCTGGTTTTCAAAACCTTTGAATATGTTTTTTTCTTTATGTATATAGATGTGTGTATGTACATGTGTGTGTGTGTGTAAATGTTAGTTGTTGTTGATGGATGTTTGCTTAGCTGACAGATCCAGTGAGCCAAGTTCTCTTTATGATCAGAGAAAATACACAACAGAGGCTGTAACATAAGTTAACTTATACCCTTATCTGTTGTACCTTGTCCAATGTCAATATTTCTAGAGAGAAATGACAGTCAGTGTCAATCAGTCACATGAAATTCCCAACCTTAGTATAAGTAGCTGATACTCATTACTTATCCCCAAATGTCTTTGATCAACTGATAGTGACAGAAGTACGGGGATTATTTTGGAACATTGTGGAAGACAGAACTCATGTCTGGCCTTTTCTGTATTATCCTGGTCATTAAATATGGCATTCATTCTTTCTTGTCTTCTAACATCCTTCCTTTTTTATTGTACGTTTGAGTTAGCTTTTCTTGACTATAAGATGCCCTGCCCCAACCATCTAGAGTGCATTATTTATCAAAAGGCCCCTGAATGCATCTGCCTGCATATTGTGCTCATTGTGGGTAGTTAAGGGTAAGTTTTCATCCTAGTGAATATGACCATAAGTGCCCACCTTGTAATTCAGTTCAGTCGGCTCAGTCATGTCCGACTCTTTGTGACCCCACAAATTGCAGCATGCCAGGCCTCCCTGTCCATCACCAACTCCTGGAGTTTACTCAAACTCATGTCCATCGAGTCGAAAGAAAGCTGAGCGTTGAATAATTGATGCTTTTGAACTGTGGTGTTGGAGAAGAGTCTTGAGAGTCCCTTGGACTGCAAGGAGATCCAACCAGTCCATTCTAAAGGAGATCAGTCCTGGGTGTTCATTGGAAGGATTGATGCTAAAGCTGAAACTCCAGTACTTTGGCTACCTCATGCGAAGAGCTGACTCAATGGAAAAGACCCTGATGCTGGGAGGGATTGGGGGCAAGAGGAGAAGGGGGACAACAGAGGACAAGATGGCTGGATGGCATCACCTTGTAATTGGTGACCTTTAATTCAAATAAATTCCCTGACCCTTAAGGAAAGTTGCAGGAGAAATCACTCATGAAAGTAACTGTGATTTTTTTCCCCTCTCTGTGCCAGAGAGAGGTGGATATATAGTGGCTTTAGCTTCTAGAGCACTGGTTCATAACAGTTCAGGTCATGGTTTCCTTTGAAATTCTGATAAAAGTTATGTGTGAGTGCATGCACACACATACACTCAAGTTTTGCAAAGTATTTCAGAGGAAATTAGTCCTATTAAGACTTACGCATACATGTTTAGACTCCCTCATCTTGAGAACCCACACATTGAACATTTTGCATACTGATACAAAAATCCAATTTTTAAATTACAAAATTAAGCAGCCATAATGTGTCCACAATACCATCTCTTGAAATTTACCCTCTTCCGTATCCTACTTCTGTTTTTTTCTTATTTTTTTCTCTGATAAATCTCTTTTCCATTCCTAGTCAACTATGCTTTTCTCCATCTGTTCCCCACATGCCTTAGTTCCTGTAGGAGACTTGAGAAATTATATGGTAGCGCTTAGAGGAAACAGGCTATAGAATGGTTACATAATTTTGGTAGCAGTCACTGTGCAGGGAGCCAAAAAGTAGTGATCCGAGTTTCGTTTTGTCAATATCAAATGCAGAGAAAGCACAGAGGGAAGATGTGGTTATATTTTACAGGCATAAAAGTTTTGCTGTAAAACAAAAAATATTGATGCTTTTTCAAAAATGTTTAGTATTTGATGTCACTTGAATTATGGGCCAGGAAAATAAAGCACCGACTTTGTTTTCAAGGGTGTTTAACAGGAGCTTTTAGTTTTAGAAGTGAAGGTGTGATTACCTACAGTTGGTCTTTAAATTATTTAATTCTGTGCCACACTTTAAGTAGACTCTGTAGAAACCAATGAAAATGAAAACCAATGAAGTGTCCATTTCAAGATACACCTTTAGAATTAAACAAGTTAAATCAATGGAAATCAATAGAATGTTAGGAGAACCAAGAAAACTACCTGACAGGAGAACAGTGAAGTAGTGAATTAACTTTCATACCAGAATCAGTATATTTCCACTGCAGTCCTCGGGCTTCATAGTCTCACCTGAGTGAGTTAATCTCCATGTGATTTCTTGATTTTAACTATTTGACGCCATCGTTCTTAAAAACAAAACAACAACAACAAAAAAAACTGTGCTAGAGTAGGGAAAAGCTTGCTTTTTTGAATGTAGTCTCAGGTCTGAGATCCAGGAACATATGAAACTTCCTTGAATTTAAAGATTCTAGCTCTTGCTTGCTTTCCTGAGAAATGCTTGGTCCAGTTTTCTTTGAGATTTTGGCCAGTAACAATAATAGGTGATTATGATTCAGTGCTTTGAAGTTTGTACATTGTTTTGATAGGCTTTATAGCATCTACTCTCTAAACGATTGTTCACATTTTAGGTTAGTGAAACTCTATACGCACTAAGCAGAAGACTAAAGGTCCACCCTACTTCTACTTAATACCAGTTCTTATCCACTAAGAAAAGAAATAACAGGAAATAAAGATGATGTATCACATGATGGATTTAGGCTACACAGGGTAATTTGATAATTGTTAAAATTGCTTCAGCATATGAATGGTTATCATGAACTTATCTTTCTGGAAGTCTTGAAACTATAACCATGGTTTTTCACTTGTCTGGGATGGTTTAAATGTGTTCCTGCCAAAATTCCGTAGTATCTTTTAGTAAACTTTTCTGAGAATAATCTGTATTAAAGAGTTGAAAATTGATCAAACCAGTAAAGTGTTCCTAGTTATAGATGTTGATTTCTAGATTACCTATGTACTGTTTAAAAAATACATTTTATATTGTTTATCTTATACTTATATGAGTTCTCTGCAAGTAATTTTATGTTTACAAAAGACACTATAGATTATTTTTAAAAATGAGATAAGAGAAGGGAGCCCCAAGCTCTACCAGAAAATGCAGTGTCATTCATATCTTTTATTGTTTTTGGTAGTATTGATGGGCATTTTATTGTATTTTTCTACAATTAAAAATCTCACATGTGCAGACGATACAGAGTGAAAAACTGAAGAATTAATCAGACCTAAGGAGGAGCTGTGACATAAGAAACAAGAAAATTTCCCTGACTTTTTGCAAACTTCCTAATAAAGATAAAAATCATCTCTACTTCAGAATTCTGTGTAGAAGATGACTTTCTATATCATCCAGTTCAGTTCAGTTCAGTCGCTTAGTCATGTCCAACTCTTTGTGACCCCATGAATCGCAGCATGCCAGGCCTCCCTGTTCATTACCATCTCTTGGAGTTCACTCAGACTCACATCCATCGAGTCCGTGATGCCAGTGAGCCATCTCATCCTCGGTCATCCCCTTCTCCTCCTGCCCCCAATCCCTCCCAGCATCAGAGTCTTTTCCAGTGAGTCAGTTCTTTGCATGAGGTGGCCAAAGTACTGGAGTTTCACCTTTAGCATCATTCCTTCCAAAGAAATCCCAGGGCTGATCTCCTTCAGAATGGACTGGTTGGATCTCCTTGCAGTCCAAGGGACTCTCAAGAGTCTTCTCCAACACCACAGTTCAAAAGCTTCAATTCTTCAGCTCTCAGCTTTCTTTACAGTCCACCTCTCACATCCATACATGACCACTGGAAAAACCATAGCCTTGACTAGATGGGCCTTTGTTGGCAGAGTAATGTATCTGCTTTTCAACATGCTATCTAGGTTGGTCATAACTTTTCTTCTAAGGAGTAAGTGTCTTTTAATTTCATGTCTTGAAGATTAAATAATACCTATGAAGACCTACAAGACCTTTTAGAACTAACACCCCCAAAAATGTCCTTTTCATTATAGGGGACTGGAATGCAAAAGTAGGAAATCAAGAAACATCTAGAGTAACAGGCATATTTGGCCTTGGAATGTGGAATCAAGCAGGCCAAAGACTAATAGAGTTTTGCCAAGATAATGCACTGGTCATAGCGAACACCCTCTTCCACAACACAAGAGAAGACTCTATGCATGGACATCACCAGATGGTCAACACCGAAATCAAATTGATTATATTCTATGCAGCCAAAGATGGAGAAGCTCTATATAGTCAACAAAAACAAGACCAGGAGCTGACTGATCATGAACTCCTTATTACCAAATTCAGACTCAAATTGAAGAAAGTAGGGAAAATCGCTAGACCATTCAGGGATGACCTAAATGAAATCCTTTATGATTATACAGTGGAAGTGAGAAATAGATTTAAGGGCCTAGATCTGATAGATAGAGTGCCTGATGAACTATGGAATGAGGTTCGTGACATTGTACAGGAGAGAGAGATCAAGACCATCCCCATGGAAAAGAAATGCAAAAAAGCAAAATGGCTTTCTGGGGAGGCCTTACAAATAGCAGTGAAAAGAAGAGAAGCGAAAAACAAAGGAGAAAAGGAAAGATATAAGCATCTGAATGCAGAGTTCCAAAGAATAGCAAGAAGAGATAAGAAAGCCTTCTTCAGCGATCAATGCAAAGAAATAGAGGAAAACAACAGAATGGAAGAGACTAGAGATCTCTTCAAGAAAATTAGAGATACCAAGAGAACATTTCATGCAAAGATGGGCTCAATAAAGGACAGAAATGATCTGGACCTAACAGAAGCAGAAGATATTAAGAAGAGGTGGCAAGAATACACAGAACTGTACAAACAAGAGCTTCACAACCCAGATAATCACAATGGTGTGATCACTCATCTAGAGCCAGACATCCTGGAATGTGAAGTCAAGTGGGCCTTAGAAAGCATTACTACGAGCAAAGCTAGTGGAGGTGATGGAATTTCAGTTGAGCTGTTTCAAATCCTGAAAGATGATGCTGTTAAAGTGCTGTACTCAATATGCCAGCAAATTTGGAAAACTCAGCAGTGGCCACAGGACTGGAAAAGGTCAGTTTTCATTCCAATCCCAAAGAAAGGCAATGCCAAAGAATGCTCAAACTACTGCACAATTGCACTCATCTCACATGCTAGTAATGTTCAAAATTCTCCAAGCCAGGCTTCAGCAGTACGTGAACTGTGAAATTCCAGATGTTCAAGCTGGTTTTAGAAAAGGCAGAGGAACCAGAGATCAAGTTGCCAACATCCGCTGGATCATGGAAAAAGCAAGAGAATTCCAGAAAAACATCTATTTCTGCTTTATTGACTATGCCAAAGCCTTTGACTGTGTGGATCACAAAAAACTGTGGAAAATTCTGAAAGAGATGGGAATACTAGACCACCTGACCTGCCTTTTGAGAAAGCTCTATGCAGGTCAGGAAGCAACAGTTAGAACTGGACATGGAACAACAGACTGGTTCCACATAGGAAAAGGAGTATATCAAGGCTGTATATTGTCACCCTGCTTATTTAACTTCTATGCAGAGTACCTCATGAGAAATGCTGGACTGGAAGAAACACAAGCTGGAATCAATATTGCCAGGAGAGATATCAATAACCTCAGATATGCAGATGATACCACCCTTATGGCAGAAAGTGAAGAAGAAGTAAAAAGCCTCTTGATGAAAGTGAAAGAGGAGAGTGAAAATGTTGGCTTAAAGCCCAACATTCAGAAAATGAAAATCATGGCCTCTGGTCCCATCACTTCATGGGAAATAGATGGGAAACAGTGGAAACAGTGTCAGACTTTATTTTGGGGGCTCCAAAATCATTGCAGATGGTGACTGCAGTCATGAAATTAAAAGACGCCTACTCCTTGGAGAAAAGTTTTGACCAACCTAGACAGCATATTCAAAAGCAGAGGCATTATTTTGCTGACTAAGGTCCGTCTAGTCAAGGCTATGGGTTTTCCTGTGGTCATGTATGGATGTGAGAGTTGGACTGTGAGGAAGGCTGAGTGCTGAAGAATTGATGCTTTTGAACCGTGGTATTGGAGAAGACTCTTGAGAGTCCCTTGGATGGCAAGGAGATCCATCCAGTCCATTCTGAAGGAGATCAACCCTGGGATTTCTTTGGAAGGAATGATGTTAAAGCTGAAACTCCAGTACTTTGGCCACCTCATGTGAAGAGTTGACTCATTGGAAAAGACTCTGATGCTGGGAGGGATTGGGGGCAAGAAGAGAAGGGGAAGACAGAGGATGAGATAGCTGGATAGCATCACTGACTCGAGGGACGTGAGTCTGAGTGAACTCCGGGGAGTTGGTGATGGACAGGGAGGCCTAGCGTGCTGCAATTCATGGGGTCGCAAGGAGTCGGACATGACTGAGCGACTGAACTGAATACCTGCAGCTTGCTTAGTACAATGCCTAGTATATTAAGTGCTCATAATCTCTTGTTGTTATCACTGTATTTAAGATTTTTAAAAAAGAAGTCGCTGTATTTTAATTAAAAATAATTACCAAATTAAAAGATATTTTCCCTTTGTGGCTTGAAATACATCAGCTAGTTAATAGTGAATGAAATATGGTCTCAGTAGTCTTCACTTTGATGTAGAAACCATTCAGCTCTCTATCCTTAGAACTTTGAAAATGTCTTTTACCTAGTAAGTGCCAGTGTTTATTGAATTGCATTGAACTGAGTTTCTGTTCGGTTACAGGGCAATTTCTAATTCTACCTTATTTTTTTGAGACCTCATTACAAAAGATTTAAATAAATTAGGCATATGAATGTATTTCAGGGTACTTGCAAGAAGTGGTCATGATAAGAAAATCTCAAAAATAATAACTGTGTTATAATTAGATGTGCTGAGACAAAAGATAGGTAAACGGGTTCCTTGAGGGCAGAGGACAGAAGAGGAACATTTGACTCCTTGTCAGATCTGTACCAGGACAGTTCAAGAATCATGTTGAGGGTTACCTGTATTTAGTCTGAAACAGGTCCTCCTTCCATTCGGACTCTTGTCAGAGAAAAAAGCTCCCTCAAAGAACAAGACTGGGCATCCTCAAATCATAAAGAACCAAATCTAGGTTTTGTTAAAGTAGTATATTCTCCCAGACTTCTAGTATTGACACAAATTATTTTTAGCCATCTTATATGGTATAATGTGTAAATTTGGACAAGCATTAAATTAGACGTTAGCTTCCTATGTATATATAGCTTCCTCATATATAGCTCTAAAATCAAACTCAATTTACAGATTGCTATATAAATTTACTGTAAAACCATTGAAGTTTAAATTAACAATATTTTAATGTTCTATGTGATGTTTCTCCTGAAACTAAAGGACTGATGGCAGATTTAATCATAGAAAAATAGATTTTTGTCTTTGATATTTTACTTATTAAGTTGATTCTTTGGATTTTGAGCCTGATGGGATTATCATTTTAATAATTTCCATTATCATGGTTATTTTTCTTTTATGTACCAAATTCATTTAAAATCACTTATCCATCACTTTGATAGGCCAGTCAATTTGTTAGTGCTGCTCAAAATACAATATTGAAAAAAATTTTAAATGTGCTTTAATGAAAATTTCACTATTCTACATTTCTTAAAAATGACTTAAGTTCTTACATATAAATATAGGAGTCTCACTGTTAATTTAAAATGGGAATATTATAATGGGACCTTGTGTGGTATTCCAAAGATTCTTCGGAATTTAACTTCTATTAGTGTGTGTCATGTCATGATTCTATTTCACCACCATTTTCCTCCATTCCATTTTCCATGAAACTTTTGTTCTGGCAATGTCTGTGAAGTCATTTGGCAAGAACCTATCATTACATATTAACTTGGCCTTTGCTTTTTCTCATTAGATGCTAACTATTAAGGGAACACATTAATCTCCCACACTGTCATTTTCATGGTGACACACCAAAAACTCAATTTAATAAGTAACTTAATCTACATCTTATTCTGTGAAAATGGCTCTCAATTGATAATCATCACTGTAAGAAAGAAATTTTGTCTCAATAGTATAAAGAATTCCACATGAGTATCATGTTCAGTTCAGTTCAGTCGCTCAGTCATGTCCAACTCCTTGCAACCTCATGGACTGCAGCATGCCAGGCTTCCCTGTCCATCACCAACTCTCGGAGTTTACTCAAAGTCATGTCCATTGAGTTGGTGATACCATCCAACCATCTCATCCTTTGTTGTCCCCTTTTCCTCCCGCCTTCAATCTTTCCCAGTATCAGGGTCTTTTCCAGTGAGTCAGTTCTTCACATCAGGTGGCCAAAGAATTGGGCCTTCAGCTTTAGCATCAGTCCTTCCAATGAATATTCAGGACTAATTTCCTTTAGGATTGACTGGTTGGATCTCCTTGCAGTCCAAGGGACTCAAGAGTCTTCTCCAACACCACAGTTCAAAATCATTGTGTTAGATATGGCACAATCTCATGTTTGTGTTTTCAATTTTGTTTTCAAAATTGAAAAAATTTTGGGCTACTTCACTGTAGCCCATGAGTATGTTTTTGAGTGAATACATTGAAGAATAGGGCTAAATATAATTGAAACAAAAGGAAGTGTCCCTGTGAAATGAATATATCTGCTACCCTGACCATATGTAGAACTGATTTTTCCAAAGAAAAACATGGAAATATTTATTACAAAAGGTATTCTGTAAATTAAGGTAACATTTCAAAATATTTAGTTAAGCCCAAGAAACTTCAGTGGCTGAACCCTACTATATTTGTCATTCGATACCTTATACTTATTTTATTGCTAATTTTAGTTGTTACCTAAGCTTCTCATAATCACCTGAATCTGGTAGAAAATTTTTACTCTATGGCATTAATTTGTCTTGACAACAAACTGTGTGTGTATTAAATGTAATTGCACTTGAAGGAGCCATCAGGAGTGTCAGAAAACCTGAAGGCCAGTGCTAGCTCTGCCACTTTCTAATAATAATTCAGAAATTTTTGAAAAATCAGGATCTCTCAGCCTCAATTTCCTTACCTAATGTTGCTTGGTTTGCCTCATCAGAGGGTTAGTTTGTGAGGAAGCAGTGTAAGTTGATTGTACTTTGAAAGCATTTATCTTATGCTTATACATGTTACTACACTAGAGAACCTCCCCCCACCCCAGCCATCCCCGAGTGCAAAGTGTTTAAAATCTTATGTATTTTCAGTTGTTAAGATTCTCCAGTTCTTTCACGTATTTTAGACATTTTACCCATTATTTCATCCTTCATTTGCATCATTTAAAAAGTTATTATAGATCAGAAGTCAGAAAACTGCAGGCTGAGTCCTGTCCATCACCTGTGTTTGTAAATAAAGCTTTATTAGAACACACTCATGTTCACTGATTTATATATTTTCTATGACTGTTTTTTACTGCCATGGCAGTTGAATAGTGTGGCAGAGACTGTATGGCCTGCAAAACCTAATATGTTTATTATGTGGCTTTGTACAGGAAAATATTGGTACCCTCTGTTACATATTACTAAATCCAGGGCCAATTAAATTCAGTCCTTTCTGGAATCTCAAGTCTTTGTAGATGATATAATTTCCATACTCTCCTGTAAGGGACTAAGAAGGCCTGAATATATCCTCTTAGTAAGGAACAGCCTTACCCCCTCACTTGTGATCCATGAATTCAAAGATGTGGATGTCTTGAAATCTTTTTTTCTTGGGCCTTTCAGCGTCTTAATTCTTTGAAAGAATAGTCTCAGTGAATTGAATGATGTTGCTGAAAATTTTGGTTAGAAATCTAGGCACATTTAAAATCTAGTTCATTACCAGGGCACCACAGTGTATGCAGGCTAATGTCTCACAAATTTTTAAGTTCAAAGGGAACATTGAATAATGGAAATTACTAGTTCAGCTAACAAACAATGTGGAAAGATAAAGTAGATAAGTTCACATTTTAAATGCACTAGAAATAGTAAATTCCTATTACTAGGTTTCCATATGTTTAAGTTTTTAGGCTTAGGCTGTATTCATGTGAATTTGAAAATATCTAGTGGGAGAGATGGGGGATTTAGCAATCTATACAAGTTTACTTTCTACTACTTTAGAAAAGTCAGAGGTGTCTCATCTAACATAAAGAATTTTAGAGCTGAAATAGACCTGAGAGATCAACATTTCCCAACCTCTTTTGACCCATGGACCATTTTCATAGTAATTTATAGTCATTTCAATCCTCTTAGGTATTTTTAAAATCAGTTCATCATTTTTGCGTGATATATTATAAAGAGATAATTTTAAGTGAAAACTATTTTATCTTAGATTAGTACATTGTTAAGAATTATATTATATATTTTATTTTAACACGATTATTAATCATGACATACATAAACAAATTTTGCCTTTTTTCATTTGTAAGTGAAAGTCGCTCAGTCATATTTGATTCTTTGTGACTCCATGGACTATACAGTCCATGGAATTCTTCAGGGATCTTCCCAACCCAGGGATCAAAGCCAGATCTCTCTCGCACTGCAGATAGATTCTTTACCAGCTGAGTCACAAGGATGAGTGATAAGTACTTTCTTGGACTTCCCCTGTGGCTTAAATCGTAAAGAATCTCCCGCAATGCAGGGGACCTGGGTTGGGAAGATTTCCTGGAGGAGGAAATGGCCACCCTCTCCAGTATTCTTGCCTGGAGAATTCCATGGACAGAGGAGCCTGGCAGGCTACAGTCCATGGGATCATAAAGAGTCGGACACGACAGAATGACTAACACACTCACACACACGTGCACCCATACATATTTTCTCAGTTCACAAAGAATTTGTGAAAGAAAAAAATGAATTCTTATAAAAATTGAAAATGACATTATTTTCATATGTAATTTTTTTTTAATTAAATTTATTTATTTTTAAAATTACAATACTGTATTTGTTTTGCCATACATTGACACGAATCAGCCATAGGTGAACACAATCTCCCAATGCCGAATCCCCCTCCCACCTCCCACCCCCATCCTCTACTTGAATCATCCTGTGCATCAGCCCCATGCATCCTGCATCCTACATTGAACATAGATTAGCGTTTCGTTTCTTACGGGGAAAATATACATGTTTCATTGCCATTCTCCCATACCATCCCACCCTTTCCCTCTCCCTCAGAGTCCAAAAGTCCACTCTATACCTCTGTGTCTCTTGTTGTCTCACATGTAGGGTCATCATTACTGTCTTCTAAATTCCATATATATGTGTCAGTATACTGTATTGGTGTTTTTCTTTCTGGCTTACATATGTAATTTTGAACCTGAAATGTAGATTAATGTAAGAGGCAAAAATTGTTTTCATGATCTGTTTGAAATTCTTAGACTTTATGATATAAAAATCAATTTCTGTCTTACAGTTTTTGTATTTGTGATGACAAATACCAGCTTTTAAGTGATGACATCAGGGAAATTTGGAGTTTCCTTTCTCCAAAGAAATCATGTTGGCTGAAAAGTTAAGTGAAAAATCAAATTAGTTATAATTATGTGTATATGTTTGTATATGCAAGTACCAGATGTATACAAATATGCTATGTAAGAATTTTGATCAGATAAATATATCCTATAAACCTCTTAAGGCAATTTGGCACAATCATTAATATTTTGGGCTTCCCTGGTGGCTCAGACGGTAAAGAATCTGTCTGCAATACAGGAGACCTGAGTTTGATCCCTGGAAGGGGAAGATCCTGTGGAGGAGGAAGTGGCAACCCACTCCAGTATTCTTGCCTGGAGAATTCCATGGACAGAGGAGCCTGGAAGGCTATAGTCCACGGGGTTGCAAAGTGTCAGATACGACTGAATGACTAACACACACATTAATATTTTAATTTCATAAATCTTTATTTAAAATGCCTCTCCCTTTGCTCTTTTTTTTTGGGGGGGGTTGATATCAATCAGAGGTCCATGATGATTATACTTTAAACTCCATTGACCACAAACAAGGTATCTTAAGCCTGAGCCATGGCCAACGACCGTGGTAATTGTCTGAGGCTCTGGGTTCAAGTCATGCTTTTCACCATGTGGACCTCATACTTGTTCCACATATACTTGGAGACTCTCAATCCCTCCATCTTAAAAGGAAAGGGTATGTCAGCGGTTATTTCACAAAGGAATGAAAATAGTTGTTACAGACAAGGGCCCTGTGGTCACTGTTGCTCATCTTACATACAAGGAAACTACAGCCAAGTGAAGTGAAATGATATTTCTAGGTCCATACAGTAGCCTATTGGTTGCCATCTGGCATCTTTCCACATAAATGTGAGTGATTAAATAATGGTACTGTACCCTGCACAAAGCATGTGAAGCTGACCTGGTTCTGGTTTTTAACTGGGAGTAGCTCAGATGGTAAAGAATTTGCCTGCAGTGCAGGAGACCTGGATTAGATCTCTGGGTTAGGAAGATTCCCTGGAGAAGGGAATGGCAACCCACTCCTGTATTCTTGCCTGGAGAATCCCATGGACAGAGGAGCCTGGCAGGCTACAGTCCATAGAGTCTCAGAGTCAGACACGACTGAGTGACTAATGCTAACTACCAGTTAGTTCATCCCCAATCATATATTGTGTTGTAAAGCTGTTATTCAGCAGAGGAAGCCTGTTCAGTTATTTCTTGGGTGTCTCATTTGAGGATGTTGATTCTTAATGTGTCTTCCTTTATAATAGATACACCAGTATTCTAATGGAAATTATTTGTAAGTCTAGTCACAGCAAATACCTATTCCATAGAAATCACTTTGTAACAAAGGGTACTGAACCTGAACTAATGACTCATCTATTGGAATCAAGTCATTGGCTGAATGACTTTACAGAGATGAAAAATTTGAAGGATACCCTAGTGCAATAGATTTTCAGCATAAACAAAATTTGTCAAAAACAGTATGGAATAATTGGTTTAAATCATTGCTATAAATTCAGACTGAAGATTAAGTAGAGTCTGTTGTAGCATGTGATCTCTATTGGTCAGTCCAGTAGAATCCCATTCAAGGTATGTGTCCATTTGTAAGATTGATTTGGTCATGACTGTTTTTCCTACTGATTATAATAAAGGGATACTTGGTTGTCTTCGACTGATTGATTGTTGACTGTTCTATAATTCAGCATATATTTCTTGATTTGTAGTTCCTCCTCTCCATTGTTAAATTTATCATATTACATTATCATCCAGTTTAAGACTGTCATTTTGTTGGAGATTATTCTAACCCATCTATTATTACCGTTAGGAGTGGAAAGTTTTCTGTTTGTAAGGTAATATGTTTAGTGACTAGCCTGTAGTGAAGGTGAAATGTTAGCCTATGAGAGGATCACAGAGCATTTAGAAGTTTAGTCTGGTTTAAGTATGGGTTGGCCAAAATGTTCATTCAGGTTTCCCTAAGATATTACAGAAAAACTTGAATGAACTTTTTGGCCAACCCAATACGTATTTTTATGAAATGGGAATATATCCTGGGTGTCTGTATTTAGAGGTTCATATTTTTCAAGCAACATTTTAGGATTATAAGGAAAACAAGGTCTTAACTAACTGGTTAACGACTCAGCAAGTATTCTACTGTTCAGTATTTCTTCTAGTCATAATTGCTGGCTACATTTGTTCTTGACAGAGTCACTTACCTGTGCTCATTCCTAACAAGCTAACTCTCTGGAAGATTTTGAAAAATATTCTGTCTACCTTTAAACCTTTGTCCAATAAAAACTGCATTTATTGACACCAATGTTCAAGACATTCGAGATTTCACTTAATAAAATAGTCTCTATGCCTATTGGCCAGTTGTTTAATTCTCTATGATCAATTGTTTATAGTGACTATATTTTAGAAAACTAAAATTTGTAACCTTGGCAGAGTGATAGCTTGGAAGAAAATGGTTTAAGACTTTTTCATAAAATCCTAATTAAACAGTTATGCTCTTGGGTTATGTTGTGGACGAAGTAGGTCTGCACTCCAGGTGGGGGTAGCTGGACTGGATGGCAGGTGATATCTCCAGATTGCCACATCCCTTTAAGGTTCAATAATGCTAACTCTTCAAGCAAGCTATGTTCTTATGGGAACATTAAAACACATTTATTAAAAATATTATGTAAAATCTTATAAGTTTACCTGCTTTCCTCAATTAAGAGTCATGAAGTTCTAAGTGGGAAATTGGGTTAGGAGTAAAGTCTTATTTCTTATAGGTGACTCTTCACCATGGATCACAATGCTGTGCTGAATATACAATGAAAATTAGGCACCTTTGAATAATATTTCCTGTTCTTTGATTCCCAAATGGAGTATATAGGGAAGGATGAAAGTGTGTATGTGTATGTGTGCACATATGCAGATGGGTGCTTGGGAGGGGAATATAAATTATAAGATTAGGTTTCTTTTCTTCCCTTTTGACTATCTCAGTGGGAAACACCAGTGGCAGATTATTCACATGGCTATGTTGTAAAATCATAGGTTTTTAATGTCTGGACTACTGAGTACAAACATAACATTTAAATAAAAATAATTCAAAGTATTTATCTTCACGAAATCTTCTCTGTCCCACAGAGGATGAGAGCTGTCTCTTTAATAATGCAAAGGAGTAGTAAATTTCAAGCTGAGGATGGGCAATAACAAGGAGAGTGATCTCCACGCTGCCCTGATGTCAGTGGAGTGCCTTAGGAGAACACCTTATTAGTTCTAACAGGCTGGTTAGCGCCGGGTCACCTCTCTGCCTCCATCTTCCCCAGCAGGGTCACTCATCTCTGGGCTATATTTGGGAGGGAAGAAGTGAGGGGGAGGGGAAAGAATATATTTAGAGCTTCTCTCATCTCCCCAGCTTTGAGAGCTGTTTATTTTTATTTGTTGTCCAACTGTGTGATTCTCCTTCTCTTTCCTGCCCTGCCCACTCTTCTCCTCTCATCATATGTCTGCATACATTCTCTGTGTTAAGGCAAAAACACAGTGTTGTTGTTTTTTTCCTCATCATTGTTTTGTTTTTAGAAATCACCAGAAATAAATGTAGTTTATAAATCTATATTTAAATGAGTATTTACTGTGTTGAAAACATTAACCAGAAGGGCCCAATTAACATGAAAAAACAACAAAAAGGAAATATAGATATGCATTTATATACCTTTTACTGTCTTAAAAAATGAAAGTCAGTATATTTTATAAATCAGTCACATTTAGAGTTGCACTTAATATGTTTTTACAAAAGAAAAAGATTATCCTCTCTTTAAAAATGTTTTTTTGGTCATCTTTGACTTTTTTTTTCACCATAGCTATGAACATCAGGTCTTTCTCCTCCCCAGCCCCCATCCTCCATCCAAAAATGAATGCAAAGAAATACTATTAGGCTGTCTGGTTATGTATTTTTATGAGGCCATACAAGACGCTGCCTGACCCCTTGCAGCTCATGTTATAAGCACACTGAAGATGCTTTTCATTTGGGTTTTGCTTTTCAGCCTGGATGACCTCTATTAAATAAAAAAGGTGGGGGAGGGAGGTTGAGAGGAGTGGGGGAGCCCTAATATGTGACCCCAGGGACTAGTCGCTTCAAGGATTACATTTAATTCATATGATAATATTGAAATATAACGTTCCTGGGTCCCATGTTTTGGTTGTTTTCTCTTTATTTCAGGAACTCATTGATGAGTCTTGTCATAGACATTTTTCATCAATTTGAGGTAGAAACTGTGACTCATGAATTAGGGTCAGATTCTTAAAATTACCTTTCCCCCTTTTAGGATTCAGGTCACAGATATAAAACATCTTTCTCTTCATGGTTTCTCTGAGAGGTACAGAGGAATTAGTTTTTTTCTGATGTGTCTGTTAAGAGTTCTGTTTCAAATGAATAAAGTTTTAATTTTGACATTTTCTTAACCATCAAGCTCCTGAAGTTCTTTATTAGTGTGAATACTAACATCATTTAAACTCACTCAGTTCCTCCCTCTATCCCTCTTTCTTTCCTTGCTCCCCCTGCAAAGTCAGTTACACATATATAATGGTATTCTCTCATACATATGAGTCATGATCTAGATAGTGACCCATATTTGGGTTGTTATCTCATGGTACATATATTAATGCTGTAATACAAATTTTTACATTGCTTTTATTATTATCCTACTTTTTATAATTCCCCTAATTAGTTACTAGTCAACTGAATAAATTTTAAAGAGACTTATAACTTGACCATGCATCATTTTTTTTTTCTTTTTACAGTGAAACATTATTCATACAATTTAAATTTAAGATTAATGATCAAAACCAATTTGCAAAAGCATCCTTCTGGTCAGTTTTTAGAATTACATTTCTATTAATGTTTCTCATAATATTGGATGCCTTTTTGTCTTTGCTAGTTGAAATGAGCAGGTTGAGAAATGGAATTAAACTGGACACCATTCGTTGTATTTTGAAAATGTTTTTATTCCTTTCACTTAACAGACTAGCACTTAATGTCTGTGAATCAGCTGCTGTTCATCAGTACTGCAGCGGTTCACTTGTCTTGGAAAGCAGGTTCCTTGGAGGGACAGTAACATTTCACCAGAGCTAATAAAGTCAATTAGGATAATGTTATACAGTAGGCCACTGGAAAAGTAGGTGCATTTTGCACGAATCATTCTATGTTTTTAATTCATACAGTTTTATATTTCATAAGGAATATTTAAAGACAGCTATTATTATTAGTTGTATCAGCTTGGAGATATATATATATATATATATGATATGCATATCATATATATATTTAAATACTATTTTCCTTTCCTTTTTCTCCTTAGTTGTTGCAAGAAAACGAAAGCAAGAAAATTTGTGGACGTGTTCACACATTTTCATTGCCACAAAAGTACTGATGAAAACTGATCAAAGCTGGGAAATTCATTGCAGTCGCTGAAACCCCTTCTCAAGCCAGTCCCTTATTGCATCGGTATTGGTACAAATGTGATTCAGCAAATAAAACCCCTATCTGCCAGGCCCCCTCTGCAATCAGAGAGCAGCAAAGTGGATCTGCAATAGGGTTTTTTTCACGATGACTCATAATTTTCCTACATTTGTTTGCATCACAGTCTTAACATTTCTGACATCTGGGTTACTGGTGAAAACATACATATGTCTCTGTGTATACATAGAGTATGTATATTTTTGTCTTGGTTAGTCATTGTATGTGAGAGGGATGTTTTAAAAACAGAGACTTCAGGTTCTCCTTTGTAAAGCATTAAGCTGTGACCCTCCCCTCCTCCCTTCCCTCCCCCTGTAGCCCTGGACTTCATGATGCCTTCTTGACTGCTAGCTGAACATGGAGTTGTCTTTTTATTTATTTTTTTATAAACCCAGTCACAACACAGAAAGAGGGGGAGGAGGGGAGAGAGAGAGAGTGAGAGAGAGAGAGAGAGAGGGAGAGGAGAGAGAGAAGTAAAAACCCTGAAGGATGGTTCTCAAAAATTCTAAAGGAACCACAGGGAATTCCTTTTAAGAGCAACAGAAAGCAAGCTAGCTGAGGTAAGGCAGATGTGGATAGCCTTTCTTTTCTTCTCTTTTCTTTCCTTTCCTCTGTCTTTTTCTGTGTATCTCTCTCTCCATTTCCTCTCTCCTCATATTCTGTCTCTCTCTCCCTTTACATTCATTTCCCTCTCTCTCCCTCCCTCTCTCATCCTCTTTCTCCCTCTCTCTCCCCCTCTCCTTCTCAAGAGCTGTTTCTTTATGGATCTGGGAGGGTAGGTGGGTGGGGGAGCTACCTAACTTCTTCCCTGCTTAAGCAATCTGAGAATGGAACTCATGTGAATATGCAAATAGGACTGCCTGGGCCGCGTTGCTGACACGTGTATGTGTTGTATCCTTCTCCCCACCTCCCTGTCTTAGCGTCTGATCTTCAACAGATTGCTGTTGTTTCTTGTGATCACCAGCACAGCGTGCTGGAAAGAGATGGGGGAGAGGTGGGGATTGGAGGGAGTGTTGTGGGGCTGGAAGGCAGGAAATCAGACATGATTGCTGTGACTTTTTATATTAATGTGTGGCTTTTTTTCTAGCTCATTTGCATGTCAAAGTGGCGGAGGTGTGAGGGCAGAGATTAGTATGGAGATGACATAATGATGCAATGAATTAAATGTGATCACTTCTCAGAGCGGGGGTGAGGTGGGGGGGAACAGTGAGTGGGGAGGGGGTAGTCAGCAAGACAGACGGAGTGAGAGAGCAAGAGGGGAGCGCTGCTTCTGATCTTCACCACACAGTTGATTGATGTCACCAGCGAACAGAATGCATCTTTTTATTGTGATGATGGTGATGGTGGTGGTGGTGATGCTGATTGCCATGATTACACTTATCGTTAGTGTGAAATTTGAATTTTAAGTGGTCAGTGCAGGAGCTCCAGTGCACGTGATTGTTTGGTCCATCACTGCAAACCCTTTACTGTCAAAATTTAACGCTGCTCCACGTTTGCTTTTATTTAAAAGGAGAATGCAAATACAGGAAAGAGATGACTAATTTCTGATGTTACACACTGAGCTGGGATACCAAGGGTTTTCATGTTTCTTTAGCTCTATTTTGTGTATGCAAACAAAAAAAAAGAGGGGGTGAGATTAAAAACATTTTTATTATTACCAAAAAATCTTTTACGGATGAGCAGGGTGGCAGGGGTTTCAACCGTTGACAATCAAGAAAATGCAATTTCATCTCTGGCATTCAGCATTATCTTCCTTTAATAACAAAACCAAACCAGACTGATTACTGAACAAAGCAAATTCTCAGGCGGCTAGTTGCAGGTCTGAATGCAGGAGTAAAAACTCAACATTTTCCCCCTTGCTTTTGGCTATTTTGTATGCAACACCTGTAAATATGCAGGAGGTAGTTGTAAAAGGATTCATGCGAAAGGAGAAGGGGAGGTTTTAATTTAAACTTTCTGATAATTAAAAGAAGAAAAAGAATATAAACACACTAGAAGGGTTTGTAGACTTCGTCGATTTATTTGTTGTAGAAGTCAGATTCATTCTGTCTGCCAGTAAGTTTCCCTCTGATTAGTCTCATCTATTGCTTCTTTGGGAGGATGAACTTCCTACGGTATAGACAAATCAGTATAGAAATTTAGGTCTAATTGTTATGTGTGCAATAACCCTGATGATATAAATGAGCACTTAAGAATCCACAGAACATCACTAACATTAATTTATTGAAAAAGAAAATCCAAAGCAACTCCATTAGTTTTTCCCCCGTTATTGTTAAGGACTTTAAATGGATTTCCTAATTGGATAATTTTATTCACAAGAATAATACACAAATGGAAAATGAGCCCTAACCCTTGGGGAGGAGGGGGTGGTCTGCAGAAGGAGGAAGAGTCAGGGTAAGAGCAAACCCCTGTCAACTTGTAGGACACCTGCTCGGATAGCACACTGAAGAGAAAGGCGCAGGATTCCAAGAAGAGCACCCATGTGCGAGAAAAGCTCCCGTGTGCGAAAGCACCCATGTGCGAGAAAGCACCATGTGTGAGCACGAGCAGTCAGACGGGTGGAGGGACCAGGGTGCTTTAAGCATGTTCAGGCTACACGGGAGATAAATCTCCTTGCCTCCTTTTGTTATTTAAAACAGTGTCCATCATTGTCGCCCCTCTTTGGTCACAGGCACTTCAGATTCGTTCTGTCCCAAGTTTTCCTAAGACGGAGCATCACATCTTTGCCCTCTTTCTCTCTTTCTCACTCGCATCTTCGGCATTTTCTCTCTTCCATGTTAGTCTTCTTGGAGCAGCGCTGGGGCTTGCATTGTGTCTCTTCCTTCTCCTAGATGAAGGCAGCCATGCTTACAATAACCTGGATCTCACTGAATGCTGTGCATGGCTACTATTAATAGAAAAGCATCTTGTGTTCTATTCTTACACCCTTTGCCTGCCAAACACTGGGAAAGGGAATCGAGACAGAGAAAAGTGCTTGAGCGCTGGTCTGGACTGGCTTTCCTCCACACACATCGACACCTGTATCCTTATTCTCCACTTGTCCCCAGGTGGTACGGTGGCCTCTTCCACATCCTGCTTTCTCCTCGCCTTAGTCTTCTAGGCCAATAAAGAAGAAAGGCAGGGATGAGGATTGTTCCTATTGATCTGCCCAAGGGGATCATTAGGCATCCATATCAATCTACAAATCAGTGGGCCTGTGTTACTAGCTTGGGCAGTCATTGCCAATTTGTTCCTATTAGATGGTGGAGCCTGGAGGTGTTTGATGAGCAGATTGGGTCTTTATCTCAGCACTGGAGAGTAGGCAGGCTTGCTGCTAGACAGCAGAGGTTTATAGGATATTTTGGTAGCAGGGACAGGGATCCTTATGAGTATTGCTTTTCAGCCTGAAATCTGTCTGCACATTAACTGGACTTCCACAGTGGACCCCACCCCACTCTCACCGATCCGATCGTCTCTAGTTAAAACTAGCCCCCACTTTGCCTCCCCCACCCTGACATCTCCCTGGAAAGCTGTCCAGAGAAATATCTTCTTGAGTATTCTTTTGTAATCCTTTCAGGGACTGGACCGGCATCACTGGAATGTAGGCACTTTTCTTTTCCTTCCTCCAGCTCCTTTGCTACCAGGAGCGATGTATTTACTGTCGAGCAGGTGACACTGAGCTGCGATTTTCTCTGTAGTTCAATTAGAGAAAGTAAAAGTTAAAGCTCCAGGTAATTTTGTTTGGGGAATTCTATTTACCTTTTCTCTTTGAATTGAAATCTAGAAGGAAATGTGTTCTCATTGCCATAAAAAAAAAATCTTTAAAAACCATCGTTGTCTCTAGTGTTGGGCTTTGAAAGAGCAACAACTATGGCAGAAGCCAAGTTCTCTTGTATGCATGTAGATTTGAAAAATAAAAATTATGTTTCCATGGGGGAAGGGGAGGGGAACAGGATAATGAATGAATAAGCACAATTTATGCCATTTTACTGCTGCAAGGATGACATTTCCTCTTCATTATTTTGTGAAAATCTCAATTTTAAAGCTGGTTTTACTCATTCCTGACGTGAGCATTATTCAGTATAAATATCTGACCATTGCCAGACCATGGTGATGTTCTCAGTGACATTTCTGCTTTATAGCTTTCAGCGTTGGGAGGAAGAGAGGCACAGGAAGGTGAGCTGATTCAGACAGGGAGGGAGGGAACTGGGGCAGTGTCCACTTCCTGGGAGTTCTGTTTTTATCTCACTCTTGAGTTTGTTACCTGTGAATAATAAACTGTTACTCAGAGTCCAGCCTGGGGTAGGTGGACAAAGTAGCCCAACCTGAGTTGTATACTTAACACTTCTGTCCTTGAAAATTTGTTCATCATTTTACATGGGCAAAAAGTGTGTGTGTTGTGTTTAATGTAACCTTTTATGTTTTGAGTATTGAAAATAAAATGGAACTCTATTTACACTAGATACCAGTTTGCAAGTAGTTTTGGCCTGCTTTTACTTGCCTAACATACTTTTTAGATAACGAAAGAGAAAAACCTGCATTTTACTTTAGAAAACTTTAAACTTAGTGATTATTTCTGTTTATAGCTTATATTTCCATTGTCCTCAGCTGCCTATTTATCTGTTTTTTTTTTTTTTTTTGTTCCTCCCTGATCCTGTTCCAGTGCATCCACGCTAAGGAGCATTCATTTCAATCCATTTGACAAGAGCCCTGCTTTTTTGGTTGTGGAGTAGCTCACAGAACTTCACAGAAATACATCTGTGCGGGGTGTATGATTGTTGGAAGTTAAACCACCTTAATTTATCATAAACCCGACAGCCAGTCAGCTTTCATCTTTACAGTGAATGTATAGAAATCGATTTGGAGTGGACTCAGAGGAATGTTTTAAGAGTTTGTTTTGCAAATATTTGTAAACTGTTTTCTCTGGAGCAGAGTCTGTTTCAGTATGGTCACTATACTATTAAGAACAGAGCTTATTTTGAGGAAGATGCTGCCAAAATCTGCTGTTTGTTTTATCATGAGGGTTGGGAGGTCACATTTGTTTGGCCACTGACATACTGTCAAAACCAGAGATATCTGTGAATAAGCTGGTTATTTTATTCATCCTCAGGATCTTCCCTCTTCCATTTTTTTGAACCCTATGAGAACTTTCAAATGAGTGAAACAAACAACCCAGGTGCTCACTTTGATTTTCTGCCTGAAGGACAGAAAGTGGACCTTTTGCATTTCACTTTAGTAAAGAAAGGATACCCTTCATTTCTCATCTCCTGAGGGCTTATTACTTAGGGATGTTGATAATACGTTGCAACTTTATAGAAACTTTTAATCAATGAGAGTCTGGTTCTTTAGCCAGGACATTTACAGTTTCCAATTCATCTAGCCTGAGTATGAGGGACATTACTTTTATTTCTCTTACAGTGATAGAAAATATTTTCATTCCATAACACACTGTTTGTTTATCTATCCATATATCTCCCTGGTTTTTCTTGTTTTATTTAGTGTGGCTTCATATATCGCATTTCTCCATGAAACAATTGATACATTCTCAGTGCGCGCTGTTGTGAGCAGAAAAAAACTCCCAGATTAATGGTCAGTGTCTCACACACGCACATTTGTGTTGTGATCCTACGGAGGAGCTGCGAATTACTGACAAGATCTAGAATAATTCCTAATGCTGTCGAAGGCTTCATTTTCTCCTCGGCATGATGGATGAGGCATAAGAAGTGCTTTCTGAGATCATTATGTGCATCATTCTGTTAAGTGTTATTAAAGTCCGTCTGTCTTAGGCAGCAGAAACAATATCTTTGCCCTTATTTTGCTTGCATTTTTAAAGATGGTAACTGCAGATCCCTTTCTTCCTAATGTGAGCTTTTGGGGAAATCATTTGACTACCGATTTGTGCCATAAAATGATTAAGAATTGTATTTTTCTTTTTACTTAAAATCTGGTAATGCTAATCCATAAACAAATTCTGGTTTATTTCTCAGCCTTTAATTCATAATAAATGCTTTAGAATTGCATTTTATTTTTTTACAAAGGACATACAGAACATTCTAGGATCTGGGGTGTGGGTTTCAGTCTGTAACTTCAAAAAGATTTCATAGTCTTTTATTTTCTGGGCTCCAGTTATTTTAAATAGCACTGACTATTTGTTACCTTAAATTGATTGTGCAAGAAATAGGATAAATTTGAATTTGACAAATATTTCATAGAATTTCTCCCTTACAGGCAGAAGTATTCAGAATTGACAATGCAAAGGCATGTAAATGGGAATGAAAACTTACCTCTAACACTTGGCTAAGGAAAGTTTGTTTTTATAAGCTATGCATTTGGAGGGCAAATTTCCCTTAGTCAGTTCGGGAGTGCTTGCTGTTTTTGGATGATGGTGGGTGAATGCGGGTTACTTTCAAAATGAAAGTAGCTTGCCCTGCTCAAGAGAGAGACCAGGTAAATTACAGACAGCTCGTGTTATATCTTAAGCAACTTCACCCAGACAGAAGAATTTACGTTACAGGTTTGTAACTTTCCTTTAAGTCACAGATTTTCTGTGATAACAAAATACATGCTGTTTTACAGAACCTTTTCATTACACCCAGTAGCCCGACCCCATCACCCTTTCTGTTGTTGTCGTTAACTGTTTTTGAACAGTGTAGAAGGGCATCCTTAGACCCCGGAAGGCTTTTCAGAAGTAAATGAAACAAACAACAAAAAAGATCATCACACTTTCTTTTAAAATACTACTTCCCCTTTTCAGAAACTCAATGAGACCTAGAAAGGCTCACTTTTATACTTTTAATAGAATTATGTAAGTTTGATGCACAGCTGGGATAAGCTCAGCCATCTACAGCACAGCAAGTTTTTGAACATTTAATTTTATATTTGAATAATTCTCCAGATCAGGCTATAATCATGAATGTCATATAAAAAGAATTTTTTAATAAATTACGTTATTTCACAGATGTGCAAATACTTCCGAGAAAAAAATTACATTGATCAGTTTTTAATACCCCCTGTCTCACCCTTCAGTCAAAGGGAAAAATAGCTTTTTTCCCATCTTTGTCTTCAGAAAGGTGCTAGATTGTAAACATCTGAAGGAAATGAAAGGGGGTTGGCCAGTCCACCCCAAACTCTTTCCAGATTTTCAATCCTTTCAGCAGCAGCCTTCAGTTTTCAGAGAAGAGGGAGGGTCTAGGGAAAAAAAAGAAAGGAGATGTCTCTGTTTATTATTAAAATTTAAAGTGAAAAGCATTGCTATAACTGGCTAATTTTGAATCTACTAATTTAGAGGGCTTGAACAACAAGAGGCAAAATTTAGAGAACGTATGTGCTGCAGTGATTGGGAAGATAAGGCATTTGCAGCTAATTAAGTCCTAATTCTGAAAGAAGGACAATAAGCAACAGATGGCTATCATTTCTTTTACAGCTTGTGAAACAATAGCATGTGGATATTTAATTCAAAAACTATTCAGACAAAAACAATTATTTTTACTTCGGCAGAAAGATGATTATTTGTATAGTGTTTCTAAAGCATAGCCTGTGTAACCTATGTATCACTGTTTGAATAAAGGCATTTCAGAATTTCTGTGTTTTGCAAATACTGGACTATTTCCGGGAGCAACAGTTGAATTCATGAACCGTGGTCATTTTGGGAACAGTCACCTGTGGTTGAAATACTACGGTTACTCAGGGCAGACTGGACAAGTGCTTTTGAATACAAAACAAACAGTTGAATTAAGAGTCTTGAGTGTGTTGATTTTTCCATGTTTCTTTTGTTAAAAGCTTTGACTGAGGAATATTTCATGGCCTCTATACCCATATAATATTTGGATATTTGATATGTCATCATAAAGATATTCTGAAGTGAAAAAATTGCGTTAGCATTTGGCTCATAGATAATGATCTGGTTAAGGTGCAATTTTTAGGACTTCCTTAGACCAAACAGAAGTATTCTATTTTTTTTTGACCAAAATACTGAGAATAATTTATAAAAATAAAACACAGTGTTGTATTCAGATCAGTAGGTATGAAATCGCAATTGCCTCTTTGTCTTTCAGAAACCATACATACCAGATGCAGTATGAGAAAAATAATCTGAAATGTTGGGTTTATTTTCAATATGCAAGTAGTGTAAAAATATGCAAGCTCTGATCGCAGTGTGCTGGAAACTACTCCACAAAAAAATGTGTAACGAAAGCTGTTACTATAAGTGCGGTTCATGTATTGGAACAGCTGTGACAGCCTGATACAGTTTAACACTTGTTCAATTATAAGAAAAAGAAATTCAGAAGGGAACTTGATTTAGATAAGAATTTTAAGTAATCCTTAAAATTTCCCAAGTAACTTCTTCTTCCAGTCAAAATCTCACCTTTCCCCCTACTTTGTTCGCTTCTCTAGCCCTGTGTTTAGTGTCCAGCCCAGTTCTAGAGACCTGGGAAGTAACACTGCCCTTGACTGGACCACTTTCTCCTTCCAAATTCTGCTCATATTTTATGTTTTTGAGTGTCTGGGTTACAGCTATTTGCAAATTATTTCAGGTGTCTGCTCTTTTGTATTCACTTAGGAAATTGCAAAGAAATCATCTAGTAGCTGGCCACATTTTTCATTATGCCTATTTCTTTTTCGTTTTCAGGTGATTTTACTGTGCTTTTACGGCAGATTTCAGTGCCTACAAGAAAGGCTGACACTGATATCGATACCAAACCTGTAGTTCTGGGAATTTATGCACATGTCACTCTTTTCCTTTTGTTTAGCAAGTGCTTGATTGATGTGGGTGCAATGTGTGTGATTATGTGTATATATCACATACATGTTATATATATGTGTGTGTGTGTATGTATCTGTACACATATGTATGCTATAATGTTTGTGGTTCATCTAAACTCTTTCTTGGAGTAACTAAATACATAAGGAGCATATGTTCCCAAATGTGAAATTTCTTTTGTTTAGATTAACTTTTTATTTTTCTAAGCAGTTGTCTTTATGGTTTGTTATCTGTATAAAGGTTTAATTTTGTTAATAGTGCATATTTTGAGAGTTCATATTAATAGTGTTTGCTTGATGTCCT
The DNA here is from genome assembly GCA_917880005.1 of Nanger dama. Classification (NCBI taxonomy): domain Eukaryota; kingdom Metazoa; phylum Chordata; class Mammalia; order Artiodactyla; family Bovidae; genus Nanger; species Nanger dama. The sequence continues at coordinate 36,982,598 of CAKJTW010000012.1, forward strand.
TAAAAGTCAGCATCTTCATATTATTTTGAAATTGCCCTCCTTCAAAACAAAAAATTACTCAAAACAAAAATCAACCATTAACAGAAATTATTTAGTATTTTTAATCTAAAGACAACTATTTTTTCACTTTGACTAAAGTAAAAAGCACAAGCTTTAAAGAATTCTCAAATCCCCAGTGTTTATGATCAAGTCCTGCTGGTAGACAGTGGGGAGAAATATGTGTTTGTACCAAGGGGACAAATGATCCTCAAAACTGTGTTTACAGAGTTGCTTATCTTAGCTTCAAAATTTCCATTAACTTTACATTATTGAAGTATTTGAAAGTGGATGAGAGAAATAAAATACTGAACTTTTTCGAATGGTTTTTTTGGGACACTTAGCATCCAAGAAGCTGACAAAAGAGTCTGTGCATTAACACTCAGGCTAGAGAGGGGAGAAATGGCAAAAGCTATCTCTTTTCATTCTATAGTGGTTGGTATGGGCAATTTAAAGTAGGATCCTGGAATTTCCAGACCCCAACTCTATCTTCTAAGTCATTTCTGTACCTGGAATAAAATGTTGCTGTTGAAATTATTGACATAATAGTCCCCATGAGGACTCATAGCCATCAAAGTGAAATCTCACAATAAATTCAGAGGCCACCTGGAGAACCACCGTTAAAGAGCTTTTAGAGGGGGAAAAAAAACTTTAAAAGCTTAATTCTTCTTAAATATAAGTTCACTGATCATGTTTCTGTACCACTTTCCTAGAGTTTAGTTCTTTACTTTCAGCTTTGTTAAATAATCCTTTAAAGCTTTTTTGACAGCAAAAATGCTGTGTTTTGTATAGATGACATCACTAGCCCAACTCCAGCCACGTTGAAAGCCAAGGGGTTACTAAGCAATAAACCTCGGTCAGGATTTCTGCGTGTCTCGGGGAATAAAAGCCTTAAAACGTGAGGTGGGTCTTAGTGATCTGTGGGACAAACACTCCTACTATAATACCAGAAGCATTATTGATCAGTTTGGGGGAACATTTTTTTAAAAGCTAATTAGTCTTTGCAGAGTCGAATAACTAATGCTGTTTTACACTTAGCACTCAGGCGGTGCTTTTCATCTTCAAAGTGCTTTGAAAACATTAACTAATTAATCATTAGCTAATTTAGCAACTGACGATAAAAGTTAAGGGACTAAAAGAGGCTGGATTCTACCAGTGTTTTGTGCACAGTGACCCTCTCTGGAGTCAAAGGGAAGGTCTTTGTCTGGAAGGGAACCCTGGGGCGGGCCACCAGGTGGGTAACGATAGGGGCCACTGCTCAGGTAATATCTGTAGAGAACTGAAACAAAATCTTTTAGACACACACTGCTGGACAGTCTTGACAATCAGCTTTTTTTTTCCTCTTGGTTTTAAAAAAACAGTTTTTAAAAAGGCAGCTTTGTAGCAGGAAGCCTAACAAATATCCAGAGTATATAGGTATGCTGAAATTTACAAGTATGACAATCCATGGGCAGAATGGGAAGTGTGTGCATTAATGATCTTTATCTCCCTGGGTCCAGTGCCATGTACTCCATGAATACTACCATGGAAATCTAGCTTAGTTTGGGAAACTCAGTGTAGAAAGAGCAAAAGAGAATTTTCCTACATGTCGTGACAAACAGAATGCTTTCCAGGGGGCTTGTCTGCTCTGCACTGTAGCCCCATCCATTATGTGAATGAGATGTGAAAATAGTTCTTGTTTCTCTGAGATATCAGCAGACCGCACAAGCTGAGTTTCTTTAAAAATACGGAGACAGTTCATCTATAGCCTTATGCTGAATGAGTGAGTATGTGTGGTCCAGCTCATTTAAAGAAAAAAAAACACTCCACAAAAGCCACCGGTATTAGGGAACGTGGTACCAGTGACTGCAGTTTTGAAGAGGGAATATACTTTGTTTTGCATTCAGTTTCTTTTCGTTCCCACATACCCCTTTCCTACAATGAGGAAAAGCAAGATTTCAGAGTATTAAGAAATGTTAAATGTTAAAAATTTATCTACATTCTTGCCTGTTATCACCAAATGGTTGGTAAAGGAGCAGGGCAGAGACAGGTGGTGTTTACACTTTTTCAGAGTGAGTGCTACAAAAAGAAGACTGATTATTGAAAACTTCCCACCAGCCAAATTTTGATAGTAAAGGGCAATGGAAATAGACAATGCATATCTAATACAGTCTGTTAGTTACTGGAGAATTACTTGGTATTCTGTTGGAGAAATTTAAATGGAGATTTTGCACACATGTCCTGGGATAGTGCTTAAAAGACTTTACTCCTAGTTGTAGCATTTTGGGTTAATGCAGAACTGCACTGTCTTAAGCCTGAACTTGGCAATAATTCTAACTTTACTAGCTCTCTTGAATGTAAACCTATGTATCTTTCCACTACCTTCTCCTCTTAATATTTTCTTCTAGGGGGTGATTTCTAAAGATCCACAACAAGGTTTCAAATTATGTTTCTTGTTAAGAAATTAAAATTTTACACCTTCCCTGTTAAAATTTTGTGGTTTTTTTTGTTTGTTTTTTTTTCAGAAGGAGAAGTACTTCCTTTTAAAGATCATCTATTTTTCAGTTTGCTGTTTAACTTTGGATGGTAAAGCTCTATAATTTAAACATTTTGAATAAAACAATTCTTTTCCCCATTCTATGTCTCAGCCCCCTGCTTGCCCCAAGATCTCATCAGAATGGCAATTTTCCCCCTTTGCTTTTGGGGAATATCCTTTAGAAGTTGCCATCCATGAGCCAACTTTCCCCTTTAGCTCTCTCCCTAGAACTTGTGAGTGAGTCCTTTGGAAAGGTCAGGAGCCCTGATTAGCCTTGAGGTTAAAGAAATTATTGAATGTAGATTGCTGTCTTCCCATTCACACCTATTTTACCGTATTCTTTTCTATAATTATTTATTTTTGATTGGCTGATTTACAATATTTGTTTGGTTTGACTTCTGTCATACATCAACATGAATTAACCATAGGTGTACATATGGCCTCTCACTCATATCTCCCTCCCTCCTCCTGCCCATTCCCGCCCCTCTAGGTTATTACAGAGCCCCAGCTTGAGTTCCCTGAGTCATACAGCAAATTCCCATTGGATTTCTTATTTTACCATATTCTTATATCTTTAACAAATATTATTTTATGCATCAACATGAATCATCGCCACACAGAGAATCATGTGAGAACTAGTTTATTATATATAAGTTGAAATTAGTATCCTATGGGAGTCTCCAGGCAACAGTACTGGAGTGGGTTGCCATTTCCTTCTCCAGGGGATCTTCCTGACCCAGGGATCGAACCCAGGTCTCCCACATTCCAGGCAGACACTTTAACCTCTGAGCCACCAGGGAAGCCCAGAGTATCCTACAACAGTTGTTATCAAAGTTTGAGGGGTTGATTTTGATCTGAGGAGACATCTGGCAATGTCTGGTGACCTTGTTGATTATGCTAGCTGTGTGTATGTAGAGGGTTACCAGTGATATCTACTGGGTAGGAGCTAGGGATGCTGTTTATACCTTATAATGCACAGGAAATCCCCCTGTAACAAGGAATTATCTACTTCCCCCAAATGTGAATGATGTGCAGATTGAGAATCTTTGCTGTTTATTTATGCCTAAACCTATATGGCTCAAATGGTAAAGCGTCTGTCTACAAGGCAGGAGACCCAGGTTCGAGCCCTGAGTTGGGAAGATCCCCTGGAGAAGGAAATGGCAACCCACTCCAGGACTATTGCCTGGAAAATCCCATGGACAGAGGAGCCTGGTAGATTACAGTCACGGGGTTGCAAAGAGTCAGACATGACTGAGCAACTTCACTAAACCTATACTTGGAATATATAGGCAGTAGCTTTTAGGTAGGTTGTTTTCCTTTGATAGTGCTTATAAAACAGATTCTTATTTGGCATGATAGTCCCTTCTTGCTTCTATACATCAATTTCCTCAATTTGATTAGTTTTATAGAGAGCGGGGAAATGGCTCTGCTTAATTTCCATTTCTCACTTTTAAAGATCATAGAACAAGCCAGCCAAAATTAAAGAGAAGTGTACAAATGAGCAAAGGATGCATTGGTGGAAATGTAAATCTGGCTTGCAAAAATTTGACAGATTTTTAGTTTTTAAGGGATAATTTAGTTTCTGCATCCCAAGCAGCATAAGGAGATAGAAAAAGATACTTTATGCATATGATGTCAAGGGTTTTCTCTAGATCTTCACTCTTCTTCACCCCAGATGACCAGGATCCTTGCTTTTCATTTTGTGATTTTAGGTGTTAAACAAATCTTTTGCAGGAAAGATATTGGCACATATTCTTGTGAAAAATCACAAGCTAGAGATTACAGGAAATGACACCAAGGTTGTTCTGGGTGTTGTTAACTTGTTACTAAATAGTAGTTAGAAGGAGATGAAAAGAGAGCCTTTAGATGGAAATTAAAAAGCAAAATGCTGGGAGGAGAGCTCAGAGTAAGAATATAATGATCTATAATAAGAACTGTTGTTTTAATGACAACATATATTGTCATTAAATATATATGTGTGTGCGTGTGTGTGTGTATATATATACACACACACACTTATCTGTTTTGAATGCTGAAGGGTATAGAACTGGATATCTCTCCAATTACATCTATTTGCCTTTTAAACTAGCCTTACTATTTTTAGTGAAGTTGAACTTCACTTTCCCAGTAGATGGCATTGTAGTCTGTTCAGTGGAAAAGGGCTTCCCTAACCAACAGGACTTTAATTTTTTTTTATTCCTCTGAGCTTCTTCCTTGATAATGTACCCCCTCCCTCTTGCATTAAATACTAGCTTGAGGTTATAAATAAGAATCTTGTTTTCGCTAGTTACCTGTAACTCTCAAAAGATTTGATTTTAAAAAAGATACAGTAGATAATTTAATATCCTTATATCAAATGAAAAAATATAAAGACTAGATCTGAGAGTGTGGCATATGGAAAAAATATGCAAGCATGGAATAGTCTCAGAATACACAGTTTCAAAATGAGAGCTGCCTCTGATCTCCCTAAGTATACTTTTCTATATTAATTCATTGTATTTACAGTATTTTGGTGTGAGTATGAATAGAAGCCTTGAAAAAGTTATTCCATGTACAAAGATTTTCAGGTACAATGTATTCTTCTTGACTGAACCCCCATCAACTTTGAATCATCTTTATTAACTCATTATTTTTAAACTCTTAAAAAAAACTGCCTTGTCTAGGTTCATGTGCATTACATGTGGGATAGTTGCCTATTTTTATTTAATTATAAATATTATTTTCATGATGGTTTTTCCTTCTTTTAAACCATGAAACCTAAAAATAACAGTGGTAATTGATTGAACTAGGGTAAGCTGTCATTCCTTGATGTTACAAAATGGTTGTTACCTCATTCTTATTATTTTGCTTATTATGAAGATCCCTGAATAATGGTCAGAACATTAAACTGAATTTCAATAAAAGAAATGATATGGTGAAAAAAGATACATTGTTAAAAATTCATAATGAGGATGTATCTATGTAAATACTTTCTAAAAATAGAGATTGAGTGTATTGACAATTACAATCAAAATGGATTTTCTGTTTTTGTATATGAACTTGCAAGATGAAAAAAACATGTTTGTACTTTTCTATGTGTGTTTTAACAGAATCTGGGTTTTCCCTTGAGTCCTTGTTTTCCTGTGAAGCTATTATGTTCTCTTTTAAAAATATTTTGCTGAAACTGTAAAGTTTTCTCCCCCGATAAAAATCCTCTTTCTATTGAATATAATCTGTATTTCTCTGATAGTCATTTGGTAATAATATTTGACTTTCATTTATCAATACTGTTTCTTTCCATTATTTTTAATCACAAGATTATGAGCTATGTATTTAGTTATTATTTAAGCTAAATGGTGTCTTTGGCTGTTAGCTCGAAAAGATAATGTCCCAATATCAGGATTAAGTTTTCATCTATATCAACTGGCTTAAAAATACCCAACTTGATTCCTTTTGAATTAACTGAGTCTTATTTTATTTTATTTTTTTCAATATCACCTATCACCATAGTAACCACTAGCTGTCAGTTCAGCTTCTGACATTTTTCTCATTTGGTAAGATTTCAGAATTGCCATCCTCCCTGCCAACATGTCATGAACAAGAAAAAAAAATTGCATGAAAAATCTAATGGGTGTCTGGTCTGATTGTCCTCATTCGTGGCAGGAAAGACAAAAACTGATGAATTGTGAAATGTATTCAGAGGGATTCAAGGAAGCAAGTGCCTGGGACCCCCTCCCCCAACACCTCGTTTTCATTTTGTTATGCTTGATGCACTGTACATGCTTACCCTGACACTTGGGTTTGTAGAAATTTAAGATGAACAATTTTTACATTCACCCTGCTGATCTCTATCCCCTACCTTGTTTTTTTTTTTTTTTTTTTTGTAAAAACTCATCATTAAAAATAAAGTTACCAGGGCTCGTATTTAGCATGATTTCTCACTCGAATCATAGCTTTTAGTAGTCCAAATTGGCTTCCAGTATTTAAGATGTTATGTTTGCAAATGTACAGCTCTGTTTTGGAGCCACATATGGACCATGGATGCACCCAGTGGGTTTTGCAGTGTGTGTGGTGTGCGCGGGTGGTTGAGAAAGGATATTAGGCCCATTTGAAAAAAGAAACAAAGCTGATTCTAGACCTTTTCTAGCGGTTTGTTTTTCATGGCAGAGAAAACTAGGGGAAATGCTGTTATTTTCTAATTCTTCCCAGTACTCTGGTTTAACAAATGAATGGGGGTTACATGCTAATGAATTTCTACCCCAAGTATCTGGCTGGGTAATTGATGAAAGGAGCTAGTTTTGTACTTATTTTCTTCTTTTTTGATTGCCAGACTTGTTAGAGCAAAAAGCAAAAAAGAAAGAGAAGTGATAATATACTTTAGCTGATGTAAACATGCAAGTTATTGAATAAATGTTACTAATATGACACAAACATGTACCCTGTACATGAATCTTATCACTGACACTAGGCAAGATATATAATATGTATGTGGTTTGAATACAAGTAAACATATTAAATACATTAGTGTGTATTATGGACACAGATGTTCATGTTGTTAATTTATCCTTAAGCTATCTAGGTATACATGGACTTGATAAAACTTACGAGTCTTTCCAGAGGTTTTATTTTGAGTGAGATCAATCTTATAGGGTATTTTTTTCATGACTGTCTGCAAAGTCAGGCTCAGCAGCAGGAACTCATTCCAGAAACATAAAGCTGATTTGATAAGCAGCTGCAGAATCCAATGCCTTTTACTAACGGGTGGACAACCCAGGATCATGCGTGTACACATCGGGATGTTTCCATTTCACATTTCATATGCTATGGCTTTAGCTCCTTTTAAAAAATTCACACACTGAATGGTTTGGGGATGTGTTGTAGAATTACTGCAGATTTTTATTCACAAGTGTATTTAAACATTACATAGGACTAGGAAGGAATGGAGAGGTCTAATGAAAAATATCTCCATTAAGAACCAAAGTTTCTTAATTTGAAAGCAAAATCACATATTTATCTTTGGTATAATTTATATGAATATTAAAACACTTAATGTTCAGGGTAGGTGGATTGATAACATGATTTTGGCATTGATGATTAATGATGTGCTCAAAATATACATGCATAAGTGCATACATATGTATATGGCTATAATGTGTGTATAAAATAAGCAATTTGGTTCATCATGCTTTTGTTATTTGATTCTTTATAAATTTAAACACTTTGGAGAAACCAGACAAATAATGCCTGAATGTTTCTGCTATTCTTATGAAAAAATATAACCCTTGAGAAATAACTTGAAAATTGATATTGAATCTCAGGGTATATTTCAAACACATATTTGGAAGTGGAAAATAGAAGGTATTTTTTGCATACTGGCAAATAAATTTACCTTATAAAAGAAAAAAGCTAGAAAAACATAAATCTTTTAATAAGAAAGAATAATATTTTTATAAGCTGCATTTTAAAATGAATGGTGTAAACAGAATATACTTTAAAGCTTTTATGCTTTATAAGATTTATAACAATAATCAACAAAACCTTGTAACTGTGTTTGCACCTTATGTGCCTTCAAGCCATTGGACCTTGCAGTTAATTGTATAAATTCTATACACTATGGGAAATCACGATGTATCATTTATATTCAGCGTGTGTCATGTGTATAAATATTAAAATATATTAGCCAAAAATGGCTGATTATTCCTCAAACACTTTGTGATAAATCTTATCATTTTATGGGTTGCGTGGGGGAAACTAAATATTTTATGTTATTTGGAAATATTCTTTAAACAACCTAGATTTATTATTAACATTTTAAACATTTATAAATGCGTTAAAATATTTGGAGACTTAGCTCACTGAACAGCCATATACCCGAGTAAAGTTATTTTTGTATGCAGTATACACTAGCAGTTCAGACTTCACTGTTCTCCAATGTGGTACCTGCATAACTGTTCTCTGGTGCCAAACTTATGTACATGAAACACCCATTTGTGCATGTCTTGAGAGTTACCTGGTATCACTGATATAGATCCAGATTGGAATACCATATTCTCTGTATGTGCAGGGATAGTTTGAAATCTATTTAATTATAATTCTTATCCTTAATTTAAAAAAATCCTATTCTAGACAGAAAGGCACCATGTAGGTGAATTTTTGTATGCGAATACTATTTTTTTTTAATTTTCAATGTGTATTTGAGGAGCTTTTTTTTAAAATGTGGGTTGTATATATTCACACATAAACACACAAGTCAAATATACAAAGGCTTGATGTAATAGCAAATGTAAAAAATTAGAGTGATACATATTTATTGAGACTGATAGAGATGCCTAATGAATAAACAAACACAAGGTTGAATTGTTTTACAAATGTATTTGGCAACTGCCCGTAGCAGTGAGTATGTACATTTTGAGGGGAGGAAATGTCAGAACAGAGTCTTGTAAATACATGCAGCTGGAAAGAATAAAATAAAAAATGATGGCTAGCGCTGACAGGCAGACTTGGGGTGTATGATATACTTTGTTCATTTGATTCTTAGAACTCAGTCGGGGGTTAAATTGGAATCCAGACATCAAAGAATTCTTCCACCAGACCCAAATTTTGCCCGTATAATTTTTTTTTCTTACAGTTGTCATAATTTTAGCTAATTTCACAGTGCAATAAATTTTTACCGTTTGAAGTCTTTTTTTTAAAATATGCACACAGTATGTATATATCTCATGTGAACTACCCACACACTTGACATTGGGTACACCTACACATAAAATGACACACACATATGTATATTACACATGTGTCTATGCATGCACATTACAGATGGGGAGAGAAATGGCGCAGGCAGCCACTGCATTCATCTGACCCCAATCTTGAAATATTAAAGAGAAAACACGAACTGTTTTCAGTAGCGATACATTTGTTTCTTTTTCCTCTTTTACCGTTCCCACCTCCCCGCCCCCACCCCCAACACTGTTGTATCTGAAAATGTTGGAAGCATGTGGTGCTGCATATTTGGAGGTTTTGCAGATTTCTGTACGATTTTTATCTGAAGGTCAGGGCTGAGGAAATACATCAGGTTGGGATGTTTGCCGTTTGCCATTTAGCCTTGCTCTGCTTATCAGATCATTTTGTCGTGTGGGCCACAAACAAGGAACTCCTCTAAAGAGAGAGTAAAAATAAGCATGATTGCATTTATATGCAAGTTTTTCCTTTTAAAAAGTCAACACCGTTTTTTAGGTATACTTATTTTTAAGCATTCCTTAGGTTCATTGGCTTATGTTTATAATTCCGTTTACCATTTGCATTTTGCAAATAAAAAATGTTAAAGGTGAATGCTTTTTTCTCCCTTTGTAAAAGAAAAAAACAGTGATAAATCACATCCATAAGGTGTCATTTCTGAGCCACTGGTGTGAGTTCACTATGCTTGGTTTTGCCTGAATATGCCACTTATGATAAAGAAACCCATATAAATTGAAGAAGAGGATTCTCTTTACTTGTGCTTTCTATAGCTCTCAGAATCTTGTTTTCTAGTTGATGAACTTGTCTGTTTTCAAATGAGCTATGCTCATGCAGGCCTGAATAATATGGTCACTACCACCACTAGAGTACATAAGCAAGCTGTGGCTCCTATTCCATGAAATTAACATTGTTTATGGAAGCCCCAGATGGAGAGGGAATTTCATACCATAAATTGTGTGAATTAAATTTATTCAAGGTAGCTATCCAATCTTCACCACTTCATGCAGTATTCAAAGGTCATGCAGAGCCAAGGAAAATGAACTTTCATTCTCCTGCTATTAAGAAAGGATCTCCTCCCATTTACATGGAGAGTGATTAGACAGGAGCCATATTGGAAAACGAAAGCCATTATGAGCAAGTATCGGTCATGGCTTTTGGGAACCAGGTAAGAGATGCCTATTGGCTTTTAGGATTATTGGGTAACTAATTATGCTTCTGATTTCAACCAGTTATTCACCCACAATTAAAAATGAGAATATGGGTCTCAAAGTTGACTATAAAATTTTTCACTTGGACCTATGGAAAATTCTAGATGTCCTTGATTATGGTAAACCTGCCTTTTTCATCAGCAACCATCACTCTTTGAAATAATTTCCAAAGAGTAGATCTTATTGGGAATTCTTAGAGGAAGTCCACTTTCATTTCCCTAAGCATTTGTATAGTTGGGACTCTGAAGCCGCATGTTGTTTTTCAAAATACTTTATTTTGTTAGTTAGCTAACTGTGGTCTCACAGTTAGCTCACAGAGGTAGCTAATAAGGACTTGATTTTTTTCTTTTTAAAGAGAGACTAGTGGAAGACTACCATAAGCTTTGTTATGCTGTCTTTTGGAAAAGATAAACATTTGCTTTCCATCTTGATGTCATCTTTTCAGGTTATTATTTGGTCACTAATTTATCTCACCATTAGCGAATTACAGTAGATTATTGCTTGGATGTGTTAAAAGCACCAAGGAGCTGTGGTCCTGTGGCTATTTTGGGCAAAGTCATAAGCACACACTTTTTTTTTATTGTCCTCCCAGGGAGCAGAATTTGAACTTAATATTCCATGAAATAAGCCATTGTAATCACGTTGGGTTAATAGAAGAAGTAAAATTGCCTCTCCTCTCACAAGACATTAGAGCAAGGCTGCGTTATTAAAGTTTTCTTGCGGACAGGCAGTTTAAAATATATCCTCAGTGGCTGACGCAAGTCCTTTCAGGGTGGATGACAGCTTTTCAGATCTTAATAGGCTTCTCATTCCTGGCCCACAAGTTACCAGCAATTCTTCCTTTCGAGCCAGGCTATGACATGATGGCTAAAATCTGATATAACACAGTACCATGGGTTGTACAAACCTTTCCTCATTAAATGGCTTTATGTAAGTTTGTGTCAATAAGTAAACAATTAGAACTTGTGAACAATATTGATTTAGGCCACTTATTCTAAAACAAGTTGACCCATGAAAGTCTCTGTTGGATGGCCTCCTTGGAATCTATAACCCACCAGTACGTATAGACTAGTAATCTGATTGGCCTAGGAAGTGTTGAGGCTATGGGAGGCATTATTCAAAGCTTTTTTTTTTCTTTTCTTTTTAAACCTTGCTGGTGTGTTGTGCTTGGTCTTTTGGTGAGCGAAATTTAAGTAAAAGTTATAAGAAGAAAGCAGTGAAGTAGTTATGTGTCTCTCCACCTCCCACACCTGTTTACTGCCCAGCATCTTCTGCTATTCATGTTCAGGTCCCACTGATATTGGGAGGGTGGGTACTGCCCACCAGTCTTCCTAGTGAACTCTAACACTTTTGCGATTCTGAATTGACTTTGAACTTAATTTGAATTGGGGGCTATATCTCAGAATGTATTTTCCTCTTTGTGAGTTTATGAGCAAAGAAAAACAAGAGTTTACTCTCAAATACTTCATAAATGCCATTTTTCAAGTCATGGCAAGATCCAAGAAATACAGAGAATAATAGACACTCCTCTGGTGCTTAGAATTGTTTTGAGAATTGAGGTGAATTAGTTTGAATCTCTCTTTAGCTTTTTTCTCTTTCTATGCTTTCCTTGGTTACTTTTTCCTCACAGCTTATCTCTACTCCATGGCGCTAAACAGACAAATGACCAGTTGTACTGGTGGTGATGCTTTGCAGCTCCAAGGATTGGCTGGAGGTAATGCCTCATTAATGACTCTGCCTTCAGCCTGCTAGTTGAGAGGGAGTACCTGAACTGTGTGGTGCGTGTGATGCCCACTGGCATGAGGAGATTCTCTCAAGGCCCTGACATTCTTTGGAATTCAAGCAGCAAATCTCAACTGCATATAAAGTGATTATTTTTATCTGTAAATATGACATATAAGAGATGCATAGTGAGGGAGTTGAAAAAGATGAGATTTTTTTTTACCTTCCTACACATAGTATTTGGAAATAACTCAATAGGAGTCAAATGGTTTCTTTCCCAACAAACCAAAGGACTTCTTTGGTTTGGAGCTACTTTATGCCCACTTAAAGACTGGACATGGAAGATACAAGAATGTTTGGTTTAATTTAGTTGGTGTTGATTGAACATCTGCTTTGTTTCAGTCTCTGTCCTAGACCCCTAACAGCCCAGTGTAAAAGACACAATCTCTGACTGCAAAAAAAAAAAAAAACTTGTTAATGCATAAGATCACTTCCTCTAAACAAACAGGAAGCAGGGTTGGAACCTGCGAGATGCCTCAGCTTCTCTCCAAGCCTGCATGTGCCTCTACAGACTCCTGCCTCATATCATGGCAGTGGGCTTCAACAGGTCAAATGCCAGCATTTCTAAATAGAAACACATTAAGAGCTGCCTGTTTTGACTCTGTTTCCTTGTCCCAGTGTATATGTGTGTGTGCCTGTTTCTTTCCCATGATAATTCTTAAGTACAGTCATGCAAATACACAAATAAGTTATGTATGTATATCCCACACATTCTATAGCATTTCTCCTGTTATCTTTTGCACGGGCAAGCTCTTTGGAGTAGAGTGTATTTTATCTGTGGTGCATAAACAGTTAGCCCTTTGTCTGTGTAACTTTTACTTGAAGACAGTTCTCTGCAGATGCTTAGCTTTTTTTTTTTTTTTTGGTATTGACATAATTCATTCTCAGCTGATAAGTTTTAGCCCTTTTCCCTAGTCAAATGGCATCTAAAATTTAGCTAAACATACCCTCTGTGCTTACTCGTTGAGTTGATTTGGGTGGTCGGGGCTGTTTGCTTATTCATGAGTCATATTTAAAATGCTGTCTTTTCTAAAATACCCTGTAGGTTGCTACACTATGAATTTGCAGCTCTGCTACCAACTGTGTTTCCAGAGTTGTACAATTTGTGTGTGCCTTGGCCATGATAAGGTTTTTAAGAAAGTGTTGTAAACATTACTAGCTTCTGGGGAGGTTATTGTGACATAGTCTTGAATACTGACCTGGATGAATCTGTCCAGGGCTTTTAGAGAACAATGGGCATTTCATTCTAATTTAAATTTAATAGAACAGTGTTCACCATTTTCAAAGAGTAGAACTTCCAAGGAGGGAAAATGGAATAAAGAAGGTTATGAAATCATGAGAAAGAATAAAAGTGTTCTTTAAAAAGTAGATCAATACCTGGCTTACAGCCCTTAGATTATAAACTGATAATGCAGAGTACTGAAATAAAAATATGGAGCCTGGGTATGTGATGGGACAAGAGGGGAAAGCCATCTCTTTAATAAAAAACAACTGTACAGAAACCTTTCAGAGTGCATTGAGTAACGTTTGCAGGAGGGCATCCTCTGCATTCCAATGACAAAATAGGCTTTGGTTAATATGTGTAGGTTTATTAGCATGTCCCTGTTCTGCCAGGTACATTTTGCATTTATGTGGTGGAATGAAGAATCACACACACTTTTAAAGTGGGCAGAGGAAAGCTTCTGCAGGTGCCACTCGTCAACCTTTGCATGTGTAAAAATCTTACCACCTTCAATGGATGATATGGACATTACAGATTCCACTATCAGGAAGTCTACTGTCTGTACAACTTATGATTTTTGGTTACAAACCTTGAAGCTTATTCTGAGCATTTAAGCAAAAGAGGATTTATTGGGAAGAAGGGGGAACAATGAATAACCCCCAGACACCAGGGGAGCAAGTTTGGGGAGGGGCAGGATCTGGGAGCTTGGAGGGCTGGAGGCATGGAAAGGGAAGTGTGTTACCCCATTCTAGTGAGAATGGGCTGGCTGGCTGGCTGTTGTTGCTGCTCTGCTGGAGGCTCCACATCACTCAGATGAAGCATCTAATGCCAGAACTGGCTCATAGAGCATTCTCAGTAAATGTATACTAGATGCTGTCTGTGCCTCCCCGTGAGTCCCCTGGGCCTGCCTCTGTGCTCACCTGTAGTTGAGGTGGACTATTCCATGCTGCCAAACAATTTCTCCCCTCTCAGGTCTCTGTCCCTAGTCTATGGGCTATTTCTGGGCTGTGTACACTAGCCCAGCCCAAGCACTGGGCAGCATGAAGTACCAGAAATTAATGCCTCAAGGGGCAATACAAACCAGGAAGAGACACAAAAGGAGTTGGGGAGTAAGCACTCTGCATCTCCAGCCCTTGGTGGTACAATTCTGAGGCCTGTTCTCCATGGTTACATCAGAGATTCCCCAGCAGGACTGAGCGCTAGGTGCCCTTAGTATTCATTGGCTGGCTAATGCAGCATTATCACTTTTTCTCCTTTGCCTGCTCCCTTACTTGTCCTTCCTGAGTTCACCTCCTAAATAAACTCCCTGCATCCAAGTCCTTGAACTGAAGCCTGCTTTTGAGGGAATTCTAATTCAAATAGCTATCATAGGCAACTGAGATATTGTCAAAGGTAGGATCAGCCCTGAGGTTAAATCTGTTTTTGACAAATACTTTCCTTTCCTTTTCCTCCTCCTCATCCCCACTTCCTTTTTATTATCATTATTTTGATGCCTGGAGTAAGTAAGGAGAGAGAAAAAGACAAAAATCATGTGAGGCTAGAACTCTGAAAAGTGGTGGACTTTGCAAGTTTCAAGAGAGGAGGGATTGACAAGTTCTTGTTATCACTTGAAGAAAACTGAGTTTTCAGACTAAGAAAAGGATGCTTAAACTGGCTCTTAATTAGTAGCATCTTCTTAGGCACAGCTGGATGCTTCTCTGATCATAGTGTAAATTCTTCCCAAATCAGGACTCGGAACACTCTGCCAGTGGTGAGGAATGGGGAGGTGAGTGGGAGGAAGGAAAATGATAGTGTGATGTGGGCAATTAATTAACAAAGCTGAAAAACTGTCTAGAACATCATACAGTTGGGAGGTGGGATAGTCTCAGTCCCAGGAAACTGGATTTGAAGAGCTCCTTGAGTGAGCATGTAGCAGGCAAGCCAGCTTCACAGAGGTAATCCTTCCCGAGCTTTCACTCAGTGTTTTTCAGTTTCTCAGATGTTGTTACTGCCTCAGGAGGCTTCCTCTTGAAATGTCCTCAACCTGGACTATTCTTACACACTGCCTGCAGATCTTTCATTGATGTCAACTCCTTATTTTCAGATCCCAGTTGGATCAGTGAGCATTTGTTTTGTAACAAGTGTTAGTTGCTCAGTCGTGTCTGACTCTTTGCCACCCCATGGACTGTATCCCACTAGGCTCCTCTGTCCATGGGATTTCCCAGTCAAGAACATGCTGAAGTTTGACAGAAAAAACCAAAATTCTGAAAACCAATCATCTTTCAGTTAAAAAAATAAATAATTAAAAAAAAAAAAGAAAAGAAAACTACTGGGGTGGATAGCCATTCCCTCCTCCAGGAGATCTTCCCGACCCAGGGATCAAACCTGGGTGTCCTGCATTACAGCCAGATTCTTTACCCTCTGAGCCACCAGGGAAACCCTTGTTGCATAACAATCTACTCCTAAACAATAGTCATATAGTTGCTCATGATTCTGTGGGTCAGCAGTTTTAGCTGGGGTCACTTGGCATGGTTCACCTCTAGTGTCGACTGAGGTGACTCATTTGTCTGGGCTCTCAGCTGTGACAGCTGGGTTTCCTGGACCTGGCTCATGGAGATGTTCTAACAGCAGGGAAGAAGATGCAGGCTCCCTTGAGGGCTAGGCTCAGAACTCACATAGGGAAACTTCTTCCAGATTCTGTTGGTCAGTTCCAGTCTAGATGCAAAGAATGAGGAAGTAGTTACTGCTTCTTCATGGGGGAAGCTGCAGTGAGTGTGTGGCTGTTTCCAGTCTGTAATACCAATCAAATACCATTTCTAATTTAGGGATGCCTAAGAATTCCCCTGCCAGGCTATCCCAGGTCCCCCTATTTCATTTTCTAATGATACTCTGTCCCATTTTTAGTACTTGTCTAAATGTGCTAATCATGGTAGGTAGTGGTTTAGTTGCTAAGTCGTGTCCAACTCTTGCAATGCCATAGGCAGTAGTCTGCCAGGCTCCTCTGCCTGTGGGATTTTCCAGGTAAGAATACTGGAGTGGGTTGCCATTTCCTTCTCCAGGGAATCTTCCTGACCCAGTGATCGAACCTGGGTCTCCTGTGCTGCAGGCAGATTCTTTACCGACTGAGCTACTAGGGAAGTCGTAATCTTGGTAGAATGATTCCTTTAATGTCTCCCCTGCTCTAATCTTTGTGTTTTTATTGTCTCCTTGTCATTTAGCACAGTGCTTGGCACAAAATAGTTAATAACTGTTCCTTGACTGAATGATGGTTTTGAGGAGCAAGTATAAAAGTGAGTGTGGTGGTAGAGAAGCTGTTCAGGAGGAAGTGACAGAAATTCAGCTTGAAAGTTGAAAGAAGACCCTGACTGTGTATGCTGGTATCAATTATGAGTAAAATTATGAAGACAGAAGCAGCATTTCTGGCAGTGGATTGTGAAGCATGCCAGTGATCTATCAGAGTATATAGAATGCATACCAAAACAAAGAGAATTCTTTTGGAAAGCTTAGATAAGGCAAGAGCACAAAGCAAGAGTAACTTAAAAAACTGCTTTTATAATTTGAAGCTGGAATTAGTACATTCTGCATGATCATTTTGTTCTGTCAAGAGAACTGGGCTACATGTATATTAATCAGAGTTCAGAAACTAATAAAAAATTAAGACTCTAAAAAGGCTGGCTGGAATATGCTTCATTTACACACTCATTCATTTTTTCACAAAACATCTTTTGAGCTTCTTCTAAGGGCAGTATACTAGCTTCTCCTAAGAGCAGTATACTTGGCTAGCTGTTTTGCAAGAGGTAAGGGACATACTTCCCTGGTGGCTCAGACGGTAAAGCGTCTGCCTACAATGGGGAGACTTGGGTTCAGTCCCTGGGTCAGGAAGTTCTTCTGGAGAAGGAAATGGCAACCCACTCCAGTACTCTTGCCTGGAAAATCCCATGGACGGAGGAGCCTGGTAGGCTGCAGTTCATGGGGTCGCTAAGAGTTGGACACGACTGAGCAACTTCACTTTCACTCTTCACTTTCATGCATTGGAGAAGGAAATGGCAACCCACTCCAGTGTTCTTGCCTGGAGAATCCCAGGGACGGGGGAGCCTGGTGGGCTGCCGTCTCTGGGGTCGCACAGAGTCGGACACGACTGAAGCGACTTAGCAGCAGCAGCAGCAAGCACAAATCCAAGAACTTTCACATGTGTATCTGATGAGGTTTTTAGTTATGTACCATAGAATCCACTCTAGGTAGTTAAAGTCACAGGAGATTCTAAGTGATATAGATAGCTCATAAATTAAATGAGAAGGGCTAAGATCAGACCCCAAGCTGAATTTCCAGGAAAGAAAGACTCTTAGAGACACATCACAGGACAGACCAACTGCAGGAGCCACAGCCCCTCAGGAAGCTGGGGGTTGGGGTTTTGGGTTCAGAATCACGAGGTGTGCAGTGATCTGCACACAAAATGTATGCCAGCCCTAGGTCTCTTCCTTCACATAACTTGTGTGCGTGCTTCTCATTTGAAGGATCTAAACATCAGAGGAGGCTGGAAATATAGCTTTTAGACTTTTCTTAAGGAAAGTGAGATAGTAGTACACTGTGGGGAACTGTCAAAATGTGGAAAGGAGTGCCCAAAGATTTTAGGAAATGACAACCTCAGTTGTTCTCTCAACAAATACAAATCACACATTTTGAATATTTTGCTTCCATATGAATGATTTAACCTGAACTCTGTCAAGCAGGGATTAATGCCTCTTCTTTTAAGATTAGGGAAAAAGGGCACAAAGAACCAAATAATTTATACATAGTTTGGAATAGAATTGGGATGAAAACCAAGACTGTACTGACTTCAAAACCTTCTGATTTCCTTGGCACCATTTTTGGTTATGTTGAAGAGTATTTTTCTTCCTTGGCCTCTGGAATTATCTCAGAAAACAGTGGTCATATAGACACTTTGTTGTTAAGCAAGTGACTTTGATTATAAAAGTAGAAGTTCTTTAGAAATATACGGGAAAATTTGTCAGCATTATTTCTATCAGAAAGTCTAGAAAAGGGAAACTAAAAAACACCGCTTCTCCTCTTCCATATTAAACTGCTGGGAATGTGCAAAGTGGAGAAAGCTTGAGGTGGGGATTGGGGAGTTAGTCCTGACGCTTGTTTTCCAGGCTTTTATGGTGAAGCTGTGCTAATGTCTTTAATCTCTTCCAAAGAAATGACGAGCAGAGTTCTGCACCAAAAGGCCCGAACTTTTATCAAGTACTAGTATCTTTGGGCGACAGCATTGGAGAAATAGAAAACAGGCCTGAGGAAGGTGCAGAGTCTGCTTTGTTTCACGTTTTTTTTTTTTTCCCCTACCAAGATATAAGTGAGATCTTTCTGTAAAGACCAAAATGGCTCCATGAGAATTGCCATATTAGACAAGAGGTCTTTTTACTTTTTATGCAATGCATTTGTATTGAAAACACATGTTGGAAGCCAAAGTAATTTTCTTTACAGACAATGAATCTTACAACTGGTTTGAACAATTTTTAAAAACTTGATTGTTTTACCACTCCTTGTGATTGGTAGAACTAGAAGAAACTACCCCCGCACCAAAAAAAAAAAAACCACACCTCACCCTAAACCACCTCCCCTGCAAAACCCAGCACCACCGACAAAAAATATGAAGGAGGGAAAGAAGACAAGAAGAGCAAAAATGGAAGAGAACTGTTTGAAAAGTTGCAAATTACCAGAAATTAAGGAGTGAAAGGCAGTGATTCTGTTACTTGAGAAATTTTGGTTATAGTCACTTGCAATATACTTTGAGGAAAATAGCTTTTATAATTTTTCAAAATGTTAGTAATTTCATAATTCATCGATTTTTAACAATCAAAACATGAAAGAAAGCTATCAAAAGAAAAACTCACTTTAGGGTGATCTTGCTTCAGGACAGTCTAATACCAGGTTCTCCTGGCTGTTGTGTTTCTGTCCAGCGGTGATCAAGGCAGCGTCTTTTAAACTAAAGTGAAAAGTTATTGTGACCTTCACTGTCAGACTCAATTTGAACCAGGCCACAGGACTTTGCATTTTATTTTTTTAAATTAGCCATTCCTGTCTCTTGGTGTTTGTCTACAGGCTGCTCCTGCCGCATGAAAAGGACACGCGCAAGGATGCTTTTACTTTCTTCCACGTTCCCACATAAACAGCACGGGGCTACCTTCGAAAATGCTCTGAACCGGAGTGCAACTTGCTGACATGGTGTGCAGTTTCTCTGAGGCTTGAGTAATATGTGAAGCATATTTGTTGTTAAGTCTGAGTGCTCCTAGGCAACTTCTCTGTGTGTTTCTCACCCTCTTTGCTAGAAGAGAGCGTGATTCTCTTCTTTGGTGTTTGGCTTTTGTTGTAATGTTTTTGCTTTCTTGTTGCTACTTTTCTCTTGACTTCTTGGGTATTATTTTGTCAATAGTCAGTGGAATTGTAATTTCCAGTGACAAGAACAAGACCAGACCTGGAGAGTCACTACTGTGAGTGAGCCTTCTGAAAGTGAAGGAAATGGGGTGCTGGAGAGGTGAAATGACTCATGCAAGGCCACACATCTAGTTCATGGTCTGCAGACTCTCCAATTGAATCTCTTTCCCGTGGGCCAGATGGGAGATAGGCAGAGAGAAGATCTTGAGTCAGAAGAGGGCTGCTGCTTTTATGGAGCACATCAAGAGTTTGAAATGGTCAGGCTTTAGTTTATGGGATTAAATTAATTTTGACTCCTCAGTTGAGGCAATGTAATAATAATAAGATTTAAATCCATCAATGCTCTTTTACTATTTTGCTGGGTCGTATTTATTATTTTATAAAGTAGGAGCTTCAGGACATTCCAGAAATTTATTTTAGGCAACAGGGGACTTCAGTCCTCAACTGGGCCTGCAAATGATCCTCAGGGAAACTGAACATGATTCCTTATCTTGGGCTGAAATTTGGAAATACTTCCTCATCTTTAGTTCTATAACTGTTTTTCTCTGGGGAAAAGATGGGGATTCATGCTCTCTTTGTCTTCCTGTGCATATTGTGGACTTTGTTTTGTGTTTCAATAGATGAATTATGTTTACACAAATAGAGCAAAAGAGCTGAAAGGGAGAAGTAGATGATGGTCAATGGTTAGTTTAGTCTGGAAAAGCTGGGTCAAAATCAAGTTTCATCCTCCTTTTTTCCATCTTACCTGCATTGTAACTTACTGAAAGTTGTGAATTATTATGAAACTAAGAGTCCCATCATCCTATTTTATTTATGAAAATGCTGTATTAAATCCAGAGCAAGCTATGATCACCTCCCATTTGCTGAAGTTCCCCAGACATCTTTTGTGATACCCATGTATTTTTGTGTATCAAAATTTTAATGTTGAATTAGTCCTCTCAAATCCCAATGCCAGATTAACCTATACGTCATCTGTTTACAAAACACTGATTCTGGTCATTCCTTACAGTGAATGAGACAATGCATGGCATTTTTTATGAGAGTATAATAATGCATAGCAGAGTCCTAAAATACAGTGTGATGCACTGCAATTCACAAGAACTTGGTCATTTCCTTTCAAAATGGCAAACGTGGTTTCATTGCTATAGAACCCAGCATTGGTCTTCTTTGCCAATGGAAATGGCCTGTTGATATCAGAGCATTGAAGGCTCTATCAAGATAAATAGCTGTTCTCCCCAGAATGGTTCTTCTTTCAATACTTAAGCCTTCTCAGGGCTATTTAAAAAGGTTTGAGCCTCTTTCTATTTTATTTCTCATTCTCAATCTTCTAAAATCATTGTTACTGAACTTCTTGTGCAGAGCATCCAAACCTTCATGTGTGTTGGGGTGGCAAGCATTGGAGAGAAGGCTCCTTTTGCTGGGCTTAATCAGGGATATATTTTTGATTGTTGCAAAGTATCAAAAGTTAGAAACAACTGTCTACTCCAGGGTTAGGCAACCCTTTTCCTGACCACTCATGGAAGGAGAATCTTCATGGACTCTTATCTATTAAGAAAGTGCAGAAGAAAAACCTTTGTGCATTATATTAAAATTTACACAGCACCAGGCAGTTCTGTTTAGGGTTCCTGTACTCACATCTTTTATTTTGAGATGTGTTTCTCAAGTTTCGTGGAATTTCACTGTAGAACATATCAGGAAAACTATTCTGCCCTCCCACTTCCCTTTCAAAAAAAATGTGTTGATGGTTAGAATAAGGAAGCCTAAGAACAAAGAGAAAACTTGAAAAAGAGTGGAACCTGTGGGGTTATTTAATAGTAAAGATAGGAGTCATGTCCATTCTACCAGAGGACTCAGTGTCTACATGAGCAGTCACTTTTTTGATTGGTAAATATATTTAGGGAGAAGTGCATTTAGATGCCATCTTTACTCATTTATTCTTCAAACTGTAATACAGCACATTTTGGGTTTTAGTATATTGCATTTTAAAACTAATGATGCATTCATTCTAGAGCAAATCTTGTTTCTAAGCCCTAATTTAATAGAATTAAACTCTAAGCTGAATTGGTTTTATGAGATAAAACTCTGAAGTTGATAACTGCATTTAGGAATAGTTCAGGTATTGAGTTTCTAATTTGCTTCCTGAGCATGGAAATCCCTCAGATAATCAATATTGACTGCCTTTAATTGGTGGGAAAGGCTCTTGCTGAGTTTTCTATCTTTTGCTGATGGAATTGCCTCTGCACCTTGGTTGTCATGCTGCTCTGATTGGTCACAACTGAAGAGCTCTGGGTTTGAGTTCATTCGAAGCTGAAGTTGAACGTTTGTTCCTGACCAGTTTACCACAACTGTATTCAGCTCTACTGAAGCAAGAGTGGTCCTGGAGTCCTTTATTCTGTATGCCTTATGGAGTTTCTGGGTTTATTTCAGTTTTCCTTTAAGACTGTATATTGAGTCTTTGTGGCAGACCATTACTGTTTTTGGTTGGGTGCGGGGTGAGGATGGGGCCAGGCTGGTCAAGGTAAGATCAGGAGCTTCCTAAAGGGTAGGGACATTTCTGAATATGCTCTGACACCTCTAAATAGTTTTAATACCTTCTGAAAATGAAAATCTTGCTAATTGTTAAATGTTGTATTCCAGATGTTACAGGCATTTGGAAATGGATTTCTCCAAATCCCTTAAAAATCAGATGCTGGCTTGTTTTGGTATAGGAAATATATTAAAAATGTAAAACACAGGCAAATGTGTATTTTTCTTTTGGAGCAGAGGGTACCTCTTCATCCCATCCTTGATCCAAATCCTCTAAGAAAACTCCCCTCTTTTTTTTGTCCCCGTCAATCTGGAGGGATTTTGTTTAAAGGAATTGAATGTGAATACTATAGACCTGCTACTGTCTTACCTCATTTTTCAAAATGAGACAATTCAAACTCTTTACTGTTTCTTTTTGCTTATTATCAAGGAATAGATGTTTAGTGTAAACACTTTTAAAAAAACTATGGTATAGCACATAAAATAAAAATGTAATCTCACTACTTACCTATAATGGCTATGTTAAAGAGTATACAGGTGATGGAATCAGGATCAAAATGCACATACTTCTTTGTGAACTGCTTTTAAAATTTAATGTTACATTGGAAACATTTCTAGATGTTGTTAAATATACTTTTGCAACTTGATTTTTAAAAATTAATTTATTTTGATTTTTAAAATCAAAATGCCACAGTATGGATGCCTCATAATCTGTTTAACTGATTCTCTGTTATCGGGCATGTATTTTCTTCTAAATTTCCAAGTATTATATATATAGGGAAAATCTCAGTCCAAATACCTACACTTTCCTCAGACTTGTTTTTCTTCTTTTCCATTTCAAAAACTCTCCATCATGATGACGAAATGTTTTATATATTTAGGTTATTTGTGAGGTTTACTTTAGCTCTTCAAGTTCTACACTCTAGTAAATATTTTTGAACTTATTACGTTTCCCATAAATGACTAAATTTGTGTATTTTATTCCTGTCTATAAATTTGCATTAATTTTAGGGTATATGTGGGAAAGGTGAACTACTACTTAACTCACGAGAGCTTTGGCATCTGTTTGGAGTTTATAGCAGTGTTTTTCCTTTCCTTCTGGAAAACTCTGTGTTATCAGTGACCTTGCCAGCTGCTCCTGTGGCTGCCCACCTGCTGTGCCCTGGCTGTTTGTGGCCCATGCAAGTTGGCCAGCCCTCTGATAGTTCAGAAAGGCCACTGAACGCGAACTCCTGCCTGAAAGGCTGAGAAAGTAAATCGTGGATCTGGCACATTTCAATGCAAGTAAATTACATTTTGTCAGCTTCATTGCCCTGAATTTCACGCACAAATGTGGGACTTTGAATGACTGGCATTGACAATAAAAAAAAAAAAAAGGAAAAACAAGGCTAATGCCTTATTAATGCAAACAATCTCTGATTCAAATGGCTGGAGGCAAGGAGTTGTTGCAATTTCAATAGGGACAATTGCTAGTTTTCCTTCTGTTCATATTAATTTCTCAGAAAATTTAAGCTATGTTTTGTTTTCCAGTCTGCTCCTCGCTGGACTGGAAACATCAATGCCTTCTTTGGAAAAATACTGGCTTTTGGAGGCTTGTAGAAACTAGGGGATTTGGGGGTCGTTATTCCTTCTTCATTCATTCATTCAATCACAGCACATTCTTGTGCTGTGATTTAGGTAAGAACCTACATGTTCTCTTGAGTCTGCCTCTGGGCATCCTCCTTTAACTGCAGATCCTTGTGGTTTCACCTCTGCGGTCAACCTCTTAGAAAAACTCTTTCTGAGAAATCCAGATACCAGAGCAGCATGGTAGGTGTTTTAATGTTCTGGACAAACAATCTGGGGTCTTAGGTTGCCTTCTGGAAATAAAATAATTTATTTTCTATCTCTCTTTTTTTTTGGGAAGAGTGAGATACATTTCTTTGTCTCATCAACTCCATCAAACTTGGTATTTGCCTTTTCTACTTGATCAGAAAAAATGCCCAGCTTCATGGAAGTAAAAGTCAGTTCTTACTTCGATCCTATGTATGTATTCATTCTTATTACTCAGCTAAAATAGGAACAAATGTGTATGTTAGAGTGCTCTTTAACTGTCCACACCAGAAGAATCTGTGATACTAAAAATTCTAGTGAGTTTATAGGTAGATTTGACCTAATACCATCTTCTTTCGGGAGTCTGTCAGTGGGGATACAGGAAAACATCTGTTTCATCTTTTCACATATTTACTTTGCCTCTACTCAAAAACATAGGCACAAAACATATATCAACAAGCAAAAGAACTTTCTTGTTTTGTTTACCCACAAACACATTGTATGTGTGTAAAGTTTGTATGTACTTGCTTTTTGTTCACCTGAAAGGTCCTACAGTGTGTAATGTTCAGAATCAAAAATGGGCTTTTTATTGTGGTCTTGACTGAGGTACAGAATGGAGACAAATGACCCAGTCTAACACATGTGACAATAGAAGAGCCTCAGAGACTCGGGGAAACTTTTTTCAGGCTTATCAGCAAACTCTGAAACGTGCAAAGATCTAGTTACAGTCAACACATTCACATGATGATGAAACTTTGACCTTGACTTTTGAGCTTCTTGCCTTTTTTTAAGGCCTGGGTGAGCAGGTCTGACTTTTCTAGGAGAAATGTCTGACAGAGGATTCAGGGCTGAAAAATCAGTGATTGTACGAGTGGTGATGATCTCCAATTTCATCACTTGGAGCAAAGAGAATGTAACATCATCTGTAGTTCTATTAGACCCAATGCTACTATTTCAATAACAAATATTTTGTAATATCCTCTTTACTTAGCCTGACAATAAATACATAGACTACTATTCATGTAATTTTTAAACATTGTTAAAAGCACCTCAATAAAAAACACAATTGAAAAAAAAATTGAAAAAAAAAAAACAATTGAAAGGAAAGCAGTTCGTAATAAAATAGACATTGTATATGAAAATGCTCAGGATAACCATACTAGGAAAAATACTGAAGAAGTCGGTACCTATACGCATTTGTGGATGCACCATGGGTCAGTGAGAAATGCAGATCAACAAAATGTGTTGCACTGGCAACTTGGTTTCATTGAATTGCTTTGTTATGACTTTCTGATGTGGGGAACAGCTCTCGGTAGAGTTTGGAATGAAATAACGTATAGTTGTCTCTTGATTTATCTGGCAGTTGCATTCCTAGAAAATTCATTTATATGCACACTGAATGATGG
Source organism: Nanger dama (assembly GCA_917880005.1). NCBI lineage: Eukaryota > Metazoa > Chordata > Mammalia > Artiodactyla > Bovidae > Nanger > Nanger dama. The sequence continues at coordinate 37,008,233 of CAKJTW010000012.1, forward strand.
TTTGTTTATATGTGAGAGAACTTGGGTTCTAGGCTCAGATAATGATTAACAAGTGTTTACCTTGATGAATGTCCAGTGGGGTGTTGGGAAGTCATGCAGGAGGTAAGTAGGATAATTTTTCATTGTGGGGGATGGTTTTGGATTGTGTTGGAGGCTTAAGATCCTTGGATCTGCCTGGTACATGTCAGTAGTGTCTCTGTTGCCCCATAATTATTGTGACAATCAAAACTGCCCCCACAAATTTCCATATTGTGAGACCACTGTGGAAGATGGGATGTGAGAAGGAATCTGAGAGAGACAAATCTGTAGATGCTAATTCCTCAGTGTGAAAATAAAAAGCCCTCTGATATCAAATTCAAGCACAAAATGTATCAGCTTAGTGTACATATTAATACATTTTGATTACAATGGTAAAGAGTCATCATTCCAAGATTTCAGTAGGCATTCTTCAATTCTTAGCTTCTTTGTCCCCTCCAAAGGGGTTTTTGAAGAAATTAAAAGTATATGCTACATTTGAAAGCTTAACATATGCCTAGCACTGTGTTAAGCAGTATGTATATATTATTTTATTTAAACTCCCACCTGTAATTTTTGAAGATTTTAAACTGAAACAGAGGCATTCAGAAGTTAGAACAGAAGCAAAACTTAGCCAACTAGTAAATGTCAGAGTAAGATTTGAGGTCAAGTATGTCTAAGGAGGGCTTTTCCTGTGGTTCAGCAGTAAAGAGTCTGGCTGCAATGCAGGAGATGTGCATTTGGTCCCTGGGTCAAGAAGATTCCCTGGAGAAGGAAATTGCAACCCACTCTGGTATTCCCCTAGGAAATCCCATGGATAGAGGAGCCTGGAGAGTTCCAGTCCAGGAGGTCACAAAAGAGTCAGACATGATTTGGGGACTAAACAGCAACAACAATGTCTAAGGAAGTAATACAACAACCACTTCTACACAGGTAACTGCAGAAGGGTACAGTCGATAGATTTCTCCTCTGCCTGTAAACTGTCCTAAATGTGCTTTGCTGCTGCTAAGTCACTCCAGTCGTGTCCAACTCTGCGCAACCCCATAGATGGCAGCCCCTTAGGCTCCTCTGTCCCTGGGATTCTCTAGGCAAGAATACTGGAGTGGGTTGTCATTTAGGAGTGTCTAAAATGTAGCCCTACCTTTGTAGAACATTTGGGCTCTGGATTCTCTTACCTGCTGTGTCCTGTTGAAGACTTTATTATGCACCATCTTCTAATGGTTAATTTTCCTCTCTCTGAATTGAGTTCTATATTTTAATCTATGTTCGAGCTCTTTGTAGAAAAAAATTAGTTTGTAACCATGTTTTGACAGCAATAAGACAGACTGTTACTTGGAAGTAGAGATATTGTGGTTTTTTGTAATTGTGCTTAATCACAATATATTTCAACAAAAGGAAAGTTTAGGAGCAGGAGAAAAAAATGAAGATGGGCTAAGATAAAGGAGGTGACATAGAGCTATGTGTGTTTTGCCCCAGAGGTCACCCTGGATAGTGGGTCCCAGGCTTTGGTGGAGAAATTGGCACATCTCCATGGCAGAAGCTGATGATGTTGTGTCGCCCAGATTTTCTGGGATCCCTTTACTGCTTGAGTGCCCACCCCTCAGCTGCTGCTTACATCTGCAACCTTTCCGGGAAGATTGTCTTTGGCCAAGAATGGCTTTGCCAGGAAGTTCTGGGAGTTTTTCTCTCAATCCACAGCCCTAGTTATCTTGTAGTCAGTAACTGGCTTTGGATGGGGGGGTGACAAAAGCCTTGTTCCTTTTCTTCAGGGCAGGACAGACTCTGCCAGGTAGTTTAAGTCTGAGAGACCCTCGTGAAATTGGACTGAAGTGAGATGTCATCTAAAACGGTATTCTTACTCCCTCCTGCTGCTGCCCCATCCTGCTCCCTTTACCCTCCTCCTGAGAGCTCTTGCTTGATAACTCATTGTGCCCATCTCAAGGTTGTTTCTGTGAAACCGGACCTGAGACAGACCCAGTTTTTAAAAGGAAGCTGCGTTGATTGCCAACCAAAGTCCAGCAAGACTTGTTTTTTTTTTTTTTTTTTTTATGACCATTTTATTAAACATCCATAGCACTCTACAAGGCACTCTATATAAACTATCTCTTTCGCTCACTGTGTCTTTTATAGTTGGAGAAACTGGACTTAGAAATGCTAACTAACTTGCTCAATAGCAGGCAGGTTGGTAATTGACAGAGATGGGATGTGACTTCAAAGCTGTGGTCTCTGCCATGTTTTCTGTCTTCCTAGTTACTAGTCACTGAAATAGTGAGCCCTCAGTAAAGCAAGCCATGATTTTCAAGAGTCAGCATGCTTTACTAAAAGTAAAGTTGCCAAATTAATCATATTTACTGTTTTTAATGAGTGTGGTATCAGTGGATAAAGGGGACATCTTGAATTGAAGCAGGCATGCTGGTAAAATCTCTTCCATGTTTTTGAAGATAAAATGGAGAAATGTGTACTGACCAGGGAAGTATAGTTAGTTGAATAAACATTCTCAGCACGTTTTACTAACCAGAGCTAATTACCTTTATTTTACAGCCACTTCCAAACTGCATGCCCTGTTATCTTTTTTAAAAAAATTTAAATCAATAACTTAGATGACAACATAGAAACTATATTTTTCTGGTATGCAAACAGAAAGAACTCTTATATTGGCTATCAGAGCCAGTGTTCCATGGGAGACTCTATGACCAGCTCTTCTTTTTATCCACCAGAGATCAAATATCATTGCCATAGGTTCACAACAGCTTTGTGATTGGGCTCAGGCTTGACCATAGACCAGTTGTGAAAAATAAAAGTTCGGAACTGCTGCATGACCCTGCCAGAGTCTCCCTTCTCTTGGCTATCTTTGGTCAAGCCTCAGATATGATCCTGTCCGTGCTCCTTCAGTTCTGGGATAAGGATGTGTTCCAGCTGGCATTTGGGGAAATGCTGCCTCCACTCTAATAAACCTGCCTCTAGACTAGACTGGATTTAAGTCTATAAAAACAAAACTGGTTTACTGTTCCTCTGGGTCTTACTAATGTTCCTAATGAGAAAAATTATTTATCAAATACTGTATGCCAGATGGGCTTCCCTAGTGGCTCAGATGGTAAAGAATCTGCCTGCAATGCAGGTTCAATCCCTGGGTCTAGATGGAGAAAAAGCACTTGATGTACATTATCTAATTTAATATTCACAACAACCCTGCAAGATAGCTTTCATTAATCCCATGAGACAGATGGATAAACTGAGGACTTCAGAGGCTAACTAACTTCCTGAAGGTCACTTAATTCCTGAAGGGTGGATCCAAGATTTCACTCTGTCTGACTCCAGTCAGACTCTGAACAGAATCATCTCCTCAATTCACCACACTGGGTGACTCCAACGGGCCTAAGATAGAACCACAGATGCCTTCAAAGGGAGCCTTTTTTCCACCAAGGCTCTGATAGGAATGTCGTTTTGATATAGGTTTTGTGCAACACAAGCGACTTAGCAGCAGCAGCAGCACTTCTAGATCAGGGAGCAGTATCATCATAAGGGCTGTTAAATCTCTACAGTGTTTGAGAACCAGAGTAATGAGTATGACTTATAATGGAAAAATGGAGAGAGAAGTGTTTAAAAACATTAAAAAAAAAAAAAAAGCACCTTGCTGGAAGGTTTCAACCAAGACGTCAGTTTACTGTTTGTTGTGGTCCAAAACCTTGTGATAGGACACCCTTCATGACTCAGTTTGTCTTTTATTTTTATTGAAAGTGTATCTTTTGAAGTATTCGCCACTGGGAAGTTAGTTTTCTCTCCCTGTTGAAAGGTTCCCTTCATAGATGAGAAGCCTAGCTTCCACTGTAGGAATGTCACGTTTTCTCATGCACAAGTAGGTAGCAAGAGGGCGCCCAGACATTTGGCTTACTGCTGAGGAATCTGTGCTTATTCATGCATATTTACAAGGTAATTAGTTGTCCATTCATTCATTAGCGTGTTTATAGGGCCACTCGCAAATCCTCTCAATTGCGGCTTGGAAGAGAGAGACAGCGTGGCGGGCCTCCGGGGAACACTTGGGTTAAACAGAATCACAGCTGGATTTAGTGGAACACACTAGTCCCCAAACCAGAACTAGCTTAGTAACTCAAATGTGATTTGTCAATCACCCTCAAAATGAGGTATTGAATTGGCTCATTCATGTTTTTTTTCTCTAAAAGTCAGGCAGAGACTCATGGATGCTAGAAATTTCTATTTTTAAAGTCTTCCACATCCAGAGAGAGATTTGAATAGTTCCCCCACCTTTTTTTTTAAAGTAGCTCTTACTCAAATTGAGAAAAAATTTGCTATACTTAAATTTACTTTTGGTATACGGGTCCATGAAAGTTGATAAGTATGGCATGGTACAGAACAATTTTCCATGTGTTTTAAAAGTAAAGCCTTTTTTGCAGTTTATCACCCCCTCCCCCAAAAAAATTAGTCAAATAGCTCTAAAGTAGACTAGCTATAATTCATGGAGCAGGAAAAGACATTCTTTTTAGAAAGACAGGTCGTTTTGATTCATGACAACACAGGTGGCTGCAGGAGCCACTTTTGGGGAAATCCTGATGGAACCCGAGTGCCTCAGTGGAGCACTCCATCCTCAGAAGGGAGTACATAGTTCTGTGGACTCAGAATTGATTTAGGGCAAATTACCTAGTTTTCCAAAACATTAAAAAAAAAACCAAAAAACCCTGAAACTACAAAATGGGATAATGTTTCCTGGTGTGAGTGAATAGCATTCCTGTGACCCCTTGGGTGTGGTTCTCTGTGTGTTTAAAACAAACTCCCTAATCACTTGACGCTGGACCCACCATGGGGAAGGTGCTCCTTGCACAAGCAGCTTTGCATTCCAGATGAGCCCCCTCCTGGATATCAAAGGGAGGCAGTTTGCAGAACCTGTGTTTTTGAAAATCTGTCCCTGCAATAGATCTGAGAGAAAAACGTCTAGCTCTTCAAATCATCTCACTCTCAAACCCCATCTGAATCTTTGTTTTCCCGGTTCCGGGTCCCCCACGAGCATGCTTCCTGTGGTTGTGTGCATGTTTCAATATTTAGTTCCTTCAGTCAACTCAAAAGGACTTCAAACTCACCTCCTTTCAGGAAACCTCCACCCAAACTAACCTCTTGAAAGACTAGGGGTTATCGGTATAGGGCTGCTTATTTAAAAAAAAAAAAAAAAGAAGTTCCCACCTCCTCCCACACTTCAGTTTCTGCTGTGCGTTCCAGCAGCCTTTTACTTATGATCCCTTTGTCTGTATGGAGGTATTGCAGGAAAGGGGAGCCCTTCCAGGGCCTGAAACTGGGCTCTTGTCTAACACTCGGAAATGAATTGTCTGAAGAGACACATCTGCTGACAAAGCAAGAGATTTTATTGGGAAAGGGCACCCGGGTGGAGAGCAGTAGGGTGAGGGAACCCAAGAGAACGGCTCTGTCCCATGGCTTGCAGTCTCGGGTTTTATGGTGATGGGATTAGTTTCCAGGTTGTCCTTAGCCAATCATTCTGACTCAGAGGCCTTCCTGGTGGTGCAGGCCTTGTTCAGCCACGATGGATGCCAGAGAGAAGGATTCTGGGAGGTGGTCAGACAGGTGGTGTTTCCTTTTGACCTTTCCTGAACTCTTCTGGTTGGTGGAGGCTTATTAGTTCCCTGTTACTTACTAGGACCTCCTGTCATAAAACAACTCATGCAAATGGTTACTATGGTGACTGGCCAGGGTGGGCGGTTTCAGTCAGTGTGCTTCCCCTAACTGAGGCAGCATAGTGCAGTATTTAGTGTTCCATATTTGGAATCGGACTGCCGTCTATGCTTTCATCCATCCATATATCATTTCTATTAGTGTTTAGCCATTTCTTGACCTATCAGTCATATATCTGGCTTTTTATTCATTCATCTGTACCTCTGAGAATGTTTTTATCCTTTCAGAGCCTTAGTTTCCTCATCTGTAAATGGGGTTAATAATAATGCTTCAGAGATCTGTTATAAGGATTAAATGATACAGTGTATACACAGCATTTGAAATCATCTCCGTTACCTAGTATTAGCCATAGTATTATAGAATATTAATTAGCTTGATAGTATTAACCTTCAATATCTGCATTATTTCCATTTCCTTTTCTCCTTTTTCTCTCATACTCCATTCACAGAAGCAAGGCATGGTTTCTCAATTGTGACCCTCCTCAAACCCTGCTGCTGCTGCTGCTGCTGCTGCGTCGCTTCAGTTGTGTCTGACTCTGTGCGACCCCAGAGACAGCAGCCCACCAGGCTCTGCCATCCCTGGGATTCTCCAGGCAAGAACCCTGGAGTGGGTTGCCATTTCCTTCTCCAATGCATGAAAGTGAAAAGTGAAAGTGAAGTCACTCAGTCGTCTCCGACTCTTTGCGCCCCATGGATTGCAGCCCACTAGGCTCCTCCATCCATGGGATTTTCCCAGCAAGAGTACTGTAGTGGGGTGCCATTGCCTCCTCAAACCCTACCTTCATTCAAATTTAAGTGTTGATAATAAAACACTTAGTTCTGTTCAACTTACTTCATCATCACGACTGATGCAAATATTTCACCACATTTTATAACTTTTTCCTATTTGTGGTTTTTTCAATCACCCCCTCCCCCTTTTTTTTAACTACTGCAGTTTCATGTGGCCCCCAGTTCATTTTCTATATTCTCACAGGTGTCTGTTCTTCTTGAACACATGTTCAGAAGTATGCTTCTGAGTGCCCAGGTAATATTAGGTCACAGTCATTGAAGGGCTTGGTGGTTTTGGAGCCAGAGCAGGCAATCTGCAGCCACTACCTAATTTTGTATGGCCTGTCACCTAAGGATGGTTTATACATTTTAAAGTGGTTGAAAGAAATAAAAAAGAAAACATTTCATGACAGGTGAAGATTATGTAAAGCTCAAATTTCAGTGTTCATAAAGTTTTATTGGACATGGCCACGCCCATTCGTTTACAAATTGCCTGTGGCTGCTGTCACGCTACAGTGGTAAAGTTGAGTAGCTGCGACAGAGACAAAAAGCCCCCAAAAGCCTGAAATATTTACTGTCTGGCTCTTTATAGAAAATGTTTGCTGACTACTGACTTGGAATCTTGTTCTAAGTAGAATAATGGTGAGAAGAGAATATCCTGATGTGAGAAGTAGGTGATTGAAAGCAATTTACTTCAGGGGGAGTTGTCTTTGAGTAGCTGTTGTCCTGCTTTTTCAGTATGTCCTATTCCTTGTCTGGCACATTTAACATATTTGATGGGTTGTGTGTTAAGTCAGTTTGCATAAAACTTCTGTGTCAAGTCAGTTTCCTGATTCTCTGCCTGGTGGTAAAACCAGACACTGTCTTCTTTGAGTACTGGGTTTCACAGAACACAATCCCTTTCCTCAATGGCCAAAGCTTTGTTTCTTTGTGAACTATGGTGGCTCTCCTTGAATTTCTTTTACTGATGTTCAAAAGCCGGCCTTTTTGTCACGAATATCTTCACACGTTTTAAAACAGCGAAACTCCAGGCTTTTCAGCCGTGCAAGCAGAAGGAGTGCCTGCCATTGTCTTTCTATTGGGGTGATTGACTTGTTCTTTAAATAAATCCACAGCCTTTGTTCTCAGTTCCCCACTAACTGCCATATTAAAATTGTTTTGTTCGTGTCTAAACTAACTTGAGTTTGTGCTAGCTATTCTGTAGTCTGGCAAACAATTAAGCACAATGTTTACAATGCAAATTGACACCTATTCTGGAAAAATTCTGCAAAAACAAAGAGGGAAATCTAAATAACAAAACGAGGCAGAAGGAGATCATGCAGTTTTTCTTTTTTGTTTTGTTTTCTACATAATGTATTCCCGAAAACTTGTCCAAGAGTTATGCAATCGATTCCTGCGCTGTGTAGTGGGAGCTCCATTTATGGAGAGTTTTTAAAAAATGTCACAAAAGGCCCAGTGCTGATTGGGCATATTATGCCTCCCTTGGGTCATGAGAGCAGGGACATGAGAGGTGGCAGTGGGTACCGAGGTGACAGCTCATGCTGGACGTTAAGGGAACTGAGCCAAGCGTCTCCCCCGTTGTGGTCGATGGCTGTCTGCTCTGTTGCTTAGTCTTGCCCGTCTCTATGTGACCCCGTGGGCTGTGGCCCACCAGGCTCCTCTGTCCAAGGATTCCCCGGGCAAGAATACTGGAGCGGGTTGCTTTCTTCCTTCAGATGATCTTCCTGACTCAGGGACAGAACCTGCATCTCCTTTGTCGGCAGAAGGATTATTTACCACTGAGTCACCTGGGAAGCCTTGTGGTTGATAGTTAGGTGGCGCCTACCCTGGAACCTCTACAGATGGATGTGTTAGAGTCCATGAATAAAAGCAGAGATAAAAGTATCTTTTTCCCCCTCTTACTTCTCCTATTACTAGCAGTACAGAGCCTTGTCTGTCCCTGTCCAGTATATGCACATGTGAAGCCTGATGGCTTCCCAAAGGGAGAAATTTGCTGAGGCAGGAGAGGACAGATTTGAGACCAGTAAGGGTGTAGGCTTGTCGACTTAGGTTCACAACCTAAAAGGTGAGAGTTATGTTTTATTTGCTGGGAATTTTTAGGATTTGAGACCAGTAAGGGGTGCAGGCTTGTTGACTTAGGTTCACAACCTAAAGGTGAGAGTTATGTTTTATTTACTGGGAAATTTTAGGACTTCAGGCCCAGGAGACAGAATCTCAGGTAACCCTGAGAGAACTGCTTGAAGGAGGAGAGACGAGGAGCCAGGTTATATAGAAGTTTTGTAACAAAGGCAGGTAGTCTGAACATCAGAAGAATATTCTTAATTTAAGAAAACCAGAATGGTTGAATGGTATCACCAACTTGATGGACATGAGTGTGATGTAGCCACACGATCCGGGAAACAAACTCACTCAGAAGGACAATGCAGATAGTGGAGTGCAGTTTATTACATTGGTGGGCCCAAGGCAGACTCTCCTCTTAGCCAAGGACCCCGACCAGCGTTTGTGAAAATCTTTTATACCCCATGTGTACATGTCTAAACCCACCACTCCAAATTCCTTGAGACTTACATAAGCCAAGGAAAACACAATCGCAATAACCCCCTCATTCACATGCTATGTGCTCCTGTGCTCAAACAGTCAAACAATCAGCCAATAATCAATAAACCCGAGGTTACACTCTGATTTATACTTAAAAGTTTATGGCCTGTCTGGAGGAAGGGATGATTAGTGTATGTTTTCTCTTAGGCAATGAGTAACCTAGATATGATCTTCAAGGTTCCTCTGTCTGGAGAGAGTCTTATCCTTCTGTTGTTGTTTTCATAGGCACTAAACACAGAGCTCAGAGTCCATTGGAAAGGTGGCCGAGCATGATCAGCATGAACAGGCCTAAGATGGAGTCCAGGCCCTATGAATTCCTTCTTCACCGGAAGTTAGTGATGTACAGAGAAGCCTGGTGTGCTGCAGTCCAGGGAGTTGCAGAGTCAGACACAACTGAGTGACTGAACTGAACTGAACTGAACTGAGATATCCCAAATTAAGGAATTTAGTACTTTTCTATGTATGCTGCTACTGCTAAGTCACATCAGTAGTGTCCGACTCTGTGCGACCCCATAGATGGCAGCCCCCCAGGCTCCCCCCGTCCCTGGGATTCTCCAGGCAAGAACACTGGAGTGGGTTGCCATTTCCTTCTCCAGTGCATGAAAGTGAAAAGTGAGAGGGAAGTCGCTCAGTGGTGTCCGACTCTTAATGACCACATGGACTGCAGCCCACCAGGCTCCTCTGTCCATGGGATTTTCCAGGCAAGAGTACTGGAGTGGGGTGCCATTGCCTTCTATGTATGGGAAGACGCAAAAGTCTGGGCTCACTGAAATCATTCCTTTTATATGCATCTCAGCTATCTGAGGCCAGTATCCTGTGTTTTTCACATCCTGAGCTCACCTTAGGGAGTAGCTACAATCTTCTGGCTGTGTCATGGCAGGTATTCTTCTCCTTCCTGAGTGCCCTTTGGCTCACATTGGAGGGCTGGAATCACTGATAACTGTGATATCTTTGTTTACTGATCTGGCAGGAAATATTCCGTTTCTCAGGCAGGAGACTGCACCCCTAGTGAAAAGCCAGACTCTCAATGTCTTGCTTCTGACTTGGGTGGTCTAGCTGTTCAAGTAAGCTTGTTGCAGCTGTGGTTTTTGGAGCCTAAGGTTGGAGGGATGCTTTCTTTCCCCTAAGGTCCTATGCAGGCGCTGGTAGCTAGCTCTTCAAGGACCTACCCTCTCTCTGCCACCTTTTGTCTTGGTAGCAGCAGACAGTGCCATTTTAGGATGGCTTGTAATCATTTATTATCATACAGATTACAAAAAGTTCATGAAGCTGGATTGTAAAATTATACACTGTATACTGATGTGCAAAGAAAATGTAATTTTTTAATGTTTCATAAGAGATCTACTCTTCCTTGGTAGCCCCCATACTACTGGGATTCAAGTAAAACTAAAATGTGGTCTGATTCAATAATTTAAATAGCTTCTTAGGTGAAGGTCTCTTTACGTTTAAGGTTTAGTTTCTCTTATTTCTTCGTCTGTTTCTATTGTTCTCCAAGAGAGCTCCTAGGTGGCTGGTGGAGGTATCTCAGCTCATGGTGAAGGGACATCTTGCACTTATGCATGTGGGTCCCTGTACTGTCTGCTGGCCCCTTCTGTGGCCATGTCCATGTTCTGAATCTGCCTGGTTTGAACCCCTGGCTGTGGTTCTGAAATGTACATCTCTGACATCATGGTGCCCTCTCTCTCAGCTTGGTCTTCCAGCTGACTCAGCCCCTCCTAAGGCCTAACCCTGCCTGTCTCTCCTGAAGTCCATGACTCTCAGAATCACCCAGTTTCTGCTGTGAGCATCCTCTCCCTTATAAATCCATCAGCTATCTTCTGGGACCTTCCATAGGGCACCCAGAAATGAACACATACTTACTTGCCTTTGACATAGAAGCTGTGTGCCAGATACTGGGCTGGGTGGTAGAGAAGCAAAGATCAAGTCCCTGTTCAACCTAAGAGCTTAGATGAGAGAACCGACTAGTACAAAATGGGATTTGAGGGAGTTGTTGCCTGTTGGGGGAAGATATCTTTGGGAGGATGCTGGAAAGTCTGTGGCCATGGGAAACGGTGAAGAGACGGGATGGGGAAATATTGTTAGCAAAATTAGCAGAAGTGCTGAGCATCTCTCTTAAAGGCTGATTTAGACCATGGTTCCCAAGGTTAGGGTTAAAGTGATGGAAGTGACTGGAATCATGAACTCATTTGCCACGTGAGAATGGAGGCAGTGTGTCTCTTGGGACCAGCCCACCATGAGAGGTTAGTGAAGTGCATTGGTGCTTGCAGGGCATTTGAGCTTTGTGGGTGCAGGCTTCGTCTTTTTTTGACTCAGAGACATGAAGAGGCATTTAATCCTGCGAATGTATTATGATGGACTCAAGGAAGCTTCACAAAGATGGACATTAAAAATGTTTTTGACTATTTTATTCCATTCAACTATGAATATGTATTCCATTCAACTGAATTTTACCAAGACTAGTTTTTTTCATTTATAGTGATATTTTTAGTATGGACATGCAAGAATACACTCACGTCCCCTAAAGGTTCAGAATATTGACCCAGAATACTCCAAAGCATACTTTGGGTTCATTGTCCATGTAGACCTAACTTTCTTCTGCTTTTGTAAAGTGAAGCCGATATACCCTACATCAGCCAGCTTAGCACAGGAAGCTGCAGTTATCTGCTGATGTTGTAGTGATCATTAGTAGAAATGTCCTAAGAGGATTTGCCCCAGTGTCTTCACCTGGGGTCTCTGAGACCCCAGTCCTTCCTTGGTCTTTTAGCTTTGGTGTTTGAGCTTTAGGTTTTCCCCGTGAACTTTTACCTGAGCTGCTCTTTCAGGTCAGTGAAACATTGTAGGAAGCTCCTTGCTCAACCCCTGTCTTCAGAGAACTCTAATCAATTTCTGACCTGCCAGTGCATACCACACATAACTTGATACACTTAATGCATGCCTGCAACCACAAACACACCCTCTCCACACACCACACACATACACATACACAGTAGTAGAAGCTGGCCTAAAGAACCTTACTAAAACACATACTCTGCTCTTACTGCCCTTCTGTATAACGTGATATTTGGAAACATCTATGTTAATCAGACTAGAAAAAAAAAAAAAACCAACACAAAAACCCTGTTGTTGACACCTGACATGAAAATAGCAAAATCTCCTTTTTAAGTATCACTTTATGCTTTCCAGGTGGCACTAGTGGTAAAGAATTTGCCTGCCAATGCAGGAGACTCAGGTTTGATCCCTGATTTGGAAGATTCCCCTGGAGAAGGAAATGGCAACCCACTCTAGCATTCTTGCCTGGAAAAGTCCATTGACAGAGAAGCCTGGAGAGCTACAGTACATGGGGCTGCTAAGAGTCAGATGTGACTGAGTGATAATAACATATTAGTGTATGCTTTCCAAAACTCTCAGATTCACTGGGCCTTTTAGTTATCTGGAAGGTATATTAGGATTCATGGGGGTTCTCTGAGCTGCAGACCTTATTATTCAGCCTCATGTACCTGATTTTCACCTGGTATAAATTAAACTGGAAACATGCATTTTGCTTTGAGCAGTTTTCTCTTTAATTTGCCCTTCTAATTCATTTTTTTAGAATTTACTAAAAATGAAAGAAAAATATGCTCATATTGAAAATATTTTATCTTCTGTTTTTTCCCAAGAGAACAGACAAAACTGCACAAGACAGTGAATCCATATATTGATGATAGCTCTGGTCAGATCACCCCAAAATAGGGAAAGAAGACTATGAGTCCTAATGGAAGAAAAGCTTTCTGGGCCTTTATTTGGAGTAGTCCATGTAATTTGCCAAATTTCATCACAACCTGACAACACTCAAAAATGTCTAGTGGAACAAACACTCGATGGCAAGTGCTCAAGTTGAAATGAGACCTGGAAATGCTAAATAGCTGAGCAGGTCATGTTCAAGTGCATGTGGCAGTGACACTGAGGCTTTATGGACAGTCTTCTGTCATACTGCCATTGCTGGGAGAGAAATTTTTTTCAGAAATAGCAGGAATGGGGAAACAGGAAAACTTCTGAAAATTGTTGTGCTCATTGTGACTCTAGAGTGTGGGTATTAGCTGTTTGAGAAAAGCTGTGTAGATTGAAAAGCAGAAGGCCATTGAAATATTTTAAGTAGTTAGTGTCTTTACACTGCTATTCCAGTAATACTTGAGTAGATGAATGGGTCTCAGTCATGGCAGATCACAACCTGTTAGCCAGAAAGGCAGTCATCATGTTATTCTGATGAAGCTCAAAGAGTTGAAATTGAGTAAGAGGAGTAGTTCAGACTTGTGGGGAGATTGTATCAAACAATAAACTGTGGAAAATTCTGAAAGAGATGGGAATACAAGACCACCTAACCTGCCTCTTGAGAAATCTGTATGCAGGTCAGGAAGCAACAGTTAGAACTGGACATGGAACAACAGACTGGTTCCACATAGGAAAAGGAGTACGTCAAGGCTGTATATTGTCACCCTGCTTATTTAACTTCCATGCAGAGTATATCATGAGAAACGCTGGACTGGAAGAAGCACAAGCTGGAATCAAGATTGCCAGGAGAAATATCAATAACCTCAGATATGCAGATGACACCACCCTTATGGCAGAAAGCGAAGAGCAACTAAAAAGCCTCTTGATGAAAGTGAAAGAGGAGAGCAAAAAAGTTGGCTTAAAGCTCAACATTCAGAAAATGAAGATGATGGCATCTGGTCCCATCACTTCATGGGAAATAGATGGGGAAACAGTGGAAACAGTGACAGACTTTATTTTTGGGGCTCCAAAATCACTGCAGATGGTGAATGCAGCCATGAAATCAAAAGATGCTTACTCCTTGGAAGGAAAGTTATGACCAACCTAGATAGTATATTCAAAAGCAGAGACATTACTTTGCCGACTAAGGTCCATCTAGTCAAGGCTATGGTTTTTCCAGTGGTCATGTATGGATGTGAAAGTTGGACTGTGAAGAAGGCTGAGTGCTGAAGAATTGATGCTTTTGAACTGTGGTGTTGGAGAAGACTCTTGAGAGTCCCTTGGACTGCAAGGAGATCCAACCAGTCCATTCTGAAGGAGATCAACCCTGGGATTTCTTTGGAAGGAATGATGCTAAAGCTGAAACTCCAGTACTTTGGCCACCTCCTGTGAAGAGTTGACTCATTGGAAAAGACTCTGAGGCTGGGAGGGATTGGGGACAGGAGGAGAAGGGGACGACAGAGGATGAGATGGCTGGATGGTATCACTGACTCAATGGACGTGAGTCTGAGTAAACTCCGGGAGATGGTGATAGACAGGGAGGCCTGGCGTGCTGCGATTCATGGGGTCACAAAGAGTCAGACATGACTGAGAGACTGAACTGAACTGAACTGTATCAAGCAGGTTGGGTTAGATCAAACAACCCATCCAAAGATAACACAAGTTTGGTTCTAACTCATGCTTACTCAGTGTCTTCGTTCAGGCTGCTACAGCAACAGAAAAACAAAGGCTGGTTGGCTTAAAACATAGGAATTTATTTCCTCCCAGTTCTAGAGGTTGGAAGTACATGGTCACATTTTGATGAGCGTCTTCTTTCTGGTTTTTATATATCTGTCTTCTTGCTGTATCCTCCTCATATGACAGAATGAGATAATTTTTCTTGTTTCTCTCCTTATGAGGGCACTAATCCCATTCATGAGGGCTCCAACCTCATGACCCAGTAACCTCCCCCATGGCTTCACCTCCAAATACCATCACATTGGAGATAAGAGCTTCAGCATTTGAATGAGGGGGCAAAAACATTCATTCCATAGTGCTCACAGTCCACCACACATGGCAGTGAGCTTCTGTTTATTGTTGCCACTGCTAGACCTGATTTGTCAGAAGCCCCATCTTTTTTCTTCTTTTAATTGGAGTATAGTTGATTTAGTTGAATATATATATTGATATAGTTGATCTTTAAAGTATAGTTGATCAACCCTGAATCTTCATTGGAAGGACTAATGCTGAAGCTCCAGTACTTTGGCCACCTGATGTGAAGAACTGACTCACTGGAAAACGACCGTGATGCTGGGAAAGATTGAAAGCGAAAGAAGAGGGTGGCAGAGAATGAGATGGTTAGATGACATCACGGACTCGATGGACATGAACTTAAGCAAGCTCTGGTGGGTAATGAAGGACAGGGAAGCCTGGCATGCTACAGTCCATGGGGTCCCAAAGAGTCAGACATGACTTAGTTACTGAACAATAGCAACGACAAATAGCTGATTTACATTGTTGTGTTGTTTTCTGGTGTACAAAAAATTAACTTAGTTTATACACACACACACACACACACACACACACACATACATACATACATACATACATACATACATACATACATACATACATACATTTGGGACTAGTTTCCTAGTCCCAAACTCCTAATTTATCCTCACATATCCCCTTTCCCCATTGGTAGCCGTAAGTTTGTTTTGTTTCTCTGTGAGTCTGTTTTCTGTTTTATAAATAAGTTCATTTGTATCATATTTTTGATTCTACATATAAGTGCTATCATATGGTATTTCTTTGTTTGACTTACTTCACTTAGTATGATAATCTCCAGGTCCAACCGTGTTGCTGCAAATGGCATTATTTCATTCTTTTTAATGACTGGGTAATATTCCATTGTATATATGTACCATATCTTCTTTATCCATTTCTCTGTTGATGGATGTTTAGGTTGCTTCCTTGTCTTGGCTATTGTGAATAGTGCTGGGAAGCTCCATCTTGACATGAACTTCAGGAATCCCAGAGGCAGGAAAGAGAGTGACTCTTTGTTTTGAATTAGGAATGCTTAAAGTTTTTTTCTTCAATGTGACCAGTCAAGGATGGTTACATTTCATTGGTTAAAGCAAGTTGCATGGCCACCCTGGTGGTCAAGTAGATGTGGAAATGTGATCCTGCTACACTGTCTAAAATGTATACTGAATGTTTGTCAGTATACAACAACATTGTTGTGTTGTTTTCTGGTGTACAGAAAATTAGTAATATACACACACACTCACACACACACACACACACACACACACACACACATATATATATTTGGGATTTAGGATCATTTGTTATTTATTTATCTTTGTGTTAAGAAGTTATTCTTCTCTTCTCATACCAGTATCTATTCCGTTTAAAGTATCTTTCCCCCTCCCCCAAAAGTGAACAAGTTAGTAACTTATTTTTGTATGTAAGAACCTCACTTTAAATTGATTAAGCCTACAGATGTTCATTTTTTCTGATGTAGTTATTATATTAAATGCTCTGCTGTAATTGCTTACTGTTTCATGGGGTGACAAACATTACAGATGACCCTTGCAGTATAGAAGACTCTTCCTTTGCAGATGGCTTCAGTGTAGAATGAGATTAATGGCGAAGTGCTCCTCAGTCTGCTTGGGACACTCAAGACAGTCTACTTATATTGAGAGAAAGTGCCTTAAGCTACACTTTATATCTCTTCCCTCTCATTCTGGACTGAAAATTGTTAACATCTTTGAATGAAAGCTTTCATGTCCTTGAAATAAACAGTATTCCAATTTTCTGCATCATCTTCTCTATGCAAAGTATGTGCAGTTCTTTTCATTTCCTTGGATCGGTTTTATTTTCTCTTCTGTCTTTTTTGAATTCTACCTTGCTCCCAACCCAGTTTAGGGAAAGTGATGAAAACAACAGAAATAAGGCATATTTGGTCAAAGACCAGGCTTACTGGAAAACACCTTTGTTTACTTCAAGGGGAAAATGGGAAATTAAACATAGTCTCCTTGACTCCTTGGGGGATCAGCTCTCCTGCAGTTTAGAACTGAGGTTACCCTGATTCTTTCAATTTCCATTCTAGATTCCTCAGGCAAACAGACCGAGGACACTTTAGCTCATCTTACTTCCCCATCTCACTGGTATCATCTCTGGTGTACTTTGTCTTATGGCTTCTCCAGTACTTCAGAAGATGCTTAAGATCTTTCTTTTTACTTCTTTCTTTACTTCCTTCCTTGCCTCGCTTCTCTCCCTGAAACCTTCTGTCCCTCCCTCCATTCCTTTTTTGTTTTTGTAATAAGGAATAGCACCGTTTTGCAACCAGAACAACTTTCTTGATAATTTCTCAGGACAGTCCTCATTCACTGTTGTATGTCTTTGTGTTTTTGCCTATTCTGAAAATTGTCTGCAAAATCTAACATAGGTCAAATTTGTTGTTATTGTTCAATTGCTAAATCATGTCTGACGCTTTGTGACCCCATGGACTGCAGCATGCCAGGCTTTCCTGTCCTTTACTATCTCCCATATTTTGCTCAAACTCATGTCCACTGAGTCAGTGACGCCTTCCTACCGTCTCATCCTCTGTCACCTCATTCTCCTGCACTCAGTCTCAGTCTTTCCCAGCATCAGGGTCTTTCAAATGAGTCAGCTCTTTGCATCAGGTGAGCGAACTATTGAAGCTTCAGCTTTAGCATCAGTCCTTCAAATGAATATTCAGGGTTAGTTTCCTTTAGGATTGACTGATTTGATCTCCTTGCTGTCCAAAGGACTCTCAAGAGTCTTCTACAGCACCACAGTTCAACAGCATCAGTTCTTTGGTGCTCAGCCTTCTTTATGGTCCAACTTTCACATCCATACATGACCACTGGAAAAACCATAGCTTTGACTAGACAGACCTTTGTCAGCAAAGTGATATCTCTGCTCTTTAATATACTGTCTAGGATGGTCATAACTTTTCTTCTAAGGAACACGCATCTTCTAATTTCATGGCTGCAATCACTATGTGCAGTGATTTTGGAGCCTAAGAAAATGAAGTCTGTCACTACTTCTGTTTCTTCCCCAGATACTTGCCATGAAGTGATAAGACTGGGAGCCATGATCTTATTTTTGAATGTTGAGTTTTAAGCTGATTTTTTACTCTCCTCCTTCAGCTTCATCAAGGGGCTCTTTAGTTCCTCTTTGCTCTCTGCCATTTGTGTGGTATCATCTGCGTATCTGAGGTTGTTGATATTTCTCCCAGCAATCCTAATTCCAGCTTGTGTTTCATCCAGCCTGGTATTTCACATGATATACTCTGCACATAAGTTAAATAAGAAGGGTGACAACATACAGTCTTGACATACTCCTTTCCCAATTTTAAATCAATCCGTTGTTCCATGTCCAGTCCGAACTGTTGCTTCTTGACCTGAATACAGGTTTCTAAGGAGACAGGTAACGTGCTCATTGTTAAATGTAGTATTAATACCAGAGCCTATTGGGGGAAACTTTTCTTCCCTACTCCTCATGTTTCCTTCCATGAGAAGAGATTTCTGCTAGTGTAACTCCTGGCTTCTCTCTGAGTCAGTAGATAGGTATTTAGCTGGTTGTTACATTTGGGAAGAAAAAGCAAGGCATGTACTTAACTCTATGCTGTTTCCGCTTGGGATGCACCTTCCATCTAAGAGCACTTGATATGCTACCATTCTGTGGGGCTGTGATGTCCACCTAATTGTGGGATTTACTTGGCTATATGTCCTCCAATTTAGCCTTTTTCATTAGTAAAGTTGCTGTCTGGACATTTGTCTGTTATTCTACTATTTATCTTTCTGTTTGGGAGTGAGGTGAGAAAGAGGGGTGTTATTTATTGAACCTCATCACACCAAGGGATTAAGAAAAGAATTTCATGACTAAAGACCAGGCAGATAGTGCCTTAGGCAGTGAGTAGACTCATCCAGCCATTCCAGAATCAATCCTATTTCCTTTATTTTCTAGAGGCCAGTTTTTCCAGAAAGCTCAGACTCATTACTGATCTTTCCTTCCTCCTACTTTCCAGAGTATCAGTAGACAATATGGAACATTACGGCATAATTTAAAAATTTCTCTGAGGTTCATTTCTTCATTTTAGAGTGTTGTAGCTTCCTCACAGTTTATTTTTGGGGTAGGGCAATTGAGATTATATGTACATAATATGTACACACACACACATACAAACATCACCAAACACATACAAAGCTACCAGATACTTGGTAGGTGTTCAATACATAGATATTGTTCTCATTGTCTTTGTATTTTTGCATAATTTTATCTCTCAAATGATTAGATCCTGTGCTCCTTGAGAACTATGCCTTATGTTTCTTTTTCCTAGCTTGCAAGGATTTGGTAACTAATTCTAAATAAATTATTGAAAGCATTTCTTAAAGCCAACATAAAACTGATCTAAACCTATTTTTGAGAACTTCTAAAAATCTAGTTTGGGCAGGAATTACTTTTGTTCCATTATACTTTCTATGTGTAAGTCTGCATTTAGACATTGACTTAGAGGGTAGTAAAATAATAAATGTGTGTGTCAGCTTGCCTGCCTTCTCATTTGAAACTCTCCCCAAATATCTAGCACTTATCATCAGACACTGTAACAGAGAGAATTTGTGAGGAAAAAACGTTTAGCAACATTCCTCAAAGGAACAACAGATGTATGTATGTTCATATATTTAATGTATAATACCAGCATGCATACATCAGCATGTGGACACATGGTTAAAAAAAAAAGGTTAAAAGCTTAAAAGGACATTGCTTAAAATAATTCCCTTTATTAGACATTAGATATCAAAATATACTTATTGAATATATTGTGTCTTTTGTTTATGTATGCCTGTCACCCTAGTCTTAAAGAATAGGCAACTGTGGGCTCTTTATCCCATTTCTTAGGCTCTTAGGTTAGCGTTTTTATGAAGTGAGCATCGGGACTTATGTCCACACAGCCCCAAGTAAACTTGACTCTTTAAGAACTGGGGAGTAACATGAACATCTACCAGAGATCCAGAGGGTTGGTGCCATCTGAGACAAAAACAAATGGCTTCCAGAATGCTATATAGCATGAAACTGCCATCAGGGAGGGTCAGTGCTGGGCAGATGGAGAAAATGGATGTCCAACTGCTTGTCCCTGTCCCTGAAGGAAGGTGTACAATAAGCAAACTTTCTCCCTCCCTCCCTCTTCCCAATCCATTTCCCCTTTGCCTCCTCCTCTTTCTTCATTTGCGCCCCCTGCAGGTTCAAGGAGTTGAAAATAATCATTTTTGGTGAGAGAATTTTACAAGAGAAAGTTGTGGGATTGCTAATTATTTTATAATTAGGTACTAGATTAACCATCTGTATGAAGGAGAGAAAGTCAAGGAAGGAATCTGCAAGAAGTTGTAGCATGTAGATACGCTGTTAGGAAAGCAGTTCCCGTTACCCTTAATAGACATCATGTAGATGACTCTCCGAGCGAGCACACACTCATCTGCTGAAGCCTCACTCTTCCAGCTGTCGTTTCGCCCATTCCCATCTGTTTCTTATGCTCTAATAAACGATAGCACTAATTTATTTAGCACCTCTCATCAGAGCCCCCAGGGCTGCTCCAACCCTGCAGGGATTCTCTGCCAATATGTGATGACCTCAGAGTGGACACATGGCCTGCTGCTTCTGGACATTAGTACCAGACTCTGAAATAGGACTTTGCCTTCAGGGATGCTCACCATCAATGGTGTGATTTTTCCACTGCCCTTTTCAAATCCCTTTAGCCTTGGGAATGGAAAATTTGGCCTATTTCTCCAGGGCTGTGAATACCCTGGGAGTTGCTTGCCAGTAGAGGGTCTAGAATGTTTGTAGATATTTATGGTTGCCTTTGAAAATGTTTATTGGCCTTTTATTGGGTCTTCTGGAGGTGACTGAAGAAAAGAGAAATAGCTAACATTCACATTCTTGAGGGTAATGTCAGTCTTTGAGCTTGTTACTGGCCTGCCCAATGCCTGGATCTGTTTCTCCAGCGCATGGAGACGGTGGACCTGAGAGCAGGAGTGCAGCTGGCTGTCTTGCCCATGACTGATTTCTTACAGACTTTGGGCCTTGCAGGCTGTAGTTGACTTGCATATTGAATAATTAGGGGTTGGTGGGGAGGGAAAGTACTTTTTATAGTATTTAAAAGTAACTTGGAATATAGAATTTGGAATACAGTGAGATAGTCTATTTAAAAAGTTAGAAATATTCATTTATTTCTCATAAACTGACGCTTTGAATTAAGTTTTGAGCCCAGTGCAACTTATCAACGTTGTCAATTTATGGAAGTTAAAAGAAAAGAAGCAAATTCTTGTAGCATTAAAAACTGAGTCACGGAACATTGGAGTTTTTTTTTTTAATATAAATTTATTTATTTTAATTGGAGGTTAATTACTTTACAATATTGTATTGGTTTTGCTCAGCCATTAAAAGAATACATTTGAATCAGTTCTAATGAGGTAGATGAAATTTGGAGATTTTTTTACAAGCAGGAAATGGGAACAAAATATAAGGGTTCATGTGGGAGGAACTGTAGAGGCTGAGGGAGTGGGATTTAACTTCCTGGATACTCACAGTTTTTTAGGTTGCTGCCTTTCCTTTCCTCTTCTGGCAGTTTTGAGGTTAATTTGAGAGGAAATACCTTTCTGAAACTGTTTTAGAGACAATTAAGAAAAGAGGATTTGCTTAGTTCAGAGTTTAGCTGTGTTTCTCAAATAATACTTTGAGCAACTCTGGCCTGATAACACCTTGCTGGAAAAGATGGAGCCTGTGATGAAATAAACTTGAGACACACAGCATAAATTTTTCTTTCTCCTGGAGATTTACAAAGCACATGGTAAACTAAAGGCTCTGATAAGTTCTGCAATGAATAAGCTGGTTCAATTTTGTTTATCTAGCTATTTTCAGACTTATTTGAGCACGGTGCTTTTATTTGTTTATTTTCTGGATCATGTCTATGTGTGATTCTTTTCAGGGAACAAACTTTGAGAGATGCCAATGTGCAATCAATTTTCCTGGAATATAGTTTTTTTTTTTTTTTTTGGAAGCAAAATGAGCCTAAGTGTGTGAATCTTGTTTTGTGTGATTTCTGAGGTGTCCTTAAACATGCATGCAATGTGCTTTTTTCCCTCTTGTGGTTCTTTTAGTCAATCAGAGCATCCACAAAAGGGCATGCCAAGTTTCCTCCTTCTAGGTGCCAGAAGCAATAGGTACTAACACACTTGCTCTCATCCTTTGATTCCAAATCCTCCTCATCCTTTCAGTCAAGAGCTCAGCAAATTTTGTGTGTAAAGAGCCAGAGAGTAAATATTTTCAGTGTAGGGGGCCCGGTGGTTTTGTAGCAGCTGCCGAATTCTGCCGTCATACCGATAAAGCTGCCTTTAACACTATAAACGAAGGGGTCTGGTTGTGTTCCAGAATCACTTTACTTATCGAAACAGGCAATGGCAGAATTTAGCCAGCCCTCACGCTAGACTCTGTTGAGGGGTGAGCCCCTTCTGGAGCCTTTCTTGAGGTTCTAGCTATTGTTTTTGCCTTAGTCTAAATCTTTATCTGGCTGTGGTATCTGTTGTCTAATCAGTTATGTTATCCCGAGGGATGGAGGGACCGAGGGATGGCCTTGTGTCCCCGTCTCATCATTCTTGCCAGGCTTTCCCTCCCTCTCCACTGTAGCCTCTCTCTTCATCTTTTGGTTCCTCACACACACTGCACTCCCTTTCTCTGAGCATACTGTTCCTACTGCCTGAAGTGTTCCTCCCCATTTCTCCCTTCTTGATTAGCTGTTACTTTGGCATAAGGTCTTAGCCTACACAAGCTTTTCTTGATCTCATGGATTTGGTGAAACTCCCTCATTGTAAGAACTGAAACCTTCATGCACCTCATAGATCTTTGCTGAAATGCCATTTCCTATTAATTTTTATGGCTAGGTATTTAATGTCTGTCTTTCTCACCGGCCTCTAATGATCACGAGTGCAGAAATCAGCCTTGGTTTTGCTCACTGTGTACAACCTAGCATGTAGCCCAGTACTGACATATAGTAAATGCTCAAGAAAAATGTACTGGAAAAGAAAATGAGTGCATGAGCAAATCAGTGCTTGAATAATTGGACTCATTCAGCCACTTATGGTAGGTTCAGTGTTTTGTCTAAGAGCTTGCACATATATGCTTAATAAATATTTTAAGGAATAAAAATTAATGGCTACTGTTACTCTCAATATCTGAAAGTAACATGGACTTCCAGCTGTGACTCCCTCTGGCATTAGTTAGAAATTTATAGGTTATGCCACATGCCACACTGTGGTATTTTCATCCAAATATTTGATTTCTTTTAAAATTGAGCTCAGCATCAACTGCCAGGCACAAACTTTACAATAAATGACAGTGATTTCTTCCTGCTTGGGGAACCGTCAGTATCTGTGCTGAGTAGAACTCAACTGGACATTAGCACCCAAGAATAAAGCATGATAGCATCCTTTAGTATTTCTTTTAATTTAAAAAAAAGATAGTAAAGGGTGCCTTTTCAATGACAGCCGACCTGAGAAAAGCCACCAAGTGGAAAATTTCGAGTTAAGATGCAATTGTATTATTAATTGTATTATAGGTATTTTACAAAAGTCATAACACGGTGAGTTTGGGATGAATAGGTGTTTTTCCTTTGAAACTCAGGAAAGTTAGCTGGCAGAAACCTAATGTGACTGAACTATAGTGTGTTTCCTGGACCTCTGGAGAAGAAAGCCTTCAGCCTGGGGTGGTGCAGTGAATGGAGATCAGAGCCCCATTTCTGGGTTCTCATTCCCAGCCCCTCCCTGATGTGTGAGAGCTTCAAAGAGAAAGAGAAAACAGACGCTTGAGGGGCACAGACAGGAAAGAGAAATCTCACCCAGGTGGGCACTGGATCCTGTTAGAAAATTTTGGTTACACTTTGTTGTGCTGGTCAGTGGCAATGCCAGCAGAGATGGTCTTTTTCGCGGCTAAAGATTTCATGAAGGGCCAGGTGTGGCATTCCCTTAGGAGACAGCAACTTAGCTGTGCTCAAAGGCATGCATAGAGGGCAGATCCCTTTGGAATGGGTCTCCAAGCATCAGGAATCCCTTCTCGTGGGGTCTTTGGGCTATATCCACTCTAACGTGCATGACCTGGGATGTATGGGCATCTCAGAAGTGTATGAGTGCTGCACTTGGAAAGGTCAGCCCACGTACATGCATTTCACACTACAGTACTTTTGACTTCCCACTGAGCCCAGCACTCTAACAAATATCTTCCCTCGGTTATATGTTGGCTGTGGATAGTAAAAGGGATGTATGTGCCCAACATGGCTCTAAATTTCCAGGCATTAGTTTAGACAGAGGCTAAATGAAAACATTGTAATCTTGTCTCTTCATCCCTTCGACCTCACATACCAGATATAGGTCCTGGGCAACCTGTCACTTTCAAGAGTCCCTACATTGCCAGCACTATGCCAGGCACTTTAATACGTTATCTCAAATTGTCATAATTCTGATCAGTGGAGGTAGTTCCTATCTTGCAGCTGAGGACTCTGAAGCTCAGGAAATTTGTGATTTACTGGTGGCCATCTAACAGGTTAATAGGCACAGCTAAATTACAGAGACATTGGGAAGTATAAGGATTGATTTCTTGAAAGAGTTTTGGGAATTTCTGATCATCAGTGCTTCTGATCCATGCACCTGCCGAGTGTGCTGTTGGCCATACCTCAAAACAGATGAGACCCTGATGCCGGCGCAGTGGGGAGAAAAGTGACTGACTATATTATGCTGGGAATCTGTGATCACAGGATGGATTTATCTGATGGGATTCCTTGAGTAACATTTGACAGCAACTTTCTGTTCCAATCTCACTTCAGCTATTGTTGGCATTGGGAGAATATTTTCCTAGGCCACATAGTTAAGAGGAGTCCCACTTATGCCATCCCATTGGTAATTGACTGCAGAGTAACAGCTGCTTGTGTGGTGTACTTACAGAACTGGTTTTATCACCAGATACAAGGAGATGCATGAGGTACTTGAAGAGTTACTTGGGCATGGAGATCAAGTTCATTGCATGGATTTCCAGAACCAATCTACCAGTTTATGGTTATTTCAGAGTCTATCCCTGCATAATTCATATGCATTAGTCACTGTCAGGAGTTCAAGTCAGGTCTTCTTAGTCACCACATGTGTTTTTGTCATTGTTTGTCTCTGTGAAACTCTGCAGCTTCCTAAACTTCTCTGCGTAGTCGATGTCCATCTCCTTACTGGTCAAACTGTGAGCAAGTAAAGTTTGAAAACAGATTTGGAATGCAATTTCAGAGGCATGAGCCCTCTCCACTACAGTGTGCATTTTTACCTCCCTTTCCTTGAATACATTTGGTGTTTGTCGTCCTTCATTGCTCTAGCAGGGACCTAGAAAAAGTCTCCTTAGAACTTGTAGTTGAATTGTATGTGGGTGTCTGATTCTTTAATGCTTTGATATTAAGTTTGGCAGTTGCCATACGTCTGAAACCCCTACTGAACCTTTCCTGAAAGAGCTGGGATTCTGAGTCTTGTAAGAGCTCTGGCTGATATCATATAATGATGCCGAGTTGTTGAGAAGACCCCTTATACATGTAATTTGTACCTAAAATTGCTTAGCATGGAATCCATCCATCTCCATGGTATTGGAGTGGGGTCTGAATTAATGTCAGCTACCCTGATGGATATCACCTTGCCATGAACTTCCTTATAAGCCATTTTCCTTTTTTTTCTCTTGCAACTAGAGGTGTTAATTGGCTGCCTTGCCTCTAAATAAGTATTTGCTTTTTTTCCCCTATTCAGTAGGATCTCAGTTTTTCCATAAACAGTTGCAAATGATAGAATAAATCAATATTTGTTAATGTTATGATGCGGCAGCATCCCTCAGATCCACAAAGAATGATTTATAGACTACAGCATTTCAAGCCTGACCCGTTCGGGTCTCAGAAAGCACTTAAAAATAAATTTACCCTGGCCTCTCTCACCCCATTTCAAAAAGGGTGACAAAGATGAAGTAATTTATAAGTCACACTTTTATTAATGCTTTTAACTTTCATACACTTGGCTTTGTTGGCCTTCGAGTGGCATTAGTGCAGGGCCTGGTTGAATGGTAACCTTCGGCACTTTGAGGGGGGTTCGGTACAAATGATCAACTCATAAATAGGTGCTGGGCTCCACATTATCCTGCCATAAATTCACCAGACCTTTCAAGTACATCAAGTAAGAGCGAGTTGAACTAGGCGTTTCACTCTGAGTTTACAGACTAATGCAGTACTAATGAGTATCTGGGCAAAGGGTTCCCAGAACGATGTCCAGGACTTTGCAATGGAAGATGCTGCTTGTCACCAGGGAGCGGAGGGCCTTGTAACATAGGAGTCACAGGGAGCCAGCCTGTCTGTTTTCAAGGGAACCAAATGAATGTTCCCAAGCTGTAGGAACTCCTCCTTTGCAGCCAGAGCAGAAAAATGAGGAATCGACTTGAACTTCACAACCTGCCTGTCAAAAGTGAGATTTTAAGACTTGCTGTTAGGGGGTCTGTAACCTGAAAAGGAAAATAGGTAGAGAAACTCCCCCAAAGATGATAATAGTCACCTCTTTGCTTGAGGTCTTTAAAGAGAGTCTGTTGTGGTTTGTAGGATTAGTGATGACAGGGTATTGACCTGTCAGAGCAACTTTGAGAAGCAGCAAATGCTGCTTTTCTCTTTCCCTGCAATATGATGAATGAGTCAGTGTATTACATTGATTAGTAGAAGGGGGAAAAAGAAAATAAAAATCACTGAAATCATTGACCCTGTACTTAAGAATTGCTTTGGGCTTGATTCATAGCATGAAACTTTCAGATACACTTTTTGCTGTCACTGCAAGAGATACTGTGCACCAATGTGTGTGCCCTCATGCAAGCTGGTTAGCTGTGTGGTTGCCTTGATTGGAAGCCCTGGAGCAGCCTTGATCATGTCTGCCTCCTTCCCCATCCCCAAACCCAACAGTCACTAGGTCATTTTCCTGCTGTCTCCGTTACTCATGCCCTCAAGCCCGTGCCATAGCCTCTGCATGGCTTAGGCCTTAAATGTCTTCTGCTTGGCATCTCAATCCATATCTGACTGGTTTTCTCTTAAATCTTCACTTTCATTTTGTCAACTCTCTGCTCAGAAAGCTTAGTAATGACTGACTGTGTGCAGAATCAGGTGCAGTCTTTTTTGTCTGGATATCCATGGTTACCTGGCATGTGCCTCTCAGCCCTTGGCATCTTCTATGCCCTGCAGTGCCCAGTCTCACCTCCACTCACTCACCTCACCTCACCTCACCCACCTCATCAGCCTCCCTGCCTATTCAGTTTCTACTCATCCCTCAAGACTCAGCTCTTTTAAAAAGTCCATTGTGACACCTTTTTTTTAAAAGGTCAGAGGTCAGCAAGCTTTTTTCAGTACAAGGCAAGATAGTACATATTTTCAGCTTTGTGGGCCGTACACTCTCTTTGCAACTTCTCAACTCAGCCACTATATGATGAAAGCAGCTGAGGACAGTACATAAATGAGTGGCTGTGTATCAGGAAACTTTATTTACAAAAAGAGGGGATGGGATAGACTTTGCTTGTGGGTCTAGAGCATAGCCACTGACTCCTGACTTAGCTACATGGTGAAACCATTTTCCAGTGAGCTCACATGACACATTTAAACCTTTCTCATATATTTCCTTTTGATATGAAGATTATGTTAGATTATTTATATTTCATGACTCTATCATCTCCATAATTAGATTTTAAATATCTTTTTACAAGTATCAACTTGACAGTTTAACATGGAATAACAGAGCTAAAAGAGATCTAGTCCCACCGTTTCATCTCTATGTCTATGTCTGTATCTATATCTACTTCTATACCTAGGTCATCTGTAACTATTTCTTCTGTTTCTCTGTTTTGTCTTTTTGGGCTGACTGATTTTGTAGATCGAGATTCTGAGTCTCTCCTGTCAAACACTTCCTTTAACACTTTATTCTATATGTGAAGACATAGGTATTGAGCCCATTAAAGGCTAGGGTCACACATTTTAGTTACTTGAAAAGTAGTAGCTTTCCCTAAGTCTCCAAACACCTGAAAACATGATGACAATTGTTTTGTTTGGGGATTAAAAGATGAATAAACAGGGGATTAGAGTTGGGTCCTTGTAAGGTTCTTCCAGATAATTTCTGCACAACTGGCACAATGTGAGATGTTCTGTTTAGAGACAGAACTAGTTGAAACATTTCCTATGTACCTTGGATGTTCAAGGACTACTTTTAAGGATTTCCTAGAAGCCACTTCCTGCATGGGTTTCTGTTGCTAAATTTAGGTTTACATTAAGGTTGGGTTTGGCATCAGAAGTCCAAAGTATGCCTTAGATCAGAAGGATCACTTACTCTGCTTGGAAGTGGGAGCTTTGGATAGACACATTCTGGTGGCATGTTTTCCCACAGAGAAAAGGAAGTCAAACTTGATGGGATATTACAGATAATAATAATAGATTATATTATGGTCACTGTTGTCTTCATTGTTCTAGTAATCGTTGAGTGCTTACTATAGGCCAAGCATTGGGCTGCATTCATTCTCATGTTATGTACTCTTTGGCATTTCCCCATTATATTAGAGAAATAAAACTGATGTCTTTCACCCTACCTTTAAGTATGATGATTTTTTAATGAAGATTTTGGAATAAGTTGAATTGATTACAACATAATAAACAGGAACATATACATGGGATGTGATTGATACTTTATAGTGGTTGTGAACTATATAAAGTCAAAACACCTTCCATAAGAAGAAGTGTTAAGTTTCATTTGAAAAATACACCCATCATACATTTTTAAATATATTTTTAAAATTTATTTTTACTTTATTTTACTTTACAATACTGTATTGGTCTTGCCATACACTGACATGAATCCGCCACGGGTGTATATAAGCTCCCAATCCTGAACCCCTCTCCCACCTCCCACCTCATATCATCTCTCTGGATCATCCCCATGCACCAGCCCCAAGCATCCTGTATCCTGCATCGAACATAGACTGGCGCTTCGTTTCTTACATGATAGTATACATGTTTCAATGCCATCCTCCCAAATCATCCCACCCTCTCTTTCCCTCAGAGTCCAAAAGTCCGTTCTATGCATCTGTATCTCTTTTGCTGTCTCGCATACAGGGTCATCATTACCATCTTTCTAAATTCCATATATATGTGTCAGTATACTGTACTGGTGTTTTTCTTTCTGGCTTACTTCACTCTGTATAATCGGCTCCAGTTTCATCCATGTCATTAGAACTGAGTCAAATGTATTCTTTTTAAGGGCTGAGTAATACTCCATTGTGCATATGTACCAGAGCTTTCTTATCCATTCATCTGCTGATGGACATCTAGGTTGTTTCCATGTCCTGGCTATTATAAACAGTGTTGCAGTAAACACTGGGGTACATGTGTCTCTTTCAATTCTGGTTTCCTTGTTGTGTATGCCCAGCAGTGGGGTTGCTGGGTCATTGTTTAGAAAGCTATCTTTGCAAGAGTTTACATGGTGAGAAACTTATTCATTAAATCATGAAGATCCCAAGATTACTTCATCCAAAATATTTAAGCAAGCTAGAGGTATAGTTTGCTTTTGGTTTTAATTTTTAAAAATAATTACTGTGTGATATTGGTTTTGTAGACTTATAGACAGAAGATCTGTCTGGCTACTGTTGTTTCTATATCTGCCAGTTGACAGTGGTAGGGGTAAGAAGTAACTCCTCATCATCATTTGATCTGATTTCATTTTGAATGTGGAAGCCAATTGAAAAAATTGAGGCTACAGATCCCATTAGCTTTGCCATCATCCTGCCCCTCTGCAGTTAAATATTTATTTATATTTATATATATTACTTACAAGGAAAACTAGCTGGGTCAAAAGACTCCTACTTGATGATTAGAGAAGGCAAAATCACTTACAACTTAAACGTGATAACTGATAATAGAAGATTGAAAGAAATGAATTGCTGCAATGAGTTAAATTAAATTCAGCACAACTAATAGTAGATTAAGCAAATATTACAAATTAAAACCAAAGCTCCAGACAAACAAGGGAACAAATCTTGCCTGGAGCTGAGCTGACAAGGGAACCAGCTGATAGCCTTGATGTCTTTGCTCTGGGAGGGAGTCCCTGACTGTGGGAGACCAATGGGTATGGGGTACAGGAAAAGGAAGGAGGTTGTGCAGAGAACCGCATGCATGGCTAATGAGGGAGACGTCTGGTTCGGTACAAGAGCCATGGATACCTACATAACCATTACATAATGGGCTTGCGAGGAGAGTCTGTCTCAAAGAGCTTGAGATTATTAAAAGTACTGAAATGAGTGGTAGGAAAAGGCTGTAGGTTCTAACAAGGGAAGACAGGTGTCATGCTCACTGCTTTTTGAACTGTATGATTTGTCTTTTTTTTCCTTAAATTAAAAAAAAAAGGAAATGTAACACATATATAGAAAGTACACAAATAAGCATGAAACTCAAAAGATTTTCACCTGTGCAACCAACTTCCAGATCAAGAAAGAGAGCATTACCCCAGTAGAGGGAGTCCCCACTACCCCATGTCATGGACTGCCTTGCTGCTCTGCTATTGCTGTCTATCCAGTTGAGAATCCTGGCTCAGTTACCAGTGAATCTTGTTTCCCACTCAAATATCAGCCTAAAATGACAAAGATAGAGAGATAGAGGGGTGTGTGTGTGTGTGTCTCTCTCTCTCTGTGTAAAACCACCCACAACATAGAAACAACAGAGAGGAGAGAGAGAGACTGGTTAACTCTGAGGGAAGCTGTTACAAATTCCTAGCTTGGAAGTTAGATGTTTGTAGAGCCAGAAGGAAAGACTCAAAACTCCTGGTGTCTGTTTAAAGTAGATTCATTGGAGGCCCAACACTGAGCATTCACAGTCAGACTAATATCTACCACTTAGTGCAGACCATGCATTACAGACATTCATTATTTCACGTGGCACTGTACCAAGAAGTAGGTAGGTACTATCACCTGCATTATAAATGAAGTTAACAGGCATAAAGAGATATAGGTTGCTCCTCTTTTGGAAGTTTACCCAATGAGTTTCTGCCTTTCCTGCTACCCTTGCACTCAGTGGATCTTCAGGCTAATTGGTAGGCATCATATGTCCATATGTTTATTCAATTATTTATTCATTAAACACCTATTGAGCTGTTTTATGGCATTGCAGTAGGCTGCATGGAGGATTTGAAAATGAACAGGCATAGTCTATACTATCAAAAAAGGAATAATTCTTATAGGTGTTAAATCTTAAATCCTGTCAGAGGGCAGGTGGATAAGATAGTGGGGAGCGAGGAGGGCTATGGCAAAGTGGAGGTGTCTACTCCATCTATTTATTATAACATGGTAATTGCCCCAGACAAACGCATCAGTCATTAGGATCCTTCGTGGGAAGCCAGCTTGATGAGGAAGAACATTATTTGCTATAGTGCAGTGTGGCAAATACTCTAATAGAAGTATAAACAGTGTCATGAGAAGATGGAGAGGACAGTTCATTATGTCAGGAGGACACAGGTAGGGTGTCAGGAATAGATATACAGGCACCCAAGGGGAAGCTGAGAGGGCTTTAAAGAGATTTACAACCATAAGATCTTAAAGTTTGAAGGCAAGTAGAGGCCCAGCTTGGGCTTCCCTGGTGGCCCAGACAGTAAGAATCTACCCGCAATGCGGGGAGACCTAGTTTCAAACACTGGGTTGTGAAGATCACCTGGAGGAGGGCACAGCAACCCACTCCAGTATTTTCGCTTGGAGAATCCCATGGACAGAGGAACCTGGTGGGCTACAGTTCATGGAGTCACAAAGAGTCAGACACAACTGAGCCACTAAGCACAGCACATAGCCTATGCTTGGATGCCTCCACTGATGGGAAATTTAGCTCATCCCTTTGGAAGTTTCTCCTCTGCCTTGGTGATGAAGACTACCATAGGCTTGCAATCAACCTGTCTAGGTTAGACTTCCAGACTCAACCACTTATTAGTCATATGACCTTGGGGGATTTATTTAACCTCTTTGTGCCTCAGCTTTCTCATCTGTTAACAATAATTGAATTGTTGCAAGGGTGGAACGCAGATAAAAACCTAAGCATAGTCTTGACACATAGGAACACTTAGATAGAATTGTTCCAAGACAGCCAGCATCAAGGGAGACTTGGGACTTGGGCTCCCCATCTGGTAGTAAAGCCCTGAACTCCCAAAGAGACAATGAATGAAGAGTCTTTATGAATGGGTAGTCTCCTGCCTGTAAGAAAGGAAAGGGGCTAAAGATCACCTTTGATGTTTTAATGGGAATTAGCCACACTATGACTTTCCTCTGCCCTGGGAAATTCCAGCTACACATGGCACTTTCAGCTGACACAGAAGAGAGAAGTATGAGCCTTGCATGAGGTATACTCAGATGTCTCAAACTGAGGAATCCAAGTCAGGAGAAAAGCAAGAGCTAGATGCAGTCTCTTAAGAGAACTAAGCCAGTAGCACATTTCAGTTTGATTTTCATCATGTTGAAGGGACAATGGTATTAATTAAATGTCTGTCATCCGAGGTGGGAGTTTTAGTATTTTCACACTATAAAGGGGATATTAAGAGATGATGTTCTGAGCTTTCTACTACATTTTTTTCCTCATTTGGTATATTTGTATTTGCAAAGTTTTTGAGTGTACTATACTGACTGTTCTTATCTCAACCTTCCTGGGTTGTTTATATTATTCTCTTATTTTTGGATAGAGGTACAAGTCACCAAGAGAAGAACCATTTAGAATAATAGGTTGTAGAGTCTTAGGGATTTGAAAGACCTTGGAGAACATATAGTCAACCAACTTACTTTACAGATTGGCAAAACAAAACTCAGAACAGCAAATGATTTACTTAAGACCATGCTGCCAGTTAATAGTAGTCTACACTTGAATTCAGTCCTAAACTTCCCTGACAGTTAATATGCAAGTGCTTACAATTTTTAGTTTGATAGCCTTAGCTGAGTCTTTTCACCTCTTTGAGTTTCTATTTCTTCTTTTGTGAGCAGGGGTAATGATAAATACAATTCATAGGGCTTCAGGAAGGGCTGAGTAGGATAATGTATGTAAAAGCATTTTGAAACACTTTATAAAATGCTATAGAAACTTTAGATATTATTACTGTTAGGAGTAATCCAGCAAAATATTGAATTGGAAGTTTGACAAATACAAGTCAAATAAAAGGATGTTTGAGTTGGAAAGGGCCCTTAGAGGTTATCGGAGTTAATGACCAATTAATTGAAGACTTTCTTACACATCTTTATTCTTAAATCAAATAATCTTTTTAAATGTGCTTTCACAAACTGACTTTCTATGCAAATAAAAAATTTTTGATTATCTCTCGAAGAGCACTTTCCATCAGAGGGCCCAGATACTTTTAACACTGATCCATAATGCAGTTTACTATAAATGGCAAGAGATGATTTGGCTGAGCTGTCAAGCTTTCTTCTTGCAGAACTGTATGTGAGTCATACAATTTCACTTTCTTTTGTGGGGTAGTAGGTTAAGTGAGGGAGAGGCTTACGGCATTCTGGAAAATAAATACTGTGAAAAAGCCTCCGATCTAGCATCCAACAGCCAAGACATTTTAAGGCGAAAGTGCATGTAACCAATTCTTTGTAGATTTGCTTCTCACATTTTTGGCAGAGATGAGGAGGCAGACATTGCAATAGGTAAGTTGCAGAAAATTTTCTTAAATTCCCTGTACTACTACTAAGCAAAGTATTGGGTTGGCCAAAAGTTCATTTGGATTTTAAAGCCCCAAGTGAACTTTATGGCCAACCCTATATCAGAATCAAGATAGGTAGGAGGGAAAGCAGGTGACCACAGGGAAATCTGGGCAGGGCAGTCATTTTGTCCAGACTAAATATGGTTTTGATAGTCTCATGATTTCTGAAAACTATTGGAAAACTCAGGTTAGGTAATGGAGATGATTTTCTTTTTATTTTCATGAGCAGAGCTGGACAAGAAACTCATTTTAAAATCCACCCCCTCCCCCGCATTGCTTCTTTGCATGTTCAGCGCACAGATCAGAGGCTGCAAAGACTGATTCACATGAGGGAGATGAAGCTGCATTCCCACTTTTTCCCACCCCCTCGGCTTTTAAGATCCTATATAACACCAACTCCCCTGGTAAATGCACTTCCATTGTTAATAATTTAAATGATGACGTAGCCTCAATGAAAATAAACACCATGAAACACAGAGCTGTGTACAGCAGAGACTGTAAATTTGTGACAACTCAAGGCTGGGCTTCAGAACAACCGTGTGGATGATGGGCATGCTCAGGCCCAGGTCGGGGGACCTGAGCCCACTTGAATGAGACTGCCAGCCATGCCACCTCTTCCCCACGATGGAAGGGGCAGGCTTCCAAGCAGTGGCACCTGCCTGGATCAGGCGCATTTTCATTGCATGTCAGGCGGATTGCTGCAGCTCTGTACACTGCATACGCCCTGTGCAGCTGACCTGCATTACAGCTGTGATGATGCTTGTCAGTGAAAGGAAGTTTCAGCCTCAGGAACAGCTTTAAAAAGGGCTTGTAATTCCTCCTGGGAACTCTACCTGTGCCTTAGGATGGTGGCGGGGTCACCTCTGTTCTGACAGCTGAGGAGAGCAAGAATCTGCCATGTGGTTTCCTCCTCCCCTTGCTCTTTAGGAAACATCATACTTATTGCTTATTACAAATACGTTATAAAAACAATAACAAACAAGAAAAAAATAAACCCAAGTTAAAAAAAAAAAAACCCCTATGTGATAGAATCTATCTAACACTAATCAAGTGCTATAAATTCTGCTTTTCAAAATAGTTTGCTATGACTTAAAAAATTATTTATTTATTTGACTGCACCACTTTTTAGCTGCAGCATGCAGGATCTTTAGGTGTGGCATGCAGATTCTCAGCTTGGCATGTAGGATGTTAGCCACTGAGCTACTAGGGAAGTCCCTGCTATGAGTTTTTAGCTTGTAGATGTAGGTCCTCAGGGCTGGCTTCCTTTTCCAGTAGATTTTTTCTTTTTTTAAAGATTTTTAAACCACCCATTTTGTCCACTTCCTCTTGAACCCCTGACTCTGACAACAGTCAGGCTGTACTTGGTATCTATGGGTTTATTTTTGTTTCTTTAGATTCTACATATAAGTGAGATCATGTGATATTTGTCTTTGTCTGACTTATTTCACTTAGTGTAATGCCCTCACCATCCATTTGTGTTTTTGCAAATGGCAGAATTTCCTTCTTTTTTATGGCTGAGTAGTATTCTATCATGTATATACCACATCTTCTTTACGCATTCATTCATTGACAGACGATTAGGTTATTTCCATAACTTGGCTACTGTGAATAATAATACAATGAATACGGGAGTGCAGGTATCTCTTTGAGATCCTGATTTTATTTTTTTGGATCCCCAAAGTGGGATGCTAGATCATATGGTAGTTGTTTTTTTAACTTTTTGAGGAATCCATATTGTTTCCAAGAGTAGCTCCATCAATTTACATTGTCACCCACAGGCCACAAACGTTCCCTTTTTCTCCACAGCCTCACTGACGCTTGTTGCCTCTTGTCCTTTGGTGACAGCCGTTCTAACAGGTGTGAAGTGATGCCTTATTGTGCTTTGATTTGCACTTGCCTATGGCTAGTAGTGAAGAGTACCTTTCCTGTGTCTGTTGGCCACTTGTATGTCTTCTTTGGAAACAGTTTTCCAGCAGGGTCTTCTCTAAGGCTACTTAGAATGCTGGGTTACTGCCCTTGTAGTTTGTATACTCTGAACACTATCTGCTCATTTCTAGCTCTAAATTCTTCCTTCTCTTCTAAAATGTTTCTCTGACTTTCTGGAGACTCCTTTTGTCCCCTCTCTAAACTAATAGTTTAAATGGCTGTGCATCACATACCAGGGGTATCTGCTTCAAGCTCTTAAATCTCTTACCCAGGTTTCTCCCATCCAGGTGTACTACTTCCATGTTTATTCAGTTCAGTCTCATTCAACTGACCTTTAGTGAATGCTCACAAGTTGTAAATCCCTAGATGCTTGAGGCTACATATCTATCTCTTTCTCACTTTCTATTCATTCATCCATCTTTTATCTACCTGGAGCATAAGATACAAAGAGTCTTACAGAAACTTATATAGACTGCTTTCTTAGCATGTTCAACTTTTCTTCTTTCTATTATTTAAAACTATTCTATAATAATAATGGCAATGACAACAATAAAACAAGAATCTTAACCATCTACCATTATGTTCTCTACCAAAATGGGATGAATGAAATACAAGTCTCCTTATAACATTCATTTCATGATTATTCTCCCGAAGGAGTTGTTTCATTTTGGTAATGACAGTGTAGTCATAATCCAAGGGTATGGCTTTCACCATTTTCCCCTTCTTCTTCCAAAGTTCTCATCATGGAGTATTCTCCAGAAGTAAGCTGGACTGTTTTCAACATTCACCTCCCTTCCTGCCCCTTCTCTGCTCTTGACAGAAAGGTTAATATTGAGAGAGTGAATGAGTGTGAGTTCCCAAGTGTGGGCCTTTGAACCTGGTTTTGAATCCTGGATTTTCCATTGCTAAGTGTGTGGTTTGGAGAAAGTTACAGTCCTTGAATGTAAAATGGTGACAATCATAGTACCAGGTTCATAGGAATTGTTGGAACAATTAAACAAAAAAAAATACTACATGTAATCTAGCAGGATGCCTTGCATAATGCCTACTTGAAAGGTACATTGAAAAGGAAATGAGATGCTAGAATCTTGAGTGGGTGGATGAAGTATCTTACTTAAGAAAATGGATAATTTTAGCAGCATTTAAGTTATATTGGTTCAGTTAGCTTGATGGTTATAAATATTCCCCAAATACATATCTGGATTTTTCCTAAATTTGGATATCAGTGGATCTGAATGTTCTTGCACTGATAAAAGGAAGAAAGGAAAGAAAGAGGGAAAGGAGGGAGAAAGGGGGAAACCAGTCAAAAGATGTCAATGTCAGATGGACTGCGTCATGTTTGAGAAAGGTTTATACAATAATGAATGTTATGTATGCACAGAACTCAGCTTCTGACTTGACTTTTATGATAATATCAGTTCCCACATCTCAAATGCCAGAAGTCCCTGCTGCCTTACCTGGAGGTGTCCACTACTTTCTTTTCACAAGTCACAGTTTTTCTTTGTAGCCATTATATTTTTTCACATTCTGCTTTCCATCACAGCTATTTTGCTCAGGTGGAATCCCCTCAGTGCCATTCTCTCATCCTCCTTGCCCTACCACATGGTGGATGGAATCGGGTGGAACACTGCCATTCGTTTGGGCAAGGTTCAAACCTGCTGACTAGATGATGGATTCCCTCTAGTCCAGAAACAGTAAAACCTGAACACAAGATCCCGGCAGTGGAGAAGCTGGGGGGTTTGGGGAGGCGGATTGCGAGCAGTCTTCCCTTGGTTTCATTTTTGAAGAGTGGCACCTTTCACCAGTTTTAAAGGATGTAAGATTTTGCATGAAGATTGTCAAGATGATGATGATAAGGGAAGAAGCATGAGGAAACAAAGGTCACTGTGCTCCAAGTATCAGGTGAGGCCTTGGAACCTCACTGCAGTACTTCACCATGTGGCTTTTTCATGTCTATGCTCCCGTCCATCCACTAGTGTATATAGGTGTTATAGGCTGAAACTACCTGACACCGCCCCTCCCGGCCACTGGGCTTGCCCTTCTTGTAAAAACCTGTGTACTCCTACATGAGGGCCAGCCTGCTCTTCCCCACATTGCCCTCCACGTGCCCAGCTAAACTAAGCCCATGGCCTCAGAACCCTTTAGGGTCCAGCCCCGCCCCTGACTCTGGTTTCTTTTTCTCTTACTGTGCGATTGCCACATGAGATTCCTTGATGCCCCTCAAACATTCTGATCATCTTCCTGTCTCAGGGCCTTTGCCCTTCTGTTCCCTCTGCCTGAAGTGTTCTATGCCATATGTATACATGGCTGATATACTTCCTCATTTCTTTTAAATGTCACCATCTCATCAAATGTCACCTTCTAAGAGCGCCCTTCTTTGACCACCCAAGCTAAACAAGTTCTCCTGTCACCCTCTGTCTCCTTACTCTGTATACTATTTTTCACATGCCACTAGGCATTGTATTACACACGTATCAGCTTGTTGTCTGCTCCCCAACTAGAATGTAAGCTTAATGAAGACAGGGACTTTGACTCTTTTAATCCTTTGCTGTATCCCACTGCTGGAGCAGTGCCCAGTACATCATAGGAACTCGGTTAATTTGTTGTATAAATGAGTCAACAATGAGTGATTTTCACTCATCCATCCATTTTAGTGCATACCGGTTGAGTGCCTACAGTGTGCAAAGATGAAGACATCATAGTCCTTGCCTTCTAGGATATAGCAGTCTTGATGAGGAGATAGACATAAATAGATACAGATATATAAACAGATATTTATGAAGAAGATTTGCAGGTACAGTGATAGAGTTATGGCTGGATGTTTTCTCAAATACAGTGTCAGAGAAGCAGCAGATAATATGCTGACATTAAGTGTACTCCCTTGCTTAAGAACTGAAGCCACAAATAAATGTGTGTGTGTGTGTGTGTCTTTAGTGCTTTGGCATTATAGGATTTCATAGAGTTTGGAGAAAGGCTCAAAATAGCTTTTCAGTGATGTTGCAATATGACAGAAAGGTGAAGAATTCACTTTCTTTCCCCTCAAATGAAATAGAAGCAGTGGCATTTCTCCCAGGTGGGCCCAGGCATTGTACAAGACCCACATATTTTTCAGTAAGAGGCTCACATTTGCTGTGATGCTAGAAGCTTCTAATGGGCCTTTGAGGGTTGTAAATTATATCAAATAATTTTCCAGATACTAAGCTGTTGTTTTTTAAAGGATGGAGATGGGAGGGGTGAAGATGAAGCTTTCCTTGGATCATGAAATTATTCCTTCTTCCAGCCACATTCAATAAATCTTTTTGAATGTCAAATATTCATTCATTCAGTATTTACTGAGTATCAACTATGTGAGAAGTGCCATGTGGGACCATGGGACTGTCCTTAGTTGGCTTAAAATCCATAGATCCTTACTGGAAAAACTGCTAGAACTTGATGTAGCTTTTTGCTATTGTTTTAGCATTTATATTAAATTACTGTGCTTTTTATTATATCCTTATTGTAGCAAGTCAAATAAAACAGAAGTATATAAATATGTATAGAGGAAAAATGTTCAGTGATCCACTCTCCCCCTTCATTCCTACCACCCCTTGTAGTTAATCTTTCAGTAATTTGTTGGACGGGCTTCCCTAGTGGCTTGGTGGTAAAGAACCCACCTGTCAGTGGAGGAGACTCAGATTTAATCCTTGGGTCAGGAAGGTCCCCGGAGAAGAAAATGGCAACAAACTCCAGTATTCTTGCCTGGGATACCACATGGACAGAGAAGCCTGCAGGCTACAGACCATGGAGTCGCAAAGAGTTGGACACAACGAGTGACCAAACAACAACAAATGTGATGTATATCTTTCTGTATCGTTATCTTTGTACACATACCCAGACTTTACTTTTATTTTACAAAAATGGCATTATATCATACAGATTGCCCTGCAGTATACTTCTTAAAACTGACTAATGTATAACAAACATTTTTCTAGGTTTTATTCTTTCTAGTAAGTTCATAATTTCCTATAGACTGGGAATGCAGTCACCCATTTCCTTAATCATAGACTTTTAGGTGAATCAGGGTTTTTTTCCTATGATATTCAATGCCTAAATACGCATACATATTTTTATATATTGGTGATTTTATTTCTGTTCAGTAGATTCTGATCAATGTGATTATTATGTCAAAGAGTAAATGAATTTCTAGTCTTTAATAGTCATGGCTTGATTACCTTCCAAAATGTAGCAATTCATATTTCCTTCAGAAATACATGGGAGTACTTTTGTCCCTAATACTGTCCCCAGCACTGGATGTCCTCAGTATTTTTAAGTTTTGTCAACAATGACAGTAATAGTATTTAACAGAGATAGTTCCTTGTTGCTTTAATTTCATTTGCCTGACCATCTGTGGAGTTGGGTATGTTTCATACATTCAGTGGGCGATCTGCATCTTGATCTGCATCCCCCATTCTCTAAGTTCTTGTTCACATCTCTTTGCTTATTTTTCTGCTATGTTTTCTTTTTCTTCTTGACTGTAATAGAAGCTCTTTTGTGTGTTAGAAATGGTAATACTTTGGCTACAGATAAGAATATAGCATGTATTAATCTTGTAGATTAATATAGCTGCTTATTTTTATGATTTCTTTCTCTTTTTAATCTTGCTTGGGAATCATTCCTCATCAACTTTTTGGATGTGGTGCTCATCAAAAAAGTGAGTTTGGTAGGTCAGGGTTTTGGGGCAGAGAGCAAGATCCTGTTTGTGGTTCTTGTGGCTACAGTGTAATGTGTCAGGGTCTGTTGCTGCCACACACTTAAGACCAAGATACCATCTGCATCAGCCGTTCCCTTCTCACTCTTCTCCCTGATTTACAGTAGGTTTTTGCCTGCTGGCTGCAAATCTTGTGCTCTATCAGCAATGCTGAGCATACTTGTACTAGAAAACATTTGGGATGCTCTGAACTTCGAAATGAGGTTATTGAAAGTAGTGGTCATTAAAAAATAATTTGGTGTTTCCTAATATCCCAAGGGCTTCCGTGGTGGCTCAGTAGTAAAGAATCTACCTGCCATTGTAGGAGATTTGATCCCTGGGTTAGGAAGATCCCCTGAAGAAGGAAATGGTAACTCACTCAAGTATTCTTGCCTGGGAAATCCCATGGATAGAGAAACACAGTGGGCTTCAGTCTGTGCAGTTGCAGAGTTGGACACAATTTAGCGACTAAACAGCAACCACAATTTCCCAAGGCCCTTTCTCACTCTGGGACTTCTCCATACCCAACATCCAGTTTGCCATGAGGCAGACCAGCACACCGCTTCCTGTCAGACTTATCTCTCATTGCCTTTGCTTTGTCTCTCTTTGGCCCCCTACTCTGAAAGAGTCATGAGAAGTCTCTAATACCTCTTGTTATTTCATCCTGGGAACTGGATTTTATACAGAATCAATTTAATTAAAATCCGCTATTTATTTTGCATCTGTCATGCTGTTAGGATGTAGTTTCTACAGACCTAGGCTCTGAGGACGTCAGTGTGTCTCTTCGGTAACTGAGTAATTTGTTCCCCTTGACAGAACTAATGTTCTGTCCTTCATAAACAGGGATGACTTTAGAAGGAGGCAGGCTCTCAGGTGAACTGTTTCTCTAATGATAAGGGTAGACATGAATGTTTAGATTTTCATACACATTTTCCCTGTCCTTGTGACTAAGCTGTCAGAGAAGGCTGAAACATCAGAGCTACAGGAAAGTTGAGGCAAGAAAACTGAGGCAGAGAGAAGTGAAATAGGCACATTCGAGTCTCACAGCATATTGATGTACACTGACAGTCCTTGTGGATTTATGACAACCACAGACACAATAGTAATAGGATTTATATGTAGATTTTGGTAAATGAAAACAGGGTCAGATGGACCCATCAGCACATATATCATAAT
The DNA here is from genome assembly GCA_917880005.1 of Nanger dama. Lineage (NCBI taxonomy): Eukaryota > Metazoa > Chordata > Mammalia > Artiodactyla > Bovidae > Nanger > Nanger dama. The sequence continues at coordinate 37,049,695 of CAKJTW010000012.1, forward strand.
ACTATTGGGACGCTGACCACTTCTAGAACTCTGAAGGTAATTCAGAGTCCCAGTTTAGAGCAAGAACTTGGATCTCTCCACTCATTTCATGCTGTGGAAATGGAAATACAGGGAAATGAAGTGATATGCCAAAATTTGAATCCATATGCCCTGATTTCCTGGTCTAGGCCTCTGTCTTCTGTCTTACACCCCTGTGGTTGATGCAGTAGTTTCAGGAGTAATTTTTTCAGTGAGCAGTATAAAGATTGAAGCCCAGTATTTATGGAGAAACAGAATCTATTGCCACATTCACATATACCCCTTAACCTGCCTCCCAGCTAGGGAGGATAGCGTCTTGTTAATTTGTTCAGAAAATATGTATGTCATTCCCTATACTGGGGCTCAATAAACCAGAGGTAGGGGCCTGAGCAAGTGACTAAAATTTCATTATTACCAGTGGGGATAAAAGATGCAGCCCACTGAAAATAAACAAATCCCTTTTTAACAATTTCACTAAAAACATATGCCATATAATTGAATATAAGTACAAATAAAAGGCACCTAGTACAGCTTGTTCCAACTTCTCTTTTATTAGAATCTAAGTGGTAACATTCATTTCCAGGCAGTGTCACTGATGTTGGTTTTGTTCGTTATTAGGAGACTGTAGTTATTGCACTCTGAAGGGAGCAGCCCTGGGTTTACAACTGCCAGGCCTGGCAAGTGGCCGAAGAACTAGACACACCAGCTGATGGGCCTTTTATAGAGTCAGTGAGTCAGAAATCATCTTCAGAAAGCGGTGTCCCTTCCCCGTGCCTGCTCTCCCAGGGGGCATGGACACTTGTTTTCCTTTGGCTGTGGATGTGGTACAGACTTCAGCTCAGAAGCTGCCTGATTCCTGATCTGGTGCCCAGGGGCAGCTGGAGGCAGGCAGCTCAGAGGCTGATGCGGCCACGGCCACATGGGATGTGAGGCCAGCTGAGCAAGCACCAGGGGCTGATGTCCCGGAGGAACCCTGATGTTTCATTATTTTGATTTTATCTGGCATGAATAGAATTCATGGATGGGCTTCAGAACAAGGTGAAAAAAGAAGAAGGAGGGAAACGAGATCACAAATTACAGCAATAATTTATGACCCAACAAAGAATTCTCTTGCACCACAATCACAGCCCCTAATAAGCACACTCATTTGACTTATGTGATGGTAATGATCTTCCCGCTGATGGTTTCTACACATAGTTATTGTTATTGTTACTATTGTGCATGTTTGGTAATGATGGCCAAAAATCAATATTGGGTCTTTGGATTATTTTAATACAGAGGATAAAATTCTTTTCCTTACCCACAACCTTCACACCTTAGCTGGAAGCAGTTTCAAAACCTAGAGACAGGAAGGGACCTTTGGGTTTTATCCTTCTTTGTTTCTGGAGATTTCAAGATAGAACTATAGCCAAAACTGAGTTGCTTTTTTCTGTCCCTTTTCTTCCTGGAAGGAAGGGAAGAAGCTATTTTCTTCCCCTGGGAAGTTCTGTGAAGAGTCCTAGGTCTCTTAAGAAGGACTACAGAAGCAACAAGTGTAAAAGATGCCTGGGTACCAATATTGCAGCCAAAATGAGCATCTCTACTCTCTTATCACCTTTACAAGTGAGAACGCTGCCCCAAAGAAACCTCTCACATTTGAGTTCTGTATCTAGATGCTTTATGATCTCATCCTAAATACTTGGTGCTTGCTCTCACTGTGCAGACCTACTTAGGAATTCATCTGTCTGCTTTTAAAAAGATGTACATCATTTACACTTACATAGTATCTCACCATTATCGAAAACAGTTTTATAGATGTTTCTCATTTAATCATTACATCCACTCTTAAAAGTGGCTATTGGTCAGTGCCATCTTTAGATAAAGAGATTGAGGGTCAGAGAGAATATACGTCTCTCAAAGCTGCTTGAGTGGTGGGTGTGAATTCAAGCTTCCTGTAAGGAAAGAAGAGTATTTCTGCCTTACCTGGTTTGTGTCTCCGGGGTAGTACAGCATTCATCACAGGTGTAGACGCTGGCTTGCTTCTACACTCTCTTCTTAATTTTAAATGGACACTTCGGTTTCAGGGGAAGCTTTGAAGACAGTTGTAACTTGGAGAAGCTTCATTTGCAGGGCACTGGACATAGGGAGAGTTTGTTGCATTCTAGAAGTGTGTTTCTAGTGATTTAATATTAGCAGACCATTTGTAACTCAGATATCAGGCAGGGTTTTCGTGTCCAAACATCTCTAGGTAAGATGGCTAAACTCCCACCCTCTGTGAATGTCCCATGTAAATATAACACCCTTTACAATACTACTGCAGATTTCCAAGGGCCTGAAGCATCCTGGTGGTTACTTCTTGCTTCCTTGTTCCCCCTTGTGTTGAATCAGTTCACCTTGGAAGTTGTCTTGATGCCCTTCTGCTGTCTGTGATGTATGATATGGCTGAGTAACTCAGGCATCTTCCTAAATTTCCTTCAGATAAACCACTCGTAAGAGGTGTGTGTTTGTGTGTGTGGGTTTATTTGTTTGTGGACTTTGTATAATGACTACTGACATTTTGGTAGGACAGGATCATTTACATATCACCATCTGGTCCCTTTTTAACTTGGATTTCCATTTCCTACCTTTTTGGCAAGACTCTTTAGTCTTTTTCCTCCTTTCTCCACTTCTCACCCACTCCCCTGCCCAAATTCCATCAGTTTTGTGTGCATTTCAGTATAACTACCTCCTTTGTTTCCTTCTGACTCAGGCCCTCAAGGTCTCACTTTCCCCTCAAGCACCTTATCAAGAATATTTTCCTTAAAACGATCATTCTCTCTGTACAAAGAATTCTGATGCCAGCCAAATCGGACTTTTCCTCTTTTTTTCTAACCATAGTGACAAGTGGGAGAGCCCAGTCTTGAATGTGTGATCGGTCTCAACATTACAGTGCTAACACCGATGCTAATACCTGACAGTTGCTGAAAGTTTTCAAGTTTGCAGCTTCTGTTGCCTGTACGTTAAAGTCATCCCAGTTTTTGGGTGAAAGTGAGGGTCACACAGAGCCAGAAACAGAGCCCAGGTGCCCTGGCTGCACCGGAGCTCTTTCCCCACTGTCACGACAGGTGCAGTTCTGTCCCAGCCAGCCTTCTGCCCTGGTTGCTTTCTGTGTTTCATTGTCAGACAATGACTCAGACTGGAAAATATCAGCCCTCTCTGATTTAGGTTTGCCACTGGCCTCCCTGGGACTTACAGTCTTGAATAATTAACTTTATTGTTTTCAACAATACTCTACATTCAACCAGCAGCCCCAGGTGGGCTCCTGGGTCCCATGCCTTTTGCCATTTCTGGAGATCCAGAAACAATTCATTGTTCAGTGAAGGCCACAACCTTGTAGGAGCAGGTAATGAGACCACATCAAACGTGTGACCTGTTTCTTTAAAATTTGGACGATTTCTCCTCCTCCATTGGCTGCTACAACCTACCTGCATGGATGTTGTTGTTGTTGTTGTTGTTTCCAAGTAACATTTCTTCAACCTGGAAAGTCTTAATTGCACAGGATCAAAGCCATGTTTAAGCTCCAGCAACACAGGGGTTAAAATGTCCCCCGACCCCCAGGATTTTATGAATAGGCTGTGAGCCACGTTTTGGTTCCTTCCATCATCTCCTTATGTAAGTGTCCCCACTTTCCCCAGTATGCTTTATCTCGACTATTATGGAACTTTATCAGCCAAGGCACCATAACCTCTGGCTGACCTTGAGCTGCTGATGCTCCGTCATGCACTCCAACTACTAGGATCTATAGAGATGGCCACAGCCTTGCAAGACATCCGAAAGCTTTCCATTTCTATATTCTATAGCTGTGTCAGGTCCTTACCTCTTTTCAGTGGTGTTGGGTGACTTCTAGATCCCAGTAGCATTTCTCTTCTTGTGTGCTGTATGCTCTTCTGAAATAAAAACAGCATTGATGCAATTGGTCTCTCTCATTGCTGGGCTGTTTTCCTTGGATGATGGGCTATATGAAGGAACAGTGAGAATATGAGGAGATTGGTTAACTTCTTTTTACCAGCAACATTTTTTTCTTCATTTTGTCAGGACAGCTAGAGTTTTATTGACTCGATTCTTCCAAGTCTTTCTGCTAGTCATTTAGATTTCATCTTCATTGCTAAATTGGCAACTATTATGCAGAAAGCTTAAAGGTTTTGGTAGTATTTTGTATTTTTGTTAATCTTTTTTTTAGAGTGTGGGTAATAAAAATGTCAATGCTTTGCATTTTAGAAGTAAAAGAAAATTAGACACCTGCTACATAATATGCTCATGGCATTATATAACAAGTCTTTCTACTGGAAATAATGTTGTAAGTTGTGCTGTATATTAAACTTGTCTATTTATCAAACTCAGAAATATATTAGGTTGAAATCTATGAATCTGCCTATTTTGTAGATCAAAACCATTCAAATACTGGCAGTTTCATAGGATACCACTTGTATCAGCGGTTTACACGGCAAAGCCTAATGGGAAGCAGGAGGGGTCATCTACTGATCCCTGTCTCCAGGCAGGATTGCATTTCAGTCATACTCAGAAGAATCTTAGAACTCACACTTATTAACATTTGTTGTCAAGGAATGAAGTTCCAGATGCAGTTCTGGGCTAGTTAAGGGATTACTCATCAGTGTCAAGGTGGGAAATGGGGCATTCTGGAAGCTCAGCAGAAATGGCAGGGCTCCCGCCTCTGTACGATCTTACAGGACCCCTCACATGTCACTCTTGGTGGGCATAGTCAAGGGTTTCATAATACAAAAAACCTCTCCATTTGCTTTCACCTCTCACCAACCAAGGCTTTGATTCCAGGCTCATCAAAAACCAGTGAAGATTGACTCTAGCTTGCAACTTGCTTGAGACTGTATCAGACTGTGGCCCTGAGTGTGACAATATAAACTGTTGAACAGCCTGCCTTGTCTACCTTAGTGGACAAGTTTGCAAAATGAAGACAAGGAACCTGCTTTACTCAAGGAGTGACATTTCCAGACACAGCAGAGTTGTGGAGGTAGTCCTTGGACTCCGGGTAGAGTTTTTGTGATGTATCATATCTAAGCCAGATACTCAAGATATCTGCCCTTTCTCACAGCCTCCTCCCTGCAGGCAGCCTCTCCTCACTCCCACTGTCCTTTTGCCAGCAGACCTTGATGCCCAGAGGATGCAGCTCCAGGTATGCCTTCACTCCAGCCAGTACTTATTCCATGCATTGAGCTTGCTCTTTAGCAGACTCACACTTTTGTTGCCAAGAAAAATGTAGCCACTCAGTCCTGGGTGTGTTCATAATACCTTCAGAAGGCAGGAGTTTTAGAGACTGAGTTCTTTTTTGTGATGAAGACATGAGGCAACCTCTTTCCCTTAGCCTCGGAACCGAACTCAAAACCTTTGGACCTTGTGGCATTATTCTGACACTGAAGACATAAGGTTTGGATGTGGGATGCGTGATGACAGAAATTTCCGTGCAATCTGTAAACTCTGTAAAAGAAAAGTACCTGATGTAGTCCCTGGCCCTTCACAAGCTTCTGTTGGATGGAGAAAAGGTATAGAAAAACTGGCCGAAGAGGAAAGATGAGGGGCTTTTAGGTCAGAAGGTCCAGGTTCCACTCATATATTGGCCGCTTGTACATGTATGGCATCAGACAGGCCACTCTTGCAAAATTTCAGTTCCCTCCTTTGCAAAGTGGGGGTCCCAGGACTGCTTCCCAGGATTGTCTCCTGGTCATAAGATGCAGTTGTGGGGGCAAGATGGTTTGAATAAAGGATGACACATCCTGAAAGTGTTGGGTGTCTTATACCCTCCAGGTCTGATTCTTATTACTCCTCAGACGTCTCTGCATAATTGGAGAAAGGACTGGGCTAATAAGCCTCAGAAGTGGATGGTTCTTGAAATTGATGAGCAGCTTTGAGTCTGCATCAATTTCTTACCCAACCGTCAGGAAGCAGCTGTGCTGGTGAAGGGCTGAAAGGGGCTTGGGGTGGGCTGGGGAACCCCATTACAGAAAAGCCTCCTTCCCAGCTAGCCCTCGGTCCCCACCCTCCTGCAGCTTGTTGTTAATGAGGGAGCTCGGTCCAAACCCGGTTTTCCGGGATCTGATGAAAGCCATAGCCTGCTTATGGAAGCCATAGCCTACTTAAATCACTTTCCTGTGGCCTTTAACCTCAAAAGATTACATTTTGTGGGGGTAGGTGGGTAGTGAGCAGCAGAGGACCAGCCTGCTGTCAAAGGATAAAATCAAATTTTTTTTTATGTGATGTTGCTGCATTAAAAGAGCCAATCTTGTGTCATGTAACAAGTGAATAATGGCTCTAGCCTGTGATGTCAAAATTTTCCACATGTCTCATAAATAAATCCAGCCACACCCCTCCCCCCAACCACCACCCAAAGGCTATCCGTTTTTGAACCTCAGCTTGCATCCCAAATTAAGAATGCGTTCAGATTCAAGGTTAAAGGTACAGTATCCCGTTTCAAAAGGCACGTCAGTATTTCTGCTGAGAATGATAAATAACATTTGAAACAGGCTATCAGTGGTCCAGAGGACTCTTCTTCCTCCTACTCCTCTTTTTGCCCTAACTTTGCTGAACATCTGATCTTTTGGAAAGAATAGATGCTGTATTAGGCTAAGCCTTGATGAAATTTTCTTTAAAGAAAACCATTTGAGTGAGATCCCTCGGGGAGGAAAAAATCACACAGTCAAATAGTCCAATGGCCCTCAAGAGCAGAGACGCTGGATCCAGCACAGCTGCAATTAGGATTAGCAACACAGCCAAGCCAAGTGCTTTTTATTGCAAGAAGCATAGCACATTCATTTGAGACCTGTCCACTTGCATGGGGCTACCAGGCACAGATACTGACAAGAATCAGAAACCTAAAATGTTAGTGTTGTTTGCCAAGGAGATTCTTCCTGTTCATTGTCAACTGTGATAGACGCAGGTGACTTTCCGAAATAAGAGTGCAAACCATCCTTTGGTGAAACACACCCGTTATTGTTCCCTTTCTTCTAATGTTAAAAGATTGGCCAGTGGTCAATGTACAGGGGAGATTTTTCTATAAAATCCAGTCTCGTTGAAAGCTCCTTTGCTGAAGCAAAGCTGTCTCTTTATTCTCCCTAAAGGACAGAACGCTTTTTTTTGTTGTTATTTTTCCATTTTAGAGAGCGTCAGGGGGAGGGAATGAGCAGGGACATGATGGCTGAGAACCAGAGCAAAGAACACGAGGGGAATTTGGCTGAATTTTCATAGAGGCTCAAGTCCCCATGTCTGTTCGCTCAGTCCTTCTCTTCTCTTCCCACCTCACAAACAAAGGCAGCATCTTTCTCAGATAATGCCGCGTGTGTCAGAAGCGAACGTTCTGGGAATGTATGTGGTGACCTGCTCTGTGTAACAAACGTCAACCCCAAACCATACAGAAGTCGCTACATCTGTTTTGGCTTTGTTCGCAGCACAGAGGGGGAGGGGGGTGCACTCCATGGTCAAGGGCCAAACTACATGTCATATTTCATTACCTTCATTAGCTACTACAGAAGGCTGCATTCAAAGAAAAGGTTGGTATTAACTCTTGAGCCGCCAGCCTTTTCTAACAACCATTTTCGCCTTCACCCACTGCTCGTCGATCCCGTTTGTTCATGCTGTGTGCTCTGATTTAACTAAACTGTAAATCAGCCGCAAGGTCCACGATTTCACCTTCTTAACTTAAAGGAGGCAAGCTACTGTTTTATCCTAGGTAGCTACTTACAGGACGGCTGAACATCTGGAACCTATTAGGACAAATGCTAGTGTAAACCCAATGGGGAAAGCATATTTAGAATTAATAAAACTTTCCCTTCTTATTTTGTCTGCAGTTGTCTTTTTCTTTTCCCCCTTCACATTATTTCTGTGATTTAGTATTGCCAGCTCTTTCTTAGTTGCTGTAGTGAGATAGGGTGATGTTTATTGTTACCCTGCTATTTTTCTTTACTAGGGGTGGTGGTGGTGGGGGTTTTCTTGGTGCTCTCTTGTGATGACATTAGACTCGCATGGTCGCTACCCTTGGAAATAAGAGCCTGTTTTCCCATATTCATGTTGCATTTCTTAAGGTATACTTTTCAATTACTGAAATATAGTTAGTGAAGGTATAAAGTAGATTGTTACACCATATGGCTCTAAAAATGGTCTGTTTTCATTGCTGCATATTGATTCTATTTAAAATCATCTGTGGCCAGCACATGCTGTTATTTCATGTTATGAAGAATGGCCACTTGGCCAGCACAGGTCAGAACACACCTGGACTGTGGAATTAGGAGTCTGGAATTTTGATTCTTCATCTTGACGTTGCTATTGATTTATTGCATGGTATTAGACAATGCTCTTGCCCTTCATTCTCCCATATGTAAACTACAGATCATTATACCATTACAAGGATTCTAGGATCTCAAATGACTTCATTTTAAGATACTTTGAAACACCCCAAGAAGACAGTACTTGAGGATACTGTGTCATTTGGAATACTATAACATCCATTTATTTTCAATAATACACATTTGAAAGATACACACCAGTGGTTTGAAAGTGTAGTCCCCAGACCAGCAGGATCATCAGCACCTGGGAACTTGTTAGAAATGTAAATTCTTGGCCTATGGACTGCCTTAGAGAACCTGGTGGTAGGATAATTCTGAGGCACACGAAAGTCTAAGGCCCACTGATCAATAGATTTGGCTTCAAGTCTGGGAGGTAAATCCACAAAGCTCTGTCAGCCTAAGCAGATGTTGGAGTGGAAGCTCAGCTCAACAAGGCTTGAACCGTAGAATCAAAAATCTGCTCTCTACCTGTAACACATGTGGGTGAGCCCTCTTCACTTCTGACTTGTGCATGATGCCAATGCAAAATTGTTTTTTCTGGTTTTCGAAATGAGTTTTATAATTGCTGCTGAGCATTATTGGCATCCCATACTCAACTGTCCAATTGCAAGCTGATATCTCTCTAGTGACATCTGGGATACAAATTAACCTGCCAGGAAAATAAATTTATAATGCAGATTGACAACGACCAGTGGAATAAGTCTTGAATCTGGGATTCCAGTGTACACAGAGACAGAATGATGCCATGAGTCAGTCAATTCAGTCACTCAGTCGTGTCCAACTCTTTGCGACCCCATGAATTGCAGCACGCTAGGCCTCCTTGTCCATCACCAACTCCTAGAGTTCACTCAAACTCATGTCCATCAAGTTGGTGATGCCATCCAGTCATCTCATCCTCTGTCGTCCCCTTTTCCTCCTGCCTCCAATCCCTCCCAGCATCAGGGTCTTTTCTGATGAGTCAAATCTTTGCATGAGTTGGCCAAAGTATTGGGAATTTCAGCTTCAGCATCAGTTCTTCCAGTGATCACCCAGGACTGATCTCCTTTAGGATGGACTGGTTGGATCTCCTTGCAGTCCAAGGGACTCTCAAGAGTCTTCTCCAACACCACAGTTCAAAAGCATCAGTTTTTCGGCGCTCAGCTTTCTTCACAGTCCAACTCTCACATCCATACATGACCACTGGAAAAACCATAGCCTTGACTAGACAGACTTTTGTTGGTAAGGTCATGTCTCTGCTTTTCAATGTGCTGTCTAGGTTGGTCATAACTTTCCTTCCAAGGAGTAAGCATCTTTTACTTTCATGGCTGCAATCACCATCTGTAGTGATTTTGGAGCCCCCAAAATAAAGTCAGCCATTGTTTCCACTGTTTCCCCATCTATGTGCCATGAAGTGATGGGACCAGATGCCATGATTTTAATTTTCTGAATGTTGAGCTTTAAGCCAACTTTTTTACTCTTATCTTTCTCCTTCACCACGAGGCTTTTAGTTCCTCTTCACTTTCTGCCGTAAGGGTAGTGTCATCTGCATATCTGAGGTTATTGATATTTCTCCCTGGCAATCTTGATTCCAGCTTGTGCTTCTTCCAGCCCAGCATTTCTCATGATGTACTCTGTACAGAAGTTAAATAAGCAGAGTGACAATATACAGCCTTGACGTACTCCCTTTTCCTATTTGGGACCAGTCTGTTGTTCTATGTCCGGTTCTAACTGTTGCTTCCTGACCTGCATATAGGTTTCTCAAGAGGCAGGTCAGGTGGTCTGGTATTCCCATCTCTTTCAGAATTTTCCACAGTTTATTGTGATGCCACAGAAGAAGACAAATAGAACTTCTTTGGTATTGGGACATGAACATGGAAATAGTTACTTTGCAGATTGTACCCTTTGAAGTGACAAAAGAGGTTAATGATAGAAAATAATGTTCATGTTCAGAAATACCATGGAATTAGGCCTGGCTAGGTTTTGGGGCTTCCCTTGTGGCTCAGAGGTTAAAGCGTCTGCCTCCGATGCAGGAGTCCTGGGTTCAATCCCTGGGTCAGGAAGATCCCCTGGAGAAGGAAACGGCACCCCACTCCAGTATTCTTGCCTGGAGAATCCCATGGACCAAGGCGCTTGGGGGCTACAGTCCACGGGGTCGCAAAGAATCGGACGCGACTGAGCGACTTCACACACTGTGGCTGAGTCACATGTGTTCATCCTTCACACTTTACAAGTGTTGTTGTAAAATAAAAAGTAACCAAAGAACAGACACCCAGACAAGTGATCTAGTTTTGTAAATCAGTACATGTGTGCTCAATCGCGTCTAACTGTTTGCCACCCCATGGACTGTAGCATGACAGTCTCCTTTTCCGTGGGGTTCTCCAGGCAAGAATACTGGGGTGGGTTGCCATTTCCTCCCTCCAGGGGATCTTCCCAATGCAGGGATTGAACCTGCATCTCCTGCTTCTCCTGCATTGGTAGGTGATTCTTTACCCCTGAGCCACCTGAAAAGCCCCTTGTACATCACTGAGTGAAAGTGAAGTGAAAGTTGCTCAGTCCTGTCTGACTCTGTGCGACACCATGGACTGTATAGTCCATGGAATTCTCCCGGCCAGAATACTGGAGTGGGTAGCCATTTCCTTCTCCAGTATTTCAGAGAATATGTATATCAGTAGCAATATGTAAATTATAAATGCAGGAGTATATGGGATAAACTGACTTTTAATATGTCTCTGCATTTAGTGTTACTTTGTGCTGATGGGGACTGTTTTCACAAGGGAGTAAGAAACTGTACTCATGTTCTCATCTTGTTCTGGCGTTTTAAATTTCCCTAAGATTCAAGAATCATTCTGAAGTTGAGAGAAGGGCCAACAAATTAGGACAATTTTTTGTTTCCATTTTTAACCTGAGACCAGTCAACTCAATTCTTCCTCCTTTAAATTTGTCCTAAGTTGGGTCCTACAATGAGACCTTTTGCATGACAAGTTTCAGCCTGGAGCAAATTTTTATGGCTGAATTATAAACCCTTGAAAATAGGGGTTTATAATGGAAACGCTGACACAACCTTAACTCTAGCAGCGAGAGTGCAATGCAATAATAAATGAGGCAGAACAGCAAAGTGCTGCTTTTAATTTATCATTTAGTAGGAGAAAAGGGCCTTGTTTACTTCTTCTTTTTCATCTTCTTCTCTACTTCCAAGACTTGCAACCATTATTTTGAAATGTATTTTATAATAAAACCTCAGTGGTTATGTTGCCTAGGGCTTGAGCGTCCATTTTAGAAAGGGAGAAAGAGAGAGAGAAATTTTTGAGGCCTAAGAAGCATATTCTGTTGACTGATTATGTTTTGACTGCACAGTTGCTGCCTGGCAATGCATTTACTATGGAACAGATCGGCTACTCTGCTATGATCCTATTTGGACATGTCTATTATGGTAGCAATAAAATTATTATAATATTTGAAGTGCCTTCTAACATCTTTTATTCCAGACATCACTGTATTTTGACCACACGGATTATTTTGGAGTCAATTATGTAGTTTAGCATCTTTCCCCATTCCCTACATTCCCATTTTGTGGGTGAAGAAACTGAGGTCACTCACTGGTGTGATTTCTATCAATTCCTTCCCTTACTCAGTCTCTGTGTGCCAAGCAGTGGGCTGGAACATAAAAGAGTGTCCCTGCTCTTAGGGAGCTTACAACCCAATGGGCAAAGCAAATACATAACAAACAAAAAAATAAGGGTGTAAAACAATGTAACAGCAGAAGCCTGTTGTCAAGTCACTTTATGAAATGGACATTTAGTTACTTCTAGTCCTTACTTGGTCATTGCTGTATCTTCAGAGGGATGGCTCAAGGGTACAAAATCTCTTATATGTTTATTTTATACTCTCCACCCTTCTTACTATGACATCCGGTCCCATCCCTTCATGGCAAATGGGTGGGGAAACAATGGAAACAGTGACAGACTTTATTTTCTTGGGCTCCAAAATCACTGCAGATGGTAACTGCAGCCATGAAATTAAAAGACCATTGCTTCTTGGAAGAAAAGCTATGACCAGCCAAGACAGTATATTAAAAAGCAGAGACATTACTTTGCTGACAAAGGTCCCTCTAGTCAAAGCTATGGTTTTTCCAGTGGGAATGTACGGATGTGAGAGTTGGACAATTAAGCTGAGCACCCAAGAATTGATGCCTTTGAACTGTGGTGTTGGGGAAGACTTTTGAGAGTCCCTTGGACTGCAAGAAGATGAAACCACTCCATCCTAAAGGAAATCAGTTCTGAATATTCATTGGAAGGACTGATGCTGAAGCTGAAGCTCCAATACTTTGGCTACCTGATGTGAAGAACTGACTCATTGGAAAAGACCTTGATGCTGGGAAAGACTGAAGGCAAGAGGAGAAGGGGACATTAGAGGATGAGATGATTTTATGGCATCATCAACTCGATGGACGTGAGTTTGAGCAAGCTCCAGGAGTTGGTGATGGACAGGGAAGCCTGGTGTGCTATAGTCCATGGGGTTGCAAAGAATCGGACATGACTGAGCGACTGAACTGAACTGACCATTCTCACTATGCCTTACAGGATGACCATTAGGACTGCAACACTCTCTTCCTTGCCATGTAGCTTCTACTTTGCTTTAAGTAATAGGAGGGCTCAATAAAAGAATGGGAGGCAGGAGGAGAGTGAGGTTGTGGTATTTATTCCTCTGGCTCCCTCCCTTTCTGGCTCAGAATTGGTTCCATTTCTCTGTTGAAGACCATAGCTCCAGCCCTCTCCCACAGCTACTTGCCGGGTCTCATCAACCTCACCCTCCCCTGGTACTTTCAGGCCTAGGAATGGTAATGGTTTGCGCCTTGCTCCCTAAGGTGCTTCACCATCTCTTCTGGGTTTCCGTAAACCAAGCTCACACTTCTGCAAATGGTTCCTTCTTTAAACTCTTCTCAGCTACCCTATTTGACTGTGCACATATTGTTTTCTGCTGGTCTCCTGGCTGATTAAAATATGTATATACAGGTCGTGTGTGTATATACACATACACACATATATACTCTTTAAGAAGACAGAGTATCTAGAGGAAGATTTATCGAGTAGGTCTATCCAATGTTGGGATGTGTGGTGAGTATGTTACAAAGACAGTTCTTTCAATTCCTAGGCCAGGTAATGCATCCATCATGCAAGGCAGCAAGCCCCTGAAATTACATCAGATTTACAACATAATAAACTTTCATTAAGATGAAACTACATGAAACCTACTCCCTTTCACTCCCAGGACTAAACAAATGCTCCTTGAATATCTAATGAACCCAGGTCTCACCCAAATTGGTAGTGCTGGCATGAAGATACTAGAATAAAACCAGGAGACACAGAATACCCACTTCATGGAATATCCTCAGTAGCTGAAACAGTACTTACGTCGTTGCCATCAGTTTTCTTCAGTCATCCAAAATGGGATGTGTAAGACTGCTTGCTGAGGTTGATCTGTGCCTGCACCCACTATACAGATTCCTGTGTGCATTTTAATTATAACATGTCTTATAGTTTATTGAAGGATTTACACTTTTTGGTTGCCTTACCCTCTGACACTGTACTAGATAAATCAGTCATGATCATTCCTTAGCATTTTAGAGAGCAAATACCCCAACGATAGAATGGAATTGGTTCACTAAAGGTGCCTCCTACCAAGATGTAGTTCAGAAACATGGTGGCTAAAAGCATGGATTTATTTCTGCCCTCTCTCAAAGCCTTACTAAAATGATGGTTTAGGTATAAAAATGCATAAAGTCAGAAGGATAACAAACAGAAGAGGAGGTGGATGGCAGATAAGAAATGTCAAAATTTGGGGGGCTGGGAAACAACTGGACTGAAGATAACAGATTTAGTGGAAGCAGAAAGGTGGAGCTACATGTCTGCAAAATGTTGAAACTGAGCCAGTGTGAGGTGCTAGAACAAGCTGCTTCTGTTGGAGACAGTGGCTATCTCTGTGGGTATGGGCCTGTGTAGAGCTGGGCACAGAAAGAAGTGGAAGCTGCGTAAAAGTCAGTTGATCTTCTAGATTCCTGCACTCTGTACTTCATATAAAGAGCTTTTTGCCCAACTACCCTAGAAGCTTGGCGCTCTAGAGAGGCTGAACAGGTGCTGATGTGAGGTAAGCAAGGAATACTTAAATGAAGTCTGTGTATTAAATGGTGAGGCCTCCTTGTCCATGTTTGCCACTTGGCTGGAGAACATTGTTGACCAGGCTTATCATCTCCAAGCTTGAGACTGGAAGAGTCCTTTCTGAGGAAGCTGATCATTCCAAGAGGAAAGATCTATAGACACTGTCAGCTGAGATCCCAAAGAAACAACCAGGTCCCCTTCTGAATATAGAAATCACCCCACACAGGACTTCCAATGGACTAAAAGTGTTTCATTTTAAAATATGAATGAACAGTGTCCACTTAGACATTTAAGGGAACTTTTGCCTTGATGATAGGAACAAAGAAGAAAATGGAACCCAGAGGGAATAGAAGTAGTGAAGAAAGACAAAAATATAGAAACAAACTACACAGGGAGACACAGAAAGATGCCACATTCATGAAATAAGCATAGGGTGCTATTTCAAAAGATGACTCAAGATGAAAAAGGGCCCCCAAGTACTCAGGCCAGAAGTGGATATGGCAGAAATTTTATTTAAATAGGGATAAACAATTTCAGAGGGAAAAGCAGTCCCAATCAGCATCAACTTTCTTAGTAGAAATACTGAAAACTAGAAAACAATAAATATTGAGCAGAAATTATTTCCAGTGTAGAACGTAATAACCAAATTGTTGCTTAAGGGTGACCATAGGATTTACTTCTTCTGTCCCTTTTCTCAGAAAGTTATTCATGGGTGTATTTTACTAATAAGGATGGGATAATCTAAAAGTCCCTTGGACTGCAAGAAGATCAAACCACTCCATCCTAAAGGAAATCAGTCCTGAATATTCATTGATAAGACTGATGCTGAAGTTGAAGCTCCAATACTTTGGCCGCCTAATGTGAAGAACTGACTCATTGGAAAAGATCCTGATGCTGGGAAAGATTGAAGGCAGGAGGAGAAGGGGACATCAGAGGATGAGGTGATTGGATGGCATCACTGACTCGATGGACATGAGTTTAAGCAAGCTCTGGGAGTTGGTGATGGACAGGGAAGCCTGGTGTGCCTCAACCTACGAGGTCTCAAAGAGTCAGACATGACTGAGCAACTGAAATGAACTGACTCTAAAAAGAGAAGACATAAATATCTAAGAAATAGACACTTTAACACTGGAAGGAACAAATGGAATTCTCATGATAATTGAGGAAGAGACATTTCAAGATGATTGCTAACCAAAAGAGTCTTTCAGAAGTGACCAGAATTGGCCTACACTGGCCAGCGAGCCTATTTGGGCTCTAGTCTGATCTTTCTCTCAATTTCATGCACAGGTTTTTTTTTTTTTTTTTAAAAAAAAGAGAATCCAGTTAGAGATGGTTCCTCCCAGCCCTATGATGACTCTGGTTATAATCTATACCCAAAGTCAGCAAATTTCCAAATTTGCTGGCATATTGAGTGCAGCACTTCATGGGAAATTGATGGGGAAACAGTGGAAACAGTGTCAGACTTTTCTGGGGTTCCAAAATCACTGCAGATGGTAACTGCAGCCATAAAATTAAAAGACATTTACTCCTTGGAAGAAAAGTTATGACCAACCTAGATAGCATAATGAAAAGCAGAGACATTACTTTGCCAACAAAGGTCTGTCTAATCAAGGCTATGGTTTTTCCAGTGGTCATGTATGGATGTAAGAGTTGGACTGTGAAGAAGGCTGAGTGCCAAAGAACTGATGCTTTTGAACTGTGGTGTTGGAGAAGACTCTTGAGAGTCCCTTGGACTGCAAGGAGATCCAACCAGTCCATTCTAAAAGAGATCAGCCCTGGATGTTCTTTGGAAGGACTGATGCTGAAGCTAAAACTCCAGTACTTTGGCCACCTCATGCGAAGAGTTGACTCATTGGAAAAGATTCTGATGCTGGGAGGGATTGGGGGCAGGAAGAAAAGGGGATGACAGAGGTTGAGATGGCTGGATGGCATCATGGACTCGATGGATGTAAGTTTGAGTGAACTCCGGGAGTTGATGATGGACAGGGAGGCCTGGCGTGCTGCGATTCATGGGGTCGCAAAGAGTCGGACATGACTGAGCGACTGAACTGAACTGAAAGTCAGCAAACTTTTTCTGTTAAGAATCAAATAGTAAACATGTTCAGTGTTGTGGGCCCAGTGATCTCTGTCATAACTGCTCAATTCTGCGTTTGTTGTCTGAGATGCCCATAGACAATGTATGGACGATGGGCATGGCTGTGTTGGAATAGAACTTTACAAGAGGAGCAGCAGCCCAGGGTTTGCCAAACTCTGATCTATATTAATGGTTCCTAAAGTGTGATCATAAGACTACCAGCAGCAGCATCACCTAGGAACTTGTTAAAAATGCAAATTTGGGGGCCACACCCTGGATCCACTCTGTGAGAATCTTCAGGGATGGGGTCTTCAGAAGACCTATAGGGAAAATCCTGATGAATACTAAAGTTTGAGAAACATGGATCTCTCTCAAAAAGAAAAAAACAAACTTAATGATTCCAGGTTTATTCAGATACCATGCTCTCTTGCTCAGGTAATGAGGCAGGGAATGTTAAAATAACTAGCTTTAACACCCTTGCTTCCTCCATAGTTCCCAAATTATTTTAATTTTCTCATCTTCACAAGAAAATTATCCCTTTCTGTTTTGTTCATCATAATCACTGCTAAAGCTTTTAATATGTAAGAAGTGAAAGCTGTTGCTTTTACATGCAAGTCTTCTTTATTATTGTTACATCGTAACTGATATTATCTTTCATGTGTACCCAGGGACTTCCTTGTAAATAGCAAATAGGTGTCTGAAAAAGCAGCCTTTGAATAGTAATGACACTTAACAGTTCTGTTACACTTTCATGGGAGGCAGTTTGCAATATATACATTTTTAAAAGTATGAGGTTACTCATAAGTGAAAGAAATTAACAGGGAAAGATGAGTCAACATGAGAATTCAATTGGAATAAGCCTTGCTGGAACATAAGAGTTCATGGTAGCTAAAACCTCAGTCTTGACTTGGAAGTCTAAGGTAGATGAAGAGAGGGAAGATCTTAGTAATTCTTGGGACAACAGGGTCATCAGAAGTGATCTTTGTTGCTGTTCAATAAGAGTGTAGCTCCATTTCAGCTTTCCCTGAATTGTGCTTATATGTCTTAAATTTTCATTTGTGGGATTCTTTGGCTTAAGGTCCTCATAGACTAGGACCTTGTCTACCTCTGTAGAACCTAAATGTTTCACCTTGCACATGGGGTGGATATGTTAGAGTAAATGAGAAAATGAATGAATGAATGAACATTGTGTAGGATTTTAGGACCCAGTAAAGGCCATTTCATTCTTGAGGTTTTCTTCTCAATCACACCCCAGAATGAAATGCCACTCCCTCTGCTTTTCCCCCATACCCTTCTCCTCCTCTTTCATTGTTGTGGCTATCTTTTCAGATGAATTATCCACATCACTAAAAAAAATTAACTTCTGGACAGTCATTATAATTGGATTGTGTGTGTCATTCCAATACTGGACTCACTGATCGTACCCTGGTGGTCATTAGATATGTGAATTTGGGCTCAGTCAGTAAAGAGAAAAGTGATGTCCAGAATTCCCAAGCTACACATTTACAATGTTTGGGAATTTAGGAATGCTACAGTCACATGCCAGTCTTTGTCTTCAAAATATGAGATGTGGGTTACTGCATTCTAGCATTCTAGACTATGTGGCCATCTCCTGGGGATTTCAGCTGGAAATCCCTCACCCTGGGGCAGGACCCAGGACACATGGGGCTTACCCCAGAGCAGATGTATCCCATGGTACCAGAGAAAACACTTAATTCTGACTTATCTCCGCAGAACTTTCTGAGTTCATTTTCCACTCACCTGTGAATTTTCCATATAGAACCCTTATGATCAATGTTCCACAGAATAAGAATAATTCCTCCTTTCAGAGATTTCTTTACTGTCTATGTTGCATTTTAAGTATGAGATGCCCTCCTTTCACTAATCAAGATTCTGGACCTTACTCAAGATCTAGAGAATCCCCTTTCAGTGTACTCCTTACTATGAAGTGACCTTGACGTTACTTGAGCTCAGGTACAAATTGTTGGACATTATTTTTATATTGACATGGTTTCACTGTGTTAGTTTAAACTGCTGCGTGAATCCTACATTGCCATTTTATCTTTTTATTTTCATTAATTAGATGAGACTGTAAGCTCTTAGAGGGCAAGAACAAGGTATTAATGTCTTTTAAGTCCTTTCGTATGCTGCAAAGCCATACACATGGGAAATGATTGTAGCGCTGAGTAGATAATAAATGAATCCATCATCAGTGGTTGTCCTCAGATTAAGATTTTCTCTGTTTTTTAAAAATAGTTAAAATCAAGCTTCAAACAAAAGAATGTACATTGCTGCTACTCTTTAAGGGATTGTTATCAATTTTAAACCTGTTTTTGAGGAATATTTTATAATTTGCAAGGTATTTTCAGTATTCATTTAGCACAACAGCTCTTGTAGACAAGGGAAGGTAATAGAGAAGCTGAAATCTCACAGAGTGATTATTTGCCTGTCATGCGGTGATTTAATGACTAAATAGGCAAATGGATAAATATGATGGGCAAATATATTCAGAGTTACAACCATTTTGAGTTGAAGGCTAATGCTTTTTTGGTACAGTCTCTTCCAGCGATAAGGGCAGAGGTTAGTGCAGGGTCTCTTAGAGTTTTGTTTTAGGAGTGTTTAGTGCACCTGTTCCTTTCCCAGCATGGGTAACCTCCAGGGTCTGGTCTATTTCCTGGAGGTGAGCTTCTGAAGTCAGCTTTGCATCCAGCAATTGGCTTTGCTGTTTTGTATTATTTCACCTTTCTCAGTGTCTTCCAGGATCCAGGGGTCCCTTCAGCTAAAGAAAAAAAAAAATCTCATCTCTACCATTTGGAAAGTCTGAGGCAGTACCTCTCTGAACCTCAGTTTCCTTATCTACAAATGGAGATGAAACAGAATCCAGTCATACAGATGTGAGGATTAGATGAGGGACTGTTACATGCTCAGCACTGTATCAATCACAGAAAACAAGCTCAGTGCATAGTGAGTGAGCACCAGATAGTCACTGCTGTTGTTGACAGAACTGGAGAGATGCACTGAGGAGAAAGGATTTAGGGACAATGTCGTCAACAGAGTAAAAATTAATGAACATTTACTTATTTACATTAAGTTAAATTTAACTCAGCTTTCCAAAGGAGGCGAGTTGGTCCAGGGAGTGGTGAAAAACAGAGATCCCTGCCATGCACACGAGATGGGGCTCCGGCATCTAAGCTCAATGTGTTGGGTAGGGTGTGCCTCTTCTCACAAAGCCTGACAGTACTCGGATGTGAAACAGGGGAACGCAGTACCTCCTTTACATTCATGGGAAAAGATGAAGAGTAATCCTACCTCTGGTGCTGCCTTCCCTTCCAGGGGTAGGGGATTGGCCCAATTCAGTTGCACAATGTGCGAGGATGTAAATCCGATAATGTCATGCCTTAAAAATAAAGAAAGCAAGCCGTGCTGATTGCTTATATGGACAGCTGGCACACCTTAAGAAGCAGGAACAGTTCAGGCGGGAATGTAATAAGGCCCAGGAAAAGTGGCAGCATGAAAGGGATGACCTTTATTTGCAATCATGGCTGAGATTTACAGTTTATTACTGATAGCTTTTATAAAGAGCCATTCAGTTCAGAGGTGAGAGGTTTGTCATCTGGAAATGCAATTAACTTTACCTTATCCCAATCCCCCTGGTCTTAGTATAAGAGCAGCACTCCAGCACTTCAGCAATATCATGATTTCCTCTCTAATTTCATTTCTGTCTATTGCATCCCCAGGTCCCTGGCATTAACGTGGTTGCATATTTTTTACTATTATTATTTTTTATTATTGCTACTCCCTGTCATCAGTAGCCAGAAGGCACTTGTGTATTTTTTTTTAGATTTAAATTATTTGATTTCTGAATGAGAAAACCTCAAAGCATAAAGCCTTTTTAAACCACAGCAGTTAGAGTAGCACACAGAAGCAAGACATGCTCTCTTAGGTACCTGAAATTAATTACAGCAGTGGAGAGGTTGTGGCAAGGTAGAGTTGTTGTTTTACACAAAGATGGGACCCTAAGAGTTTAAGCCCTTGCAGTTCCACACATTTTGGTGGCACACGCCTTGCCTGGAGAGATGCTTGCTCTCCCATGCCTGCTCAGACACACATGCGTGTGGAGGAAGCACAGCATGATTGGAAACAGGAAAAAATGAAAGCGATTTTGGCACCCCTGCTGTGTGTGTATGAGAAGTCCCGAAAGGTCTATTTTTGTTTCACAGGTTCAGTTTTATGACCCTCTCTTGTCTGTTAAGTCAGGTCTGCAGGAATTTAAGAGCCAGACACAAAAGCAAGAATTTAGTACTTTTTGCCAGTTGGTTTAGGTTATTTGAAATATAGCCTAGTATATTTTCCACACTAGGCTGCTGCCAGATAGAATGGAGGAGGGAAGTGGTTCCAAGAGCCTGCATCCTCAGATTTTTCAGCCTCTGAAGAGTTGAGGAGAGGAGGAGAGGATTCTGCTGGGGGCACCATCACTTAACGCCACACTGTCTGCTGCTCTGGCAACTCCCCCACCTCCCAGTAGCCCTTCCACCTGCCTTATAAACCCCCAAATGAAGGGACCTTTTACAAATTCCTGAGGCTCTATCTGAAAACTATTTCCTCTGGGGTAAGGTAGAGCAGAATAATTACTACCCCTGCGTTTTTCATCCCGATTTTATTGTGGCTATTATTTTCATCAGTGTTAGAGGTTAATATCCCTATTTTTCCCTCCACTGCCTAAATATAACTGGGGCTCAGCACACAGCCAAACCAGGTAGTGAAGGAAATAGCATTGCCTCCAAAAGAAGTTCAGATTAGTCGAACTGAAATGAGGGTTTGGGGCCCTAGGGTAAGAATTACCCTGCTGCAGCTGATAGCAGATAGATTTAAACCCATAGTATTTCTTTTCTCAGCTGAGAGAGGTCGGGTTAAAAGATTCAGAAGGTGAATAGAGCATGAAACGATGCACTTATATAACTATATTGGTGCTACAATAGAACGGCATCACTAAGAATAAAAGCATCCAAGAGCCATTTTTAACAGGAAGAAGGAAAAGCAGACACCTCAGTTGAGCATCCTTAAAGAGTTCTTTGTAAGCAAAGCGGGGTTGAAGATGCTTAGCTTAAGGGATCGTGCTAAACTTGAGAAGGATATATTCAACTGCCCTTTCCCATAGAAGTGCCTTTAAAATTAACTTTTGTAAATCTTGTGTTTTAAATCTTGTTTCTCCCTAGGTTGTGTCTAAACTCAAAGGACAGAAGTTAGGAATGAGACAAGCATGGAAGCAGGGGGCCATTTAGAAGGCTATCAGAGATACATGCATATGAATGGCTGAGTCCCTTCACTGATTACCTGAAACTGTCACAACACTGTTAATTGGCTATACCCCAATACAAAATGTTTTTGCTGTTAAAAATATACCCTAATTTTAAAAATAAAGACAAAGGCTCATGTTACAGCAACAAAAAAGGCTATTGAAGAGTTCCAGTTGATATGCTTGCTATCTGAGCTTAGAACAGGGTGCTAACAGTGGTGGTGGGAAGAAGTACATGGCTATGAGATAAATTTTGGAGGCAGAGCCTGCAAGGCGGACTTCTGGGTTGACTATGATCAGGTTCAATTAATATGGGACTTCAGTCTTGAGGGAAGTCAAGAAAACTAACTACATCTTAGAGCAAAAATGTACCCATCCACACATACTGCTTACTTAGAGTTACAAATGCCACAAAATGGGAAAACCATTCCCACTCAGAAAAGCTATGATAAACCATTGTCCAGGTCTGATAAACAAAGTTTGTGTTCGGTTACTATCTGTGGCTCAGTGGCGTTAGCCAGTTGCTTATCACATAATTAATGCTCCGAACTGTGAAACTCAATAATACATGCACTTTCTCTTCACAAATGGCAGTGTCATAAGAGAGTGTGTGTAGACTGGCATCTTCATTTCTTAGAATCAGCATCAACAGTGGATATAGATATTTAAGTTAAGTTTGGTATAGGGGTGAGCCATGTGTTTCTACTGAGGAAGACCAGCACATATGGGTCTTTACTAGACTATCTCTGGGCCACCAAACTCAGGAATTGTGATGGATCATGGGGGTGCCTATTCTAAAGCCAGAATGGCTATGAGGGCAGCATGAAGGTATGAAAGAAATGAACCCAAGTTTCATTAAATACTTAATGGGTTTATGCCAGAATCGTGTGAGGTGGTGGGGATTCTACAGCAAGTAAGATAGACACAGAGTCCACCCTTGTTACAGAATTGAATGTGGAGAATTTTTGGCCCACAAAGTCAAGAGTTTGACTCAGTTCTAATGAGATGGATGAAATTGGAACCAATTATACAGAGTGAAGTAAGCCAGAAAGAAAAACACCAATACAGTATACTGACACATATATATGGAATTTAGAAGACAGTAATGATGACCCTGTATGTGAGACAACCAAGAGACACAGAGGTATAGAGTGGACTTTTGGGCTCTGAGGGAGAGGGAAAGGGTGGGATGGTTTGGGAGAATGGCAATGAAACATGTATATTTTCGTGTAAGAAACGAAGCGCCAATCTATGTTCAATGTAGGATGCAGGAGGCATGGGGCTGATGCATGGGATGATTCAAGTAGAGGATGTGGGGTGGGAGGTGGGAGGGGGCTTCGGCATTGGGAGATTGTGTTCACCTATGGCTGATTCGTGTCAATGTATGGCCAAACAAATACAGTATTGTAATTTAAAATAAATAAATAAATAAAGAAAAAAAAGAATCAAAGACAGTAATTAAAGCTTAGTATCTTTTCAGCTTTTAAAAAGGGTTGTATGATGGAATGTTGGAGTCCCATGGAACTTGTTTCTAAGCCCTGTTCTCTTTCTACATTCTCTCCCTAGGTGTTTTCATCTAGCTTTAAATACAATCTGAGTGAGATAATGCTCAAGTTTATGTGCTAAGCCTCTCTGCTCCTCTGAGTTCTAAATATGTATAGCAGTAGCAGCAGTGTCTGTCGCTCAGTCGTGTCCAACTCTTTGCAACCCAGTGAACTGTAGCCCGTCAGGCTCCTCTATCCATGGGATTCTCCAGGCAAGAATACTGAAGTGGATTGCCTTTCTCTTTGCCAGAGGATCTTCCTGACCCAGGGATCGATCCCAAGTCTCTGGCATTGCAGGCAGATCCTTTACCATCTAAGCTACAGGGAAGATCGAATGTGTAGAACCAAGTAAGCGCCTATTCAACATTGCTGCTAAATGTCTGAGAAGCAGGCGTTAAATGTGGGAAAATCAAACTCTTGATGTTCAACCCCTAATTTAATGCTTAACCATCCTAGTAGATTTCATCACTCCCCCTTTTAGTTCCTCTTGGTGCAAATACAGGCTTCACTCACCTTCTGCATCAATGCTCTTAACAGTTCTTCAGGTTCTGCCTTCAAAATGCCCTCCCATCCACCTCTTAACACTCCAGTTTATACCACCCAAGATCCTGGTGTAAGTATGGGCATCTCTTGTCTCCAGGTTTGATTGATCTCCCTCTCTCCATCCTTGTCCTTCTTTCCCTTGTCAGTTTCTTACTCAGAAGCTATAAAAGCATAAAGCAAAAATGGTTTTACAATGTAAATCAGAGCCTAGCCTCATCCACTAAAAAACCTCATCCTGTGTCTTCCCATCTTACCATAGTCTCTAAGACCCTAAAGGTCTGGTCCTTACCTAAAGCTTTCACATCTTCTTTCACCAGAAATGGCTTTGCTTTGAAGTTTATTTTGTGACCCTTCATTTGTATGGTTCCTTTCCAAGATTTGAGAGGTCCTTAATCAAGTTCATATTTCTCATTTTATTTCTTGTGTTTTAAAGTTCAGTTCAGTCACTAAGTCATGTCTGACTCTTTGCAACTGCATGGACTGCAGCACGCCAGGCTTCCCTGTCCTTCACCAACTCCCAGAGCTTGCTCAAACTCATGTCCATTGAGTCGGTGATGCCATCCAATTATCTCATCCTCTGTCATCCCCTTCTCCTTCTGCCTTCAACCTTTCCCATAATCAGGGTATTTTCCAGTGAGTCACTTCTTCGCATCAGGTGGCCAAAGTATTGGAGCTTCAGTATCAGTCCTAATGAGTATTCAGGACTGATTTCCTTTAGGATTGAGTGGTTTGATCTCCTTGCAGTCCAAGGGACTCTCAAGAGTCTTTTCCAACACCACAATTCAAAAGCATCAATTCTTGGGTGCTCAGCTTTCCTTATGGTTCAACTCTCACATCCATACATGAACACTGAAAAAACTGTAGCTTTGACTAGACAGACATTTGTCAGTAATGTCTTTGCTTTTTAATACACTGTTGAGGTTTGTCATAACTTTTCTCCCAAGGAATGTGTCTTTTAATTTCATGGCCACAGTCGCCATCTGCAGTGATTTTGGAACCTAAGAAAATAAAGTCTGTCACTGTTTCTATTGTTTCCCCATTCTACTTGCCATGAAGTGATGGGACTGGATGCCATTATCTTAGTTTTTTGAATGCTGAGTTTTAAAGCAGCTTTTTCACTCTCCTCTTTCACTTTCATCAAGATGCTCTTCAGTTCCTCTTCATTTTCTGCTATAACGTGGTGTCATCCGCATATCTGAGGTTATTGATCTTTCTCCAGGCAATCTTGATTCTAGCTTGTGCTTCATCCAGCCCAGTGTTTCTCATGATGTACTCTGCATATAAGTTAAAGCAGGGTGACAATATACAGCCTTGTACTCCTTTCCCAATTTGGAACCAGTCTGTTGTTCCAAGTCTGGTTCTAACTGTTGCTTCTTGACCTACACACAGGTTTCTCAGGAGACAAGTAAGGTGATCTTGTATTCCCATCTCTTTAAGAATTCCTACAGTTTGTTGTGATCTACACAGAAGTAGATGTTTTGCTGGAATTCTTTGCTTTAAAGGGGATCCCCCAAACTGCATAAGTTTCAGGCCCCATGAAATCTGGGTTTGCCTCTTCCTCTAGCTCTCTACTTCTTTCTTATTTCTCTCCATCCACACTAGCCTTTATCAAACATGTCGAAGTTATTTTTACCTAATGGCCTTTGCACTCACTCTTTCTCTAAGTAAAGTGTAAGTGAAGTCGCTCAGTCATGTCCAACTCTTAGCAACCCCATGGACTGCAGCCTACCAGGCTCCTTTGTCCATGAGATTTTCCAGCCAAGAGTACTGGAGTGGGTTGCCATTGCCTTTTCTGCTCCTGGGCCTTGGCCTCCTTCAATTTAGATGCTTTCTCTAAAGCATCACCCAGTTCACTCCCTCGTTCTAAGTTTCTGCTGAAATATCTCCTTTTGAGAGATGCCTTCCCTGACACCCTTCTCTCTGCTTGCTCTATTACTTTCCTTGTTTTAGTGCTTTCTACAGACATGTTAGTATACCTTTAAAAACATTTTTATTGATGGCTGTGACAATAGAATAGAAGGTACATGTGGACAAGGACTTTATCTCATTTAATGTTTATCTGCAGATCCTGGAGCAGGGCCTGGTTCCTAGCTGGTTCTCAGTGAGTGAGTGTTGGTTGAGTGAAGATGGGGACAAGGTGTTCTCCACCTTCAATGACGCAGAAAGAGTTTGATGAGAACTGAAAGTACAGCACAAAGAAGAGAAAAAATTACTGCCTAGTGGTGACATCTATGGAATGTAAAGAAAGAAAACTGGCCCCAGCTATCTGGACCAGCACTGTCCTCTAGAACTTTCTGTGATGATGAAAATTTTACATATTTGTGTTTTTCAATATGATATCCATTAACCACTGAGCCTTTTCATGCTGTTCATGGGGTTCTCAAGGCAAGAATACTGAAGTAGTTTGCCATTCCCTTCTCCAGTGGACCACGTTTTGTCAGAACTTTCCACCATGACCCGTCCATCTTGGGTGGCCCTACAGGGCATGGCTCATAGTTTCATTGAGTTAGACAAGGCTGTGGTCCATGTGATCAGATTGGTTAGTTTCCTGGGTTTTCATTCTGTCTGCCCTCTGATGGAGAAGAATAAGAGGCTTATGGAAGCTTCCTGATGGGAGAGACTGACAGAGAAGGAAAATAGATCCTGTTCTGATGGGCAAGGCCACGTTCAGTAAATCTTTAATCCAATTTTCTGTTGATGGGCAGGGCTATGTACCCTCCCTGTTATTTTACCTGAGGCCAAACTATGTTGGAGGTAATGAAGATAATGGTGACCTTCTTCAAACAGCCCCATGCACGAAGTGCTGCATGCAGTGCCCTCAACCCTGCAGCAGGCCACCGCTGACCCACGCCTCTGCCAGAGACTCCTGGACACTCGCGGGCAAGTCTGGGTCAGTCTCTTGTAGGGTACTTGCCCCTTTCTCCTGGGTCCTGGTGCACACCAGGCTTTGTTTGTGCCCTCCAAGGGTCTGTGCAACTTCTGGCAGCTCTATGGTGCAGTTAATGGTGACCTCCTCCAAGAGGGCTTATGCCATACCCAGGCCTACTGCACCCAGAGCCCCAGCCCTTGGAGCAGTCCACTGCTGACCCGTACCTCTGCAGGAGACACTCAGACACCATTCTGGCTCAGTCTCTGTGGAGTCTCTGGGTCCTGGTGCACAAAAGGTTTGTCTGAGTCCTCTGAGTGTCTCTGGTGGTTATGGGGTTTGATTCTAAATGCAATTTCCCCCGTCCTGTCATCTTGCTGGGGCTTCTCCTTTGCCCTTGGACATGGGGTATCTCCTCAAAGTCACTCCAGTGCCATGCAGCTGCTGCTCAAATGTTGGGTTAAAACTCAACATTCATAAAGCTAAGATCATGGCATCTAGTCCCATCACTTCATGGCAAATAGATGGAGAAACAATGGAAACAGTGACAGACTTTATTTTCTTGGGCTTCAAAGTCACTGCAGATGGTGACTGCAGCCATGAAATTTAAAGATGCTTGCTCCTTGGAAAAAATCTATGACCAACCTAGACAACATATTAAAAAGCAGAGACATTACTTTACCAATAAAGGTCCACCTAGTTGAAGCTATGTTTTTTCCAGTAGTCATGTGTGGTTGTGAGAGTTGTGAGAGTTGGACCATAAAGAAAGCTGAGTGCTGGAGAACTGATGCTTTTGAACTGTGGTGTTGGAGAAGACTCTTGAGAGTCCCTTGGCCTTCAAGGACATCCCACCAGTCCATCCTAAAGGAAATCAGTCCTGAATATTCATTGGAAGGACTGATGCTGAAGCTGAAGCTCCAATTCTTTGGCCACCTGATGTGAAGAACTGACTCATTTGAAAAGACCCTGATGCTGGGAAAGATTAAAGGTGGGAGGAGAAGGGGATGACAGAGGATGAGATGGTTGGATGGCATCACCGACTCAATGGACATGAGTTTGAGCAAGCTCCGGGAGTTGGTGATGGACAGGGAAGCTTCACATACTGCAGTCCATGGGGTCACAAAGAGTCACACGTGACTGAGCGACTGAACTGAACTGAACCACTAAGCTCTTGAAATTTAGCTAGTGAAACTTAGAAACTGATGTTTAAATGTTATTTGATTTTATTTAATTTTATTTCAATAAATTTATTTGTTTAATGTAATTAAATAGCCCCATGTGGCTAATGGTTAGCACATAGATCATCAGTATAGGTCTAGGGACCCAGAATTCTTTTTCTGGAATAATATGATACAGCCAGATGCAAGAGCTGAGACAAACACCAAGTGCTTCTGGTTTTAGGAAAAAATGCTCTGGTATCTGCACAGGTAGTGCTGGATATAAAATGAAACATGTTTTTCAAGATATATTGAAATCTTCCCAAAGCAGGAACTTTCTGAGAACAGTGTCTGACATTTAGCAATAATAGATTTTTAAAAGATTAGCCTAGATAGTTTAGAAACATACACACACCACATAAGGTTAGAACCTAAAGGCCAGGTGACCTCCACCAATTAGAAACAGGAACTGCCAGTTAAAGATGGGAGACACTTGTAATAAATACAAAGTTCCATGATCAGAAAGGGATGCAGACAGCCAAGATGCAAATGAAAATGAGATTTGGTAATTGCAGAGCTGGTGAGTCTGAAAAATACCTGAGGGGAAGAGTTGATGACCAACTAAATAGGGGTCACTCAGCAATACCATGGCAGCAGGGATTCCACTTTCAAACACAGGGTATATAGCCAGGAGTGAGAGGTGGAGAATTGTATTGTTCTATCTCATCCAAAAAGATTCTAACCACATCTGGAAAGCTAGCTCTGGCTTAGATCCCCACAATTTAAGAAGAAAATAAAATGTAGAGGAAATAAAAGAAAAGCCACAAAAATGATACGAATGTTGAAAGAGCAAACGTGAGTGGTCTGACTGAAGGAGTAATATATATTTTTCCCAAAGAAAGGCGTCGATGGGGGAAATGACCACAGTCTATAAATACCTTCAGGGTAACCGTATAAATGAGAGAAAGTCACTATCTTCTCGGGTGGCTGGACCAGGAGCCATGGCTAAATCTAAGAAAGAAAACATATTTCAGCCATTAAAAAACAAAACAAATTCTCCTAGGCCAAGAGAACTGGACAGGGATGGAGCTCTCAAAATAAGGAGGCCAAGTCCTGTCACTGCACTCAGGAGCTGACTGAAGGAGATAGTAATGGAAATAAAAGGAACATTAGACTAAGGACTTGTGAAATAATTGGTCTGATAGGTCCGGAAATCTGCCTTTAGCTGCGGCCCGCGCAGGAGGCCTCAGAGACAGGTAAAAGTTCCTCACAGTATTTCTCCAGACCTGCCTAAGCAAGGCAGATGGGCAAATTCCCTACTTAAAATAGGCCCAAGTTTGATGTTTCGTGCAGTGCGACCTCATTCGCTCACACCCCGCTGATCTGGATTCTTGGTTCATCTGACCAACTCTGCTGTAGGGACTGGGCTGAGAGGGGCTGTGATGCCAGGCTATTGCGGCAGCATCCCCAAGGTCTCTTACTTAGAGGGTAGGACCTCTGTAACCTTCCAAGATTAATCCTGGCCCAGCCTGGATCCAGGGAGAGAAAGCAGGGCTGTGACTTCATCAGTAATAATCTTCAAAATCCTTGAATTCACCCTCACTTTTTTTCTGAAGACTTTATGAATTGATCTTCTTTTTGAAGAAGATCATGAGGCTTCATCATCCCAATCTCTTAGTACTTCAAACATGTGAGTTCTAAGAAGCTTTAGAAATTATATCATCTTCTTAAATTTTTCACAATGACACAACAAAGCTCAGCAATATCAAATGATTTGATATCAAGTGACCTTGGTATCACCCATCCAGTAAATAATTTTTGTCCACTATGGTAACCTATAGGGGCACTGTGTTAGATTTAGCAGCTATGTTGGAGGAGGAGTTAAAATATGAATCATGCATAGATTCTAGCTTCAAGAATGATCACCTCCAAAGCAGACTGTGCCTACCTCAGGGGGTTCCCACGGCAAATCCACTGAGGGTGTCAGAGTATGGAGAAGGAGGTGGCATTAGAACTGTACTTTGAAGGATGGTAAGCCAGTTAGCAGCAGCAGCACTTGGTAAGTTTGGTGAGGCAGAGGAGGTGGGGAGTTTCCATTGCAGGGAAAAGAATCCTGTGCATAAAGATGCGAATTCTCAAGGAACCATACTGGAAACACAAAGTAATTACAGTTGGATGAACCTTCAGGATAAGGAAATGAAAGAGTAGTAAATATTATTGGAAAGGTAGAGTTGTACTAGATTGTGGCAGGCCAAAAAAGTTAGTTCAGTTCAGTCACTCAGTTGGGTCCGACTCTGCGACCCCATGAACTGCAGCACGCCAGGCTTCCCTGTCCGTCACCAACTCCTGGAGTTTACCCAAACTCATGTCCATGAGTTGGTGATGCCATCCAACCATCTCATCCTCTGTCATCCCCTTCTCCTCCTGCCCCCAATCCCTCCCAGCATCAGGGTCTTTTCCAATGAGTCAACTCTTCACATGAGGTGGCCGAAGTACTGGAGTTTCAGCTTTAGCATCTGTCCTTCCAAAGAAATCCTAGGGCTGATCTTCTTCAGAATGGACTGGTTGGATCTCCTTGCAGTCCAAGGGACTCTCAAGAGTCTTCTCCAACACCCCAGTTCAAAAGCATCAATTCTTCAGTGCTCAGCTTTCTTTATAGTCCAAATCTCACATCCATACATGACCACTGGAAAAACCATAGCCTTGACTAGATGGACCTTTGTTGGTAAGGTAATGTCTCTGCTTTTCAATGTGCTATCTAGGTTGGTCATAACTTTTCTTCCAAGGAGTAAGTGTCTTTTAATTTCATGGCTGCAATTACCATCTGTAGTGATTTTGGAGCCCCCCAAAATAAAGTCAGCCACTGTTTCCACTGTTTCCCCATCTATTTCCCATGAAGTGATGGGACCAGATGCCATGATCTTCATTTTCTGAATGTTGAGCTTTAACCAACTTTTTCACTCTCCACTTTCACTTTCATCAAGAGGCTTTTAGTTCCTCTTCTCTTTCTGCCATAAGGGTGGTTTTATCTGCATATCTGAGGTTACTGATATTTCTCTCGGCAATCTTGATTCCAGCTTGTGCTTCTTCCAGCCCAGCGTTTCTCATGATATACTCTGCATAGAACTTAAATAAGCAGAGTGACAATATACAGCCTTGACGTACTCCTTTTCCTATTTGGAACCAGTCTGTTGTTCCATGTCCGGTTCTAACTGTTGCTTCCCTGACCTGCATATAGATTTCTCAAGAGGCAGGTCAGGTGGTCTGGTGTTCCCATCTCTTTCAGAATTTTCCACAGTTTATTGTGATCCACACAGTCAAAGGCTTTGGCATAGTCAATAAAGCAGAAATAGATGTTCTTCTGGAACTCTCTTGCTTTTTCCATGATCCAGCAGATGTTGGCAATTTGATCTCTGGTTCCTCTGCCTTTTCTAAAACCAGCTTGAACATCTGGAAGTTCATGGTTCACGTATTGCTGAAGCCTGGCTTGGAGAATTTTGAGCATTACTTTACTAAAGTTAAGGTCGTCTTATTTACTAAAATCATCCAGCTTAAGCCAAAGTGGAAGTAGATGGATGAATTAACAGTCCCCAAGAGAATTTACATGAACTGATTTTGGGGGAAGATTATGTTTCTTAGCTGAGAGGAGAGAGAAGAGTTGTATACAAGATAATAAATGAGCAAAGGTTTTCTGGCTTGTTATTATGACTCGAGCCAAGTGTTCATCTTCTGGTCATTTTCAAACATATTATTAGATACATACTTGTAGTTGAGAATTATCCCACTTGAAACCCAAAGTGATCTACGTTACGTGGCTTTAAAATCTTGGTAGCGTAATTGTGTCTTGTGGTGAAGTAATAATATGATTATTATCGCCTCACTTGCAGAGAGTTTTATATCATTATTGTACTATCTCCATTTCACAAAAGAGGAAACATGGATTCAACTGTCTCGCCAAGAATCATACAGCTAGGAAGTGACAGGGATGAATTTCAAATTTTTGTTTTGTGAATTAAATTATAGTGGTTTCCAATTTCACACTCTCCCATTGCTCTGAGAATGTAGACTTGTTGTATCCAGAGTAACCCCCCTGTTTGTTACTGCAGCCACTAACTTCCTGGAGTTCTTACTGCAGGAGTTTGTGTTCCTGATGAGCATTTTCCCTCAAGATTATGACCCCTAAATTTTACCACACCTCTTAATGTTGAAGGCATTGTTCTGACACTTGGAGATTCATTTATTCAGCAAATATTTGTTAACATTTTGGTTTTTCTAAAACATTTTTGATTTTTCTAAGTCTTGCTTTTAGATGGTTCTCTATATCTACTTCATGTTCATTTGAATGTTTGTGTATGTATGTCTGTCTGCATATCTGTCAATTCTTTCAGGCACTTTCTCTCCACCTGGTTGATTAGAACAAGTGGATTAATTCTCTAAATCACTTAATTGTGGAATTAATTTTGATCAGTTGTTGCTCTGGGTATTCTTGGATTGTGTGAATCAGATACTTGCTGAACTTGGAGGTTTTCTCATTCTGGTGGCTTTCCCTGAGGGACGTACCTCCCCACCCTATTCATTTTCCCATGGGTGTGCTGTGGAAATGATTTTGATCCCATTCTTCTCATTGTTCCTGCCACTACACGGTGATGTGTCTGCTGTATAAACTGTGCTGAGTTTCCTCTAGCTACCAAGGCCCTGGCATTGAGGTGACTTGCCTTTGCAGAGCCATCTGTCTTTGGGAAGTTGAGTTCTTGTACAAGGTCAATACAGCTAAACGCCACCATTGCTGTAATCAGATGCCTTTGCTGCCCATGAAGCATTTGCAAATCCTCCCAGTCTCTATTCACAGACTCTGCTGGCTCTTCCTTTGTCCAGTGTCTTTCATCTTTCCAGGGCCAATCTCCACCCTCTGATTCATCATCACAAGGGGACTTTCCATTTGCTGTTTGCTATATTCTCATGCAGCCTTATCTTTGATGATTTCCATTTCAGCACTAGTTAGCAAGAGTCTCTTCAGAACGGCCCCATTCAGTTTTGCAGTGTTGTTCTTTTACCCTGTTCTTGACAGTTGTAAGATCTGGGCTGATCAATAGCCTGTGTGTTTCTTAACCATGCATTGTTATCTGCTTTTCCAGTTGGATCAATTCCAGACAGCAGTGTTATATTCTTGTTTGTTTTCATTGCTCACCTCAATATCAGTTACTTTTTATAACTCATATGTTTGAGAGTGACATTGTTATCTAAATATTTCATTTGATACTGATAAGTATCAGTGTATTACTACCTAAGTGTTGATAATTCACAAAGGTATTAATTTTCTATGGTGCTGTAGCAAATCACCACAAACAAAGTGTCTTAAAGCAACACAAATTTACTGTAATTCTGGAGATCAGAAGTTTAAAATAGGTCTTGTGTTTCTGTGTGTGTGTGTGTGTGTGTGTGTGTGTGTGTGCGCTCTTAGTCACGTCTGACTTTTTGCAACCCTGTGAACTGTAGACCGCCAGGCTCCTCTGTCCATGAAATTTCCCAGGCTTGAATACAGGAGTAAGTTTTCATTTCTTACTTCAGGGGTTCTTTCTCGACCCAAGGATCAAACCTGTGTCTCTTGCATTGGCAAGTGGATTCTTTACTGCTGAGCCACTTGGGAAATCCCCAAAATAGGTCTCAGTGCACTAAAGTCATTCATTTCTGGAAACTCTAGGGTAGAATTTGTTTTCTCGTCTTTTCAGTTTCTAGCAGCTACCCACACTCATTTGTTCATGATGCCCAACCATTTTCAAAGCCAGCAATGGTTGATGGAGTCCTTCTAAAATTGTATTTCTCTGACTCTGGTACTTTAGCCCCCTCTTCCACTTTTAAGGGCTCTTGTGATTCTGTTGGGACCACCTCAGTAATCCAGAATAATCTGTCTATCATAATGTCATGTGGTTAGCTATCTTAGTTCTTTGTACAAGTTAATTCTCTTATCCTAAGTAACATAATACATTCACAAATTCCAGGGATTAGGGTCTGGACATAATTCTGAGAACCATTCTGAGACCACCTACCACAGGTGGTGATAAATCATAACACCTGTTTACATGGTTCTTGTGAACAATATGATGGAACTACTTTCTAACTTCGCATAGCTAAGCCATCTTTCTCCTTTGGAGCTGTTGCTGTGTACTGAGAGAGTTCTGTTGACTACTGGAACTAAATATATGGGTTGAGAAGGAGAGACTGAGAGGCACAGAGGTCACAGGCAGTAACCTTGGTGTTCTGTGTCCTCGATGCTGGGCATGTCTGTAGGATAACTGGCATCTTCATATATCAGAAAGTGTCTGGCAAAACATTTGTCCCTTTAAATACATTTTAGCTTTAGAAGCAGTTTCAGTGATTTAAAAGGTAGAAATTCTCATTTCACATTTTAAGTCACTTTTTAGCTGTGATAGGTTTCTAGATTGTCACTGCTTTTCTGTCTTTATAGGAAACCAAATAGCTGCCTGGTCTGGAAGTCCTGAGTATAAATATAGATGTTCATGCCCATTAAAATTTGAATAAGAATGGTAGCATGGTGCTATTAATTCTGTAAGCATTTGATGAATTTGTGTAATATACTGTACATTACAAACTAACATAACACTATTATGAAATGTCATTATGACATTTCCCAGGTTATGTTTTCAATCAATCTAAAAGAGCTCATTAGGGGCCTTGTGGCTTGGGATGGTTTGCTAGGTGGCTTACAGATTTACTTAAATCCTCAGAAAGTTTTTGATCTAAGACAATGGGGAACAGCATGAGACACTATAACCTTTACTTCTAGTCATGATTTTATTATAACCAGCTATATAACACTGGCAAATTTATTGATATCTCCGGGACGCAGATGCCCCATGTATGAAGTGGCAAATTTGGCTGAGCTTTTCATTCAGGGTCAGGGATGGGTTTGTTAGATTGAACAAATAAAAGTACAGGGTTCTCAGTTTAATTTGAATTTCAGATAAACAACAAATAATTTTTAGTATATGCCCCAAACATGGCATGAAATATATTTGTACTAAAAATTATACAGTTTGTCTGAAATTCCAATTTAACTAGGCATCCTGTGTCTGTGTTTTATGTATGTGTGTTGTCACTTTCCTTATCAGTCCGCTACAAGAAACATGTTTCCTTGTGTGTGGGTCCAGCTTTCTGTTCTCCCAGCACAGTGCTCCAGATAGTCACTACCAGTCACTTAAAGTTGGCACCGATGGTAAAATCCAAGCCTGACAAATATTTGTAGAGTGGAAGAGTAGCTGATATCCCTAATTTAATCTATTATTCTATTTAATCTTTATTCTATTTCTAAAGTTCCATGATTCTATACCACGTACATAGCATAGATAGGAATGAAGATCATCAACAGGTGTGTGTTAGCATAGACAAGCACATGGTTATGTGCAAACTGCTGAGAGATTGTTTTGAATGTGGATCTCAGGAGGGATTAAGGTGACCTCTCTTCCTATTGGAAGCTTGAAATGGAAGATAGGATTTCAGGTATAGCTTGACTTTGAAGGATGATACACTGGAGGACCATCAGAAGTGTTGGGCTGAGGACATTTGTGAGGTGTCTCCTGAATATTTTCCCCTTGTCCTTCCTTCCATATTCACTCCCCTTCCTTCCTCACTGTTCTTTGTGCCCCAGGGCACCTACTGGTTTGGATCCTATCAGTGGGATCCATTGCTTTGTGATTCCCAGTTGAATCTGGCAACTCCAAATCAAGAGATTGGAAAGATGGAGGAAGGCGTGGTTGGAGTATTTATTCCACAGAAAGTGGCCAAGAGTTGGTTGTACCCCTTTTACCAAAGACTCCAAATCCTCTCTGGCATATTCCTCATGCAGCTGCTCTTCCTAGAATCTAGGGATTACTCCCTCTCTATGCCCCTTCAGGTCTAGGGGTCATAGTGGCTCCCTGCTGTTGCTAGTATTAAGGTACTGGTGCTAATTCTTATTTTCCAAAACCCTGCTCTCAAGTTTATAATCAGTCTCTTTATTAAACTCTCCTCAATTACTTATTTTGAGTGTGCCATCTGCTTCCTGCCAGGACTCTGACTGGTACACGTGGGTACTGTTAGCAAACTGTTTGAGAATATGTGGCTTACAGAGGTTAAGTCAGTGGTCCAAGATCACATAACTCATAAGTGGCAGATCTAGGACTCAGATCAAGAATTATCAAGTCAATCGGAAGAAGTAGGAGGAAAGTATGTTGGGAGATCCATAGGAAGTCTGGTGATGGTCCTGGAAACATGTATTTTTCTTCATTGCCTTGGAAGATATTCTAAGGAAACAAACCTACTCATCATCTATTATGTCTCTCCTTTTCCATTTTGGGAAAGAAAGGATAAGAATACTTCTCAAATGCTTATTGTTTTTTGGTCTTGAAAAATTCTGTGACTCAAATAAAAAGTAGAGATGATGTCCAGATTTTATGATTCTCAGTCTAGTGCTCTGTACTCTAGAAAATGCTGCTTCTAGTACCTTCTGTCCATCTTCATTACTTTTCTTGAAGCCAAAATAACTTTTATCTTGTAAAAAGATCCATTCTGGGGACTTCCTGGCAGTCCAGTGGTTAAGATTCCTTGTTTCCAAAGCAGAGGATGTGAGTTTGACCCCTGGTTGAGGATCTAAGATCCCACATGCCGTGGGGTGTGGCCAAAAGACTTCAAAATTTTAAAAATTAAAAGTTCCTTCCTTCTGCGAAGGATGAAGATATTCTTAGCAAAGCATTACTATTATTATTATTATTGACAAGTAGAATGATATACTTGGGCTTCCGTGGTGGCTCAGAGGTTAAAGTGTCTGCCTCCAATGCGGGAGACCCAGGTTCGATCCCTGGATCAGGAAGATCCCCTGGAGAAGGAAATGGCAATCCACTCCAGTATTCTTGCCTGGAGAATCCCATGGACGGAGAAGCCTAGTAAGTTACAGTCCACGGGGTTGCAAAGAGTCGGACACGACTGAGTGACTTCACCTTCAGAATGATATACTTAGCATCGAGTGCCTCTGTCTGAGACAATTATGAATTGACTTGGAATTAAATCACCTTTCTTAGATCAAACCATTTACCACGAGCTTTCCCTGCTGCCAGCTAGCCTGGAGATGATGTAAAATGGAGGAGGCGAGTCTTGGGACCTATGTGCCTCTGATCTGCTGTCCTCTCTTGAGTGACGCATGCTTTGGGCACCCTGCCTGCATATTCCATTTCTGTTTACCCTTTTATGCAGCCCGGAGTTCACTCAATTTCCCTTTTTCCCACCAAAAATATCTTTTCGAAAGCTTCAGTTTACCTCAAGTTCAAGCTCTTTTAGAATCATGTCAGTTTCTCACTCAGTTTCTGCTTCATTTCCGTTGGTTTCGCTAAGTTAAGATCCACTCTTGACTAAATAAGTAGGAGTGATATTGACAAGACGGAAATATGGCAAAGATGTCCGGAGGATGTCATCCCTCATTCCTGGGGGAGGAGGGCTTGGTGGGACCCATAAAGACCAGACATATCCTAAAGCGTATGATAGTGATACACAGGCAGTTACCCTGGTGTAGTAGCTAAGCCATGTATTTTAGGAGGAGAAATAAGAAATTTTGAGATAAAAACATATACAAGGTAAGGGTATACACAAGAGCCAACCAGTTGTTTAGAAGAGGCATTGGTTTTTTAGCTGAGAAAAAGTTTTTGCTGCCTGACTTTAGTTAATTTTTAAAACTAGATTTTACTCCTGCTATTGCTGTAGGGGACTAGGAGACATTGAAAACTAATGCTTTTTTTCCATAATGGATTTTCTTCAGGGGTGTGAGATTGGAGGAGTCTTTCTCTCCAATTCATGTGATGTTGTTGGTGAGGAAGGTCTGCTCTAGGGAATAGGTGGATCGGGAACTTTGATTTTATTTTTCTCTCCAATTTCTGAAAACTCTGTCCATATTGAAATGGACCTAGAATAACCCTAGGGCCTTACTGTAAGCACCATCCATAGGGTGCAGCCACAGCAGCCAATTTTATGGGACCCTCTTGGTCAGAGCCAGTGGTGTGGCTTAGAGAATGGGCTGGTGACCATAAACCATTCTGTATGTTCATCCTCATACAGGAAAACTAAGTACCCTTAATTGACACTGAACTTCTTTCATAGAGAATTGTACCAAAACTAAACACATTGTTTTTCATGAAAGTCATAGTAGAGCTATTATTTTTCCACTCTATGTGGACCAAATAACTTAGACAATGTTTTCCAAACTTAGTGTTTACTGGTAACTGGCCTTGAACTAAAAATGGACTGAATGACTCTAATCACGACTGAAATGAAAATGTAAGTGATTCAGGTCCCAGGTGGCCTTCCCTGATGTTTGATTTCAAGTCTAAATTGAGGTGTTTGGCCCAATAGCCATACAGAGGTGACCTTCAGCCTTACCCAACTCTTCTTTTCTCCTATGTGGTGTAAATCAAGT
Source organism: Nanger dama (assembly GCA_917880005.1). NCBI lineage: Eukaryota > Metazoa > Chordata > Mammalia > Artiodactyla > Bovidae > Nanger > Nanger dama. The sequence continues at coordinate 37,088,113 of CAKJTW010000012.1, forward strand.
GTGTAAATTAGGTAATTTTCTCCATGAGTTATTAGATCAGTATTTAGGATCAGAATAGCTATGTTCTTTACCAAGCTGTTATATATATATATATATATATATCACACATATACATATATAATCACACACACACACATATATATATACACTTTTAACAGAAAGGTCAAGATGTTTTAGTAACTCAATAAAATGTTACCAATTCAAATCAGACACATCTGCATTGCAAAAGCTGCCACTATTCTTTGGCTATAGAGAATCTGTCTTTCCAACCATTTAGTAGTGACTTGGGTTGTTTGGAGAACCCATAAGATAAATTAAAGAATGTGGACAAGATTTAAAAAAAAAAAAAAGGTAAGAAATGTCTTCCTAGAAGTTAGAAGGAACAAGCTAGGATATAAAGGAAATAAAGATAGCTTTTCTGTAACTTTGGGAAAATAACTTGAGAAAGAAATATCAGTGAAGAGGAAAGAGGCTGAAACAAAGAAATTTATAGGTAATGCTGTGGAGACAAATGGGGACTGAAGAAGAGTCTTGGGGATAAACTGTTGTTTGTGCTTCCTGATCCAGGCATCGAAATTATCCTGAACTGGCAAGATGTTGACTCTAGGGTACACAGAACAGAATATTCCAACCCAGCTGCCTGTGATACATGTGTCAAGACACAAGGTCCCAGAGGGCTAGGCTACAGATAGGGATCAACCTAGGGGAGAAGCAGGGTGATTAAGATTTCCTGAACTTTGGGATATTCAAGTTACTGGTGCACTGACTGCCATCCTGATTTTGGGTTTATGTGGATGTAGGCTGTCTCTTTGGTTTTAGAAGTTTCCCCAGCTGTTCTTTGATTGCTGCTTTCTTATATGTTCATTTTGGCCAAGCATCCTCCATGGCTGGACAGCCTGTGATCATAGAGGGCCCTCCTTCCTTCTTATCCTCAGCCAGAGCTCATTCCCTTTTGTATCGGCTGTATTCCTTGGAAGCGTGAAGCATTAGCTTTAATCAGTTTATAGAGCCCCTGACCTAATTTTACATCTGCAATAAGATCACTATGAATTCTCTGCTTCCCCATGGAGGATAAAGCTCTGACTCCCCCTCCCTACTGTAATCTTTCTTTGTGATGGACGTTAGAGAGCCTGGCAGGTTCTGTTCCACACTGCATTGCTCCAAGAGAAAATTTATTTATATATTAATTTTATATCAAAAAGATTTCTCATAGGGAGCCAAAGATTGAATCATAGTCAGAAACCTAATTTGAGATTGAAGGCAGGATAGCAGCAGGCGAACAATGTCAAAGAGCAAAAGCTCTGGGGGTGGGAAACGCACAGGCATTAAAAATTTGCTTTGCATCATACACCTCTCTGTTCCTTCAGCATGCTGGCACATGTTGCGGGCCAACCTTGTGTATCGGTTTTCTTTTGCCATATAACAAATTACTGCAAATGTAGTAGCTTAGAACAATATTCATTTGTTATCTTAACAGTTCTTGTAGGTCAGGAGTTGGGGCTCTGCTTAGCTGGGTTCCCGGCTCAGGGAACAAGGCTGAGATCAAAGTATTGGCTGGGCTGTGTTCTCATGTGGAGGCTCAACAAGGGATGAATCTGTGTCCAAACTTCCCCAGGTTGTTTTGCTGACTTTATTTCTGTGAATCTGTAGAATTCATGTCAGTTTGTTTCTTTAGGGCGAGAGAGAGAGAGGGATAGAAAACTTTGCTGAAGTTTCTATCCTCAGATCTCCTTTTAAAGGGCTCATCTGATTAGGGCAAGTCAACCCAGGATAATCTTCATTTGGATTAATTTATTTAACTGCTGAGAGATTTTAATTACATCTGCAAAATCCCTTACTCTTGCCATACTAGTTAGTGGGGTCATAGTTTCCAGGCCTACTTGAAAGGAAGGTATTATGTGAGAGTATAGCTCATTGGATGTCATCTAAAGGGTGTGTCCTCTATATTTCATTAATCCTTTATTAGTCAAGATGCTCAGGATCCCAAAACATCTCATCAATATAGCTTTATCATTTTAACAACAAAATATGGTCACAGGAGCAGGACTACATGACTTTTACAGTGGTCTGTATTTTCTTTCTGCTTAGAAAAATCAGTTGTGAGTTCACTTAAATGGGTTCCTGTGGATAATAACCAAGACATGGGAAATAATTAATTAGAGTTTATTTATAATTACACACCTCACTCTCTATATTTAATTGCCTTTATTTTGTGAATGCCTCAGACTTCTAAAACATTTTATAAGGTTTGATATCAACTTTCTTTAAGCCCAATTAGTTTCAAAGATGGGTAGCTTTTTTGTGTGTAATTAAGAAATTACAAAAAAATGTATTTTAAAACATCATGACCTACACATTGAAGACATCTCCCTTTTTTTTAAATCTTAATTTTTAAAGCTTGTGTATGACAAAGTAAAGAGATTAATCTAGTACATTTGTGTAGTAGTACATTGTGTACTAGATTGTGTAAAGAGATTATCTAGTACCTTTGTGAGGAGATATTAGGGGAAAAGCCCAATTTCAACTTTTTTCCCTATAAGATCAAGACAAACCCAAACATCAACTTTTCTTAGAAATAAAAATTCCCAAGATTATTCTACACCCAAGAAGTGGACTCTTTTTCTCTTCAGTGCTCTTCCTTTATTCACTAAACTCAAGGGTATAATCTTGAAAATTGAGCCCGTAGACTGGGAAGCCATAATATCCTTCAATTTAAGAGTTCACGAGAATGAGGAATCCTGTTCCAGAAATAAAGCATCAAGGAAAGGAGCTTAGAAGACGAAAGTGGTTAGAATGTCCCAGTACAGAAGGAGTTGAGCTTACCTATCAGAGAAGGCAATGGCATCCCACTCCAGTTCTCTTGCCTGGGAACTCCCATGGACGGAGGAGCCTGGTAGGCTGCAGTCTATGGGGTCACTGAGTCGGACATGACTGAGCGACTTCACTTTCACTTTTCACTTTCATGCATTGGAGAAGGAAATGGCAACCCACTCCAGTGTTCTTGCCTGGAGAATCCCAGGGATGGCGGAGCCCAATGGGCTGCCGTCTGTGGATGGCACAGAGTCGGACACGACTGAAGAGACTTAGCAGCAGCATACTCATTGATGTATCTGCCTCCTCCTTTTTAACTTTTGTTTTACCCCTTAATGGTTTCTTCTCTCACTGCCTTTTTAAATGGAAACTTGTAACTCCTGAAGCCATGTTTTGGAGATAGCCATTCTGCCTTTTCCATTTAATCAGAATTTTTAGCTGGTACCTGACTTCCTGGTACTCATTTCCCAGCTTTCCTTGCAGCCAGGCATGGCCATGTGACTAAGATCTGGCCAGTGAGATGGGGATGGAAACGATGTACACAGTTTCCAGCTCTCGTCCTTAAAGGGAAGGGCCATGTTCTCTACTCCTTGCTTCGCTTCCTATTGCCTGGATGTGAAGGTGAAGATGGAAGGGGGTTGGCCGTGTTGGCTCATGTGATGGAGTCCATGCACTAAGGGTGACAAAGCCTTAAGAGCAAAGGATCCTAAATGCCAGTAAGCATGTGCAGTCACTGAACCTACCCTAGATTATCACAGGAGAGAGAAATAGATTTCTGGTTGGCTCAACCACAGTTAGTATCTTGATTAAATCAATGTAACTGATCTCATAACAGAGGTATCCGCATAGAGAAGGTGAATCGTCTGTTGAGTCAGGGGACAGAACAGTGGTTGAGAGCAAGGCTTTAGTATCAGGTGGATCTGTATCAACTTTCAGTGCTAACTTCACCCATATCTGTGACAGAATTGCAGTTTCATCTTCTGTAAAATGGAGATAGTAGTAAGTGCCTCATAGCATGTTGTATAATATCAGGGAATGAAAATGTGGTGATATAAAACTAGATATGGCCTGTGTTCCCAGGGTGCAGAGGGGGAGAGGCATGGATAGTGGCAAATGGTAAGCAGTGCTGTGGAGGAGCAGAGGAGAGCCATGTTCAGGGGATTCCTTAGAGGAATCAGTGAGAAGGAAGCAGCTGTGCAGAGCGCATCTCCTTTCCCTGTCAGATATGTCCACATGTTCAGACCTTTAGGAGGTGACTTGCCCTTGCCCAAACTCTCAACAAAGTTTCAGTTATAATCCTTGAATTTTGGGTCAGGCTGTCCCCCAACTAGCCCAGACTGTATGCCCCACGAAGGCAGTGTGCATGCTCCCCTTGCTGTTTGCTGTAAATATGAGGCATCCTGTTATTACCTGGGCAAGGAATGATTCATGATCAAAGCATATCTTCTAAAAGAGATTTAATCTTACTGTCTTCAAAGACAACTGGGTTGGAGCAAGACTAGCTAGGTGTTATCTCCAACAACTCTATCGTGCAGTTGCTGTATACAATTAGCATTTTTACTGAATTCTTAGACTTAGCACAGTGCATGGCATAGAGTAGGTGTTTAATAAATATTTGTAGAAGGAATGAATGAATTTTAGCAATGTTTCAGTTCTCCTGGTTGGTTTGAAATCTCACCCTGATGAACATCCTAACATCTAGGGCTATGCACAAGGGGAATGAGCCCATTCGGGAAGGACTGAGGTCATTTTTTGGAGGTGTGGAAGGATTTAGAGGAGGGTGTCACACTCTGAATGGAGGACCATGTCTTCTCAGGGAAGGTCAACCTGAGAGTGTGTTCTCTGAACATGTGTGTACTTTGTTTGTACCTGAGGTTATTTGAAACTTACTCATCGGGAGTTTAAATTATTTTTATTCAAATAATCTCTGTGCTCTGAATTTGCTTAAACTAAATGAGACTACTCATACAGTGAGTCACAAATTCTGATTGGCATCAACATCCATTCTTCTTGGACACAGGGAGGCACATGGAAGTTGCTGAAGCTACCTGGAAACCAGAAGCAAGGATCCTGGTCCAGGTTCTATCACTTTACCACTGTGTGTCCCTCAGGGACCTTCCAGTTTCCATCATGAAAGTCCTCACATTTTATTATAATCTCTTTTGGGGGTCTGTTTCCATCAGTAAATCATGACTATCCTGTATGTATCTTTTTCATGTTTTATCTCAATGCCTAACACCATCCATAGGGTTGATGGGTACTCTATACATACTTCCTGAGTTAAAATTTTTCTGTTGTCCTCATGGAGAGAGGAAAAAAGAAATAGTCCTTTGATTTTCATGGGTGAAGAAACTGAATGGTAGCAAGAGGAAAATGCTCCCGGACTGACTTCCACATTCTAGGTATGCCACTTCTCTGGGTATTTCACTGTGGAGTTCCAGTCCATAGGAGAAACTTGTCCATAGACCCCAGGGGATCTTCACAGAATTCATGTGAGCTGAGGGTATGAAATAGACATACTTTTGCACTCCTTTTTCTGTCCCCTGCACTGTGGCACACAGACATTTTTACTATCACTTCCCCTCCTTTCCAGCATAGCCTTACCCACCTTTTCTCCTGGCTGGCTTTTGGACTCCCTCCCATCCCTGCCCTTCACCATTTCAGATTCCCACAGCGGCTCTTGGGAAGAGATACTGAAGCATCTGTGAGCCAGCGTTTGTTCCTGAATTTCCTTATGGTGACTAATGGGTAACACCTGTCCTGTGGAGTCCCTCTTGTGCTCTTAGGATTGGATTTATCACTGCAGTAGTTTAACCATAACTAGAAAAATGTAGCTCTCTAAAGTCCCTATAATGTGGAGGTTCCTAACGTGGTCTAAGTTATTCCTTGTGTCATAAATAACACAGACGGCACTATTATGGACCAAAACCCTGAAAAGAAGAGGCACTGAGTTCATAAATAACACACACACAATAGGGGTTTGAGACGACTCATGGAAGTACTTTGGTTCCTGATGGAGGACGAGTTAAGGGGATGGGGTTAGTGGCTTCTAGGAATGCTTGGGATTTGGGGGCCTGGGCATGAGGGGAAATATCTTGTCTATGAAAACTTTTCCAGTTACACTAACCTAAGCAGTCAGGGTGGCAGTCGGGGGTGGGGTGGTCTTACCTGCTCAGAGCCCAAGGTCAGCATGGTCTCCCCTTCCTGGAAAGGATGGAAAGAGGGTCAGCCTGCTTGGGTACTTTTCTTGTCCTGTGTACCCCCATGACTGCCAGGAGAGGGAAGAAGTTAGAAGCAAGTGCATGTTGTGTAATGATCTCAGTCCCGGCAAGGACCCAAAGCCGAGTATTGTGATCACATATCTTTCCATCTATTATATCCCAAGTCAGTTATCCTGTTGAGTGTAACTGCCATTTTTACTGGATTAGGCCTATCAGATTATTCTCTAAAGATGAAGAAAATGCTACTCCTCCAACAAAACAGTTTCTGCTTTACCTCAAAGGCCTCTCATTCTCTTTGCTTTGAGGAAGAGAGAAAGAGAGAGTGAGAGAGTGTGTGTGCAGTTCCCTTTATTTGGACTTTTATCTTAACCTGGGAATACCTGATCTTCTGTTTCCTTCCTTCTCATGTAACTCTTCATTGATTTTCTTTAAATCAAACAAGCCACCATCACAGACTCTTACAAAAGAAAGTTAGTCATGAAGGAGCCCTGGGCTTGGAATAGAAGCCAACCTAAATTTAGTTGCTGGCAACCCTCTCTAAGCAGTGGACAGTGGTCAGAAGTTCATTGTGGCCTGCCAACAGCAGCTGACACTGTCCCCTGACTCCCTGGGGGTCTCAGGGAGCCCCCACTGATGAGTTCCACCGTAATTTCCTGGCGAGGCAGCTTGTCTGCCAAAAGTAGATCTTGCATTCATTATTAAAAAAAAATTAAAACTGCTTCTGATTTATGGATTAATCTCTTGCTGGTATCATGGGTTGGGGGTGCTTGCTGTGCTTCATCCTGATAAGCAGAGGGGCCCAGTCTCCTGTTTTTCTTCATGAGAGGTTGGATTCTACCTTTGGCTGAAGTCAGGGGCTTAGCTGACTGTGAACCACCAGGGGAATTCCCAGGACATATCTGCAGCTTCCCCAGCCTGCACAGACCATCCCTTTAAATCTTATTATAAGGATACTTGGTTATTAAAAAAAAAAAAGATTTGTTTGATTTGTTCATACTAATAAGTACCAGAAGTTCTTGTAGGATTTTTTTAAAAGGAAGAAATAGTGTGAAGAATTACTCACACATTATGCTCTGTCTTGAAAAATAGTCCAGACCCTGTCTACTTATTGATATAATTAAAACTGGATTAGTAGGATGGATTATAGAGTTTCTAAGACCATTAGGGAGTTTGAGCTCCAGACTTTGCCTACCCTTTTTTCCTCCTCTCTATATTCCCTTTTCTCCAGTTCAAATTTATATATGTCATTACGTCCAACTTAAACAGGCTGAGGTCTTAGACGTGGGACTTTGATTGGCAAAAGGGAGAAATTTGGGGGAAATAGCATAGAATATTTGGGAATAGAGAGACCTTAGAGACAATTGGGCAGTGTAGACAAGTGGTTAAGTGAGTTAAGTTGCCTGGATTCAGACCATGACTTGACAGCTGTGTTAGCATGAACAAATTCATCCCTCAGCCACACGGCACCCCTCTGAAATATAACTTCCTGGTAAAATGGGGATTGTAACAGCACCTACTTTGTATGGGTATTTTGAAAATTAAATGAAATTATATGTGTAAATTGTCCTTATAGTAAATGTCCAATAAAAGTTATCAATATCACCCTTGTCATCTAGTCTAAACTCCTGGATTTGGGGGAAGGAAAACTGGGGTTCTGAGAAGCCTCCCAAAATTTCCCAGTAACTTAGAGCTACCAGCAGAAAGGATCCAGACAAGCCTTTCCTTAAGTGAATTACATATATTGTATAATTTTCAGAACCTCTCTAGCTAATCTTCCCTCACCTTTTTTTCCTCTGATGTTAATTTTACTTCTTCCCTCAGCTGAAAATGAACGTACATTGAAAAGCTCACTACCAGTTCAGATTCGTAAAGCCAAGGCTATCAGAAATAAAAGCACCTTAAACAAAGCAGCTTCTTGTGAGAGCACAAAAGTCAGATCAAGGAAACATTTGCTTTTTAATAAGATACCCTGTCTTATTGCCAACAAGGTTCTGGTATATAGAGCAGTATGTGGCACATGGTTTGACAAAGTCTGCCAAAGAACAGTCATAAGCTCAAGAGACAGGTATGTGCCTTGATCCCTCAGGGGTACCAGACAGAGAGATGTCCTTTCAGCAGCCAGTGTTCTGCCACCAATGGGATGTAAGTGTAGAAACCTCTCTCTACCAGTGGTGAAGAACTTGGTTTCAGTAGTGAATTCTCTTGCCTCTTTCACTTCCCTTTGCTGTTAAAATGAAAAATGATTTGAGATTAATACAGAGTTAAGATTGTAGATTACACTTCAGAAATTTTTGAGTGGAAGCCATAGGATGAGTTGAATTGATGTGGGTTTTGTAACTGACCAACATATCCATGAATCATTTAGTTTTTAAGCACCTGCCATCTGCCATGCTGCATGCAGAACCCATGTGCTCTGAGTTCTAAAGGAGTTTGCAAAGTGTTTGGAAAGGACAAAGGACATGAAACATTTGTAGAACAGTCCAAGAGTATAAAATTGAATGAGATTTTATACACACAGAGTTGATTCTTACTATTTGCGCCAGTTGAAGTGGAAGTGTTAATTCCTCAGTCATGTCTAACTCTTTGCAACCCCAGGGACTCTGTCCATGGAATTCTCCAGGCAAGGATACTGGAGTGGGTTGCCATTTCCTTCTTGAGGAGATCTTCCTAACCTAGGGATCAAATCAGGGTCTCCTGCATTGCAGGCAGATTCTTTACCACTGAACCACCAGGGAAGCCTACTTTTATTGTGCCACTGCAACAATGAATTAGTGAATTCTGAACCATTGCTCCTGGAAAAATACAGGGTTGGGTTCCTGCCAGCCTCTGGTTACAACATTTTGTTTACTCATTCATGTGTAACCTTGTTTTATATGTGTTACTGTTTAGAAACACCTTATTTAATATATGTTGCTGATTGGAGCTCACAGCCAAGTGCACTGTGACTCATGTCTGAACAAAGCTCATCTAACACACGTTTTCTCCATAATGCACACCATAGACTTCTTGTGCTTGGAACACTAGACAGCACTTTGGCACTGTGCTTGGGGTAATTTTAAACAGAGAAATCACTGCCGCCACCACCACTAAAATTCATAAAAAGGCAACGAACAGAAAAGAAAGTGATACTAAATAACCATACAAAGGACATCTATTTACAGTATAACATCTATTTACAGTATAAGAGTTGGAACAAGAAACAGAGCATTGCCTTGGTTGATCACAGCTGGGATGGGCATGAGGTTGCTCAGAATCCTCAGTGCTCTGCACACATCCCCAAACGACCATGAAATCCCCATCAGTGATGAGTTTGAAGTGAATATTACTGAGGAAGCAAATTCCTAAATAACGAAGGTCCACTGTACCTTCAATTGTTATTTGGTGTTATCAGAGATTCTGTGCCATTGTATGTTCTATGGGCAATGAGAGAAGGAAGCAACCAGGTTACTGGAATAAGGGGAAATTTTATGGAGCAGATAGGATTGGAACTGGACTTTCTAAGATGAGTAAAATATAAGAAAATCAGAAAGGAGGGGGCCTCATGAAAGGTTGTAGGGAGAGGAATAATTGCTTTGTTGGGGGTGTGAGAAGACTGACCTACAACTCAAAGATGTCCATGTGGAGGTATCACGGGAGGTGAGCTTGGCCTGGAGAAGCAGACATGTGTTAGTTCTGCCCTCAGGTCCTGGCATCACCTCAGTCATCCTTTAGGAAACAGTCCATTCACGCTGTATGGTTTGGATGGGCTAATACTTCCCCCAACTTCAGGGAAGGACTTACTCCAGGCTGGGTCAGTTAAAGGGTGTTTTGTGCCCTTGACCAAATGGCTGCTTCAGATGTTGGCATGTGACCCAGAGGTAGCCATTGAGACTCTGCTCTCAATGTGCTTTCCTGCTCAGATTGATAGTTGCAAAAAGAGGAAGTTTGATGCTGTTAGGGACCACTGGGAAGAGAGAGTCTGAGAATAAAGCAACATGTAGTGGAAAGTGGGAGAGAAGGAAAGAGAGAAAACAGAGAATGAGGCTGGACATTTTTTTAAAAGTACCTGGATCCAGTAGTGTCTGAAGGAAACTTTGGATTTTTCAATTACACGAGCCACTCCATTTTAATGTATTTTAATTTCCTCAGGTAGTTTGAGTTGGGTCACAGCCAAAAGGTCAGTACAGCAAGTGGGTGTCCCAGTGAAGGGGTTTTGGGTGAGGAACAGAAACCCTCTCAAACTAGTTTCAATTAAAAAGGAGGTTGTTATAAGTCACAGAAACTCACATGGAATCCAAGCTCAGGAAACTTACCTGGGCTTCACAAAACTGGAATTGGGAACTAAAAACTCAGGAATTATGGCCACACCCCTGTATGTCAGAGGCGGCATGGATTTGGTCATTTCTCCTTCTCTCTAGACGTCAGCTCTGTTCTCTTTTCCCTCTTTCTCTGCTCACAGATCTTGCTCATGGCTGGGAATGGTAATCTTGATTTTTAATCTTGTTCCCAGTGTTTAAACCAGCCCAATTTCTCAGAGTCCCAGTTCCAAAACCCTGAGAAAGGAGCTTATTGATTTGGCTCATCTTTTCTCATAAGACCAGCCTACTGATCCTTTTCACAGATAGACAAAGCTATGGTTTTTACAGCAGTCATGTACAGATGTGAGAGCAGGACTGTAAAGAAGGATGAACACTGAAAAATTGATGCTTTTGAATTGTGGTGCTGGAGAAGACTCTTAAGAGTCCCTTGGACTGCAAGGAGATCAATTCTAAAGGAAATCAACCCTGAATATTTATTAGGAAGACTGTTGCTAAAGCTTCAATACTTTGGCCACCTACTGTGAAGAGCCAAGACTGGAAAAGACCCTGATTGATGCTGGGAAAGATTGAAGGCAAAAGGATAAGGGGATGTCAGAGGATGAGATGGTTAGATCGCATCACCAACTCAATGGACATGAGTTGAGCAAACTCCAGAAGATATTGAAGGACAGAGGAGCCTGGCATGCTACAGTTCATGAGGTTACAAAGCATCAGACAAGACTTAGCAACTGAGCAACAACAACAACAACAACAATGGGTCCAATTGCTGTCAAACAGGAGAGGTAATGAGTGTATGGATCCACTAACAGACATCTCTGTTACATCAGCCTATGGATGAGGCTATCTCTGAGAAAGTTTTCAAAGTCAGATGGAGGCATTTGGACTTGAGGTTGTGGCAGTAAAAAGATAAAAAGACAGATGGCAAAAGATAACTTGATATTTACTTTATCCTACTTTTGAATATCAGAAGATAGGACTAAAAAGTACATATTTATATTAAGAAAATTATGTAAAATTTTAAAATATATACAGACATATTTATGTACATGTACATACAAACATATGTATGTGCATACTTATACATATGCATACTTACACCTTTCCTTATATTTCACTCCATTTTGTTTTTCTTTTCTAAATTCCCACTGAGGCATCATATACATATGTATTTTATATATATTTATACATACATATGTTATATAGGTGGCTTCCCTGGTGTCTCAGAGGGTAAAGCGTCTGCCTGCAGTGCAGGAGACCTGGGTTCAATCCCTGCATCGGGAAGATCCCCTGGAGAAGGAAATGGCAACCCACTCCAGGACTATTGCCTGGAAAATTCCATGGACAGAGGAGCCTGGTAGGATATAGTCCATGGGGTCTTGAAGAGTCAGACACGACCGAGTGACTTCACTTTCATATGTTATATGCATATATATATATATATATATATATGCATATAACCATATGAGCTTCTCAGGTGGCACTTGTGGTAAAGAACCTACCTGCCAATGCAGGAGACATAGAGATGCAGATTTGATCCGTGGGTTGGAAAGATGTCCTAGAGGAGGAAATGGCAACCCACTCCAGTATTCTTGCCTAGAGAAACCTATGGACAGAGGAGCCTGGGGGCTACAGAGTCAGACACAACTGAAGTATAACCATATACTTAAGCATTAGTGTATAATTTTTGCAAGTGCAAGGACAAACATTTTGAAAACTGATACACAGTGTTATTCATAAATTGAGAGCATATATGTGTATGTTTACAAACTAGTATGGATTTTGGCATTATTACTTAAAACCTTTCTGTGGTTCTTCATTACACCATTCAGTTCAGTTCAGTCACTCAGTCGTGTCTGATTCTTTGCGACCCCATGAATCGCAGCACGCCAGGCCTCCCTGTCCATCACCAATTTCGGAGTTCACTCAAACTCACTTCCATCGAGTCGGTGATGCCATCCAGCCATCTCATCCTCTGTTGTCCCCTTTACCCCTGCCCCCAATCCCTCCCAGCATCAGAGTCTTTTCCAATGAGTCAGCTCTTCTCATGAGGTGGCCAAAGTACTGGAGTTTCAGCTTTAGCATCATTCCTTCCAAAGAAATCCCAGGGCTGATCTCCTTCAGGATGGACTGGTTGGATCTCCTTGCAGTCCAAGGGGACTCTCAAGAGTCTCTCCAACACCACAGTTCAAAAGCATCAATTCTTTGGCGCTCAGCCTTCTTCACAGTCCAACTCTCACATCCATACATGACCATAGGAAAAACCATAGCCTTGACTAGATGGACTTTTACTTTTGAAAAAATGTTTATTTTTGGCTGTTCCAGGTATTCATTGTTGCACACAGGCTTTCTGTAGTTGTGGCAAGTGGGGGCTACCCTCTAGTTGGGGTGCACAGGCTTTTCATTGCAGTGGATTCTCTTGTTGCAGAGCACAGGTTTTAGGCACGCTGGCTTCAGCAGTTGTGGTGCGTGAGCTTAGTTGCCCTGTGACTCATGGGGTCTTCCCAGACCAGGGATTAAACCAGTGTCTCCTGCATTGCAAGGTGGATTCTTAACCACTGAGAGTGCCAGGGAATCCCACATCCTGCTTTTTAAAATCATGGCTCTTTAATATAGTATATATTATATATTTGCATATTATTTATTCAAAACACAGTACTCAGTGTAAAGTATGGGCACAGAATGTTTGTTCAAGGGGCTTCCCTGGTGGCTCAGACTGTAAAGAATATGCCTGCAATGTGGAAGACCTGGGTTCGATCCCTGGGTTGGGAAGATCCCCTGGAGAAGGAAATGGCAATCCATTCCAGTATTCTTGTCTGGAGAAACCCATGGAGAGAGGAGCCTTGCAGGCTACAGTTCATGGGGTCGCAAAGAGTTGGAAATGACTGAGTGGCTAAGCACAGCACAAATATTGTTGAGTGCATGAATGAATGAGTTTGTGCCTGAGGATTCAGGGATGTTCTTGCCACAGCTCTTGAGTTCCTCCCTGAGGTCTTTTGTCCATAATTTTTGAAAACTGGGTTTGAGGTACACATAGGTTCTGAGAACCCAGGTCTGTCTAACCACAACAGAACCCCATGCTTCAATTAGACGGACGCAAGAGGCTGCCTTTTTATTGAATTTTCTGATGGATGCAACTATAGATATTTTTTCAGAACAATACCCAGACCAGTAGACCTCTAGACCCACTTTGGATTTTTACACTCTGTAGATGGTTATCATAGTCCCCTAGGTTGTTATTTAGTCAAATTATGTTCATTTTATCGCCTATGCCTTTCCTCATATTTCACTCCCTTTGATTTGTTTTTCTTTTCTAAATTCCCTTTGAGGCATCACATTACCCCTAATTGCCTGCAGTGTTCCAAGTCTGGTCTCATGGCTGACACACAGACACACTCTCAGCCTTGGTTCGGGATGCCTCTATGTGTATGGCTGAAAATTTTACTAGCTCAGAGAATTGCTGAACAGCAATGCTTGCCTAACCTCCTGATACCTTTTTACCACTAGCTCACTATTTGGTTGTTTTCTCTATTATTGCCATCCAGGAATCCCCTTCAAGTTAAATTCCATCTTTAAGTTTATTCATCCCCAGTTAGATCATCTGCATTTTTTCAACCAGTGCCTCATTGAATTACTTTTGACATATATTACCAAGATCTGTGTGTAGCTTGGTATTGTGTGCCAGTCTTCAATTGCTGTTAGGAACACCTCCCAATTTAGTTTCATCTGTAGATGTGATTATCATGATAATAGTAACACAATATTCCCCTCTCTTTCTTGATTCTTAATAAAGTTGGTAGGGTAAAGCTGTGTATCTTTGCTGATCATACACTCAGAACTTTCTTTTCACAGCTCTGTCTGTGTCCGCTCATTGCTGGGGTTGACTTAGGGCTGTTTTTACTTCCCATGACAGTGCTGAAGGACTCACCTAGCTTCTCTTTATGAAAGGGCTGGCTCTTCAAATACAACTTAGCAAACCCAGAGGAGGCTTTCAGCCTTGATTTCTTTCTCCCTGTTGGGTTTCTTCCTCTTCAGTTCCATCATGGAGGTAAGACACATCCCTTGATCTCTGAAGGGAATTGTAGATTGTTAATTGTTGAGTGAATGAGTGAATGGATGGTTAGATGAATAGGTTAAAGAGTGAATGAAGCTCTCAGACACTAGGCTGCTTGCTGCTGTGAGGTTAGTAGGTGGAGCTTGTGAAACCAAAGCAATGGTTACTTCTCATTGGTTTGGTGTAAGCTGCAGTGTCCTTTGGGCAATCTCAGTCTCTTTCTGTATCAGGCTACCCTTCCCAAGTAGGGAGCTTCTGCCACTCTTCAACACCAGATGTTGCATTTCTGCTTTTAACTCAGTCCTTGTGTTTATCCACTGCATGAAAAGGCAAACATCTTGTAATGCATTCCAGGGTGTGGCATTGATGCGCCTGCCTTATGATTCTTCTCTCTTTTCTGGAAATCTCCCCCACACAGTCGCACATAGTAAAGCATCAGGAAGGGTAGCCTCATGTATTTCAATTGCATTAAAATACTTTATTTCTCACTGGTTGGTCTTTGTTATGTTTTTCTATATAGCTTGGAGTGTTTTAGATATTTCATAAAAACTTAAAAAATAAGAGGCATGGGCCTTGCCTTCAGAAGACTTCTACTTGTTAGAGAAGACTTGCCCAGTAAAAAACTATAACAAATTATGAGAAAACACTACAGACTGATTGTGCTTATAATACTGTGGCTCAGCAGTGGGTGAAAAATTTCAACCTACTTAAAGGTGGTAGTGGTATTATCAGGGGTAGTAGGAAGGGAGTGATAGAAAAAGCTCAGAGATTATCCTTAGGACAAGTCTTGAAGGATGAGTAGAGTTCACCCTTAATGCTATTTAAGGCAAAGGGAATGGACAGGTGAAAACATAGAATGCATTTGAGAAGCTGTAAATGGTCCAATATGGACAGAATGAATGTGTTTGGAAAGCGGGGAGATTTGGGTTTGCAATTAGTTTGAGAGAGATTATGTATGTCATTCATGTCAGGCTAAGCCATATGGATTTTATTGTGTAGGCCCAAGGGCTTTTAAATTGGGAAGAGATATGATCAGATTTGCATTTTAGAAAGACTAACTAGGCAGCAAATTGAATGTGGGATAAGCCTGAAGGCACAAGTAACTGCTCCTGAAGGAAGTGTAGGTAGAGATGTTGGGAAGAAGAACAGCATGTGAGGCAGAGGGAACAGCAGGAGCATCAGTATATAGGAGAATAACATGAATTTACACTAAAAAAGTGGAGTGTAAGCATTTTCCACAAAGTTCTTACTCAGAAACTTGAAACCTACCAATATAGCTGATAAATTCACAGCAGCTCTACAATGAAGCATATGCATTTTTTGTTATAGTAAAAGAATGGATAACAAATTGTGATTTATTTGTGGAACTTCTTTGCTTTGTTCATATTTGCATTGGTTTAAAACCATAGGATGTTATCATTCATCATTAAAATATTTAAAATAGCAAGCTACTGCAATAACAATTTAAAATACTCAGGATTATTTGTTGCATGGCAATGAATGAGGGGCTAGAAGTGAATCTTGAATGCCGGACCAAAAATCTAAACTTTATTTGTATGATACTGAGGAACTATTTCAGGTTTTTTAGAAGGGATGACATGCATAAAATATAATTTTAGGAAGATTTAAGTTTATGATAGGTTGAAGCAGGTAGACCTGTTTTGTGTTGCGAGGTATGTTTCTGTATTTGGGATTTTTGAATTATATAACTGTCTGTCTTACAAATGTTACTATTTTTTTGCATATTATCACACATTATTTCTTTTAATTCATGCATTGAAAATTCTCTTTGAAATTACAAAATATTCTGCATCTTTCCAAGATGATTCTGAAACAATGATTCAAAGTGATTTCTACCGTCTAGTTGACAGAACATTATACCCAACTTCTTTTCCTCTTCTATTGTATGTATTTGTAAACAAAAGATAGGAATTTCCCCAGGATAGATTTGACAAATTCCATTTAGCTGTATAATAAAGTAGCCAGGTTATTTGCTAGGGTATATATCTTAGATTCCAGAAGCTTCTCTGAAAATCAGCAATGACTACCAGTTTTGCAGCTTGAGCAACTGAATGGTATTAGGTCAGTTCAGTCGCTCAGTCGTGTCCGACTCTTCACGACCCCATGAATTGCAGCATGCCAGGCCTCCCTGTCCATCACCATCTCCCGGAGTTTACTCAGACTCACGTTCATCGAGTCCGTGATGCCATCCAGCCATCTCATCCTCGGTCGTCCCCCTTCTCCTCCTGCCCCCAATCCTTCCCAGCATCAGAGTCTTTTCCAATGAGTCAACTCTTCACATGAGGTGGCCAAAGTACTGGAGTTTCAGCTTTAGCATCATTCCTTCCAAAGAAATCCCAGGGCTGATCTCCTTTAGAATGGACTGATTGGATCTCCTTGCAGTCCAAGGGACTCTCAAGAGTCTTCTCCAACATTGCAGTTCAAAAGCATCAATTCTTCGGTGCTCAGCCTTCTTCACAGTCCAACTCTCACATCCATACATGACCACTGGAAAAACCATAGCCTTGACTAGATGGACCTTAGTCAGCAAAGTAATGTCTCTGCTTTTGAATATACTATCTAGGTTGGTCATAACTTTTCTTCCAAGGAGTAAGCGTCTTTTAATTTCATGGCTGCAGTCACCATCTGCAGTGAGTTTGGAGCACCCCCCCCCAAAAAGTCTGACACTGTTTCCACTGTTTCTCCATCTATTTCCCATGAAGTGAATGGTATTGATGCCATTTAATTAGATGGGATAATTTGTGGAGAAATACTGTAGGATATGTACATATATATATAACTACATATATCTGTACCTTTACTTATCTGACCTAGTAGATAAATTTGGGAGCAATCAGCATAGTTTTTTGTTATTATTGTAAAATCCATAGGACTGGTTAGATCACTTTTGTGTATTAGTCAAGATAAGCTAAGCTCTGCTACAGAAACAAACAAGCCTTGAAAATCTTAGTGACCCAACATAGTAAGGTTTGTTTTTCTTGCTTACTCAGAGTCAGATACAAATGTCTTGGGCAGGTGGCTCTTCTGTAATCAAGGATATAAGGAATTTGAATTTCCTCCACTGTGGGACTCTGCCAGGAGCAGTGCCAGGATCTACCCACATATGCTGATCTGCTTTTTGTTTGTTTCTCTATTTTTGTGACTTTTGAAAAGATTGATAAAAATATTTACAATTCAATTTTAGAATTCACTGAACGTTAATAATCTAAAACACAACCCCTGTTTGAAAATGTTTGGCAGTAAAAAAAAACAACAACAACTTGCCTTTAAATATTAGGTAAGTTTAAGCTCTGGTAATTTTAATTAGATATATGAGAGATTTTGATCTGTTTTGTTCTTGCAGAAATCATCATTTTAGGGCATTCATTATCTTGCCTGTGGACTGATTCAGAGTGCTAGATAATTTAATTTTAATATGGTGTTGGGAAAAACCCCAAATAATTGAGCTATTATCTTAGATGGCTGCTTCTCTGTTGCCTTAGTATTCTAAGAAAAGTGACCCCAGTACAGGAAATATTCTCATCAGTGAAACCCCTCTTAGCATAGAATGTAAGTCTCAAAGGGGCTAGAAATAAGCCATGTGCTTTCTGGAAATACTTTTCTAATCCAATGGCCCTAAAAGATAACTCTGTATTTAGTATTCTGTCAGGAGACTACCCAGGTGCCGTATTTATATATCATTCCTGAGAATGGTTTAAAACTGAGGGCTATCAAGCCTGTTTTTCTTCTGTATAGAAGAAGGAGATTTATAACAAAAATCATAAATAAGAGACAAAGGAACTCCTGAAGTTTCTTTTTTTCCTGCCTGCCTTTCCTGTTCAGTGATAGAACAATTTATGAATCTGACAAATCCTCCCCTAGATAATGGTAAGAGTAACACAGTGTTCAGCTGAGTAACTCTGGGCCACTAAAGTTTATTAGACTGTAGAGCAACAGCAGCAGGATTGATGCAATAATCAAATGACATGCTTGATTTGGATTCTCCCAGTCTCTCTCTTCCCACCCCAGCCCTCCTTATACCTATCCCTCCCTCCCTTCTTCATGCCTGTACCTAAGGAAAACTAAAGAGAGGGAATTTGAAATTGAATAGGTTGGCAGGGGTAGACTGCCAGTTTCCACAAGCAGCATTCACTCAGAAAGTATGAGAAGTCTGTGCCAAAAGGTTAAATGAAAATAAGGAACATGGTCGTAAACACATCCCGACTAAATTTTTGTTTGGATCTGAGTAACCCAAGAGGCAAGAGAAGCCTTTTCCATCTGCTGCATGCTTAGGCCAACCCTGAATTGTTGGGACACCAGAGACATGATCAAAATACATCAATAACTTGAGTTAAACCAATATTGATGGGTCAGAGTTGGTAAGAAGACAGAAATTTAGGCATTGGGAAAACTCAACTGCTTTGAAATCTCTAGACTCCATGGCATATGTTGATCATAAAAGCTTTTAAAGTGAAAGTGAAAGTGAAGTCGCTCAGTCATGTCCGACTCTTTGAGACCCCCATGGACTGTAGCCCACCAGGCTCCCTCCATCCATCCATGGGATTCTCCAGGCAAGAATACTGGAGTGGGAGGGGATCTTCCCAACCCAGGGATTGAACCTAGGTCTCCCGCAAGCAGGCAGATACTTTAACCTCTGAGCCACCAGGGAAGCCCAAAAGCTTTTAAGAAATCACTAAATCCAGCACTTCAAAATGGCAGCCGGAGGGTGAGACTGGGTGTGCATTTGCTTGGTTTAGACCACGCTATTTTGTGAAGCTGAGTTTTAATGCCTTCAGGGGAGATTTTCATTTGCACAGGGCTTCCCTTCTCCCTATTAAATTCTGCCTCTTGTATACATATGGGCTTCCTTTGTGGCTCAGCTGGTAAAGAATCTGCCTGCAGTACTGGAGACCTGGGTTCAATCCCTGGGTTGGGAAGACCCCCTGGAGAAGGGAAAGGCTATCAACTCCAGTATTCTGGCCTGGAGAATTCCATGGACTATATAGTCCATGGGGTTGCAAAGAGTCAGACATGACTTAGTGACTTTCACTTGTACATATATGTGGCTTAATTCCTGGCCTGGGATGGCCTTTGTGTTTGAAAAGTAAATCCATCTACTGCTTCTAGTTGGACCACGGCATAACTCCTGACTGAAAAGATGTGGGAGTCTTAAACTAGATTCTTTATTCTTTGCTTGTAAGAGGATGAAATTTGTTGAAATTGCTAAATGTCACCATTGTTGAGGAGACGCTGAAAAAGTTAACATATTATCAGAAAACCAGGGGGACTGACACCTAGTCCAGGAGACCTTCAGCTTTTTCAAGACAGTGAAAGAAAAAGGTCTCTCAAATATTGAGAAACATACTTTATAACCAGAATAGTCTGTGATGAATGGGGTAATAATATTCCACCCTGACTATAAAGAAAAGTGGTATGGACATTACTGCTTTTTTGGACACTGGAGCAACTATATCACTCATTTCTGAGAGGCTGTCAAAAAAAATTGAAGGGTTTAAATATATGACCTTTTACAGGAATTACTTCAACAATAGCTTATTCTACTGAGTCTACTGAAGTTGCAGTTGCAACAGTGAATTTCCTGTTGTAAGATGTAAATTGTGGGCTAATTGCAAGATTTAATCCTACCTGTTTTGGGCAGTCCTCAGAAAACTGGATTTTTGCAGCACTATTTTATGGGTCAGTACCAAACATTCTGTCACAAACAATAGAAGGAAATTTAAGAAAAGAAATAGTAATATTCAGAATGCAAGAGCTATCAGAAATATAGACTGATCTTGGAGCAAATGGATTTTGCTTTGTAAATCGAGTTGGTAATTAGACAAGGAAGCCATTCAGATTGATGCAGAGCACCAAAAGCCTCCAAAAAAACAGAGGCAGTGCAAATACCAACCAGCTATGTGTGACAAAACAAAATGAGGAAAATGGATGTGCACCCATTCTTTGGTTAATCGCTCTCCTAGGAAACACCACACTATTATACCTGTCTAGACCAGGCACACAACCTAGCCTGAAAGAAAGCATTTCAGAAATGCCACAATGAGGTAGGCGAGAATGTTTACTGAAATAGATAACCGAAAGCTCCACTTCCAGCCTGTCAGTTTTGCCATTTGAATAACTGTGTCTGAAGCCCTGAGTAATCTCCATCTATATGAGTTCTTCAGATTAACTGGTGTCACCTGTAGTCATTGACAACTCCCCAGATCTTCTCTGTCAAGTACCATATGTGCACACCAGAGACATATCCAAAAGCTGCTGGCAAATATCTTTAGATAATGAGTGCAAATTAATAACTCGTTTTGTACGTCACAAGGGATCATGCCATTTTAATGTTATGCCCTTTGGGTGAACAAATGGGACAAAGATCTTTTAGATACTAATGAATAGTGTCTTACAAGGATTAATTTGTCCAACTTTTTGAGCTGACATCATATGCAACATGGCTTGATTTGTTGGGTCTGTGGTGGGGTTGGCTCTGTAGAACGAAGAAGAAAATGAATTTTAACTTTGGGCTTTAAGACTGTTCTTTAAGAGGGATGTCATTCTGGTTTGTCAATGAAGCAGCTTCTCATAGGGTTATCATGTATGGTAGTACAGGCTGTACCCTTATTCACTCGCAGCGTAGTCTTGAATGGTGCCCCACTCCCCTCCCCAGAGCTGAGTGCACACAGTTAGTGCAACTGTTTGCAGTCGATCTAGTAGCCTCTCATGACTAACCATCATTGCATTCTGGATGGCAGCGTGTATTAGTAATGGTGAGTGTAATACTCCGTTGTATGAACAAGAATTTGATTATTCACAAGGATTCATACTCTTTCTGACTAGGAATGCAATGGCTCCTGTGCTGAAGTTTGTGTATGCCTGTGTTTTCCAATGAAAAATTAGATAAAATTTTTTAGCTATTATATTTCTATATATTAAAAGTATAGATTGAAGTGGGTTGCCTTTTCCTTCTCCAAAAGTATAGATATTTGCCAGTATTGGCTAGGGAACAGGAAAATAAGTATTCTCTTAAATTCTTATTTCATAGCATAAATCAGTAGGGCTTTTTGATTTTGGGGGAAATTTGGAAATTCTGTTACATAAAAAAATGTATGTATCTAACAGAAATTCTTTTGCAAGTGTACAATATATGTATAAGTATTGTTTGTTGTAGCTTGTAATAACAAGGACAAACCAGTCACACCCCAAAATAGGAATTTAACTAAATCAATGGCAGACTGAGTCTTTGCAATGGACTGCTGTGAAACAATAAAAGAGTAAAGCAGACCAACTGTGTATACAGTACACACCATTTGCAAGCACATGTGGCAACTGTGTATGTTTATAAGGACTGACCTAAAAGAGACCAAAGGTATATCGTTAAATGGAAAAAGAAAGATGTAACACAGTGTTTAGGGTATGATCTCATTTACACAAGAATTAAGTAAATAAGAATGATACAGACACATACATAAAAAACAGGTCTGTGTATACAGACTTGTTTATTTAGTTCAGTTCAGTTCAGTAACTCAGTTGTGTCTGACTCTTTGCCACCTCATGGACTGCAGCACACCAGGCCTCCCTATCCATCACCAACTCCCAGAGTTTACTCATACTCATGTCCATTGAGTCGATGATGCCATCCAACCACCTCATCCTCTGTCATCCCCTTTTCCTCCTGCCTTCAATTTTTCCCAGCATCAAGTTCTGTCAAATGAGTCAGTTCTTAGCATCAGATGGCCAAACTATTGGAGATTCAGCTTCAGCAACAGTCCTTCCAATGAATGTTCAGGACTGATTTCCTTTAGGATTGACTGGTTGGATCTCCTTGCAGTCCAAGGGACTCTCAAGAGTCTTCTCCAACACCACAGTTCAAAAGCATCAATTCTTTGGCACTCAGCTTTCTTTATGGTCTAACTCTCATATCCATATACATAACTACTAGAAAAACCAAAGCTTTGACTAGATGGATGTTTGTTGGCAAAGTAATGTATTTGCTTTTTAATAAGCTGTCTGGGCTGGTCATAACTTTTCTTCCAAGGAGTAGGCATTTTTTATTTTCATTGCCACAGTCACCATCTGCAATGATTTTAGTCAGTCAGTTCAGTTGTTCAGTCGTGTCCGACTCTTTGCAACCCCATGAATCGCAGCATGCCAGGTCTCCCTGTCCATCACCAACTCCCGGAGTTCACTCAAATGCATGCCCATCGAGTCAGTGATGCCATCTAGAAATCTCATTTTCTGTCATTCCCTTCTCCTCCTGCCCCCAATCTCTCCCAGCATCAGAGTCTTTTCCAATGAGTCAACTCTTCACATGAGGTGGCTGAAGTACTGGAGTTTCAGCTTTAGCATCGTTCCTTCCAAAGAAATCCCAGGGCTGATCTCCTTTAGAATGGACTGGTTGGATCTCCTTGCAGTCCAAGGGACTGTCAAGAGTCTTCTCCAACACCCCAGTTCAAAAGCATGAATTCTTCGGCGCTCAGCCTTCTTCACAGTCCAACTCTCACATCCATACATGACCACTGGAAAAACCATAGCCTTGACTAGATGGACCTTTGCTGGAAAAGTAATGTCTCTGCTTTTCAATGTGTTATCTAGGTTGGTCATAATTTTTCTTCCAAAGGGTAGGCATCTTTTAATTTCATGGCTGCAATCACCATCTGCAGTGATTTTGGACCCCCAAAAGCAAAGTCTGACACTGTTTCCACTGTTTCCCCATCTATTTCCCATGAAGTGATGGGACCAGATGCCATGATCTTTGTTTTCTGAATGTTGAGCTTTAAGCCAACTTTTTCACTCTCCTCTTTCACTTTCATCAAGAGGCTTTTTAGTTCCTCTTCACTTTCTGCCCTAAGGGTGGTGTCATCTGCATATCTGAGGTTATTGATATTTCTCCTGGCAATTTTGATTCCAGCTTGTGCTTCTTTTAGCCCAGAAATTCTCATGATGTATTCTACATATAAGTTAAATAAGCAGGTTGACAATATATCGCCTTGACATACTCCTTTTTCTATTTGGAACCAGTCTATTGTTCCATGTCCAGTTCTAACTGTTGCTTCCTGACCTGCATACAGATTTCTCAAGAGGCAGGTCAGGTGGTCTGGTATTCCTGTCTCTTTCAGAATTTTCCACAGTTTATTGTGATCCACACAGTCAAAGGCTTTGACATAGTCAATAAAGCAGAAATAGATGTTTTTCTGGAGCTCTCTTGCTTTTTCGATGATCCAGCAGATGTTGGCCATTTGATCTCTGTTCCTCTGCCTTTTCTAATATCAGCTTAAATATCAGGGAGTTCACGGTTCACGTAATGCTGAAGCCTGGCTTGGAGAATTTTGAGCATTACTTTACTAGCGTGTGAGATGAGTGCAATTGTGTGGTAGTCTGAGCATTCTTTGGCATTGCCTTTCTTTGGGATTGGAATGAAAACTGACCTTTTCCAGTCCTGTGGCCCCTGCCGAGTTTTCCAAATTTTCTGGCATATTGAGTGCAGCACTTTCACAGCATCATCTTTCAGATCTGAAACAACTCAACTGGAATTCTATCACCTCCACTAGCTTTGTTTGTAGTGATGCTTTCTAGGGCCCACTTGACTTCACATTCCAGGATGACTGGCTCTAGGTGAGTAATCACACCATCATGATTATCTGGGTCGTGAAGATCTTTTTTGTACAGTTCTTCTATGTATTCTTGCCACCTCTTAATATCTTCTGCTTCTGTTAGGTCCATACCATTTCTGTCCTTTATCGAGCCCATGTTTGCAGGAAATGTTCCCTTAGTATCTCTAATTTTCTTGAAGCGATCTCTGGTCTTTCCCATTCTGTTGTTTTCCTCTAGTTCTTTGCACTGATAGCTGAGGAAGGCTTTCTTATCTCTTCTTGCTGTTCTTTGGAACTCTGCATTCAGATGGTTTTATCTTTCCTTTTCTCCTTTGCTTTTCGCTTCTCTTCTTTTCACAGCTTTTTGTAAGGCCACGCCAGACAGCCATTTTGCTTTTTCCATTTCTTTTCCATGGGGATGGTCTTGATCCCTGTCTCCTATACAATGTCATGAACCTCATTCCATAGTTCATCAGGCATTCTATCAGATGTAGGCCCTTAAATCTATTTCTCACTTCCACTGTATAATTGTAAGGGATTTGATTTAGGTCATACATGAATGGTCGAATGGTTTTCCCTACTTTCTTCAATTTGAGTCTGAATTTGGCAATAAAGAGTTCATGATGTGAGCCACAGTCAGCTCCTGGTCTTGTTTTTGTTGACTGTATAGAGCTTCTCCACCTTTGGCTGCAAAGAGTATAATCAATCTGATTTTGGTGTTGACTGTCTGGTGATGTCCATGTGTCTTGTGTTGTTGGAAGAGGATGTTTGCTATGACCAGTGAATTTTCTTGGCAAAACTCTATTAGTTTTGTCCTGCTTCATTCTGTATTCCAAAGCCAATTTTGCCTGTTACTCCAGGAATTTCTTGACTTCCTACTTTTGCATTCCAGTCCCCTATAATGAAAAGGACATCATTTTTGGGGTGTTAGTTCTACAAGGTCTTGTAGGTCTTCATAGAACCGTTCAGCTTCTTAAGCATTAGTGTTGGGGCATAGACTTGGATTACTGTGATATTGAATCGTTTGCCTTAGAAACATACAGAGATCATTCTGTTGTTTTGAGATTGCATCCAAGACTCTTGTGTTGACCATGATGGCTACTCCATTTCTTCTGAGGGATTCCTGCCCACAGCAGTAGATATAATGGTCATCTGAGTTAAATTCACCCATTCCAGTCCATTTTAGTTTGCTGATTCCTAGGATGTCGACGTTCACTCTTGCCATCTCTTGTTTGACCACTTCCAATTTGCCTTAATTCATGGACCTGACATTCCAAGTTCTTATACAGTATTGCTCTTACAGCATCAGACCTTGTTTCCATCACCAGTCACATCAACAACTGGGTATTGTTTTTGCTTTGGCTCCATCCCTTTATTCTTTCTGGAGTTATTTCTCCACTGATCTCCAGTAGCATATTGGGCACCTACTGACCTGGGGACTTCCTCTATCAGTATCCTATCATTTTTCCTTTTCATACTGTCCATGGGGTTCTCAAGGAAAGAATACTGAAGTGATTTGCCATTCCCTTCTCCACTGGACCACATTCTGTCAGACCTCTCCACCATGATCCACCCATCTTGGGTGGCTCCCACAGGCATGACTTAGTTTCATTGAGTTAGACAAGGCTGTGGTCCTAGTGTGATAAGATTGACTAGTTTTCTGTGAGTATGGTTTCAGTGTGTCTGCCCTCTGATGCCCTCTTGCAACACCTACCATCTTACTTGGGTCTCTCTTACTTTGGACATGAAGTCTCTCTTCACAGCTGCTCCAGCAAAGTGCAGCCACTACTCCTTACCTTGGATGAGGGGTATCTCCTCACAGCTGCCCCTCCTGACCTTGAACGTGGGATAGCTCCTCTAGGCCCTCCTGTGCCCATGCAGCAATGATTTTGGAGCCCCCCAAAACAAAGTCTGTCACTATTTCCATTTCCCAGTCTATTTGCCATGAAGTGACGGGACCAGGGGCTATGATCTTAGTTTTCTGAATGTTGAGTTTTAAGCCAACTTTTTCACTCTCCTCTTTCACTTTCATCAAGAGACTGTTTATTTCTTCTTTACTTTCTGCCATAAGGGTGGTATTATTTGCATGTCGGAGGTTATTGATATTTTTCCTGGCAATCTTG
Organism: Nanger dama; assembly: GCA_917880005.1. Classification (NCBI taxonomy): domain Eukaryota; kingdom Metazoa; phylum Chordata; class Mammalia; order Artiodactyla; family Bovidae; genus Nanger; species Nanger dama. The sequence goes on from CAKJTW010000012.1 coordinate 37,114,213, forward strand.
ACTCCAGCTTGTGCTTCATCCAGCACAGCGTTTCTCATGATGATTTCTGCATATAAGTTAAATAAGCAGGGTGACAATATACAGCCTGGACATGCTCCTTTCCCAATTTGGAACCAGCCTGTTGTTCCATGTCCAGTTCTAACTGTTGCTTCCTGACTTGCCTACAGATTTCTCAGGAGGCAGGTCAGTCGGTTGGTATTCCCATCTCTTTCAGAATTTTCCACAGTTCATTGTGATCCACACAGTCAAAGGTTTTGGCATTGTCAACAAAGCAGAAGTAGATGTGTTTCTGAGACTCTTGCTTTTTCGATGATCCAGTGGATGTTGGCAATTTGATCTCTGGTTCCTCTGCTTTTTAAAATCCAGCTTAAACATCTGGAATTTCATGGTTCATATACTGTTGAAGCCTGGCTTAGAGAATTTTGGGTATTACTTTGCTAGTGTGTGAGATGAGTGAAACTGTGTCGTAGTTTGAATGTTTCTTGGCATTGCCTTTCTTTGGGATTGGAATGAAAACTGACCTTTTCCAGTCCTGTGGCCACTGCTGAGTTTTCCAAACTTGTTAGCATATTGAGTGCAGCACTTTCACAGCATTATCTTTCAGGATTTGAAACAACTCAACTGGAGTTCCATTACCTCCACTAGTTTTGTTTATAGTGATGCTTCCTAAGGCCCACTTGACTTCGCATTCCAGGATATCTAGCTCTAGGTGAGTGATCACACCATCATGGTTTTCTGGGTCATGAAAATCTTTTTTTTTTTTTTTTTTTTACAATTCCTCTGTGTATTCTTGCCACCTGTTCTTAACATCTTCTGTTTCTGTTAGGTCCTGACCATTTCTGTCCTTTATTGTGCTCATCTTTTCATGAAAAGTTCCCTTAGTATCTCTAATTTTCTTGAAGAGATCTCTAGGCCTTCCCTTTCTAATGTCTTCTATTTCTTTGCACTGATCCCTGAAGAAGGCTTTCTTTTCTCTCATTGCTATTCTTTAGAACTCTGCATTCAAATGGCTGTATCTTTCCTTTTCTCCTTTGCCTTTCACTTCTCTTCTTTTCATAGCTATTTGTAAGACTTCCTCAGACAACCATTTTGCCTTTTTGCATTTTTTTTCCCTTGGGGATGGTCTTGATCCATGCCTGCTGTACAATGTGTCATGAACCTCCATCCATAGTTCTTCAGCACTCTGGCTATCAGATTGAATCCCTTGAAACTATTTGTCACTTCTACTGTATAATCGTAAGGGATTTAATTTAGGTCATACCTGAATGGTCTAGTGATTTTCCCTACTTTCTTCAATTTAAGTCTGAATTTGGCAATAAGGAGTTCGTGATCTGAGCTATAGTGAGCTCCTGGTCTTGTTTTTGCTGACTGTATAGAGCTTCTCCATCTTTGGCTGCAAAGCCTATATTTTTGGTGTTGACCATCTGGTGATGTCCGTGTGTAGTGTCTTCCCTTGTGTTTTTGGAAAAGGGTTTTGCTATGACCAGTACATTCTCTTGGGAAAACTGTGTTAACCTCTGCCCTGCTTTATTTTGTATTCCAAAGCCAAATTTGCCCATTACTACTGGTATTTCTTGACTTCCTACTTTTGCATTCCAGTCCCTTATAATGAAAATGTCATCTTTTTAGGTGTTAGTTCTAGAAGGTCTTGTAGGTCCTCATAGAACCGTTCAACTGCAGCTTCTTCAGCATTACTAGTTGGAGCATAGACTTGGATTGCCGTGATATTGAATGGTTTGCCTTGGAAATGAACAGAGATCATTCTGTCATTTTTGAGATTGCATCCAAGTACTGCATTTTGGACTCTTTTGTCGACTGTGATGGCTACTCCATTTCTTCTAAGTGATTGTTGCCCACAGTAGTAGATATAATGGTCATCTGAGTTAAATTCACCCATTCCAGTCCATTTTAGTTCACTGATTCCTAAAATGTCAATATTCACTCTTGCCATCTCCTGTTTGACCACTTCTAATTTGCCTTGATTCATAGACCTAACATACCAGGTTCCTATGCAATACTGTTCTTTACTGCATCAGACTTTGCTTCCATCACCAGTCACATCCACAACTGGGATTTTTCTGGAGAATGGGACTCTGCACTCTCCAGGAATCCCATTTGCTATGACATATATTTCTTTATTTTAAAAATTGATGACAAAAAATAAGAAAAAAATTGTAATTTAGAAAATGAGCCTGCCAGCTTCCTGATTGGGAGTACACTTGGGTGTTTTGCTAGCTCACATTTAGGGTCATGAGTCTCCTGATAATATACATCCACAAGACAAAGAGAGATGGGAGACCGAGGTCAGAGCTCATCACTACTCTGTAGAAAGAATCCTGACTCTGCCCCCATTAATGGTGACCACAGTTTCTTACAGTGGTTACTTGCTTGGCAGGCAAAGCTTTCTTCTAAAGTTTAACAAGGTGCAGATGTGGATATTCCCTAGGACTGACATTTCAGATAGTCACAAACCTGATTGACCATATTCATTTCCCCTCCAAAAAGGGCTTGCAATTTTTGTGTGTCACTGAAGGTTCAAAATTACACAGCTGGGATACGTTTTTATTGGTCTAATAGAAGTCCAAAGCTCAACCAGTCAAGTACTGGTGGTGGAAGCATCCTTAGCCTTTTTGATGGTAGACACATAAGAAATGGAAGCTATGGAACCAATAATCAATCTACCTGCATATGCACTTCAAACATCATTTTGTACTTAATTCAATTCAGAAGATATTCTGCTGTATTTTAGAGACATTCCATTGTTTTTGTTCAGTTGCTAAGTTGTGTCCAACTCTTTGTAACCCCATGACTGCACCACGCCAGGCTCCTCTGTCCTCCACTATGCCATGAAGTGATGGTACCAGATGCCATGATTATAGTTTTTGGGGTTTTTTTTTTTTTTTGACGTTTTTATTGGTGTTTAAAATTAGTGAACTAGAGAATTTACATTGGAAAAGAATTATTTTTGAGTACGATATGCATGTTTAAAAATAGGTGTAACCTCAGTAGGAAGAAGTCCCTAGGAAGCCTTCTTCTTCAAAGATTTAAATAATGAATTGATGCTCTAGATTGATGCTTTGGAAATTTGAGTGGGTTATGGATTGATGACCATGGTATTGGTGATAATACTTGCTAAATGAGGACCCACTTAATCTCAGCATCAGGAATTGCTTTTCTCCTGCTCTGTTTTCATTTTGTGGACACTGGAGACTTCATTCATGATTAAGTTTTCCCCTTTTGTCTTTGTTGCAAGAAAGCCTTAGATCCAAACTGGTGATTTGTTCAAACAAGTGTGTAAGACTCAGTGCCATTTTGCATTTACCCATTTCCTGGTCTTTGTTTATACTCCTTGTTTTTTTTTTCTTCCCAATTTCTCATGTAGGTTGTCTTGTGTTATTTTGTATAGTTGTGAATAAGTATTAATCTTTCTAAAGGATAAAGAAGGATATAAATAAATGCAGAGATAAGTAAATAAATGCAGTAGTCCTAGAAGCAATGGCATTTTGCCTCCTGTTTGAGGCTCAGGGATCATGTTTCCCTGGTGTTCAATGGTGTGTCCTAAGTCATGTCTGATTCTTTGCGACCCCATGAACTGCAGCATACCAGGCTGCCCTGTCCTTCACTATCTCCCAGAGTTTGCTCAAACTCATGTCCATTGAATTGGTGATGCCATCTGATCATCTCATCCTCTGTTGCCCCCTTATCCTCCTGCCTCAATCTCTCCCAGCATCAGGGTCTTTTCCAGTGAGTTGGCTCTTCACATCAGATGACCAAAGTATTGGAGCTTCAGCTTTAACATCAGCCCTTCTAATGAAAATTCAGAGTTGATTTCCTTTAGGATTGACTGGTTTGGTCTCTTGCAGTCCAAGGGACCCTCAAGAGTCTTCTCCAGCACCACAATTCAGAAGCATCAGTTCTTCAGTGTTCAGCCTTCTTTATGGTCCAACTCTCATCCATATATGACTACTGGAAAAACCACAGCTTTAACTATATGAACCTTTGTCAGCACAGTGGTGTCTCTGCTTTTTAATATGCTGTCTTGGTTTGTCATAGCTTTCCTTCCAAGGAACAAGTGTCTTTTAATTTCATGGCTGCAGTCACCATCCTCAGTGATTTTGGAGCCCAAGAAAACAAAATCTGTCACTGTTTATACTTTTTCCCCTTGCATTTGCCATGAAGTGATGAAACTGGATGCCGTGATCCTAGTTTTTTTAACATTGAGTTTTAAGCCAACATTTTTGCTCTTCTCTTTCACTCTCTTCACTGGCTTTTTAGTCTAGGTGTGTCTTGGTGTGTCTAGGGCTATTGTAAGAAATGAAACTGCCCATTTACCAAAAGCTGTTTGGAGCTGGGTCTGTGGGTGTATTTGGACATAGCTTGTAGACACACACGCGGCATGGCAACAGGAACCTATGGTGACTCGTCTATGAGAGAAGTTTCTGGCCTGCTTCTGTGACACAGAGGAAGAGGACCTTCTGAAGGCACGTGGACTTCCAGGGTTTAGCAGCTCAAGAGAGCTGGAGTCTCAGTGGTTCCCTAATAACCACTTTGGTGAGAATAACAACCCAATTTGACTTGTGAAGTGGGTATTTTTATAAACCTCATATTTCTCCATGTGATGACTTCTTAAATAACCTGATGAGGAGGGGGCCCATTTTTACCTTTTGGCACCCTACCTACAAGAACATTTCTGAAACCAATACAATGGAAATGCCTTTTATGTTCTTACTTTAAAAATGGGTTCAAAGTCCTAGCCACATAGATGCTATGGCCATCCCATCATCAGCTGTGTACACGAGGAGTCAGTATTAGGGTGTTCTTCTAGAGAAGCCTTCTTTTTTCCAGTGACTTGACTTTTTGGCCCCTTTGTAGCTCAGCCAGTAAAGAATCCATCTGAAATGCAGGAGACCCCCAGTTCGATTACCCACTCCAGTATTCTTGGGCTTCCCTGGTGGCTCAGATGGTAAAGAATCCACCTGCAATGTGGGAGACCTGGGTCCGACCCCTGGGTTGGGAAGATCCCTTGGAGGAGAGCATGGCAGCCTATTCCAGTATTCTGGCCAGGAGAATTCCATGGACAAAGGAGCCTAGTGGACTATGGTCCGTAGGGTCTCTAAGAATTGGGCATGACTAAGTGACTAAGTACACATGTGCTCCATAATGAGGGACATGATTGAAAGCAGAGGCTGCTTCCTCAGTAATTGAGTGTGGGCTGAGAATCTGGAGCTTGGTGATTTTTTTGTCCATTGAGTACCATTTCACTGAACCTCAGCCTGGATAACACCTGCAGAAAAAATACCTTATGTAATATCTAAAGTAAACTTTAAAGTATTTTGCATTCACATGTATTTTGCTTTTATTTTTTTCTGAAGGCATTGAAAACACAGTAAACTGATCACTGTGTTGTTATGAGTAGCATCTTGCTAAAGGAAGTGAATGGCACTTTTTCATGTGATTTGTTAAGGACCAGAGAGAGACACAGAACAATTAGCCAGCAATAATCAGGGCTAGAATAAAACTTGCCCATCTGTCACTTCGAGCTCTACTGTCACAACAGCCTCCACTCTAGCATCAGAAGTCCAGTTTAAGGGATATTCGTATCAGTCTTTGGAGACCAGAGTTCCCCAGCCTGCCAGGTGAATGAATATTCAGTCACTTCAGTGTGCATTTGATGGTAGTTAGCAACACAAAGCAAGCCCAATGCCCGAAGAATGTGTAGAGGAATGTTAACTCTAGGAGCAACCCTAACTTGATTTTCATGATTTCCTTGAGTTTAAAGCCTCGACCACAGTATTACATTACCAAGTTATTTGCATTTGAAATATAATCCCTGGGGGAGGGGTGACATTTAATTAAATTACAGTGCTACCCTCAGGCTGCAGGGAACCAGACTGGCACCAGGCTGTGTGTGGAAGGTGCTGGATGTATATTTTGTGCTTTTCCTGAAAGGCAAGAACTGGGAGGAGGAAACTCCAGTGCTCCCCAGGAAGCATACCAGTGCTGAGCAGGCGCAGTTGACTGCTTTGGACTTAAAAATGCAGAATATAAAGTGCATGTGTGAGAGTGCACTGAATGTGGAAAAGAGCACATACCTGCAGGCTCCAGTCTCCACATTTTCTAAATGTCCTAAGAGAAGAGGAAAGAATAAGAATCCCTTGGCTTATCATAGACATAGCCCAGCCTAGGTCAGCATCTTCCCTAGTGAGAAAGGAAACTGGTTCTTTTAAGTCAACATGGCTCAGGATAACTGGGGGACTGTGGTGCCCTTGCTCCTACTCTCTTGAGAATCCATGGTAATGGTTAGAAAAGTCCACCAAGGTCCCCACTGCTCAGAAGACCTTCTTTTCCATGCCCTTAAGCCCCCATTCGCTAAGCAGATACGGAGGTGGGAACATTCAAGATGTCCGCACAGAACTCTAGCCATCTTATCTCCCATAGCATCTGTTTTCAACTGGCACAGATTTTTTTCCCTCCTGGGGGATATTTTCAATGCTCAGAAACTTTTGGTTGTTATGATTGGGGAGGTGCTACTGGCATCTGTTGGGAAGAGGCCCTGGCTGAATATGCTGAAATAACATACAATACATGAAATAGCCCCTCACAACAGAGTTGTTCAGCTGAGTCAACAGTGCTGAAGTTAAACTCTGTTCTAACAGAAGATGAGATTATGAAAGAGTGGATTCTAGTTACTGAGTTGGCTATTAAAATAGAAAATAACCTATAAATTGCATTGACTCAGTGTGTCATTCATGGTCCAACTAGGAAAGTGGGGACCACTTTGGTATTTAAAAGGAAACAAAGTTTTTTTAATTGAAGTATAGTTGATGTACACTATTGTGTTAATTTCTGCTGTACAGCGGAGCAGTTCAGATATATATATATACACACATACATTATTTTTTAATGTTCTATTTTATTCTGGTTTATCACAGGATATTGAATATATATCCCTGTGCTATACTGTAGGACCTTGATGCTTATCCATTCCATATATAATAGTTTGTGTCTACTAACCCCAAACTCCCAATCCTTTTCTTCCCACCTCTCCACCTCCAGGGGAGGTGTGCATGTGTTTCTGTTTGTAGATATGTTCATTTGTCATATTTAATTTATTTTTAAAATTAATTTTTTTATTTTACTTTAAAATTCTGTATTGGTTTTGCCATACATCAACATGAATCTGCCACAGGTGTACACGTGTTCCCAGTCCTGAACACCCCCCCACCTCCCTCCCCATACTTTAGATTCTACATGTAAGTGATATCATATGGTATTTGTCTTTCTCTTTCTGACTTATTTCATTGAGTATAATAATCTCTAGTTGTTGCAAATGGCATTATTTCATTCCTTTTATGGCTGAGTAATATTTCATTATATATAATATGATGCTATATATATATATATATATACACACATAAATATATATATGCCACATTTTCTTTATTCATTCATTTGTCAATAGACATTTAGGTTGTTTCCATGTCTTGGCTATAGTGAATAAGTGCTGCTACGAACACTGGGGTCTTTTTCAATAACAGTTTTGTCTGGATGTATACCCAGGAGTATGCTGGATCATATGGCAATTCTATTTTTAGCTTTTGGAAGAACTTCCATACTGTTTTCCATAGTGGTTACACCAATGCACACTCCCGCCAACTGTGGAGGAGGGTTCTAAAAGGAATCAAATTTGATTCATAGATTCAGTTGTGCAGGTGCTGGAGAGGCTGGGAAGCAGAGAGAAGAGCAAGTCAAGGCAAAGGTTAGCAAAACCAGGAAGTCAGTACCATTTCTTGGCCAAGGTACAGGGTGGGATGTGGGGACATTGCTGTTTAGGGATTATGGTAGTTAGAACCACAACAAGCTGGTCTGGTAGGAGCTAAAACTGCTGAGATGAGGAAGCTTCAGGAGGGACAACCAAAGGAAGAGAGGGAGAAATACTTTGATTTTTCTTTCCTTCCATCATGGAATCTCCCACCAGTGCCTCCTATCAGCTCAGTTCAGTTCAGTAGCTCAGTCATGTCTGACTTCACAATTCCATGGACTGCAGCATGCCAGGCTTCCCAGTACATCACCAACTCATGGAGCTTGATCAAACTCATGTCCATCGAGTCAGTGATGCCATCCAATCATCTCATCCTCTGTCATCTCCTTCTCCTCTCACCTTCAATCTTTCTCAGCATCAGGGTCTTTTCCAAGGAGTCAATTCTTTGCATCAGGTGGCCAAAGTATTGGAGTTTCAGCTTCAGCATCAGTCCTTCCAGTGAATGTTCAGGACTGATTTCCTTTAGGATGGACTAGGTTGGATCTCCTTGCAGTCCAAGGGACTCTCAAGAGTCTTCTCCAACACCACAGCTCAAAAGTATCAATTCTTTGGCACTCAGCTTTCTTTATGGTCCAACTCTCACATCCATATACATAACTACTAGAAAAACCAAAGCTTTGACTAGATGGACCTTTTTGGCAAAGTAATGTCTCACTTTTTAATATGCTATCTAGGTTGGTCATAAATTTTCTTCCAAGGAGAAAGCATCTTTTAATTTCATGGCTGCAGTCACCATCTGCAGTGATTGTGAAGCCCCCAAGTAAAGTCTCTCACTGTTTCCGTTATTTCCCTTCTATTTGCCATGAAGTGATGGGACTGGATGCCATGATCTTAGTTTTCTAAATGTTGAGTTTTAAGCCAACTTTTTACTCTCCTCTTTCACTTTCATCAAGAGGCTATTTAGTTCTTCGCTTTCTGCCATAAGTGTGGTGTCATCTGCATATCTGAGGTTATTGATATTTCTCCCGGCAATCTTGATTCCACCTTGTGCTTCATCCAGCCTGGCATTTTCCATAAGGTACTCTGTATGTAAGTTAAATAAGCATGGTGACAATACAATATACAGCCTTGATGTACTTCTTCCCTTATTTGGAACCAGTCTGTTGTTCCATGTCCAGTTCTAACTGTTGCTTCCTGACCTGCCTACAGATTTCTCAGGAGGCAGGTCAGTTGGTCTGGTATTCCCATCTCTTTCAGAATTTTCCACAGTTTGTTGTGATCCACACAAAGGCATTGGCATTGTCAGTAAAGCAGAAATAGATGTTTTTCTGGGACTCTTGCTTTTCGATGATACAGTGGATGTTGGCAATTTGATCTCTGGTTCCTCTGCCTTTTTAACATCTGGAATTTCATGGTTCACTTACTGTTGAAGCCTGGCTTAGAGAATTTTGAGTATTACTTTGCTAGTGTGTGAGATGAATGCAATTGTGCAATAGTTTGATTTTTTTTTTTTGGCATTGCCTTTCATTGGAATGAAAACTGACCTTTTCCAGTCCTGTGGCCACTGCTGAGTTTTCCAAATTTGCTAGCACATTGAGTGCAGCACTTTCACAGCATTATCTTTCAGGATTTGAAACAACTCAACTGGAATTCCATCACCTCCACTAGTTTTGTTTGTAGTGATGCTTCCTAAGGCCCACTTGACTTTGCATTCCAGGATGTCTAGGTGAGTGATCACACCGTCATGGTTACTGGGTCATGAAAATCTTTTTTTTTTTTTTTTTTTTACAGTTCTTCTGTGTATTCTTGCCACCTGTTCTTAACATCTTCTGTTTCTGTTAGGTCCAGACCATTTCTGTCCTTTATTGTGCTCATCTTTTCATGAAAAGTTCCCTTGGTATCTCTAATTTTCTTGAAGAGATCTCTAGTCTTTCTTGTTTTAATGTTTTCCTCTATTTCTTTGCACTGATCCCTGAGGAAGGCTTTTTTTTCTCTCCTTGCTATTCTTTAGAACTCTGCATTCAGATGGCTATATCTTTCCTTTTCTCCTTTGCCTTTCACTTCTCTTCTTTTCAGAGCTATTTGTAAGACCTCCTCAGACAACAATTTTGCCTTTTGCATTTCTTTTTCTTGGGCATGGTCTTGATCCATGCCTGCTGTACAATGTGTCACGAACCTCTGTCCATTGTTCTTCAGCATTCTGTCTATCAGATCTAATCCTTTGGAACTATTTGTCACTTCCACTGTATAATCATAAGGGATTTGATTTAGGTCATACCTGAGTGGTCTAGTGGTTTTCCCTACTTTCTTCAATTTAAATCTGAATTTGGCAATAAGGAGTTCATGATCTGAGCCACAGTCAGCTCCCAGTATTGTTTTTGCTGACTGTATAGAGCTTCTCCATCTTTGGCTGCAAAGAATATAATCAGTGTTTTCGGTGTTGGCCATTGGGTGATGTCCATGTGTAAAGTCTTTCCTTGTGTTGTTGAAAAGGGTGTTTGCTATGACCACTGCGTTCTCTTGGCAAAACTCTGTTAGCCTTTGCCCTGCTTCATTCTATACTCCAAGGCCAAATTTGCCTGTTATTCCAGGTGTCTCATCTGAGCCCTAGCAGAAAGCCAGCTGTCCTGGGAGGCTGGGAAACACAGATGCAAAGAAGAGGGGTGAATGACTTTGAATGCAAACAGGTGCAAACTGGTCCATACTATCTTAGAGAGCCTAGTGGACTTTCCAGAGCATCAGAGCAAACCATAGCATGTTTGAGCAAACATCCAAAGAGTTCTGCATTATGGCTGGTACTGTTTACCACAGAACATCATCTTTCCTCCTGCCTTGCAACTTGAGCTTAAAGTAATTTTAAAATTCCCATAATAACAAAGAGAAGATACAGTTATTTCTTTCTCATTCAGGCTTAGAAGTAGCCAACTTCATGTGTTGAGTGGCCTTGTGACATGATGCAGAGTTTTTGTCTCTGTAGACAGCACAGTTTGTTGGAAATCTCTTGTCAGTGTGCAGAGCACACATTGTTAATTTTACTGGATCTGTGGCAAACTCAATCCTTCATTGTCAGGCTTCAGCTCATTTTGGTGGCAGTGATCTTGCTTCTTGCTTCACTCGAATGTATATCCTCTCCATGGGTCCTGCCCCTCTGGAAACAGGCTGAAAGGAGAAGGCTGTTGGGGAGCTAGAGAACCTGCTGTGAGGAATTTTATTTTTCCTTACAGTGTGATTTTTAAGAATTTAGACAAAGCAAAGGAAATTAATTTGTTTGTTTTCTATTTGAACCGCCCAACAAGTTCCCAAAGTCATGGAGATAAAAGTGATAAATTTTAAGAGTCTTCTTTAAGAGAGTTCTATGGATGCTTAATTATTTTTGCCCCACTTTTGATTATCTGCACTAATGGAGATGTGGAGGGCCCAAATCAATACCATCCCTTGATAATCCAAAAAAATCTCAATGTTGCCATTAGTTTTGACCTCCTCCCCCACGAAACCTTTTATCAGAGCTACTAAAAAGTGCCTCTGCACCCCCTGGGTTCTCAATATATTCAACTTGTTGACAGGCTGACTGATAAAATTGTCTGATTTGAGTTTTATCTCTTTTTCCCTGCTCCTGCCCACTCTCTGGGGGAGGTGCTAATGAGCAGCACAAGAACAAAACCACAGGAAAAAGAGACTGCAGAAAAGCCAGGGTAACACACAAAATGATTAAATAGCTCCCATATCCCTGAAACTTTACTACATAATGTCAGCTTTGTAGGATTTTTTTTTCCTCTTTTCCTAAAATAAATTGAAATAACTCAAATGGGCTAAGTATATGGAGCCTGTGTGGACCCTTTGATGCTTTGAATAGCTTTTGTATGGTATTCATTTTCTGGGGAAAGATTTTTAATTATTAATCCCTTTATAAATGGCATTGATGTTACTCCTTATGCTGGTAAAATGCCCAGACATTTTCTTAACTTCAAGGCAGCTAAGAATTGGGGTGTTTGTCTTAATCCCTTTAAGGATGACTAAAACTAAGAAAGAACTTGGGGACCAGGTTAAATTGTCTTTCTTGTGTTATATTTGTCAGACACATTTATCCGTTATCCAAACTGGACTCATGAACACCAGAGAAATAGCTGGCTGCATCACTATCTTACTGTGCCTGCTCACCCTTTCCTTTTTTCCCCATGATGGGGGATAAGGCAGAACTGACAATGAATAAAGCATATACATTGCTACATTGCCACAAATGCCAGATCTCTTACAAGTCCCAATTTATATTATTCTTTAAGATCTGCAGTAACACCACTGTTTGGGTCCAGTACCTACTAATGATGACCATGTCTTCCAATTTTGTCACAATATACCATTAAATGAATGGAGTGCCTGATAAAATGTAGAAAGGTGTAATGCAGTGAAAGGTTCTCATATGGAGGAATGAACTGGCATCTGATCAGATGCCTGCAAGGGAGCCAGTGACCTCACTCTTTAGGCTTTATTCTCCATGGAGGAATGAAGTTTCCTCTTTGTGGAGGAAAAAGCAGTGCATTTTCTGGTTTTCCTTTCTGGTTTCCTTCAGTCATTTTTACTTCAATTTACCAGATATCATTTGAAAGCAATTTCATAAACATTGAAGTGGCTATGAAATTCAATGTTTGTATCTGGCAGGTGGCTTATAAGATCTAAGGAAGCACCTGGTTTTGAAGAATTGGGATGATATGTCAAGGTTCAATCAGAGACACAGACCATCTTGAGTGATTAGAACAAAGGATTTATTATAGGGTTTAGGCCTCACATAATTGTGGGAGCTGATAGACTGGACCTTGTAGGCTCTTACCTCAGCATCCAGTATTGGAATTGAAGTTGTCAGTCAGATCAGCAGTTGGGGAAAAAAAGCTTGAAATAGACGAGAGAGAATGAACCAGAAACTCATGAGAACAGCTGAATACATGAGCAGAAACAGGTCAGATGTATATAGGGATTCCATTTCCAATCTCAGAGAGACTGGATGACTGGAAAGAGAAGATGGTACCCTTCACCAAGGAACCATGCATGTACCTGGCCAAAGGCTGAAAAGCTGGAGGAGCAGATCCAGCAGGAGCTGGAGAAACTATGGGTCCAAGTGCTGCTGCGCATCAGCTGGGTGGGCCAGCGGATCCCTGATAGGGTATATGAGCTGTCACCTTGCCTGTACCCAGCCACATGCCCCAATCTTCAGAACATTAAAAAAAAAAGGCTGTACTTCACTTCTGCCTTCCAAATATTGCACAAAATGTCACTTGTGGGCAGTACTAATTTGAAACTGTGCAGGGAAGTTATGCTGGAAAGCAACCATAGTTCTTTCTTAGTTAGGTGACATAGCACGGTCACTTGATGACATGACTCAAAAGAGATCATCTCTGAGCACTCAGGTGTGTAAAGGGGAACTCACACTTTGGAGAAAGGCACCTTGCCAGGAGACTTATTCCTTGGCAAATTGCAAGGTGTCACTGTTTAGTGACAAGAAAGTTGCATTTTTATTTTGTTAGAAACTGTTGATACATTTAATTTACTGATCTTTGTAAACCATGGTACTTTTACATGAAAAATTACTCTCTACAAATGCTAAAGTATCTGATAATCTCATATTGTAGTATGTATATATTTTAGCCAAAATATTTACACAGGTATTATTGCTTTAATTCAGGCGAACTTTTTATGATAAAAATTTTGTAAGGTTAAACTCATCAAATTATCTGTCTCCTTGTAATTCTTTTAATGTTTTGCCAAATTAAGATGCCTCAAAATTATAGGTTTTCTCAATTTTATACCACTAAAAACATAACTTACATGATTTTTAAAGATATTCATCAAAATTGTTTGAAATATTTTAAAACATATTTATAGAATCTCAAAGTAAAATCTTGCGCATTATTTGTGCTCTCATAATTTAATATGTTTAAACTTCCTTCTTGCTTTCTTGGGGGATAAATTTAATGTGTTCTTACATGCAAATTTTATTTCCAGTAATTGTCATTCACTGAATTCTTCATACTATAGCTGGTTTTTTTAAGTATTCATTAGTTCTCTACTTGGATTAAAATTTTCTAAGTGATTTTGAATAAAATGTAATCAAAATCTAGAGAACTCATTTATTTACAAAATTAATACCATTGTAAGGCAAATAGGGTTTTTTTTTTCCAGTTTGAAAGCAGTCACTGTTTATGAACTGACCAGGTTATAAAAATAATCATGGTAGATACTTTAGTTCTTCCTTCTAATAAGGCTGTTGATCTGATCTTCCCTGTTGCCAACATCTCCATCTTCTACAAAATGAGTGATCTTTCTCTTCATTCCACCTTGTGGAGAAGATAATGTGAAAAGCCACAGGAAGTTGTTTGCTCCTTTGAAATGTTTTCCAGTAGTTTAGATCTCATGAATCAGATCCTCTGTGCAGAGGATACCATATTTACTGAGATTGAACAGTCAACGTGTTATCTGTCAGGGCAGTTCACTTCTTGTTGATTTTGCCATAACCATGCTTGTAGACCAGTTAATTTACTGACTTCAGGTTTGGGTACCCCCATACAATGTGTGGCTCCACAGTTCTCAGCATGTTAATTGAAGCCTTGTTGAACTTCAAAAGGTGCCACTGAAAATCTGACAGAGGCAGAGAAGTCTCAACCTTTTCAGACCTTTGGGCTCAGACCACTGATAGCTCTGATCCTGATGACAAATGCCAATTTGGGTTCTCCAGACACATAGAAGTTGCTGACTTTTCTTGCCATCCTAGCCTGAATTCAAATCTCAGTTCTGTATATCTGCCTGTATTCCTTGTGACAATGCTTAGCTTTGTCATGGATAAGTTTCCTCCTTGCCTTTTGAAGCATCTTTGGGGCAAACTTCTGCTTAGATGCTTGATCTCAGGTGCTCTGTGAAATCCTTCTGCTGTTTCTGGCACAGCAGAAGCCTCTTTTTCTCTTCTTCAGCCTCCACAGTTCCAGCCAGGAAAGAGGCCAAATAGGTTGATTTTTAAGGTAGTTCTTCAAAATGTCAAATCTAAAACCCAACTGACAATAGTGATGAACAGCAAAGAAAGAAAAAGCATAGCCATGGTAAAGTTTTTTTTTTAAGTTAATTTTGCATCAGTTTAGTCAAAAAGTCTTTGTACTTCAATTACTGTATTTTGAGTATATGAAATGTAAAATTAACAACTATTTCAACTAAAATCTCATATGAGTGAAATTAAAAATGAGTCATTTGATGTAAATGAAAAGCCATGGTTGGTAGAGTGGTATGCAACTGCACTTTCTATAGCTTTACAGACTTTATCATCGTTATTTGGAATAGTGTTCTGTGAATAACCCCTCATGTTGGAAGTAGAATACAGTACTTCATTAGCAGTTTTGTGTTTTGCTTTACTTGTGATCAGTGATACCACTATGATCCCTGCATGGTGGATGGTAAATGTTAACACATACATTGTAAAAGTTATAAGCTCTCATCAGCTTTTTTAAGAAGTAGAAATTCAAACTTTAAGTTGTCCTTAAATATGTATCTTCTGTGGTTTTTAACTTACTGCTGCTTAAGAGTTTATTGAAGAATAGGAAAGTGAAAAGTGAAAGTGAAATCGCTCAGTCATGTCCGACACTTTGCGACCCCCATAGACTGTAGCCTACCAGGCTCTTCTGTCCATGGGATTTTCCAGGCAATAGTACTGGAGTGGATTGCCATTTCCTTCTCCAGAAGAATAGAAAAGTATTGTCAAATACTTAAACAAATAAATATGTAGTTATATGTTCTCACCATACACTGAAAGAGGAAACTCAATAGTAAAAGCACATAGACTACTTTTATAGGATCCCTAACAGGACTGCTATGATTTTCCACTTTTCCTGCTGACCTCACTGTCTTTGTACATCTTACAGTCATGGACTATGGCATGTAAGAATCCAGCAAAGACAGTAATGACAGATAGTTCTCTCACCACCACCATAAACCAGAGAAGTTAGATCTTCCTAAATGTTTATTTTATCAATGAATACCCTGCAAGTTGTCCTTGAAAGAGAGGAATGAATTGCCCCTGGGAAGGGTCTGGGAAAGAGAGTTGGACTAAGAGTGGTCATCTTTCAGGTGTAGCCATGAGCTAATGTGAGAATTCTATTATTGCACGTGCATTTCATCTGCAAGTAAAAAAAAATATGGCAGAAGTTGGAGGTACAAAGTGCAGTTCTACTAGAACCACCTTGGATTTTTTTTTTTTTTAAAATGCAGTTGTGACTAATGATACTTCATCAATAAGACAAAAATCTAAAACAAGTTCTAAAACAAATGGGTAACCTGGGATTGTCCTGGGCAAATCAGAATATGTGGTCACCTAACTTGAAGGCAAAAGTTGTTTGTCTATGTGCTTATTTTATTGCTAATTTAGAGAACTTGATGTATTTGGTTGACCAAGAAGTTTGTTCAGGTTTTTCCATTACAGTGTATAGAAAAACTTGAAAGAACAATTTGGCCAACCCGAGAGATGTTCTCAACTCTAATCTTCCTCGGTTGGTAAAGAGACTGTTCTAAGGAACACTAGGTTGTAGTGAAACCATAAGTAAGTGTTGAGATTGTGTTAGTCTTCTTAGTCATCTTTAGGAGAGTAGATCTTATTTGGTTTGATATTCTCAAACTTAAGATTATTCTGAATATTACTTAAGTCTAGAAGGCTGCACACAGGTTTTTACACTGACCTAATTGGTAGAGATGCTTATTATTAAATGGAAGTATTTGTTCAGAGTTAGAATAATTTCTAAAATTATAGTTTCTGCAGGAATTTTTTAAAAAATATCAAATCCTCAAAACTCCAGCTAGGGTTCACATTTTTAACAAATCAGCAGGCATTTGAAACAGAGAAATGGCTTTATTCTGCTCTTTTATTTTACTAGTTGTTATCCACTCCTAACCCACTCCAGTACTCTTGCCTGAAAAATTCCATGGACAGACGAGCCTGTTGGGCTATAGTCCTTGGGGTCCCAAAGAGTCGGACACGACTGAACACACACAGACACATTCACAAAATAGTGCCAGTTCTGTCTAGAGCATCAGTCCAAAATGTATATCTTTAACCCTGTTAGGCCTCCTGTGAAGAATGGTTTTTCTCTTGCACCTTAAGCCTAAATGATTTCTGCTTACAAGAACAGGTTTCAGGTTAAAATAATCTTGCTTGGCTTTATTTTGAACATTTACATTTCCTTATTGTAGCCTGTCACTGGTTATTCAGAAACTTTCCTTGAGGAGTTTGGAGTAGCTTTTTTCCACTCTTGAACATCATTGGTTTATGTGTATGAGCTGCTGTAAAGCGCAGTGATTGCTTAAAAACACTATAGTTACTTAAAAAAGATGACTTTGATTGTGTGTTTTTGTTCCCATCACAATAACACTTTGCAGGTGATTATTAAATTAGAGATTTTCTTTGTTTTTCTAACAAAAAAACCCACTTTTTATGTCAGCGCCAATTATGAGTGGTAATTTTTCACATTTTACAAAAGATTTTTCTGTCCTACCTCCACGCCCCCTCCCCCAGATAAAGAAGGGCTTTGACATTCTATGACAGGGAGGGTTTTTTGCATACACAGTGCTTTTGACTTTTCTTTTAAAAAAAATCTGTTGACTCTATTGAAATGTGACAGGACAATATTTAACCTGAATAGAGGCATGTTGACTCCTCTTATTAAAACTGACAGTTAAGGACGTTTCTCTCTTTATTCCTTCTGATACACGCAGACAAGTCTTCACTGCTAACTAGTATACAAAATCAAAAACAAAAAATACAGAGCAAAGAGATGACTACCTTATAAACAATATATGAATGACAATTGCAAGTTTAATCTAGCAAAGAAACCTTTTTTATCCTTTAAGAAAATTAAAGCCCTTTCAAATTAGCTTGATATATGAAGACAGACTGACATCATTAATTTTCAAGTATTCACTCTTCTTCCCTAGCTGCCTTTCTCTCAAAGATAGGCAACGTTCCGCTAAGCCCTGGACAGGGCCACAGCGACACCTACGGAGAGAGCCCAGGGCCTCCACTGAGTCTTGTGCAGAGCTCACTGCCTTGTTTCTCAGAATTCCTTTGCTTACTTGCTGTCATGAAACAAAAATGGTGGCCATGGAGGTTTGTCCCTGAGCTCCCTACTACCTGATGGTTGGTTTCTCTGTTTCAAAAAAAAGCTGGAAATATTAGGATCAAGCTTTCAAGTTCTTTCTGTTTTGTTGAACCAATAAAGAGACTTATTAGCATGAATGAGGCTCTGTGCATGGAGTGGGCTTCTTGGGAAGAGTGCAGTTGGGAACTGGATGCCAGCTTTCAGAAACAGGAGGAAACTGTATGGCATTTGGATGTCTTTGGGTACTTGCCCACTCTCCTTAACTTCCAGGAGTCAAATTTCTTAAAAGCAACTGTTGTCTTTCTCCTGTGTCATAAACTGGATATTTATGTGATATAAATAAACTGTCCACTGAGACTCACACTTTTTGTTTGTGGGCAGGGGGCGTGGGGGTGGGGGGTTGGTGGTAAGAGGGAGGATATTACACAATTAATGGTAAAGTCATTTTTGTCATAATATAATTGGAGCTGTAGCAAAATCATGAATGGAACTCTTTGCTACAGAGCCAGCAAAGTTACCTTTTATTCTCCTTTACCTGCTGAAACTTTTCTCCGCATTTATCACTGGAAAAGGGTCCTTTCAATGGTCATTAAGGCTTTCCACATTTTGTTGTGGAGAGTCCGAAAGATAGCAGTCTGTTCTATGGCAGACTTCTATGTTAAGCCTGCAGAAGAATTAGTCTTTTTGTGTATTGTTACTGATCTGTCCAGTTTAGTCTCTAGAGATACCCTATTTCCATTTCTCTGGTTATGCTAAAAGGGGCCAGGAGAGACCCTTGGTCAAAGCAGCCTGTAGACTGTATTATAGAAGCAATTCTAGATTTTTTTTTCTTTCTTGAGTAGAAGGACCCAGTGGTGCCTGTGGTAACCAAGACTTCCCTTAGATCTTCAGGTCTAAAGCTGTCAAAAAACATTTAAAATATGTGTGTGAACTTCCGTTCCTGTCCTTTGTGTTTGTCAAGATTGTGGGAAACGCTGCCAAGTCTTTCCTGGTGTCTTAGTTGGAGTTATCCCCCAAATAGACCTCAGGGCAAGGATTTAATGGAAGTAGTTCATCTGAAAAATGGTCCTGGGTGTGCTGGAAGGCCTGGAGCTGGGAAACATAGCCATTGAGGGATGTGGTAAAGTAGGTCAGTACTGTGGGGATCTGGAGCTTTGTCCTGTCAGGGGCCATTAGAGGCTATGTAGACCATCCTTCATAATGAGACATTTGAGGGACAAGAAAACTCTTTATCCATAACTACTGTCTCTTGTTAGTTGAAGGTCACTCCTGAGCATTAGTTTCTTAGCACTTCAGGTCTCTTTTCTGTCCTGAACCCACTGCCTCAGCTAGAGAGAGCAGGAAGATATGTGTATGGGAACTTTCTGCTGACTATCTCTGGGGTGGCTTGAGGAGGTACAGGGAAGACACCAGGAGCTTCTGGTGCACATGCTTCATGTGGTTTAGAGAAGTAAGTACAGTTACAACTGTGTGTGTGTATGTATCTATTGAGGGTGGGGGATTATTAGTTCTTTAGACTTAAGATAAAGTATGTGTATGTGTGTGATGGTAGATATACCACTGTGACACTCAAGTAGAGATACAGGGCTCTTGTTACATATGGCTCTTGAACAATATATCTGTCATGGGCAGAAGGAAGGAGCTACACATTCCCTGGTTCTCTGCTTGGTTATTTGAGCTCTAACTGAATGTGAGAAGCAAAAGAAGAGACACCAAGACTGCTAATAAATTATAAGGGTTATCATGATTGAGATGGAGTGGTGGGCCATGACAGGTTTTATTTTCACTTATTTTGGCGGCCATTAGCTCTAGAATGGTGCTATGCTGTAGAACTTCTTGCTGCTACTAAGTTACTTCAGTCACATCCAACTCTGTGCGACTCCATAGATGGCAGCCCACCAGGCTCCGCTGTCCCTGGGATTCTCCAGGCAAGAACACTGGATTGGGTTGCCATTTCCTTCTCCAAAGCATAAAAGTGAAGATGAAGATGAAGTTGCTCAGTCATGTCCGACTCCTAGCGACCCCATGGACTGCAGCCCACCAGGCTCCTCCATCCATGGAATTATCCAGACAAGAGTACTGGAGTGGGGGTGCCATCGCCTTCTCTGAGAACTTCTTGCTAGTTTCATGCAGCTATTGAGATATGGCTAGTGTGACTGTATTAGTTATCTAGGGCTTCCAAAGCAAAATACCACAGACAGAGTGGTTTACACAACAGAAATTTATTTTCTCTCAGTTCTGAATGCTGTAAGTCGGAGATCAATGTGTTGGTAGGGTTGATTTCATTCTAAGGTCTCTCTCATTGGCTTTCCAATAGTTGCCTTTTTGCTCTGTGTCCTTATGGTCTTTTCTTTGTGCACACACATCCTTTGTATATCTCTGTGTATATTAATTTCTTCTTTTTATAAGGATACCAATTAGATTGAATTGAGACTCACCCTAAAGCCTGCATTTTAACTTAATTGCCTCTTTAAAGATCTCATCTCCAAATGTAGTTACATTCTCAGATTTTAAGGGTTAGGACTTAAATGTATGGATTTGGGGGAGGGGACAGAATTCTGTCCATAATAGTGACTGAAGAGCTGTAATTTCTAACTTTATCTAATTTTAATTAATTTAAATTTAAATTGCTACATGCCCCTGGTGGCTAATATCAGGCAGTGAAGATCTAGAAGATATATTAGCTCTTCTACTATGAATCCAGAAAGCTCTGTAGCAATGGGATTTTTTTTTCCTTGACCATCAGGGGGATGGTACTAATATCCAATCTGTTAGTGGCTTTCTCTTTATCATCTCTTACATTTACTCTCCTCTGTAGGTAATTGATTTGGGTGCCCCAGGCTTAGCTACATCAGGGGCCAATGTCCACTGATGTAGACACTCTTATCTATCCACTCTTCCTTTGAAACAACGGAACACATTTATTTAATGGATGGTGAGAGAAACCCACTTAAGGGGAGAAACTAAATAGTTCAATAATTTCAAAATACTGCCTCCATTATGCTACAGCTAATAGGGCTACTAAAGAGTTAGATGAGCACATAGGACAAGGGTGTGGCAGGGCCAGAGAGGGATGGCGTCTGATGGATGTCCTGTTCTGTAACCTGAATCACCTAGTTTGAAGGGGTAGCTGGGTTTTGTTCTTAGCACCACTGCCCATCCCCTCTTCTAAGGTGCTCAAATCATGTCCTGACCTGGTTTCTAAGGGCTGCCAGTTTGAGAGAATTAAAAAAGAGAATAAAGGGAGGGCTTAGGTAGCTCCTCCCTGCTTCTCTATTCCCTTCTCTTACCTCTGTGCTCCACCTAGTTCTCTGATCCCCCAACCCCAACACCTAGGCACAAACAAGAAAGAAGCAAAAATGAAAAATGGTGCCTGGCTTATTTGGGCCTCCCTATTGCACCCTTGGTCCCTGTCCCACTGGGGACCACAGTGCTACAAACTTAGCCCCTCCTGGGCTAGGCTGGCTGATGCAGGAGAGCTGTTGGCCTGCAAGCCTGAGCACATACCTCCTTTGCTGCTGCCTGGAGGAAACAACCCTAGTGGCGGGGGGCTTGGCAAAGCCAGAGCATTAGAAATCAGCCTGGGCCAAAAATGCAGGTCTAGTTTTCTTTTTATATATAAAAGCTTTAAAAAAATCTTTAAATTTGTTCTTCAAGAAGAAATAAAACTTTATTAGACCCTATGTATTGCTGTAAATTTGATTGACCAGATGTTTGTCAGATTTAATACATGCTGTTTAAAAAGTTGCTTTCTACATCTTGACTGAGACCCTTTCTGGTGAGGAAGGAGGTGGTTTATAGGAAACAATGAAATCATTTTTTACACCTTACAGATGCTCTAATCCCATTACAGACTGAGGTGTTTAAAATTCTTGGTGTTTTCTTGCTTTATTTTTATGGTATGAGTGATTCTGAAGGAGAAAGCCAAGGCAAGAAAATATTTAAATAGGGCATTGCCCCAAGGGATGGGGGGGTGGGAGTGGG
Organism: Nanger dama; assembly: GCA_917880005.1. NCBI lineage: Eukaryota > Metazoa > Chordata > Mammalia > Artiodactyla > Bovidae > Nanger > Nanger dama. Next base: position 37,136,080 of record CAKJTW010000012.1, read on the forward strand.
CAGAGGTGGAGGGAGGGCTACGAGGAAAGGCTGAAGGTTATTTTTTAATTTGATTTGCTTTCCAGCCATGGTTACTGGCTACAGCTGAAAGGCCACTGCTAGAACTTTGATCAGTGATGCCAAGCTCTTGGACCACAGTCCAAGAAGTTGCTTCGTGGAGGAACTGGGGCTAGTTTTTCTCCAATCCTACTGAACAGAATGTGGCTTCCATAATCCCCTAATGTTATTTCCTGAAAACAGGCCATTAGTCTGTTTGCTAAAACAGTAGTAGATTGAAACGCCTTCAAGGACCAGGCAGTTGCCAGAAGTGACCAAAGAGAGCCAGACAGCTCTCTGTGGCAAACAGTGGAGTGGGACTCCAATCTCACCCAAGAAACAGTCTCCAACTACAGCGTCTTCGTGCTCTGTGGAAATGTGAGCCCAGTAAAGCGATGTTTATGAAAAATTCCCAATTTTAGGTAAACAAAATTCATCTACAGGGCATATTCTGCCTGAGGACAATAGGTTTGCAAGCTTGTTCTGATTAAAATCTGTATAAATAGAACTGCTCAATTTAAGAGATAATTAGTCCTGACTTTTGAGTTGTTAGAGCTAGTAAAAGTGTTCTTAAGCGTTGGAAGCTGACACAGGTGTTGTCAGCCTTTAATTTTGCTATGTAAGGGTATTAAGCAGACGCAGTTACTATCACTAACAAGTTTCGTAAAAGAAAGGATATTAATCCCCACCACGCACACCCACCCCTCCACCCCACCGCCTCCAAAAAAGTAGGAAGGAAATCATCTAAAACTTTAAAAACAGGCTTTCAGGTGAATAATTTTATTTTTATGAAAAAAAAATCAAATAACCCACTCTTCTAATTTTCTTATGAATGCTTCCTCACAGACCAGTGGTGATTCACAGACCATTGCCAAAACTATCCAATCTGTTAATACAGATTGTTTTCTTCAACTACTTATACCACTAGTGTGATATTGAGCTTTAATTCAATGACAAATTAGGTCTATAATTATTTCAGTCACATAGAGGAGAACTATGTCATTTTTATTACAAAATAATACAAACAGAAAAAAATTACAATTGCCCCACTTCTACTTCTGTGAAATGACCAGTGTAAACTATTTGGTGTACACCTTTCTCATATTTTTTTCTAATTGTATATTTGTTTGGAATCCTGCTGTCTACGTTGTGTCATAATCTGAGTTTTCACATCAGTAATACACTTTTCTTTACTCACTAATCAGTAACAGTATGTTACTTATTAAGTTCAGGGCAGTCACTCAGTCATGTCCAATTCTTTGTGACCCCATGAATCGCAGCATGCCAGGCCTCCCTGTCCATCACTAACTCCCAGAGTTCACTCAGATTCATGTCCCTGGAGTCAATGAGGCCATCCAACCATCTCATCCTCTGTCGTCCCCTTCTCTTCCTGCCCCCAATCCCTCCCAGCATCAAAGTCTTTTCCAATGAGTCAACTCTTCGCATGAGGTGGCCAAAGTACTGGAGTTTCAGCTTTAGCATCAGTCCTTCCAAAGAAATCCCAGGACCGATCTCCTTCAGAATGGACTGGTTGGATCTCCTTGCAGTCCAAGGGACTCTCAAGAGTCTTCTCCAACACCACAGTTCAAAAGCATCAATTCTTTGGTGCTCAGCCTTCTTCACAGTCCAACTCTCACATCCATACATGACCACTGGAAAAACCATAGCCTTGACTAGACAGACCTTAGCAGGCAAAGTAATGTCTCTGCTGTTTAATATGCTAACTAGGTTGGTCATAACTTTTCTTCCAAGAAGTAAGCGTCTTTTAATTTCATGACTGCAGTCACCATCTGCAGTGATTTTCAAGCCCCCCAAAATAAAGTCTGACACTGTTTCCACTGTTTCCCCATCTATTTCCCATGAAGTCATGGGACTGGATGCCATGATCTTTGTTTCCTGAATGTTGAGCTTTAAGCCAACTTTTCACTCTCCTCTTTCACTTTCATCAAGAGGCTTTTTAGTTCCTCTTCACTTTCTGCCATAAGGATGGTGTCATCTGCGTATCTGAGGTTATTGATATTTCTCCCAGCAATCTTGATTCCAGCTTGTGTTTCTTCCAGTCCAACATTTCTCATGATGTACTCTACATAGAAGTTAAATAAGCAGGGTGACAATATACAGCCTTGATGGACTCCTTTCCTATTTGGAACCAGTCTGTTGTTTCATGTCCGGTTCTAACTGTTGCTTCCTGACCTGCATACAGATTTCTCAAGAGGCAGTTTAGGTGGTCTGGTATTCCCATCTCTTTCAGAATTTTCCACAGTTTATTGTGATCCACACAGTCAAAGGCTTTGGCATAGTCAATAAAGCAGAAATAGATGTTTTTCTGAAACTCTCTTGCTTTTTCAATGATCCAGCAGATGTTGGCAATTTGATCTCTGGTTCCTCTGCCTTTTCTAAAACCAGCTTGAACATCTGGAAGTTCATGGTTCATGTATTGCTGAAGCCTGGCTTGGAGAATTTTGAGCATTACTTTACTAGCATGTGATATGAGTGCAACTGTGCGGCAGTTTGAGCATTCTTTGATATTGCCTTTCTTTGGGATTAGAATGAAAACTGACCTTTTCCAGTCCTGTGGCCATGCTGAGTTTTCCAAATTTGCTGGCATATTGAGTGCAGCACTTTCACAGCGTCATCTTTCAGGATTTGAAACAGCTCAACTGGAATTCCATCACCTCCACTAGCTTTGTTCGTAGTGATGCTTTCTAGGGCCCACTTGACTTCACATTCCAGGATGTCTGGCTCTAGATAACTGATCACACCATGGTAATTATCTGGGTCATGAAGATCTTTTTGTACAGTTCTTCTGTATATTCTGTTGTATTATGTTTTGTGGCAATTAATATTGATGGTTATATTTTCATGTTATTGCTCACTTTGAATTTTGCAAAGAGTACTTGGAATGAAGATCTTTGTTGTATAGAACCTGCCTTCTGAATATCTTATTTTGCTTGTTTTTCCTTTTATACTTCTTGAATCTCTAGTAAACTCTTCATACATAAGCACAAGTTCATTTCATCTGTATTTTCAGTCTAAATCATTTGTGAATTGTCCAGGGGATCACAGTGGACGATGATTTTGTGGCTAGTTGGAGCCGAGCTCCCACTGTTGTGTTGTTTAATCACCATAAACAACACTGTAAGCTATGTCTGACTTTTTGTGGTCAAAGGACTATAGCCCGCCAGGCCCCTCTCTCCATGGGATTTCCCAGGCAAGAATATTGGAGTGGGTTGACGTTTCTTTCTCCAGGGGATCTTCCTGACCCAGGGATCGAGCCTGCACCTCCTTCATTGGCAGGCAGGTTCCGTACCACTGAGTCCCCATGGAAGCACGCGTTCCTCATAGTGGGTGCTATTAGATAATCAGTGTGAAGCAACATTGAGCCACTTTGGTAAAACGAATGACAAGTGCTGGTCTCATCAGTGGAAAGGAGAACAATTGAACCATGTTATCATTTAGCTTTACAACCACATAGATGTTAGGCAGCTGTGTGAGTATCCATGAGTTTGATAACTGAGCCAGCTGGAAATTCAATAAGATTCAACTGTCCTGCTTAGAAAGAGATGAGAAATGCCAAGCTGTCTTAATATCTGGTTGCATATCTTCTCATATTACTTGAATAGATTCAAAACCGTTTTAAAATATACCCTTTCCAGAGAGATACAGAATCTCTTTGAGTTGTTATAGATCCAGTTGTACAAAAATGTTGCAAATCTTCCTTGTGAGTCATTCTTATCCAGGTTATTGGAAGCAATTTCATTAAGTGTGTCATGGTTTATACCTTCATTTAGAGTCTTCTCACCACATGACTCACCTTTACAATTTAGTTCCCCTTAGAAAAAAATATTCTTTTTGGAGATTTGGACATATCCAATCTTCATACTATTGTATTTCATGGCATACTCTGTCTACTATACTTTGAAGTAACTTCTCTGAATGAGAGATGAAAGAAAAGAACTCATGCATTTGAAAGACGTTTAATTTTGCTGCCTACAAATCAGAACCAAGTGTGAGAGAACTTCTTGATTCATAAAGTCAAGGTTAATTTTAGGAAAATGGTATTGGTGTCCCAGATAGCTTGAAACTGAATTCTGACAATTCAGTTCTGGAACTTATTTAGTTCACTCTGCATTTTTCATAACTCCAGCGAACAGTACTCCATGGTACTGTTAACCAAGTAAATATGACATCATCATCCTTGGTTTCTTTGAGTCATTAGCTCTAAGCAGAATATGAATACTACATGTTTGTTGTCTGTTGTTAAATTAGCATGTAAGCTCCATGAGGGCAGAGATCTTGTTCAAATATTAACAGCTGTAGGTTCAGTAGCTATCGAGCCCTAAGCATATGGAAAGTTCTTACTAGCTAGTGAATGCATGAATAAATGAATGGACCATCAAAATTGAGTAATTCACTAGTGTCTTACTCAAGGCCAGCTAATAGTAAATTCTCTTGGCTCATGCACATTTCCCAGAATCAAGATTTTGTTCTTTTACAGGCTAGGTCTATGGCAGGAAAACAAAGAGCATCTCCTTGCATCCATATTTGGGACCACTGAAGAAATAAAGCCATACTGTTATACAGAGATAACCCGTCTTTATGTTATGTGTGTAGTCACCTGAAGTTTTTTTTTCAGTGTATAGATACAGTGTTATAGACATCACAGAATCATACAGATATAACTTGTGTATTTTCCTGTGTCATTAGATGGTACTTTAAAAGCATGATTTTAAACAGCTATATGACATTTTATCACATGAATGTACCAAAATTTGTATCACCATTTAATATCTAACAACTGAAATGGACATTTAGATTATATCTTTTTCTCTTTTAAATAATGTTGTGATAAAAATCTTCAACTTAACTTCTGTTCCTAATACTCTGATGTTTAGGATTAATTCCCAAACACTGAAATTTGTAGTTAAACAGTATGAATATTTTAAAAATTATAACCTCAGATATGCAGATGACACTACCCTTATGGCAGAAAGTGAAGAGGAGCTAAAAAGCCTCTTGATGAAAGTGAAAGAGGAGAGTGAAAAAGTTGGCTTAAAGCTCAACATTCAGAAAACAAAGATCCTGGCATCCGGTCCCATCACTTCATGGGACATAGATGGGGAAACAGTGGAAACAGTGTCAGACTTTATTTTTTGGGTTCCAAAATCACTGCAGATGGTGACTGCAGCCATGAAATTAGAAGACGCTTACTCCTTGGAAGAAAAGTTATCACCAACCTAGATAGTATATTCAAAAGCAGAGACATTAGTTTGCCGACTAAGGCCCGTCTAGTCAAGGCTATGGTTTTTCCTGTGGTCATGTATGGATGTGAGAGTTGGACTGTGAAGAAAGCTGAGCACCAAAGAATTGATGCTTTTGAACTGTGGTGTTGGAGAAGACTCTTGAGAGTCCCTTGGACTGCAAGGAGATCCAACTAGTCCATTCTGATCAGCCCTGGGATTTCTTTGGAAGGACTGATGCTAAAGCTGAAACTCCAGTACTTTGGCCACCTCATGCGAAGAGTTGACTCAGTGGAAAAGACTCTGATGCTGGGAGGGATTGGGGGCAGGAGGAGAAGGGGACGACAGAGGATGAGATGGCTGGATGGCATCATGGACTTGATGGACGTGAGTCTGAGTGAACTCCGGGAGATGGTGATGGACAGGGAGGCCTGGCGTGCTGCGATTCATGGGGTTGCAAACAGTTGGACACGACTGAGCGACTGAACTGAACTGATAATAAATATGGCCAGATTGTTACCCAGAGAGGCTGTACCAATTTATACCCATGTAACCTATGTCTGCAATTGTTCTCCCCACTATAGGTTGCCATTTAAAAAGTGAAACCAACAAAACTTTGTCTATGTGTTAATAGAAAATATTATTTTACTTTCGACTTCATTGATTATTAGTATTTATTGGTCCTGTACATTTTTCCTTTGGGAATCTTAATGTTGGAATCTTTAATGTTCTTGCCCATTATTCTATGGGTTATGCATCCGTTTCCTGCATGTTTATTACACAGCTACTGTGTACCAGGCCCCGTTCTAGTCACTGGGGAGCAGCAGTGAAAAAAACAGCAAACGTCTATTGTCATAAGAACTAAATGAAATCATGCCTGTAACACCCTTAATGAGTAGGTTCTGCCTCATGCAAGACCGTAGCAGGTTGTGATCCAGTCATTCTTGGTGTAGTTGTATGTCTCTCTGTGCCAGGAGCATTAGCTACTGTTTTGCAGACAGAATGTTTCTGGAATTTTTCTATATTGAATTGGCTAGGTGGCCCTAGTGGTAAAGCATTTGCCTGCCAACACAGGAGATGTAGGAGACACAGTTTTGATCCCTGGGTCAGGATGATCCCCTCGAGGAAGTCATAGCAGCCCACCCCAGTATTTTTGCCTGGAGAATCCCATGGACAGAAGAGCCTGGCAAGCTACAGTCCATAGTGTTGCAAAAGAGTCAGACATGACTGAAGCGACTTAGCACATACTCAGCACAACAGTGACTTAGGGTGTTCATGGACATGACTGTGCACCTCGAGTAAACATGCTTCTCTAAAGCGAAACTGAATATAACCAGATTCACAAAATGCTAGTGGCCCCTTGGGGGCCACCTGATGAGAGAGGAAGTATAAAAGTCAACATGAAAAGAGACAGTAGCCTTAACTGACTGCCTCTCATATCTTATATTTGCAAAGTTTGCAGAACTGTACCAATCTTTGTGATGGGCCCTTCCAGTGCTTCACAGTTAATCTTCCTCTGGGTAGGATAGTTACTGAGAGCTTGAATACCATCTCTTAGACCCATGTTCTGGTGGGATTCTCAAAATACATTTAGAAGTGAAAGTTCAAAATCACCAAGATTTCTTGTTTCTCCTTCTTGCTACACAGAAGTTTTGAACTCGTGTGCACACTGCCATTTTGCACTTGAGTATATGGCATCAAGAGTGACAAATAAGGCAGCTGCAATCACAATTACAGGTATCGTGGGACTAATTCCATTCCTTGCCCTGATTTCAATGTGTTTCCCACATGATATGACAGAAGAGGACTGCGTTTTGTTTTTAAAAATAGTTCATAGTCCAGCTACAGACAGCTAGTGTCCAAGTGGATCCCAGATCTGCCTCTTTCAGCTAGACCTCAGTCCCTCTCATCTTCTCTGTTTGCAAATGTTTCTGCCAAATAGGAGCTGTGAGAAAGGAAAGGAGGAATGTCTGGGCTTTAAGGGCCTGTTCTTAGGGTACAGAGCTGGAGGGTACAGAGGTTGGAACTGCATGGAGTGGAGAAAGGATATCTGGTTAGGTGTTGAATTTATATCAGAATAAGTGTATCCTTTCAATAAAGTACCACTTGGAAGAGAATGTCACCAAATCCTTGCCTTTACCAAGAGCAAACTGGCCACTTGTCATTCTGCATTTTGATGGCTGTTGAACTACTTAGGTCTGAGCCAGAGGCTGGAGGGCTGTATGCAGAGTGCTATGTAATTGTGTAGTTTTCTGTGGTCCATCTTTGGAACAAGATCCCATAAAAATCACTTTTCATGGCTAATGAACTGAGGATCTGGGAACAAGATCCAGAGCCAATTCTTGGTTTAAATCTTCTGAGCCTCAAACAAGTCTGTTTAGGAATTTGGGGAGGGGAGACCCCATGCCCTCTATGAAGGAAGATAAGCTCTGACCTTCCTCACTGAGCCTGGAGACCTGCTTGAAGAGGGTACCAACAACCAATCAAGGAGGATCATGAATATCAAAAGGCTTGTTTGAGCATCAGTAACACATTGAGTGTGGCTTCCCCCTCTGTTTGTTTTCATGTGATTTCTAAGAAGCGCTTTCTCATTTTAAAACATATTTCAAGTAAGAAGCACTTGCATTCACATGCTGATCAGTAACCAAATGGTGGAGGTCTCTAGTGAACAGCAACGGAGGGTGGGGAAGGTAGGGTGGGCTTGAGGGGATCAGGGAACCTCTGACACAAAGGAACAAAGTAAAGTGGGAACTGGTGGTCTCTGGTAAAGGTGGGTGGTCTATTGAGAAGGGCATTTCAAGGCGGATTCCATCCCATGATGCACACGAGTAGATAAATAAATATGTATCTGCTTTCCCTTTATTCCACACTAAAGATGACAACTGCAGATGTTTTAGGCCCCTGAGGAGGAAGACAGAGAGCTTGAGCCCAGGTATAACTGCATTAAGAATATTTCCAATAGGTCCCAACTAGATCTCCTTGCTTTTCGTCTGGTTTTCTTTCTGGTATTGCAAATTTCCTTTCCCTCCTTTTTATTTTTCTGCTGGCCTGTGGTGCTTGCACTCATTTCCAGTGAAGGACATGAACATTCTTTCATATGGCAAGGTGAAAATAATTTTATTTTCATCACTTCCCTCACCTCCCCCACCCCAAGCTTGTGATGGATTTACTTGAAAAAAAATAATGACGGGGCTTCACAAACTGGCCTGACAGTTGTGATGCGGAGAGCGAGCCGGCTGAGTAGGGACGGTGAGGCATCTCTGTACCTATTATGGCAAAAATCGATAATGCTTTCTGTAAATTGCTCCTCCCAAAGGAGCCGAACAAATGCAGCAGACAGGGGAAGCCATCATTCTGTGTGAAGGCTCCGCACACTTGGACCAGTGCCATTATGAGCAGGAGGGCGATTTGGTCTGCGTGTGTGAGTGTGTTCAGAGTAAGAATTCTGGGGGTGGGGGTCACTTATTCATCATAAAATTTAATTGCTTCTTCTCTCAGAAAGGTGCGTCCTTCTATCTCTCCTTTCAGTGTGGGAGAGACCGGAGTTACCTCTTTGGAAGTGGCAGTGGATGGGTTAAGAGAGTAGCCAGCCTATTTAATTGTTGATTTCCTGGCTGAGGACTTATTGTTCTGATGCTTTTCTGGAAACTCTCTTGTAAGGACTTTGGGGATTCCACACTGAATCTATGACAGTAAACTCTCTTGTATGTGTGGGCTGTTTTAAAATTTCCTTCACTTTACAAATCTCTGTCTTAGTGATCTTTGAAAAGACAATATATCACAAATTTCTATTTTTTCTGTAAGATTATGACTCCTAGCCTTTCCACCCCACCCTACTCCTGGATTGCAGAAGGTTTGGTGTCATTTCCATAATGATAGCTCCTGTGGGTCACTGCTATAATAACTTTATTTCCTGGCAGGGGGAACCTAAAAATTAATTAGACATGCCATGAGGCAGTGATATTAAAAATAACAAAAGATGTCATAAAATAATTTTTCAACTGATGTGTTTGGCTTGTGGAAGTGGTGTACCTACCTAGAATGCAAGGATTTTTGTTTAAATAACTCATATTGAGAGGAAACATGCTCTGTTGGAAAGATCACTAAATTCAGAGCCCAGAGGTCCTAGGTATAAAGAGCAGCAGCTATGCTACTTACTAATTTGACCCAGAGCATTTCAGCCCTGGTGTCTTCGGCTGTAAAATGGGGAAGGTGACACCTACTTATGCTCTGTCACACACTGTGAGAAAGTTGTGTGAAAATCCATTACTAACATTAAAGTCATGAGGATGTACATTATTATTAGCTTGAGGACAATAAGCAAGCTTAGGCCTGGGTATATTTGAATGAAAAGGCCAAGTGGGTCTGTCCACCCACAGTTATATGGTGCCAGTGTACTTGATCTCATTTGGTTTTGGATCCTATTTGTTAAAGTCAGCTTTCTGCAGAAGATGAGAGGATAAGACACCTAGGTTTCAACCCATGTTGGAATTGACAATGTACACGAGGGGAGAATAAAACAGTGGAGATTCGAGTCATTGGAATTTTATCTGACAAAAGATCTGATGAGACTACATTTCCATGGCATCCATTTTAAGTGAAGCAGGTAAACTGGGGGTTGACACTCTATCCTTAAGTAAGAAATAGCTGTAATTCTGGCAGGAAGAGAGACTACAGAGAAACAAAAGGCACTAATTGAAGGCAAAGAAAGATTCTGAAAAAGAGAGACTTGAATTTTATTTGAGGAAGTGAGACTGGCAGAGTTTTCTATGGTTTTGTCAATTTGTTTTGTGTAAATTAGTGATAAGAGGACTAAGAAGCTGGTGTGCCAGAGGAGGCCACGGACGTCCTCAAGTAAGACGGTAAGCAGGAAAGGGCAGATGGTAAGCAGACAAGGAGGGGAAAGGAAGCTATGCAGTCTAAAGGTTTAGAAATAAGGGAAGTAGACACATTGGAAACATCCACAATAATCACTAGCATCATGAACCAAGGAAATAACCCAATAATGGCTGAAAACGCATTCCAGTTGATGGAGCAGTTGGGAATAGAAAGTCAGCACATGTGTTGAAATGAGTTAGGCAGACACCTTCATGCAATAAAGAGTCTGAATGCACAGGAAGAAGATGGGGTCATCTAGAGGGTACTTGAATGGATGGACACGTGGGGACATGATATGAGAAACAGAGTCACAAACACCCTGGGGAAAAGTGAAGCTTGTGAAATCTTCTCAGGTTGGTAGAACTCAAGATCTAGCCCATAGCTAGGACATGAGCTGAGAGCTAGGCGCCACCTAACCCATCACAGCATAGCCGTGAAGACATATCCTTTCAAAGGACACATTGTCTGATGTCTGCCCCTGCTGGAAGCAGCTGCCTTGACTCTCAAAGGTAAGGGGGGAGAGAGAGAAAAAAAAAATTTTTTGACCTATTAAAGTCAATAATGCCAGGATCCTAATGGATCCAAGTGCATCTGAATAGCATATTAAAAATGACCAAATTTGTCTTTTAAAACCTACTGATGTGGGTCACCCAAGCAGCATGCTCCCAGCTGTTAATAATTAATACTGAGTATCCTGGGGAGGAATCACTGTGATAATTGTAGCCAATGAGCACGGAATCTGGCAGCCCGGTGTGCTGAGGGTTGGAAAAGGGCAGCAGGGGAAGGAATCATACATCAGGGGTGCCAGCAGCCAGGTATCAGTGGTCTGCTTCCTTTGGCTGTACTTATTCTTCTGATGGGAAAGCCTTCTAAACAAGGCTGTGAATTGGTTTTCATGCTTGCATTGACAGATTGGGAAAGCAGTTTGTTCTACCAAATTTAACAATGATATATCATTATCACAACTTTGGGGGAAATCTATAAAATCAATAAGTTTGTAGCCTGAACAGGATTTGTATCGCTTGCTTGCTGTGCTGGTGTCAAAGCGTGAGCATATGGATTGAGTCACAGCCTGAGATCAATGGAATTTGTGGACAGTGAGCTCAATAACAAGCCCTTCTGAAAAGAAATAGATGTAAAAAGCAAATTTACTAGAGTATAAAAAAAAAAAAACTAATATCTTTTCCGCGCCTGGCTGTAAAGTGCTGTTTGGCTGCCTTTGGCTGTGGGTACTTTGAAAGCTGTCTAGGGTATGTGCTTGCAATGCTGAATGCTCCTGCGCTAGCCTCATGCATTGCATGTACAGTTGGGTGCTTCTGTTTGCAGGGTTTGTACTAGGAAACTCGCCAAGAATAGGAGGAGGGGGAAAAATAGCCCTTTATATTGTAAACTGAATAAAGAATAAAAACAGTCAGTGTGTCTGCTGGGGAAAGACCACGGTGGCTTTATTTACTTTGTGCTGGTAGGACTTGCTAATGGAGAAAAATAAAAAGGCATAATTAAATAGTTTAATGAATTCGCAGCTCTTTTGTTTGAGTGGGACGGGAATGCATGTTCCAGAGAGGCCTCACAAAGAGCTTGGCTGGCAGTGAGTTAAAAGTAGGAAATCAGTTCTTTGAAGGCATTTTTATACTTCATTATCCCAGCATGTAAAATGACTTGTACTAAACGATTGAGGATTTTATTTTTCACTCTCTCTCTTTCTCTTTTTTCCTAAACAAAAGAGAGCATGGAGCGGCTGGTGTCTAATTCCCCTCCGGGTCCTGGAGCTAGGAGATCAGCCAGGCTGATCACCAGGCTGGTGGGCAAATGCCTGCCCAGGAGTGGAGTCGAGGGCTCTGAACCACCATGGAGCCCAGGGAGCCTGTGCAGGAGCCCTGCGAGTGGGCATCAGTGGCCCCTACTCTCCCCATCATGGGGGAAAGCTCCTGCCTATTGCCCAGCTGTGATGGAGGGTGGTCCTTTATGTTGTGTTTGTGTTTTTTTTTCCTTAGGAGCCAGGATCACTTCTCCTTCCCTCTTAAGGTGAAAACAAAGGGAAAGAACTCCTGGGAAATTAAGTGAAGTTGGAGGAATGCTGTTTCTGATTCTCAGTCCCGACCTGGTTTCCTTCTCTTCCACCAGAAGGATGTGCTCAGGAGGGCAGGGCCTTCTGGAAGCCAGCTGGCCACCAGCACCCAGCTGTTCCCCACTGGCCATAGGATTCTCACGCTCAAATTGGGCAGCTGGGCACTGAGAGGCTGGTGAGAAGTAGGCATGTTTCCAACCCTCAAGAGGCAAACAAGGGTTGTGCTACCTACACAGGGCAGGTCGAAGACACAGCTCAAAAAGTTCATTTCATACTGCAACTTGCGTGGGGGTAGCAGAGCACAGGAGTTTTCAGGGGTCTGGGTTTTAGGTTGTGAGACATCTTGATGACCCACTGAAGAGATGGTCCAAAGGAAGGATGCCTCCGACCCTTGAGGGAGTAGGGCAGCCCGGACTTTTGACCACGAGGCATGGTGTGGTGGCTGAGGAGCCACCATGAGTTGTCTCTCACAGGGTGAGCTGTGGGTTTTCTAGAACCAATACTGACTACTCTTCATCCTGCCCATGAGGCTTGTGAATATAGAGAGTAAGCAGGATGACTGTTTTTTCAATAAGTCTTGTATTTTAAGTGCTTGGCAGGTTCCTCGGCTCCCCACCTCTCCCTTTCTGACTGTTTGAGCGCAGGGTGTCCCAGAGGGTGTGGCCAAGGCCAGGTCCACAAGGGATGTCCCTGGCACGTGGCAGCTGCCCGAGCGCCCCTCGATAGATTTGTTGTTATTTCTTCCTTCCAGCCAGACTGAGGGCTCTCTGCCGAGCCTCCTGTGGCAGCACTTTGAAGGCGGTGGAAAAACAACCCAGCTGAGGTGGTTCTAGGTGACACACCTAATCCATCTTTGGAGGAGAAAGGCCCTCTTGGGTCTGAAAATAATTACTGCTTCTTTTCTGTCAGCCTTTTATTTTCTCCCTCTCCTCTCTCTCTCTCTCTCTCTCTGCTGTACTCATGTGTTAGCCCTGCTTCCAGATTCAGGGCTCAGTCTTTTCCCAGCCCAGTGGGATGCCCCAGGAACCCCTCAACAACATAACTCTGCGCCCTCTACGTCAGAAGGCTGGTTCCTGGTGGTCTTTTGCTCTGTCACCTTGCACACGTGAGTCAGTTGCATTTCCATGCAGTCCTCTGCCAAGTTTGGAGATTTGTGCTTACCTCTCTATGCCTTTAAAGGACTCACATTTGCTTATAAACAACACTTGCTGTTTGTTTCCTGTTGAATTTTACCCCATAAACAAATATTACTATGTGAACCTCAGCCAGGAATTGTTAAATCTGACTTTTTTCCTCATACCTATAATGCATGGACTTGTAAACCTAAGATTTAAACTTTAAAGGATGGTTTTCCTTCCTCCATCTCTCTGGTGAGCTGAAGATGGGGGTATTTGAAGTAGTTGGCCCCATCTACATTAAAAAACACTATATGGAGGGTGGATCTCCTAGGACTGAATATAGTTAAACACTCTGGTTAAACAAACAAACCCAAAAGAGACAAGCTCTGAGTTCTCTTGCCCTTTTTGTATCAGGTACTGAGAAGCGTGACAGAAATTATTTTCACAATTAGCCTTAACTTTTGAATTACAGCATTTCTTTCGGTATAATGACCAGGCTGTGTGGTAATTTACAGCCAGTCCCCAGCCTTGCTGAGTAGCAGGGAAATGCTGTGAAAGTGACTGTTAATATTGATCAATGAGGGCTAGAGAGAGCTGCAGACCCTCAGCACTGCCACTTAAAGTGGGCAGGAAACCCAAATTGACCAGTAATAAAGTGTTTGAGGTTGTACGAGGCGGCTCCTGGGGAAACTGCTGCTCCGAGAGGAGGCTGGAGGAGAGAAGCTGTCAATTACTCTTGTTTGATGCCCAGTTACTGAGCAGGACGGAGCAGGCTGGGGCCTGTGACTGCCAGAGGATGGGAGGCAGACCCGGCCTGAATCTCTCTGGAAAGCCATCTTTGTCTGGGTAGGAAGGGAGACACAGGGCTCTCTTTACATTCCTTATGGGTCCTGAGGCCTGGAACTCACTGCCATCTTCACACAGGTTCTTTTAATTTTAGGGCAGGGAGTAAAATGTGAGCTGTTGGCAATCTTTCCCCTACTTATTTGCTGGACGCTAGTGGGTGATGGGGCTTTGGTTTTGGTAATTGTTGCAGTTTTGTGGGTGGAAGACCAGAAGTCTAAAAAGATAAGATTCAGGAATGAAAATCAGCTTCTGTTAGGGACTTTGGGCTTAAGTCTGATTTAAGGTGATGATGTCGTCATTACCATTTTCAGTTATTTAATAATAATAATAATAATAGGCAAGATGATGCTCTGATTTCAGTGCTTATTGTATTAACTCATTCAACACAGGAAACAACCCCAGGGAGGGAGATGCTATTGTTTTGCCAAGGGAATATAGCAATGGATATGTGACAGCAGTTTTGATAGGAATTCTACTACTTAGAAGAGATGAATTAGAACATTCTTGGGATGAGACCATGATCTAGATGAACAATTGACCCAGTAATTGTTCCCGGAGTAACAGATTTCCTTTAATGAACCTGTGATATGGAGCATCATCTGGGGTTTGTGTTGTTAACATTACAATTCAGTGGGGTTTTGTTGCTTTAAATCAGCTGTATATACTCAGTTGAGAGGTGAGTGATTTAGTTTAAAGCTAAAATTGAGTAATCAACCAAAAATAGATGATTATAATAAATTTAGTTAGATTAAAAGATCAAAAAGTATTGATAAAACGGAGACTGCAATTACTCATACAGTCATTCTACTTTTTCTGTCTGACCTGACGCCACTCAAGAGTCCTTTGTTGGGTTACAGATTGCATGTAAAACCATTTAGGAACTCTTCCAGTACAAGTAAATACTTATAAAAAATGATGAAATATTTCAAGTGTACAGATAAAAGTATACAGACTAATACCTATTTCAGCCACCCAGGTTTGTCAAATCTGAACATTTTGTTACATTCGTTTCTGGCCACTTTTTCCAACCTATGAAGTGTTTCAAGTCCATTTGAACCCTTTTGCGTGCACCTTTCCTTGATCTTGGGCTTCCCTCATGGCTCAGCTGGTAAAGAATCCACCTGCAATGCAGTAAACCTGGGTTCAGTCCCTGGGTTGGGAAGATCCTCTGGAGAAGGGAAAGGCTACCCACTCCAGTATTCTGGCCTGGAGAATTCCATGGACGGTATAGTCCATGGGATGGTAAAAAGTCTGACACGACTGAGCGACTTTCACTTTCCTTGATCTCATTTCACTCTTTTCGCTCTACCTTGCCCCGAAGAATTAACCACTCTCCTGAATTTGATATTTTCTTTTTTTCTCACATTGGTGCCACCAAAAATGGCATATAGTTTGCTTGTTACTTTACATCAAATGTTATCAAACTGCAAATGTCTATTTGCAACTTGCTTTTTCCCCACTCATTAAATTTTTAAGATTTCTTCATGTTGATATGTTTAGCACTTTAACTACTATGGAATATTCCAAAGGCTTCTTTCTAAGTAAATTCACCATCATCTCTCCAGAGTATGGGTTGGAGATGTTTCCATTTGCTCTGAGCAAAGGGGTCATTCTGGGTAGAGTGGTTATTCTTCTTAAATCACGAGAAAAAGCAAATACTGAGAAAGTTGAGCAGAAAGGGAGTTTTAAAAATCAATTTGACAACTTCAAATAAGTTGAATTAAAATAAAAAAACTGATTAATTCAATACACAGTGAATTGTATAATAAAGTATATTGACTGCTGAATTAGATTTTTAACTCCCAGTTCAGTCTTATCCAGCCTGTTTGGATTGGAATGGACGTGACTGAACTTAACTGATAGCTGCTTTACAATGTTGTGTTAGTTTCTGCTGTGCAGGAAAGTGAATCAGCTATATATGTGCCTATATCTCCTCTTTTTAAAATTTCCTTCCCATTTAGGTCACAATAGAGGACAGAGTCAGAGAAGGCAATGGCACCCCACTCCAGTATTCTTGCCTGGAAAATCCCATGGACGGAGGAGCCTGGAAGGCTGCAGTCCATGGGGTCGCTAAGAGTCAGACACAACTAAATGACTTCACTTTTCCCTTTCATGCATTGGAGAAGGAAATGTCAACCCACTCCAGTGTTCTTGCCTGGAGAATCCCAGGGACACGGGAGCCTGGTGGGCTGCCGTCTATGGGGCTGCACAGAGTCGGACACGACTGAAGCAACTTATCAGCAGTAGCAGCAGCAGAAGAGGACTGAGTAGGGTTCCCTGAGCACTACAGTAGGTTCTCATTAATTATCCATTCTATACATAGTATCAATAGTGTATATAGGACACACTCAGGGTTTTTTTTTTTTTGGCTCTAGAAGTTTCCCTTGACTCCTTACAGCTTATATTTTTTGCTGAAAAATTAAAAAAAATAAAAATGCTCCAATAAATAAAACATTTTTGAAAGATAGATGGTATTCACACTCAGTTTTAAATTGCAAAGCAGGGCAACTCAGTGAAGAATATATGGCCCAGTGTCTACTTGCTAGCATCTGCTTTGTCTGGCCTCTGAGGTTCACTTTGTTACCCACACCACAGACTGAAAGTATGAGGAATATGAATCCCCACTAAGTGCATCCTTCAACCAGCAACTGAGGGGATTTTGTGAGATGGTCGGTTGGAGTTGGCTCATACTGATCTGCAAGGTTTGATTGTTAAATTTTCTGAAATTTTGTCAGTTAGTTGTTAAACACAGCCATTACTAAAAATTAAATTATATACACTTCCATTATAATTAATTATAATTAAGTAAATTATATTAAAAGTAAAGGTAATTTCCATTACTTTCTAATTATTTTACTACATTTTGTGTTTTCCTCTACTCTTGTCTTTTATATCAAGTAAGTGGCTACTGTGGTTCTTTTCTCTGCTCCATGTTCAATGACATTATATTGGTAGCTTTAAATCAGCCATGATGGGAGAATTTACACCATGGAAATTGGCAAATATTACAAAGCAGGGATCATTCAACCCCACTCTCACTCCAGCTGGACCAACGCATTACTGAGATGGTAAATAAATACTCAAGCTCCTTTACCCCTCTGTGGGGGCAGCTCTGAGGTGCAGATCTTCATGGGCTGAGTTGCCCAGCAAGATTCGGGTTCACTTTCTCATTGGTAACTTTCTTGATGACATATTTTTGGCTGCTTTGCTCTATGTCACTGTTCCACTCATTTCTGAATAATTCTTGAATTACTTTAAAAATAAACTATTTAAAATGAAGCCCTTGTTTCAAGCTGTGCTTCTGGGACAACCAAAACCAAGACAAATAACAAGGATGATTGCTCTTTCTGATGAGGGTAAATGACAGTGTAGGTCAACAGTTGCCTGTGACCAGTGAGCAGTGGCACCCTGGCATGTGGAGGGCATGCTCTGTGGATGACACCCTGGGGGTTAGCACCAACAGATTTCTCCTTTCCATGACGTGCAGTTGTAATTGCTTTAAACAATATGCTTACAAGCACATTTTATTTTTTTTTTAATCTAACATTTTCTCTCTACTGTGGGAGCCCTCTGTAAGTACAATCTCTTATTCATTCCTTGAATATGAAACAGCATGTTGAACAAATGATTGGTTGTTGCTCTTCTTTAACTATGAGCTCCAATCTCTCCAAAATATACTGCTGTGAGGACAAAGTCACTTAAATGCATGTGCCTTTTTTTTTTAAATTGGAATTCATGTGGTATAAGAGACCAAAGAGCAGAGTTGTCACTTTTTCAGTCTTGAATTGTATGATCTAAAATAATATGATACCTTTTTCTTTGTGACTGCTAGTAGGAGACACATTTGCTTGTGCTCACTTCACATTTTACAGATATTTATCACTTTGTGGCATGATCTTAATTCCACTGAGTACTTTTCAACATAGAAGGGAGTGATCAGAATTAGCCAGTGAAGATAGAATTGGCTTGTTTGGTAGGGCCACATATTGTTCAGTTTCATCTTGGTTTTTATTTTCCTACTCTTGACTCACTCACTCTGCTTTCTTTCAACTGGGGTCCTTTGAAAACTTACCACATTGAAGCAGAAAATTTTTAGTGCATCTTAAACTTGAAGATTGCCTGTCTGTGCTTTTCTCTCCATCTGCCTGTATGTCCCCCTTAATGTACTTTTGTTTAGTGATTGGAATGTCCACTCCAATGTCTACCCTGAGCCTCTCAGGACTCTTAAATCTTCCATGCTCATGAAATGATGCAGGTAGGCACCGTCCACCCATCTCCCCATGCTTCTTTATTACTAGTTTGTTATAGATACTGTTTGTTTCATGGCTCTCTCTGCTACTGCTATTGGAAATTATAGACCTTTTCCCTATAAACTTCCCCCTTCCCCTCCCACATCAATTTTTCTGCTTTCTCTCACATTCTGAATTTCAGTTCCTATTTGAATCCACAGAACCTAGTTTTAATATTATTGGCTAATTAATATATATCTTTTAAAAGAATGACTCTTTTGCTTGCTTAGGTGGGTTGTTATTTTTAATGGTTGCTTTAATGGTAGTCGAGGATGTCCTCGTCTAGGGAGGCCCTTTCTTTCTGTCCATAATGAGGCATAAGTCATTTGCACTGTCTTGAGATTTATGGAGGGACAGGGGTGGGGGAAAGCACCTTTTCAATTTATTACATCTTAAACAAACTGCTCCCAAAGCAAGAGCAGAACAAAACAAAACAAAAGGACAGCAGAGCCTCGTGTACTGTCTAGTTTGATGTTTACTGAGTTGCATAGAGGTTTGCTGACGACTCTGGAATTGGTAGGCAAGACTTCACATTTCATCTCAGTTGCTCTTTCGTATTCTGTTTACCCTTAGCTTTTTTTTTTCCTTGTGCATCACCGTCAGCATCACTATCTCCATCTCCTCTAAAGTTACCTCATGTAGTTATATCCATGTCATTGGATAGTTATGATAGTTCATTTCACCATATCATGAATTTTTTAGGGGGAAAACAATGTGGAAGAAGGGCATCTTTATTTCATACAGGTAGGTACAGTGACCTAAACACTTAGATATATGACCTCAAGGACATTTGTAATTTGATTAAAAACAAACAGAAAAACAAACAACCTTTGTCTTTCCTCCTTTTTGTGACAAGGTAGTAGAACATAGGATTCAGTTTTGTCCACGGGGTCTTTCCCATGAATTCTGTGCTGTCCCATCTTTTCAGGTCACATCATAGAAGGACTCTCCCACCAACGCAATTGACTTTTCACCTGTGCTATTGAAGTGCATTGTGGAGAGGCTGGTACCTGCACAGGTGGGAAAGTTGTGATTTCTTGGGCGTGAATTGAATGTGATTTATATTCACGATTAAAGATTAAAGAGCAGGTCAGCTTTGAGGTGGGTTCAGTGCACGTATTGTTACATATTCTTTTCTCTTGGTTTACCTCTTTGTGAATTCCAGGAGAGAGAAAGCCCCACCATTCAACATAGTTTTGAAACACTGCTGAAGAGGCCAAGTTGGTTTTTGTATGTATCCCATCCAGGCTCTGTGATGCTGCCAATAAAATGTCCCCCAAGAACCCCCTTCTCTACACTCTGTCCTGCTCAGGGCACTTTTACCTGGCTGCTTTGGTTCATCCTTGTCTTGTTTTTATAGCCCTTCTCCATCCAAATCCTCTCATTGTGACTGTGGAAAGAGGGTGCAATTTTATTATCCTAACACTAAAGCAGACTTGAAACCTAAAGAAATAGTTGCTCATGGCCACATTGCTCTCTCTGCTTCCTTGACTTTGGAAATGAGGCATTTCACTTCTAACCATGGTTTGAAGACCATATAAATGTGTTGCACACAATACAAAACACCAGCTGTATGTAGATTCTAATATTTTTTCATTAAAAACCCGTTGCTTCTTTCCTCTTGCTTCTCTTGATATGTACAGTGATAGAAAGCTCCCACATACCTAAGACTTCCTTTTTTCAGGCTCAAACTTCAGAATATTTTCAATATCTGCAACATTATCTTTTGAATAATAATTACCTCTTATATTAAATTATAAGACAGCAGGATTCAGGATTAGATCTCCCCATATTATTCTAGTGAAGGAAATTATGACAGGGGTCATTTTTTAGAATTATGTAGCAGGGTAAAAGGTCCTAGGCAGCATTAGAAGGCAAAGGCGTTTATAATTAAATTGTAATTTAGGCCAGTGATTTATCGTTTTCTCAATGAAAATTTGGTGCTGCCTAGAGATCCTAAGAGGAACTTTAGTGAGATACAACTTAATGAAATAATAAAAAGAAAAATTATTCTGGAATAGATTGTATTACAGTGTGGAACAATTGCAGCCTGCCTTCTGTGGGGTATTTTCATTATCAACACTATTTTTCAAGGATCTCTAATTTAACTATCATTTTCTTTTAAGGATAAAACATGGCCAGGGAATTTTGAATTTTTATCCAGACAATTTTTGAAGACTTTGAAAATATAATGAAAAACCTTTGTTTATGTTTTTTCATGTTCACAAATACATTTGGAAACATGTTCCAATTTCTTAAAAGTTGTTCAAATTGATGAAGTAACAATGTTTCAAAGATGGATATATTTATTTTGGACTAATAGATGGGTCTCTTTTATTCGCTTATTATGAAGGCCCATGTCCATAAGGGTGGTCCTCCAGTATTTGTGTGTTATTTTTCTATCTACAGTTCTGTATCTCCCATGAGTGAGATAGCAGATCTGATCTATGGGACAGATATACACAAACCAAAAAGGAAGTTGCAGAATATGAATCATTCTTCCATTGTAAAATAAAAAGTGAGGTCAGGTTTAAAAGGAAAAGAGTAGAATCTTTTGTTAAAAAAAAAAAAGGATAAGCAATTTTTATAGAACAGTGATTTTTATAGAACTAATTGGGACAAAAGGTTTGGCCCAGGATAAGGCCAGTTCAATTAGTGCTTCAAGTTGAGAGATTAAACAGTTGAAGTATTAAAAGAAAATGACAGTGCAGCTTGCATTTGTGGTGTGATACTTGCATTTGTGACAATTCAAGTTGGTTACTTACTGCTGTATTTCAGTTGTCTTCATAGAACCTTGATTGCTTTAATGATTTTGGTGGTGCTTCTGTAAAAATAATCAACCTAATAAAGTTTTAATGGCATGTGTTTTAATAGTTGGTTGAAAATGGTCTAAATATCTGTTTATCCAGTAGTCTGTAGTAGCTTCTTCACTAAACACCTAATCTACTTCGTAAATAATCTGTGTTTCAAAAATGCACTGTGTATTTACATAATAGATTTCAGGTCTATTAAGAAAACTATATTCTATACATTCTTGAAATATCTTATTCAACAGAAATTGTTACCATTCACTGAGTAAAGAGTGTGCATTTGAAGAATTATCTAAAACACAGTTATATGAAAAATCATAATGTCTTGCAAGAACCTGTTAAGGTTTATCTTGTCTCTGCATAAGTTTTGTCTTTTTACTTCTTAAACATACACGACAGACTTTGAGATGAAACTTTTAGGGAGAGCAGAACCCTCAAAAATATGAACTTTTCAGAGGAGAGGAATGCTTTTAAATTTTCAATACCTGCTTTGTAACGATGTCCTTCTGAATACTTTTTCAGGATATAAACCCGATGTTTCTAATTCTGTGGTCTTTCTCTATCTTTTGTATTTGAGACAAGATTGACCTCGTATGGTGACCCCGACATTGCTCTACAGGCCAAGCCCTGTGATGATTAAAAGTACAGGAAAGCAGTGTAACCTTGGGCAAGTGACTGAATTGTTTCTCATCTGTAGACTAGGAATAATAATAACAAGATCTGCCTCATGAGGTTGTCAAGCATGTTAAATGAGTTAATTGAAACAAAGAACTTATAACAGTGTTTCGTGTACTTGATAAATGCTAGCTGGTATATCTGGTTACTTGTAATTGTAGAGCAGGACCATTCTTACTAGACAGATGTTGACGAAAATATTCTATTAAAAGTCTGCAATAAAAACTTGGCAATCTAAATCTTGACCTACATATGAAAAGCTTTTTGAAAGTAAAGCCAGTAAAGAGACATAAACCACTAGGGGAAGTGACTGATGTAACAGGCAATCCACAAAACATAGCTCTTTTATTCATGTGAAATATGTTAATCTGCCATTTTATATTCAATTCTCATGCCTTTTTCTTTAACTTTTCATTTTCAAGTAATTTTAGACTTAGAGAAGTTTTAAAACAGGAAAGTTTGCATATAACTATCACTCAGCCTCCCTAAAGTTAACATCTTGCCTTGGTATAATTGTTAGACTAAGAAATAATTATCAACAGAATACATTTAACCAAACTGAACAATTTATTTGGATTTCACTGATTTTCAACTCACAGTCTCTTTATGTTCCAGGACCCAGTTCAGGTCCACACACTGCATTTAGCTCTTATGTCTCTTTGGTTTCCTCCAGTCTGTGACAGTTTCTCAGTCTTTCTTTGATTTTCATGACTCTGACAGTTTTGAAGAGTACTGGTTTTGTATTTCATAGAATATCCCTCAATTTGAAGTTTTCTGATTTTTTTTTATCATTAGATTTGGTGGTTTTTGTTTTAGAAGCTCAGTTGTGTCTGACTCTTGCAACTCCATGGACTGTAGCCCACTGGGCTCCTCTGTCCACAGGATTTCCCAGGCAAGAATACTGGAATGGGCTGCCATTTCCTTCGAACCGGGATTGAACTTGCATCTCTTGAGTCTCCTGCATTGCAGGCAGATTCTTAACCACTGTGCCACCTGGGAAGCCTAACACCCTGGTACCTATTGATATTTATATAACCTCTACTTTCCTGATCATTTGTTAGTATTTAAATGAAAAGTTAAATTCAGAAATAGGCATTTTTCTGACTCCACAGAATAATTCTATTTTGAAATATGAGAAATAAGTGATCTCAGAATTGGATTTTCTAAGACTTAAGTTACATGTTTTCATTCCTTATTTCTCCAAAAAATTTTTTCGTTATAAATAACTAAACCCTCCTTTTTCTGTTTTTCTTCTTTCTTTCTTCATAGACTGTTGTGTTCCTTTTTGATGGGCCATAAGCAAACTGCTACTATTAGGATTAACTGCTTCATGCTAGATATAATTAATGGTCGCTAGTGATTATTGTACTCAGACGGTAAAGCATCTGCCTGCAATGCAAGAGACCTGGGTTCAATCCCTGGGTTGGGAAGATCCCCTGGAGAAGGAAATGGCAACCCACTCCAGTATTCTTGCCTGGAAAATTCTATGGACTGAGGTGCCTGGTAGGCTACAGTCCATTGGATCACAAAGAGTCAGACACGACTGAGCGCCTTCAGTTTCAGTTTCAGTTTCAGTGATTATTGTAAAATTTAAGGTTGAAGATTATCAACACTTTATTCCTACCTTAGAATTTATGTTTATATTGTCTTTCCATCATTTCCAGAAGCCTCTGGAAATACTGAAGATATGAAAGCCACAAGTCAAATGTTCTGTGGAAATTAAGGAAGGACTTTTTATGGGGGATTGCTATGAGACAAGGGAAGAGGGTAGAGAATAAATCAGACCTCTATTTACTATATCCACAAACCTGATGGGTTTGATAGTCTGACAACACACCCAAAATCCACACAAATGGAAGTGATGAATTTAGAGCTGAGCAATATACTACATTCAGTTCCTATTGTGTGTGTGTGTGTGTGTGTGTGTGTGTGTGTGTGATAAGTTGTTTCAGTCCTGTCTGACTCTGTGACCACATGGACTGCAGCCCGCCAGGCTCCTCTGTCCATGGGATTCTCCAGGCAGGAATACTGGAGCGGGTTGCCAGGCCCTCCTCCAGGAAATCTGCCCGACCCGGGGATCAAAGCCGCCGTCACTTATGTCTCCTGCCCTGGCCAACAGGTTGCCACTAGTGCCAGCTGTGAAGTCCTCAGTTCCTACTGGTTTGTCTTAAAAACCAAATTGTATGAGGAGGTTTCCAGGCTGGAAAGTTATTGAGAGTTACAGATAACTTAGCATATCATTTATCAGTGACTCTGTAATCAGAGTTTTTGACTCCTCCTACTGTGACCTTATGTAATGTGGGTCTAAAGAGCCACCATGGAAGTGGCAGGTGTCACAGTGTTAACTTCAGGAAGAATCTCAAGGTGCTGCTTCTCATTCCAACCTCTTTTACAGGCTGAAAGTCAGACTGCTCGCTCTGGCAGACCCTGATGGACACCATTTATATCTTTTGGGCATGATATCCTTTAACCCTGAAGGCTGCTTATTGAGAACCGCTGTGACTGTCTGCCAGAGGATAGTTTCTCTGATTGCTTGCTCAGTTTGGTCAACATGTAGGGCAAGCCAAAATTGCCAGAGAGTTGATACCACCAGAAGAAACCATCAACCAGTGACAAATGAGGGTTTAGTGGATACACCCTATGTCTTCCCTTGGTTCAAATAACTGAGGCATGTAATACATTAGCTTCCAGAACCGCTGTGGGTTTAAGCTCCAGTTGCCCACTAACTCAGTAATGCACCTTGTTGATGTCTTACCCTTCTGTGTCATGCATGCTGTTTTTTCCCCACATAGCTTTCCCCAAATGAACCACTTGCAGAGTTATCCTTGTCTCAAGGTCTGCTTTGGGGAGAATATAAACTATAGCCAGACCAAGTCTGAGTTATCTCTTAGCACAAAACAGTTTCCAAATCCCTTACTTCCTCTCCTTTGCTGCTCCTGTATGTTTATTTTGTTCCTCTGGCCTCTTGTCCAACTGGTTTCTCTCTGGAGAGCTTAGGGATGAGGAGGTGAGCAGGACAGAAGGCACTGGTGATGCTAAGACAGATGTATTGTAGCATCAGGGCAGGGAAGAGAAATTGGGCATTTATTGAGTGCCTGCTCTGACCCAGGCACTGGACTGTATTAAGTGCTTTACAAAGGTTATTTCATCTCATTCTCTCACCAGCCCTGGAAGGACTGAAATATATGAGTCTTTTGCAACCGCTTGTGTAAATAGCAGTATTAAGGCAGAGTTGTTGGCTGAACAAGTCACCCCTCCCTCTTGTAGTCACTGGCCATACCATGGATCTGAACTTCTTAAGCTTAGTGACATACTTGGTTTTTCTCTCTTGGGTCAATCATGGCTGTTTTTTTCCATTGGTCAGTAAATGGCCTAATCATCATGTGGCCTTTTGCTTCATATTTGTCACTGTCAAGTTGGCTTTGTGTTTTGGAAAGCTTCCAGCACTCATTACCATAATGATAAAAGGAGAGATGCAGTGGGCGCTGGGGCTGATTTCCATTGAGAGAAGTTCATATTCTCAGCACAAGGACTTGGAAAACTGTTTAGAGGGGCCATTCTTGCTTTCAGAATTTATCCCTTCAAAACCAAAAGAGCCTGCAAACCTGTATATTAAAAAACGTTCATGGTGATTTGAGTCTGCAGAATTGGAGCTGTCAACTTGTCCAGAATTAGTCTGCAAGACAGACAAGGTTGATGGCAGAACTCTAACACTAATTTACTTATAATCTGCTTTTGTTTCTTCTCATCTTGGGAGCCGTTCCTTGATGTTTCATAATCGGTCACAAGCCAGGCAAGCTCATAGGTAAGACAAGCAAAGGAATTCTAAGAAAATCTCCTAAATGGAAGGCAGGCGTTTTGTTTTGTTTATTGTAGTTGTGATCCTCTGAAGACAAGAACCTTTTGTACTGACTTGCAGAGCTGTCCTTTATGTGACTCTAAGAGCCCAAGTTTGTGCTTATTAGACAGAGACCAGTGTGGCCTTTACAAGGAGGAAAGAGCTGGACTTTCATCTTAGCCTTTATAGTGCAGGCTATAGGCTGGTCTGTATTCTCACTTGTCATTTTCTTGCCTGCTACGGTGTTGGGAGCTCTCCAGGAACTCTTCATGGTGCAGCTAAAACACAAGTGTCTTGAGAAGCTCTAATCCAAAGTGAATCTTCTATAAATAATAAACAGCAAATAGGCTCCACTTAGTTATATTAACCTCCAAATAGGTCAGGCACATTGTTTAAAAATGCAAACATCACAATAAAACAGATTCCCTAGATGCAGAATTTGATGTGTATGTGCAGATTTTCTGGACATGGTACAGGAAAAAATAGCCCACACCTATGCTTCACTACTTAAAATATTTATATATTATCTCTGAAAAGTGCTACTTTTGAGATGCTATTTATTATAAACTGATAGAACTCAAGGGCTCTCTGTCCTCGTGGAAGTCCTTCTTATCTTTCCTGATTGCTGAGTAGTTACTGCTAACTTTACTTTCCAAGACTTGTGGAGTCCTCAAGTGAATTGGAGCTCTTGCCAAATTTTTCGTGATTTCTTGCTGAACAACTTGGCTTTCATTGCCATACTCTTTTAGTTTTTCAATGGGTCTAATTTCACATGTTAAGAATCTTATTGTTTGCCAGCCAAAATAAAATGGCACAGTTCAAAACTATTTATACAATTCAAAACATTTTTTCATGCGGAGCTCATTCTGCTTGCCTTTCTGCCTCGATTGTACGTTAACTTTTCTTTCATGCCAGGATTAATTAGACAATTAAGTGCTGATGCTCTGCAAATGAAATGGCATATTTTCATTGAAATTCTAACTACAAAAATACCTAGTCTAATTCTCATTCCTTCTTAAAATCAGATGAGTAAAGTGTTCCACTGCAAACTCTAACATACAGACCTGAAAGTATCTGTGCTTGGACAAAGATATGGCACTATAATTCGATTGAGGAATGGCAGTAATTACTTTTTCCCTGGGAAAAGTAATTCTTGCAATTAAAAATATACAGAGCTTGTGTGAGACATTTCTGTACTTCCCAAGTTGCTTATGGTTTAGCCATTACCCATGTCAATCTATAGTTCTGTTGTAATGATTTCAAGAGTAAATAAAGCTGCATGATGTCTCACAGTATGTGTGTGTGTATATATATATATATATATATATATATATAGAGAGAGAGAGAGAGAGAGAGAGAAGGGATTTTCATTGCTGTGTTGAAATCTCCTGATCCTTTAAAACTACCTCCTTTAAATCTTGTTTTAATTCCTTTCCTTCTCCTCTCAACACCATAGAATTGCCATAATTAAGAGATGATATAGACGTCCAGTTTACTTGGCATCTGGCTATACATCTGGCTGGATCCATTCACATAAAAGGTATATAATGCAACTCTCAGTCTGACCCACCACGTCTCCTCTGTAGTTTCCCATCTGAAGATTGCGCTGAACTCTAGTAATCTCTTTAAAAATGAAATCCCTTATGCTATATGAGAGTTGCTTCCTCTCTCCCCAACCCATGCTTTCTGTACACACTGTCACTTCTGCCACGTTGTATTCATTAGAAGCGAGTCATTAAGTCCAACCCACACTTAAAAGAGGAGAACTGAGTTTTACTTCTGGAAAGGAAGAGTGTTAAATAATCTGTGGACATATTTTAAAACCACCTGAATCCTGGACAAGGATTTCAGATGGAGGAGTGATATGAATCTTCAGTAGAAAAAGGTTGGCTGAAATATAGAGTGCAGAGTATACTCATATAAGAAGAGCCTGGGTTATTTGATCAGAACCTCCTTTACCCACTAAAACCAGAAACCTTATTAAGGCAGGGACCACATTACCATTGATTCTCCAGCACTTGAAATCCCTTGCATGTCAGAGATGCTCCTTAAATAATTTTAGAATGACTGAATCAATTAATCACTAACTTAATAAATGAGGAATGAGTAACTTGATTACATAATTTGAGAGAAAGTATGTCAAAATGGAAAGAAGGTACTCTGTGGAATCATAATGCCTGGTTTCAGAGCTAGACCCCACCACATACTAGATGCATTTCTTGGGAGGTCACTTAATCTTTCCAAGCCTCAGAGTAAAAATGGGAATATTAATATAAGCTATCCTAAACAGTTATTATAAGGATTACATGATAATTAGGTATAGTATTTGGTACATAATAAACTAAGAAGAGGTGGCAAGAATACACAGAAGAACTATGCAAAAAAGATCTTCACGACCCAGATAATAATAATGTTGTGATTACTCACCTAGAGCCAGACATCCTGGAATGTGAAGTCAAGTGGGCCTTAGAAAGCATCACTACGAACAAAGCTAATGGAGGTGATGGAATTCCAGTTGAGCTGTTTCAAATCCTGAAAGATGATGCTGTGAAAGTGCTGCACTCAATATGCCAGCAAATTTGGAAAACTCAGCAGTGGCCGTGGGACCAGAAAAGGTCAGTTTTCACTCCAACCCCAAAGAAAAGCAATGCCAAAAAATGCTCAAACTACTGTACAATTGCATTCATCTCATAAGCTAGTAAAGGAATGCTCAAAATTCTCCAAGCCAGGCTTCAACAATACGTGAACCATGAGCTTCCAGATGTTCAAGCTGGTTTTAGAAAAGGCAGAGGAACCAGAGATCAAGTTGCCAACATCCGTTGGATTATCAAAAAAGCAAGAGAGTTCCAGAAAAAACATCTATGTCTGTTTTATTGACTATGCCAAAGCCTTTGACTGTGTGGATCACATTAAACTGTGGAAAATTCTGAAAGAGACGAGAATACCAGACCACCTGACCTGCCTCTTGAGAAACCTATATACAGGTCAGGAAGCAACAGTTAGAATTGGACATGGAACAACAGACTGGTTCCAAATAGGAAAAAGGAGTATATCAAGGCTGTATATTGTCACTCTGCATATTGAACTTATATGCAGAGTATATCATGAGAAATGCTGGGCTGGAAGAAGCACAAGCTGGAATCAAGATTGCTGGGAGAAATATCAATAACCTTAGAAATGCAGATGATACCACCCTTATGGCAGAAAGTGAAGAGGAACTAAAAAGCCTCTTGATGAAAGTGAAAGAGGAGAGTGAAAAAGTTGGCTTAAAACTCAACATTCAGAAAATGAAGATCATGGCATCTGGTCTCATCACTTCATGGGAAATAGATGGGGAAACAGTGGAAACAGTGTCAGACTTTGCTTTTGGGGGCCTCGAAAATCACTGCAGATGGTGCCTGTAGCCATGAAATTAAAAGATGCTTACTCCTTGGAAGAAAAGTTATGACCAACCTAGATAGCATATTCAAAAGCACAGACATTACTTTGCCAACAAAGGTCCATCTAGTCAAGGCTGTGGTTTTTTCTGTGGTCATGTATGGATGTGAGAGTTGGACTGTGAAGAAAGCTGAGCACTGAAGAATTGATGCTTTTGAACTGTGGTGTTGGAGAAGACTTTTGAGAGTCCCTTAGACTGCAAGGTGATCCAACCAGTCCATCCTAAAGGAGATCAGTCCTGGGTGTTCATTGGAAGGAATGATGCTGAAGCTGAAACTCCAGTACTTCGGCCACCTCGTGTGAAGAGTTGACTCATTGGAAAAGACCCTGATGCTGGGAGGGATTGGGGGCAGGAGGAGAAGGGGACGACAGAGGATGAAATGGCTGGATGGCATCATCTACTCAGTGGACATGTGTTTGTGTGAACTCCGGGAGTTGGTGATGGACAGGGAGGCCTGGTGTGCTGTGATTCATGGGGTCGCAAAGAGTCCGACATGACTGAGCAACTGAACTGAAACATTTAATAAATGTTAGTTATTATAACTATTGTTAATACTTAAGTTTTCAAGGTTAAACAGTAGAACCAGGATTTGGATTCATATCTGTCTTATTTGAAAGCTCATAGTGTTTGTAACTTCAAGAGTGGAGGTAATACTATCCTTTTATGTTATTATAAAATATTGAATATAGTTTCCTGTGCTATGCAATAGGCCCTTGTTGTTAATTTTATAATTACTAATGTATACAGGTTCATCTCAAACTCCTGATTTATCCCTCCCCCTGTTGCCTTTGGTAACCATAAATTATTTTCTCTATATGTGGTTCTATTTATGTTTTATGTATAAGTTAATTTGTATCTTTTTTAGATTCCACATGTAAGTGAATCTGAAAAAGAATATATATATATAAATATAAAAAGAATATATAATATAGATAAAAAGAAAACAAATATATAAAAACTGAATTACTTTGCTGCACACCTGAAACTGACACAACTTTGTAAATCAACTATGTTTCAATTACAAAGTTACTTTTTCATGAGTGCTGCTGCTGCTGCTAAGTCGCCTCAGTCGTATCCGACTCTGTGTGACCCCATAGACAGCAGCCTACCAGGGTCCCCTGTCCCTGGGATTCTCCAGGCAAGAACACTAGAATGGGTTGCCATTTCCTTCTCCAATGCATGAAAGGGAAAAGTGAAAGTGAAGTCTCTCAGTCGTGTCCAACTCTTAGCGACCTCATGGACTGCAGCCTACCAGGCTCCTCCGTCTATGGGAGTTTCCAGGCAAGAGTACTGGGGTGGGGTGCCACTGCCTTAGTGGTGTTTAAATTCAGTGGTCCTCTTCAGTCAATATTTTGATAGAAGTTCTTGGCTTTTAACAAAGTCTTGGGCTTTTTAAATTCAGTTGTGGAAGGAGATGATGGAGCTTCTTGAGGCTTAATTTTTAACAGGTTTTTCTAAGCTACTTCTAGAAAACAGCAGGGACCACCACCAGGACCATTTTTAGAGAATACTTGTTTTGATTGACTAAGCTATATAGCAAGAACAGTAGCAGCAGCACAAAACCACTCCAAGTTGTACTGGATAGCTGAGACACCCCACATAACGTATGTTGATGTACATGTGAGAAACCTTTAATTTCTTATAGACAACAGTTTCTTCTATGCTTTTCTTTCTACAGTGTTCAGTTTGATATGTGGGAAAGAATAGGTCTGTGTTGGTAATCTATTGATGAATAACAAACCACTCCATACTCTAAAGGCTTAAAATGATAATCATTTAATTTTCTCACCAGTCTTTAAGTCAGAGGTTTGGGTTGGGGTCTGCTGGGCAGTGTTGCTGGTCTCACCTGTGGGGGGATGGCTGGAGTAGGAACAGATGGTCTAAAATAGCCTCACTTACGTGTTTGGTGCTGGTACTAGCTTTCAGCTGAATCCTATATCTCTAGACTCTAGCTGAGCTTATTCACATCATAGCAGTCAAAATAGGAAATGTCCCAATGAACAAGTGCTTTTCAAGATTCAGCTATATGACATTTGTAAATATCTCATTGGCCAAGAAAGTCATATGACCAAGCCCAAATTCAAGGGGTAGACAAAACTGCTTTAGAATAAAAGATGAAGATGAAGTTACTCAGTTGTGTCCGACTCTTTGCGACCCCGTGGACTGTAACCTACTAGGCTTCTCTGTCCATGGGATTCTCTGGGCAAGAATACTGGAGTGGATTGCCATTTCCTTCTCCAGGGGATCTTCCCGACCCAGGGATCGAACCCAGATCTCCTGCACTGGAGGCAGATGCTTTAACCTCTGAGCCACCAGGGAATTAGAATCCCATGGACAGAGGAGCCCCAGGGGCTATGTTCCATGGATCAAAAAGAGTCAGATATGACCGAATGACTAACACTTTCACTTTCTTGATGGGAAGAATGAAAAATACTACAGAGTTGTATTGATAAGAAGTATGCTTTGGTCTGGGGTGGTAGAGTCATTTTGGCTATCTTTCCAAACAGTTACCACAATGTGGAAGATAGTAGCAATTTCATGTTTCCAAGGTGTGAAGCAAGTCCGGAAAGATCTTTTGAGGGATTTACATCTCAGAGTTATATCTGGCATAGAATTGATGTGAAATGTGCTTCTTTTATAGGTGCTTCAATTAGGTTACTAGGTGACCACGTAGTGTTAGTTGGTGATCGCTGAAACCTTAATGCACATGCCCTGTATGTGGATGCCAAGATACAAACAGATCTGAGTCTGCAAATCTAGCTTGGGACTGTTGGGTGGATGTTAAAGCTTCATTTATGCTTCTTAAATACTGTATGTCTCCAGGGCTGGGTAAACTTTGCTAATGAAATTTCATAGTCATGTTTTCCAGTTTCTTATGAACATTTAAAAATTCCAACAGACTTTTAGATATTTCATTTATTCTATCTGAATATGGCATAGAACTCCCAATACAATCTTCTCAGGAAACTGCCGTGCTGTGCCAAGGCCATCTCTCTCTGAATCCCTACCCTCTAAGCCCCATGTCCAAATAAGACAGCTAGTTATATGTTAAGCAAGTGGGAGAGCAGTGAGAAGATGGGAACACAAGTTTAATTTCTTCCACAGCCAACGAATCATCTGCACGGCATCTAACCTGTCTCCTTGCTTGTTAGGTCAGAAAATGTGCCTGCTGCATGGCCCCTCACCTCCTCTTTCCTTGCAGCTCAGACATGCTGCAAAATCAGCAACCCTAGGAAATCAACCTCTGGGACCCTGTGGCTACTCTTCTTGGATGTCTTGAGTGAATTTAAAATTTGAGGACTTTCTAAACTTGCCCTGTCCACGTGGCATGTGAAATCATGATTATGTGAATAAAAGTGACATGAAACCTTAAAGTTTTCAAGTAAATAGATCTTATTTTATATTTTGAATTGGAAGAAATACAATATTTCTAAGATAACCTCTCCTAAATTTGCACCTCCAAGTTTAATTAATTATGGCTTGTAACAACCAGGAGTTATCATTTGGCATATAAGCCTGGTGTGCTGCAGTCCATGGGGTTGCAAAGGGTGGGACATGAGTTAACAACTGAACAACAGCAACATATTTCTTAGATCATTTTGAATGGATTGATTTGTGTTAAACTGGATTTGGGGCTTTAAAAAAAAAAAAAAAACAACGCATTGCTTAAAGAAAGAGCTACGGTTATTGTGGAAATGCTGGGGCCTAAACAGAAGAGTGGTCTTTAATATTAATAGTTTCTGAATCTTTAGAAGATGCTAATGATGCTACTTCTCTTTCTATTGTACATGATCAGAAAATACACTGTGGGCCTACTTTGTAGCTTATCTTAGTTTTTGATTCTCAACATTTCACAACACAATTTATCTAGTAGTAAAAGATCCAGACGTTTGGAAGCTCATTAAAATAAAAAATGCAGCTTAAAAAAAAGATATATTATGTCTCTTGAAACACCCTATTTTTTTTTCTTTTAACTGAGGATGGGATATTAAAAATTAAGTCCCCATCCCAGAAGGTGTACACAAAGTTCTATTCTGGTAAGCGTGATGAATAGAAGTAGTGTGGACCTTGATCAAGGTAACCCAAGCACATTGGCCATATTATGTTCATTTCCTCAGTGCTAAGGTGGTAGACATTGGGACTCTCCTAAAGAGAGGGTTCTGAATCCAGAAATAAATGCTAGTGGGTGTCCTGCATGTACAGGAATGTTCACTTTTATGCTTTGTACAGTGAGTTGTACATCAGACATGCCCTGCTGAGGGGAAGCCCTCATCCTAAACAGAGGGGAGGCTCCACCCAGAGGTCTGCAGCCTGGATGACCTTTGTGCACTGATCATACTGGACAGCTCTGAAGACCACTT
Organism: Nanger dama; assembly: GCA_917880005.1. NCBI lineage: Eukaryota > Metazoa > Chordata > Mammalia > Artiodactyla > Bovidae > Nanger > Nanger dama. The sequence continues at coordinate 37,169,678 of CAKJTW010000012.1, forward strand.
AACTGCACAAGGCATTCACTTCCTTAACACATGGAAAGCATGCTAAAGTTCCCCAAGAGTTGGTTGGGTTTGTCCATGGCTGTAGGTCAGATTTTTCCAAAATGAGTTCTGCATGATGCCCTGCCCATGATACTTCCAGAAGGGAAAAAGGATTCCTAGCTGGAATGGTTTGACTATATCATTATCCACTTGGAGATTCACATAAGCATATTAAAGGTTCAGAGAAGTTCGACATGAAGACAACTGTTTAATCTTGTTTAAGCTATCTTTTCCTACACATCTGTGAACACAGATTTATTTTTCCTGACACATAATAACATCCCACACTTCAAAGAATATTGCTGTAGATAATCTAAGTTTGATCCTCACATTAAGCATACTTTTAGAGACTGACTGACATCGTATGGCGTTGGCTCCTTGTAGAAGAGCATTTGCCATGCTGCGATTTGCTATTATGCCATCAGCCGACTTAAGGGTTGTTCCAGAAATGAGACACAGGGAACTTGCCATTACATTCGTCGTGAGCACCTCTTTAAGTATGTGATCGACATGATTAAATAACACCATCATGGAACTGGTATATTAAAACAATCTACATTTATTATCTTACAGTTCTGAAGGTTAGAAGTTGGAAATGGGTCTCACTGGACTAAAAGCAAGGTGCTGGCAAAGCTCTGTTCCTCCTGGAGGCTCCAAGGGAGAGTTCATTGTCTTGCCTTTTCTAGCTTCTAGAGACTGCCCACATTTGTTGGCTCATGGCCTGCATTGTCTTCAAAGCCAGCAACAGCCAGTCCAGTCTTTGTCATGATTCCAACTCTCTGTCTGATTCTTGATCTTCTGTCTTCCTTTTCCACTTTTACAGGAAGGACCCTTGTGATTATCCAGAGCCTAACCAGGTAATTCAGGATAATTTCCTTATTTTAAGATCAGCTAATGAGCAGCTGCTGGGAGGGATTGGGGGCAGGAGGAGAAGGGGATGACAGAGGATGAGATGGCTGGATGGCATCACTGACTCGATAGACGTGAATCTGAGTGAACTCCGGGAGTTGGTGATGGACAGGGAGGCCTGGCGTGCTGCAATGCATGGGGTTGCAAAGAGTCGGACACGACTGAACTGAACTGAACTGAATGAGCAGCTGTAATTTTATCTGTAGTCTTAAATCCCTCTTGCTACATAATTAATATATTCATAGGGTCCAGGAGAAGGAGGTGAACATCTATGAAGAGTGGTTATTATTCCTACACAACACAGCATGCATATCATTCTTTATGCTTTGGCTTCTAGGATGTTGAAACTATTTAATAACTATTTGGACCTTTATCTTATTTTCCTAACCTTTATTTTCCTTTTGTTCTTATATTTTCATTCATTTGTAAAATTTATGTCTGCACACATGCCTGCACATTTATAAGCCTTGTTAAAATGTAGTAGAAATAATTAGTGCCAATAATGAATCTCAAAAGTGGTGGTTGGCGAAGTACAGCCCATGGCCTCTTGTTTTTGTAAACAAATTCTCTTGGAACCCACCTATTGTTTTCCTGATATAAGGACTGAATTGAGTAGCTCTGGCATAGAAGATATGGCCCGCATAAAGGAAAATATTTAGACTCTGGCCCTTTCCAGAAAAAGTTTACGAGCCCTTTCTCTAGACACTCTGAGGCTTATTAGCATGTTGTTCTCTTTTTATTACAAAGGGAGATACTGGGTCACTTAAAATCCCTAAGACATGTTGCATATAGTCATTTTTAGGTTTTAGCTTTAGTAGAGATTTGTGAAATGACCAGGGAGTCTGGGACAGTATGAATATAATCTAAGTCACTTAAGAAAATAAAATGGTCTGTTGACTTTATTAAATCAGTTTCTGTTTACATATTTTCAAAAGGTTATACAGTGGCTTAAGTCTCTGATTAGATTTTGTTGATTGGTGGTTACCACCTTGTCTCACACACAGACATACACACACCACTATTACCTCTACTCAACCTTAGAAGAATGAGAGGGAAGTGACTATGGGCTTTGAGCTATTCTTAGCATTTCTCAAGTCTGGTGGTAATCGTGCATTCACCTATAATGTGCATCACTGATGTTTTCAAAATGGAACAACATTTATGTACTTGTAAAATTATAATAAAAGATATCTGTGAGAGTGAAAATGTTGAAAATCTCTAGAGTATACGTCTGTTTCCAAAAATCATGTACATGTTATTTATTAATTCATATAATTAACATATGAATTATGAACTGTGTAGATGATAAATTTCTTTATGACCTTTCCAAATGAAGTTTTGACTTTTCTTCTAAAGGATATCTGCATTTTGAACAATCTTTCCTTAAAGCAGCATTCCTGGGTAACTTATAAGTAAAAATGTTAATTCTGAATGCAGTTTATACATGGAGGAAGAATGGGATATTAAGTCTGGAGAACAGGATTCAGTACCTATTGTAGGGCAACTTCTGAGAATGCCCTCATTAGTTAGTACTAAATAGGCTTGGCACTTAAGCATTTAAATTTTCTTCTTTAAAGCTGTATTGAGGTAATATTAATATACAAAAAAATTGCATGCACTTAATATCTTGATGAGTCTGGGCATATGCCTACTCCTATGACATCACCACAACCAAGGTACTAAACATACCAATTACCTCTTATTATTTCCTTTTGTTCTTTGGTAGTTTCGTTGTTGTTGTTATTTGTTTTTAGTAAGAACATTTAGCATGAAATCTATCCTCTTAACATATTTCAAAGCCTACAATTCCAATATTGTGTTGGTAACTATTGGTACTATGTTGTATAGCAGATCTCTAAAATTTATTCATTTTTGCATAATGGAAACCATATACCCGTTGAAAAATAATTCCACATTTCCCTCTCTCTCCATCCCCTGGCAACTACCATTCTGTTCTTTCTTCTATGAGTCTGACTATATCTCATATCCATTAAAAAAGAATCATGCAATATTTGTCCTCATGTAGTTGACTCCTTCACTTAGCATAATTCTCCAAGTTCATGCATATTGTCACAAATGGCTGGATTTACTTCTTTTTAAGGCTGAATAATATCCCACAAAATGTGTTTACCTGTATAATGGCTTGGAAACAATAACCAAAACCAGGGTTTGGCTTGTTCTAGACTCCTGCCTGTTCTGAATTAAATTTCTTTCTCTATTTCTGGGCTTCTCTTTTTTTTTTTTTTTTGCCAATTTTTGGTCAGTCCCCTCCTTCTTAATCTTTAATCTCCCCATGTTTTCAGTAACTATAATTTTAATGAAACAGTCTTTTTAAAGTTCATGTTTTAAAATTTACTTTAGTCCTACTTCACTTATTTAGTGAGGCACTTTAAACTTGATTTTGGACTGTTTTGAGGTATAATCAGTAAGTGGATCAGTTATTGTTGCTTTTCTGAAACAATTGCCTCCAATTAAAATATTTCCCCCTCCCATGCTCTTCTGATTTATATATCCATTTTAGTTTGGAAAAAATGGCAATGTATTTATAGAATCATTTTCTACCAGGTTTGACCATCTCAACATTAATTTCTCTACTTAAAAGTAAATAATAAACAGTAAGTTACTCTTTCCCATAAAAGCAGGCATCCATTGACAGAGAGTCACTTCTCTAAAACGTTGAGTATACTTCTCTCTAATGTCCCCCAGTGGCTCAACAGTAAAGAATCCGCCTGCAATGCAGAAGCCAAAGGAGACCTGGGTTCAATCCCTGGGTTGGGAAGATCCCCTAGAGGAGGAAATGGCAACCCACTCCAGTATTCTTGCCTGGAAAATCCCATGGACAGAAGAGACTGGCGGGCTATAGTCCATGAGGTCACAAAGAGCTGGACATGACTGAAGCGACTTAGCCGTACAGTAGCAAATGTTGTATAGAATAACCAAAATCCTTGTAGTAACTTTCTGCTTCTGCTATTCTTGCTGGATTTCCGGACTTGTTATTGTTCCTTGGCACTCAGTCTTCGCATGTGATATGTTTTACTTTCGTTCTATGTCATCCTATTTACAACATGCTGGTGACAATATATGAACTACCAGTTTCTGCACACTATGAAAAGTACTTATCCACACATAAAAGCAAAAATGAGGTTAAAAAGTTCACTTGAATTTGGATCGTTAGTAAAAAAAAAAAAAGATAAGTTTTAGATTGGCTATTTGTCTATTAAAGTTTTGTGTTATTATTAGGCCAATTTACATAATATACTTCTACCACGGAGTTCCAAACTCAACTTAGAGCTCATCTTTAATTATTTCTGGAGAAGATATTTGGTGTAACTTACTTTGTCTTTTTCCCAGATGGAGACCTGTGAGAAAATCACAAATTCATTTGTCTTCTCCTAAATCAGCAGTTAAAGTAGTAATAAAATATATCTATCATTAGTGATTTATTATATAATGTGAAATGAATTTCCGTTACCACCTTCTACTTCTCCCTCTTTTTGAGAGGAAAGAGGTGGAAGCGATGGGACTTTCTTTTCCAGTGGAAACAGTGCTTCCGTTCTGAGATGTGATGAAGCAGTCAGTGTTCATTCTGACCATGACCTCCATAGCTGGCGGATTTTTATTGACTTCTCACTCAGAATACCTCATTTTTGTCCAAGCATACATGTTACAACTCTTAACTCTTGATCATTTTGATTGCTATTTTCTGTATCTTTTCCTTACAGCAATTCTTTATTTTTTAATATATTTACAGACTTGTGGATTTCTTCAATTCTTCTGTGACCATAAGAAGAAGGAGTCAAAGAAAAATGCTTCCCTTGGTATGTACACACATCCCAGTTGGGATGCTCATGGAATCTTTCTCAGAGTACTTTGTTTCATTCAAAGTAGTTGGAGGTTGATTTCACATGGAGGATGTTCTCCTGTCTGATTTCTTAGACACGATGATTTGGATTATGGATGACATAGAAATGCCTGACTTAAATTTTAATGGCTTTACTTCTCAAACTCTATGTGTTTTTCCCCGTGTTTTTTTTTTTTTTTTTGCTTTCTCTACAAGTGTTTCTATGCCTTCTACACACTATGATAAACTCAACAAATACTTAACTTTTGTTCCTGAGAAAATGAATCCAGTTGGTGAAGATTCTATTGGTAAGTAGGTAGGGACTCATTATAAGTCATGAACTTGGCAGTTTCAGCGGTTAGTTATTGCTGGTCTTGGTGTGAGTGTCACGTGGATGGCATATAGATGTATTCCTTGTTGAGAATGATCATAAGTATGGACCTCTGTTGTTCTAGAAATGAATGAAGAATAATGATGGGGAAATCCATAGAGTAGTGAAATAGGATATTGTCTGGAATTCATTGAATGTTTCTTGGAATTCATTTCCACGGCAGTAGTTAGACATGTGGATATGGCAAATGCACTCTCCAGAAAAACTGTGGTTTGGGTTTTCCTAAATAGGGAACAAGAAAAGAAGAGAAAGAGAGTTTTCAGTCTTAAGGCATGTTGGAAGCAGTAACCATTTGCCATTTCCTATGCCTCTTTCCTCCAGTACTCTTGCCTGGAAAATCCCATGGACGAAGGAGCTGGGTAGGCTGCAGTCCGTGGGGTCGCAAAGAGTTGGACACAACTGAGCGACTTCCCTTTCACTTTTCACTTTCATGCATTGGAGAAGGAAATGGCAACCCACTCCATTTTTCTTGCCTAGAGAATCCCAGGGATGGGGGAGCCTGGTGGGCTTCCATCGATGGGGTCGCACAGAGTCAGACATGACTGAAGCGACTTAACAGCAACAGCAACAGCAACAGCATGCCTCTTTCCTATTTCACAGTGCTTCTGACCTGGGGAGCATTTCATTGTCCAGCAAAACATCTTTCTCTCTGACCTGAAGTATACAAGGCAAGATTTAGTATTGCTCTGAAAATATACTCCTCCATCCTGTGATTTCAAAGTAGAGACGTTGTTAAGAAAGAGCAGGGACTGGGGTGACTCCATCAGATACTCATTTGATGAAGTGTTCAGGAAACCAGATGGTTGGTATCAAATAAATGCCTTGATAAAATACTTTAGAAATAAGAACTGGTTCCTATTAAAAAAAAATGTATATATATATATACCCTCTAGAGGAATTTGCTTATGACTTTCACCATTTTGTTTTCATTTATATCAAGTAGTTTTAAAAATTAAGTATATCTGTGAGTATAAACCAAGCTTGGACTATAGATTTTAAAAAGTCAGTATGCTTGGCTGTGGATATTTGATTCCTACTTGGTCAGCTGGTGTCCTTATCTTGGTTATCACAGCAGCATCTGCTTAGATGAAATACTGACATTCTTGCACACTGAAGCCCCAGACACTTGCATTTTCCAACAATGAGAACACTGGGTGTTTCTCTTTGTGTGTGCTAATGGTATGGACTGATTTTGCAGAATCACTGCAGCAAGTTGTAAATGATGTATGAAATGGAAAATTCCTGTCCACTGCACAGAGAGAATATATGCAGTTCTGTGCAATCACTGCAGTGCTGGGCTGTTTATTTTAATATTTCCTTCAGATATATAGTAATTTCTTTGGTGAGTCATATCCAGATGCTTATCACTGGCACATAGCACCAATTTCCTTTATATGCATTTCATATGAGTTTCAGTCATGTATTAAGTGTACTTAAATTAATAAAATACTAGATTTGAGAGAATTTGACTTTTAAAATTTTATGAAAATCATAGCAGTACACTAGCTTTGAAAAGTTTCAGAAATATCAAAGGGTCCAAATAGTAAAATTAGAAATCATTTAATCTTGTTATTGAAAAATATCCTGTTTACATTTAGTATTTATCTTTTAAGGCTTTTATCCTCTGTAGTTAGACTTCATTCTATAAAAGAAGATTATTAAGTTGTCTTATTTGTAAATTTGTATTCCCCATTGCCAGTAAGGCTTGAATATCTTTTATGCTCTTCTACAATGTAACTTTATCACTTCATACTATTCAGTTACATGAGTGTAGCACAAAGAAGATTTCCTGTTCTTATTGAACAGTGAACATTTAGGCTGTTTCTAATTTTGCTGATACAAACATTTCCTATATAGGTACTGCAATTTTATGTGATTTTATTAATTTTGGTATATGTTTGGTAATGCCACACTCGTCTCCACTTGTCTCAAAATGTTCTTGGTTATTGTATTTGTTTTTCGTGTTGGCCTTTGATGATAATCCAGTTAGAACTGGCATCTCTGTAAAACTGAGTCATTGTTCTTGGCACATTTTCTAACATGGATTCATTTTAGTATACCAGAAGTAAGCACCCCTAATCAGGTCATGATAATTTTTTATTTAGAGTTTCTACATCTAATGCCTAAGATGTATCTGTAAAGTTCTCTCTTTGTGCCTTTCTGTTAATATTTTGAATGAGGGTCTCATAACATTAATTAACAAGATTCCTCCATCTTCTCTGGCCCTCCTCCCCACTCTACACCATGCTCTGGAGGCATTTAAATAGCGTGGAGGTACACCGTGTTCTTTTTAATATAAATTTATTTATTTTAATTGGAAGTTAATTACTTTACAATATTTTATTGGTTAAAGTCATGTCTGCATCTGGCTTATTTGGGGGATATTTTCTTTGAAACCTCTCATTTCCTCTCAAGGTTATTTTTTGTTCAGATTTTTTGTATCTTCGTACTAGCTTCTTAAGTTGCATGTTCAATTTGTGTTTACTATTTAAAATATTTCAAACTACTTATTTTCCCATGATTTTCATTTTAGTTGAATCATATGGCTTTTGATATCATATGACTTTTGATATGTTGTATTCATTCATTTTTAGTAATTTAATGTATTTAAATTTAATAAATCATTCAATAAAACCAATTTAATTCATTGTTTAATAACTTGAAGTATTTTTAGATAATATGGGTCATCCTCTATGACCCAAAATTCTTTCAAAAGAGTAAATTTTAAAGTAGTTTAATTTTAAGATTTCATCTGTTATTATTAATTTCTAGTTTAATTGCCTCTGAAATACACCTGTTATGACTTTTACTTGAATTTTACTGACATTGTCCTTATGAAACAGTATACATGGTCATTTTTGAAAAGGGAGTCCATGGGCACTGGAGATGGAAGTTATTTTATCTAGAGTAGAGGATTTATTGTATTATCAAGCTTTTCTATATTATAGCTTATTTTTGTATATGTGTGTCTTCTTCTGATCTTCTTCAGACAATTGTGAGGGATGTTAAAGTTGTTTATCAATTTGTTCTTGTCATTCTTTAACTCTTATTTATAGAGGTATTTGCATTCTGACAGAGAAGTATTATTTGACACACAAAAACTGTATATTTGTGTTGAATTTTACTACCTTAATATAACATCTCCTTTGAACATTTCATATGTTTTGCCTTGAATTTTCTTTAATATTAGTATTAAAACCACTATTTTCCTTCTTTGTCTATCTCTTTAACATATCTTTGCTCATCTTTTACTCATCCTATTTGTACTCATTTGTCTTAGCTATATCTCTTGTAAAAATATATATATAATAGGATTTTATTTTGTAGCTCAGTTTTCTACTTTTTATCTTCTCACAGAAAAGTTTAAGCCATTTATAGTTATTGTTATAAAAAATGTAGCTGACTCATTTCTTTCATTATGATTTTTTAAAAATTCTTTGAGTGATTTTTCTCCTTATTCTTTCTTTGAGCATGTAGACTATGTCATTCTTTGTTAATTTTAACAGAGTATATGTTTCATATTAAATTATATTTTCATTTGTTTCTCCAAGTTCAGTTCAGTTCAGTCACTCAGTCGTGTCTGACTCTTTGAGACCCTGTGAACCGCAGCACCAGAGAAGGCACTGGCACCCCACTCCAGTACTCTTGCCTGGAAGATCCCACAGACAGAGGAGCCTAGTGGGCTGCAGTCCATGGGGTCGCGAAGAGTCGGACACGACTGAGCAACTTCACTTTCACTTTTCCCTTTCATGCATTGGAGAAGGAAATGGCAACCTACCCTAGTATTCTTGCCTGGAGAATCCCAGGGACGGGGGGAGCCATGTGGGCTGCTGTCTATGGGGCCGCACAGAGTTGGACACGACTGAAGCGACTCAGCAGCAGCAGCAGCAGCAGCAGCAGAACTGCAGCATGCCAGGCCTCCCTGTCCATCATCAGCTCCTGGAGTGCACCCAAACCCATGCCCATCAGTTGGTGATGCCATGCAACCATCCCATCCTCTGTCGTCCCCTTCTCCTCCCACCCTCAATCTTTCCAAGCATCAGGGTCTTTTCAAATGAGTCAGCTCTTTGCATCAGGTGGCCAAAGTATTGGGGTTTCAGCTTCAACATCAGTCCTTCCAATGGACACCCAGAACTGATCTCCTTTAGGATGGACTGGTTGGATCTCCTTAAGTCCAAGGGACTCTCAAGAGTCTTCTCCAACACCACAGTTCAAAAGCACCAATTCTTCAGTGCTCAGCTTTCTTCTCAGTCCAACTCTCACATCCATACATGACCACTGGAAAAACCATAGCCTTGACTAGACGGACCTTAGTCGGCAAAGTAATGTCAATGCTGTTTAATATGCTGTCTAGGTTGGTTATAACTTTCCTACCAAGGAGGAAGCATCTTTAATTTCATGGCTGCAATCACCATCTGCAGTGATTTTGGAGCCCAGAAAAATAAAGTCAGCCATTGTTTCCACTGTTTCTCCATCTATTTCCCATGAAGTGATGGGACCAGATGCCATGATCTTAGTTTTCTGAATGTTGAGTTTTTAGCCAACTTTTTTACTTTTCTCTTTCACTTTCCTCAAGAGGCCCTTTAGTTCTTCACTTTCTGCCATAAAGGTGGTGTCATCTGCGTATCTGAGGTTATTGATATTTCTCCCGGCAATCTTGATTCCAGTGTGTGCTTCCTCCAGGCCAGTGTTTCTCATGATATACTCTGCATAGAATTTAAATAAGCAGGGTGACAATATACAGCCTTGACGTACTCCTTTTCCTATTTGAAACCTGTCTGTTGTTCCATGTCCAGTTCTAACTGTTGCTTCCTGACCTGCATATAGGTTTCTCAAGAGGCAGGTCAGGTGGTTGGTATTCCCATCTCTTTCAGAATTTTCCACAGTTTATTGTGAACCACACAAAAAGCAAAATGACTGTCTGAGAAGGCCTTACAAATAGCTGTGAAAAGAAGGGAAGCAAAAAGCAAAGGAGAAAAGGAAAGATATATGCATTTGAATGCAGAGTTCCAAAGAATTGCAAGGAGATATAAGAAAGCCTTCCTCAGAGATCAATGAAAAGAAATAGAGGAAAATAATAGAATGGTAAAGAGTAGAGATCTCTTCAAGAAGATTAGGGAACATTTTATGCAAAGATGGGCTCAATAAAGGACAGAAATGGTAGGGACCTAACAGAAGCATATGATATTGAGAAGAGATGGCAAGAATACACAGAAGAACTGTACCAAAATGATCTTCATGACCCAGATAATCACGATGGTGTGATCACTAATCTAGAGCCAGACATCCTGGAGTGTGAAGTTAAGTGGGCCTTAGGAAGCATCACTACGAACAAAGCGAGTGGAGGTGATGGGATTCCAGTTGAGTTGTTTCAAATCCTGAAAGATGATGCTGTGAAAGTGCTGCACTCAATATGCCAGCAAATTTTGAAAACTCATCAGTGGCCACAGGACTGGAAAAGGTCAGTTTTCATTCCAATCCCAAAGAAAGGCAATGTCAAAGAATGCTCAGACTACTGCACAATTGCACTCATCTCACACGCTAGTAAAGTAATGCTCAAAATTCTCCAAGCCAGGCTTCAGCAATACATGAACCATGAATTTCCAGATGTTCAAGTTGGTTTTAGAAAAGGCAGAGGAACCAGAGATCAAATTTCCAACATCCACTGGATCATTGAAAAAGCAAGAGAGTTCCAGAAAACATCTATTTTTGCTTTCTTCACTATGCCAGAGTCTTTGTGTTTCTCCAAAGCGTTCTTAATTTGTGTGTCTCTCTCAAATTTATATCTTCTGATTAAATGGAAGAATCTACCATAATTCCTCCCCTAACACATGTACCACAGCCTTTTCCCAGTCCTACATCTTGGAGTTTGTTTCTCCTGTCTTACGTTTTAGAAAAAGCATTATTTTAAAAAAATCGTTATTCTTATAGCATATGCCTTATTCTTCAAGAATAATATTTTTATTTACATTTAGCTTTTAAAATAGATGTGCTGTAATTTTATTTCTTTGTTTAACTGGTTTCATTATTCCCAGTTAGATTACTCTACTTCCTTTCTTCTTTTGAGCTCCTAATTCTTATTTGTCCTTCAGTGAGTCTGGATATGGCTTTAGATATTTTTTTCAAAAAGAATGCATGGTTTGTATGTTTTCTAAAATCATATATTTGTGATGATATTTTTTCTTCTTTGTTTAGGGATACATTTCTTGAGTTGTACCATTTTCCTTCACATTTCTGTAATTTTGTTATATTGATTTCTACATCAAAGGAAAGTCTGAAGGAAGGCTCTTTTTCTGTGTATAATCATTAGTGTGTGTGTGTGTTGTTTTTCTGTGCCTTGGTATTTGTGAGACTTTATGCTTGTAACTCAAAAATTTTGATAGGAGGCACCTAAGTATGGGTTTGAATAATAATAATCAACCTTTTCATCTTTATCCACTGGAATTTTTTCAGCTGATGAGTGTTTTCATCTATTATAACTTAAATTGTTAGAGTTGTCAAATATATTATGATCTTCTCAAGAACCCCAGTGATCTAGATGTTGAAACAGTACGTTCTCTGAAGGCAGGAGCCTTAGCAGTCTTGTTCACTGCTCTGTACCTGGGTATATAGGTCTAATGCCTGGCGTATTCTAGACATTCATATATATTTAGATAGATGAATGAGAAACCCCGTCTCTGACCTTCATGTGTATGTTCTCCTCTCTGATAATTTTAATCTTATTTTTTCATCTGCTTGTAGGGATGTTTTGTGAAATAAGCTTACCAGGAAACCATGAAGCTGAAGGTTCTCAGTTCAGTTCAGTTCAGTCGCTCAGTCGTGTCTGACTCTTTGCGACCCCATGAATCGCAGCACGCCAGGCCTCCCCTGTTCATCACCATCTCTCGGAGTTCACTCAGAGTCACGTCCATTGAGTTCATGATGCCATCCAGCCATCTCATCCTCGATTTCCCCCTTCTCCTCCTGCCCCCAGTCCCTCCCAGCATCAGGATTAATGGCTCAAGGTTAACCTACTTGGACATTGACATTGCTTCCCTTGTCTCCTTCCCCTATTGTCTTATGTGAAGATATAGCTTTAGCAAAACTGTCTTTAGCTTGAGAATCAGCAAAGTTTCATAAGTCTAAAATATTCCCTCTTAACAAATAATGAGTTCAAGTTCTTTTAGTTGATAATTAAATCCAAAAGTAAGGAAGAAGAAGTAAGCTAGCACCGAGCTAACTTAGCTCAGATCCAAAGCCTCCCTTCGACCAAAGAATATCACTGATAACTGTTGCATAACAAACCATCTTCAAATTTAGTGGCTTAAAACAACAATTGTTTATTAGCTTGTTATTCTCTTTGGGCTGGGCTCATCTGGGCAGTTCTGTAAGTCTCACATGTGCATACTCATATCACTGTAGTCAGCTAGTGGGTCAACTGCAGGTGATCTTGATGGCCTCATATGTGTGTCTGGTGTTAGAGGCACAAGACTGAGAGTTTCTAAAGAAGCAAGAGCGGGAAAACCCCAATACACAAGCACTTTTCTAGCCTCTGATGGCATACTTTGCTAAGGTTCCATTGGCCAAAGAAAGTCACCTGACTAGTTCAAATTCAAGGGGTAGAGAAATGAACTCTGGTTCTAAATTGGAGGAACTTTCATGTCATATTGCAATGGCATGGATACAGGCAGTGAGCAAATTTGAGGCCATCTTTATAGTTCACTCCCAATCACTTCTATTTGGGATTCTGGAAACCAAAGGTATTCATACTGAAACATATCTATCCATTCCTTACTCTGTTGTTCTGTTGGCCAATTAAGTTGGAACTTAATCTAACCTTACAGTGTGTGTTTGATCTGTAGTCTCTCTGAAGAGTTACATTGCGTTCTTTCTACATTATCATTCCAGTATTTGCTGTCTTTAATGTAGATTTGCATGCTGCCAATGCATTTTTTGTTAAGTATAGTCTCTTCTTACTGCATTCATCTTTTTTTTTTTATTCTGTTAGCTTTTCATGTTTTTCCTTATCGTTTTCTGTGCCTTTCATGGTGAAGTCTGTTCCGCAAGCATTATATTTTTCAGAAGAAGTGATCTTTCTCTGAGTTTGTGGGATGTTTTTGTTCCCTTTCTATATAAGTCTTAGAAATGCTTTGTTTGGTGTTTGTCAACAGAATAGGGGTTTGCTCTTATGTCTATTTTCTTGTGTGGTGAATCAGATTTCCTTCTTGGATGTGTATATGGAGGATATATTAGTGTGCATGCATGCTCAATTACTCAGTTGTCTCCGACCCTTTTTGACCACATAGACTACAGCCTGGCAGGCTCCTCTGTCCATGGGATTTTTCCAAGCAAGAATACTGGAGTGAGTTGCTATTTCTTTCTCTAGGGGATTTTCCCAATCCAGGGATCAAATCCATATCTCCTGCATTGGCAGGCAGATTCTTTACCACTGAGCCACCTGTGGAGCCCTGTATATACCTGTATATACCTCCTAGTCCAATTCCCAGTTTTTAGGCAGAGTCATTTAGAGAGTGAATCCCTGAAAGCTTGATCTCTGTTCAAATGGGATACATAAAAATGTCAAATTTCTGGCATGCGCTCCTTAGGTCTAAAGACAATGAGAAATCTCTTGCTTGCTGATGATGAGGGTGATAGGGGTCATTTTGACAGCAGAGGGAATGTGATCTCTTCTCCTCTCTGCTCTGTTTATGTGCAGGTTTTGTGACACTTTTGCAAACATTTTCGTTAATAATATACATATAAAATTATATAATATATGTATATTATAAAGCATAAAAATGAATATCAGTGAACTTATGACTCAGATTAAGATGAAAAACACAAACAGGGCCATGGTATCTACCTCCTGGACCTTACCTGGTCCTCATCCTACATCTGCCCACCAAGAAATAGCCACTATGATGAATACAGGACTTAGTACTCCCTTGCCTTTTCTCTTTTATGTGTAACAATTCCTTTTGGGTATGCAGATACATCATTAAAGTACATGAATATAAATATATAAAAGTGTGAAGTATAAATAATTATAAGGTCTTTCTTAGGATTATTTTAATGTATGCAGAATCTTAGTATTGATCATTTGTACCTTTTCTCTTTTCAAATTATTTTATTCGGATTAGTTTATCATATTTTTTTTTCAAAAAGAACTTTTGGCTTTGATCATTTTCTATAACAGTGATTTTTCTATTTTACTAATTTCTACTCATCTTTATTATTTGATTTTGGAACTGAGTTCTGAAGAGTAGGTAGAATTTGGCCAATTTAAGAGCATAAAGGGCTTCCCGGGTGGCACTAGTGATAAAGAACCCACTCGCCAATGCAAGAGATGTAAGAGACGTGGGTTCAGTCCTTGGGTTGGGAAGATCCTCTGAGGCATGGCAACCCACTCTAGCATTCTTACCTGGAGAATCCCGTGGACAGAGGAGACTGGTGGCCTATACTTCATAGGGTTGCAAAGAGTTGGACAGGACTGAAGTGACTTAGCATGCACGCACGTGTGCAAGAGCATAACATCCTTAAATATTTGTCAGTACTCATGAGAATATTGGAAATAGTGTTTTAATGTCTGCTGTTGAATCATTAGTCCTATCAGATCCCCTGGAATTCAGAAATGTTGAATAGAAGTCTTGTACACTTAGAATCATTTGATTTCATTTAAACATGAATATTGATTTCTGAAATATTGATGATATTTTAAGTTTCATATTCACCTCCTAGGTTTATCACATTCACCCTATTCCCAGAATATCTTTGTTCCTTCTTTTTCTAACTCTTGATAAAAGCAGATTCTAAAATGGACATGTACCTCCTAGGGGTGCCACATTAGAAGCTATATGACAGTGTTTTTCTAATAGATTTTGTCTTATGTACATGATTCTGTCCTTAAACTATTATCAATTTTCATTTTGTTTGATTACCTGTATTCCCTCTCATGCATCCCCTCCACCCTGAATCTGTCCCCCATTCTTGGATAGTATCAATTTTCTTCACCTAGTGTTTCTGTCTTAGAAAAAGCAGAAGGATGACACAGCTAAATGGGCCATTTAACTGAAGAATGGCATGTCACACATTTTTTTTCTATATATATAATGAGAGAGAGGTATATAGGTTAATGTATGTATTTATGGAGATGAATATTATGGCTATTTTATGATATTTAAGACTAAATGCCACAGTTTTTTTTTTTTTTTTTTTAGTAAGTCTAAACTTCCCTTTAAGGAAAGCCGAGAAAAATAGCAATTTGGAACTAGTTGGCTTAACTTAAAAAGCTCCCCTGTGACATCAGACTGTGTTTCATGCAATTGCTTTCTTAGACTTGCTCATTAAAATATTGACTACTCTTTTTCTTCAGTAAATGCTAATCCCGTCTCCCATGTAAATGTATTTACATTTCACTGCAGGCAGCCTGCCAGGTTAGAAATAAAACCAATTTGTTAATATCACTATATCCTTTTCAGCAAAGAAAATATGCATTAAATTAAAGGCTTTCTAAAAACAATAAGAAATGACTTCAGTTGATACCAACCATTTATTTATCTCTATGACTTAGGCTGTGACAGCTCATCTTTATCAGCCTGCATTTCTCTGTTCCCCTCTGCTCTGGCCATCTTCTGTGCAAAACTCTGGATTCTTAAATACCCTAGTCCAGGTCCTAATGTTCGCTTTGCCTCCTTCTCCTCACCTTTCCTACTGTTGCACCTTTGCTAGTCCCTGCCAGCACCTATCTGAGAATGCAAAACACTGTATTTAAAAGAACATGAGCAAATATGGTTAATCCTGGTCGATGACATGCTGCTTTACTGGAGCATTCTCCCCAGAAATCTTGGAAATCTTTGAACTGCAAGAAGGTTCCCATTTGATTTACGATTCGTAAGTGGATCAGTGTTATTAAAATCCACAGGAGTCCTTTGTTCATTTAGTCATTCTGAGGGCCACCCATCAGGTACTTCTATATACTATTTTGCACAAGAGCATCTTCCCAGAGCCCATAGCTGTTTCTTAAATAATCCTTCTATAGAAAGAACTAACTATGCAACTATACATCAAGTCATATTAGAAACTAGAGAATGTGCACATTGTGTTATCTGAACTTGTGCAGTCAAGGGAATTTTCAGTAAAGCTAACGAGATATTACCCTTGTTAGCATACTTTGCCTGGCTAAATGCTACTTTTTACTTTGTTGATTATTTTTTAATAAAATGAATCGATTGATATTTTCTATTACTCCTGTAACTTGTAAAAAAAAAAAGAATCATTTGCAAATGCTCATGGTCTAATTGGTCCTGAAAAAAAAATAAAATCTGGCATCTAAAATTTGGTACATAAGTTTTGTTACTCTCCTGATTTTTCTTCTTATTTCATTTTATTTCCCTTGTTTTTTGGTCCAGTCAAATGTTGGCCTTGGCTCTATCAATATTTAGAAGGATGAAGTCTTACTGACAATCTTCATATTCTCTTTCTACATCAGGGAAAATATTAAAGAAATAAAATAGTTAACCTAAACAATGAACGGTTGTTTACTTCCCACCTTTTTCTTAACTATTTTTAAGTCCTAGGGTCCTAAATTCTTTACTGTACTGACTCCACAATAGCCATCAAAATAAGGAAATCTTTCCCCTCTTCAGTCCTTTCACCTTTCAGAGTTTCATTCTGTCTTATACCCATTTAGTTTGAAGGGAGTTGTTGGCCTCTTGCATTATTTTATATTATATATATATATATATATTTTTTTTTTTTCTATTGGTATGGCATCATGTCCACTTGCTAAATCCTGTACAACCTTGAGCTGGGTGCATACCAACAGTTTAATGACCTTTCTAGTATAGTCTTTGGTCCAAAAGTGATCAGTTGTTGAGATGCTTCTCAGGAAGAGAGATTTACCAGTACCTAGTTGTTCTGTGAGGAAAACTGCCTCATCCAGCTGGTAAGCGATTTATGCCCTGAAGCATGAAGATTTCATAGCCCTTGTCATTTTATCCTTCCTGGTGTCGCTGCAGGTGCTATTTTTATTCATATAAATATTTAATCTTCTATAAAACTTATTAAGCTGTTGGCCTCAATAACATTTTTTGGCAGCAATTTTCCTAGGTTAAAGGGACACAGTCAAGTACAACAGCTTAGCTCAAGATCATAGTTTTAAATAAAGGCAAAAAGGTGATTAAAAAAAAAAAACAAACGACTCCAGCAAAGCTGTTTGGGGTTCAGCTATGGCATTTCCCAATAATGCTTCCACTGTCTCAATAGCACTGAGTTGGCATCTAAGAGACCAGGAAGCAAGCTCAGTTGAAATTAAAGTGAGAGTAGTTCATATATATCTTTTTCTGGACCCAGTAAAGATGAAAAGTAGATAAAATGTATAGGCAATGTTCTTCACTTTCTCAGCATTCAAATCTCCACATTAAAAGTAATTGGCTTCTTTGAGGGATACCTCCTGTTAAAACAGGTGACCTTTCCCTGAGCTTCTTCATTGCGTAGACGACCAACAGGTAATGAGTGGTGGCATCTTCTCGTTCCTTTTAGATGATTATCTGGAGTTCAAGTGGAGGTTTCTCCAGTTGAATTTGATTTAGCCACAACCATGTTGGAAATTTAAACATAAGCATCTAGACTTATGTGCATGGACCATCCAGATGGATGTGGATTAACTCTGGAGTCATACATTTCTTTGTCTTCCTGGGTATTTATAGTAGCCTAATACATTTGGCCGTAAACTAGCTGGATGATGATGGACACTTTTACCACAAAATATTATGGTGTGTATAGACCTAAACTGGTTTAGAGACTGTATCTAACTTAGATAAATTAATCTCTATTGGCAGCCCTAATATAGGAAGTTTATGATTCTTAAGGAAGAAAAATAACATGTTAGTAATAGAACATAAACCATGGGATATGTAATGAAGTTATAAATTATGAGGAATTATAAGGGCTGTATAAATTCAGAGAAGGGATTGGTTATTATTGACCAAAATGCTTTAAGAGATGGCAGTAGTTGAACTGACTCTTCTGAAAAACCTGAGATCTGGGCAAGGGAAGAGAAAGTGAGTGGGTGAGGCATTAGTGAGGAGTAGGGCAGGGCTACCATTCAATAGCAACACAACTTCAGTGTAATAGGTTCTGTGACTTCTAAAATAGATTCTCACCTAAAGAATCATAATGAGATTAAGTGTTGGTTCAATCCAGATTATGTGGAACTAAATTTGCTGCTATTCTTTCTTTTATAATTATTATCCTTTCCACTGATGTAATTAAAAAAAAAAAAAAACATTCTCACAGGTCCAAATATCAAGGTCCAGTAATTTTTTAAAAATATCATTAACTCATCTTGCTTAGCAATACTTTAGTTCCTTTTGTTAAATAAGTGACCAAACTGTCATACATGCTGGCTGAGTGCAGATTGGTCTAGCCACTTTAGAAACTGTGTTAGCAGCTTTTTATAAAGTTAAGTATGCATATACCGCTCCTCGGGTTGCTTCTCCCAGCAGCCGTCCCTGGCCTTGGGCGTGGGGTAGCTCCTCTCGGACGCTGCCCCTGACCTCGGACACTGGGTGTCTCCTCTCGGCCAAGAACTGTACAAAAAAGATCTTCACGACGCAGATAATCATGATGGTGTGATCACTAATCTAGAGCCAGACATCCTGGAATGTGAAGTCAAGTGGGCCTTAGAAACCATCACTACAAACAAAGCTAGTGGAGGTGATGGAATTCCAGTTGAGTTGTTTCAAATCCTGAAAGATGATGCTGTGAAAGTGCTGCACTCAATATGCCAGCAAATTTTGAAAACTCAGCAGTGGCCACAGGACTGGAAAAGGTCAGTTTTCATTCTAATCCCAAAGAAAGGCAATGCCAAAGAATGCTCAAACTACCGCACAATTGCACTCATATCACATGCTAGTAAAGTAATGCTCAAAATTCTCCAAGCCAGGCTTCAGCAATACATGAACCATGAACTTCCAGATGTTCAAGCTGGTTTTAGAAAAGGCAGAGGAACCAGAGATCAAATTGCCAACATCTGCTGGATCATGGAAAAAGCAAGAAAGTTCCAGAAAAACATCTATTTCTGCTTTATTGACTATGCCAAAGCCTTTGACTGTGTGGATCACAATAAACTGGAAAATTCTGAAAGAGATGGGAATACCAGACCACCTAAACTGCCTCTTGAGAAATCTGTATGCAGGTCAGGAAGCAACAGTTAGAACTGGACATGGAACAACAGACTGGTTCCAAATAGGAAAAGGAGTCCATCAAGGCTGTATATTGTCACCCTGTTTATTTAACTTCTATGTAGAGTACATCATGAGAAACGTTGGACTGGAAGAAACACAAGCTGGAATCAAGATTGCCGGGAGAAATATCAATAACCTCAGATATGCAGATGACACCACCCTTATGGCAGAAAGTGAAGAGGAACTAAAAAGCCTCTTGATGAAAGTGAAAGAGGAGAGTGAAAAAGTTGCCTTAAAGCTCAACATTCAGGAAACAAAGATCATGGCATCCGGTCCCATCACTTCATGGGAAATAGATGGGGAAACAGTGGAAACAGTGTCAGACTTTATTTTGAGGGGCTCGAAAATCACTGCAGATGGTGACTGCAGCCAAGAAAGTAAAAGACGCTTACTTCTTGGAAGAAAAATTATGACCAACTTAGATAGTATATTCAAAAGCAGAGACATTACTTTGCCGACTAAGGCCCGTCTAGTCAAGGCTATGGTTTTTCCAGTGGTCATGTATGGATGTGAGAGTTGGGCTGTGAAGAAGACTGAGCACTGAAGAATTGATGCTTTTGAACTGTGGTGTTGGAGAAGACTCTTGAGAGTCCCTTGGACTGCAAGGAGATCCAACCAGTCCATTCTGAAGGAGACCAACCCTGGGATTTCTTTGGAAGGAATGATGCTAAAGCTGAAACTCCAGTACTTTGGCCACCTCATGCGAAGAGTTGACTCACTGGAAAAGACTCTGATGCTGGGAGGGACTGGGAGCAGGAGGAGAAAGGGACAACAGAGGATGAGATGGCTGGATGGTATCACTGACTCGAGGGACGTGAGTCTGAGTGAAATCCAGGATTTGGTGATGGACAGGGAGGCCTGGCGTGCTGCGATTCATGAGGTCACAAAGAGTCAGACACAACTGAGTGACTGAACTGAACTGATGCATATACCAGCTTTTTATAAAGGTAAGTATACATATATTATATGACCCAGAAAACCTACTCCTAAGGATTTGCCCAAGAGAAATAAAAATTTTGTCACATCAAAACTTGTCATTGAAAGTTTACAGTGGCTTTATTCATAATTACCCAAAGTTGGAAAAAGTACAAATGTCCTTCAGCTTGTAAGTGAATAAGCAATGGCGTATCTATATGAAGGAATACTACTTAGTAATAAAAAGGAATGGATAACATAGGAAAATCTCAAATGTATTATACTAAGTGAAAGAAGCCAGACTCAAAAATCTCCATGCTCTTGATTCTGTACATCCTGGAAAAGGCAAAATTATGGGGAAGATAACAGATTGGTCGTTGCCCAAGGACTAGGGCTTGGGGGAAGTGTTGACTGAAATTATAAGAGTGTTTTGGTAGAGTGATGGAACTTTTTAGTATCTTGGGGTTGGTGGTGGTTACCTGACTATGCATTTGGTAAAACTCATAAAATTATACACCAAAATGGGTGGATTTTTTTCATGGTATTTATACGTCAATAAAACTTACTTTAAAAAGAAGTGGCCAACCATATGTTTTTCACATATCTTGCATTATGACCTTACATTGGTTTCCTATGCTACAGTTTTCAGTGTTTCACATTTTAACATCTTTTCCCTCTTAAAAGTTTTTGTTTATGAGCTTCCATCACCCCTTGAAGAAATGTTTAAAACTCTCTTAGAATTTTGGTGGAGATGCTCAAAGACCTAAAATGAATGGTCAGAGCTCCCTTTGAAAACACAAGTATTTTTTTTTTTTATATGTAAAGAGGAGCTGCTTTAAAAGGACTGTTTCATATATTGAAAAAGTGACTCTTGAGACATGGTTATTACATGATAGAACCCATGTGACTTTTTTGCTGTATAACAGATCCCTAGACCTTATAAGATGTGGAGATCTGAACCCTTTAAACCAGTCTGTGCATTCATTTTCCAGATACAAATAAACTCTCTAGTTCATTGTCTCCAAAGTTTCACTCAGGCTGCTTAAAGGATATTGAAGAAAAATCATAAAACTTGTTGTGTGGTACAGTGAAAAAAAAATCATTTGTTCTTCAGTGATGCCAAAGCATCTATTTTTCTGTGTTTTAAAATTTTTATTTGTATTTCACTTGCTTCTGAAATGGATTTGGGGTGGCTCCTCTTAGTAAAGTAGATTTTCTGAAATTTATCCTTTTCACCAGGTCACCTTCCCACTTCCAAACCCTTCACTTTGCTGGAACAATCTATCTGTTATCACCCCGGACATTGTACTGCCCTCTATTTGGATCTCAGCTTCTCTTTTCAAAAGTGAAGTCCAGCTAGTTCCCCAAACACCAGTTATGTTCCTTTTCATTACATGTATCGCCCTATATTTAATTAATTAGTTACTTATTCATCTCCTTTGTTGGAGAAAGCAATGGCAACCCACTCCAGTGTTCTTGCCTGGAGAATCCCAGGGACGGGGGAGCCTGGTGGGCTGCCATCTATGGGGTTGCACAGAGTCAGACACGACTGAAGCGAGTTGGTAGCAGCAGCAGCATCTCCTATGTTAGACCCTAAGTGCTGTGGGACCATGTGTCTGTTAATCACCGTTGTAGTCTCAGCTGACAGGAAACACTAGCAATATATTTGTTGAATAAATAAAGGGTACCTGCCATCCCCAATGGGCCATACTTGTGCTACTCACCCCATTCTTATACCAGTTTATACTTTAAATACTTTTGGAAATAGTTTAACTATCATATATCTGAAAAACATTGTTAGTAAGGAAAAGCAAGATGTTTGCCATTACAACTGTTTTTGTTTGGGGCCTATCTCAGTGCTTTGTTATAATTTCCTCTTTGATACTTGGTTTGTATATTTGCCTTCTTTTGGGGTTTGGTGGATGTAACCAAGTGGCAGCTCCTTCACATGAGTGTTTTGTACAGTATGTGCCATGTCTCATAAGTAGCACTTAGTATGCAGTTGGTGGGTGGTCTCTTCCTATGTAAATAGAGGTGATTGTTCTTGGGATGGGAAGTCCAAGATGGCAAATACTATGGGATTGCAAATTTCAGCATAGATCTCTGGCTATTTGTGGATACTGAGTAATTATCTTTAACCAGATGAAATCACTGAATCACAGACTAGCCATTTTAATAACTGGGTTTCTGAAAGGATATAAATATGTAGCCATTACATAGAACTTATATACTTTATACAAGCTTGTGCATATATAGAGCTTTAACTGTAAATTTTAACTATTGGATTTTTGAATTAGAAATTGATACAGTTGTCAGAGGCTTGGTTCTTCCATTTAATGTAGCTCTTTGTTCTTATATGAGAATTTAGGTCAGCACTGAACAGTGCCAGGACATCCCAAGAATTTCCCCCAGAAAACAAGGGTGCCAGCCATGCAGAAGAAGGTCAGCAACACTGTTTAGCAAAGTTATATTCCCTCCTATCTGGCAGCAGTGCCTGGTTTAGTTTGGACAGCAGAGACTTAAAAAGGATTTTCTTTTTCTCATATTTTTTTTTCTTTTCCTTTTTAAAAGCCATTTTCCTTCCCTGGTGGCGCAGAGGTTAAAGCATCTGCCAGCAATGTGGGAGACCTGGGTTCGATCCCTGGGTTGGGAAGATCCCCTGGAGAAGGAAATGGCAACCCACTCCAGTATTCTTGCCTGGAGAATCCCATGGACGGAAGAGCTTGGTGGGCTACAGTGCACGTGTCACAAAGAGTCAGACACGACTGAGCGACTTCACTTTCACTCTCCTTTCCCAACATAAAAATTGTTTTCTATCCAATTCTTTCTGAAAACAACATCATATCTATTTAGAGAAAAATGTAAACTCACTGTGTCACGTTTCTAAGCAGGCCGTGTTTTCTGCAGTCCCACTAAGTTCTGTAGCCATTTGAGTCCTCTGAGTCCAAATGATACTTATGTAAGGACATGGAGTTGAGATGGGAGGCGGTTACAGCCACAGAATTTAATTTCGCCAAATGAGAAAGAAATGGCTGCCACATCCTGAAGCCAGTCCAGAACCTTTTAGAGATACAGGTTCACAGCACTATTCATCACTGATGTCCCTTTGGAATCTATTAATTTGATTTTGCTCTATGCTTTTCAAACTCTGTCCATTCTTTTGTCAACAAGCGTTTCCTCAGACCCTTCTCTGTTCCAGATGCTTTCTGGATCTCAGGGATTCATCAGTATTCAAATTGAGTGAAATATTTTCCCCTTGTTTTCTTCTGTCCTTCCAACCCTCGGAAGCCAGTAGGCCTTTCTTTCTTATCCCTAGTAGTAAATGAGAGAGGATTTGTGGTTTTCCTCTGAGATCATCCATGACGTTATTGGCAAGATTAAAACTAGAAATCAGATCTTGCTCCCAGCTCACCAACCATACCTTTCATTACACCAGACAAGACCTGTGGGCAGGGAGTAGCAGTGGTCAGAGTACCCTTTGGATTGGTGCCTGTTGCATTTGTCCTTGGTTCGTGACCTTCCAAAGGACCACTGAGCGACTTGTCTTTGAGAAATGACCTGCCATTTTCAAACAGCATCAAGGAAAGTCAGTGAGACAACAGAACAAGAAGCAAAGTATTGAGTTTAAAATTTTCTTTTTGTGTATTTGAAAAGAAGAAAAAGACCATCTATATATATGACTTAAGGAGAAGATATAAAATGAAAACAGTTTTTTCAAACTCTTATATCTGTTGAAACACTCCTAATCAGTGGCTCCCCGCCCACCCTTGCTTCTTTTATTTTTTATTTTTATTTTTTTGGAAGGGGAGGGATGACCCTGCTGAGTTTTGGAGTATGCCTATAGCAGCTTTTAGCAAATCACAGTCCCAGCAGTAGGTTCAGCTTTGAAGAAAGATTTACAAATCCCTCACTGCTTTATAAATATCTGCATTTATATCTTAAAGAAGAAGAAGAAAAAGCCCCTCACAGTTGGTCTCAGCCTCCTCACCCTCTCCCTACCCCCACCCCACACTTCCCCTTTTCTTGCCTTCCTCTTTCAGAAATTAAAGATTGTGATGTGTGCAGGAAATGAGGGTCTATAAAATTGTGATAAAGTGTTCCTGCAAAATTGCCTTTGAATTTTCACCTTGAATTGCAGGCGAAATGAAATTGTTCGCTTTCAGCATTGCTTTGTTTTTGACCCCTTTTGTGAATTCTCAAAGGAAAGAAACATATTCCCATCTTTTATAGTAATCAAATTTATCTGGCATCTCTCAGCCTCTTGAATTACTTATGCTAGAGTTGGCCAGCCTCAGGAAGGTTGTGGCTGGTTTATTTATTTATTGTTCTGAAGTGAGGGGTTTTGACATGGGTTCCCTACTTCATCTGAGGGGAGTATAGAAAAATCAAAAGTGCTTTCTGACATTGTATAATATGTGTTATGTATACACATGCATGCATTATTATAATGGTAAAAGATAACCATCTCAGGAGATGTAATAGAGGACCCCATGATCATATATCATGGTTATTTATTATTTTCACCCGAGAAGGGGAATGTTTCATGCACCAATTATAAATAAAATTATACATAAAAAACAAACAAAAAAATCTGGGGAAAGGCTTTGCATTGGAACCAAAGTGCTAACAATACCTAGTTGTAAACCTGTTTAGTAACTAGTTGGTTTTAACAAGTATTAATTCTCTAACAGGTGATTATATCACCTTGTAATTTAGGGAGTTTAATGTGACTCTTTCATGTAAGAATTTGGTATCAGAAAGTGAATATCAACCATCACCTGCAGCTGCATTCTGTCAAGCCTGGCCTTGCTTGGTAACCCCGAGTTCTCTTTTAATGTGATTCGTTCTTTTCTTTTTATTTCCAATCCCTTGTGCCTATACTCAAAAAACCTTAAGCTACAGGTGCAAGCCTGCAGAAATCAGATTTGAGTTTCTAAACTAAATCTCTCTTATGTTGAGAAAGCAAAACAATATATCACTATCAGGGAGAATACATAAAGAATAATACTTCTTTGTGTGGCCTTAACTTCCACTGGGCTCACGTTAAAAATTAGCTCAGAAAACTATTTTTTGAAACTATTACTAATGCCTTAACCATCCTTTATTCATATCTATACTTAGAAAACTATGATGCCTGCAACTGTTGAACTCCTATCATGCTTACATATTTCTAAATTATAATAAGTTAACCCTGAAAAGCTCTACAGTTACCTTTTCTATTATTTTTACAATAAGCAAAATATGTTTATGCCATAATTTTTTTGTACATACCAATTTTTCAATGGATTTCATTGTGTTTCCGTTTTACTAGTTACATACTTCTTAAATAAGAACTCACATAAACCCCAGAAACGTTCCTCTAAAATTATTCTTATTCAGGTCAGTAAGAGGTCCATGTAAGTTTAACAAAACATAAAATAAGGATCCCTTGGGAAGGGGGTGACATGTGTAGTTAGAGTGTCTCTCACGCACACTTTACTTCCATGATATTGGGAGATCTTGAAATCACTGAAACAGGCTGATGCAAAAGTCATTCACTAACAGATAGGCATCTCTGTACATCTGCATCTTAGTAGAACAAACATTAGGATTAAGCAAAAATTCAGAAAGTGCAGGATAAGTGGGAATGTTCAGATCAAGCTACTTAATAACATTACATTTACTTTAGAAATATTTATTTTAACAAGCATTAGCAGTGACCACATTGCTGACTAATTTATGCAGTCAAAGGAATCAACTAACTCAAATGTCACAATTTGTTTTTGATGAAAAAAGAGGAGAAAATGGCTATCCAAGAAGATTTAAATGGAAAAGCATAAGTTTTCATAGTATTTTTTTGTGGGGCTACAGATTTTAAGAAGGACGTAGCCTCCTTTATATGTTGTATATATCAGAAGCTTGCATATCTCCTTTCTCCCTTGTAAAAACAATTTACAACTTTTATATAAACATTTTAATCTATAGAAGAGTGAATTAACATGATTCTTAATTGTGGCAATAGAAATAAAAATAGATGTTTATTTGAAATAAATTATTGAAATCATTTTCTTCTGTCCCCTCAGAGATGGCAGCAAAAACACTTTTTTTGATTTGGACACAGTAATTTAAACGTGTCCAGTTTTGCAGTTGTGCCTAGGAATCAATTTATTGTGGGTTTGTTCACATCTAAAGGAAAGTTAAATGCTGACTTTAAAAGTGGAGAAACGTTCCATAGATATCCTTTGCTTTCAAAAAGGATGCATTTGACTGTGATCCTTAAAAGCTTTTATTGAACTATTTTCTTTTCCTGTTTGCAAAATTCACAAAGGGCTGTCTGTAAGCCCTCTTCATATTTTCCCCAGTTTGTCCTAAATTTTGCCTCAGGGGAATAAACAGCAACAGTGTTCCATTTCCCATTCTGAACATATATGCCAAAACAGAGAGCTTTTATTACAAGGGAAGAAATCAAATCATTGTCACCTAAAGTGCTAATTATGTCTGATAAATGTATGGCATGCACTTAATGCAAAGAGAGCTTAGGAAATGATACACCTTCCGTAATTACAGTGACCAACCTAGCTCCATCAATCTAAATTTTTTTCAATCCATGTTCATTTGGGTGGCTTTATTTTTATTAAATGGCTTTCTTAAGGTTCAATAGACCCACTTGCTGCTAATAAGGAAGCTCACATTAAGTATTTTGGAACTGCCTACAATAAGATGGCGTGTTATGTGATACACATCCAGATGAGTGTACACAGATAAACAGGAACCACAGAAGAATATGGTTACAGTCTTTTCCCACTGGGCCTTGGAATTGCAAACTGACGGTAAAATTTGCCATTCTTTGCTTGCCTAATGAATTTGTGTATCCAGTTAACTAAGGTACTGTATTTCTTTATCAGAGGAGCCTGAAATCCTTCCATAGCTGACAACAGACCCGTTGGTCTCTTCCCTGAGGACATAAATGACCTCATGGGTAGGCATGCTGCCCTCAGAACCACTGATGAGAAAATTTAAGAATTACTCTTCTCCCTCTGTTTTTCTCCATGGAAGAAAGCCACCATTCTTCTCAGAGCCAAATTGTATGTGGCCTCTAATCAAACCTGACACCCTTACACAAATGGAATAAGAGTAGGTTTTAATTAGACTGAAGGATGCTGATTTTCTTTGAAACCACTTCAGAGCCCCTATCCTCTCCGAGTCCTCTAGCAGATGCACTGGCTTGTTTCACACATCCATCCATATTTGGCTGCAGAAACATTGCTCCAGAGTGTGTGTGTGAATTCAGGCCTGTCATCGGGACTGATTGGCTGAATAGAATTTTCAGATTTTTGTTTTGCTGTATCACAATTCTGTCTTTTGTGTGTCTTAATTGCAGATACAGCAAGGTGCATCTGTGGGAACCGTGCATATCTGGGCAGGGTTTTCTTTACATCACTGAAATCCAACCAAACTATTCTCTTGTTTTTGCCTCTTCTTTGTCTCTAGGTCGTTTTCTCCTTAACTCTTCTTAACTCTTACTCTCCTTTGCTCTTCTTAACCTCTCCCAATTAAGAGGTTGAATTTAGTTTCTTTCTAGGTAATGTTGCTTGCTTTTTCACTTGAAATTTTTAGCACTTCATGTTTTTGAAGGCAGTAGAGAAGCTGAAAATTCCTCCATTTCCTTCTGATTACATACCTGAGGATTTTTGTGGATTTTCAAGAGAGTGCTACCTGATGGAACAAAAGCATTAGTGGTAAATACTGAATTCTCCATTTATTTTTACTTTTAAAATCATAATTAAAATGAAAGAATTCAGAGTTTTGGGTATTACAGTTATGCAAATGGGTAAATCTTGTACAAAGTCATAGTTTAATGGAACATCTTTCTTTTACTCTTTTTAATAGTTTTGCACTAAATTCTCAAATTGTCCATTTGTTTCAGCCTACTTTAAAAAGTCTTTCTCAACTGCAGATTTGAAGTCATTAAAAATGAAAAATGTATTTGGGCTTTTTAGTTTGGTTCTGTATAGTCCATGGAGTCACAGAGTCAGACGTGACTGAGCGACTTTCACTTTCATAATGTATTTGGCCTTCTCCAGTTTGGTTCTGAATATATATGTGTGATGACAGGTCATGTAAAAGATTTTTAAATAAAAAACTTAAAGTAGTTTTCATTTTAGCCTGGAAAATTCTAAGTGTGTGAAAAATATTTTAAGAAACTTTCTATGAGTTTAAAAGACTAGTAGTCTGAAATTCATGTGTTATAGTTGAACATATTTAGTTGTAGTGGTTGAAGCATAAATGTGGTATTAATTATAGTATTAAAAGTATATGTACTTCTCACAAATATGGTCAACTTTCAAAAACTAAGTAACAATTTATTTCCCAAACCCGCTCCCTAAAAATGATAAATGCTATAATTTGATTTCTGAATTATATAGTTTGTTGTAGTCAGGCATAAGTCAAATATTAAAATATTAGGACTGATTTCATTCATTGTTATATACCTATGAGAAATTAAAACAAGTGTTCACACAAAAACATGTACACAAATCATTATAGCATCATTATTCATAATAGCTAAAAGGTAGAAACCACCCAATGGCCATTGACTAATGAGTAGATAAATAAGACATGGTATATCCATAGAATGGAATATTAACTGGTCACGAAAAAGAAGTACTGATACATGCTGCAACATGGATGAACCTTGTAAATATTCTAAGTGAAGAAAGACAGACAGAAAAGATCACATATTATATGATTTCTATTTATATGAAATTGTCAGAATAGGCAAGCACTGTTGCTGCTAAGTCGCTTCAGTCGTGTCCGACTCTGTGTGACCCCATAGACTACAGCCCACCAGGCTTCCCCATCCCTGGGATTTCCCAGGCAAGAACACTGGAGTGGGCTGTCATTTCCTTCTTCAGTGCATCAAAGTGAAAAGAGAAAGTGAAGTCACTCAGTCGTGTCTGACTCCCAGCATCCCGTGGACTGCAGCCTACCAGGCTCCTCCATCCATAGGACTTGCCAGGCAAGAGTACTAGAGTGGGTTGCCATTGCCTTATCCATAGGCAAGTACATATAGACAGAAAGTAGGTTAGGAGTTGCCTATGACTAGAGGAGCAGGGAGATAAGGTGTTTAGGGGTGATTGTTAAAGGATAGCCATGAAATTAAAAGACGCTTACTCCTTGGAAGAAAAGTTATGACCAACTTAGATAGTATATTCAAAAGCAGAGACATTACTTTGCCGACTAAGGCCCGTCTAGTCAAGGCTATGGTTTTTCCAGTGGTCATGTATGGGTGTGAGAGTTGGACTGTGAAGAAGGCTGAGCGCCAAACAATTGATGCTTTTGACCTGTGGTGTTGGAGAAGACTCTTGAGAGTCCCTTGGACTGCAAGGAGATCCAGCCAGTCCATTCTGAAGGAGATCAACCCTGGGACTTCTTTGGAAGGAATGATGCTAAAGCTGAAACTCCAGTACTTTGGCCACCTCATGCGAAGAGTTGACTCATTGGAAAAGACTCTGATGCTGGGAGGGATTGGGGGCAGGAGGAGAAGGGGACGACCGAGGATGAGATGGCTGGATGGCATCACAGACTCAATGGACGTGAGTCTGAGTGAACTCTGGGAGATGGTGATGAACAGGGAGGCCTGGAGTGCTGCAGTTCATGGGGTTGCAGAGAGTCGGACACAACTGAGCGACTGAACTAAACTGAAGTTTCTTTTGAGGATGATAAAATTGGTCGTTGCATAACTCTGAGTAGATTTAATCCACTAAATTGTACATTTTAAATAGATGAATTATGTGATACATGAATTATAGCTCAATAAAACTATAACAAAAAATTAGGAGTTGTATCTGTACATTTGTATTTTAAATGCTAAGAAGCAAAGAGAAATATCTAACTACTTTTGAAGAAGAGAACTATCATTTGTTTAAAGATATTTTGTCTAGAGTGAAATTTCTAGATTAACATGCTAGCTAATATCTTATATGTATTGACATTCTACCCAAGACTTGCATTTCTATTATAATAGAAATAGTAATTTCTTTTGTGGGTGAACTTGTGCAAATACTTTATATTAATTCTTTTTAACATTTTGCTATAAATCATGTTGAAATTTAAGAAGAATGAGAGAAATGTAATCAGAACTTGAGTTAATCTTTATTTTTAAAAATATATATGATATCTAAACCTTTCGCATTTGAATTTGAATACAGTTATAATATTTTACTTTATATTTTGTTTTGAAAACTAGATAATGACAGCAGCACTTTTTTGTTTTTCACTTTTTTTAGTGTAAATTTTAGCATACATTCAGAGAACAATTTTAAGAATATGCGTATTTGGTTTACTAGATACCTGTGTATCTACCACTCAGATTAAGAAACAGGTCACTGTCAGCTCTCTGGAAGCCCCTTTTATTGGCCTCTCCAATCTCAATCCTTCCAACCTCTTCAAATATGGTTCTTGAGATAATAATTTCCTTAAGTTGCTTTAAAATTTTACAATATATGTATATATCCCTAAGCAATATAATTTACATTTGCCAGGTTCTTAGCTTTATATAAGTGGATTACTTTGGTATATATTCTTTGTTAATTTTTTATTTTGGTCAGCATTGTGCTTGCATGATTCACTTAAGACAGGGTAGGCTTCTTATGCTGTAAGAGACCAAATAGTAAGCACTTCTGGTGTTAAGGGCCATATGATTGCTAGCCCAGCTACTTCGCTTTGTAAACCTATGAAAGCAGCCGTAGACTGTATGTAAGTGATGAGGGTATTTGTAGTCCAGAATAATTTTATTACAAAAATAGGCCTCTTTTGAAGCCACAAATTACCAAACCTGATTTGAATGATTGTATAGGTATAGTTTATTCTTTTTCGTCATTGCATATCTGTTCTAATCTTATTTTACTCATTTAATTTTATTGGAGTATAGTTGATTTAATTTTGTGTTAATTTAGGTGTATAGCAAAGAGATTCAGTTGTGCATGTATATTCATTCTTTTTCAGATTCTTTATCCATATAGGTTATTACATAATATTGAGTATAGCTCCCTGTGCTATATAGTAGATCCTTGTTGGTCATCTATTTTAAATACAGTATTGTGTGTATGTTACACTATCTGTTCTATTCTTGATGAACATTTGGTTTGCTTCCAATTTGGGATATTACCAAAAGCTTGTTGTAAACATTTTTATATGTGTATTTTGGTAAAAAGGTGCAATCATTTCTCTATAACATATATTCCTTAGAGGAGAAACAATGGCCCACTAGATAGGACATCTTCACCTTGATTGTTAAATGTCAAATGGTTTTTCAAAGTGTTTATTTTTTTTTCACTTTATAGTCTCACTAGAGGTGTTTAAGAGTTCTCGTTACTCATCTAATGAGAATGAGAACTCCTAGAAAACTAACCAAAATGATCACATGGATCACAACCTTTTGTAAATCATTGAAACTATGCAAGGCCACCCAAGATGGATGTGGTGGAGAGTTCTGACAAATATAGTCCACTGGAAAAAGGGAATGGATACCTCTTTAGCATTTGTGCCTTGAGAACCCCATGAAGAGCATGAAAAGTCAAAAAAAATATGACACTGAAAGATAAACCCCCAGGTCAGTAGGTGTTCAATATGCTACTGGAGAAGAGCAGAGAAATAGCTCCAGAATTAATGAAGAGGCTGAGTCAAAGCAGAAACAATGCCAGTTGTAGATGTGGTGGTGAAAGTAAAGTACCATGCTGTAAAGAACAATATTGCATGGGAACCTGGAATGTTAGGTCCATGAATCAAGGTGAATTGGAAGTGGTAAAACAGGAGATAGCAAGAGTAAACATCAACATTTTAGAAATCAGGGAAATAAAATGGACAGGCATGAGTAAATTTAATTCAGATGACCGTTATATGTACAACTGTGGGCAAGAATCCCTTAGAAGAAAAAGAATAGCCCTCATAGTCAACAAAAGAGTCCAAAATGCAGTACTTGGGTGCACCCTCAAAAACAACAGAATGATCTTGGTTCACTTTCAAGGCAAACCATTGAACATTACAGTTATCCAAGCCTATGCCCCAACCACTTATGCTAAAGAAGATGAAGTTCAACAGTTCTATGAAGACCTACAAGACCACCTAGAAGTAACACCAAAAAAGATGGCCTTTTCATCAGAGGGGAGTGGAATGCAAAAGTAGGAAGTCAAGAGATACCTGGAGTAACAGGCAAGTTTGGTCTTGGAGTACAAAATGCATCAGGGAAAAGGTTAACAGAGTTTTGCCAAGAGAATGCACTGGCCATAGCAAACACCCTCTTTCAACAACACAAGAGACAACTCTACACATGGGCGTCACCAGTTGGTCAATTCTGAAATCAGATTGATTTTACTCTTTGCAATGAAAGATGGAGAAGTCCTATACAGTCAGCAAAAACAAGACCAGGAGCTGACTGTGGTCAGATCAGGAGCTCCTTATTGCAAAATTCAGATATAAGTTGAAGAAAGAAGGAAAACCACTAGGCTATTCAGGTGTGACCTAAATCAAATCCTTTATGATTATACAGTGGAGGTGACAAATAGGTTCAAGGAATTAAATCTGGTAGACAGATTGCCTGAAGAACTGTGGACAGAGGTTTGTAACATTGTACGGGAGGCAGTGACCAAAACCATCCCTAAGAAAAGAAATGCAAGAAGGCAAAATGGTTGTCTGAGAAAGACTTGCAAATAGATGAGAAAAGAAGAGAAGCAAAAATCAAGGGAGAAAGGGAAAGTTATACCCAACTGAATGCAGAGTTCCAGAGAATACCAAGGAGAGCTTAGAAGGACTTCTTTAAAGAACGATGCAATGAAGTAGAGGAAAACAATAAAAAGGGAAGACAAGAGATCTCTTCAATAAAATTGGAGCTACCAAGGGAATATTTCATGCAAGCATGGGCACAATAAAGGACAGAAATGGTAAGGACCTAACAGAGGCAGAAGAGATTAAGAAGTGGCAAGAATACACAGAAGAACTATACAAAAAGATATTAACAACCAGGATAACCACGATGGTGTGGTGACTCACCTATAGCCACACTTCCTGGAGTGCTAAGGACCGACTTGGTCCTTAGGAAGCATTACTGCAAACAAAGCTAGTGGAGGTGATAGAATTCCCACTGAACTATTTCTAATCCTAAAAGATGCTGCTGCTAAAGTGCTGCACTCAGTATGTCAGCAAATTTGGAGAATTCAGCAATGGTCATAGGACTGGAAAAGTTCAGTTTTCATTCCAGCCCCAAAGAAGGACAGTGCCAAAGAATGTTCAAACTACTGGACGATTGCACTCATTTCACACGCAAGTAAAGTTATGCTCAAAATCCTTCAAGCTAGACTTCAGCACCTTGTGAACTGAGAACTTTCAGATGTACAAGTTAGGTTTAGAAAAGACAGAGTAACCAGAGATCAAATTGCGAGTATTCATTTGATCATAGAGAAAGCAAAGGAATTCCAGAAAAAACTTCTGCTTCGTTGACTATGCTAAAGCCCTAGACTATGTAGATCAAAACAAAGTGTGGAAAATTCTTAAAGAAATGAGAATACCAGTTCACCTTACCTGTCTCCTGAGAAACCTGTATGCAGGTCAAGAAGCAACAGTTAGAACCAGACATGGAACAACAGACTGGTTCAATCTGGGGTAGGAGTATGACAAGGCTGTATATTGTCACTCTGCTTATCAACGTGTATGCAGAGTTCAGTTTAATTTAATCACTCAGTCGTGTCCAACTCTTCACAACCCCATGGACTGCAGCATGCCAGGCTTCCCTGTCCCTCACTAACTCCCGGAGCTTGTTCAAACTCATGTCCATAGAGTCAGTGATGGACAACCGACTCATCCAACCATCTCATCCTCTGTCATTCCCTTCTCCTCCTGCCTTCAGTCTTTCCCAGCATCAGGGTCTTTTCCAATGAATCAGTTCTTCACATCAGGTAGCCAAAGTATTGGAACTTCAGCTTTAGCATCAATCCTTCCAATGAGTATTCAGGACTGATTTCCTTTAGGGTTGACTGGTTTGATCTTGCTGTTCAAGGGATTCTCAAAAGTCTTCTCCAATACCACAGTTCAAAAGCATCAATTCTTCAGCTCTCAGCTTTCTTTATGGGCCAACTCTCACATCCATACATGGCTACTGAAAAAACCCATAACTTTGACTACATGGACCTTTGTCGGTAAAGAAATGTCTCTGCTTTTTAATATGCTGTCTAATTTTTTCATAGCTTTTCATAGCTTTTATATACAGAGTACATCATGTGAAATGCTGAGCTGGATGAATCACAGGCTGGAATCAAGTTTTCTAGGAGAAATATCAATAACCTCAGATATACTGATGATATCACTCTAATGGCAGAAAGTGAAGAGGAATTAAAGAGCCAGTTCATGAAGGTGAAAGAGGGAGAGTAAAAAAGTTGCCTTAAAACTCAGTATTCAAAAATCTAAGACTGTGGCTTCCAGTCCCATCACTTCATGGAAAATAGATGGAGAAAAAGTGGAAGCAGTAACAATTTTATTTTCTTGGGTTCCAAAATCGGTGTGGATGGTGACTGCAGCCATGAAATTAAAAGACACTTGCTCCCTGGAAGGAAAGCTATGACAGGCATACACAGCATATTAAAAAGCAAAGATACTGCTTTGCCAACATAGGTCCCTATAATCAAAGTTTTTCTAGTAGTCATGTACAGATGTGAGAGCTGGACCATAAAGAAGGCTGAGGACTGAAGAAGTGATGCTTTCAAACAGTGGTGCTGGAGAAAACTTGACAGTCCCTTGGACTGCAAGGAGATCAAATCAATCAGTCCTAAAGGAAATCAAACCTGACTATTGATTGGAAGACCTGATATTGAAATTCCAACACTTTGGCCATCTGATATGAAGAGTTGAGTCACTGGAAAAGACCATGATGCTGAGAAAGATTGAAAGCCAAAGGAGAAGAGGGCAGCAGAGGATGACATGGTTAGGTAGTATCACTGACTCAATGGACTAGAAGTTGAGCAAACTCCAGGAGATAGTTAAGGGCAGGGAAGCCTGGCATTCTGCAGTTCATGGGGTCACAAAGAATTGGACATGACTTAGTGACTGTACAACAGCAACAATATAGCCAATTTTATTAAACTTACTATTGTAGTTTTTGTATTTAAACATTTAAATATATTGAGATAAAGCTTTCCATGAAATTTTCTTTTAATGATCACAGCATCTGAATCACGTTCTATGTCATTCCTAATATTGC
The DNA here is from genome assembly GCA_917880005.1 of Nanger dama. Classification (NCBI taxonomy): domain Eukaryota; kingdom Metazoa; phylum Chordata; class Mammalia; order Artiodactyla; family Bovidae; genus Nanger; species Nanger dama. Next base: position 37,205,227 of record CAKJTW010000012.1, read on the forward strand.
TTTTTTACATGCCTTATTTATTTCCTTTACATATTTTACTGAATGTTTTACAATTTTATTATTCTACTCAAAGAAGCAACTTTTTAATCCATATTTATTCTTTAATGAATGTATATATTTATTATTTTCTTCTTTCCATTTTCATTTTGTTTTTTCTTTTTAGTTTTATCAGTGTTTCTATGTTTAGAAATGAATAATTAAACATTACATGTCATAATTTTTCTTAATTTGAAAAATTTTCATGATTTTTATAAGTGAATTTATATTCACTAATAATGTTATACTGCTTTAACTATATCCTATAATTTTTTATGGGTAGTATTTTTCATTACCATACATTTCTTATCCACTGTACCACCAGGGAAGTCCTTGTAATGCATTTCAAAATAATTTTCCATTATATTTCTTTGTTGAGCCATGAATTATTTTGGACTATTTTTCTTTAATTTCCATACTTATGGGATACCTGGTTTTATTTTGTTAAATGATTTCTGTTTTAATTAAAGTGTGGTTAGAGAAGATGATTCTTATTATTTCAGTCCATAGCAGTTTTTTGAGACTTGCTTTATGATGAATTTTTGTGAATGTTCCATGTGAGCATAGAGCACAGTCTATGATTTTTGGATATAGTGGGTATTGGACCTATAGTATAGGTCATCCTTGGTTTTATTTCATTAATCATGTTTAAAATGTTCTTTATCAATGCTTTTGTCTTCAGATTTATAGTTTTGCTAATAAAGCTGTATCTTTTAGAGATTGATAAGGCTGTTTTATCCTTTTCTATCTTCCTAGCCTCAGCTTTTTTATCCTTATTTTTAGATATGTCTCATAATCATCACATAAATTTTGTTTTTATTCACTCTGACAATCTTCATTTTTAAATTGGAGTTGTCAGCTTATTTAAATTTATACTTAACATAGTGAAGGCTAAATTTGTGTTTAAATTTTCCATTCTGTTTTATATATTTTGTGTTTCAATTTATATGCTTATTTTCCCTTTTCCTTCCATACTTTAGGTTATTTTTTGTACCTATTTTTTTATACTCATTTGGAAGTCATACACTCTATTTTTATTCCTTTATTGATTTTCATGGAATTTATAGCATGTTCAGTTCAGTTGCTCAGTCATGTCCAATTCTTTTTGACGCCATGAACTACAGCACACCAGGCCTCTCTGTCCATTACCAACTCCCACAGTCTACCCAAACCCATGTTCATTGAGTCAGTGATGCCATCGAACCATCTCATTCTCTGTCATCCGCTTCTCCTCCTGACCTCAATCTTTCCCAGCATCAGAGTCTTTTCCAATGAGTCAGCTCTATGCATCAGGTGGCCAAAGTATTGGAGTTTCAGCTTCAACATCAGTCCTTCCAATGAACACCCAGGACTGAGCTCCTTTAGGATGGACTGGTTGGATCTCCTTGCAGTCCAAGGGACTCTCAAGAGTCTTCTCCAACACCACAGGTCAAAAGCATCAATTCTTTGGTGCTCAGCTTTCTTCACAGTCCAACTTTCACATCCATACATGACCACAGAAAAACCACAGCCTTGACTAGATGGAACTTTGTTGACAAAGTAATGTCTCTGCTTTTTAATATGCTGTCTAGGTTGGTCACAACTTTCCTTCCAAGCAGTAAACGTCTTTTAATTTCATGGCTGCAGTCACCATCTGCAGTGATTTTTGGAGTCCAGAAAAATAAAGTCAGCCATTGTTTCCACTGTTACCCCAACTATTTCCCATGAAGTAATGGGACCAGATGCCATGATCTGAATTCTGAATGTTGAGCTTTAAGCCAACTTTTTCACTCTCTTTCACTTTCATCAAGAGACTCTTTAGTTCTTCACTTTCTGCCATAAGGATGGTGTCATCTGCACATCTGAGGTTATTGATATTTCTCCCGGCAATCTTGATTCCAGCTTGTGCTTCCTCCAGCCCAGCATGTCTCATGATGTACTCTGCATAGAAGTTAAATAAGCAGAGTGACAATATACAGCCTTGATATACTCCTTTTCCAATTTGGAACCATGTATATCTATTGAAATCTGAAATTAATCAATATATTTATTCTTTTTCAGAGAAAAGAAAGGTCTTTGAACACCTTAACTTAGTCTACTTTCTTTCTGACTTAAATAATTTTGTTATGAATGTGTTTTACATTTTTATAAATGTTATTATTTTATGTCAGTGTTTGTTTAAATTAATCCATAATTTAGCACTTTCTTATATTTTTCTCACTTATTGCAGATCATCTTTCTCCTGGGATTAATTCTGTCTTCTCCTAAATTATCATTTCCTTTAGTGAAGATATTCTGGTTACAAGCCTCAGTTTTTTTTGTGTTTAAAAAATATTTTTATTTCTCTTTCACTCTTTGTGACAAGGAGTATGACTCCTTTTTTTTTCTTTGCTGTTTTACTGTTGATGACCTTTAATCCTCACTCTCTCCTTCTTCATCTCTGCTCAACATCTGAGTAGGCTAATAAGAAAATCAAGGTGCTTTCTCCTTTGTCACCAGAGGTAGCTTCAAACTATACAAGTCCCATCCATCGTCTGAGAGTCCTCACCCTGGGTGTATCTCCTAACCACAATGAGAGACCCAAAGCAGTCTCCCTTTTTGCTTTAACCCGTTTTAGACCATCTTGAGATATTTGACTCATTCTCCCCCAGAAAGCTTTAATTATATAAGTAATAAATCTTTTCATATCCTCTTAAAATGTGTGTGTGTGTGTGTGTGTGTGTGTGTGTGTGATTAGTCTCAACACAGAAACCAAGTTTTCAATGAAACTCCATCCTGTGTCCCTGTAGTATACCCAAAACCCTGTAAAGATATTTTCTCTGAGTATGAAGTTTCTAGTTTTATAAGTATTTTCTTTTGCTATAATGAAGAAGTCTACTGTCTTTTGGCTTCCAGTGTTGCTACTGAGGTGTCAGATATTTATCTAATTATTGCTCCATTGATTATAATTTAATTTGTCTATTTTTAGTGGTTCCTTTTCATATCTTTACCAATTATCTTTGGTGGTCTATAGTTTTGCTATGATGTTGCCCAGGCAACTTTAATTCAGTCATCTGAGAGTGAAGGTTAGCTGGATGGGTTTACTTCTGGCTTGCTCTTATCTGAGGGTGTGAGCCTTGGGGAATCCAGTTTAATTTGGAGAAGTTTGCTTGTTTGGAAAATGCCCTTAGGGCAAAAGAAATTTTAGTGTTCTGCTTTGCTCTTTGGGTTCTGCTTCCTCTGATATTTTGAAGTAAATTTTTACTACCTTATCAGATCTTTGATAGTCTTAAGAAGTTACTTCAAAACATGTCCGACATCATTTGTGATTATTTTCAATGGGAGGATGGATCCAAATAGTCTAGCCTGCCATATTTTCAAAAAGTAAAGTTGTAAGCTTGATTTTTTAAAAGATTCTAACTTTAAACTATGAATTCAGAGTGTGAATAACAAACCCCGTTTTTAACTTTGTGTGAAAGTTTGAACCAAAGACTGAAGATAAATGATCAGAGCCTCTCATTTTAAGATCCCAACTCCAACTTGATGGGACTCAGTGCTCACAAAGTGAGGTTTTAAAAATGAGTTAGTGGAGGCACAAATAAGTAATTTGCTCAGACAACATTTTTTTTTAAAGTGGTAGAGCTATGACTCAACCCCCAGATCTGTTTGAACCACCACCTGTGTTTTATTCAAACATATACTTCTTCTGGCCAGGTTTAAAATTATTCCTACAGCCCTCTAGTTTGGTGTTTGGTGCCTACATGGGCTCTCTTATACACGGCCCATGTTGGCATGGACAGCTGAGGTTTGCCCAGCTCTCTATCTCTGGCCCCAGAACTTCGAGTAGTAACCATTAGGAAGAGTAATTTATGTTCCAAAGTTGTTGTAGAGTCTAGCTCTGCATTGTACCAGATTTACTGACCCTTACTCTCTATAATTATTAAAATCCAGAGATAGAATAAAACCAAGTTTTATTAAGGCTACTTCTTAGTAAAAATGTGCTCATGTTTATCACAGAAATCAGAATATGTAAATCAGGAAAACCAAGAAATTGGAGGATAGCCATAGTCATACCCAGTCAAAGACAATTTCTTGGAAATCCTTCCAAACTCTCTAGGCATATTAACATATACTCTATAGTTACATTTTTACTCTAGAAGGGAATCATGCCATACATGCTGTTTTGTAGCTAGGTTTTGGGTACACGGTATCATGTGCCTTAATGATGATTACATGTTGAGTTAGGGAACAGTATAGATTGAGATCAAAGCTGGAAAGCAGTAGGAATTCAGGCCAGAAAGCTTTTCTAAGATATAACAAGCTTCACCCTGGAAAGCAAAAGAGTATAATATGACTTCCTAACTACTTTCTGAATTATGCAGCAAATCTTTACTGACCTATGGAGCATCATTGTAAAGAGAGAACACTTGCTATCTCTGAAGCAGAGATAGTTATGGTAGCCAGCATAGAAATTATCGTAGCGTGTTTTGAAGGCTATTGTGATATTTTGTTCCTGTTGATATTTTTCTTCTGAGTATAATAGTTATTTCAAAGCATACAGCATTGAACATGATAACTATAATGCTTAAATATAAAGATATTTGCATCTAAGGGACTTTCTACTAATATCACTTAAATACCCTGAAAAATTTATTTTTATTTCTATTAACATTTGAAAACCAGAAAAGAGCAAAGTTAGCCATCCAAAAGTAGAAGTGATTTTGGAGGGGAAAAGGCTGATTGGTGCAAAGAAGTTAGTATGTTTCTAATCTAGGGATTATAAAATAACTGTTAGCATGTAAATTATCCAACAGTGAGACAAGTCAAACTACAATATTCTCATTTTATATTAGTGAACTGGTCTGTGGTGTTCTAAGTCCTTGTTCATGTACAACTTTTTCTTGTCCTATATACTCAATTTATAGCAAATCATTTAACATATCTAAGACTTTTTCATTCTCTGAAAAATTAATATTTAGGTGGTTTTCTATTATTTGTTCTTATTGAAACAGTGTGGCAGAAGGCACCCTCACACATAACTTGGTGCATTTGGCCAAATGTTCTAGTAGTATATATTCTTACTAGGAAAAAATTTTATATTAAAGGATATGCATTTACAGAATTTTAACCAACAACTGCCAGATTATCCTCCGAAAGTAGTACCAGTTTACATTCTCACCAAAAATGTATGACATATCTTACTTTCTGATGTTTAATGTTAATATTATATTTTTCAGCTTTATTGAACTATAACTGACACATAATCTTCATAGTTTTTAATCAGATGGGATAAAATATAAAGTGTCACATTGTTTTTAATTTGTTTTAGTCATCACTAATGGGTTGCAGCGTATTTTTCATGTTTATGGTTAATTTATATTCTTATTTTGTTTTTCTCTTTGACCATTTTTCTATTGTATTTTTTTTTCCTTTTGATTTGTTAAGTGCCCTTCAGCATTGTGCATAATATACATGTTTTGTTTATTTAGGAGTATGTGTCAATAAGCCTAGAATTTTCTTTCTTCTTTCTCATTTTTTTTTTCCTCTTCTGCCTTTCTCAATTGTGGACTAGAAAACCTTTAATCTCTTTGTAAACTATGATGCAGTTTTTATAACTTTAGAAAGTTGATACAAACAGTGAAGTCATTGGTCTTAATTTGCCTGAAACAGGTCTGTTTTCTCATATTGTCCCAGCTTAATTATTAATAACACTGCTTTCACTCTCAAAAGTGTCCCAGTTTAGGCTATAAATTATATGGTCCCCCTGGAATGAGCTCGATGATAAAATAGGCTAAGGCTGGGGCATTTGGGGATACAGATCTTTCACAGTATTTTTCATTTCTCATATGGTTATCATATATTCAAATTTTTGTTTCATTCATTTTTGAGCTAATTTATAAATTTATATATTTTCCTAGAAAAGCATCTGTTTCACTTAGGTTTTGAAATTTATCAGTATTCAACTGCAGAAACAATGCTTTCAAGTACCCTGAATCACCCATGTCAAGGATCAAGCAGAAAAGGTATTTTTTGTGGGTGAGGTTTAGGAAAGAACCTAATAGGTGGATCAGGCCTGTGGCTCAACCTGTAGAAAATTCAGTTAGCCTCAGGCCTAACGGCAACCAATTGGATGTGGCCATTAGGAGATTATTATTTTCAGTATGATGAGAAGGATGGAAGCTAGATAGCAAAACAGGATTGAGCTGAGGATTTGGAGGAAAACAATGTGGACGATCCTTTTAAAAAAAATGTGAGGGTAAAAAGAGAAAAGGAATGGCACACAGTTCAACAGAGGGATAAAACCAAGAAAGGGCTTTTGTTTTCCAGGAAATTTCAGCCTGCTGTAGGCAGAGAGTTAAATAAAGAGATAAAGTAGAAAGATGGGACTTTGGGACTCCAAGCATTCTGTTAACAAAGTTATGAAACATTCCCTCAACTTTAACCTGGACCCATGTTCATGGAAACACTGGGATTACTGGGAAGGAGCACATTTCATACTGAGTTTTGAAACAGTCTTCAGCAGGGAGAAAAGTGTAACATCACCTTAATGGTGTGAATTTAAAGCACAGTCCTGTATGTAGTTGGCTAAAATGAATGGTGTTAAAAAAATTTTTGTTTATCATCACAGCCAAAGCAGCAGGTAAAATCATTTTGTGCATCAGAGTCTGATTCATTTGCTAATCGGTAGTCATCTTTGGTTACTGGTGATAAAATCTCTCCACATGAATTTTTCCACAATTGAGTACATTACTAAGAATATCTCCAGAAAAGGATTCATCTGTATTTGTAATCTTGAAGGACTTGTCTCATTTACAGTTTTATTTTAATAACTATTTTTTAAAAATCCATGAAAAACTAAATGAGTGATTTCCTCACTCATTAATGAAGACTTTTAGTATGTACTACTGTGTAAATGTCTTTGAACTGTTTTGCTTAAAATAATGTTTTTAGTTCTTTCGAAAAGGTGCTGGCCGAGCCTTGAGGTATCAAAATCTCTATGCTTAGCGCTCCTTTTACATGACCCTAAAAGTTAAACTGCTACACTGGGGGATTTTTCTTTAAATTTAATTTAACTGAAAATCTCTTCAAATTGTATTGTTGGCTTTGGTACAGGGCATGAAATAATTTTCCATCGCACCCCACCATTCCTCGAAGGTCAGACTTTGAATTGGGCTGTTACTGTCTTGCTGCAGAATTTCCAAGCTACGTTAATTTTGGGTCTGCTGTTGATGGATGGAGCAGTTTGAATTCTGACATGCAGCAGGCCGACTTGAATGACCTGCAGAGGCAGATGTCAGCCTGTTATTTCATGCCCGTTTGTCAGGAAGGAAAAACAGCGTCTGTTCAGGCTGTTCTGTTCTGAGTTGCCTACATGAAAGTGTGCAAAAGTGCGCCACACTTCATATAGGTATGGGGGCAGAAAGTATGTGGTATTTATATAATATATTGACACGTAAGGGGACATATGAATGGGGGTGTATTATGCTTTTATAAGTCATTTATTTTGGTGTATATAAATATTTTGTGTGGATGTAAATGGAAGTGTGTATGTTAAACACATATGCTACAAAATTGCTCTCTATATAGAGGAGTGTATCCACTGACCCTGAACTCAGGCACCTTTCTATGGGCACATGTTTTCTTTTCACTGAGTTCAGTGAGTGTATCAATGTGTCATAGATAAAAAGAGGGCATGTATGGATCCTGAATTGTAGGGAGAGCAACATTATAGAATTAGGAGTGCGAACTGGGAGGAAGAAGTGGGAAACCAGAAAAGGTACAAAGAAGGGGTTCTATCCATATTCTTGGAAAATATTAGAGCAGAACTGAAGGCTAAGGGCCAAGCAGCAGGTGGATATAGTCTGATGAGCCATCTGATAGTATAAAAGAGACTGGAGTTTCTTCAGACATAGAGCTTCCTGCAGAAGTGACTTGAAGTTATCCTGAGTTCATGAATTGCTGTGACTTGTCCATCTTCCTTCCTTAAGCAGCTGCCTTGATAAGGAGGAACTAATTAGATGGGTAGATTCTCAAAAACAACCAGAAATCAGTGTTGTCTGGAGAAGAGTTTGAGGAGAATGTGGGCTAGTTCTCTTCATCCAGAAGTAGTTTTACCTGCTTCATTTGTATCTGGAGACTTTGCAGAGAGACCAGTTATCAGACTGACACAGTTTGTTTATTAATTTTTATTTTTGTAGGATAATACATACATATAGCTTTAAAAAGTCAAATAATACCGAAAGTTTGAAATTCCAATAGCAATTCCCTAATCCACTTCCTACCTCTAATCTTCATCCCTAAATGGAGCTACTTTCTATTCATTTATCTATTTCTTCTAATATGCTTCTAAATAATGTCAGTGTTCCTTAATTTATCCATTTTAGTCTTAATGTATGAGCTTCTGTTTTAGCTGATGTGGATTCAGCTTTCATCTACATCAACCCATTTTCCCTCTGCCATGCTTCCTAAATCAGTATTCAAGTTTATATCTTTATGATGAGTACAATATGTTATATAATTATTGACTTGCTTTCACGATATGTATTTTTTTCACTTGCTTAATTTTCTCAGTGATCCTTTCCATCCTTTCAGATCAATCACTATGTCCATCGCATTTTTCAGAAGTTCAGTACTGGCAGTTTTCCTAGGCCTGTTTGGAGACATTTTCTTTTGTTCTCAATCTTTTGTTGTCACATTAAGGGTAACCATTTCCTTCTTTCTTGTTTTTGGTCACTTTTTCTGAATTTTATACCTTCTTTTTCAGTTTATTCCTTCACTTTGTTAGGCAGCTCTCTGGTAGCTTTCTCAGAAAATATGTACTGAGAGGTAGATACTTTCAAAACCTAAATATTCTATCCTTGAACTTAATTGATTCTTTGGTTATAAAATTCTAGTTTTAAAATAGTTTTATATCAGATTTTTTTAAGGCACTGCTCTGTAGTTTTCTAGCTTATAGTGCTGGTGCTGAGAAGATGGATGTCATTCTGGTTCTTGTTGCTTTGTGTGACCTGTTTTTCCCCTTCTGGAAACATCTAGAGTCTTCTCTATGTTTGCAATATTTTGTAATTTCACGACTTGCCTTTATGTGGATCTATTTGCATTTACTGAGCAGGACTTCCCAGGTAGTGCTGGTAATAAAGAACTAGCCTGCCAATTCAGGAGATGTAAGAGATGTGGGTTCTATCCCTGGATCAAGAAGATACCCTGGAGGAGTGCATGACAACCCATTCCAGAATTCTTTCCTATAGAATCCTATGGACAGAGGAGCCTGGCGGGCTACAATAAGTAGGGTCGCAAAGAGTTGGACATGACTGAGCATGCGCACACGAGTAGGGCACCTGGTTGAAACCTTTTAATTTGAAAGTTTTGTGCTTTTAGTTCTGAGCCATTTTTCTTGAAATATTTCTCTGATAATGTTTTACCTTTTTCTCTTTTAGAAACTTCTATTAACCAGAAGTTAGACCCTCTTGGATGTATTATTTAATATTCTTACCTTTATTCTTCTGTTATCTTTTCATTATACTTTCAGTGAAATTTCTTCAGTTTCACTTTTGGCCATTCAATTGGATTTTTTTAAATTCTTGTTTTTTTTTTTTTAATTGTTCCTTTTTGTAAAAATTCTGGGTTTTGTTTCATATGTACACTAACTTTTAATTCTTCTGAAGATATTATTTCTTTTTGAACCTTTTGTTTGACTCTTAACATTGTTTCTCTTTCCTCAAAGTTCCCTTTTAGCAGTTCACTTCAGTCTCTATCATTCCATTTCCCCAAGGATGCTGTGTTCTTTGACTTCCTCAGTTCAAGAGTGAGGCACTAAAAATTGATTGGCTGTAGGGTAGGAGCAGGGAATGAACATTTTTATTGGGGACCCCCAAGTGATAGATTTCTTTTGAGTACTCTTCAGTTTCTCTAGAAACTCATTTCTTGCCCGAAGGATATAATCCTGGCTGGAAGATATTTGGAAGCCTAGCAGGAGATACAGGCTTGGGCGCCACGGTTCATCTTGCAAACTTTTGCTCAGTGCTCCTGTTTCATTCTCAAAACTAGAGACACTTCAGCTTAAATGCTCCCTAAAATAAACCTTCCATCTTCTCCAGAAATGAAGCCGGAGTTATCACCTGGCTCTGCAGAATGAAAGAGAGAACAGAGAGCTCAAAATACTCCTTTTGGAAACTTTCAACCAATCCTTTTATTTTTAGCCTTTTTAGGATTCTGCAAGGGGAGTCAGCTTTCTGCTCATCCGTCTAGAGAAACTTATTTCAGCTTCATCTGCTCTGCTAAGGCAATTATTATTCTTCCCATGACTTGCTTTCTTCCAAAGATTTGTTGACATTTCTCATCTACTATCATTTTCTTTCCCATTTTCCTTGTCAATTTATGACTTCTTATTCTTTGATTATTATTATTCCATTTTTTAATTCTCATTATTTTGGTAGGATTGGTGGAGGAAGCTGAGATAAACACATGTTCAGTCGATCATGTTTAACTGGAAGTTTATGAGGCTTTGCCTTTAGAACAGCTCTCAATGCCACTGGATTTGTACCAGGAAACTCCTGCTCTAAGAGACGAGAAAAAATCCCCATTTTTTCATTCTGACCATGCCACTGACTCTAAACAAAAGCCAGGAATGTGGTATGTTTCTCTTTAATATTGACCTTTATGAAAGGATATGATTAAACCACTCTGCTCTCAAGAGCATGCCAATAAGAACTCTTCAATGACTTCTGAGTCTCATGGGGCTACCATAAACCCGTGGTTTAGAGATTCTTGCTTTGGACTTTGTATTTGTGGGCAAATGGGTTTATCTTCTCCAAAACCTTTTAGTTGCTTTTCCTGCATAAACAATGAAAAAAATCAAGAAAAGAATACTTAAGTGTAATATATCTGAGCAGGGGAGCTAGTATTGGCAGATTCAACCAGGTCTCTAGAGGAAATGCTACTGTAAACTTGATTAGGGTACTGATAGAGGTTCTAAGATGTTCTGCAGTAGGCTCTTGGATATGAAAGAGGAGGAGTAGGAGGATTAAAAGAAATAGAAGAATGTTTCCCCTACACTTACTTACAAAGGACCATTACTGGGTATTTTTTCTGCATGGCTTCTATTGGACTGGACCACAAGAGCACCTTCTTGAGTGCCGGAATCTAACAGTGCTGGTGTACAACTCTTTCTTCTTTTTCATTTTACTTTCCTCTTCTTTTTTCCTCTTCACTTCCAGTGAAATCTCTGTAGCTCTCATCAAAGTTAAAGCCCATACCCCAAAGACATACTTTTAGATGCCTTCATTTCAGACAGATGTTTTGGAATATAAAGAGTCCATATTAAGAGAAATAAATTAGATTCCTACTTCTTTCATTCATTCAACAAATTTTTATTGAATACCTTGGCACTGTGTTTTGTGATAGAGATGCAAAAATGAGTGCTCCCTACTCCCAGAGACAGACGGCTTACTGAGAAACACAAGCATTTAGCAGATAAAACACAACACAGATGGTACTATCATAGAGGTATAGTAATTTATTTAACAGATGTCCATTAAAGGCATATCATGTTTAAGGTATACTAGATACTAATATGCAAAATGGAACTCTTGAAAGAACTCACATCCATGTGAAATGATTTGAAGGACCTAGGGGAAAGAGTACAGAGGGAAAGCCCTCATGCTATAGACACTGAAAAGTCACAAGTAAGAATCAGCCTAGTAAAGAGGATATTTGTAATTTCTAATGCCTAACTGCCTCTCTTTTATAATTTATAATTTTATAATTTAAATAACCATTATTCACATTTTCTACTTACCATTCTTGCTTCTTGATAATCCATTTATGCAAAACAATTTGGATTAACAATTCTTGATAATCCAAAATTGGAACTTCTAATAAATAAATACCAGGTTAAATTAATTACCTGCCTAGAATCAAATCCAATCACCTTATTAATTTCCAATTTGGGAAAAATCAAACTGTCGTTGAGCATCCTAATACATATGTCTTTACTTCGCATTCATGATTATTTCCATAGAATAAAATTCTCCAAGAGTGTGATCATTTTATGACTCTTGAAAGCTACTGCTACACTGCCCTAAGGCTATAGCGTATAAGTTTACACTCACACTAATAGTGTATGAGAAGGTTGTTTTGCCTGTACTATACCTGATAGTGGGAATTCTAAGTTCTTAAAAAATATTTTTAAATTTCACTGATAAAAGTGATATATAATTGTTTTATTTTCAAGTCTCCATTTACCAAAGAAGCTGAAAATCATTTCACAGGTTTTCTGAGTCTTTCATTAACAGTCTTTCACCATTTTGCCTAAGCCAGTTCTTGTCGTGTACTCTATTAGGGTGTTCATTCTGTACTAAGTTAAGCACACTTAGTATATTGCAGATTTTTGTCTTCATGCAGTATGCATAAGTTGCTTTTCAACTTGTTCATATAGTATCTTTTTGTGTATAAATTTTACATATTTGTTAATCTACTAATCTCTGGCTTGATAGAATCATCTCTTTGTTCTTCCAAATCAAGGTATAATTTAAACATCAAAATTATATAATAGATATTCATACACCCACCACTCAGCTTTAATACACATACACACCCATAGACACTTGCTTCAGCTAATTTTTCTTGCTTCAGCATATCTTTATAAAAAAAAAAGAAAGGGCTTTAATTTCATTTCCCCCTCAAATCACATCTGATCTCCTTTGTTTTACTGGCTACTTTTCCTATTGATTTAAAATGTCACATTGAAGTATATAAGTTTTAAAAATATATTTGAGTGTATTTTTCACATATTACTTTGTTCCATTGATCTACCTATATCAAATAAGAACCTTAGTGTTTTAATTACTGTAGCTATCTGCATTTTAATAGCTGTAAAAGAAACTCTTCCTTGTCCTTTTTTTTTTCTGATATTTAAAGCTAATTCCCTGTTTTTATTTTTTTCAGATGTGCTTTGGAATCATTCTATTAAATTCTACCCTACCCCAAAGACCTTAAGTATTTTTTAGTGTAATTATGTCACATTCATCAGTTAATACCAGCTGAAGTTAGTAGCTTTATGGTTGTGTGCCTTTCCATCTAGCTACAAAGATGATTTTGTCTTGGTCTATTTTTTGTTTTATGTCCCATTTATGTAGAAATATTGCAGTTTCCATTATATGGATAATGTACAATTCTTATTAAATATATTTCTAATCATTTTATCCTCTAATTCCCATAATGATTGGCATTGTACAATTGTTTTTTTTTCCCGACTGGTCTTTGCTGACATATACGGAAACTATTGCTGTTGTTGTTGTTTTTAATTAACTGAATTTTACAATTTGCCACCTTGTAGAAGGGTTTAGTTTTCAAAGATTTTTGGTTACTACTCTTATATTTGTCAGGTGCCAATTATATCATTAGAAAACAGTTATACTTTTGCCTCCTCCTTTCCAATATGCATACTTAAATAGTTATTATTCTTACCATATTGCTTTGGCTGGACTTCCAAAATGAGATTGAAAGATGGTATTAATAATGATGAAACCAAACAACCTTGTCTTATTTTTGTTTTCAGGATTCACTATGAAGTTTGATGTTTTCTGTTAGTTTCAATAGATATATATAGTCTCTTAAAGTTTATTATAATAAGTTTAGTTCCAAAGATAATGAGTTTGAGGGGTCTGGAAATAGCTAATATGAAGTATTAAGTTAATTAAAGAGATCTAGTCAGGGCTCTTATTCTTATTAATATATATGAGAAATGAAATTTTGAGAGTAGATATGAAATTCTGGAAACAGATAAGCTCATAAAAATGATAAAGATCAAAAGGATAAGGAGTAAAAATAAACTACTCAATTGCATTGTTCTTTGGTCATTGGTGGCTATAAGGGGAAATTAATAACCCTATTGAGAACAGAGTACTGTACATTTGGTTAAGGCACAATAAGATCTAAAGAATACATACGTCTAAGATGAGGAGTGGCGGCCATGAAGAGGTACCCCATGTCCAAGGTTAGGACCAGCAGCCATGAGGAGATACCCCACGTCCAAGGTAAGGGACAGTGGCTGCACTTTGCTGGAGCAGCCGTGAAGAGATACCCCACATTCAAGGTAAGAGAAACCCCAGGAAGACAGTAGGTCCTGAGAAAGGGCTTCAAAGGGCTGACAGACTGAAACCACAATCACAGAAAACTAGCCAATATAATCACATGGACCACAGCCTTGTCTAACTCAATGAAACTAAGCCATGTTATGTAGGGCCACCCAAGACAGACAGGTCATGGTGGAGAGTGCTGACAAAATGTGGTCCACTGGAGAAGGGAATGGAAAACCACTTCAGTATTCTTGCCTTGAGAACCCCATGAACAGCATGAAAAGGTAAAAAGATAGGACACTGAAAGAGGAACTCCCCAGGTTGGTAGGTCCTCAGTATGCTACTAGAGATCAGTGGAGAAATAACTCCAGAAAGAATGAAGGGACGGAGCCAAAGCAACACCCAGTTATGGAAGTGACTGGTGATAGAAGTAAGGTCCGATGCTGTAAGAGCAATACTGCATAGGAACCTGGAATGTTAGGTCCATGAATCAAGGCAAATTGGAAGTGGTCAAACAGGAGATGGCACGAGTGAATGTTGACATTCTAGATATCAGCAAACTAAAATGGACTGGAATGGGTGAAATTAACTCAGATGACCATTATATCTACTACTGTGGTCAGGAATCCCTTAGAAGAAATGGAGTAGCCAGCATAGTCAACAAATGAGTCCAAAATGCAATACTTGGATGCAATCTCGAAAATGACAGAATGATCTCTGTTTGTTTCGAGGCAAACCATTCAATATCATGGCAATCCAAGTCTATGCCCCAACCAGTAATGCTGAAGAAGCTGAAGTTGAATGGTTATATGAAGACCTACAAAACCTTTTAGAACTAATACCCCCAAAAGATGTCCTATTCATCATAGGGGACTGGAATGCAAAAGTAGGATGTCAAGAAACACCTGGAGTAATGGGAAAATTTGGCCTTGGAGTACAGAATGAAGCAGGGCAAAGGCTAATAGAGTTTTGCCAAAGGAACTCACCGATCATAGCAAACAACCTCTTCCAACAACACAAGAGAAGACTCTACACAAGGACATCACCAGATGGCCAACACCAAAATCAGGTTGATTATATTATTTGCAGCCAAAGATGGAGAAGCTCTATACAGTCAGCAAAAACAAGACTGGGAGCTAACTGTGGCTCAGATCATGAACTCCTTATTGCCAAATTCAGACTAAATTGAAGAAAGAGGGGAAAACCACTAAACCATTCAGATATGACCTAAATCAAATCCCTTATGATTATACTGTGGAAGTGAGAAATAGATTTAAGGGACTAAATCTGATAGAGTGCGTGATGAACTATGGATGGAGGTTCATGACACTGTACAGGAGACAGGGAGCAAGACCATGCCCAAGAAAAAGAAATGCAAAAAAGCAAAATGGCTGTCTGAGGAGGCCTTACAAATAGCTATGAAAGAAGGGAAGTGAAAAGCAAAAGAGAAAAGGAAAGATATAGCCATCTGAATGCAGAGTTCCAAGGAATAGCAAGGAGAGATAAGAAAGCCTTCCTCAGTGATCAGTGCAAAGAAATAGAGGAAAATAATAGAATGGGAAAGACTCTTCAAGAGAGTTCTCTTCAAAAAATTATAGATACCAATGGAATATTTCATGCAAAGATGGGCTCAATAAATGACAGAAATGGTATGGACCTAACAGAAGCAGAAGATATTAAGAAGAGATGGCAAGAATACACAGAAGAACTGTGCAAAATGGATCTTCATGACCCAGATAATCACGATGGTGTGATCACTCACCTAGAGCCAGACATCCTGGAATGTGAAGTCAAGTGGGCCTTAGAAAGCATCACTATAAACAAAGCTAGTGGAGGTGATGGAATTCCAGTTGAGCTATTTCAAATCCTGAAAGATGATGCTGTGAAAGTGCTGCACTCAATATGCCAGCAAATTTTGAAAACTCAGCAGTGGCCATGGAGCTGGAAAAGGTCAGTTTTCATTCCAGTCCCAAAGAAAGGCAATACCAAAGAATGCTCAAACTACCGCACAGTTGCACTCATCTCACACGCTAGTAGAGTAATGCTCAAAATTCTCCAAGCCAGACTTCAGCAATACGTGAACCGTGAACTTCCAGATGTTCAAGCTGGTTTTAGAAAAGGTTTTAAAAAACCAGAGATCAAATTGCCAACATCTGCTGGATCATCGAAAAAGCAAGAGAGTTCCAGAAAAACATCTATTTCTGCTTTATTGACTATGCCAAAGCCTTTGACTGTGTGGATCACAATAAACTGTGGAAAATTCTGAAAGAGATGGGAATACCAGACCACCTGACCTGCCTCTTGAGAAACCTGTATTCAGGCAAGGAGCAACAGTTAGAACTGGACATGGAACAACAGACTGGTTCCAAATAGGAAAAGGAGTATGTCAAGGCTGTATATTGTCACCGTGCTTATTTAACTTCTATGCAGAGTACATCATGAGACACACTGGGCTGGAGGAAGCAGAAGCTGGAATCAAGATTGCCAGGAGAAATATCAATAACCTCAGATATGCAGATGACACCATCCTTATGGCAGAAAGTGAAGAAGAACTAAAAAGCCTCTTGATGAAAGTGAAAGAGGAGAGTGGAAAAGTTGGCTTAAAGCTCAACATTCAGAAAACTAAGATCATGGCATCTGGTCCCATCACTTCATGTCAATAAATGGGGAAACAGTGGAAAGAGTGGCTGACTTTATTTTCTTGGGCTCCAAAATCACTGAAGATGGTGACTGCAGCCATGAAATTAAAAGACACTTGCTCCTTGAAAGGAAAGTCATGACCAACCTAGACAACATATTAAACAGAAGAGACATTACTTTGCCAACAAAGGTCCATCTAGTCAAGGCTATGGTTTTTCCGGTAGTCATGTATGGATGTGAGAGTTGACTGTAAAGAAAGCTGAGGACTGAAGAATTGATGCTTTTGAACTGTGGTGTTGGAGAAGACTCTTGAGAGTCCCTTGGGCTGCAAGGAGATCCAACTAGTTCATTCTAAAGGAGTTCGGTCTTGGGTGTTCATTGGAGGGACTGATGTTGAAGCTGAAACTCCAATACTTTGGCCACCTGATGCAAAGAGCTGACTCATTTGAAAAGATCTGATGCTGGGAAAGATTGAGGGCAGGAGGAGAAGGGGATGACAGAGGATGAGTTGGTTGGATGGCATCACCAACTCCATGGACATCAGTTTGGGTAAACTGTGGGAGTTGGTGATGGACAGGGAGGCCTGACATGCTGCAGCCCATGGGGTTACAAAGAGTCAGACATGCCTGAATGACTGAACTGAAGTATACATATCCACAAAATGGAGAAGCCAGTATAAGCAAGTATTTAAAGTAGTTTCATGGTAGAGAAAATACATTGGTAACTTCAGCAGGAAAAAGAGTCAAAGGAAGAGATAAACATTGTTGACCAAAGGAAAAAATAACTGAATGAAAAGAAAGGGGATAGTTGGTGGATGTAAGTCGTGGGAGTGTAAGGATGGTCAGTGGTGTGGTCAGTAGGAGACTATCCAGGTCATAGAGTGGGAGGGTCGCTTTGGAAATGAGGAACAAGGCAGGAAATATGTGTCTGTTCTTTTGAGATACATGTAAAAAGCCTTTCAATTTCAACCTACCATTACAAGCTCATCACGAGCCTAGGACATCAGTTCCCTCTACACCAATGTAATAGAACACTGGGTCATACTTGTATTGGTATGTGTGTGTGTGGGGGGGTACTATGTGGGAAAAGACAACTTTCTGGGCTGAGCAACCTAGTAGTGTGCACCTCCCTCCACCTCTAGCAGAAAGATGAGTATCTGTTAAACAGTTCACACATTTGGTGGGTTCTACTGGCTTCTGGGAAGACAGCTTATCAGTGAATTAGGTAGCACTTTCTGGAGTACAATATATACCTATTTCTTGGATGTTCCTTTCATTCTCTTTATAATTGTACTACATCAAGACCTTTGCCAAAATTTCTTTTTAGTGAGAAAAATTTGACAAGATTACACAGGGATAAAACATAGTTTTGCAAATTGAAGTTTTCCAACTCTTCCGTCTTCACCCATCACCTCAAATTATTACTTTATGGTTACACTAATCTTTAATAAGATCACTAAACATACCTTAAAACCTGAAATAAAAGTTCCCTGACTTTAGAAAGGAGAAAGTGCTCTTCTCCTGTTTCTTCTTTTCTGCCTTCTTGGTTACCCAGTGCTGCCTTCTCTGTCTCAGAAGGGCTTGCTTCTCCCAGGAAACTCATCCAGTGATATTCAAAGAGTGGGTTACACCTGCCCTGTTCATGTTTGCTGGCCTCAAGAAATTTCTGTATGCCCAACTTGCTTGTAAGATACATACATGCAAAATGTTATGAACGATCTATCTCTGCTTGTAAAAATCATATCTGTAAAAAAATCCAGAAAATATACCCATGTTTATTTTAAATATTAAGCTATTAATACTTAAATATGAGTGTTAGTGAAATAAGTTTTATAATTAAATATATATAAATGTAGTGAACATCTGAGTTACCTTCTCCATGACTGTATTTTTTTCTTAGTACGAAATGACTCAAGACTGACTTCTTAAATTTCAGCCAACTCTTCATATGAATATGAGTCACTTTGAGGTAAAAACATCTCTGAGGGAAACGAATAGAACTAGTCATTTTCAGAGAGAAGAAAATAATAGTGTTTGATTTTAGTTCACTGATGCAGCATGATAATTTCCCAGTTTCGTGTATCATGTACATTTCTTTTTAAACTACTGACATCATATAGTGTGTGTACACATATACATTTGTATGTACATGTATGTTTACATAGATAGATCTTTGTATCCTGCTTTGATCATGTAACATCATATTTTGACCATTTCTATTATAAAAATGTCAATAGTATTTTGACCACTTCATAATATCCTCTTGTAGATATGTTATACTTATTTCACTATTCCTCTTTTATTGTATATTTAAAGCTATTTTAAAATATTTTACTATTAGAAATAATTCTTTGATAAACATGACTATCCTTAATCCATTGTTTTACCCTGGCTTTTTTCCAAAGGTAGATTCTTAGTAATGAAGTCATAGAGTCAAAAGCCATTTTTTAAAGGCCCTTGATGCATGTTGCCAAAGATGTGAAGAAAGGCCAGGTCAATCCATGCTGCTGTGACAGCCACCAGTATTGATGTATAGAGAAATATTATGTGTCTTTTTCCCTTTGTTAAATAAACTGCTTCAGGTATAGGGGAAAAAATTGTAGGGAATAATGTAAGCAAACCTATATACCCACTACCAGTGAAAGAAATCAGAGTTACAAATAGCCGTGACGTCCCCTTCTCATTTGCCTCACTTTCTTTCAAAGATGACTCCTAAGTGTGGTTTTGTCATTCTTGAATGCATCTCCATACTGTTACTGTACTAGCCTTTGCTTCTGGTTTTGCACTAGCCCTTTCTTAAATATTTACTAATGTGATATATGACAGAACAATTTCGCAATGTTGATTTAATTCGCATTTTCATGATTACTTATAGTTCCTCTGTCTGTCCCATTTAAAACTGGCCTTTGGTTTTTCCTTGTTAATTTCTACATCTTATATATATTAAAGAAACAACTTTTAGATATATTTGTAGAAGTTTTTTTTTACTTTTATTTTAAAATATCTTTGAAACATAGGGATTAAAATACAACAAAGTTATCAATCTTTTTGTTAACTTCAACCATTACTTTAACACTCATAGTATCTTTCTATGTGCAAAGTCCACCTAGCATATGATTTTCTACTAATCTTTTTTGTATAGTTTTATAAAGAGAGGAATCTGCCTATGTGCCTAATTTTTAGGTGTTGATGGGGGCAAGAATGCCTGTGTATATTCTCCTCTTTTGATCAAATGTGAATACTTTAAAGGCAAGAACCATTTTTTAATCTTTTTCTCTAACTCCACACCCAGTGGAGTGAGAACTTTAGGAATGCAGAAATTGCTAGAACATGTTTGTTAAATAAAGAAATGACCATCATATTCATATTTTATATGCACTACCTTAGTGAAAACATTTTATGACCCTTTTGGAATCTATCCTGAAGCACTTTCTTTCTCTCCACCTCCTCTTATCTCCTTTGTATTTGTCTTAAATAACTTCAAGTATTATAAAATGGCTTATTTTCTTCATTTGAAATAAGCCATATTTCCATTCAGAGATAAAAATACAAAATGTAAAAACACACACAAAAATTAACAGCATGCTTTTTCCAACTCAGCGACAACTTATTGAATTATCTAACCCCAATTCTGTACATAGACTTGTGATTTATATGTAGATAGAGAGAAATGATCTCTGGCTAAACGACAAATGAAATAGATGACAGATACATAGAGATTACATGTTTTAAGTTAAACAACCAACTGGTTTGAAGCTGGAATTTCCTTGGCTTTATAGCATTCCCGGCCAACCCTGCCAGAACTCTGAAGGTCTGAATGCCACATTCTGAGTTGTTAAAGAAATTATGAATTTTTAACATATCCAGAGGATGAATTAATATCCCCAGATAAAATTTAGCATTTGTGGGCCATGTTGGTTTCAGAAAACTTTTGCATTTTAGATATTCACGGAGGTTGGTGGCACCAAGATTGCAATTTCTCCTGATTACAACCAGGGAGTTAAGTTGAGCCTGTCATTCTTTTCTTAACTTAGACTGTTCTGGATTATTCCTCTGTGAGTTTATGAGTTAATAGCGAGGCACCAGCTGAACTTTCTATTTCTGGTCTGGTGTTCACTTATGTCGTGACTTGGTTGAAGTATGACTTTAAAACACCATTAATGAGTGATTGCTTCTGGTCAAAATCTGGTGGCAGGTCCATTAGTTAGATTTGGTCTTTTCCCAGTTTGCTGTCTGTCTCCTTTTCCATTCAAAAGTATGGAGTGTGGTGGAACCCAGTACCCTGAGCAATGCTGAGCAGCACCTAAAATCATTTGATAACAAGAAACTGTCTTTAGTCACTTTAAGGCAAGGTGAAGCTGATGCTTGATGCACTATGTATTTAATTTAGTTTGCTATAGAAAAACAATACAGATGTGAGGACCCCAGATAAAACCTTTTCCTTCTGAGAGAAAGATCACCCCCTTCACACAATAAAATTAATTTCCAGCTTCCCTTTTGGCCACACAAAGGGCTTTTGGAGGTGGAATTAAATCTGGAGGCTTTCACTTGTCTTGATTCTCTTGCTAAATGTAAACTGTTTCAAAGAAGGTTGAAATTAGACTAACATTTTCCAAAGTGTCTACCTTTCAGTCTCACTGAAGAAAACCTCTGGAATTTTTTTCACTGTGCTGAAATACCATGACACCTGTCTAGACCAATTAGAGCGAGAGAGCGGTTGAGTCTCTGCAATAGAAATGATGGATGTGCTGGGGATGGTTTTAGTGACTCATTAGCCAAATGCTACAAAGATATAAAAGTTTTTATTTTCATTTACATCAAGAGCCTGCTTAAACCTGTACCATTCTCTCCATTACCTCTTTCTTGTGCAGTTGAAAGCAACTAATCTGTTCAAACCACCCAGCATGCCTTGAATTTAGTATGCAAACTGTCCTGTTGCCCGTTCCTTTTGACTTATCCTGATCCTGTTTCTAACTAGTAGGATTTCCAAACTGAAAGAGGAAAGTGGCAGTAATTTAAGTATACTTTAAATTCATCTCTTTCTATCTATCAATTGTGCTTGGGAGATGGAACCACAATGTTTTTGGTTTTTTTTTTCTTTTCATTTTCATTTCTTTTTCTCTTCATCTCAATTTATGGCATTTGAGTTTGCTTTTATCTTTTATTATCCTCACCCAGCCTCCATCTTCTCATCCCCTCCCATGATTGGTCCTGTGGCAGGTGCATCTTTCTTTGGTGCTTTGGAAAACAGGAGGCCTTTATTCATATTAAGTCCACAGTATCATAAATGAAATTTCGATTCAGGTGTAGAGGTTGCCCTGCTTCTAATATGAATCATAAACACCAGCAATGCAATTTTAAGAAGCTGGGTTTTTTCCCCTCTAAGAAAGAAAGAAAATAAAATCTCTGAATCTGCTAAAGTCAAACCACCTCCCCCACCTGCTTCCTTACTCTGAACAAAGGCTGGTCAATCTCAACCCTTCTGAATACTGTATGAAATTCCAGGCCACATACAGAGCATGTATGGAAACAGAATGTGCGGCAGGAGATGGATTGTGCCGCTCGCAGTATTTACGTACCGGCGGCCCTGTTTGCGCACGCACACACACACATGCGGCGCGCTGCTGTGGGGGAATGGCTGGCTGTTGGTGTAGATTTATATTTCCCATCACTGCTCTCTATCCTTTGGGATCAACTTTGTCACGGGAAAACCGGCGGGGGTTTATTACAGTGTATGACAGCAGGTATGGGGCTCTATGTACATTGTAGATTCATTGTCCTCTTGGATCAGGATTAATACAGCCACACACCCCTTCTTTCCAAGAGCTTACTTGGTGCGCGGACATTCGTATATCTTATGGGGCTGGGTCATCACAAGGCCCCTGGAGGTGGGGACGGGACCTACATGGCTCAGCCAGGGCTGGGAGTGCATTCAAAGAGATTTGGTTGTGAAGGCTTACTGCTTTTCATTTAAAAATTTAGGTTATTTAAGAGACAGAAATGCACCTGAAATAGGAAAACTGGCCAAACAAGAAGAAATTCATAATTTGCCAGTGTGATTCAGAACAATTAAACAGACACAATGCTCTCTGAAGCTATAAATTTAGTGAAATCAAATGTAAATTTGTTGAGTGCTATGCGCAGTGCAGGCATAGAACTTGGTACTGTAAGGAGCACAGGAGGGTTTCTAGAATCAAGAAAATTCAGCTTCTGAGGATTCACATGGTACAACTCTCCTCCCATCTCCCAGGACTCCTTGTTTTCTAGTGAAAGAATCTTGTTTAGGATCAAATAGAAGCTCATTTGGGCTAGAGCCCTTTACAGCAGACTGTTTTTCTAAGCCTGAAAAATTAGGATACTTCACAAATGGTTGCTTTTTCTCTAAAAGAATAGATCCATAATAAATGTGAGCCGCAGAACTCATCTAATTTTTAAATAGTTGTTTGAGAGAAGAATTTTGAAAATATAATTGGGGGAGAAACTGGAGTAACATTGATTTTTTTTTTAAGATTATAACACAGTGATATATTTGTTAATGAAGAAAGTTTGTAAATTGCTTTCCTTATTCCCAGAAATGTGATAAAAGAAGTAATGGGTTGGAGATAGACACTGTGGATAGTTTTCAAGTAGAAGGATTTAAAGGGATATTACTCATTTCTAGATAATGTACTAGATGCTGGATACTGCAAGCAACAAGATAAAATTTGTCACCTCAGGAAATCCATCATTCAGGAGACACCTCACACTAGCCCCTTAGCTTATCCTGCTTCTTCTACCACCTTTCAATATCCTCTCACTAACAGCTGTTTTCTTAAAGTATGTCAAGTCTTTCCAGGCATGATCATTATTATGAACAAATGGCTGAAAAAGACACATCTGAAGTTTATGCAAGATTCTTCATTCAAATGAGTTTTGGGAATTCACTGGTGGTCCAGTGGCTAGGACTCGACACCTTCACTGCAGTTGTCCAGGTTCAGTCCCTGGTCTGGGAACTGAGAGCCCACAGGTCATGCAGCATGGCCAAACAAAACAAAACAAAATTAAAAAAAAAAAAAACCACAAAAACAAAAAACGAAGGTGTCCATAGAATTTCCCAGGCAAGAATACTGGAGTGGGTTGCCATTTCCTCCTCAAAGGGATCTTCCCAACCCAGGGATCAAACCAGTGTCTCCTGAGTCTCCTGCATTGCAGGTGGATTCTTTACCGGCTGAACCATTGGGGAAGCCCATTTTCAATCATAACAGTATATTATTTTTGTTTTCTTCTCTGTCTTCTCTATAATATGATGATGAATTTTTTGACATAGGGAGGAAAGATATGTATGGCTGCATCAGAAGTAGAGAATAAAGTTTTCCTTTATCCCTTGATCCTCTACAACATACAGCCTGGCACAAAATAGGTTCTAAATAAATATTCATTGGGCTGTATGTTGAGGGAGATTGTACAAGTTAGGTGAAAACACTGGGAAAAAAAAAACAAATAAAGTAACATTATCATGTAAAATGGAAGCATCCCAAACATGTATGTCACCATGGTTTAGAGGAGTGTAAAGTCAATGAAGGACAGAAGAGCTGCCAAGTCTTCCAGGCAGATGGAAGGCCTGAGATGGAAATTAAAGGTAAGAAGAGAATGTTTGTGGGGGCAGAGAGGGATGACATTCCAGAGAGAAAGAGCGCTGGCAGCAAACAGCAGTGGACCACTCACTGGTGATCACATAGTCTAGATTTTACAACTGGTTCTCACTGCGCATAATTTTTTTTTTTTTTTACTTGAAAGCCATTCATCAAATGAATGTTGAAACATAATTTTCACATCTTTTAAGATTTTTCATGTAAATATATCTGTAAATTGAAATATGTATCTTGGTCTTAGATTAGAAGATAAGGGTACAAATTCTCTATGTCAATGTGCGTTTAAAGGTAGACGTCTTATGTTTAGAGGTACAGATGGTTCAAAGAAACCAAGGTCATGGCATTTTCTTTTGTGGCTTTGCTTTGGCTGATGATTCCGTCACCCGTTTCCATCCCAGATGTAGGAGCTATATAGCCATCCCTGTCCAGTTCAAAGTGGAAACCAACAAAATTGTTACATGACATGTCAAATACATTATTTATTCTCATATGCATGTCATTTAAGGATCTGTTTCATGAAGAAAGGAGAGCTTTTAGAGCCTTACTAGTCACTCATTCCAGGACCACCAGCATCACTTGGGGTATTGTTAGAAATGCAAAGTCCCAGGTCCCAGCCTGCATCTAAATCTGAATCTACATTTGAACAAGCTCCTAAGTGATGTGAATGCCACTGACCTGCAGACTGTACTTTGAGTAGCAAAGCCTACAGCGTTTTTTAAACAGGTTCCTCATCTGAACCACTAAAAAAAAATCCACTACAGAAAATGATTTGAGAGACTGTGTTTTCTCAATCTCCCAGAATGAGGAGATGAGTAGTACATTCTAGGTGCAGAGGTAAGAGGTTAATTTATTACATGCAATGGATGCCTTGGAGTATTAGGGCTTAATTAATCCTCCCATGGATCCTCAATCAGGAAAGGCATCCAGAACCCTGAACTTGAAGAAGAATTCAGATTGATACTATTATATTTAAACTTCATTAAATGTGAACACATTGAACTAGGCAGGTGTGAGCTGTAATCTTACTGTGAGATGGAGGGCTTTCCATTGATGAATGTTTTTATTCTGAATTAGCAGAAATCATGGCCAGCTTTGTACAGACTACAGCAGTCTAAAAAAATTTAGCAGATCTTCCATGCCTGATTCAGAAAACCAAATGGTACAGATCTAGCTGTGGCTGAGTTAAGTAAATAAAAGCATGACACATGTCTTTCATAGCTCCACATACATACTATATTTAAATAGCTTCAGAATCCAAATATATTTTTCTCAGATGCCTAAAATAAAAATCACTTTTGTGTGTGCCAGAATGTAGAACAGCCACTGGAAATGTGGTAATAGGAGAGATGAAATCTTCCATGCTCTGGGCCCATGAAAATGGGGCCACAATTGACATTATTTGGCAACTTTCTCCATTAGCATTCTTTGCAACAGTCACACCTGTCCTTTGCATGTAAATGTGTGTGAGATTGGATCTGGGAAAGAAGAAATGTCTTTGAGCAGGAGGCAGCATTTGGCCTCACTATGTGGAGTAAGAAATCAGGAAGTACCAAGGCACATTAACAGCCGGGGACTTCTGACGCTGACCTCCTACAAAATTGGATCAGGCTTTTCCGTGGCAGTTGTATTAAGCGCACACATTTGATGAAATGTGCTTCTGAAGCTGGCATATTTGACTGCTTGCTTTCTTTCTCCCCCTTTTTTTTTTCTGGGGGGATAGATTCTTTATTATCTGCTGAATTCATTTCACTCTGTCAATATTCTATAGAAAAATGATGGACGTTCTATAATTTTGACTTTTATATTAATTCATAATTTTGATGGCTCTACCTGAGGGCTGCTTTTCTCTCTTGCCGCCTTTCTCTCGCCTCCCTCCTGCCCCTGACTTGGGTCTCTGGTTGCTCCATCCGGCAGCTGTAATTATGACAGCCGCATCTCTCCTTATTGCCTCAGCGAACTGCAGGTCTTTTTTCATATTAAGCTTGCAATAACAGCAATGAAATTCAGATTTATAGCTGGAAATCAGCCTATTTGTAATATAAAGCATAAACATTGGAGCATTTGCAAAAGCTAAAGAATTTTTTTCCTGCTTTGTATTTTTCCTTCCTTGGAACTTCATGACTCGAGTCCCAAACAAGTGCTATTTTAAAATTTCCTGGCACCATGTAATATAATTGATAATAGTGTTTAAGCAGCATCTAATATCATCCAGCATAGTGCAAAGTGAGCCATCCCAGGATATGAGCTTAAAAAAATTGCATTAACACTTAGACAAAATGAAATTTTTATACTTGATTTGCTCATGGTTGGACGGATGCAACTAAACACAATTTGAGCTGTCACTTTGCAAAGGGGAAAAAAATATGCAACTTTGGAATGTTTCAAATGAGCCCAATATTAGATTCTATAACTCAGAGTGACACAGGAAATACTATTTGCAACACGATTGGTTCATTAATATTTGGTAATTGTAGTACATCATTTTAAGGGGGAAATAAAATGCAAACAAATGTTTGCAGCTTCCAGTCAGTCACTGCTTCTCAACTGCCACCACCAGGGAAGGTTTGGGAGTGAAAGGACACATGCATTGGGATGCATTGGAGAGGTTATAGTTTCCCCTCCCCATTTTCATTTTGGAAGAATAATTTTCCTCATAAACCAACATGTCAGACAAAGCATCTACATTTAAAAAATATATTATTTCATGATTTTCCACATGCACATTTGATGTAAACCCTGGAGGTGTATTCCCTGAGTACCTATTACCTCCATTTTAGGGAAATTACATTAAATTATTAGTGACAAATTTACTTGTCTGCCAATGTATTTTTCTGGAATTTTACTACAACATCAATACTTGGCTGTTTTATATGGGCCCTCATTTACCTGTCTTTGAAGGCAGCCACCCCTTGGGGAGTCCTGTCTGTCACTAACAGAAGCTGGAAAAAGTCTTTAAGTTTAGCATTCACAGTTTTGAATTAGATGGAAAAATATGTTGTACTTTAAAAATATAATGCACCCTTCTGAGTTTTACAATTAGGCAACTTGTTCCATAATCTATTGTTTCACTTTTTGAATAGGGAGGAAACAACCCAAATCATCTCCAGGTACCTGAGCAGGAACAATGGATGTTATCTTTAGGTGTAAAGTATGTCTGCCAAGGACTGACAGCAAAATGGGGACAGATGGTCACATTCTTGTGTTATTTTAGGGGAATTAGTGCAGAGAGGATTTACAGTGGTACAAATGAGACTTCAGCTCTGAGGTCCCTCATTTGAGAGGTGCCTTTAGTGTCCTGGGAGTTTCTGGGAGCTGTAGAGGGTTCTGGGATGGCAGGGTGGCAGGGACCCAGGTGTCATCAGGGGAAAAATCTCAGAAAAGGGGGGATCTGATTGATGAGAGTCAGTTCTTTGTTGTGATTTATTTCCTCATTTTAAGTAAATATTAGCATCAGAACCTTATTCCATATTCCTTTCATACAGATAATTTTGTAAATTCTTTAAGTTTCAGACCCCACAAAACCAGGATCTGTTCTAAAGAAGGATGTTATTTTTCTTGACATCCCGGTTTATGAACAGAGTTCTGGTAAGCAGAAGCAACATGTGTGAGGAATAGAACCAAAGTTATGTCTCAAACTGTAGAATCCTGTTGAGGGAATGCATAAGACAAGTGAGCGTGCAATACACATAAGGAAAGTTTGAAGCAGAAACAAAGTGAAAATGAAGGAGAATAAGCAAGAATGGAAGCCCCAGTGATGTGTGCTTAGTCACTCAGTCGTGTCTGGCTCTTTGTGACCCCATGGACTGTAGCCCACGCAGCTCCGCTGTCCATGGGGATTCTCCAGCCAAGAATACTGGAGTGGGTCTCCAGGCCCCCTCCAGGGGATCTTCCCAGCCCAGGGCTCTAACACAGGTCTCCCGCATTGCAGGTGGATTTTTACCCTCTGAGCCACCAGGGAAGCCCGTAAGTCATTGGGGTCGGGGGGTGGGTGTGTACATTCATCTCTCCACTTTCCCTTTGATGCAGAATTCTTCATTAGAGTTTACCAAAGCTCTGATGACATTTAAACTTTCTCCTATATTATGTTTGGTTCTCTGGTTTATATATTATTTTTTCTTTGAGAGTCTTAATTGTTTAGCAGAATAGTTCATTTGTAGTTTAAGATCCTGGGGTCTCAAGTTGGTCAAGACCCTCTGTGTCTTGGTCTTACCAAAATCATGCAAATAATTTGTTATTGTAGATACTTAACTTGGAGTTGAGAATTGCACAGATATGTGTGTGTGTGTATATATATATATATATACACTATCTATATATACTAAATTCTAGTACATATTTTATATGTATACTAAATTCTCAGAAATTATTTTCTTAAGACTATGCAACTCTATATGACTCAACCTTTGACTATTGCTGTTCTTCCCTATTTTCTACTATTCAGGAGCCTCCTTTTTCTAAAAGCCTTTCCTTCCCTCCCCCAAAACACAACCATTTAGATTAAATTAACTAGAATAACTGTTTCAACTGACCTAAATTCATCCTCTGCTATGGCTTGGGAGGTTTGACCTTAATTAAACCTCTATTTTGCCGGAGAATGAGACTGCTGGAGGGGAAGACCATATGAATTTCTACTTTCATTTCAGGTGGAACATTTGTAGCACCTGGGAACAGATCGTTAATGAAATATTTGTTTTATCCAGCAGTGCTCTGTTAAGACCTGGAAATTTGGCAGTTTGGCAAGTCTAAATGGGGAAGAACAGTAGCTAATGTCACAGAAAGGAGATAATAAAAGGTCAGTACTCCTAAAAGAGATATAAGGGGTGATGACTCAGGACAAAATGGCAGAGGCCTCTGGACCATGAGCATATTATAGGATTTCCTTTCTGACTTCTCAGTTTCCCTTCCTTAATCATTGTCCTTGGTGCCCAACAACTGAAATTCGTGAATACGTTTAGTAGTCACAATTACCCTATAGGACAGATACTGTGATCCTCATTTTTCCCAAGAGGAGACCAAAGTAAAGGGCAATATAAAAATTTTCTTAAGTATATCTAATAGTCTAGCCAGGATTCCTACTGACTTGTTCCTCACTCACAGTCCAGTTAATTTCTTCTCTGTTCAACTACCTTATAGCCATCTAACTGATTCTGAATGCTGAGCTGTTTTGAAATGTTTACTCTTAATTCTTTGGCCAATTTTAGTATGTCTTGAATAGTAGTCTTTGACTATATTGTCCAAATTTGAATAAAGGACAATTAAAGATGAAACTCATCTAACTTTGGTCCCTAACGCATTGCCTTCACTGAGGGGAAAGGGACCAGTGATGAACTTGGGAAGAAAAGGTAATCGTGCAGAAAGCTGGGCAAAGCTATATATTCCGTCCCGAACTGCATCAACCCTAGTAGTAAAGTGTTGTGTGTTCATCTTCTTTCAAACCAGAGACTCTTTATTCAGAGAAAATGTTTAGAAATTGTTCACCTGTCCTAACTGTCGAGATGTCGTTGCTAACATCTCCTACAGTTTCACCTCTGATGGCTCATGAAGCTTCATGATTACTTTAAACCAAACAAAAATTTTGTTAAAAAGGTTGGGATGGATGAGTGACAGCCACCCAGTGGAAATGTCATCAAAGCCTTTCAGTTTTGTTTTGCATTTATTGCCCTAAGAGCAATATTTATGTTTCTTTGACATTTGAAATCAATGCTTCCACTTATAAATCTCAACCTGAGAAATAGGTGTATGCTGTTACACTTACGCTTTTGTTCTTAGGATGCAACCAAAACAGAATATTCTTCTGCCCTGCCACTATCCTGGATGCCCCCTACCCATTGAATGCAGTTGTAGCTCTCATATTTCAAATGCAGTCTGTGGGTTAAATTAATCAGGTGGATAAGTATTAAGTACTTATCAAAGCCTACCAGTGTGCTAGGTATTTTGGAGGAAGAAATATACCCAGGATCCTTCATGTAGTCAGAGAAATAACCAAAGTTGATAGAGCAGCACTGGTTTAAAAACTGAGATATGAAATAGAGACTATTGTTGATGCTCAGAGAGATAGTATGTGGCAACCAGTGACAGTTTTGTGGGTGGGAGTTGGGTTTGGCCAGCAGAAAATGGCATAGAACATTTCTGGCAAGGGACAGGAGAGGCAGGAGGTGGGGATATCCTGCACTTTGCAGCTAAGGCTGGGATAAGAAATAAGTGGAAATGGATTTGAAAATGGAAATGAAGAACTCTATAAACTGTGGGGCATTCATCATGAGCCATTAAAAGAACACTAAGTTTGAGAAAGCAAAACTATTGATAGAAAGGCCAAGAGCTTTACAGATCTGTAGTTTTATTTTCCCCATGCTGCTCATTTTTATTAATATTTGTATAGCTTTGGGTGGCATTTTGAAGGTGTCCTTATTTTGAACCCTCTCATAGAGAAGTTAGATGTTGAATTTTTCTTAGCTTTTCATACTAAATATCCATTGAGATGATATTGAACAGTGTCTGCATAGACTAGGACATTGGTGATTTACAATATGCTCTTCTTTTCTTTTTCTCCCCATAAGCATCCTCTAACTTATCCATGATAGTCAGCTGTGACAGGTCATAGTCCCATCAGTCTCATGCCAAGAGGCACATCCTGTCCATTATTCTGGTTCAGAAAATGCCATCTCCCAAACTACCGAGGGCACCAAAGATACAGTGGGTCTGCCTGGCATCTTTGGAACAAAATTTAATTTGGGGTCCTGCTTCACCTTCAGAGATTTAGCAGAGCTCACTTTGCCCTTTTAAAAATTCAAAACTGTTTCCATAAAGAGGACTGTGTTTCAGATATAAAATGAGAGAATATGGATTGCAGTCATCTCTTCATGGTTTGAAATCTACATATATCTTTAAAAAGTGCTTCTTGGTTCCTTAATTCCCCTGTGAAAAGAAAGAGACCCACTTTTGATTATGGACTTTCTCATTATGAGCTGTGGAACTTGGGATGAATTACTGAAGTTCTCTGAGCCTCAATATCACCATCTATAAATGTGGAATGATAATAATTCTCTATAAGCTTATGATTTTGAAAAAATTAAAAGTATAAAGAAACTGTCCGTGTACTTGACTCATAGTAGAAGATCCCCTAGTATCTTCTCTGTCTTTGAGTTTGTGACTTGATGGAATTTTCTAATCCTAGGATGTTGTAGGATTTAATTTGGTAGAGAATTGCCAGTAGGCATTTAAGAGAACCAGTGATGGTGATCTTGCTTCTAACATTCTAAGGTTCTCAGATAGTCAGCTCTGAGGAACTGCCCTAAGTGGGGAATACTACTATAATGACGATCATTACTGACTGAAGTCTAGACACCAGACACAGCACTGCTAGTGTCCAGTTGAAACAAATTCACTTGCCAGGCAAAAGGAGACCCTGTGGGTTGCATG
Organism: Nanger dama; assembly: GCA_917880005.1. Taxonomy (NCBI): domain Eukaryota; kingdom Metazoa; phylum Chordata; class Mammalia; order Artiodactyla; family Bovidae; genus Nanger; species Nanger dama. Next base: position 37,236,988 of record CAKJTW010000012.1, read on the forward strand.
GATATTCCATTACGAGTGATCCGACAGTACCTGAACGTTAGTTAATGACTTAGAAAGAAGTGGTTCAATTGCCTCACAGACCAACGTGCACAGCCAGAAGTTCACAGGCAGCACCACCTTGGGAGTCAAGGAGAAATGACAAGGACATTATTTAAGACACCCATGTGAGCCTGTATGAATGGAAGGGATAGCATGTGGGTAACTGAAGGAAGGCACTGTCATTCTCCTACTCAGAAAGTCTGTCAGTCCTAATGATTTGAAATGAGACTTCTTTTTGTTTGTTTGTTTCTAAGCCGAGTAACATTTTGAGAGTTCTCCCTATGGTACCTTGTTTTATAAGTTGATTTCCTATTAATGAGGTTTGTTCAGTGATTTTTCTCCTGCAAAAACAGCTCTAACAAAAACAATACATTTGACTAATAATAGCTCAGATGATTGTATCTATTTTTCTAGAAATTTTCATAAAGGATTTTTCATGCATCTCCATCTCATATATAAAGTTCTGTTAAGTAAATGGTGCAAATTTATCTTCTTGGTTAAAAGCATTGAACTAGATGGTCAGTTCTCTTGGCATTGCTTTTCACATGTTTTTAATTTCTTGTGTCCTCTAAAAAATGATCAAGGATGATTTATTTGGAATACAAATGATTATATTGTATGTGTGTATATACCGCATCTACCTGCACAGTCCCCAGTGTGTATTTTAGCAACTTCTGCTAGAAGAATTCATGCCTTGTGTTTGTCTTCAATACTCAGTGCCTTTTATTTGCCCTTTGCTGTTTTCCTCGCCTCACTGTCAGCGCTTGATGAGGAGTCAGCTGCCCGAGTGGTCAGCAGCTAGATTCCCACATTATGAACAGCCCTTCATATAAATTACTGCTGATGGTAGAGCCCCCCTCCTCCCAGTTGCAAGGGTTACTTACATTTCAGAATGTTGGAGGAAGAGGTGTTTGGTTTTGAGCAGAAAGAACTTCTCTGCACACTTGCTGTTTATAAACTCATCTGTACCTAATCTTTCATTTCGGCTCAAGATGGAGGGTTTATGATGAATGCAGTTGACGCAGAAAATGGCCGAGTGCTTGGCTTCTTTTAAATACATCATGCTCTGTGCACACAGACTCTGAGCATCAGTTAGAGAGAAGTGACAGCCGACTTGACCTTTCTCTCTGAATTGCATGTGGAAAAAGGGAATTAGCTTGCTACAATAGTACTTGTGAACTCGCTTTAACTTATCACTTTCCTCTTTAGAAGGAGAAATGCACGTTAGAAATGCAAAATCACCTTCAGGTCTCATGTTGTTTAAAATGAAACCAAACTTCCTGATGATATTAAATCAGATGTGTCAAAAGAATTTACGAAGGTGATCATAATGCATAGCATACAAGTTTTCTTCTCTTTTTCTCTCTTCTCTCATTCTTTTTTTAAACAAACCAATATTTACATTTAGTGTTGAGATGCATTGTGTGTGTGTGTGTGTGTGTATTGAATTTTGTGTTGGCTATTGAGCTTCCCCAGGAGAACATAGGAACAATAGGTCTACTAGTGAGGTATGAGGTATAAAAGCTTTTAAATTGGCTTCCGTGTAACTGGAAACCAAATAAATGGCTATGGGAAATAGGAAAGGAGACTTAGCAGGGTTTTTTCCATAGTTGCCAATTACTGCTATTAGAAGATCTAGTATGCTCTGCCTACACCCAAAACAGCTTGATTGACACAGACCTCCGCCAATCATAGTGTTTCCTTGTCAGCTGTAATTAGCCTATGATCAATTACCATGATTTCAGATGAACTTGAATGGAAAGTAAAAACACATTGTAACCCAAAAAGCTCATCAGGTAAATATACCATATAGAGAAATATCTTCTCTGACCTCTCTGACATTTTCAAACTGTTTAAAAGTTGAAGTTAATTCTTTCTGATGGCCTTTCATCTTTAGTTGACAACAGAGAGCCCCAGAGTGGCGACAGCTCTCGTCAAGTGGGACTGTCTTATCAAAAACAGTGCCCTCCAGATCTTTCAATCCAAATATTCTAATCTAAAATAATTGCATTTAAAATTTCATGTAGCTTTTATGTCTTCCCTGAACTATCCTGGTATGAAACCACACATATCTCTTTCTGCAGCCCACTTTAAGCTTCAAATTTTGCTAGTTTAAAAATGCATTGTAGAGGTACCACGTAGCCTGGAGATTATAAAACTGTAGCTGGAGTGAACAGCTACAATTTGTTCTGCTATGTCTTTTATTTGTATCTACGTGCTCGGAAGGTGTTTCTGCAAGTGTCAGTCCGAGTTCTGTTTCTGTACTCCTCACGCTCAGTCTAAGCAGCATCAAATCTTGTCTTTTGCAAAAGCAGCAGAGATCCTGGATTTGGCTCTGAGATGATGTGAATCATCTGTTGAATATTTAGATTTTTAACACCATGTTTTAGTTAAACTCAGTTCAATTTGTGATATGGAGGAACCTGGCAAATGACATGTAACTGTTAGCCGCTAGCTGTGTTATTATCCATTGTCTTGGATCCCAAGACAGATGGCTGGATCCCAAATCTTTTGTGGAAGGATTTTTTGCTGGTTTATAGCTTTGAAGGCAGTTTCCATCCTCTGTTGCCAGCCCTGTTGAAACAGGTACTGATGTTGCAGGGGATTGGTTTATGTCTGGGGTTCAGAGATGTCTCGTTTTTGGCAGAATCCTTCCACAGACCTGTGTCTTCCCTGTCCTCCTTCCTTTCATGAGCCAGAATTCCTTCTCACGGTCTCTGACCAAGCCCTATCACAGGCATCATCCTGGGCCATTTGTCCTGGTGCCTCTTCAGCAGTGGTCTCGAGACTGACATTTCTTTCCCCATCTCTTCCCTTCCTCTGGCCTTCCTCTAGATTCAGCTCCCCAAACTGTGCCCTGAGTTGTAACAGGTTTTTTTGTTTTTGTTTTTCAATAACTCTGCCTCCTTGAATAAACTATTTAGTTAGGTTTATGTGAAGAGAAGATCACATTGGAAGGAAAATACTGTCCTTCTCAAAGTGATTTTCATTGTCAAAACACAGCAGACTCAAGTTTCCATTCACATAGGTGAGGCAGGGCTGTAGAGTCAAGGTTCCAGATTGAAGCAAAAGAGCTGGGACATAAGATCCTTTAAGATCTTTCCTGAGAAGGCAATAAAAGTGAAAATGTGCATGCCTTCTCAGTGTTAGCTTTTCTCTTAGATGTAAGTTACCTGTAGAATCTTTCTATTTTTTATTTTAAGCTTTTACTCAAAAAAGGAGACAGAAAAGGAGGACCCAAAGATTTTGCATCTTTCAAAAAGCCAACATGATAAAACAAATAGTATGTTCAAAATAAGAGGATCTATTTCAGAGCCATAAGTCTGTCTGCTGCTGACATTTGGAATCTGAGTTGACTTTCCATATTGCATGTAGATGCCTGCCTTTTATTTTTCAAGTGGCTGGGTGACCAGTCACATGTGGTCCTGACTAGACAGATGCCTCATTACCAACCTGGCGTTTGCTGCTCCGTGAACAGCACAGATGTGTTGAAGGGAAGTGTTGCTGAATATCTTCCCTCTTTTCTTCCATGGTCTTCCTTTCTTTTGTCAGAGAGCATGCTTCAGAGAGCATGTCTTTCCAGACATAGATATTACTAAAGATATTACATAAACCTGAAAATTTGCTTATTCATTTTAGGCAGTGTGAGACAGAGACAGATGAAAGCCTATGGTATAGCTTATCTTTGGGTCCGAAGAAAAGTTCTAATAGAAAACAGCAGTGTGCTGAGGGTGTTAAAAGGGTTAGGGTTCAACTCTCAGAGGCTGATTTTATTAAGACTTTAATGGTACTGTGGCCACACCCTACCTGCTGCCTCAGCAGCAACAGTTTAGTCCTGTATTCTTTTTGGGAGATTCATGGGCCTAGGGTTATTTATACAACACTGCTCACAAGAGGGACAAATGCAGACACCAATCTTGAATACCATGCCCAGTTCCACAGAACACAGAATCTCCATAGATGCGCTTTGTGAAACATTTCAAAGCAATGACTACCCCTGCCCATTCAGGAGCCCCAGGGAATACCATGTGACCCTGAAAGGTCATTTTTAGAGAGGATCCAGGTCTTACCATGCCTTTACCTGGGCAATTTCTGTAAACTTTACTCTCACAGGAAGAGTTTTACCTTTGACCCCAAAAGAGCAAATCATAACCATCTTGCTTCTAGAACCTTTCTTTCACCTGTTTTCCTAAGTCACACTGCTTTGTCTTCCTCCTGCACCATCATCACTGTGAATTTCAGAATCCTACCTGACATCCAAAAACAAAACAAAAGAAAAAATTAAAACCATGAATTTTCTTTACGTCAGTGAAAATAAGGCACTGGCATCTCTTTATTGTTCTTTTACACAGATAGTCTGTCTCTTTTGAACATTAAGAAAGTTCTGAGTGGAAGCCCTGGTTGAATCAGAGCTTAGGGAATGTAATTCCTTAGGTATGAGCCTCATCTTTCCCAAATGAAGATGAAGTTAGAGCAGATTCTGCTGAGACTGTTTTGACTCACAGGCATTTCTGAAATTTGGATTTGTTTTTTTATATATAACAGTATACCAATACTAATCTTCTGAATGAGATCTTAATTTTCAGTAGTATAAATAAAGACTCATATTCTCTTTCATGTGTTTTCCAAATTCTAAGAGAGTTAAAGAGTCTCCTTTGATATTCTACTAGTCTTTTATCTTAGAGAATTCTCTACTCTGGCAATTTATTTTTTTCTTAGAGTATTAAGATATTAGAAATCTCATTGGGACTACATTCTCATTTTTGGTCCTCAGCTGTTTTAAATCTTTATTTCCTTTTTATTCATTTTATTAAATTTCTTCCTCTCTTTTTTTGTCCACTGCCATGCTTGTATTTTCTCTTTTGCAGTACTTCCTTATGTCTCCCTCACTTCCTTCCTTCCTTTTGTCTTTTCTTTTTTTTTAAGATTTAAGGGCACTGTTCTTGTGTTTCATTTAAGAACTTCAGAAAATAACTCCAAAATGAATTTATTTTTAAATTATATTAAACGGAAATTGTTATGCTATGTTTAAAGTGTGCATTTTTGTGCTTTGAGAATGCAGCTTGTTTCACTTCATATTTCCATATGCTAGAACTATTTTGTGAATTAGCCAGCCAGTTGGAATTCCCCAGTCTCCAAGCTGTCCTTGCTTACTGCTCAGTGACAAGATGCCCCTACACTCTCTCAAACTCCTTTTGGCCCACCGAAAAAAAAATCCATGTTTTTGTTTTATTTTTAAACAGCTTTATTGAGATATAATTTACATGACATATGATTCACCCATTTTAAGTGTTTTGAGGAAATAGAAGCTTCCTTCTCATTCAATTGCATAAGTTTATTTATTATTTGAAACTGGAAAAGCTACAAAACATGATCAAATAGAAATCTTGAAACATTCTTTGAACCCCATTCTATTTAAATGCATAATTTTCCTATTACAGCCGCCTGTTTGCACCTCTGGAGTTAAGGTCACAGCAGCGTTTGCATTATAAACCCTTTTTTCAAGGGTTTATAAATGCAGCTGCTTTTGTTTGCTCAGGACTGAAGCGTGCCTCGTGAGGTTTCCATGCAATAGAGCAGCTTTTTGGGGTTGAGTTTTCTTTAACTAAATTAAAATTTTAAAGCACCATGTTGCCCTTTAAAAAATCATGGGGAGTGTCAAAAAGCCTAAGTAAGAATTTCTCCCCCAAATAACTTTTTATGTATATGTAGTTTTTAATTGCCTTTGCTTCTAAAAATTCTCCACTGTGCTCAGTTTCCGATTAATGTTATTTGCTTCAAATATTTACAAACCTAAATCCAACTTGGTTTATAAATGAAAGAAAAAAAGCATGTTATATATGATTGCTGTCTTTCAGCACTGTTAACAGAATTATCTTACAGTGCATAATAAAGCCCAAAGATGGCATGAAAAAATAGAGAACCTGTCATAACCTCATGAGAAGTTACACAAATATATATGCATTTGAGAGTGCATGTTCTCTAGGAGAGTTTAAAATATTTAAAAAGAAAACCATTTACATTTTCAGGATCATATTTTGCCTTTTTTCAAAATAATAAAACTGTGTAGTAGAGGACACAGAAACCACCATAAATTATTAAATTGATTTTAGATGTTAAAAATGAAATATACAAGCTCATTAAACAAAATACAATATTAGAATGTCAATTTAAATGAAGTATAATTGAGAACCCTGACTTTGTTTGCATATAATTGCCAGAAACTTCTAATCAGACCTTCATTTGGTAATTTTAGGAGGTGTTTTACCTTTCAATCACAGCAGTATGTTTGTGGCTGCCTAAATCTCACCTTAATCTCAGAAGTCAGGTTTCATCTTGTTCAATTGTATTTAAGTTTAAAAAATATTATTTTATTTAATATTTTTGTGCACATTTGTATTTTGTATGAAAAAGATGGATAGATCAAAAGCAAGATATTGTTAATGAATACTGTGTTCTGCCATGTACAATTTGATGGAAAATAGCATGTTCTTCCCCCAAACATCCACAGTGCTCAAGACAAAAACATTTTGTAGTCAGGTCCATTTCATGGTGGACTATAAATCCCCAAAGTCAGGGACTCCCCAAGCGATCCTGCATCTATGTCTTACCCCTCCCAGCAGAGCCCATGCCTCCTGCAAGTTTGTTGAATGAAGAAATGACTGTCCTGCTCGTCCAGAAGCTCTTGGGCAGCAATCGAACACACTCAAAAACCAAAACAGTTTTTCTAACCTTCCTCCCACCTCCTGACTCCTCAAAACTACACAAAACAAAACCAGCAAATAAACAGAAAGGTTTAATCTGGATTTATGAGACCTAGCACGAGGGTGACAGCCTGAGCTGATGTTTCCGCTGTTTCAGCTTGGGCTGAGGTTCCAGCAGCGGCTGACAAAGGCTGTGTCAGGTGCCAGAGAAAGGCTGTCCCAGAATCCTTCTGTGTGGGAGCCTGCGGGGTAGGCGTCCATCCTGAGCCCTGAAATACAGGGCTCCCCAACCTCCCAGCTTTAAACAGTCCTTTGAATTTAGAATATGTTTATCTAAACCATTTTTTTCTAACCAAATAAATACAGTTCTAAGCTAGTGTTGAGAAACTGTATTTGCTTCCTGCTAAGATATTTTATAATTCCCCTTGGTCTCTCTCAGTCTGATTTTTTTTTTTTTAAAACTGGGAGATTGTATTTATCATCCTGTTTCTTGACCAAAGTATTGTTTAATATAGTTGTATTAATTTAATTGTGTTATAAATTCAGTAACATAAGAAAAATGGGAAAAATAATTTTGTTAATCCAGTGCTAACAGGTTTAATTTTTCAATGTGGTGTTTCTGTTAACAGACTCTGTTTTTCCTATGGGTAAACAACAGAAAGGTGCCTTTGAGTGCTTTTATCCTCACAAAGTGAAGCATTTCCCAAGCAAGAAATGTATGAGCAGAGGGAAGGAAACGCACAGTGTTCCCATGTAGTGATAGCTCCCAAACAAACATGCCTCTCCATACTCGACTTTTACATGTGTGTGAAGAAAAGGGGACAGAGTGCCCAGAAAGAAAATACAATGATGGAGGTGTGAAATCATCTCCTTTTGTGACTGGATGCATCAGATTTTCATTCTAGAGTGAAAATGAAACCATCATTTCCAGCCACCCACCATTTCCCATTATTCCCTGCATATTTTTTCCTTCTAAAATTAATGGTATTAAAAAATGGGTACTTTGGCTCTGGAAAAAATCCAGAGTACAGGTCTCCCTAGGAAAAACCAAAATCCCGCCTTTGTTTCCTCTCATCTTTTCCAGCCTGGCTGCAGTGGTAAGGGATGACAGACATGGCTCCCTGGCCACCTATGCTCCACTCCAGGCTATCAACAGCCAGGAGCCTGAACACCCCATCACCCACTCTCTACCGTACACTTGGTCTATACACATGTACCAATTTAAATACTTACACATTTCAGATTAATTGGTTGAAGTAAAGACACTGAGGTTTTTCACAGCCTAAGTTCTTTAAAAATAGTGTCTCTCGTTTTTTAAAACAGCCGGCTAGAACAAAATTAGGATTTGGCTTGACTGGAATTGAATTTTGGGGTGCAGCCGTTCTTATCTGGCATCTCTAGAAAGTTTTCTTCAGTGAGTATATGTACTCCTATCTTTTTGGTATTTCTGAAGTAGGAAACACCTTTAAAGGATTCCTGAACTCTCCCCTCTTCTCCCTTCCTCCTTTTCTCTCCTGGTTTCCCTGTCTTTCCCGCCCTTTCCCCCCCTTCCCTCCTCTTTCCCTCTCTGTCTCCTTTCCTCCCTCCTCTCCTATCAGGCTACCTATGATTTTCCCTTTAAGTCACCTGCCAATGGCTGAGGGTAAACTCTACAATCTGAATCTTTTTGTTTTTAAGTTTTCATTTAAAAGTATGAATGTGGATGCTTCCTATTGTGTCTGCTCATACTCTCTATGTAGATCAGGGCATTCTAGAGGAAAATGCCTTTTCATCGTTGGCAGCACATTCCGTTTCCCTGCTACTCCTCATCAGGACAGTAATGGAGGGCTTAAAATTGATCCTTTTTATTTTTTAAAAAAATGGAGGCAGTGTCAAATATTTGAATTTGTCTCTATCATTTGTTTTCCACAGGCAGGGAGTAAACACGGCACGTGCACATTCTGTAGGTGGTCATGATGGATAAATTGGTTGTATGATGCAGAAAGCAAAATGATGGAGGGATGATGGTGATGCACAAATCAGATGTCTTTGCATGTCTTCTCACTTCTGAGATGGCATTAAGTCAGAGATTTTACCAAAGTGATCTAAATGCCCGAGTCTACCAGAATGAAAGTTGCAGCTTGCGGCAAATCCAGACTGGAAGCTGAGATCTGTGCCAGTTTAGAGAGGTAGAAACCTTCAGGTTGATATAGAGTTTATGAAGAGCTGAAAGTAAAATGGCTATTCCTGCAGTTTATGAAATTTGCACGTGTGTGTGTTAAGTCACTTCAGTCATGTCTGACTCTTTGCAACCCCATGGATTATAGCCTGCCAGGCTTCTCTGTCCATGGGGATTGTCCAGGCAAGAAGACTGGAGTGGGTTGCCTTGCCCTTCTCCAGGGGATCTTCCCAACCTAGGGATTGAGACTTTGTCTTCTGAGGCTCCTGCATTGCAGGTGGATTCTTTACCACTGAGCCACTGGGGAAGCCCAGGGTATGAAATTTGGGCATCTGCAAATGCTAAAGAGAAAATAAATGAAAGATGGGAAGTAAGGGATAAGAAAGAATAATGAAGAAATACTAGCAGTAAGTACAGTTTTGTGTAGATTCATGTGTAGTTTTCATGGCTGAACTCTCCATTTTTTTTTGTTTCTTATTTTTTGGGGCACAATACCTTTTAATGTATATTAAATCTGGAACCAGAAGCATTTAAAGTAAGAACGCTGGACCAAACGATGTCCAGTAATGCACCAAAGATGACAGATAAACAAGTATCACATCCTTTTCAATATCAGGCATGACTCTACTGGAGGGTCATTGCCGTGGAATTAATTGTTAATAGCATGTCATTTGCACTACAGAAAATGCTCCCCCAAATGTTTCATTGGAAAAGTTTTCTTTCCACCTGTTTTGGAATATTTGCATTAACAAATATTTAGCTTTGAGGAAATGTTTTCAGTTTCATCAAAGTGAAAAGCAGTATTATTATTGTTGTTTCTTCCACCTTTTAATAATCTCTGAAACTGAAGAAGTAAGTGATCTCACCCCACCTGTCTTGTAATATTCCTTCAATGCAAAGAGAGTCAGCTGAACTATTCTACATGCATGGATTTAGGACCTACTACGTGCAAGTGTTATTAGGACAAGCACAGTTTAGAAAGTCCCGTGCACACTGTGTTGCCATGTTGCGTAGCTTTGTGAAGTCTTCTGCTTCAGAGTCAGTTAGAACGTGAAGCCAGCGTGAAGAAAAAGGGTATAGGAATGTAGGAGGGATATGTAGGGTTCATGGGCAAAAACGTTTCCTGAGGCTTAAAGCCAACGTGCATACGCTGTGCCCTTCTCTATCTCTCAGTGTAGGTGGGGATTGCGGTGCTCCTTCCCCAGTGTCATCTTCAGGAAGCAAACCCTTCTCTCCCTTTTTTTAGGTCTGAGTATTCAGCATGCACTTTAATCCTCTGTGGTCATTCCTGGCTGAGGTGACTAATGTTAGATTTTTCTTGACAGAACGTGGTTATAATTTCACCTGTGAGCAGTGTTCACAATGATAACATTTTGCGTTGATTTAGAAATTTTCAATCGATTCATCGTTCCTTCACATTTATTTCCTCATTGGATCTTTGAAAACCACCGTGTCAGGTAATCAAGGATACCTAGTACTTTTCCCATTTTGTTGAAGAAAACACTATAACATTAAAGTCATGTGGAAAGAATTGAAGCTGTGATTCCCTTGCTCTTAGCCCGGGATTCCACCTACTGTCCTCGCTTGGGGTCCACAAACTGAGACCCAAGGGCTAAGACCAGCTTGTAGCCTATTTTTCCTTTTGTGGTCCCATGAGAGAGTCATTTTTAAATGATTACATTTTAAATGGTTTTATAAGTACTTAGCCTAATAGCCTATATTTTATCTCTTGGTCTTAAAATATTTACTCTCTGGCTCTTTAAGAAAATGTTTGCTCAGCCCTATACCATCCTCTCCAGCCTTCTTTCTATCCTACACAAACCAGCCCCTCCCCAATTAGATTACTGACTCTGTAAAGCAAATACCAACTCTTTTTTTTCTTTATGTATTTGGCACACCAGGTATGGATTTCTATGCATGTAAAAATTTGGCTAATACTATTTGACTATTTAATTCACTCAGACAGACCCAAGTATGCCAGTTATGCCTGGAATCTGCCTTGATTTGGGGTTAAAGTTAGAAATGGGGTTGCAGTGGAGATAGAAAAGGTCTAGCTGTTGTAACTTTAGTGTCTGACTTCTAGCATAAAATTTGTTTCAGTCAAACCTAGGCACCCCAGTGACAGAGTTTTCTCTCGCATCGTGACATCCTAATGTAAGGGGAAATGTGTATCATGTTTAATTCCCTACCCTTCTCCATGATGAGGTGATTCAGTGAGTGCCTTTAGTTCTCAAGTTCCTTTTGCATCTTTTTTTTGCATCTATGACTCTTTCAAAATAAAAACAATAGAAGGGACACTGTTGGCTAGAGAAACATGGGTTCCATGTTAAGAGCATCTTGAAGATAAGGCTGTTTCAGTGACCACATTCGCCATTCTGAAGATGAAACTCTCAGGCCTAAGTCATCATTTTAGTTAGAGCATAACCAGAACAGCCATTAAAACTGAATGTGGCCTTCTTGTTGGGCTAAGACAGGAGGGCAGAGCAGTTACTCCAGGCTCAGCAGTATATGAGAGGGGTGGGTCCATAAACACATTAAGTGAATTGGATATAAAATGCAATATGAAATGCTTTGGTGAGAAATGGATATTCTGCCTCTGCCTATCCTCAGATGGATTTTAGAAATTGTTTCCATATGGAAGCCAACACTGGCATGGTAGTAGGCATGAGTCAAACACTTCCTGCCTTACTTAGCAAAATACAAGAGAATGCAGAGACTTGTAATCGTGGGAAAGTTTAACAAGGCAACTTGCAAAACTAGAGCATATCTGGCTATTTCACTGGTGTTCCCAGTGAATTAGGTTTGAAATCTAGACTTAGGTAAATGTTTTGATGGCAATAGTGACTTCTCTTTTTCCTTTTAAAAATAGTATTTATTTGGTATGTTACTTTTTCTGAATTATAAGATGTAACTCAGAATGGAAAACTTGGAAGATATGAAAAAAAAAATCTGAAAAATCTAGAATCCTACTCAGAGCCACCCACAGGTACTATTTCAGTGCGTTTAGTTTCAGTTTTTATTTTCTGTGTATAGGTATAATTTTAGACAATGTTGAAATTTTGCTTTATTTGATTTCTGTTCTGCTATTTATTTTAACTAATGATGCAATGTGATTTCTTCCCCCTGAGCATTTTTAACAAGTACATCAATGCTGTTATAGTTCATACCATAATTATAGAATAATTTCTGTATTCATTCTTCTAGTATTAGCCATGTAACTTGCTTTAGTTTATTAATTTGTTATAGTAATTAATGTTGCAATGAATTTTTAGGAAGAATTTCTGGAGATGGGTTACTAGTTCAAGGGGCATACCCCTTTTCTAGATTTTAGAAAACATGTGTCAACTTATCTTCTTTTCAGCTCTCTATGAGAGCACATTTGCATCAACTTTTAAATGGTGAGAATTCATTTCTTTTCAGTCTTTGCCAACTTAATTGTTTAAAGAACATCTTGATTTTTTTATTCTGTTTTTCTCATGGGCTTATTAGCCAGTTGTATTACCTTTGAGGCTTATCCATTAGTTCATCCATTTGGGTGGGGGAACAGTGTTCATTTCTCTCTCTCTTTTTTAATTGAGTTGCATGATCCCTTAAAGCCCTCAGATCATAATATTTTAAAATTATTTTGCCAAGGAGAGTAAAGGGAATCAAGTGGAAGCATTCAAAATTAGAAATTCATAGAGGTTGTCATTTTATATGAAAAATTAAAATAAATATAAATAATTCTTCTAAAAGATTTTTGGGGTATAGAGTATATTGAAGGTTAGGTCAGTCCCCACTGTAGGAAAAATTGCTTGATTCTCCTCACATCTCATTTAAAATTAGAAGCTTCTGGTTTTGTCACATTTAAATATATAACCAAAATGTAGGCTGAGCATTGCAAAAGGTAGATTTCTCTCTGTGACCAGACCTTTGAGGCATCCCAAATTGAAACAATTAAAGCACTGTTTTAGAATAAAATATTTTACATAATCAAAACCACCACCCAGATTTTTTAAAGTTAGCATTTTGCCACAGTTGCTCCACATGATTTTTTCCTGGTTTTCTTTTCTTTATTACAGAATAAGAAGGCCCCTAATCCCATTCCCTCTCTCAGATTATTTTATTCCTGGCCAGTTTATGCTTTTACTACCCATCCGTGTTTGTTCTAGTAGTCTTAATTCTGTGTTACAGCGTGTTATTTTAAGCATCTGCTTCATTAACTTGCCTCCCATTCACTTAATGTTATTTTTAAGAAAGCATCACTTTTTGGAATATTAAGCATATGTTTTCAAATGCTCTATATATCAAGGAATATCTGGCAGGGTAAATGTGGTGAAAATGGCAGAATTAAAGAAAGAGCAGCAAAATGCTGCAGAGCCAGAAATCAAAGCAAGGAACTGTTAAAATGTCGGTTCAGTTGGGTCACTTTGCGAGCTGTACAAAATCATACACCTGTTCTCTGCCCTTGATGAATTTTATTCTAATTGAGTAAAAGAAAGTAGAAATAAACACATGATAAATTGAAACAGAGATTCTTTACCTTCTGAGCTACAGGGAAATAGTCAAACAGAGAGCCCAACAATTGTTAAATAACCCTTGTATGCAGAAAACCTTTTTAATGTCACTAGCGAGCATATGCTTAAGGGTCAAGAAATGAACTGACTTTTCTAATACTTAAAACCAGGATGGAAATACATATTTTTAGTAAAACACTAAACATTTTCTGGAGAAAAGTCTATTACTTATTGTGTTGAGGTTTTCCTCAAATAGCTATTGACCACCAGCTCTGGGCAGGGTACTTTTTGTATGTGTTAAATGTAGCTTTCTGTTTCTGGAGTTAGGCTGAATTCCAGTGGTTCAGAGCATTGGTGCTCCACGATGACCAGATTCTCATTTTGTGCCTCCTCCTCTTGCAGGGATAAAATGGGGCTGGGAGGCCAAGTGTATGTTGACAAGGACAAGTGAAGTGAACTGATATCAAGGATCCTCAGTGCTATTAGAAAAGAGGCTGTGGTGTAGGCACTAAGCCAGAAGACATGGCAGCCATGGGAATATGAAAAGGGACATTGGATCAGGGAAGAAAAAGTCAGCAGCCTTCTGGGTCACATTCCAGGTTCCATCTCTTCTGAGGCCTCACAAGATTTCTTCCCAGAGATGATGTTGCTTCTTCAGAAGTAACCCACTTCAGATCTTTCTGGCTTTTAGTCTAATGTATATGATTATATATGTATATATATGTATAAATGTATATAGCTAATACAGTTTTATCCAGCTTTGGAGGGTGTTCCACTTGGCATGCATTGGCAAGGTATCCTATACTCACTCATATAAAGAAGGTCTCAGAGTTCCCTTTCATAGTACTGGGATCGTTCCATGCACAAATAAGGTGCTCAGTATATACTTATGGACTCCACTATCCAGCAACTCCTGCCCTGCCAAAGTTGCCCCAGTAACACTGGGGATGGAGTGGGTGAAAAAAACTAGGAGGGAAGAGCTAAAATTTGCAGTACAATCTAAGCATAAAACTTCCCAAGCAGGAGAAGCCAACAGACTTCAACTGACTCAAACAACTCACAAGATAAAAATTCTGTTCTCTGAAGAGAGGCTTCATTATTTACTGTCCCTCCCAAAAGCCTCATTATACTAGGTGTGTGTGGGTGGGGGGGAGTATATTTACCTGTGGATTGGAGTTTCCTTCTTTTTGATGACATTTTAATCTTGGATTCATTTTTCAGTATGTAAACCATTTATATAACAGTTCTCAATTGGCTGCCGTCCTTTTTGATGACCTGTCCTAATGGAGAAAGCAGCCGTGGAGAAAATCCAAAGCAGTTGACAATCCAAATGCTGTTAGATTTTCTTGTGAAATGCAATGTTTGGTTTCCCACTGCAGATAGATTCAGACTCATGGGCTTGAGACCTATGCAGTTACATGGGCCTATTCCTCAGAAGGGCCCTGGTCCTGGTTTAACGCTCTGCTGTCACTGCCTTGAGATTTTAATTGCTTTTGAACAAAGGGCTCCACGTTTTCATTTTGTACTGGACCCTGACAATTATGTAGCTGGTCTTGGCTTCAAATTAGCTTTTCTTAGACTGTAACATGATTCCAGAAGACGTCCATATGAACAAAAGGAAGAGACTTCTCACAGCCAGAATGTGGCCAACATTCAACCTGTGACTTTGCTCTGTGTGATACCCACGTGGCTGATGGAGATATAGCTGACATGTGCTGAGAGTCTTCCAAGTGCCCCAAACAAGAAGGTAAGATATTATTGGTACATATGACATCAGACTTTAAAGGTCACAGAGAACAAATGTGTCCTCCTCTGTAAGAACTAAGAAGGTATGGAGAAACCCACTCTTTAAGGCAGTATTTTAAGAACTGTATCACCAAGAAAAGTGTTCTAGTGTCCCGTTGTGAGTTTAAATCCTATTCTTGGCCAGTGACAAAGAGCAGACATGAACTGTGATTCATGGATGAAAGGTGATGTGGTTTGACCTATCTTGGTCAGAAGAATTTGTCTGGAGGAAGGCTTTTGATGCAGAGGAAACTACAGAGAAAACAAAAGTATGTGCACATCCTTTAGCTTCCTGATGTGCCCTGTGACTTGTTCCTACAGAGAAGGCTTGCATCTCTCTTAGTGACCTGGCTTTCTCCATATCCCTGACATCCATTTCTGAGCCAGGGGTACCCAAGCAACCTTCAAGCCTTGATCCTCTGTCTCATATTTAATAAACCTTTGCAGTAATTCATCCTTTTGCACACCCTCATGAAGAGAAGTTTGGCATCAGCGACCATGCCAAATGCCCACGGTAACAGTGATAATATATCCCAGAGTCATGCCACGCAGGTCTCAATGGCTATTTACTCATGTAACAGTTACTGAACTTACCATTCAAGAGTTCTACTAAACTCTAACATATACATTGTATTCATTTCCTAGGATCATTGTAACAAATTACCTTAAACTGGGTGACTTGAAACAATACGGCTTCATTCTCTTACATTTCTGGAGGCTAGAAGTCTGAAATCAAGGTATCAATAGGGACCAAGCTCTGTCTGAAAGCCCTAGGGGAAAATCTGTTCCATGTTTATTTTCTGGTTCCTGGTGGTTTCTGGCAATCCTTACCTTATAGAAATATCATTCTAACCTCTGCCTTTGTCTTTACATGGCCTTTCTGTCAGGACACCAGCCAGTGGATCTAGCGCCCACGCTTAGCCAATATGCCCTCATCTTAACTTACATAACTGCATCGTCAAAGACCCTATTTCCAGAAGAGTTTATATTCTGAAGTTCTGGGTGGACATGAATTTTGGGAGGATACTATGTAACCCATAACACATAGATTTTCAAAAAGATACATTTACTGCTCTCAAGTTGCTTGCCACACAGAGTGGGGAAAGAGAAATAGGAAATCATACTCTACAGACACAAAGGGGTAAAGCTCATAAGAAATTGACAGACAAAATGCTGTGGAAAGCTGTAGGAAGGGGAGACAGTTTCCAGAGGGCACGATGAGGAAAGGCTTCATGGAAGAGGTGATGTGGTTGTTGGACGTTGACTGGTAAGTAGGACTGAGACATGTAGAGAAAATACATGGAGAGAGTTTGGGAAACAACACGAGCTAAGGCAGGGAGGAGAGAATCAGAGGAGCATGTACACCTATGAGTTGTTGAGGTTGGCTGGAAAACAGAACACATGATAATCAGTGGTATCCAGAAAAGTACCCTGGATGACAGCGATCATGAATGTGTGTGAACCTTGTTCATCACGCAGTGCGGAGTTGCTGATTGTTTTAAAGGGGAGTGATAGATTGTGCTTTGTGTTTTAAGTAAATATGGCAGAAGTACAAGGGATACATTTATTCATTTCTTCTTTTGTGCAACACATATTTATTGAATACTGGACTCTGAGGAGTATAATAGATCTGAGAATGTGATAGAGAATTGCAGTTGTCTTTCCTACCCACTAGAAGCTCTCTGTCCAGTAAAGAAGACAGAGAACTTAGATGCTATTAGGTATGTAATAATACTTAGGTATTATTAGAATGTAGTATGCCATGATGGGTACCATGAATGCATAGGGGAGAAACACTTATTCTACCATGGAAAGATTTTAAAAAGAATTGATGTTACAGCTGAGATGAGAGGAGAGATGGCAAAGTGGGCACTCAGAGTGAGGGCAACATGTTTGAAGGCTAGACACTAAAGCCATTTAGGGAAGCTACAAGAAGTCCCTCACAGGAGGAAGTTTGCTGTGGGAATGGTCCACACACTGTGGGTAGAGGTGGGGGAAGAGGTCATAAATGAAGCTAGAGAGAAAGAGAGAGACGGAAGCTAGTTTATATGCCACCCTGAAGGCAAAGACATAGCGAGAGCTGGATTTTAGAAAGGCTTGCAAGGGTTGTTTTGTGGGGAAGAGATTAGAAAGTGGTGGTCAATGGGAGAGAAAATAATGGCTGGGTTCAGGGCAGTAGCAATGGAGACAGAGAGAACACTGAGCAGAGAGCTATTTAGGAGGGAGAATCTACTGGACTCCAGAGTGATAGAATGTAGAGCTGAGGGAGAAGAGGGAGCCACAGATGACCCTCAGGTGTAGACAACCTAGTGAATGATTCAGCAAGTTAGAGGCCAACTGAAGGGGTATGCACTTCTGCTTTATTGACTATGCCAAAGCCTTTTTCTGTGTGGATCACAACAAACTGTGGAAAATTCTTCAAGAGATGGGAATACCAGACCACCTGACCTGCCTCCTGAGAAATCTGTGTGCAGGTCAAGAAGCAACAGTTAGAACTAGACATGGAATAACAGACTGGTTCCAAACAGGAAAAGGAGTATGACAAGGCTTTTTATTGTCACCCTGTTTATTTAACTTATATGCAGAGTACATCATGAGAAGTCTGGGCTGCATGAAGTACAAGCTGGAATCAAGATTATTGAGAGAAATATCAGTAACCTCAGATATGCAGATGATACCACCCTTATGGCAGAAAGTGAAGAAGAACTAAAGAGCCTCTTAATGAAAGTGAAAGAGGAAAGTGAAAAAGTTGGCTTAAGATTCAGAAAACTAAGATCATGGCATTTGGTCCCATCACTTCATGGCATACGGTCCCATCACTTCATGGCATACGGATGGGGAAACAGTGGAAACAGTGAGAGACTTTATTGTAGGGGGCTCCAAAATTACTGCAGATGATGACTGCAGCCATGAAGTTAAAAGACACTTGCTCCTTGGAAGGAAAGTTATGACCAACCTAGACAGCATATTAAACAGCAGAGACATTACTTTGCCAACAAAGGTCCATCTAGTCAAAGCTATGGTTTTTCCAGTAGTCATGTATGGGTGTGAGAGTTGGACTATAAAGAAAAGTGAAGTCACTCAGTTGTATCCAACTCTTAGCGACCCTATGGACTGCAGCCTACCAGGCCCCTCCGTCTACGGGATTTTCCAGGCAAGAGTACTGAAGTGGGGTGCCATTGCCTTCTCCAACTATAAAGAAAGCTGAGCACTAAAGAACTGATGCTTTTGAACTGTGGTGTTGGAGAAGATTCTTGAGAGTCCCATGGACTGCAAGGAGATCCAACCAGTACATCCTAAAGGAAATCAATCCTGAATATTCATTGGAAGGACTGATGCTGAAGCTGAAGTTCCAATACTTTGGCCACCTGATGTGAAGAACTGACTCACTGGGAAAAGCCCTGATGCTGGGAAAGATTAAAGGTGGGAGGAGAAGGGGACAACAGAGGATGAGATGGTTAGATGGCATCACCAACTCAATGGATATGAGTTTGAGTAAACTGGGAGTTGGTAATGGACAGGGAGGTCTGGTGTGCTGCAGTCCATGGGGTCACAAAGAGTCAGACATGACTGAGATACTGAACTAAACTGGAGGGATATGTGTGGGGGAGAGAGATGGTGAGTTCAGCTAGAGAATTTGAGGCTCCTAAGAGATATTTAGGAGGAAACATCTGGTAAAGAGATATGAATTTGTGTTAACAGAATATCTGAGCTCAGATAACGATGTTAAAGTCATCAATATTAACTGGCAATTAAGTGTAAATTCCCTGGTAGCTCAGCTTGTAAAGAATCTGCCTGCAATGCAGCAGACCCTGATTTGATTCCTGGGTTGGGATGATCTACCCACTCCAGTATTCTTGGGCTTCCCTGGTGTTTCAGACAGTGAAGAATATGCCTGCAATGTGGGAGACTGGGTTCAATCTCTGGGTTTAGAAGATCCTCTGGAGAAGGGAATGGCTACCCACTCCAGTATTCTTGCCTGGAGAATCCCAAGGTTAGA
Organism: Nanger dama; assembly: GCA_917880005.1. Taxonomy (NCBI): domain Eukaryota; kingdom Metazoa; phylum Chordata; class Mammalia; order Artiodactyla; family Bovidae; genus Nanger; species Nanger dama. The sequence continues at coordinate 37,256,170 of CAKJTW010000012.1, forward strand.
GGCCATGAATCACAGAGTTGGACGTGACTGAGTGACTTTCACTTTCACTTTTAACTTTGTGTGAGTAGAGTTGAAATAGTAGAGATCTAGCCCAAACCATGCAAGCATGAATAATGAAGAAATGGGCAGATGAAGGGGACCAAGGAATGTGGCCAACAGAGTAGGATGAAAACCAGAAAAGAATGGGTCATAGGACCCAAGAAAGGATGATATTTTAAGAAGGGAATTGTTGGTTCTTTTGAATGTAGATGAGAGGTTGAGTAAGATAAGAACTAAACAGTGTCTATTGGATTGAGCAGCCAAGTAGTCCTTGGGGCTCATTGGAGGTCATTGTCTGGCCCATGGGATGTGCTGACCTCAAAGAGGAAAGTGGTGGCATAAATGATAGATGATTAATAGGCAAGCGGTATAGAGACTGGATAACAGGGAAGATGGTGAAATTATTGACAGAAAGGGACACTGATGGAGAAGTTATTTATGTGTGGGAAAGGGGAGATAATGAGCTCCATTACTTGCAATGAAAGCATCCTGAGGAAATCTTTTGCTTGTATAAGCAACCCCAAGACAAACATCCTCACACATGTTCCCTTGGAGACCTGTGCAAGATCTTCTCTGTGGTATTGACAAGAAATGGAATTGCTGAGTTATGCCTTAAAGTATAAGGATACTAAGTGCCAGTAAGAACTCCTAGGAAGCTCTTCAGAAACTCTCATTTTATGTTCCCAACACCAGTGTGTGGAAAGTTCCCATCTTTGCTAAAGCTTGGTATTATTCCGTCTTCTGATGTTTCCCAATCTTACTGGTATAACGGGTTGTCTCACCATTATTTTCAAATACATTTACCTGTTACTGACAAGATATTCATACTTTTATAAACATTCAGACTTTATTCCTCCTTGTATTGCCTAGTTATAGCCTTTATCTGTTTTTGGTTTTTTTCTTACAGGTTTCCTATCATTTTCTCATTGTTCATTTGTTCATTGCTTATTTTTCATGTTAAAACTGTATTGGTTTTAGACATTGCAAATAGCTTTTATTTATTCAGTTCAGTTCAGTTCAGTCACTCAGTCGTGTCCAACTCTTTGCGACCCCATGAATCGCAGCATGCCAGGCCTCCCTGTCCATCACCATCTGGAGTTCACTCAGACTCACGTACATCGAGTCAGTGATGCCATCCAGCCATCTCATCCTCGGTCATCCCCTTCTCCTCCTGCCCCCAATCCCTCCCAGCATCAGAGTCTTTTCCAATGAGTCAACTCTTTGCATGAGGTGGCCAAAGGACTGGAGTTTCAGCTTTAGCATCATTCCTTCCAAAGAAATCCCAGGGCTGATCTCCTTCAGAATGGACTGGTTGGATCTCCTTGCAGTCCAAGGGACTCTCAAGAGTCTTCTCCAACACCACAGTTCAAAAGCATCAATTGTTTGGCGCTCAGCCTTCTTCACAGTCCAACTCTCACATCCATACATGACCACTGGAAAAACCATAGCCTTGACTAGACGGACCTTAGTCGGCAAAGTAATGTCTCTGCTTTTGAATATACTATCTAGGTTGGTCATAACTTTCCTTCCAAGGAGTAAGCGTCTTTTAATTTCATGGCTGCAATCACCATCTGCAGTGATTTTGGAGCCCAAGAAACTAAAGTCTGACACTGTTTCCACTGTTTCCCATCTAGTTCCCATAAAGTGATGGGAGCAGATGCCATGATCTTCGTTTTCTGAATGTTTATTAGAAATCCATAATTTTGACATTGTCAAACTCGTTAATGCTTGTGCTTTATAATTTCTTTCCCCTACCTCCCTCCTGCATCATGGCAATTTTTAACTTTTTTTTTTTCCTCTTCTTTTAGCTTCTACTTTTACCTTTCACTCTGCACTTCTTAATACTCCCTGGAAGTCCTTTTGAGTATGGTGTGACATAGGGATCTGTCTAATTTTTCTTCTGCTGGGGAGTCACTTTCAGCTATAAATTTCCACTAATAAACCCCTGTTGGTTTTCTTTTGTGGAGAGCACTTGGTTTTCTTTGTGGAGGAATTTTTGATTACTGATTCAGTTGTTTTTGTTGGGATATCTCCTGGAATCTATAAATCCATTGGGAGTAAATTGATATTTTTTTCACTATTGAGTCTTCCCATCTATGAATGTGACATGGTTCTTATTTGTTTAGATCTTTTCAAATTATTCTAAGAAGTGCTTAGCTGTAATATTAGGCACATTATATTTTTATGTATTATAAACAGCATCTTTGTAAAAATATAATTGAATAATTTTTCATTGAATTATATAAAAATATAATTGTTTATAGTACATTGATTCAGAATAACACTGCTAAACTCTACTGTTTAGATTTCCTTTTCACTTTTTAACCTTCACATTGATATCTGTTTGGTTAATTTTGTTGTGGCTTCACCAATCATACCTTTTATTTATCTTCCTGCACTAGCTAGAAACTCTAGTACAATGTTGAATAGGAGTAGTGAGAGTGGGCATTCTTTCTTATTCCCAGTTTCAAATGGAAGGCTTTCAGTATTTCACCATTAATAATAAGATGTTTGTCAGAGGTAAATACCCTTTATCAGAGAAAGGGTATTTAATTCTATTCCTATTTTGCTAAAAGTTTTTATATTGAATAGATGTTGAATTTCATCAAATTCTTTTTACATCTATTGAGTAAATCATATCATTTTTCTCTTTAATCTGTTAATGTAGGGACTTATAGTCATTAATTTTCTAATGTTAAATAAACTTTTCATTTCAGGGATAAATCCTACTTGGGCATGACATATTATCATTTTTATATATTGCTGGGTTTGGTTTGATAATACTTTAGTTGAATTTTGCATCTATTTTTTGAGTGATTAATTTTCCTTTCTCATAATATCCTTGTCAGGGTTTGACATCCCATTTTGCTAGCCTCATCAAAATAATTGGGTACTGTTTCCCTTTTTCCCATGTTTTAGAATAGTTTTTATATTAAAATTATTTGTTCCCTAATTACTTGGTAAAACTCATCAGCAAAGCCATTGACATACTAAGTTTTACTTGTGGGATGGTTTTTGATGACTGATTCAGGTTTTTGGTTTTTTTTAATGTTTATGGGGATATTTTTATTTTCAGGCCAATTTTAATAGCTGTATTTTTCTAGGAATTTTTCAGTTTTATCTATATTTTCAAATTTATTAATATAAAGTTATGCATTGTAGTTGTTCAGTTAATAAGTTGTGTTCAACTCTGCAACCCCATGGACTGCAGCACACTAGGCTCCTGTCCTTCACTGTTTCCCAGAGTTTGCTCAAATTCGTGTCCATTGAGTCAATGATGCCATCCAACCATCTGATCCTCTTCATCCCCTTCTGCTGCCTTCAGTCTTTCCCAGCATCAGGATCTTCTCCAATGAATCAGCTCTTCACATCAGATAGAGTATTGGAGGTATTGGAGCTTCAGCTTTAGCATCAGTCCTTCCAGTGAATATTCAGGGTTGATATCCTTTAGGACTGACTGGTTTGATCTCCTTGCAGTCCAAAGGACTCTCAAGAGTCTTCTCCAGCACCACAATTTGAAAGCATCAATTCATCGGCACTCAGCCTTCTTTATGGTGCAGCTCTCATATCCGTACATGACTACTGGGAAAACCATAGCTTTGACTATATGGACCTTTGTTGGCAAAGATATGCATTACATCCCCTTGTTATTTTTCATATCTCTAACATCTGTAAGCAGTCTTCATTTTTATTAGGAGTATTTTTATATTTTCAATTTTGTTCTTGATCTGTCAATTTTACTCATTATTTCAAAAATTTAAAAAATTGAGTTTTTTGCCTGTTGATTCTAGTACATGTTTATTTTCAAGTTCTATTTATTAATGCTTTTTAAAAAATGTTCTGCTTTATACTTTTCCTAAAAAAAAAAAAAGCAAAGGTTTTTATTGTGGACAATTTCAAGAATATGTGAACTAGATAGAATAGTAAAAAGAACTGTCAGGTACCCATCATTTAACTTCAACAGTTATTCATATATGATCAACTTTGTTTCATCTCTACCCCATCCACTTTTCCTCTGCCCTTGAGATTATTTTTGCGGTATAATCCCAAGGGCATGCCATTTCCTCCTAAACAGTTAAATAGATATCTCTAAATGATGTGGAAAGGTGTTTTTAAAAAGGTGTTTTATTTACACCTCCAAATAAAATGGTTTTTTGGTCTTATTTTGGGAATTTTCAAAATATATATATATATATATATTTGAAATATATATATATATATATATACACATACAGGAAATAGTACAATGAACCTTAATGTAGCCATCATCCAGCTTGAGCAACTGTCAATTCTTGATATCTTATTTCCTCTGCATCCTTCCCACTGCCTCCCACACACTATTTAAAGAAAATATTTATTTAAAGAAAAGTCTATTTGTATTTTTACATTTGCAGTTATCTGAATTTACCTATAAGGTCTAAGGACTTCATTGCAAAAGAGATAGAAAAATGTTTTCATGTCTAAAACTTATTAGCTGTCCTTAATATGATCAAGTATCTAGTCAGTGTTTATTTTCCTAATTGTCTCTTTTTACTTTACCATTTCTTTGAATCAAGGTCCAAATTCATAGTAATATATTTCATTCATTGATATTATCTTAAGTGTCTTTTTAATCTACAGTGACCTTATCTTTCTCTTTTACTTCTTAATTTTTGCTTTGTATTATTTTATGTGTAAGTTCACTGATTAAAGAAACTAAATATTTGTCTTATAAATAGACCCACAATTCGAATTTTGTTCTTTGTATTCTCCTGTTTTCATTTAATGTATCCTGTTCCTGTATTTCAAAATAAAATAATAGTTAGATCTATAGGCTTCATCAGAAAATGACTTGATTTCTTTTTCTAAAAATGCTCTAAGAGTTTAAGTACATTTACATTAGAAGACATGCAGTGTCTGAATTTTCTTTGTTGTGATGTTTCAGTTATTGATGTTATTTTTTTGATCCATTGATTCATTAGTGGTTACACAATAGCAATATTCTATCATTTACCTTCTATTTATTAGCCAGAGCATTTCTTAAAGCAAGGTAACTTTTTATCAGCAAATATCTGGTTACAAGTAAAGTTTACATAAGAAATAAAGGACATGATTCTTTCCCTTTATGTACCAGTTTTTAACATAATAAGTTGCTTTTCTAGAACACTCTAATGATGACCAGTGTCATCAATAGTATTATTATGAACTCTAGATTTAAATATATTGATGTATTTTGATGTGTTGAAGTTATTATTACTGCTGCTGCTCACGTTGTCCCATTTGTGGCCAGTGGGAAGCTCTTTAAATTGATTCCTGTGTCCTTACAATATAGACTATGTCATGACTGATACCCTGGCTATGGGTATGATACAGTGTTCCATGTTCATCTTGTGGAATCTGACTCAAACTGAGAATCAATCATTTTTCCATGGAGCATTGGTTCCTCTTAGCTGGAAATAATTAGAGACCACAGTCTCAATGTTTAAGACCCGCCTGTTGATAACAGGTTGTTCATGGTTTTTAAGTTTTCAAGAGACCATGTTAGAACAATTAAAAAAATTATTATTATCATGAGTTCATACTGATACTTCCAATCCAAATTCAGGGCTACCTGTTTTTGCTTACCTTCATCAAACTTATATCTTCATATCCTTTCTTCCATGCTTAAAATCTGTGCCAATATGGTTACTTATTTTTGTTATCCCACGATATGCATAGAAAAGTTTCAGAATAAAAATATCAACACTACCACTAATGATAAAATTACTTAAAAACAGTTTGACATATTTTAGAGTATTTAGATTTTAGGGCAGTATGGTTTATTGTCAACTTACTGTATTTTGAAAACACTTAACGATATTTTTTGTTTCAGAAGAGGTTATACTGTTAGGTGACACCATTTCATTTTAACTTCAATGTTTAAGGATTGCATTTTAAATTTAATGTTTTGTACTTTTACCAGATTCCAAAGTCAAATCCACAATACAGAGTATATTCACAGGTAACATTCACAGCTTCTTTTACTATCTACTCAACTCCCCATTCCCTACAGGAAGTCATTACCTTTTACTTATTCCTTTACTTATTCTGTTGCTATATATACATATATACATTAATATGTTCACTATTTCTGCTTTATTGACTATGCCAAAGCCTTTGACTATGTGGATCAAAATAAACTGTGGGAAATTCTGAAAGAGATAGGAATACCAGACCACCTGACCTGCCTCTTGAGAAATTTGTATGCAGGTCAGGAAGCAACAGTTAGAACTGGACATGGAACAACAGACTGGTTCCAAATAGGAAAAGGAGTATATCAAGGCTGTATATTGTCACCCTGCTTATTTAACTTATATGCAGAGTACATCATGAGAAACGCTGGAGTGGAAGAAACACAAGCTGGAATCAAGATTGCCGGGAGAAATATCAATAACCTCAGATATGTAGATGACACCACCCTTATGGCAGAAAGTGAAGAGGAACTAAAAAGCCTCTTGATGAAAGTAAAAGAGGAGAGTGGAAAAGTTGGCTTAAAGCTCAGCATTCAGAAAACGAAGATCATGGCATCCAGTCCCATCACTTCATGGGAAATAGATGGGGAAACAGTGGAAACAGTGTCAGACTTTGCTTTTTGGGCTCCAAAATCACTTCAGATGGTGACTGTAGCCACGAAATTAAAAGACACTTACTCCTTGGAAGGAAAGTTATGACTGACCTAGATAGTATATTCAAAAGCAGAGACATTACTTTGCTGACTAAGGTCCATTTAGTCAAGGCTATGGTTTTTCCTGTGGTCATGTATGAATGTGAGAGTTGGACTGTGAAGAAGGCTGAGTGCTGAAGAATTGATGCTTTTGAACTGTGGTGCTGGAGAAGACTCTTGAGAGTCCCTTGGACTGCAAGGAGATCCAACCAGTCCATTCTGAAGGAGATCAGCCCTGGAATTTCTTTGGAAGGAATGATGCTAAAGCTGAAACCCCAGTACTTTGGCCACCTCATGCGAAGAGTTGACTCATTGGAAAAGACTCTGATGCTGGGAGGGACTGGGGGCAGGAGGAGAAGGGGATGACAGAGGATGAGATGGCTGGATGGCATGACGGACTCGATGGATGTGAGTCTGAGTGAACTCCAGGAGTTGGTGATGAACAGGGAGGCCTGGCGTGCTGCGATTCATGGGGTCACAAAGAGCTGGACACGACTGAGCGACTGAACTGAACTGAACATGGATTATATTTCCCTTCTTAGGTAAATTGTAACATAATATATATGCTTTCTTCTACCTTCATTTTTTCACTTAAAACATAAGGAAATAGATGACATAACACAATAGCTGACGTGATACCACTATCACATCCAAAAATTTAATATTTTCTTAATTAAATATCCAATCAGGATTCAGAGTTCTCAAATTGAATCATAAAAGTAATTTTTGTTCTTTTTCAAAAATTAATTTTTTAATGAACCAGACTCTAAGTCTCATATTCTGTATGTTTCCTCTGCATCCTCACTTTTTCTTTCCCCTCCTCAAGCAGTTTGTTGAAGAATAACCAGGTCATTTGTCATGTAGAGTTTCCTTTGTTGTTGTTATTGTTGTTACTTTAAACTTTTTATTTTGTATTGAGATATCGTCAGTTAACAATGTTGTGGTAATTTCAGGTGAACAGTGAAGGAACTCACACATATATATATATATATATATATATAAGAATGCAGTCTAAATTTTTTTGATTGTGTGTCCATAAAATTGGTTAACATGTTCCTCTAACTCCTGTATTCCTATACAATGGTTCAGTTCAGTTCAGCCGCCCAGTCGTGTCCGACTCTTTGTGACTCCATGAACTGTAGCACGCCAGGCCTCCCTGTCCATCACCAACTCCTGGAGTTCACCCAAACTCATGTTCATCGAGTCAGTGATGCCATCCAGCCATCTCATCCTCTGTCATCCCCTTCTCTTCCTGCCCCTAATCCCTCCCAGCATCAGAGTCTTTTCCAATGAGTCAACTCTTTGCATGAGGTAGCCAAAGTATTGGAGTTTCAGCTTCAGCATCAGTCCTTCCAAAGAACACCCAGGGCTGATCTCCTTCAGGATGGACTGGTTGGATCTCCTTGCAGTCCAAGGGACTCTCAAGAGTCTTCTCCAACACCACAGTTCAAAAGCATCAATTATTTGGCACTCTGCCTTCTTCACAGTCCAACTCTCACATCCATACATGACCACAAGAAAAACCATAGCCTTGACTAGACGGACCTTTGTTGGCAAAGTGATGTCTCTGCTTTTGAATATGCTGTCTAGGTTGGTCATAACTCTTTCCAAGTAGTTAGATCAAAAATCTTCTAAGCCTTTTGGATATATTTTGTTTTTCCATTTCTATTTCTTAAGATGGATTCCTATTGCACTGATATTTAGCCTTCCTTCCTTTCTAAGGTGAACATTTAAAGTGATGTCTTTTTGCTATGTACTGTTTTACCTGCATTCTGTAAGCTTGAAAGTTAGTTTTTGTAGTGTTTTCATTGTTATTCAGTTGTAAACATTTGCTCATTTCTACTATGATTTTTCCCTTTACTTATTAGTTTTCTTATTTACAAATGTTTTCTAAATTCTGAACTGATAGGGGTTTCAGTAGTTATTTTTATGTTATTGATTTCTAGGTAAACTGCATATGGTCAGAGAACATATCAGTGTTTGCTGTAGTGGTATAATATAGTTTATCATTTCAATCCTTTGAAATTTGCTGAGATTTGCTTTATCATTCATCACCCAATATATGTCCCATCTTTAAAAATGTTCCTTGAAAAGAATGTGCATTCTAGGCTGTAGTTGGTTGGTGCAGTGTTCTATATAAGTTGTACTACAGGAAATTGCTGTTTTTGAAGGTCTAAATGAAACTTCTGCATTTTAAAAAGATATGCTTTATTTAAAATATATACCATCAGCACTGAAGTTTTTCTCGGAGTGAAATATTAAATGAACATTCTATATTTTTATAAAATTTGGCACTTTTAGACTGTATAACTTACTAAAACCCTCTAGTGGCTACTTATCCAGTGGGATAGTTTTGTTTATTGGGAGGAACTCCAAGTCCTGATAAAGGTGGTAGCACACTGGACAGCATCCTAGTGAGAATGTTGGGTACACCCAGCTGTCTCAGCTCGTCAGTTACTTTTGCTGCAGCAGTTAGTGATGAGCCAGTGGAATGTCAGTGTGCAAAGTTTGGGAATGTGTCTGGTAACCCATGTGGGTTGCTTTAAGATCATATTTTTGTTTACAATTTCTAGTTTTTGATTAGATGTTGCTGCTGCTACTGCCTAATTCAAGTTTTAAAAAGAATAATAAATTATGACTTTCCAGCACAACATGCAGTCTTTTGTAATATAGTTATGGGTTTGGTCCTTGTTTGGAAGCTTCACTAACATTCAACCATTGTTCAGGTTATTTACAATCATCATACAGCTAATGACTCACTCTAAAACTGCCTCTGTGATAGACAGTGGTAGATGTACCTCCAAATGTCTTGATTTGTTATTAATCAGTTGGTGTACTCATTTTTCTAATTTTTTTTTACCTTTCCTGTAACAGTCAAGTGTTGAGAAGCTATGATAGATTTCAAATTATGATTTGTGAGTTAGCTTCTGCCCTGGCTTGGAATTGACCTTTCAAACTAGAGTTGGATATTCCAAAGGCCTTTGAGACTCAGATCCCTGAAATAAGATTTCTAAACCACCAGCAAATTGCTCTCTAACAGAGCCATCTCCAAGGACAAAATTGTTGCAACCTAGTTCGATGGTACTGTGTCTGTTTAAAATTATATATTAAAGAAGTATTTAGAATTATTTTGACAATATCATAATGTTTTGTTGTTGCTGTTCAGTCACACACGTGTTCAGTTCTTTGTGAACCCATGGACTGCAGCGTATCAGGCTTCCCTGTCCTTCACCGTCTCCTAGAGCTTGCTCAAACTCATGTCCATTGAGTCAGTGAGGCCACTCAACCATCTCATACTCTGTCTTCCTCTTCTCCTGCTTTCAATCTTTCCCAGCATCAGAGTCTTTTCCAGTGTTTACATAGGAGGAAAAATAACCAATAACAAAAACAGCCAATTATCAAAGAGAATTAAACAAAATTAAATAAAATGAAGTCTAACAAGGCAGTAGGAAATAAACTGTGTATCAATTTTTACACATCTCAGGTAATTTTTAACTCATCTGATACTATTTCATGTGGTAAAACATAATATCAATTTTAGTTTTGTGTTTTTCATATCTTCATCATCTTAATTACTTTCTATTTCACTTATCAATAACAGAGAAATGAATTAATATCTTCATCAGTGATTATCCAACTATTTGTAGAAGTCTGTATTTTCAGTTATTTTCTCTTAATACATTGAGATTTCATTCTGAGGGTTTCTCACTTTCATCGTTTCTAAACAGTAGTCAACTGTCCACCTGTTTCTCCTCTGAAGGTAAACTATATGCTTTTCAGACGTTTTCTTGCTCTTTCTTTTTGTTTTTGTTTTGGCTGCTCCACAATTTTACTGTGATATAACAAGATACAGATTTACTCTAATTTGTTCTGCTTGGGTTTTAGTAACCTCCGTGGATCTGACCTCCATTACTTATGGTACATTCTCTGTCATTATTTCCAATGTGTCTTCTACCCATTCTGTCTTCTCTTGGGAACTCTAATTCAATGTATGTTAGAACTTCTATCTCTGTATGTCATTTATCTTAACCACTTTATAACATTTTCCATATTTTTGTCTCTCTGTACTGCACTCTGGATAAGTTCTTCAGATACATATGCCAGTTCACAAACTGCCTTCATCTATTTCCAATCTGCTTTAGCTTACTCTTTGAAGTTTTAGATTTTGGTGACTATTTTCTTTTTTTTTTTAATTTCAAAAAGTTCTATTTAATTTGCTGTCAAGCTGCCTATTCACTTTTCATAACAAGTTATTCTTTTCCTATCATTTGTTATTATTTTTTATGGTTTTAATATTTTTATATGTACCCATGTCCCAGTCCCTATCAGGTTCAATTAGAAGTTCTAGAGAGTCTAAGTATTCTTTTTTATGGGCTTTGTTGATTCTCCTGTCAGGCAGTTTTTTTTCATGGTATACTTTGTAAATTTGAATTGTGAGTTCATTTTTAGTGGAGGCATTTGTCACCTAGACTGGAGCTTGTCTGTCCAAAATGATTTTACACTACATTATTTTTGGGGATTTAGTCTTTCTGTACAAGCACAACTGCTTTTCCTACCCAAATCTCAGGTGGAGATAAATTTCATTGTTATTTCCTCAGGTAAGATGGCAAAATTTTTTTACTAGGCTAACTTTCATGGACGATGAGCCCTGTGAGGATTCCAAATTAACTGAAATAACTTCCCAGCACACAATGCATACAATCTTATTTTCTGTCTCTACCCAGCCATTAAGTCCCAATTCATTGGATTTCTAAATTTGAAACACATGGTTTTGTCCCCACCACACTATTCATATGACAGCTTGAGTGCTTATGATGCTTTCAGCCCATTCTTTCTTCCTGGTATCTGACTATTTTCTTCTTCTTGCAAGGTTAGATGTAGATTTTAAAAGCCACTATATTTTATTCAGATTTTGTATGTTTGATTCGAATGAGAGGACTTTTATTTGGAACAGGTATTACAGGTTCACTGTTTGTGGGGAAATGAGTATGCAGATATGGCAGCGGATGAGAAGGAAAGGGGCTTCATTAGCCCAGATAATGTCAGTACACGTTGAGATTTTCAGAAGGATTTTCAAGACCATGTCAAAGTTTTCCTGGGAAATCTGTGGTTTGTAGGCATTCCCCATGACCTTGAAGTTGTAAATTCCCCCACTTCCTAAGACTAGGACAAGAAATGAATCACATAGCCTTTAATATTTGGATTAAGCAAATGCTACAGTTTATATAAAACAAGGCAGTTCAGTAGTGATTGCAGCTTCACAAGGTGGTTAGTACCTGGAACTAATCCCCAAATCTCAGCATGTGGATTTTATGTGACTGCTTAAGCTCTCCTGCTATGTGTCATCTGATATCACTCTAAGGCAAGCGTTAGGTCCAGATGGGAAATCTGGATAACTATTAGTCATCATTAGACTTAGACCTAACTTCCTATCTTCCTGTATCTTAGCTATGAGGAATATTGGAAGTAGGACTGAGATGTGTGTTCACTTGGGGTTTTGTAGGAATAAGCACAATATAACTTTAGATTTATGAAGATTAGACACAACCTCATGGAAGGTGCCTGAAAGCTAATGTAAAGCACATATTCATGTGTTCGCATTTCAGTATGGCCCAATCTTTGCACTGTTTCTGTCTTGAAACTTCTCCAGAGCGAAGGATATTTTTGTCTCTAGGATTCTGTACTATGATTTTCTAACTCTGAGTTCTCCAGCAGGCTTGGACTCCATTTGCTTTCTTCATTCCATTTTCTAGTCCTTGCCTTGATCCATATTTTGTCTCGATCCATATTTTGTCTCATAGTATAATCATGCCATTATTCATTTGAAAAACAGTGTTTCAGTTATTTCAGATGGAACTTGAAAGGAGAAGGAAGTATATGTATGGTACTCAATACACAATTTTAAGAGGAAAATTTGTTTCAAGTTTTATGATCGATTAGTGATATGTATGGTAATGCAAACATGAACCCTTTACAATTATTATAATAAAATTAATTACTATTTAATTATAATACTTAAAAAATTGTTGCTTATACTTAAACATGTCAAGCTTAATCTCTAGGACATATTTGAATGTAACAAGGGTCCATTTATGAGCATCATTTTTGTTCCTGCAAATAACAAGTCTAATTTCAAATGTGAATACAGGAGTTAGAACTGTATTCCTTATTAAGCTTAGTTCTCAGCTGTAGTTGAAATGTTAATGTAGCTAGGACTTTAGAAGGAATTACTTTATTCCATATCAAATCACTCACATAAACAAAGTGAACCACTGATCAATGCCATTACTTTATTCTGAATATTGATAGGCTTATACCTAAATTATACAATTCCTTTCTCTGGAAAATGCTTAGAATATGTGTGGCTGAGTCCTTTTGCTGTCCACCTGAAACTATCCTAACATTGTTAATCAGTTACACTCCAATATGAAATAAAAAGTTTTAAAAAAGGAAATACTTGGAGAAGGCCAATAGTCTGGCTATTTTTTTAATAACTTCCTGCTGAAAACATTTTTCTTCAAAAGACTAGATGGGTGTTTCTTAGACCTGTTCACTTAACAGGCCTAAAAGTCATGGTAACCCCAAAATAATGAACATTCATAGTGTCCAAATTATGGTTTCTAAGTATCATTCTCCACTTAAAGAACCTAGGGCTTCTTAAAGAGCTGGCTGGTTCCACTCTGATATGTAAGTTTATAACAAGGTATCATGCCAGATGGTAAAGAAGATATTTAAAAAAATTAAAGTATCTTGTCAAAGGACATAAGAATAGACATGATTTGGCTCCCATTGGCAAGAAATGGGACACTGTGAGCATCAAAAAGAATAAGGAATGAAGTTGTTGAACAATGAGTCTGCTACTAAGTCACTTCAGTCATGTCTGACTCTGTGCAACCCCATAGACACCAGCCCACTAGGCTCTTCTGTCCCTGGGATTCTCCAGGCAAGAACACTGGAGTGGGTTGCCATTTCCTTCTCCAATGCATGAAAGTGAAAAGTGAAAGTGAAGTCGCTCAGTGGTGCCCAACTCTTAGCGACCCCATGGACTGCAGCCCACCAGGCTCCTCCATCCATGGAATTTCCAGGCAAGAGTACTGGAGTGGGGTGCCAAATAAAGAGAAAGAGAAAATAGAGAGAGAAGAGACGGGAGGGGAAAAAAAACAAAAACAACCACCACCACTAATTGGATACTGTTAGTATTAACTCTTTACTCTGAAAAGTGGCAAATAAAAACAAATAAGTAAGCATTTATCCTTTCTTTCCCATATGGGTTGTGTTTCTGGATAATACATAGTCCCAGTTAATGAGGGAAACTTATTTTATATAGAAGGATTTCAACTAACATATTGCAAAAAAATTATAAAATTAGATAGTCACTAATAAAAACCCTAATAATGGAACGCTTCATAATGCTAAAGACAGGAAGTTTTCATTTAATCCCTTATAATGTTGTCCAAAGAGAATGTTATACATATATATGTATATATATTTTTATATAAATTATGTTTTCTATGTATGTAATATACATAATGAAAAACAGGTAAAGCAAAATAAATACATTTTGGTTTAGCTGAGATGATTAGAATGGGAATTTAAAGGCTTTGATTCTGTTTTTAACTCCATGCAAAAGAAGTACTTTAAATAAAGCAAGTCACTTATTTGAGTGTGCATTTTCCTATTTATAAAACAGTTTGTAGTACAACATGTCTTTTAAAAACTTGTTAATTGGAATTGTGATCTGGGACAATAAAGAAAAACAAGAATTCCATATTCACTGTAGGCTTGAAAGAACCTACATATTACATTCTTGTCCTTTAGAGTCATAACACGTAAGGAACTGATCAAACAATTGAACCTTTTTAGCTCAGTGTTTCCCAAATATATTTAATGAAAATACTCTTATCCTTGATTTTTTTTTCATTTAACACCTATGAAACTTTTGGGGAAACCCTAGACTGTGTGATCTCCAAGGACCCTTTTGGCACTAAAGCTCTATGAGCCTATAATTCTGTAAGTCTTTTAAAAGTCTATAGAAAATCAAAATAACCAGTTAATACAGTGGGAAAAAAAAATCAATCAAATCAGTTGTCTGACAGAAGTGCCTATTTAATTCAGTCCAAATGTTTTATCAAGTAGCCCCAGGTAGACCAGCTTGAGTGTTTAAAAAAATAACCTTGGCAGCATCCTATGAATCCAAGCTTTGTTGTATTTGTGAAATGCTGAGCCTGAGCAAAGCCACAGCATTCATTTGGTCTATCACAGTGATCAAGGCTGATTGCTCACCAGTCAGATTGGATACTGTGATTCACATCAGTCAGAAGCTCAGCAATGAGCAAGTTGACTGTACATGTATTGCCAGGAATTCCTGAATGACCACTGTGGCTTAATTTGGAATAGGTTTGATACTTCACCTGAAACATTTTTGAAACAACCATATTTCCATCAGACAAATAATTGTTTTAAACTTCACTCTAATTATTGAAATTCTTAGGGTGATAGCTATAAAAATGTGGAGGATGTAAGGAGATTGATGGCTGACCATCACTTAACAATTATTTTTTCTAAAAGACACAGATTGTCTCTTTTATCTCCTTTCAGGTAAATTTAGGACTTTAAGCCAGAAGTATAACCCCTAGTGCCTCAATTTTAAAGAAAGAGAAGGCTGCTGTCAACAGTTTTCTCCTCTTTGCTCTTTGTAGAAGTTTTTTGAAGGTTGGAAAGTGAGGGTCAGGGGACAGGTACAAGAGTGGAAATGTTTAAATAACAACATAAGAAAAAATGTGTGCAATTCTGTGACTATCCTACAAGTATTCAATACATGAGTTTTTAAATTAAACTTTTCTGATCATTGTAGATTGACATGCAGTTACAAGAAATAGCACAGAGAGATCTCATATACTCCATATATGGTCAGTCAGTATCTCCCAGTAATAACATGTTGCAAAACTATGTATTAAATTGTCACAACTAGAATAACCGTGAATAATTTTTAAAGTTTAGAGGAGATGCCAAAAGTAAAGAAAGAAGAAACATAAGGGCCAAAGATACAATGAATGCATAAATTTGATTTCAGATCGATTACCTATCACCCATGCTCCAAAATACTACATTTTATCAGTAATGAGGCATCCTGATGATTTCTCTTTCTGCATTCGTATAAGTAAATCATGTGTTTTCATGTGTGCATAAGGTCTTAACATCTAACACTTAGAAATCACATAAACAATATGATTTTGTGTATGCTCCCATTCCCCTGTCCCCTTAAAATACATGAAGTCTCAAAATGTCTGAAGGTGTAAACCAAAAACACATATATTGGAATCTAGCTCGAACGGAAGATCCCATGTATTGACTGAATCTGCTGTTAAAGCAAATTTAATATCCATCACTTATTTTGAATGTTAAAGGAAGGACGGTGCAAAAACATTTCTCTGCTTGGGACCTATGGCCTGCAGGGGATTGGAGGGTCCTATCCCCTTACCTTTAACAGACTTTTACTTTGCTATGTGCATCTATGATGATGGAAGAGTCATTCCTCTTCTTTTCTCCTTTTGTAATAATTATTTATCCAGATACTTGTGCCAGATGAAACCTGCTGCAGCTGTAGGAACATTATCTATTCTTGCCCATCGCTCAGATCCTTGGGTGATGCAAACATGTGTGCCAAGGGTAAATATTTGACCGTTGTTCTAGCCACCATTGCACAGCCCCTGAGTGACCCTGCATTAATTAGCTGAGAATTTCAGGGCTTTGAATCTGATTGAATCAAAATATTGTTTTTACAAGTTGATGAAGGCTCTTGATTGATGTGGGCCCTGCTGATTCTTTAAAGGATTAAATTGTATGTACAGATTACAGAGTCCTGACTGTCACTGCTAAAAATGAGATTTTTTTAAACAAAGCTTCAAAAAAAAAAAAAAGGGCTGTGGTGTGTTTTTTCCCCAGGGGATGTTGTGATCATTTCAGTGGGCATTTAAGAATTTTAAAAATTGATAGAAATGGTCAAAGAAAGTATCAGGTAAAAACAGAGTGAAGAGAAAGAGAAATGGATCAAGGAGGAAGAATGGAGTTGGCTTCCATTCATCCTGAAAATACATTTTGTGTACACATCTCCTATGGTAAAGCCTGCCATATTTTACCCAGGATACAGGAAGGAGACACAATCATCGGGGTCTGAGCTGGTCAGGGCTTAGAGGAATTGAATGGCATGCAGCATCTCCAGTGAGAGACACTCACATGGCCCCGGGTCACGCAGCTCTCTGCCTACTGAACCCGAGAGCCCCACGGCATGAGTGAGATACAACAAGAACCAGAGTTAGGCCCCAGTCCAGAGAAAGGGCAAGACAAGAAAAGCTCTAGGGGAAACTGGTACAAATAGAGATGGACGGAGGAGCACAGATTTCCCCTTGCCAGCTCTTCTATGTTCATAGCAAATATCCACACCCTCAAACAAGGCAAGTCTCAATATGTTGTCCCCTTATATTTCTCTTCATCAGGATCTCTTATATTGGTTCCATGTTGATTTTTTTTTCCCACCTGCAAATTTACAAAACTTTAATTTCATCATGCACCCGTTAACTTGAAAAACAACTTTTCTCATGGAGTCTGTATTGGGTAATGAATCAAACCAATCAGCATACAGAAGAAACAATACAATGGAGCACAAATCATCATGTGCCCAGAGCAGGGAGATTGCTGAGGTCTTAGCTGGCAACCCTGATGTGGCTTCTGAGAATGAACCACTGGTTTTTAAGTACTTCTGGGAATATGCTGCTTCTCCTAGGTTCCTTTTGGGATAAATTAGCTGTAATCCTGGGTGTTTTTGATATTTTATTCTTCTCTCACTTGTACCGTGAAGAGGGGCGTGGGTCCTGGAAATTGAGTTACCCATAATATGTTATGTGACAGGCAGAATACAGTACTAAGTAACAGCGACCTGGAGCACAGAAAGGGGGAATCTTGAAAGAAGTAAAACTGTATGTCCTTGGGCTTAGTTTAAAAATTTTGTACAAAAGAATTTTTCCACATGCGAAACGTTTTTAAAGGAAAGTGTTAACGAGCACTAAGTCTGCTCCTGCTGTTATCACAAAGTACTAGAGACCAGGTGGCTTATAAACCACAGAAATGTATTTCTCACAGTTGTGAAAGCTGAGAGGTCCAAGATCAGAGTGCTGGCAGGGTCACATTCTGGTGACCCTTGTATCCTTACAAGGCAGCAAGAGGAAGGGAAGCATGCTCTGTTGTGAGTTGTATAAGGGCACTAATACCATTCATAAGGGCTCCATCCTCATGACCTCATCTAATTCTTGTTACCTGCCAAAGGCCCCATCTCCTAATACCATCACACTGGGAGGTTGGGGAGGACACATACATCAGTCTTTAACAACATAGTGACTTTAAAATTAAATGCAAAGGAAAACGAATGTTGGGCGGTGGGTCTTCAGAGGCACTTTGAGGGAGATGACAGATGTGAATGCTAAGTGCAGAGAGAACTCTCCTAAGGGACACACGAGAAATCACGAGGAACTAGGGCAGTTGGTGATTATTTGTGATTTATTTAGCTTGGTTGAGGCAAGAGAATGAGGTGGATCAAGGAGATGAAAAATTATGTAGAGAATTGGTCTCCTGATGAAAAACTCTCTCACGAGATGCCAAAAGCAGAAGGCATGGAGACCCAGCTGTAGAAAGTGAGCAGAGGGGATGACAGAAATAAAACCCCTTAGGTGAGGACATCCGTTTCCCTTTGTTGGTGTAGCTATTTGAAGACATACAGTCAGATCTTAATTTAGTGGATCTTCAGTGTCTGGCTGGTTATCACTCATCTGCAGAATTTTATAATATATAAATTTCTGGTTTCTTGATTTATTGGGTCTGAAGTAAGTGTAAGTAAGTAAGTGTAGCCGCTCAGTTGTGTCCGACTCTTTGCGACCCCATGGACTCCTCCTTGTAGGCCACCAGGCTCCTCTGTCCATGGGATTCTCCAGGCAAGAATACTGGAGTGGGTTGCCATATCCTTCTCCAGGGGATCTTCCCGACTCAGGGATCGAACCTGGGTCTTCCGCATCACAGGCAGATGCTTTAACCTTTGAGCCACCAGGAAGTAGGGGTCCATAACTCAGTAATTAAAAGTCTCTAAGGCTAGAGCTTCTGAACTTTAAAGCACATGCAAATGACTTTGTTGGAAAGCAGACTCTGATTCAGTAGGTCTTGGGTGGGGCTTGAGATTCTGTGAGTCTAGCAGGCCTCCAGGTGCATGGTGTGCCTGCCCCAATTTGAGTAGCAAGACCAGGATGATCTGGTAACCAGGTAACTTTAAGATCCACTTCCTGAGAGGATCTGAGGTCCAAACAACAATGTACATAGTCACCTATCTGAATGAAGGGTTACATTATTTCTCTAAGCAATGAGAAATAAAAGAGATGATTTTTTTTAAAGAGGACCCAAAACATGACGATAGAACAGTGATTTCTTTTTCTGCATCCACATATGAAGTCAGTCTCATTGTACTCTAGCCTCATAGTGAGTGAATGAAGTAAGAAAACAGAGATCTTCTAGTTTCCCTGGAATATATAAATAATAGATTATTCCTCTAATTCTTCTTCCTGTCTTAAGAACCAAGCTGGCATTATTTCAAAAGAAAGGGAAGAAGAAAGAAAAGAAAAGAGGAAGGGGAAGGGGAGCAGGGAAAGAGGGAGGGAGCAGGTTGGAGAGTCCTTGTGGGCACTGTCAACAGGGGAGGACTGTAGAGCGGTGTGAGAGATGGAGAGGCTGAAGAGCTATGGATAAGTGTGTGTGTGCGTGCGTGTGTGCACACTCACATGTGTATATGTAAATATAAAATGGTAGACAATGTAATTATCTATTGTAATGTATATGTGGTTTTATGTATATATGATTATATTAATATATTGTAATATGTATATATGTTTGTGTATGTCTGAGTGCATATGTATAATTGTATATATGTGTGTAAACATACATATATATGTATCTTGAGAGTGAAAGTGTTAGTCTCTCAGTTGTGTCTGACTCTTTGCAATCCTGTGGACTATAGCCTGCCAGGCTCCTCTGTCCATGGAATTCTTCAGGCTAGAATATTGGAACGGGTTGCCATTCCCTTCTTCAGGGGATCGTCCCAGCCCAGGAATTGAATCCAGGTCTCCCGCATTGCAGGCAGATTGTTTACCCTCTGAGCTACCAGGGAACTGTATATAATTATATATGTGTGTTGTTGTATGTGTATATATAGGGGCTTCCCTTGTGGCTCAGCTGGTAAAGAATCTGCCTGCAATGCAGGAGACCTGGGTTCAATCCCTGGGTTCGATCCCTGGGTTGGGACGATCCCCTGGAGAAGGGACAGGCTACTTACTCCAGTATTCTGGCCTGGAGAATTCCATGGACTGTATAGCCCATGGGGGTCACAAAGAGTCGGATACAACTGAGCTACTTTCACTATATATAGACAGAGTGAAAGAGAGGAACAATAAAACTGATGAAAGACAAACCATTTAATTCTAACATAATAGTTAGAAATATTATGGTTATCTATAATATCAACAGATATTAAAATAATCTAATAGATTAGAATCATCATCGTAATTTGATACCTGCCAGTGGCCTGCTACATTCTGCAAACAATGCTTCAGTGAAACAAGCATGTTTTAGTCTAATATAGCTGTAATCAAGAGTGTTGACCATGTTTATTCCCACCTTCTATTTTGTGTATATGAAAGACCCATCCTCCTTTTGGGAGCCAAAATTCTGGTCTTTTCCCATGAAGACCCAGGGGTTCTCTGTGCTGTGGCTTCAGAGGGTGTAGTCTCCATTCTATAACCCAGATCAGCCCAAGAAGAATGCATCTGCTCCTCACTTCTATTTTAGAAATGAAGCTCTACCTTCACAAAGAAGTCTAGGCACAGCTTCATTTCCCTTCAGACTGGGGAGAGTTGTGAGGGTCTTAGGTGTTAGAGCCCAGAAAGGAGCATGAGAGTGAGGGGGCACCGTGGTAGGTTCAGTGTTCTTGCAGAAGAGCAGTGCATCAAATGCAGTAAAGCCCACCCCCTCCCTCATTCACTATAACTCTCTTATTATCTTGGGCTCAGGTGTGTTGCATGAATATACAATAATGGGGCTAACAAGATGGTTTGGGGTCACAGAGGGATAAACCATGGCATAATCCAGCTCTGAAAGCCGTTCTGGTAATGAAAATTGTAGACCAGTCTTGTGGCTAGTTTTGTAATAAAGATATACAAAGATGAATATAGGTTTCCAGGAATTAATCTGAGAGCATTTGATCCAATTTATACTGGAGTGGCTGCATTGAAGGCAGCTCGGTAGACAGGATTCCAATTTAGGTTGATAGAGTGCTGTGGGGTCCAGGAGGAAGGGTTCCCTGTAATTGGGAGATGATTTTATTTTTGAAATGCCCATCTCTTGGCTTTGTCAAAGGCTGTGCATCTGTCTGCCTCGCCTATGAATGCAGCCAGGCTCAAGGCACCGAACCCTGCGGTGTAAGCTTCTGGTTCAGTATTCAGCGTGACAGACAGGCTTCCAGTTTTATTCTTTCAGAGGGGACCCCAGGACACACTGCATTTTATTGTTGTGATTGTTCTGTGGACCAAGCAACATTAGACCCACAGAGAGCGGAGGCTCAAGACAGCTTTATGTCATCTTCTCCTTCCCCCTCTCTGTCTTTGACCTGCTAAAAGTGGCCAAGTTTAAGGTTCCTAGGAGTTTTTCTCTGAAGACAGTCTGAGAAGCAGGGGAAACTGTTCTTACTTTGTCCTTGAAAGTGTGTCATTCTCTGGCAGATGGCCAGGTCAGGGACAGAATCGGAGGCAGCTGAATGCAGGCTGTGACTCTTGAAGAACTGGAATTCCTGGCACACTCTTACATAAAATAGCCTCAGACCAACCCAAGAATGCTGACTGTGTCTACCTTATCTACATGCTATCTGTTTACCTCTCTGAGCTGCCAATTCAGGAAAAACTTGCTTTAAGAATATTTACATTCAAAACCCATTTGGTGCTTCCCATTGACTTCTCTTTTTTAAGTGGCATTAGGGAATTATTCTCCTCAAATCCTGCTTAGGTGGCTGTTAAGAGAAACCTGTGTTAAAACTCCTGTTCTGCTTAAGACGAATCAGAAAGCATTGACTTCTGACACTCTCCCTTAGAATTTTGGAGCTTCTTATTTGTAATTTTATTTAAAGATTTCAAAAATGATAAATTTTAGTTCCTTTTACTAATGTAATTTTGAACATATATGAGTTTATGTTTTCATCTATGAATTTATATGTTTACAATTCACTATGAAAACATACCATGATCATTAGAACACCTTTTAAAGCTCAATTTGAAACACTCCTGTCACAAAAACCAAAGAGGAGTTTGTAATTCATTTTTATTTGTGCCATGAAATTATCACTTAGAATTTTCATATAAGTATTGAAAAGTTAGCTAAATAATTGTATCTTGTAATGTTATAGGAATGAAATTTAATTATTACTGAAGGCTTTTTATTTTTCTATTTTTAATGCTATTTTAATACTTTTCTTAATTGCATACCTTGGCTTGTATACTAATGCACACAAGGTGGTATATGATGTGAACATGTGAACTGCCTTTAATAACAAGTAAAAAAGCAGTTTGTATTCAGCTTAAAATAGCCCACAGCTAAATTGAAGGATATAGCTCTGCAGCCAATGAACCCAGAGAGAGTTTAATCATTTAGCCTGCAGATTATAACTAAGGCATTTTTAGAGGATTTTCAAATATATACATATATATACACACACATATATACATACACTGGAATTTGCTTATTACTTATATAAATCACTTTTTTGTTTAATAGAAAAGAACCAAGCTTTTTAATTCATTTTTACTTTTATACAATCTCAGCTTAGATTATCTTTATTGGGAGGTGGGAGTGGCATTTTTAGATGCAGCAAATGAGAAAAAAAATGCATGTGCAATTGTCAGTAGTATTTAATTTCTATCAACAATTTTTTTAATTGTTCACCTGAAAAGCAAAGCTTTAATGTGTCAGCCTAAATTACAATACAAAAGAAATCAGAAATTATGGCTGTTAACATTTCCCATTTTCAGATCTTACTGATTAGATTAGAGAAAATTATTCCTTATAATTTCACCATAGAAAAGCTATATGTCTAGTCCTATCACTACTTCGAAATGGAATTAAAGAGAAATGTTTCTTAACATAGTATTTGTATTTGTATTTTTTTTTTGAAAAGGGAAGATTGCAGCATCTAATTTTACCCATGATTTGTCTTTATTAAAAGCTCTTGTCAGGGAATTAAACTTTTAGATCTGGGCATTGCCTTAAAAATACAAAGCCTATCATGATGTTGGTTTTATAATAAAAATTAGACTGATTTTAATTTAAAGAGATTTATAAGTGGTTCTCTTAGGAATTTTGTTGTTTTATTCACCAATTTAGCAGACCAATAGAAACAAACCAATGACGTTTAGCTTGCAAGTTAATGAAAAACAAATCCCTATTGAAATAAACTAGATTTTTTTTTTAATATAGAGAGATCAAGTTCATGCCTAAGAAACTTTTCAAGGAGAAAACTCTACTAAATTTCTTTCTCATATTTTTAAGGTCAAATGCTTTCTGTATCATGGAACTCACCTTTTTTGGTGGAGAAATCTTGCTTTCTTAGAATTCACTAATGTCATTTGTAAGGGCAAACTTTTTTTTCAATATGGTGTAAGTGTCTAAAATAGAAAAAAAGGAAGGAATCAGAAAAGCCTTTTAATGTGAATGATTATATAGGCATCTTAAGAGACACGCATACTATGCATGAGTAAACAATACTTACGTTGTGAAAGATGCTAAATCAATGTGTATTTAACTTCCGATGAAAGTTGCAGGGCAGAAGCAAGCGTCTATTAGGGAAACATTATATGGGGTTGCATTTGTGATGGGAATCTTAAGGAGCTTTCTGAATATGTTAACTTTTTGGATAACTCAGTGATGAAAGCTTACAGCCGAGCAAGTGTATTTCTTAACACAAATTTGTAAGGATGTTTTTGATATCTTCATCTCTAATGTTTCAAAGAAGCTTTGTTAAGGTCCAGTTTCCGTAAAATGTCTACTTGCAAAGTGTCAGATCACAGGAAAAGAAGACTTTTAAATATTCAAGGAATATTTGTTTTTAAGTAAAGCTTATAAAAATCTCCTGGCAAGCCTGTTTTAAGGACATCAGATACCTTCACCCAATAGCACACTCTTACTTTCTGAAAGAGAAGACTTTACAAGCAAAATGGGCGCTTTGGTTTCTAACTATTTACAGCAAATGATCAATTTGTTATTTTTCTTTCCAAATACACAGATTAAGATAATAAGAGAAGCAACAGAGGATTCCTGGTGGAATTAACTGGTTCCTCTCAAGCTTCTTCCTGCCATCAACAGCATTTGTGTGTTCTCCTGGCCCTGCCTGGGAGTGTACATGTTTGTATATACAGGTTTCACTGGCAGACCTAATTTCAGGATACATAATGCATGATTTTGAAGCCAATTTGTTATTGTAATAAAATATTTTTAGGAATGCATGGAAGTACTCGAGAGGAGAATGTTAAATTATACATGCATTGTGGCCGAGTGGATTCATTTAGCTCAGTCTGCAGGTGAATCTCCCTGTGACCTTGGCACTTGCTGGCTAGTATAGAATAACAATCAAAGCTTGGATTGGAAATCCGACCATTTCCAAATATTAACAACTTCTTTCAAAGGAAATGCTGATTTCAGCATTTAGGTAATGGAACATCAGTATCTCTTTCAGAGTTTTTAGAGGAGGGGGAGAATTATAAAAAAAAAAAAAAGCATCCATGATCTTAATAGGATTAAAAGCCAGGCTTTTTATTTTTAAAATGCTAATTTGTTTTCTGTATTCTATTTTCCTATCAGGGATTGTTATCCACTACCCTAGGACCCACAGGCCACTGAAGACTCAGAATTGCATTGGTAACGATAGAAGAGTGACATAAAAGCTTTCTATCTGAAAGGAATTCTATATTCTTTCCAAGCCCATTTTCTTTTTTTCTTATGTAAGTCAGCTTGGGGTACAACACTGGAGGTAGAGAGTGGGAGAGGACAGATATGCATCAGGTCCCTGGCCTGCCTCCTATCTATTTACCCTTCCACATTAGGGAACAAACTTGAGTCATTAGAGGGGCATTAATTGAAGCAGCCTGTGACCCATGTGAATTGGATGAACTGCCTGGGCTGGAGAAGTTTGGCTGTGAAGTGGAGCGGCCTGAGGCACGTAACGTCCAGTAATCTGCTCATCTGGCAGGCTTTCACCAGCAGCTCAGCCATGGCTGTCCGAGCGAACAGTGGGGCAGGGAGAGTAGGCCAGAACTGAGACAATAATTTACCATGTAATTTGTTCTGAGATTCCTTTGACAGACTTCAGAACCAAAGACATTTGCAAGAGAAGGGGACCTTATACCCTGACGCCAGCCCCATCTGGTGACTAGAGAGGGCTACACTGTCTGGGCCCGGTGATGACCTTGTTAGAAAGGACTCACCTGTACTTACCTGCATCTTTCTTCCCATCTGTTTCTTTGCCTTTTCCTTTACTGTCCAACCCAGGAATGAAGAGAGAGAGTAGAAAATCGAGTTACATGCAAGTTGATGAAAACCAAGTGTAGCAATCCAAAGAAGCAGGCAATTTTAAGTTTGAGTCTGTTCTGCAAATGAGCTGTCCCATTTGGGGTAATACGCGTTGATGTTTAGGCCCAGCAGGTGTGCTAATGCAAGGCAGGCTTCCTCCAGTTGCCTTATTTAGGCGATGTTACAAATGGAAAGACTATTTAAATGCTCACAAAGACATTAACAAACAAACATACCCCACTCTCAAAAACCCTTTCCTGACAACTGGAGGAAAAAAAAAAAATCAAAGGCAAAAGGCCCACACTTTGGGTTTTACTCACTTGTGTTTTTAATAGTTGTTTAATGACCTATAAAGTCACTTTTCTAAGAAAAGAAACATAAAGGAATTTGGTAACTAAAAAATTTAAGGGGAGGGGCTGCTGAGACATTTCCTTCCAGCTGCTGAAAGAAACTGAACTGGCTATTTTCTGTGCTGCTTTGAATGGTGTTTGCAGCATTTACATTTCTTCCTTCCTTACCCACTTTGTTGGAGAATATAAATATTGAGGCTCTTTTTTTTCCTGCCAGAACTGTTGGTTTGGAGGCATCATCTACATTTTGCTTAGTACATTGGTTTCTATTCAGTGTCCTTTGGGGGAAAAAAATTCCTTCAATTAGTATTTCTCACTAAAACAAAGAGTTTACTCTGTTCAAGCCTCATTACTGAAATATTCTAAGGTATATGATGTTGCGGCCTGCTGCCATGAAAATGAAAATGTGAGTCATGTCTTAATTAAGGGGATGCTTAGGCCAGAAGATATACAAGTAAATCCTGCCTTGGAATGGAAACACAACAAATGAATGAAACTTTTAAATGCCCCCGTTAACATTAAAAGGTATTCTCCATTTCCCCGTGCTGGTTAAATATGTACTATGGAATCTGAAGAAAGAGAAGACACTGGGCCTACTTGACCTTGGCAAGTAGGATGCGCTGTGTCCAGAAAGTGCACCTGAAGCTGGCTGGGTTTATCCTGGTGGAGGATCCACTACAGAGTGTCCCCAGGAAGATAAACAAGGAAATCCCACAGAAATGGTAGTGGCTAATGGTTCTCCAACTTAAGTTCAGGGCGGAGAACCTGGGCTTCCGCTTAACATGGAGAATTAGTCCAAAGGAAGAAAATCTGTGAGTGGATGAAATGGATTACCCAATGTAGTGGATTAAACAGTGTCCCTCCAAAATTCATGATGACCGAGAACCTCAAAATGTGACCTTATTTGGAAATAAGATCTTAGCAGACATAATTTACTGTGGATCTTGAGTTGAAGTTATCCTGAGTTTAGTATGGGTGCTGGATCCAGTTATTAGTGTTCTTATAAGAAAAATGTATAATGCACAGAGAGATACGGGGGGAAGCCATGTGAAGACAGAGGTAAAGAAGAGGGTGTTGAATCTACAAGCTAAGGAATGTTAAAAATTGCCAGAACCACCAGAAACTTAAAGACAGACGTGGAATGGATTCTCCCTCAACGTCTCCAGCAGCAGCAGTGCTGCCTACACTTGTGGCTTCCAGAACTATGAGACTATACATTTTTGTTGTCTTAAGCCACGAGGTTTGTGTTCATGTCAGGGCAGCCCCAGAAACTCATACACCCAGAAATGCAGTACCCAGTTGAGCTATTTTAATCCTAACAAGGAGATAAATCTGAATTGTATCTGCCATCTACAAAGGCTTCTTGATCTCACTTGTATGGTACACAGTTTTTATTAATAGAATGTAAGGGTACCTAGGACCCTCTGCCATTTTGAAACATATCTTCAGCTGATATCAGGAAGGAGTAAAATGACTGCTTCAGCAAAGGTGCCCTGGAGTCTCAGGCTAGCCCTGGTCCAGAGTTTCAAGTTTGGATTGAGCAGGAAGCTTCCACAAAGAGTCTGCTACCCAAGGGGAGATAAATCCAGCTATTCCCACAACTTATCTTTTCTCCCAGGAACCAAAAAAGAATTTTTGGCACTCTCCTGCCCTAGAATTGGGCCAAACAGTCCTGAGAACACAGATTCAAGTACACATCTCTCCCAATGATGCAGCATTGTACGTTAGACATGTACTAAAGTTGCATTGCGCTTTCAGAACACCCCAGCTTGGCAGGCATTGATAGTGGCCAACTTGGGTAATGTGTTTATAAGAAGAGGGACTAACCTATGCAGTAGATAAAGAAAATCACTAAACCTACACTTGGAAGGACAACCTAGACTGGTCTGGGTGACCTTGGACCAGTCATGTAACCCAGATAAACTTTATTTTCCCTTTCTACAAAAAAATAGGGCTAGCTCATTCTTCTCTGAGTTCTGAGGTTTAGAGTGATAATGTGTATGAAAATAATCTGGAAATTATTAGGTGCCCTGCAAAGTTTACATATTTGAGGTAACCTTTGGGGAAAAGACCTGCAGTTAATTTTTACCCCTTAGCACCACCTTGTGTCCAAGCTACTGCTCTCGAATTTTAGAGTCCTACGTTACAAAATGGACCAAAAGGATTCATTAAAGCTTTCTTCCTGAAGTCATCAATGTGAAAATGAAAAGTAAAAGTGAATTAACTCTTTGTGACCCTCACTACTCCTTACAATTGGTCTCAGGTACAAATGTTAAACAGTAGATGTTTTCCTACTCTTCAGAAGGCATAGCAACTGAGAGATATCCCCAAACTCATCAATTTCAGTGTTTTATCCTAAGAGAACAAAGAAGAACTCCAAAGTTAAATACATTGCTTCGCTATTGGTATTTAATACCATGAGAGAATTTTGGAGAAACTACTGTCTAATTCTTAAACTTGAGCAGGCCTGACCATCGCAAATAGAGCCACCTGCAGTATGAGTATGAAATATGGGGATTAAGAATGGCTTAGGTAGAAAATGTACCCAACTCAAGGTCTAATGCCAGGGGCTAGCTAGAGGACCTGATAATAGATGGGCATGTTGGGTCTGATCCATGTCCTTGCTTGTATTGAGTTTGAACTAACTGGAGGGATGACAACCCAGGATAGGTGGTGGTTGTTATTTGTTCATTAAGTCGTGTCCAATTCTTTGCGACCCCATGGACTGAGGCACATCAGGCTCACCTGTCCTTCACTATCTCCCGGAGTTTGCTCAAACTCATGGTCATGGAGTCAATGATGCAAGCCAACCATTTTATCCTGTTACCCCCTTCTCTTCCTGCCCTCAGTCTTTTCCAGCATCAGGGTCTTTTCCAGTAAGTTGGCTCTTTGCATCAGGTAGCCAAAGTATTAGACCATCAGCATCAGTCCTTCCAGTGAATATTCAGGGTTGATTTCCTTTAGGATTGACTGGTTTGATCTCCTCGCAATCCAAGCGACTCTCCAGAGTCTTCTCCAACACCACAATTCGAAAGCATCAATTCTTTGGTTCAACTCTGGAAAAGGGAAAGGCAAACCACTCCAGTATTCATGCCTCAAGAACCTCATGAACAGTATGAGGAGGATGGGTAGGAAGGATGGAGTGAGTATAGGAGTCAGAGACCTGGGATAATGGCAGTAACTATAATCCAGTGTAAATATAGTGAAATTCTCAAGTGGAGAAACACTCAATGTAACGTGAGGATAGAGTCCCATATTTAAGGGATGAAACCAAGGATTGGCAGTAGTGGAGATGAGGCAGGACTACCATCTTGGAAGGGAACTCTGTGCCAACCAAGGTGCAGGGTGAGCTTATTGTTGCCATTGTGGGAGGGAAGTGCATCGTTGCCCAGAGAGGAGGCTGGGTTCAGTTAGCCCTGAAGGCACCAAGCCCTTGGTTCAAGGAAGCTGGGGTATTATGGAAAGTGAGGGCAAGGATCATGACATATTGCCAGGTTAATATCCCATGGACTCAGGATGGAGGTAAGTTGGACCCAGAGGTCAAAGTTTTCTAGACCCGTGACCAGATAAGAAGTACATGCTTGACTCACACTAGTGCTGTCCATGAGTGAGTGACAAAGCCATGCCCTAGCTTATGAATATAATCTGTTAGACTTTGCCCTTGATCCATCTCTAGTATATGTCCTGCTTTAGACCATAATGGAAGCCATCTTTCAAGAACCCCATTCACTTGTTTTTTACTACAAAGAGAAATGTATTGAGTCACTTGAGGATATAATTTAGGGGTCTTCATTTGGCACAGTGTTATGTCATTTGTCTCATGGATATTTTGTCTTCCTGCCTAGACCATAACCTCTTTAAGGATATAAAAAAAAATTTTTTTCACTCCTAAAAAAACACAATTCCAGGACTCAAAAACAAAATGGACTAAGAACTATAACCTGCATACATGACCTATTCTTGGTGACAACCCATTGCTTTCTGTGGCCAAGAGTGGGGACATCAGGAAGGAGGGTGAGAGGAGGGTGGGGGTGATATTATACTTAGATCATTGCTATTTCACTCAACATGGAAGCAGGCAGCAACCAGTCACAGCCCCTATCACATGTGACATCAATGCACATGAAAATTGGGCCTTTAAGTCTGCATATTCAGAGGCTAATCACCTTCTTTAATATCCCTCCAATAACCAACTCTTCGTTTTTGCCTTTATTTGTAAAGACGGTGGGTATGGCCAGTCAACTGAAAATTTCCAGCAATATTTTGAATCGCTGGCATCCAAACTGCTACTGAGCGGTTTACAGTATTTCAGGCAAAGGTCTTCTTTAATGGGGGCAAAGATTTTCTGCTTATCTTCCTGTAATGGCACAGTAACTTTTCTAGGGGTGGATTTTGAAGTACCACTTAACAGCAATCTATTTCCTTAAGATTCTTGATAACATGGCTCGTATTTCACCACTAATAAATAGACCCAGTTTTAGAGAAAGGCTTTTAAAAATATAGAATCATTGGATTTGTCTGTACTTTAAAATGTATATATCATTTGGTTTGGGTTTTTTTGTCCTTCTCATTGTCATTTTAAAGCCATCTTTGAAAAGGGAAACATCTTCTGTGTCCTTTCTGGTGAGATAAGTGAAGAAGATGCTTCTCATGGCTTCTTCTGAGATGCATCCTGTCCTGGCAGTTTACAGATCAGAACTGCTGGGCACAGTATTTACCCTAGAATATTTTAGCAGCTACCTTGACAGAGAAGTTCCTAAGACAGATCCTAGGAAACATTCAGATCTAAAACAGATTCTCCACTTCTGGAACATTCTGCTTCAGTAGATAAATTTGCTGGACTATCTTTGAAAGAGGACATTTGTGATCATAATTTCATCTGGATGTTTACTCATAGGTCCACTCTTATCAGAAGCATGATTTTATAGATTTTTATCTGGCTCTATTAACTTTTTCAATATTCATTCATCCATTCATATGGGCACTTTCTTCCCAAGCAGAGTTAACAGGGCAACAGGTGGGAACACCAGAAACATCAGGGGCCTCATTTGTATTTCTCAAAGTTGAAGTGCAAACCTGCTCCAGGGTATAGAGGAGCCCCACACAGACCAGCTCAGTCATCCCAGAGCCCACAGAGGTGGATCACATACACTGGGGAGACTGGGACAATTAAAATCAACTTTTGTTTAAAATTAGTATCCTGGAACTTGGTATTTTTGTTTTCTTTTCAAAAATAATCCTACTTTAGGTAATGAGATTTTTGCTCTAATCTAAAGGGAAAGAAGAAGGCAATCACTGATTGTTTTGAATTTGATAAATTCCAAATTTGTGATCATTTGGCCTGGTTAAGAGAAATTTTAGATTTCTGTTACCTTTGCACTAAGTTTGTAAATATGGATTGTGACAAAATATTAATATGATGGAGCATTTCTAAACTAAAAGAACAAACACTTTTAGGGGTTTGAGCTAATTAATTGTGATTTGCAAGGACTTAGCATTTGTTATCTATATATCTTTTCTAAGGCCTTTCACTTAAAAAGTTCTTTTATTTTTGGTGACTTACGGAATTGTGTATATAATGTAAGTGATAAAACTGCTTTTTAATTTAAAAAATCTAAAATTCAGATGTTTCATAATGAATGAGCTTATTACATAATTCACATCTATGCATTTATGGAAAGTGAAACATGTTGCCTTGAGTCTACTGTCAGTAAAAACTTTTAGAACTCCAGTCTTCTGCCTTTGAAAATCTAATTGGTTCAGATTCAGAATGGGGTTGTCAGCTTTAGCAAATAGAAACAGAACACTGAAATAAATTGGAATTTCAGATAAATAACAATTATTATTTTAGTTTATCTATGTCCCATATTTGGACATACTTTTACAAGATGTTTGATACCAAATATACTAAATATTTTATTATATTACCTATCTATAGTATGTCCTGTATGTTATCTGGTAACTTTAATGAGGGAAAGATTCAGATTGTGTTTATTCATCGTCTCTGATGATTTCATACTAGTTTGCCTGTTTAATCAAACCTTGCAAGGTGTCCGTAGTTTAAGCAAGGAGCCAAGGAACGCCACCCAGTCTCATGGAGTGCTTGAACTTGGCCTGTCTCTGACTCGATGAACCATGAAGAAGAAACAGTGGCACAAGTGAAATTTCAGAGGCCATATCACAGACACATCGCTTCCCCGTCTCCCAGTTATGGGACTCTATTTTTAAGTTACATGTATTATCTGTATGTACCATGTTCTGTTGATTCAAGTAGAGTTTGGAGACTCCTTCTGAATCCCTGCCCAGGGCTACCCCTTAGCACCTTGGAATTCCACAGGGATTTTATCATTCTGACCTGGACCCACTCCAAACACTCGCCTGACAATTAAGATTATAGTGATGATGATTCAGGCTTTATGAAGTACTGACTTGATGGGTAACATAAGAATAGAAGTACAGAGCCATAAATGTAGAGAAGAAGCATGAAATCAGTGGGAATCTTGGCATCCAGAGAGCATTTAAAAAATCAGCCCTGTCAGTGTCTTTATGATAAAATAGTGCTGATTTTTTTTTTTTTAAGAGCTCTGCAGCCATCCCAAGCACTGAGGGGTGTAATAATGGTTCTGTTTTTTGTTTCCTCTGTTACCTGTATGTAGGAGCAGGGGAAGGATGGGGATCTTGCTTTTAGTGTGGTGTTTACCTAGAGATGATAAAACTGAAACTCTTTTGCTCACTGTGGTCCCTGAAATAAGCTGTGAAAAGATTTCTGTAATTGGGAAATTGTCAGCATCTTGTGACTTAAAATTTAACATGTGGTGCAAAAACCAGTCAATAGAAAAGAAGGAAAGGCAAACGGGAAAACTTGACAGATAAGCTTTGGATCATCATAGCACTGGATTTTCCACCCCATCCCCCCCAACCCCCAGGTATTTGGTGGATGAAATGTCAAATGAAACAAGCCCTTTTAATTTTTCTATTAAATCCAGCTTTTAATAACAAGCATCCTGGAAGAGGAACAGATAATATTTGTCTTATGAAATGTAACAGCCGGCTCCCTTCTTGAACACAAACCTGCTCACAGGACTTTTATCGTGGGCTCAGGCCTGACAAGTTTGCAAACACTCCAGTTGCCAATTAATTAGATCCAGATGCTTCTTCCAAATAGTTTTCTCACTGTCCCTGCATCCCTTCCCATGGAGGGGATGGTGGAGGAGAGGGAGACTAGGGGAGAGCCAGAATCTGCCGAAAGGCTTTTATGTTCCAAGAAGTTCTGCCGTGGTTTCTTTATCATTCTGTGTTTGTTTCATTCATGGTGCATTTGCACTGACCAGCAAGGAAGCAGGAAAGGGCAGGTAGATGCCCCTCAGACACAGCTACTTAGGTCAGATGCAGCATCTGGACCTGAGACAAGCGTGCGTGTCTACATTTCTTGTCCTTCAGGCCTCTGGCCCACTGTCTCCCAAGTTGATCTTGGAAGGATGCACAGACCCAAGAGAAGATCTGAGTGAGGGTAATTCCATCATGCCGCAGTGTCACAGGGCCATTTCCAGCAGTTAGAGTCAGCATCTATCAGTGACCTGCCACTGGAGGCCTTGACTTACTTTCGGAAATGGGTTGTGGGGAGGGAAGGGGGCAGAGAAGGGAGAAGAGGCAAACAGAAATAAAGGAGTCATCTTTGTGTATTGAGAGGGAGGCTGTGAATGGAGAGCCCACCCTCAGTGGCTTTAGTTTTACCCCATTCACAGTGGTCTCTCCAGCTACGCCCACCATTGACATCCTGATACTATTACTGAGACCACTGCAGCTTTCTGTATTTGATCAACTTGTCCCCATCTGCTTTGGCAACAAGAAATAAGAGGCCCTGGCAGTTACTCCAGGCTTCATGGTAAAAAGCTCAAGCTTTAGTATTGTTTGACAAGGGAAGGGATTGCCCTACCAGCACATGGTGGTAGTATTTGAAAGTACTTTCCTGTAGAAAATTCCAGGTGCCTTTGCTCTCTGAAAGCACAAACCATTTATGAGGCAAAGTTGTCCTCATTTATAGGGGGTCTGTTTTCTTTCTTTCCCTCTTGAAGAAACCTGTTATTCAGTGGGCTGTAAAATGGAAAGTAAAGATCAGAGGTAGTGGAAATCATATAATGTACCTGGGTAGAAACATTAGACCTCTCCCATAAAATGTTAAGGCATCTAGAAATTTTCACCCTATTATTGCACCATGGCCTGTTGGAAGCTTTTCTCCTTCCAGGTCCTTTTGGCCTTGTTCTGGGACATCTTCTAAGAAGGATCTTCTCCATGCCTTTACCTTTCTGCTTCCTAAAGAAGAGAACGCCTGATGAGAAACACTTTGGGCGGTTAAATTTGGTTTTCTTAGTTACAATTGCTTTGTTACAGACTGGCATGTTATATTTCCACTGAGAGCCTCTACGGCGGTTTTGGTTTCCATCTGGCCATCCTGAATGCTGTGATTTTGGGGGTTTTGTACAGTGGATAAGGTTTGTTGTTTGTTTTGTTTTGTTTTATTTTGTCCAGCCTACAAATTGCCTATCAGACAGCACAGTACTAACAGATTTTTATTTTCCCAAAGCCCCATTTCTCTCTGCCTTCAAGTGTTGCTTCTTTGATTGTGTCAAGAAACCTTTGTTCCCTGGGTACCCTCTGCCTTCTGGGCGGCCCCATCATATCTGTGCTCCTAATAGTTCACCTCCCACGATAGCTGACCGGGCTTCAGGGTTGACCACGCCCGTGGGCCCTTCTTCATCCTGCCCATTCTTGAATCATCATCTGTCTCAGTTTACTGAGACCTTCTTAGAGCCAGTCTTGTTTTAGATCAGGTCTTCCAGCAAAGGATGTTCAGCAAGCAGGGCCTGGAGGGTAGATGAAGCCACCCATTCAACATAAGCCATCAACCTAGTTTGAATTGTCCCCTCTCAGAATTCCTTCCCTCAATATCATCTTTCCTTCCTTTCTGTCCTCCTTCCTAACCACCTCCCTGCTTTCTCCCAGTAAAGCCCCAGTGGGCTTCTCTCTGGAGAACAATAAGCCCCCGTGTTTGGTGCCTGTCCGGAGCTCAGAGGGAAAGTTGAGGTCAGCGTGGCAGGCTGTACAGCTTTCTTTTGAGGCAAACAGATGGTGAAGGTTAAATGACAGCTCTCTGACTGCCTCTTTTGAAGTAATTGGAGATAATTTGTATTTTGAATCAGAACTTGACCATTGTCAGAAGGGAAGAAGGTTAATATGGAAACGATTTTACATTAGCCCCTGTTTCTTACGCTGCCCCCTCCCCACTTCTTTCTTTCTCTCCTTCGGATCGGTGTTTCTTTAATCCTTGCTCCAGGCAATTGGTGAGATCCTCTCTGGGCTCCGTGTGCCTCGTTTTAGGCTGTGGCTGTTATGAAAGCCAACAACAGCTTATTAAGGCCAGTGATAATCTCTTCTACTGATGTATTGTTGCTTTCCAGAGGTCCAATTAAGGCCACGCATCGGAAACAAGATCTTGTAAACCTTCAGCTTCTTACCTAGGACAGTTTGCAAACAAATGCATAGACTGCTTCCGAACACAGACTGATTTCCTATTGCAGAGAACAGTGTGTCTGCATGAAGAAAGGGACATGCTTGTCTTTCACTGCCTGCCACCTTTCCTCTCCAGACACTTTAAAAAAATTATTTTAATTTCAAAGCCTGGCTTTGGGCCCCACCTCTGATGTGAAGTGTCGTATTGTTTACCTCTGAACTGCATTGTCTAATGAATTTAAAGTACTTCCTGAAATCCCACTCTGGGAGGGAAGGGGAATTAAGCCCCTGAAAAATAAGAAGTGCTTTGCATGTTCTAGAAGAGAGACTTAAGGGAGGAGCCTGTGGGTTTCCCTCTTCCTATCCCCATCATAAATTTGCCCAAAGCAAGCACGTTCTTAAAGCAAAAGTGAACTGGGAAAGAAGTTGATATTATTGCCACTTAGGGGAAACCTGGGTAGAAAATACCCTGCCTTTTGGAGGTGGCTATGATATTAATCTAGGCAATTCATCAAGTGCACTATCCGGGTATTGCCAGGAACCGGGGATACTCTGAAGGGCGGGCACATTATCATTTCCTGGTGTACTGGACATTAAGCGTCATTTCACAGCTGATTAGAATAGGGGCGCCCACACTGTCATAGACATGTCCCTCACAGGCTGGCCCAGGCGGTACGGGTTAGGATGCGTAGTTAGTTACTGGCCCATCCCATGTCTGCCAAGTGTTAGCAAGAGGTGGGAAATCTGACCACCAGTTGGGTGAAGATGAAACTCAGTCCTTCTTATACTGAGGTCTGAGAAAGCAAGAAATTAGCAATACTTCGCTGTAAAAAGAATCTGGATATAATAACTAACATTAAAAGATATACGTTTTGTTTGACACCGCCACACAAAGTTTAAATCTATAGCATCCGGAGAGAAGGAGCAAAAGCAGAGACTGAAGTCTGTCTACAGCATGTTTCAGTGCTATTTGCAACAGAAATGCCGAAGGCAATATTGTATTTTATTCATATACATCTGGCTTATTATGAAGCACATTTCCCCCACTAACTTAGAGAAAGAAAAGAAGATATTGTCATGTTATCCCTGGCTTTTTCTTAACCATCCAAAGTAAAGAAATGGCTGCAAAACCTTTAGAAGCAATTCAAGTACCTCAGTCGCTTTCATCAGATGTTCTCTGTACAAGAAAAAGGAAAAAAAAAATCATTCTATCTTTTTATTTTTACTTTGCTTTAATCTTATTTGATGATGTCTCAACAGGCTGGGACATGCTTTCTTGGATGGCAATTTCACTGCACCATATGTGTCTCTCACAAGATAGCAGAGTGAGATGAATCTTGGCAGGAAGAGAACTAAACACATCGACAAAGAAAAGAAAAAAATTATTTACTTAACTCCCTGTTGCCTGCATACATTTCCCCTCCTTGTACTCTGACTCCCAGTGCAGTAGTTCAGACTTAGTTGGTTATAAACAACTGTGTGAAATGCAGGCCCCCATTTATCACTTTTTTCTGATCGCTTGCCCTAGTTTTTCTAAAAACCTACATTAAGCATTTCAGTGACTAGATGATGAAGCTTGGTATATGAAAAGAGAATATCTGGTACCCTGTCTAGACCTCCTGTGTGGAAGGAGCCCCAGGCCTCCCCTAGAGGCAGCAAAAGCCCCGCTTCTTCTCTGGGTACTTGGTGATGAAAGTGGGGTCCTCTGCCATCTAGTCAGAAGGGAATCTCGTTTATGTTAGTCACCCTGTCACCATCTCTCCTTCAAGTTGCTTTGGACATTGGGTGCCTTTAGGTCATCATAAACTGGTGAACATACTAGTCTGTATAGGATAGATTTGTCTAATCAATGCCAAATTAATAGGAAGAAATGATTGTAAGTGATAAGGGGGTGACTAATTGGTTTGCAAATGGCTCTGATATATCAGCGTTCCATCACTTTCATCATAGGGACCAAGGGCTATTTCAAAGGACAGGCCACGGTCCTGGTGTGAACTCCTTGGTCACCTTTAGATGGGGAAGGGGGCTTCTTTGCTGTCCTGTATTCAGGTCATGGAGGCTAGAGTTCCTGATGAGAGTGTTAAAACCCTGAAATATGTATATTTGTACACTGTGTGATATTTTCAGAGAATAGCCTAGCGACCTTGTTGTGACCTCTAGTGGCCTCTAGTGACATACAGAATAGGGACTGGAGCTCAATGAGCTATTTCAAAAATGTATTGAGATTTAAGTGCAATCTGAAACATAAAGATACAAATAAGAAATACTTTTCATCAGCCATCTTTGAGAAAAAAATGCAAAACTTCTTTTCCAGGTGTCAGTCTAAAATGTTTGGAAGTAGTATTTTATGGGGGTAAAATACCTGTGTTTGGTTTTTCATAGGGATGATGGGAGAGGGGAACACCCTGCGCTTGTCACCCTTGGGTCAGATTCGCAGGTGGTATGATCAGGGCAGTTAAGAGAGCATGGCGATGTGTGACAAAGGGTGCTTGAAGAATAAAGTTTGCTGGGATGATTCAGGCTTGTGAACATAAATAAAATCATGAGAAGATGACTTAGGTCCCAAGAAAAGAAGAGTCACATTCAGAATTAGCTGCCTTCAGATGTGCACATTGACTGGTGTGTTATTTTCTTGTAGGAATCTTGTAGGTCAAAAGATCAGTCTAGAGTAGGACAATTTAAGGTTTGTTTTTTTTTTTAACATACATAAAAAGGAGTGTAAATGCAGCATGACAAACAGGTATCTAATGTTATTTTGCTAATGGAAAAAATGCCTTTCTTCTCTTATGTATGCTCAGGTCCTCAGAGAACAGAGTTCAGAGAAAATTCTGTCTTCTAGTTCTCAGAAAAATGTCTAAAATTTTGGAGGTGTTGCAGAACCCGCCCAAACTCTACTGATTTTTCAGTTGGAGTTTTAACTGCAGTGATAAAAATAAGTGTAAATGTGGCATTGCAGATGCTAATTATTTTAAATAACAAACTGATTTAATTAATTTAGTGGTGTCCATGTCTTAGGCTTTTCAAGCTTTTGCCTTGGAAATATACATTTGATCAGGATAGAGTGATTTCTAAATGAAATATCACAATGTTAGTCAATATTAATTTCATGACTGATTTTTCAGTTACTAATGGTATACTTATTAGGTGCTAAAAACATGTATAGGGCATAATAGATAGATATATTTCTCTTAATTGCACACTTTCTTGGCTTTGCAAATTGAAAGGAAGAGGTGGGAAAAATTACCGAAAGCAGGGTGGAGAGAGGTTACTGGCAATGATGTAATTTCCCTTTGGTATCTCGTCCCAATAAAAACTCAAGATTGCCCCATTATAAATACCAGATCAATGCAATTTATTTCTCGAGTTAGGGCTCTAGTTAGAGGTCTATTTGGATGAGATGAGTAAAAGATCCATGACCATGTGCTTTCTCTCTATCCCTCTCTCCCCATCTCCCCCCACCACTTACTCTCTCCCTCTTTCTCTCTCTCTCTCTCTCTCCCACACACACACATACACATGCACACACAGTCACAGACATATTCAGACTTATCTGTACAGGGATTATTTATATCCTTTCAACATAAAACATCAAGATGGAGTTAGGAAATGTTGATGAAAGCTGTGCAGATATTATATACATTGTACACACAATATCAATTGTACATTGAGAGAAAATGAGTTCCCATAACTCCTTGTCTAAACAGAATACCAAAACACAAAACTGCTTAAATCATTGCAAGTCTCCAAATCCATACACACACAAAAATCTTATTTTTAAGCTTTAGGAACAGGATAAGATAAAGCAGGGTGTGGGTGTGTTTTAATTTATCCAATTTCTCTGAAATGGATATGAACATGAGGTAGAATCTATGAGGTTTGGTCAACTGACTTCTTTTAGAAGAAATAATTCTGAATTTTAGCAAGTGCTAAACTGCTTGTTTAGAGGATGTTCCAAGAAGCTGCATGAAGAGACAAAGCTTATGAACTCTGGAAAAGTCTCTCAGGTTTGGATGATTTGAAGTGGACAATGAGAGCCAGATGAGAATCCGCCTCCTACACTCTGTTAAACACAGCCCGTGGCTGCTTCCTTATTTATTGGAACGGTAGTTAATAGTTCAGTAAATAGATTATCTTGTTAATTAGATTTCTACTTTTAAGACAAAAAGAGATGCATCATTTTGTCAAATTATTAGCCCATTTATACTGACTTTTTTATTTTTGGCTTATTGTGTTGCACTGACTAGTGTTGTTGGAAGAACAGAGGGTTGCTTCTGTTAGATTCAATGTTTGATGGTGGGGGCCTCTGAAAAATCCCCTCTCATTTTCCCTTCTAATGTAATATCAGTTAATTCTCAAGAGGAATCCAGACAAGGTGTTAAAACTAGGATAAAAGCATTGTAATACCAGAAAATCTGCTCTGTCAAACCAGAGGCCGCTTTCCTGGTGGGGAGGCAGAAAAAGTAAACAGTCACGATCTCTCATGTAACAGAAGATTTGGGTATAATTTGTTTAAATAGTAGCAATAATGATTATTAATTCACCCTTTGAATGTTAACAAAGACCTGGTTTTTGTTAGTTTGTGCTTTCGATTCATTTCCAAGCTGAAGTTTGTTTTAGGCTAATGCTGCCATTGATGAGAAATGCAATTATCTTTAACTTCCTACTCCCCACTCCACCCGCCCCTCCAAATATATTCGATGTTCAGCAATACAAAATAAAACAATTCCCTTCCAGAGCACTGCTTTGCAAATGTCGTGAGTACACTGGAGTGAATTTTTGTTGAATTCTTCTTTACTTCCCTGGGAAACAATAAGGAATTCTTTTTGTTCTTTGCTGCAGAAGGTATAACAAATGGATTTCGAAATACCTGCACTCTATCAGAGGTGCTTAGAAGAAAAAGAAAAATCAAAGCAAGAAATAAAAATTACAAAATGGTAGAGTCTGACCACTTGATCCACAATTTGTCTGACCTCATTGTTGAAAAATTTTGTGAAGGATCACGGTGGCTAATTTTTCTCCTTTTGATGTTATAACATTAAAGCTAATTTAAGGTATATTTTATCCAGTTTGGTGTAAAAGAGTCAGAATCCCTAGGGGACCCTACCACAGGGATCCGTTGCTTCTCCACAAGGCAGTCCTGTCCTGGGCCTGCTGTCAGCAGAGGCGGGCTCAAGAGCAGGGTCCAGCTTGTCCCGTCAAGTTTATCGTCCACTCCATCAAAGGGCCTAATGGTCAGCAGAGGGGGCTAAATGTGTCCCCCGTGACCTGACATTAACGGAGTGGACTGGTTTAAGTGTTACTGAGGGTGTCTCAGAATGATTTGGACGCCAATACCCGTTTCCCTCAATAAGCCGTCATTTGGGTCATGACTCAATACAGCTTTTCACTGACACGGCCCAGCCCCGAAGTGCTCCTGGGGGACATGGCCTCACCTCCGAGACCAGCAGACAGCAGGGCTGATCAATGCCCTCTGACAACAAGTGAAACAATCACCTTTCCCTCACCCCCTCCACCTCTTGGCACTTCCCACCCCGAGCCCGTCTGACCAGCTTGAAAATGATAAAGATAAATTGTTTTATCTAAACATAGAGTCTGACACAGAGAAAAGACAGGAGGAGTGAGGAGAACCGCCCAGTTTGTCGAGAGTCTTAGATTCCAGCTTTTTGCTTCTCATGTAATTTTGATGCGGGGAAAAAAAAAAATCAGTCTGTATATCAAATGTAGAGCTCGACTGATCCAGAAAGGTGGGCGGGGGGGAGGAAGCGGGGAGCCTGGAGTTGTGGAGGATATTTTCTTCTCAGCTTTAAGCTGGCCTATAAACATTAGCTTTGTAGGTGTTAGGGAGACACAGGGCATTTTCTGTGTTTGGACTGGGATTTTGACAAAACCATATGCATAGGAAATAAATTTAAATTATAAGGTTCTTTAAAAAGCAGAGTATTTTTCAACATAATACTGATGTGAGAAATCTTTAGAAAAGGCTTGAAATACTTTTAAAAGAAGATTCCCTGCAGAGTTCTAAAATAACCATTTAAATCATTTTTTTTCATTCATGTTTATTTGGTTTTGAAACAAAACCAAAGAAGACAGGAAAATGTACATATTTTCTTGCATCATGACTGTTGTTTTCTTCATGACATAAAAAAAAATTACAAATCTATAATAATGCCCAAGTAAGAATTGTGGTATATATATATAAATACTTTAAATATTTTAAAAAATGTTTTGGAATACTTGAAACAAGTGGACTAAAATGTTAAAGAGTTATTTCTGTTTACTAATGATAATATCACTTTTCATATGGATTTTAATGTAATATTTCTTTGTGAAATAATTTTAAATCATTTTACTTTAGGCAGAAAAAGAAAAGTAATTCTACTAGATCTAACCTTACACACTCATCTAAGAGTATGATTATTTATGAATATATAAAAGGAAAAAAGTATATCAGAAGAAAATTTCATTTCAGAACATCACTGTTTGAATAGATTTGCAATATCCCTTTTGCAATTTCTGGGAAGTAACTAAAATTTCATATACAATTTTTAAAAACAAATACCTATTTTAATATTTTGGCTGAGGATATCTGTCTCCACTCATATATTTTCATTCGATTAAGCAAACTGGGAATGTAACTCAATAGGAAAAAAGTCAAATAGTTTTTTATCCTTGGTGCTTTTTATCATTTGAAGTCTAATTTGTTTAAATAGCAATCCAAAAGCACATTTTATTTACATAATTATTTATGTGAGTTATCTTCCTTTCTTGGCCTTATTAATCTTTCTTTTCTCTATTTTGTTTATACCTTCTAGTGGAGTAAATATATCATATATACAGAATTTCAGTGTGTTATTTCAAGATAGTTTATACTATTAGTTGCTTTAAGATGATGTTTAAAAAATGTATATATTTATGTAGGTTTATAATAAAAAATTGTATACCATCTTTAACAACAAATTAACATCTTCCTTTGGGGAAGCACAAATATTTATTATATAATTGCACTTTAAAAACAAGAAAAAAGAAAAAGACTAAACACCTAAAGTGTCAAGAGTCAAGCTTAACAAATTTAAAAGCAATGAAATGAAAACCCAGTTAAGCACAAAAGGTCTTTTTGAATTTAGTGAAAAGCTGTTGCAAGAACTAAAGAAGACGAGATCTGTGCCTCCAGTATTCGGTTTATTAGGTCCGATGCTCGTCTTCAAAGGAATATCACAGCCGTGTGGCATTTAGGGATTTAGAGGAATTCTGAGAATTTGAGTGCTTTTTGCCAAAATGGATTCTGTGTGCACTTTAGCCATGAAAACTGATTTAGGACTTTTTATTCACTCTTAGTCCTCCAGCTATATTTGTTCAGTTAGATAACTACAAAATTATCCGTTAGTAAAGGTAGAAAAATCGAGAGATGGACCTAAACAAAAATTACACATCTTAGCAAAAGAAAAAAACAGACTTCTGTGTTTACTGCAAGGAGCCAGGCAGGTGTGGTTACAGAGTTGGCCACCAAAATAAGAGGCTGCAAGTTTTCAGATGCTAAAGTAGCATTTGGGTTTGTTTTTATTTGCTCAAAGCATATTATGATTTTAAGGTAACATTGGACATTATCTGTGTTCAGAAATTACAAAGTAATCAGGAAAATCAGATTTTTATTGCACTTTAGAAATAGTAGTAGCTACAAGAATATGGTTGTGGCATGATTGTAAATGTGTGACGGAAGCACAGAGCTCGGAGCCAAGACATGCCACCAGGACAGACTTGGTTAGTATCCATCCACGACAAATCCCTTTCTTGATTCAGGTTTAAATAGGGCATTTTAGACCTAGCCTTCAGATTGAAAGAGCACGAATTCAGCCTTGTAATATGAAAATCAAACCCTATTCACTATTAGGATCGTCAGCAAGAGCTATTTCATCCATTTCTCTCCCACCCTCTGCTCTCTCCTTCTGTACCTGGATAAAACTGGGTTCTAGGGTTAGGAAGGAAAGTGACAGGAATCTTAAGAGATCTCATTTTGGAATGAGGACTTCTTGTCCCTGGAAGTAAAGGAATAAAGCCAAAGCAAGGAATATTTCAGGAGAGCGGCTGATAGGAAAGTCTGAACTTTGAATAAAAGTTTTGAAGTAGGATTTAATTTAAGCCAGGGCATTGCTTTCTTTTTATTAGCTTTGATTGTGCATAAGACATTGCACAGTTTTTTGTGTTTTTTTTCTTTTTCCTTTCTTTCAGTCTTTCTACTTTTAATTTAAAGCCAATATAGTAACATGGAACTTGTTCTGTAAATAATAAAAATATAAGAGTAAAATAGTCCATGTGCAAGAGGGGAGGAAATGGGGGCATGTACCTCACTACAAAGATCACTGAATTTTTAACACAAAGAACAAATCTGTCTATCCGACATTGTCATTAGGACAGGTTATTTTTTTCTTTTTTTCCTTTTTTTAAAAAAAATCATTTCAATATAAGAAAAGGACCCCTCTCAAGATAAGGTTGCTGCTTTTGCAGCGCTGGGTATGTTATTATTTTAAAATGTGGTTATAGTCTCTGCCTCTTACATTAACAATGGGGGCAGGGGTAGGGGGTGGGTCCGAGGGGCCTGAAATGACAGAATGAGGGACACACAATAGGATGGCCGTGACTCTGAACAAATAAATAAAACATGTGAATCACAGTCTCTGCTCTACCTCCCTCCCCCCCTCACCCCCAACTGTGATTAAATTTGCTGTGGTCATTTCCCAAATGTCTGCCTGATAAAAAAAAAAAAAGGAAGGAGAAGCCACAGCAGCAGCAGCAGCAGCAGCAGCACCCAGACCCTTTTCTCACACTGTGATGTGACTTCAAGTGAGGGCCCTTCCTGGAGCTGGCAGTCTCCGCTCCTGCCCATCAATCCTACCAGCACAGACACGCATGCCGCTTTCATTAGCGAAAATGCTCCACATCTGATTGCTGTCCTTCCCTAGCCCCCTAAACAGAAAAAAAGGGGGGGAAACAAAGCCAAACAAAACCTACCAACCCTATAACACCAACTCTGCCCTCTTAATAAACAGCTTCCCAAACTCTACCCCCAGCATCACACTGAAAC
Source organism: Nanger dama (assembly GCA_917880005.1). Classification (NCBI taxonomy): domain Eukaryota; kingdom Metazoa; phylum Chordata; class Mammalia; order Artiodactyla; family Bovidae; genus Nanger; species Nanger dama. The sequence continues at coordinate 37,300,472 of CAKJTW010000012.1, forward strand.
CCTAGACGCCTGGGGTTCAGTAATGGGATTTCTCGTACCCCTTCCTCCAACCACCAACGCAGCTTCCCAGCAACCTATTGAGTGCACAGGGGGAGAAAAAGAATACATTTTAATAAATCGAGGGAAAAATGATTTTGGTCCTGTGGCCCTGTTTCTTTAGTAATAGAAAAAGGTGAGGTTGTTGGGGGAAAGGGAGGGGGAATTTAATATTGCAAGAGATAATAGCAACTATGTTAATATCCGGAATTTTCAATGTACCATAAGTACATTTTGTTTTTCCTTTTAGCACGATTTATAATTAAAGATTTTAATCTGGCTTCACATTGAGTTAATAAGCCCTTTGATTGATTAGGATTCATAAAATTGCCATTTCCCGCTGATGCTTTGTGTTTCTGGGGATGTTCTTTTGAAAAGCTGGGTTAAGGTGAATAGGAAGCGGCCATTGTTTAGGCTGAGCTGTGCCAATTCTGGGAACTCGGAACTGCTTTATTCAGAGTTTGTCCCCTGCAATATCTTGTTGTTCAGCCAAATTAATGCAGATAGGATCTGCTGGGCTACAGTTTAGCCATTTTTAGGGGGAAACTTTATTATTATTATTATTATTTCAGCAGGTGTTCCATGCAGTTTCTGCCTCTGTTTCCTGACCTGTTCTTTGGCTTAAAAATAAAATAAAAACCAGGATGAAAGAGCATCAAATTGATAAATAGAATGTTACAAACTGTTTCAAAGATAAAAGAGAGACAGGTACAAACCAAATACATATGAATGCAGGAAACCCAAGGAAACTGGGCTCCGCTTTTCTTTTAAAAATTCAACTTCAGAGGCTGTGCAACCAATAAATTATCCTTTTGCATTAATGGCCAATACTGCAATATGTGGGAAGTGTCCTCCTTCGGCTAAAGGGATGTCTTAGAAATGTAAACACAAATGAATAAATAGGAGAGCGAGGCTGAGAGAGGGAGGCATCGAGGCGGTGCGCTAATGCTGTTTATCAAGTTAAATAATAGATCCTGCCACCCCTCCCTCCAAAACCAAACCAAAATGAAGAGCAAAATCAAGAAACAACGATAAATTCTTAAAAGGAAAAGAAAGAAAGAGAAAAAGAAAATGTGAGAAAGAGCCAGTGATTTGAAATGTCCCGTCAAAGGGCCCCTTTCTTCAGTTCATTGTACCCTGCATGTCTATATGGGAGTGTGTACAAGAGAATTCTTTTCTCCCCCTTATTTTTAGCAGAGGGAAAAAAAAGTGATTCTCTTCAGCTTCCGAAGGGCCTCACTGTGGGGACCGACCCAGAGCAAATTCCCTTTGTGTTTCTTGCTCTGAAGGGGCCTGCTATTGTTGATCGCAAGGCCTCCTGGAAGACCCAGTGGGACGGTGGGCTGTGGGTAAAGCTTCTTCAGAGAACCCACTCCTTGTTTTGGAATCGATACTATCTCTCCTCCCCTGTCATCTACCCCAGTTTACTTGGCACGACTAAGCGTTTTCCCCTCCGTTTATCATCATTCAGATGTTCTGCAAAGGCAAACATTTTTAGGGCTTTTATGGGGAAAACTGGAAGCACATGCAGGGCATGTCCAGCCCGGAGAAAGTGCCCAGACAGCGCCCCCCCCACCCCCACCCCCCAAGGTGGGCTGGGAGGTGATGCTGGGCTCGCTGCTCTCCCACACCTTTACCTCTGCCTCTGCCCGGCTTTCGTTCCTAACATACAAGCCCCATCTTGGTGCCTGTTTGGCCAAAGACACATCCCAGGCGGCATCCTCAGTCCTTTCCTCACTCAGTCCATCACACATCCTCATTGACCCCCCTCCCCAGTTCTCTCCACCCCCACCCCAGGTTTCTGTTTTTGCCATAAAATAGCAAACACCAGCACAAAGTAGATAGCAGCCAAATCCTCGGAGGGAAGCGGGTTTGGGTTTGCAAACAGACAGGGATGTCGCTCTCTACCCCAGGAGTCCTTGCTGTACCATCACTGACCTCATGAATCCCGCACTGGCGGGCCTGATTGGTGGGCTTTTAAACGTGACTAATGAAGAAGATTTACCCTGGGAGGTGGGGAGGCCCCCTCCCTACAACCAAATAGAATGTGCCTTGATGCATTGTACTTTTACAAGAAAAGAAAACAAAGCCCAGTACATGTAACTGTGGCAATGCAGAAATAAATTTAAAACCAACTCCCCCACCCTGGTTTTTTTCCTACCCTGGGTCCTAGGCAATGACAGCAGAGAACAAATAATTCCTGGTGCCGTGTCTTAAAGGTACCTTTGAATGAATGTCAGCTCCTTTCTACCTTAGTGCCAGGCGATCGATGCTTCATTAGGGCCGAATTGTCTTTTACCCATGCAACCTTGAAAACAGTCCCTTTAATTACCTGTGAGGAAGTCGGGAACCCTCCTCTCCCCTGTATGTCCCTCTCTCCCTTCCTTCTTCTCTCCCAGTTCTTTTTCTCTCTCCTCCCTCCCCCATCCCTTTCGAGGAAGTGGGGGTGGCTTGATGGGGGTCACTCACATTTTTATTCACAGTCAGTCTGAGTACATCACTCCTTGATAGAGAAGCTAGGAGAAGAGAAAGGTGGGGGCGGGAGGAAAAAAGGAAAAGAAAGGAATATTGGACCCCGAGGTGAGAAGGCAGGGTTCAAGTCCAGACTACAGATCTATTGAAAAGGTTTCAGCCAGGCAGGCCTCCACTTGACTTTCTCATCAGCCAGCTTTATGGATTATCAGCTGCTCCGTTTATACCACAGCTCCGTGCATCTCCCCGCTGCTAATCACCAGGGGTTTCTCAAGAATGCAGAGCCAGGCCCTGCCAGGGACCCCAAAGGCTTTTGGACAGGCATCATCCAGGTCACACAAAAAGGGGGAGTCTGTTGGTTAAATATTTTACAGGAAATACAAGGAACAGCGTAGCTCAATTTAATCCCTCCCATCGAAACTGAAGGCGTTCCAAATAATTGTAGGCCTGGCAAGTCGAGCAGTGGAAGCAAGTGCATAAATAATCGTATTTGTTATGCACTATTAAAAATTCAGAAAGATTTTAAATTCAAGTGATAATCTGGCCATCCTGAGGGATAGGCTTGTATTTAATCGCCAGGTATTTTTACCTATTCAATTATGATGAGAAATATTCTAATGAAGTCATAAACCTCAGCAGAGGAATGTTAATCACCTTTGCGTGCTCTGTGAGCACTGTGTTGAAAAACATACCTGCCCAAACTAAGCTCCCTCCTAATGCGCTAAGTCAGGATCACGTTTGGAACCTTGTTCACTCAGAGGTTCCCCAGGCACCTGGAAATACATGGCTGAAAACCGTGAAGGTCATCTGATCTTCTCTCCAGTGAATGTATTTCTATCCAAGAAATGAGTCAAGGATGCATTTCCCCCAAAATTTACACAAAAGGGTGAAATTACATTGTATTACCCCCTTGCCACCCCCTCCACCACCACCACATATACACGCACACATAAACTGCAGGGTGGGTGTTCCCAGAGAAAATATGGGATGGCAGTTCAATTTGAATTTCAGATAATGAATAATTTTTATATAAGTATGTCTCAAATATTATATCCCCAAATTACTTATTGTTTCTCTGAAACTCAAATTTAACTGGGCATCTTTGGTATCTTATTTTACTTGATAAATCTGGCAGCCAAGATTCCTCAAATGAGACAGATGAGGGTAGCAATGATTTTAAGTCACTTAGAAAATACATAATTGTACAAGGATTTATTTGAATATTTTGGGGTCTAGCATATGACACAGAAGATGTGAGGTATTATACTGTGTACAGGTGCCCTGCTCTGTCAAAAGCCATCTCATTCTGTCTCGACATGGAAACCCTACTGGTTGAGGAGGTGACAATAGGCTTAATAGGCTTGTATCTGTCCATTCAGCTCAGTTGAATTAAAAAATGAGGCCTGTGGATACAAACTGCCAACCTCTCATGTACACAGGCTAGGGCCATGTTGTCGTCGTCACCTGGCAGGCCTTGTGGATGAGCCCAGTCTGCCTCTGAAGTGTGTGGACACATGCACCCCTGTGCAGCCCCGATGCAGGCCTGCATCTTCTGGACCAGCAATGAAGAGTGAGCCTTCACATGCGCTGGGTCTGGCCACTGGAAAGTGCACGGGGAGGAGGCGAGTAGAGTATCCTGCCTCTGTCCTCAGTGTTTGACCTCACTCAGGAACCTGTGATGTCATCACATCAAGCTAAAATAACCACCCAACAGGAGAACAGAGGCCCAGGGCTGGGAGGGAGGCAGAGGGAGGCGGGGGAAACACACTTCCACATCTCATTGCCAGCTGGACTGTGAGAGCCTTTGTGCTCAGTGTGCCGTGTCGGAAGGGAGGATGATCCAGGCCTTAGTCTCAGCGTTCAGGGTCCTCACGCTTGTGCTCAGCTGGGAGGTCAGAGGGCGTTTTCCTTGCCTTTATTTAGTCTGCTAAATGAATAGAAGAATTTAATTTCTATTTGTGTATTTCTGTCTGCAGTATTTCTGTCTGTTTTCACTACTTTGTGCCAAGTGGGGGACATGTCACATCTCACCTAAGTTTGCTGAGCCCAGTATAAATATTCATAAAGATGAGAACGTGTTTCAGGTTGCAGATGGACGGGTAGAGAGGGAAGGTCAGGCTGACTTGATGCTTTTGGATAACTCCTGCCCAGCGGGCAGGGGGCAGTGCTGTCATTTCTGGGAGGAGCAGAGGGGATGTGGTCTTTGAGAGAACTGCTGCCCCTATTCCAAAAGAGTATCTCTCTAATCTGCCTGTATTCCAAACTCCCTACATTTATGAAGCACAAGCGAAATAGCGCAGCATCCCCATGTCTTCAGGTGTGCGTGGTTCAACTCGGCTCAGGCCATTGTCTGTGCGACCTCAGCCAGAGAGTGTGTTGCTGGTGTCTGCAAGCAGCTGAGTCCAGACATGCTCAAATATGGTGCTCCTGGTCTGAGTTGCAATCAAGGCATATATTTATCAACAAGCACAGTATTTGACCTATTAATAGAAAAGAGTCACAGTGATTGTTGATAAGATGATCTTTGGATTGCTATTGTTCCTGAAGTGGGGAGGGAGCAAATGATCCACAGATATTTAGAAAAGAAAAGGGAAGGGGGCTGGTGTGTGAGTGTGTGTGTGTGTGTGTGTGTGTGTGTGTGTGTGTGTGTGTGTCTTCTTTTGGGAGTCAGGGAATGGAAATTTCCCCAGAGAAGAAAATAAGCATTCTTTCGTTTCCCACTTTGACCATTGTTGACATCATATATCCTTCTCTGTTAAGGTGGGATGTTAAACAATTGAGGGGAAACTAAAAGGGAGGATTGCAGCCTCTGGGCTCTTGAAGCAAAAAGGGATTACCTCCTTTATGGGATATCTTACTCTGAGAGAAAACATGGTTTCCTTGAAAGTAGATTTAAAAAGAAAAAAGAAACCTCAGCTATTAAAAGAGTTCTACCTGCAAAGTATTTTTGTTCTGTTTAATTTTTCCTCGTCTAGGAGTTAAACAAGCCCAAATGGCTAAGGAAGCATTTATTCTTGAGGCCACTGAAGCCATTGTCCTCTTGGGCCTATAACATCTGAAAGCCAGTGGCCACCTCACACCAAAGAAAAATGCACTTTCTTCAAATACAGTGTGTCTGCATTACAGACTAAAATGATGGACTCCAAAATCCTCAGCCTAATATAAGTCTGTAGCTTGTAGCTGCCTAGGCAGAGCCAATTGACATCTGTAATATTCAGAATATAGACTTCTGCTCCTATCGTACGGACGTCCCTTGTGTAGTCCATAAATTCCTACTTTTATTCATACATGTGAGCATGTGCAGAGAAAAACAGTGTCTGTGTATAACTGGGTGTCAAAATGCAATTTCTTGCCGCAGTGAGTTTAATGTATTCAGTAACCTTCTGTTTATTTGGGTATTATTTACTGAAAACACTTGGGAAGCTTTGGCCTAAGAGTGTAGGAAAACCCAGACCAAGTGTTGATCCTGATGTCCCTTCTTCACACACCAATGCCCGAACCCACACAGGCAGACGGCGGAAGAACCGTCTCTCTTTACTGCACAGCATCAAATAAGGTCAGTAATGCCGCTTACGCTCCTTCTTCTTTTATTGTCCATGTTATCGAGGAAACCTATAAAAGTTCCCTCTTTTGATATCTTGACCCACGGTGTTGCTCGCATGCTGCTTTGTGGTTTAGAGATTTAAAGAAACAGAGAGGGAAAAGGAGTAAGAGAGAGAATTTGCCTTAGGTGATAAACAGCAGTGCAAGGCCAGAGGCCTTATTGAAAAAAAAAGAAGAAAAAAAAAAAAGAAGGAGAAGCAGCAGCTGTAGCAACAAGGGAATTTGGAAATGATCAGGGGGCTTGGGGGGCTTATAGGAAGAGGTAGGGGCACGTGAGGGAAGATGCAAAATCAGTTTCACTCAATAACAATGTAGAGTAGAATCCCAGACCTTCATAGACTCATTTACACCCTGGCTTCAGTGCAGAGACAGATGTGTGGCATATGTTTCTATAGGGCCACCCAGCCATGTAAGAAACACTGGGAATCCACAGGTACACTTGTTCCACTCAGTTTTCAAAGGCAAAAAACCCACAAAACTTTATTTGATAACATAGGGTATAGGTGTCTGTTTTAAGTGGAAATTTGAAATGAGATGATGCTGTCATTTTCCCTCATCCCCAGGCACATTCAGTCTTCCTTGATAAATCAGACCTTCTTGGGCAGACCTCTTTGTCTACGCCCCTGTTTGAGGAAGATGTCTCGGTGATCTTGGATCCTGGACCCGACAGATGTCATTACACTGGTTTATTGAAATAATCACTGTTCAGTGTGTGTGGCTCTCAATGCATTTCTATCCAAGTCAACCTGGATATTTTTCAGTGGTGGAAGGAGGTGCTGCTGTTGTTGGGAGTTTGTTCCCTGACTAGGAAGGGCAGACCTGCCTGTTCATTTTTTTCCACTTGCTCCCATGTGAGTTGTCAAGCTGGCCAACTCAGCGGTTCTAAATTTCTTCAATGTTATGTCTCCGCTGTTTTAGCAGACGGGCAGGAGCCAGGAGGGAGAAGTCAGGAACTGGGTGAGAAACAGGACCACAGGAAGTGGTGAGACTGTGTGCTTCGTCTTCTGTCTGGACTTCTCCTCTGATCCCTGATTTGGTGGAGGTGGAGTTGTTTTCTTGTGAAAAAGAAAAACATTGTGTGACTTTTTCAGAGACATGTGAGTTTAGAAATAAATGCCACAATATTCATTGTTTGGTTTCTGGAATGCACCCCATACGCACTTCTTGTTGATGTACCTTCAGAGCTGGAGTTTGGATTTCATACTCAAGTGCAGGGTGACCTTTTCCATTTCATGGCTCTTTTGTTAAATTTTATTCCAATAATCCTTGGTGAAAATTTTTTCCAAACCCTTTACAGCAGAGGAAACAGAAGACAGCATAAGATGAGACACTGGAGGCAGTGGCATGAAACTTTTTCCATTTTTTAATTTTAGTCGAGTGAGAGTGAAAGTCGCCAATCGTGTCTGGCTCTTTGTGACCCCATGGACTATACAGTCCATGGAATTCTCCAGGCTAGAATACTGGAGTGGGTAACCTTTCCCTTCTCCAGGGGATCTTCCCAACCCAGGAATCAAACCAGGGTCTCCTGCATTGCAGATGGATTCTTTACCAATGGAGCCATCAGGGAAGCCCTTAGCTGGATAGTGAAAATATGAAAAATAGAACAGTGATACAGCAGTCATTGATGTGATGTGTACATATGCTGGGTGAGAATGCACTGCTCATGTTCAGTCCTCAGAATGTTCTCATGTAAACAAAGTAATATTGGTAATGCTGAACTTTGAACCCTGAGCAGCTGAAGTTTTGAAGACAAACATCAGCCAGCAACATCATGCCTACTCAGGCCTTGATACTCTGTGTTGAGTGAATAAATTCAGTGGGTCATAACTGAGTCAGTTCTGAGTCAGGTCAGTGTATGATGAGATAGATAACTTATTGCTGGTATCTTTTGAATGCTCAGGTCAGAAAAACACTAAAACAAATTAACAGGAACTTGAAAGGGGGGATTTGTGGATACTCATAGTGTGAGTTTTTTCTTTAAAATAAAGAATATCATTGAATTAACTTATGCAAATAAATCTTCCCAGGTAATAAAACACAGATCCCTTAGTTAAATGTGTAAGAGAAGTAGGTAATCAAAGAGGTAAGTGGGGCTGGGTATAGGTTACCTCATAGGCTTTTGGAAGGACTTGGGCTTGGACCTTGAATGAAGGGATTAGCCATTAGAAGATCTTGAGCAGAAGAGAGAGGGTGGCTTCTGAGTTGAGAACAGAGGCCAGAAGTAGACATCCTACTGATATAATCTGGGTTAGTGATGACATCAACTCTGACCAGCAGCCCTGGGGGTGCTAAGAAGTGGCCCACGCTCCAGTAGCACTGACATCATTTTGGCAGTTCGGTATGCACAGAAGAGCTGCTATGTCCTAACTTCGGGGATTAGGGAAGAAAATTTGCAACCATGAAAATGCATCTCTGGAAGTTCCAATCACATCTGAACTGTTAGGGAAAAGAACTAATCTGGAATGCAAGCAGTACATTTCAGATGCCAAATACAAGACAGTCGTTCCATCCCCTAAAAGCTCCCTCACAGAACTGAATCTTGGATGCGAAGGGAGTTATTTTCTAAGAAGTTTCTGTTGCCCAGTTGCGGTGTGTCATCACAGAGCCTAAGATCGCCTAATTAACACCCAAAGAAGCAGGTGCATCACTTGGGATGTAACAGCAACAATCGCAAATGACACAATTATTTCCAGCACTTGAAATCAGAATTTTCAAGTGTGAAAATCATTTTCCACTGAATTACTCTCTAGGCAAAGGCACAAAGAAACTGCCACTGCTTTCCTCAGAAGTCGCTGCTCTCTGGAATTTTTCTGCAGTTCCTGATGGGGACTTCCTCATCTGTCACCTGGACACCAGGCAGGGGTCAGAGAGCTTTACCAAGCCTGCCAACTGACCTCTGCAGGCCAGGAGAAGGCTGGGGCCAGGCAGTCCTTTCCTGTCTCCACGTGGCAACGTGCTGGGAAGCTGCCAGCACCCCTCCCCATGTGGGTGAGTGCCACGCCATTTCTCTCAGTGTGAGGCAGTCCAGCACCCCTCCCCGTGTGGGTGAGTGCCACGCCATTTCTCTCAGTGTGAGGCAGTCCAGCACCCCTCCCCGTGTGGGTGAGTGCCACACTATTTCTCTCAGTGTGAGGCAGTTGGACACATCAAGGGAGAGAAACCTGCTGAATTAGCTTCTCCAGATAGGCTGGGATATTTTTTATTAATCCTGTTCCTTGGCACCACACTCTCTGATTCCTTCTGCTTTCCCATATAGGCTCTTTTATGAGCATCCCTGAAATTAATAGCAGATCTTTTGACTAGGGCAACTTTTCTCTTATCAGCTTCTCTGTCCAATGGTCAAAATTGCTGTCTACATATAAGAGATCTAAACAGGAGGATGAGATACAGAACTGACGAATGTCTGGATAATTTAGGACCCCCCCATCAATTTTACTCAATTTTCAAAGCAGAGGGAAAGCCACTCACCTCCACCCGCCCCCCACCTCAAACCTCACCACACATACTGTTTTCATACAATGCATTTATGCTGTATGACCTCTTCCTTGCTATGCTCGTATTTTATTTTTTGCTGTCCTCAAGGAAAGCCTAGCTTATTAATTGTTAAACATGTTAAGGAACTGGGGATTCATTACATGCTATTCTCAATTCAGAAGGTTGGAGAGCCGGATGCCTGTCTGTATCCAGGAGGCTGATGTTCAGTCATGTATCATTATAATGTAGCTGGTGTAATGAGGCTGAGGTCCTGGGTGTGATTCCCAGGGTGCCAGTTACCTCAACTCTCTGGCTGTGGATGGTAACTCTGTTCTAATACTGCACTTCAAGTGAATGAGTTGGTCAAAGTGAGACTGAATGAGAGTCTGTGACCAACGTATCATCAGTGCCTCAGGAACAAGAACTCACAGCACGTGCTTTGGGCTAGAGTGTGCGCCAGGTCCTTCTTCTAGCCTCCCCCAGCCAGAGCTGAATTCTCCCCATTCTGAATCTCTTCCATGCTTTTGTGTTCTCATGAAACTTATCACTACTTGAGACCCCAGTAATTATTGCCCACACATTGTCTTCCTCACTGGGTTATAAATTCCTGGAAGATGTAGACTATATTGAGTACATTTTTATGTGTCTTACAGTACTAATGCACACTCAGTAAATCCTTGCTGAGAGAATAGATAGAGGATGGATGGTTAGAGACATGGATGGATAAGTAAGTTGTTTGAGTTGTTTTTGCATATCTGCTGGCTGTTACCTCTGTTGGTATCCATCAAGGACAGATAGTTTAGAGATGTAAAACAGATATAATAATCATGCCTGATGATAATACTACATCTTCCACAAAACTGATATATCTGATAATGGAATGTGCATTGATTGCTCATAATAAGCTGATAATGCATAGACTTTCCCATTCCCACCAACAGAACCAAATCCTTGTAAGTAGGTAATGCATGTCTGCTGCTAAGTTGCTTCAGTCATGTCCGACTCTGTGAGACCCCATAGACAGCAGCCCACCAGGCTCCACCGTGTCTAAATCCTCTCTTTTGGGCTTCCCTTGTGGCTTAGTTGGTAAAGAATCTGCCTGCAGTGTGGGAGACCTGGGTTTGATCCCTGGGTTGGGAAGATCCCCTGGAGAAGGGAAATGCTATCCACTCCAGTATTCTGGCCTCTGGGATTGCAAAGAGTCAGATTTAGAAAAGGCAGAGGAACCAGAGATCAAATTGTCAACATCTGTTGGATCATCAAAGAAGCAAGAAAGTTCCAGAAAAACATCTACTTCTGCTTTATTGACTATGCCAAAGCCTTTGACAGTGTGGATCACAACAAACTGTGGAAAATTCTTCAGGAGATGGGAATACCAGACCACCTGACCTGCCTCCTGAGAAATCTATATGCAGGTCAAGAAGCAATCATTAGACCTGTATATGGAGCAACAGACTGATTCCAAGGGAAATGAGTACGTCAAGGTTGTATATTGTCATACTGCTTATTTAACTTATATGCAGAGTACATCATGAGAAATGCTGAGCTGGAAGAAACACAAGCTGGAATCAAGATTTTGCTAGAAGAAATATGAATAACCTCAGATATGCAGATGACATCACCCTTATGGCAGAAAACGAAGAACTAAAGAGCCTCTTGATTAAAGTGAAAGTGGAGAGTCAAAAAGTTGGCTTAAAGCTCAACATTCAGAATTCAGATCATGGCATCTGGTTCCATCACTTCATGGGAAATAGATGGGGAAACAATGGCTAACTTTATTTTTCTGGACTCCAAAATCACTGCAGATAGTGACGGCAGCCATGAAATTAAAAGACGTTTGTTCCTTGAAAGAAAAGCTATGACTAACCTAGACAGCATATTAAAAAGCAGAGACATTACTTTGCCAACAAAGGTCCATCTAGTCAAGGCTATGGTTTTTCCAGTAGTCATGTATGGATGTGAGAGTTGGACTATAAAGAAAGCTGAGCATCAAAGAATTGATGCTTTTGAACTGTGGTGTTGGAGGAGACTCTTGAGAGTCCCTTGGACTGCAAGGAGATCCAACCAGCCCATCCTAAAGGAAATCAGTCCTGAATATTCATTGGAAGGACTGATGCTGAAACTCCAATACTTTGGCCACCTGATGTGAAGAACTGACTCACTGGAAAAGACACTGATGCTGGGAAAGATTGAAGGCAGGAGGATAAGGAGATGGCAGAGGATGAGATGGTTGGATGGCCACCAACTTAATGGAGAAGAGTTTGAGTAAGCTCCAGGAGTTGGTGACGGACAGGGAAGCCTGATGTGCTGCAGTCCATGAGGTCACAAAGAGTCGTACTCGACTGAGCGACTGAACTGAACTGAAGGCCTCTCTTGGAGGCTGCTCCCATTTTAGAGAAAAGGAATCTAAATCAGAGTGGCTGAATTGTTCTGCACAACATCAGGCAGTATACAGCAGGATCAGTGGAATTAACAGCAGTATTAGTTATCTGTTGCTACAACGATTACCCTAACATTTTGCAGCTTCAAACATGTATTATCTCTGTTTCCCTGGGTCAGGAGTTTGGGTACAGTTTAGCTGGAGACCTCCATCTCCGAGCCTGTCTGTTATAGGGCTGTGATCAAGGGGTCATCTGGGGCTGCTGGCACCTCTAGGCTTGAGTGGGGAGGATTCACTTCAAGTTCACGTGTGAGGCTGTTGACAGATCTGAGGTTCTCAGATCTTGGAGATTTGATTGGCTGGAGCTCTCAGTTCCTGCCCTTGGTTTCCACACGGCAGCTCATACATATGGCAGCTTGCTTCCTGCAGGCTGAACTCCAAGAGAGAGTGACAGAGAACAAGCAAGATGGAAGTCACAGTGTTCTTGTCACCCAACCTCAGAAGAGACAGGCCATCACTGTTGCTATGGTCTCCTTGATAGAAGTGGGTCAGTACACCCTGCCACACCAAAGGAGAGAAGGTGGCGTAAGTCCAGAGTACCAGGAGGCAGGGGTCCTTGGAGGCCGTCTCAGATACTGTCAACCACAGTGGGTGCCCCCAAAGCTCCCAGAATGCCTCTCTGCCAGCTCCCTCTCACCTGTCTGTACATAGTGTTGGGTCAGAACGTGGTGCCAAATAAGAGACCACAGAAGCAGCCTGCCTTGAAAGTGAAATCTGTTTTCCCCATTTCAACAGAAAACAAAGGTGAATGTGGCTTCTTGCTGGAGACTTCCGCCAACAGCCCCTTCCATCCTGAGTGGCACCGCAGCCTCTCACCTCCACTTCCTGAGCTCCCTTCAATAGATGGCGGTGGATTTCTGGGAAATTCACACACATGTGCTCTGCCCTCACAGTGAACTCCTCAGGCTGGGACCCTCTGAGATGGCGAGACTGCTTTTCCAATGGGATCAGTGATCAAAACTGTTGAGTGTGGGGGTGGAGGAAGGAAAAATCCTTCCTGATGGTTGGTGAAGCTGCAACTCCATTCTGAAGCTGGTTGTCTCTTGTGTTGGAAATGAATGCTTTGAATTGACTAAAGTCCCCTAGGAGTTTATTCCTTTGTGTCTCTTCAAGCGAGGCTTTCAGGATAGACATAATCAAAGAGATACAGTGTAGTAGACGAGGAGCAGAGGGTATTTTTAAGCCCCTCTTGCCTCGAATGGTCATTTGCCCTGACAGTCCACTGTTCTGCCAAATCTCCTTAACTCCCGAAGCAAGATAATGACATTTTATTAAAGAGCGATTGCTGGGTTATTAGCCACCAGGCCTAAAACACTGAAGTGTCATCATTCTTTTGCTTCTCTTGGCTCAGATCAGCGTGGTTTCAGCTGCTTCAGAAATGTGAAGTTCAGAGCCAGCAGTTCTCTCCATCCTGCTCAGAATTAACCAATAAATTAGAATAACTAAGTGAGAAAGGGTTAGACAAAGGCAGTGTCGAAACTGGAGGCCAGGGCCTGGGTCATTTTGAATATGAAACGAAGCGTGGTTTATGTTTTGTATTTTATAGGTTTTAAAACAAAGCTAAAGTATAGCATTAAGGATCAAGGTCAGGGTGTTATCTTTTGTGGGGTGAATGGGGTGGGGGTGGCGAGGTCACAACTTATGCCAAAGACTTGGCCCCTCCTTTCTCTGTAACATTTATTTTCCCGAGCTTCTGTCTAATTAATATAAGGCCTTGCTCGAGCACACTGGCCCTCATTGGGCCTGTCACTCGTTAATCAAGCGACCCTTCTAGCCTTGGGTAATGACCTTGAAAGAATATATCAGCCCATGATGGCGGAAGTGAGGAATTAAATTGTTTCTCTGAGTGCTTATGGTCATTGCTGACAATTTATATCTCACAGCTGCCCTGGGCTGGCCACACTGGCCATTGTGCGGCAATCATTTTCCTGGCCAGGAATGGATTGTATGCCGGACAGAGACCACGCTGGCCTCCTGTACATCTCCATCTTTATGTTATTTCCCCTCTCCCCACCCCAGCCCCCCTTCTTTTAATCATGTCTTTGTTTGAGAGGCAGGGATTGTACAAAGTTAAAAGCTTTGTCATTAAGGCCACCAGGAATCAAAAGCATGGGGGAAATCATGTATCTGGCTGGACCCTGCTTTATCCCTGAGCACACCACTTTTGCCTCTGCTGATGTTAGGCCGAAAGGGAAGTGTCTTGAGAATTATGCTAGCTCCAAACTCATAAGAGAAAAATTACTGGAAATATTAAAAGGCTGTAAAGGGTGTATTGTATACAAGTGATTAAGCCCGAACCATTTCTGGGTCTTTCCAGGAGGTCAGGGAGATATTGGCTGCTGGTCCTGAGGGGAAGAGGGGACTTACATCCTTCTGCCTTTTATGGTGCTGTATTTAGACGTAGTGGTGTCTAGGGGTGTGCTGGAGTGCAGCTCAAACCATACCCTCGTACCAAGATAAATGTTATCTGTCCTGAGATTAAGCCTTGTACATCCGCTCAGAATCTGGATATCCCCTTCTCCTTTTCTGTTCATTCTTCTTGAAACTAAGTAAGTAAATCTTAAGAGCTCTTTTCCTGTGAAAAAGTCTATTACATTGTTTTACTACACCACTCGTTAGGTTCCCAAAAGAATTAAGAAGGAGTTTTTTTCTCATGAGCTAAAATTCAACAGATAAATAATATACTTTTGCATGGCTCAGGCCAGAGCGACTGGGTTTGTGTGTGAAGCTTTATGAATACCATGGCATAGCTTTGATTTGTCCCTGGTTGTCTCTTGTATAAAGACATTTGCTAGTTTTCACTCAATGTATGTGCTACAACTTCAAAGAAGAGAAATCACCAGCAAGGACCTCTAGAGGTGGAGAGAGAGTTAAGTGTTGGTAAAAGCTAAATTGTGATTCTTCTCTCCTTTCACTGGCTCCTGGCTTGGCGCCTGGGTCTGTTTATCATTATTGGCCAATGCCTTCCATACACAGAAAAAAGTATTTTTCCTGGGATCTATGTGGTTTGAGAGCTTCTGCAAGTCACAGCTCGAACTCGAACTTGAGGAGGGTCCTTTGTTACCTTTTTATGTAGAGTGGTTGGTGGGAAGGAGTCGATGAGGAGAGTTCGTTTCTAATCACTCAGGCACACAGGCCCTCTATGAAATAGGATACATATTCATTCTGTCTTCAGCCTATCTGAAGAATGTGTACAAATGCTGAAAAGGAAGACTTCTGACAACATATGTGTAAATAGAGGCAGGTAGGTTAATAGAATGCAAGCTGACCACACACATGCTGATCCTAACAAGGTTCATATCAAGATGTTTGCCCTTTAATGGGAAGCTGATGGAAAGCAAAGGCCACATCATTTTTATCTTGGGATTCTTTACCACCACAAGTAGTGGCTTACAAATCTAGGCACCAAAGAAAAAGAAAAAGATTTATTTAGTGATGAGATTAATTCATCCATCCCATGATCACAACATGAGTCAAAGTGGTTCTTCAGCTCTTAGAGAAATAGGATAGAACTAACAGGGAGTCTTACCTGTCTGTCTCCCTGTCTTCATTACCTGCATATATGGTAGTGGAGAGGCCTCAGTCCCACCCTAATGCCACCACTCACTCAAGGGTCAACTTTGCAAGAATCGTCCCTTCTCTGGGAGCTGCTGCTGCTAAGTCACTTCAGTCGTGTCCAACTCTGTG
The DNA here is from genome assembly GCA_917880005.1 of Nanger dama. Taxonomy (NCBI): domain Eukaryota; kingdom Metazoa; phylum Chordata; class Mammalia; order Artiodactyla; family Bovidae; genus Nanger; species Nanger dama. The sequence continues at coordinate 37,316,184 of CAKJTW010000012.1, forward strand.
TGACCCCATAGACAGCAGCCCACCAGGCTCCACCATCCCTGGGATTCTCCAGGCAAGAACACTGGAGTGGGTTGCCATTTCCTCCTCCAATGCATGAAAGTAAAGTCACTCAGTCATGTCTGACTCTCAGCCACCCCATGGACTGCAGCCCACCAGGCTCCTCCATCCATGGGATTTTCTAGGCAAAAGAGTACTGGAGTGGGGTGCCATTGGACAGCAGAGTGTAAATCTTAGATGAAGGGGCTAGATTTGCTAATTTCTATGGTTCTTCGCAGCATTTCTCTATACTAGAAGATAGCTATCGCTTTGTGGGAGAGAAAGCTAAGTCATAGGAAGAGAATGTGTTTATGTATAAAAAATAATTAGTGTTGCCTGTGTGCCTAGGACATGGAAATGTGGCTGGAATTGGTTTGTAGAAGGAATAAGATAACATACAAAAACCCATGTAATTCCAATCCAAGTTCACACTTAGCCTTCTGTCCTTCCTTTGCTCAGACAGTCATGCCTACTATTCACTGTGACTCCTGGCATGAGCAGAACTGCCAGGATGGCAATTTTCCAATGTGTAATTCTAGTGATGTGTAATTCTAGGGAAGACTTGACAAACTGAAATGATGGAGATATTTCAAAATTTCATTTGCTCTTTTGCCTAAGTTCTCAAAATCAATCCATCATCCCCTTTTGTAGTACCCATGAGTTGGCTAAATTTTTATGTAACCATCTATGCTCTGTGTTTTCAGTGATGGAGGACTTAACTGCTCCATCTAAATATTTAGGTTTGTGTACTTGTTTTGATAAAGGATAGAGTTTCTTCAAGATAGGACTGTCGTCTTTGTGAGGAGTATGTAAGAGGCAAGGCAAAGTCAAGGAGAAGAAACTTCGAAAGGGATGAAAGAGAAAACTTAATCCATTTTCTGTCTTATTTTCTTAGTCATTCCTTCCTTCACAATATACACATGAAAAAAAAAAAAACCTGTGTTTTCTTCTGCCCACTCCCAGAACCATATAAATTGCAGTGAGACATCCCAGGCCTCCAGGGCAAGTGGCCATATGCAAGGCTGGCTATCTGGGCATGTGCAAAAATGCCATGGGTATAGAGTGTGCTCCTAAGTGTGTCAGTGAACTCTGCCTATGAGACAGGGCCACCGACTCAATGAGAAGACAGCAACAACCCTGCCCCTGAGATGGCTTCTCAGATGCTGGTAGCAGAGTATGCAAATCCAGGGAGGGTGCATGTGGTCACAAGCACAGAAACCAGTAGTTCAGTTCAGTTCAGTCACTCATTCGTGTCCGACTCTTTGCGACCCCATGAATCGCAGCACGCCAGGCCTCCCTGTCCATCACCAACTCCCGGAGTTCACTCGAACTCACATCCATTGAGTCGGTGATGCCGTCCAGCCATCTCATCCTCTGTCGTCCCCTTCTCCTCCTGCCCCCAATCCCTCCCAGCATCAGAGTCTTTTCCAGTGAGTCAACTCTTCGCATGAGGTGGCCAAAGTGCTGGAGTTTCAGCTTTAGCATCATTCCTTCCAATGCACACCCAGGGCTGATCTCCTTTAGAATGGACTGGTTGGATCTCCTTTCAGGGCAAGGGACTCTCAAGAGTCTTCTCCAACACCACAGTTCAAAAGCATTAATTCTTCGGCGCTCAGCCTTCTTCACAGTCCAACTCTCACATCCATACATGACCACTGGAAAAACCATAGCCTTGACTAGACAGACCTAGTGTTTATGCTTAAATCTGAGTAGTAAGAGATCTCATTGCACCAGGTGGCTACTGTGCTCCATAAGTTCTTTACTAAATAGCTTTCATGTGTTTTTGTTTGTTTAGCCTTAATTTTTTTTCGAACTGTCAATATTCCCAAATGATTTCATAGGAAGCCATGTATATTTGTTATACTCAAAAACAATGAACATCCATGCTCTGATGCTGAACTTTGTTGACTGAATAATCATAAATTCTTCTTCCTGTATTCATTAAGTGCAGACCTATATAACTGAGAGGCAGAACTTCTGTGAATCATTGGATAACCAAGGCTTTCATGCAAACTTGCTATAACTTTAGCCAAAGGGAAAGAACTTGGCATTTTCATCAAGCTTTGTGAAATCTTTATTATGGGAAAAATACTACCTTTGCAGACTCAGGATTCTCAGGACCCAGGGCTGGAAACCACTGATTTTTTTCCTGGTGGAATTTTAGTCACCATACTAACCAGAAGTAAGATGAAAAATTGGTCACTCTGTGAGTTCACCTTTTGAGCAGGATCTCAACTAATAGGGAAAACTATTCTTAGAGTTTCTCGGTTTTCACAAATTTCTCCCTTTGCCTGCTTTTACTACATTTTCTCACAGTGGCTTCCATGAGTTGCGAGGGTAGAGTGAAGTGATGTGGGCATTTGGAGTAGAACAAATACGGAGTTCAGGGTAAGCCAGAGAAATCACTCCTCCCCCAACCTGTCTATAGGATCCATCTGTTCATTTAAGCAAAAGTTGACCGGTTCTGTTCTGCTATGTTCAGAGTTACTGACCCAGTAACTTAGTGGGAACAAATGACTATTACTGTTATTAATCGTAGTTCATTTTCATCCAGTTTGATTATACATCAAACTCCATTCTATACTCTTTAAAACAACCCTTTAAGGTAGATACTAAATTTTGTATTTCATTGATGAAATTCCTCAACTAGAAAGTGACGGAGTGCCTCTAACATTTGCTGTCTGATCTATATGGTACCTAGTCAACCAGCCAACAAGGAGACCTAAGTTAAGTTCAATCATTGAAGGCTAAGATTTCCTAACTGCTTTGAAAAGCAGGAAGCTTTCTGGGATTAGTTTGTTTTATTGCCCTATCATCTTCTGAATTTTTAAAGGTCCAAAATTATTTTGTATATTGTGATAATTTTTTGAGTCACTTTAACCTTAATTCAGAGTCTGTTATTTCCCACATATATTAAACATCACTCCAGTATATAATGATCTCTGTTCTCTTCCCTATACTGTTTTATGGACTGAAAGTGAAAGTGGAGAGTGAAAAAGTTGGCCTAAAGCTCAACATTCAGAAAACGAAGATCATGGCATCCAGTCCCATCACTTCATGGGAAATAGATGGGGAAACAGTGGAAACAGTGTCAGACTTTATTTTTGGGGGCTCCAAAATCACTGCAGATGGTGACTGCAGCCATGAAATTAAAAGACGCTTACTCCTTGGAAGAAAAGTTATGACCAACCTAGATAGCATATTCAAAAGCAGAGATATTACTTTGCCAACAAAGGCCCGTCTAGTCAAGGCTATGGTTTTTCCAGTGGTCATGTATGGATGTGAGAGTTGGACTGTGAAGAAGGCTGAGCGCCGAAGAATTGATGCTTTTGAACTGTGGTGTTAGAGAAGACTCTTGAGAGTCCCTTGCCCTGAAAGGAGATCCAACCAGTCCATTCTAAAGGAGATCAGCCCTGGGTGTGCATTGGAAGGAATGATGCTAAAGCTGAAACTCCAGCACTTTGGCCACCTCATGCGAAGAGTTGACTCACTGGAAAAGACTCTGATGCTGGGAGGGATTGGGGGCAGGAGGAGAAGGGGACGACCGAGGATGAGATGGCTGGACGGCATCACCGACTCAATGGACGTGAGTTCGAGTGAACTCCGGGAGTTGGTGATGGACAGGGAGGCCTGGCGTGCTGCGATTCATGGGGTCGCAAAGAGTCGGACACGAATGAGTGACTGAACTGAACTGATGGCAAAATCTATGTCTTCATAAACATCTTTTAATTTTTTTAGTGTAAATAGTATATGTTAAATAAATATTTGTTAAATTGAATTGATTTTATCTAAATTTGCACTTAACTTCATAGATGACCTGGTTTATTTCTTCAATAAACATTAATTTCACTTCTACTTCATACACTTGCTAGACATCAGATGTTTGTGGAAAGAATGAATGGAGATAGTAAACTTCCAGAGCCAAAGAGCCCAGAGGTGAGGAAGCTAGATGGGCACTTTGAAAGGCAGCTCAGCTGCTCTTCTAAATCCAAAGGAAGAAGAAAATTAACACTTACGGGCTAAAACTTACCAAAACCAATGTTTTATGAGATATTTCCCCGAAATCTATCTTCTCAAGTGAAAGCCTATGGTCCATCTTTGCTTAACACATGAATTTTGAAAAATTTCAGCCAAGTTTGTTCAGTTATGCCTATATTATTTTAGTTTTCATCCTAGATGAAGACAAAAGACTATATAGTTTTTTCAGCTTTGATTCAGAGAATGTGGGACAATTTATGGAAAGTTTCAGAAAATGAAACTTTGGGGATTAGACATAATCATAAAATATATAATTGTTGAAAGACACAATAAATGTTCCATTAAATCATTTTTGAAATGGAATTTGAAGCAACACTTTTTAAAAAAAAACTATTTTTAGAGCAATTTTTTGGAATAAAATTGAAAGGAAATTACAAAGATTTTTCATATGTTCCTTTCCTCCACTTAGGAACAGTCTTCCCAGTTTATCAGCATCACTCACCAGGTGGTACACTATTGTTTTACTAAGGATAAACCTTCATGAACACATGATAATCACAAAACGTTCATAGTTTACCTAAGGATTCATTCTTGCTGTGGTACAGTCAGTGGGTTTGGACACATGTATAATGACACTTATCGATCAATATAATTTCATGCAGAATACTTTTACTGCTCTAAGAATCTTGTGTGTTCTGCTTTTTTATCTCTGGCCCCTCACCTGGCCATGACTGATCTTTTGCTGCCTCCATAGGTTTGCCTTTTCCAGAAAGTCATGTTTTTGAATCACACAGTTATATAGATTTTCAGATTGATTTTTTTTTCACTTCCACTATGCATTTAAGGTTCCTTCATGTCTTTTCATGGCTTGATAACTCATTTCTTTTTAGTGCTAAATAATATTCCATTGGGTGTACCAGTTTATTTAGCCATTCAACTAGTAAAGGACATCTGGGTGGTTTCCAAGTTTTTGCAATTATGAATCAACATGCTATGCAGGTTTTTGTGTGAGCATAAGTTTCCAGCTTGTCTGGATAAACACAGAGGAGTGGGATTGCTAAATCATATGGCAAGAATATGTTTGCAAGAAACCAACAAAGTGTCTTCCAAAGTGGTGATACAATGTGTGTTCTTACCAGCAGTGAATGAGAGTTCCTGTTGCTCCACATCTTTGACAGCATTTGGTGTTATCTATGTTTTGGATTTTGGCCATTTTAATCGTCATGTAGTGAGGGCATTGCTTTGTTTTAATTTAAATCTCTCTGATAACTTAGGATGTGGAGCATCTTTTCATATTCTTGTTTGCCATCTGTATATATTCTTTCACCAGGTATCTCTTAAGGTCTTTGGCTCATTTCTTAATCAAATTGTTTGTTGTCTTACTGTTGAGTTTTTACAAGTTTTTTGTAAATTTTAGTTAATGGCCCTTTATCAGATGTGTCTTTTCCAAATGTTTTCTCCCAGCTTATCTTCTATAAAGCAACACATTTAAAACAGGTTCATTATCTAGAGGGAAACCTCACTGTTCCATTCCAGACTTAAGTTTGTAAAAAGTATCTAGTGTGAAATTTTTAATCAAGTATACAATGGATCTGTGTAAACCAACTCCAAATGGCAGCAGTTTTCATCCTTTCTTTTATCTTTAAATATGTGATTTGTTTAGTATCTAAAATACCGTGATTTTGTTTTCTAAAGAAAGGCATCAGGTTTTGTTTTTATTTTTCTCACTCTAAGTACTCTCCCAATAAGTCTACTTCTTTTCCTGAAAGTTTTTGCTTTGAAAATGAAGTAGCCTTAATTCTTAGCATGGGTAAATATTTGAGAGTGATTTATTACACAGCTTATTTGTTAGTGGCAAGTAATTCCTGGGACAAGAAGTAGACCTAGATGTAGGGCAACCTCTTCACCTTTCTCCAGGAGGAGGCCAGGGAGTTGTCGGGGCTGCTTTCTGAACCCGTCAACCACTGATGTCCCTGAGAAGAGACACTCTGGTTAAACGAGAACAGCTACACTAGACAGGTGACAGGTGACCAGGAAGAACCTGGGACAGAGAAAGGTGGTCTCACCTGGAAGGTAGAAAAAACAAAGGAAACACATTCCAGTTGACTGAGGTACAAGCTCCAAGGCACAAGCTCCAAGGTACATGATTTTGAAAGTAGGACAGTTTGTGAATGAGGATGAATAATAGGCCCAAGGAAGAGTAGAATAGAAAGGAGTTAAGAAGGAAGAAACAATTATTAAAAAGAAAAGCATACAATAATTTCAAAATAAGTAAGATCCTAGAGAAATACAGGAAAAATGATACAAGAAAAATTTATGGAAATTTTTTAATAGAGGCTAATTAAATATACATGAAGAGGGAAAGAAAGGTGTTCATAAACCCAATAACTAATAAAGAAGAAAATATCTTTCCAATGAAAACTTTTCATCTTCTGATTTACTGATGGTTTACCTGTTTGTCACAAATAATTGTTAGAGTTACTAGAAAATTTTTTAAGCTTAAGATCAAAAACGAAGGGTCATTTGAATCCTCTGCAATTCAGAAGATTGCCTCTTTTTCCCTAAGAGGTTGATGGGTTTAGAAATGTTTATATCTATCCACTTACTTAAAGGAGACTTGGGAAGTTCGCGTTTTCCATTAGCAGACAATGAACACCACTTAGTGCCTTGGAGACTTCACTGGACTTTGCAAATCCACTTGCCTCCATTGCTTTGCCTCTTTCGTGCCACAAATCTTGGTGCTTTTTGCTGTGTAGCATCATGACCACTGTTCTTTTTAGCTGGGAAGACATGTTAACCTTTTAATGGCAAAGTGGTCACCAAGTGTGTGTCCTATGCTTTTCAAAGACCTCTTTGGACGCAGAAGTGAAGGCAGACAATAGAATTTTTCCCTAAAAGAAACAGGGATAATTTAGACTAGAGAGATGGAAAGCTTTTCACCTGGCAAAATCTGTTAGATAGTCAAGTTTGTTATGGGAGGGATTTGCTGCTTCTCCCTCTGTGGAGATCTTTAAAATTCCAGTCTCTGTGAAGTGGCTGACTCTAGTGAGGTCCAGAACTAACTGTCCCTCTCTGCTGAGGCCAGGGCTGGCACATCTCCCCTTGTTCCCCTGAATGCGAAATTTACAGTGATTTCTCCTCACAGATGGTTAGGGATCTGTGGATAAGGTGACTTCTGAGAGTCAATCATTGGGCAAAAGGTAACTGAATGAGGCAATGAAAAAAGAACTAATGGGAAAGTAACACAAGTAAATCATAGAAGCAACTTTTTCAGGGAAATAGGACCCAAATGAAAAAGTAAATGATAGTTATCAGCAATGCACGCTGAGTCTTAGATCGGTACTTTAAATAGTCAATTGAAAGATGACTAGAGGTTATCAGCAGAGCAGATAGGTTCAGTGGCCTGCCTGTACACCTTAAGCCATGTTGTCCAATAATGGCAACCATTGGCCACATACGGCTGTTAAACACATGAATTGTGGCTGGTCCTCACTGAAATATGCTCTACATATAAACTGCATTCCAGTTTTTGAATACTTATTATAAAAACATGTGAAATTTCTCAGTAAACTGTTTATGTTAAACACATGTTGAAATGATAATATTTGGAGTAATAAACTAGGTTGAATTTAAAAAATGTTAAATAATGGAAAAATTACTGAATTTTACCTGTTTCTTTTGAACTTTTTAATGTGGTTACTAGAAAACTTAAATCTTAATATATGCAGGCTGTATGTGGGACTCACATTATATTTCTGCTGGACTGAACTGCTTAAACCTAAAGTATTTCAGGATCTACATTTCTATAATGAGGGCTTCTGAAGTTCTGACAGATGGGAGAAATTGGGAATTATCATCCTTCCTCCTCTACACTGGTCCTTACCCGGTAACTTTTAGGAGTTGGTGTATAAATACCCCATTCCTTTACCTCACTGCTAAGACAGGCCTAAGCTGTATGTTTTGTACCATTTGCCATATTTTCCCACATTTGTCCACTCCTTGCTGATTTTCCTTGTTCTCCTCAAATAAGCCATATGCTCTCAGATTTCTTACCTCTCCTACTAAGATGACTAACCCAAACTCATGCAGTCCAGGGAGAAGCTTATAGAGTTAGACATGGCTTTTGAAAAGTGGATGAGATTTGTAAAAATAGGTGAGAAGGAATATTCATCTGTACATTTGTTCACCCGTGAATTTTGCTAATGAATATAAAGACAAACATTGTGAGAGTAGAGATGGCCACGTCTGTTAGAGGAACGTAAGATGACAAGTATTTCTAAAGAAGAGGAGAGGACGGGAGACATATATAGGTGAATACAGACGGTCTCAACTGCTTGAAATCTTGCAGGCCACAGGGAGCTTCTTATTGAAGGTGCTAGATGCCGGAATGACATGGTCACCACAGAGCTTTAGGAGGTGTTACTTTCACAGAAATATGAAGATGATACGAAGGGAAACTCTGAAAGAAAGCAGGCTAGTTCAGCTTGTTAGATTTGTTGTGAGAAGATGAACATCTCAGCTGAAATGCTGGCAAACAGAAGTTGAAAGGAATAATGACCTTAAATGAGTGTGGCGTTGTACAGTTTATCAAGCATTTTCTTGCGCTTGATCTCATTTTATCCATCATCAGCCCAGTGAGGTAAACAAATGCAAAGAGCATTGCGACCAAAGCTGTGGCCGATCTCGGTGGGTAATCAGAAAGGAACATATCAGAGATGAGCCCCAAAGTGGGGACATAGTGATATCAATACTCTATCTGCCCAGCCATTCAAATCATTCGGTGTGAATTTACTTAGCATTTGTTGTGTTCCAGACCCTGCTCTGGTCCTTGGAATGCAGTTGTGAGTGAATCAGACAAAGCTCCTTACCCCAGTAGAGCTCACGTGATGAAAATCGGGGGTAGTGGAGGAAGGGGAAATAGTTTGGGGAAGGAGGCGATGATTTATTTTTTGACGTATTGTCTCCCAGGTATTTAGAATAAAAATGCCTAGTGGTCTACAGGCTCTTTGAACAGTCATTCCAAAGAAAATGTTGAGCTGCAGGTATGCTGAACCTTACCCGCAAAGAGGTATTCTAAAACTTCTGATCACTAGTCTATGGCAGCTAGGAATCACGTGTTAGAATACTTAAATTTGCATGCAGTGTAAAGATGATACACTTTGGGTACTTGAAGATTTTATCGTATGTATGTGCGTGTGTATCTCTTGTGTATGGTCATATATGCATTTGTTGGTCCACACACATAGTTTCTAACCATGCAGTTCCATGAACCTCAGCCATGGCAGAATGTAAGCCATGACAAAAGCAGCAGAGCTGCTGCCTAACTGCCTCTGCACAGCCTCAGCTACATAAGGTGAGTCAGGGCTGTTATCTTTTCTAGCAGTGATTGTACTTAGTTTCCTGAGACTTGTTTTAACGTTTCAAAGTGCGTTCATAGAGGCTGTGGCATTGTATTCCTAAAAGACCTCATGGGTCAGTGTTTAAGGATGGTTGTGAAGAGTTCGCAGTAAGGTGCTGACATGTTTTCCCCTGCTTTCTGTCTCTGAATGTAAATTTATATCATCGGGATTACTTAGCTCCATGTTATGGCAAATGACCAATGGAAACAGGGTGTTTGCATTTGCACAGAGAATACAGCATTTTGACTGACTCTGTATCATCTTCCAGATGGGCTTGTCTGACTGATTTAGCCCATCAGTCCAGCCACACAATCATTCCATTTAAACAGCTGGTCAGATGATCAAAATAGTTAGACATAGATACAGCTCAAAGAAATGTCTCCCATGTAGAGTCCCTGATTCCTCCATGACAGATTTTAAATGGTCCCAGATTCCTCTAGCCATAAATCATTTCAAGGACTTATTTCCCAGCCTCTTCTCCATTACGTACTTCTAAACAGACTGTATCCTTAGATTCTCATATTTGTTCTCTCTCTACTTATTCTTTCCTCTCTCCCCCCTCCCCTCCCTTCTCCTCTTCCCTTCCTTTGGCCTCTCCATCCTAGTTTAGCCCTATCTTATTGGCTTCAGACCTCTGCTTCATCTTTGTTACCAGGAATCTCTTTACATATTTGACTGGGTTATCATTAGCCAGTACATTCTGTTCCAATTTAATGTGCTGTGTCCTGTACATCTTCGAGTGCAGAGAATTGGTAATTGGCAGCCTGGGAAGCTTAACAAAAGACGACAGGACTTGCAGAGCCTCAATTGTGCTGCCCTTCTACACACACAAATCCGATTTAGGTCAATGAAAGTTATGTAGATAAAGGCATGGAAAGGGGGCCTTCAGAAAGCAGATTTCCTGGCCTGTGTCAGATTCAAAGCCTTTTGGGAAGCAGCACTGAAAAGCCTCTGGAAACACTTGGGATACATACCTTGCAGTGAATGTGCTGACATTCTCTTTATTTTCATTATTTCTCAAAACATGAGACCTTTTGGTTTATGGAGAGGGGGAGTAAAAGGAAACTTGAATAAAATATCAAGATGGTAAAGATGAGTAAGACCAGCTCAACTGTTGTCATATTTTGTCCATCATCACAAGTGAGAGAGAGAGGGGTGTGGGTGGGGGAGAGTAAGGCAGGGACAGCAATTTTCCTAAGGTAGATCCAGCATGGAGGTGAACTGGCAGTTCATCTCAGCTCACTCATTCATTCACTCATAACTATTTGATCAAGCTCAGTGGCTCACCCTCACCAGCCTTTCATCTCTGCTCTCCAGGCAGGGATAGAGTGACATCCAATACTTAGAAGGTAGTCTTAGATCCAGGAGGCCTTGGTAACTAAGGTATATATTATGTTCAGCTTCTTTGAGCTTGTAAAACAGTGACAATCACACCTATCTTACAGGGTCACTGATGATTAAATGAGATAACAGGTACAAAGTTTGCACTTAACCAGTATTGCTAGTATCCTTAGTGGGAGTATAGACTAATAATAATAAAAGTAATATTTCAGGATATTTAGTTCATATATAAAATGGTAAATGAAAACAAGAGGACATTAGTCATAAAGTCATTGAGAAGAATAAATATGAAAATAAATATAAAATGCTTAGCATGGTATTTGGTCCATCACATACCACCAATAAATGGTAATCAGTACTAACAGTAATAGTAATAGCTGTGGTCACCTACCAAATACAGAGGCATCTTTCATTTTGGCTAAAATACAACTTCCTCTGTGAAACCTTCTCTTCCAAATCAACCCATCCTGACACTGCAGAAGCTGGCATAGCTGAGGGTGGACAATTGCTGAGAATCTGCTGAGTGAATCCTCCTGCTTCTTCACTGCCTCCCCTGTGGTGGGCTTGAGTGTAAGACTTGCATGCTTTGTTCTGTCTCTCATGGGTATATCTGTACTTTCCTTTCTTAGATATCCTTGCTTGCAGTATTTCACTCTTGCTCCTTCCAAGCTCCTGACCAGCTAGGGATTTGCTACTGCTCACGAGCCTTTGCATGTCTTCTCTCAGACATTTCAGTTCAGTTCAGTTCAGTCGCTCAGCCATGTCTGACTCTTTGTGACCCCATGAATCGCAGCACACCAGGCCTCCCTGTCCATCACCAATTCCTGGAGTTCACCCAAACTCATGTCCATCAAGTTGGTGATACCATCCAGCCATCTCATCCTCTGTTGTCCCCTTCTCCTCCTGCCCCCAATCCCTCCCAGCATCAGAGTCTTTTCCAATGAGTCAACTCTTCGCATGAGGTGGCCAAAGTATTGGAGTTTCAGCCTCAGCATCAGTCCTTCCAAAGAACACCCAGTTCACCCTAAATCAATGACCAGGTATGCTGTTCATAGCTCTACTTTATGAGAGAATGACCCATCACTTTCTGCAGTGTGACTGCCATGTGAGATGAGGGTCATGAAATGCTGTCAAAGAGACCACTGGGTTTTATTGCTGCCTTGTATTGATTGTTATTTCATCTGAGTTCATGTTTTTACGAAGGTTTCCAAAACAGTTGGCTAAAGGCAAACATCTCCATAATATTTGTAACTGTGATTTCCTGAGGCCATGCAGATATCATCAGTACCACTCAGTCTTACAGTTTGCATTTTACTTGCCCTCCTGCTGATATACCACAGGTGAGAATCTCAGTAATGGTGATGCTACTCCTCATAATAACTGCATTGGCCTGGGTTCACCAGAAGGAAGACAAAGTGGGTTATTTGGAAGTGACCTCAAGAAGTAGAAATGAGTGAACTGTAGGAAAGATACATGGAATAAGAGTGATTGTCAAGTTGGCTATTGCTAGAAACAATGTATACTTAATCCTACCTAAAACTTCTGAAGAATTCTTTGAGATGAGTCTCAAGAGTTGTCTGCCTCAGTTATAAAAGGTAGAAAAAATTTTCCGTTAATTTCCATTCTCAGCCAATTTTGAGGTGGCCATACCTGAATGTTGAGGAGGTTCCTATAGGTTTATCATTTTATACCATCGGAGAAGCATAAGGCAAAAGCTAGAGTTATGGTGCACACCTCATGTCTGGCATCTGCAAAAATCTGATCAAAGATATTTGTGCATGACTGGGCGTTCATTACTTTCGTTGATGGAGTAGATGGTGGCAGAGAAGATGTAAAGTGGTGCATGTGAGTTGCTCTGTACAAGATCCCACTGAGTTCTCCCTCTAAGAGCCTTCCTAAGCCCTCAGATGTGAACTGAAGGAAAAAGTTGGCCAGGGAAAGTATGTTGGGTTGTGAATTTGTTCCTAGAAAAAGACGTGAAGGAGAAGATAGAATCATCTTGATTTCTCTCCCTGATAAAGAAAAACCTGAGCTTCCATCTACATTTGTTCAACTTGGCTACTACTCAACTCCATGGGCTGTCGTTCTTATTATCTTAATGAGAGCTGCACCCCTCCCTCCACTTGGAGCCACCCAATATGTTACCTACACATCAGTATGTAATGAATCTGGGTGATTTTCCTAATTTCAGAGAAAACAGTCCAAATGGAGCAAAATGGAGTCTGCACTCTTAGATTTAGTAAAAGCCCTAGATAAACAGAATCCCATAGGACTGATGTTGTAATTGTGGTCTATATGAAACACTACGGGGATTCAGAATACAAGTGATGAATTATGTGATGTTCAGGTTGGGGCATTCATTCACCACAAATTTATTAACCGCTTACTTATCTAGCTGCTGAGGATATAGTGGCAGAAACAACAAACACAGTCCTTATTCTCATGGAGCATATGGTCTATTGGAGGAAAAGAGACAATGAACAAACAAACAGGGATAATATTCAGTTCAGTTCAGTCACTCAGTCATGTCCAACTCTTTGTGACCCCATGAATCGCAGCATGCCAGGCCTCCCTGTCCATCACCAACTCCCAAAGTTCACTCAGACTCACGTCCATTGAGTCGGTGATGCCATCCAGCCATCTCATCCTCTGTCGTCCCCCTTCTCCTCCTGCCCCCAATCCCTCCCAGCATCAGAGTCTTTTCCAATGAGTCAACTCTTCACATGACGTGGCCGAAGTACTGGAGTTTCAGCTTCAGCATCATTCCGTCCAAAGAAATCCCAGGGCTGATCTCCTTTAGAATGGACTGGTTGGATCTTCTTGCAGGGCAAGGGACTCTCAAGAGTCTTCTCCAACACCAGAGTTCAAAAGCATCAATTCTTTGGCACTCTGCCTTCTTCACAGTCCAACTCTCACATCCATACATGACCACAGGAAAAACCACAAATTTATTAACCACTTACTTATCTAGCTGCTGAAGATATAGTGGCAAGTACAACAAACACAGTCCTTATTCTCATGGAGCATATGCTCTAGTGGAGGGAAAGAGACGATGAACAAACAAATAGGATTAGCAAACAGCAACTGGCTAGTTACTTTAGGATTGTTAATCAAGAATGTCTTCTCAGAATAGATGATATTAGAACCAGCATTGGAATGGCAAGAAGGCATCAGAAAACAGCACTCTAGGGAATGGGGACAAGTAGCACAAAGATGGCTGGAAAATGCACTGGGCACACTTGAGAAAGGGAAGGGAAGCAGCACTGTCTAGACCAGGGTGGGAGTGGAAAGAAATGAAGTGGGAGATGTAGTCAGAGCCAGACCACTCAGGGCACCTCTTACTCTGAATGGGTGTTGGAAAGAATGGCTCCCGGGGACTTTCCCGTGGTTAAGACTCCACACTTCCACTGCAGGGGTTCTATTCCTGGTCAGGGGACTATCCTGCCAGTTTATTAAACCAGAGGGATCTGGGTCTTCGTGGATATTTAGAAGTTCTTCAGATTAGGGTAGGAGGAAGGCCATTTTAAAAAGAAGGAATGGAATTGACAAGATCCAAATATGAAGACATTCAATTTTAGTAGCTACCATTATAACTAACTTGTACTTGTGAGAATCAGTGTCAAAGTTAAAGTAGCTGTGCTGGAGAAGACCTTGAGATTATCTAATTAATTCTTATCTGCTGAATGTGAGCATATATTTCTCCATGAGACTGCCCTTGGAACTGACTTGATTCATTGGCACTGTCCATCAAAGGATCTAAAATGTGCCTTGACTGTTCGTATTTGAGCCTTTGCACGTTTGGCACTGGGTATCTTTTCCCCAGGTTTATTCAAAAGACATCATAGACCTTCAGCACAGTTCTTATTCTGGTGGAAGTGTCCAAGACACACAACCTCCTTTGACAAAGGAGGAGAGAGACACATTGCTTCTATTTTTGCTATTTAAGGTCTAAGTCTCACTAAGCCAGTTTTCATTCCTATCTGGATGATAATATACCATTGAATCTGTATCTTTCCAGGGTGTACTATTCTCCCCAGACTGTGTTTTGCCTGTTTTTGATGATGACTTGTTGGATGATGGAGAATAAATTGAGTATGATTCAAGGTTGTCCAAAGTTCAGCTCACACTCTTTCCTATAACTGGTTCCATGTGATAAAATGAAAGTTTTGTTTTTATGCTCTGCTCTGCCTAACTCACATATGTGTAATGACACTCCTGAGGAGCCTCGTGTCTGTGCTTAACGTCTAATACCCTTTCACCTGTGTGGAGTAGTCCGTGGTATTTACTCAGGTCTTTTTTCCTGAAACATGCTTCCCTCCCCCCACCTCCCTGCTTTTTTGTTAAGATGTTTGAAAAATAACAAAAAATAGCCCTCACTAACTGATCTAACTTCTGTTCACAAAATGTAGACATTTACTCCAGAGCACTCAGAGTTAAACTAAACCTTAATGTTTCCACCTGACCCATCCTTACCCATTTCACAGATGTAAGACTTGAGGCCTAGCCAAAATTATTCAACATATGAGAAGTAGAATGATTTTACCAAACCTTTCCTGGGAGCCTTGATGAGATATCCTTAGAGTGCCGTGTGGATTATAATGAGTATGGTTAGCTAATGGTATCCATGATGGGCATTCAGGGAAAGTCACTCTATACCAAAACCAAATTATCTTCTGTAAGCATTTGCAGAAGGACTGTGTGTTACACTTGCCTCTCTGCCTTGTTCCTAACATTTGTTGAGCATCTAGTATGTTTAGGTACTAATTTCATCACAAGATTTTTAAGCTCATTGTAATTGTTCTGTTTCGGAGATGGTGCTGGGGATTAGATAGGTTGAATACTTGCCTGTAGTCTCGCAGCTGAATTTCAAGTTTATCCTCTGCCACTGAATCTACTCCTCTTACCAATGTATCGGATGCGAGGGTATACAAGGGACTATCTTCTGGGAGTCACTGCAGGCTGAGAGGTATTTTGTATTGAACTAAAAGAAATATGTATGACCTTCGGCCCATAAACCTAGGATCTATTGTGTATACAATAGTCACTACCATTCTGGACACTTTATACCACCTTGCTGCTGCTGCTGCTAAGTCGCTTCAGTTGTGTCCGACTCTGTGCGACCCCATAGATGGCAGCCCACCAGGCTACCCCATCCTTGGGATTCTTCAGGCAAGAACACTGGAGTGAGTTGCCATTGCCTTCTCCAATGCATGAAAGTGAAAAGTGAAAGTGAAGTCGCTCAGTCGTGTCCGACTCTTTGCGACCCCATGGGCTGCAGCCCACCAGGCTCCTCTGTCCATGGGATTTGCCAGGCAAGAGTGCTGCAGTGGGGGCGCCATTGCTTTCTTCTATTTCTGTTTTATTTTCCCCATTTTATTTACTGATAGTTTCACTCATTTCCCCTAAAAAGGAAACACCCAAATCTAGTCATCCATCCAAAGGGAAAAAAAAGCTATAGGCAGATATTAGAACAAAAGGTCTGGTAAAAGTGAGAAGGGTGTTGAATCTGTTTCAAGAGTGCGGATATAAAACTGGAGATGCTAGAGGTGAAGGGAGAAGCACTCCAGTGTAGGTCCATGAAAGAGGCCAGGTGAGAAGGGTCATGTCAGAACTCTTGAGGAAATACTGAGTATTCCACACAGCACAGTTTAAAATGGATTTCTGGACACAAAATGTGTATTATCGCCCAGGTTCAGCCAAGAAAGAGCTCTCTGAGGCCGCATGCATATTAAAGTGTGTAATCTTGCCATTACTATGGGGAAATGATTTACAGGATCATACAATCCGCTGCCTCCTGTCATCTGCTGGGACCCGGTGGTTGCCGTGGCTGCACATGGGGACTCAGCTACCCAGTTAATGTCACCTACTGTGTAAAATTGCACCTCAGCAGAAGGAGAAGGCTGATTGGTTTCGGTCGGGGCTACATGTGGTGAAGGCTTAACTAGGAGAAAAGCCATCTGACCCCCTGTGGCTTCCAGTGAGGGGGGGCGGCAGAGCCAGACCTGACCCTGAGACCTGCTTTGGTGTCATAGCTCAGGTTATTCTGGCTGAAGATGTCTGGACATTCTGTTAGCAGGTCTGTGGTAAACTTCAGGGCATTTCCTCAAGACTTTACATGAACCTGAGAATGTGAGTCAGAGAAAGCAGTGGCAACCCACTCCAGTGTTCTTGCCTGGAGAATCCCAGGGATGGCAGAGCCTGGTGGGCTGCCGTCTATGGGGTCGCACAGAGTGGGACACGACTGAAGCGACTTAGCAGCAGCAGCAAGAATGTGAGTATTCGACAGAAGGAAATTTGGAGACCAAGTCTACGTGTCCACAATATGATATTTTACAGAAAACAGAGTTAGGAAGGTGTGGGTGTGTAGAAAAAAGTGAGACAGAGAAAATTGGAGAAAAGTTGTCTGGTAGATTTCTTAGGCATCCCTAAATATCTGGGACAGGTGCAGGCAAAGTGGCAGCATGAGGAATTTGGAACTAGTCATTTTTCATGGAAGGAAAAATGAAGTTGCTGTGGAACGTCTTGGTATCTCAGATCAGATCAGATTCCAGGTCTGGAAGAGTACCTTCAAGATCAGTTTGTACCAACTCAGCTGTTGTTGGTACCAATCCTTGATCCACTGAGGCTTCTAGTGTCTTCATCTGCAAAATGATGAAGCTTTAACAAGGTGAAATTCAAAGCCCCTGCCTCCTGGGCTCCCATCCTGCCATAACGCAAGCCCCTTGGTTTCCACATCCCCATACACTGTTCTGCTGTCCAGCTGAATGCTTGACACATAGTAGGAACTCAGAGACATTGAACGGAATGCCTCCTGCAGCAGAGTGCCAGTCAGTCCTTATGCGTCCAGAAGGGAAGATTCTTCTCCAGTGAGCTCATCAGTGTTAGTGCGGCCATGCCCCTTGGTTCTACTCTGCAGTTCCTCAAGTTTTCCAACAGGTGAACAGTAACAGTACATTTAAAGGCAGGCAGAAGAGTTTCCCAGTGTCAGCCGCTGGGGGAAAAGTGGAAACAAAATCGAGAATTTAGAGATAACCTCGAGAATTTAGAGATAACCAGCTGCAGTTTCTAAGCATTATAGCCCAGACAAGAAGTGAAGTTTCAAGGATCCTCTAGACCCTCAGCCACGGAGAAGGCAATGGTACCCCCACTCCAGTACTCTTGCCTGGAAAATCCCATGGACAGAGGAGCCTGGTAGGCTGCAGTCCATGGGGTCGCTAAGAGTCAAACATGACTGAGCGATTTCACTTTCACTTTCCACTTCCATGCATTGGAGAATGAAATGGCAACCCACTCCAATGTTCTTGCCTGGAGAATCCCAGGGACGGGGGAGCCTGGTGGGCTGCCATCTATGGGGTCACACAGAGTCAGACACGACTGAAGCGACTTAGCAGCAGCAGCAGACCCTCAGCCAAACAGACTGGGACTCTCTCCATTCTTATCTTGACTTTGTGGGCTTATTTGTATATTTATTTTGCCCTTTTTTCCCCCTTCTGTGTGCTTTAACTTTAGTTAATGCACAAGGGTGGCTAGTAGTGGATGGAGCTCCTAGGAATAAGGAGACAAATAGCCCTTCATTTTTGCAATCAAGCCGTATGTTCGAGTCCACCGTTGAAGGGGGTGGTGAGGGAAGAAACCAGGCAAAGAGAAAGTGAGCGAGTGGTCAGTCCCACCATCCCTGCCTTGCCTCCCGTAACTGACATAAGCCTTCTCCAAGATGCAAGACTTTTTAAAAAAATATGTTTGTCTCCACTATCAGGTGGTGCAGTGGCAGCAGAGCAGGGAGGATATACATATATATTTATATTTATTGTATTTTTTTCAAGCACATTCATCTGAAAAGGCTTGGGTTGATTAATATTTTCCGCTGTCCGGTAACCATGGCAATAGGGTCAGCAGATATAATACTTAATTTAATCTTCCAGCTGCCTCAGTGTGCTTCACCAGTGTCCCGAATAATAGAAAGCCTTTGCCTCTCTCTCCCTCCTTCTCTTTCTTCCTCTCTGTCTCCCTCCTTGTATATTATTATCTTTGCCAGTGGCTCCCTCACATGACCCAAAAGGAATACACTGGGTTTTTTTCCTCATTTCATTTTGTATATGCACTTAAAATAAATTCCTGTGTGATTCCACCTCCCACCCGAGCCAGTTCCCCCTTCAACACCCCAACCACCCTCTTCCCCTCCACCTCCACCCCCATCACTCCCCCCACCCAACACTCCAGCAGCCAATCTCCACGGAATGACAGGAAACGTGGGAAGATCCTGATAGCTTTCATAGCTGCACCATAAGGTTTATGAAACACACTCCTCGGCCAAATGAACCCATGCGGACTCTCCTCCTCACAGCACACCCAGGCGATTGGCTGAGAGCGCCTTGCTGGTCCGTTTCGCTCTCCAGGTGGGTTAAGTACGTTGCTTTGTCTTCATTTGGCCCATTTCCCTTGTGTCATATCTCTTTATTTTCTTTCTCTTTCCTTCCTCCTCCTTCCCTCTGATGATTATCATGATTTAAAAAAAAATTTTTTTAAAGCTACCATGTTTTTGCACACACTCAGTATTTGGTTGGTTCTAGGGAAAAGGAGAAATTGGTTTTGAAGCCTAGGTAGACTTTTGCACAGGAGCAAATTTTTAAAAAGGCAGTTAGGGGAGAATAAAGGGGTTGGGGTTTGAAATGGATATTTTTGTTTTTCCCGCTTTCAAAAAAGCTGGAGTGAATTCTCTTATTTAAGTTCACTTGTTTCTTTCCTCCTTTGATTTATTATCCTGCCATCATTTATTCTGCATCTGTTCAAAGAAAACATTAAAACTAAAATAATACTTTCTTCCGCAAAACTGAGAGTGGGTGAGGGGAGATATTTTAAAAAGAGTGAGAGAGAGGGGGAAACAAGGAGAGAATTGCCTGGAATATGGTTTGTAAGAAAACTAACATTTTCCCATTTCTATTTATTTATTCATCAGATTTTATTAATCCTGTCATCAACTCAAACAATAAGCATATTTCCCCATTTTTGCCCCCTACTTTTGTTGTGGTTTAAAAATAAAGAGCAAGTTTCATAGCAGCATAGCAAAAATGAAGAACTATCACCATCATTTCTTCCTCTAAGGAGCACAACCCCAGTACATTCCGTCAGGAATTCTTATTTTCCTTATTGGAAGAAACAGGTCAAAAATATAATCAAAAAATGCCGATTGAGCATCCATTGACTTTAGTCTGAAACTGAGCCAGGTCTGTTGATTGCATTTTCCCACTTGGAGGGAGGGGCCCCCATCTTTCTTTGATACCATGTTTCATGTGGGCATATGCATTCAGTATCTTCACTCCTCAAGGGCAACTCCTTTACCCTTTTTTCCCCACTCCCCAATTCAGGAAATGGTGCATCCAGTTAAATCATAACATGGTCTGTAATCAACATGTTGGTAATCGGAGGCTTCTCAAGTTGGGTTGGGACCAGAAAGAGAACAGATATACAGCCATCAGTCTCTTGAAGTAGGTGACACTATGGAGCCGCCGCCAGGAGCAGACGTTTGCAGTCATTCACTTTTGCATACAGATCTCATGTTAAGCTGTGTGATGTGTCTCAGGGAGGTCCTATACATGTAAACAGTTATG
Organism: Nanger dama; assembly: GCA_917880005.1. NCBI lineage: Eukaryota > Metazoa > Chordata > Mammalia > Artiodactyla > Bovidae > Nanger > Nanger dama. The sequence continues at coordinate 37,336,546 of CAKJTW010000012.1, forward strand.
ACTTGAAGCAAAAGGAAGCCTGTAGTTGTCAATATGTCCACCATCTCAGACATACCCAGAGACAAAGCTACCTGTGGAATTACTCTGGGCCGCTGATGCTGTTTACGTAAGAGACCACGTCACACAAACCCTGGAACGTGAGGCACACAGACCGCTAAGTACAGATATAGAGACAAACACCTCCAGTTCATCACCATGGCTACCACCCAGACAAAGCTGTGAATATCCACAGCCCATGGTCCTGCGGTGCCAATGCTAACTCCCATTTTAGGTTCACATCGTCCAGCTCTGACTAGAGCATCTCTTGAGAAAGCGGGAAAGGGGACCAACATCCCAGGGATGAACGATCATCCCAGGCTGTGGACCCACATAGTGATAAACTATGGACACGGTTTGCCATCGTGTTGAACACTGTTACGCTGGTGTATCAGCGAGATGCTCTGGGGTTACAGGGAGCAAAGACAATATGAGCTTTCCTAAACTGAGAGTCCATTTTAATAATACTCAGGGAAATGAGAAGCAAAGGAAACCATTTCCTCCATACTCCTAAAGATCACAAAGAACTGGAACATTCAGCGGCTCTGTGTTTTAACTCTCTAGTGGTTCAGCATCTAATATTCTTCATCTCCTGAGGTTACTATAGGGTATCCCTTCTCTCCAGCAGCTGTTGCCTATTGCTTCTGCTCTAGCAAATCCATCTCAGACTTGAGAGCTCAAGAGATCCCACTCATCTCTTTCTCTGCCTTGGTTTCTCACCTCTCTACTCCTCTTTCCCATGGCTTCTGCCTTCTCTCTGTGGGCCTCTCAGCTTCTGCTCTGCCCACCTCCTTGATAGGTCTGAATCCCACACACTTCACAGGCAAGGGTCTGAGTGCTTCGAATTACCCTAGCTTCTTAGGCCAGGCCACGTCATAGGACACTACCCCAATCTCTATTACTGTCCTGGGGTCAGGGGGCCGTCTCTGACCCTTTTAACCATGGTCAGTTGTTGGGGTCATGAGATACAAAATAGGCAACATGACCCCTTCAAAAGGGAGCATGGTTATGGTGGGCCCCCTGGATTTCTCAACCTTTAATCATTGAATGTGTCAGGGTTCTCAAGTCTGCACTACCTTGCAGATCTTGTTGGCTCTGAACCTAAGACTTTATCAAAGAGAACCAAGAAAAGTGCATTTTCCAGCCTGCTTTCCTTAATGGCCTTTTAGAAGTTTCCATTTATATTCAAAACGGAATAACCACAGGTTTCTTGATCTATGGCCTTTTTTTTTTTTTTCCGCCTGATCAGTGACTGTTAATACTGTATCTTCAACCACTTTTCAGGGGGTTGCCTCCTAGAGGAAAGCAACAGAAAAAGAGATAACCCACTGGCTGTGGAAGGCACAGTTTATCACAGTAAACAAATGGCTCTTTAAAAAAAAAAAAATCCTACACAACAGCAACCAAACCTCTTCTTCACAGAGCCTCTTCCCAGAGGCGTAAGAAAGGCACCTTCAGTGGTTTCTCATCTTCCTGAGGGAGAGGGGTTGTGTGGGTCTGTCAGGACAGGCGTGGCTTCCAAACGGGGGCACAGGCTGCCTGTCTGAACGTCCATCTTTCTCACACAGCTGCATTTTTTTCCCCTGTTAGGCTTCTTTTTAATTTTTCTAATTAATTCTGAGAGCTCTTTGAGACATTTTCCATTTTGTTCACAGTTTGAGTCCTGCTCTGAGGTGTTCTCAATAAATGTCTTGGTGTCTTCAGCAAAATTCTTTCACCGTAATGGATCCTTCGAAAGAGACTTGCACTCCTGTTTCATTTAGATGTTTGATCTGATTGTCATTTTCAGTCCAGCGATGGCTTTGATTATCAACAGTGACCTATAAATAATAAGCACTCACAATACAGTTCAGAGAGGGAGTGGGGGAGACTGCTGGTTAAAGGTTCCAGAATGAAGGAGCTCATAAATGATGCAATTCCTTCTTGTTGGTTGCTGGGAGAGTTTAAGAAAAGAACCAAGATAGGTGGCTTATTTCATGCTGAAGACAGATCTGTCCACAGTCTCAGATCATGAGTGGCGTGTGGAGGTGTGTGTTTAAGGAAAGACAAAACATGGAAAATTTTTAGTGTAGATTTTTGTGACTGTTGTATATTTTTTTTCCCCATTTCCATATTTTCTTTGAAATTGTTGAGATTACTTCTTAAAATATCTATAGTCTCCACTCATCAAATTCCTATCTGGATCTTTGCAGACTTTATTTCACTGGTTCTTTCATAAAGCTGTGCCTCTCATGTTTTCTCATCAGGTGGATATTTGTACCACAACATGAAGGACTTAAGAGGCAGCTCAGCTGTTTTCCCAAATGTGTGACTTGGAAAGATCCAATATACTACAGTGTGAAAAACACAGATGTCCTCCTCCCCTTCAGAGAACGCCTGTCAGTCAGTTGCCACCTGTTCAGAAAGGGAACTGACGAATGCAAAGTGGCAGCTTGTTACCAACTCCCCAAACCCAAGCCCTTCTCTCTACTGTGGCAGAGATCAGGAATGAGTGTGTGCGGATGAACCTGCAGCTCTGGCTGTCTTTCTTGATTGTGACCCAGCAGAGGAGGTCATGGGCGCAAGGACTGGAAAGGTGTCTCTGAGTGTCTCCTGCAGGCCACCTGATTCTCTTCAGTTGCCTTCTACTTGCAGGCTCGACATCCTCCTACCCAGGATGCCAAATGAAGTCCTCACTGAAATAAACTAATTCTGTGGTTTTGCCCATCTCTGAGCCCAAGTCTAGCTCTCATAAGCTTGAGTTAGAAGGGGCAAGTTACTTTTAGAGGTGAAAGATGGCACCTGCTCCTTACTTCTTGCCTCCAAATTAGTGAAATCTTTTCACGCCATCAGATCCATCTTCCACTTCAGAACAAAAGCATTAATTCCCCTGGCTGTTGGGAATGCTGGACAGCTCTCAACAGGGTTCTCTCTCTGGTCATTGCCCTGTGTTAATAAACACCCTTCCTCAGAGGCAGACTATATCCCATCTGGAGCCTTGGTTTTATCTGTATCATAGTTTGACTTCTTCCTTGACACAATCCTTCCTTCACCCCAACAAGGGTAGTATTATCCCACATACTCTCCTCAATAAACTTCGAAATATCCCTCACAGAGCCTCTATACCTGAGATCCATCTCCTGTAAGACCTTCAGTGTGATGTCCTGGAGGCAACTCATCCCCAGACAACCTTGAATGAAACCTAAGAGTACTCAGGAGTACATCAGAGTACTCAGCCCCCTGCTCACCCAGTAGTTACTCCTTGAGTTAACTTGCAGGTCTACCATGACCATCACATTTCATGAAAGTGTCCATCCTTTAAAAAAGATGGCGTAGCCATCATTTTCCTGTAAAGGTATCCCTTCTACAACTGTTTGGGGGTTTAAGTTGTATATCTTTTAGAAAGTGACCGTGTTCACATATTTATTGATGTATACTTACTTACAATAAAGTGTACAGGTCACAGGTTCATTCGTATGTATATACAGACCCATGTAACCAAACCCACACTGATCTGTCAAACATGTCCAGTGCCCAGGAGATCCCTCATGCCCTCTGCCCAGGAGATCCCTCATGCCCTCAGTGAGTTCCTCCACCAAAGGCCAATACTATTCCAAACTCTAACCATGGAAATTAATTTTAAAATGATTATTTTGTGCATTTTGATTTTTCTTTTTATTGACAGTCTTCAAAATTTTGTCAGTGCTGGTGGCAGGGTCACCATTTCTGTTACACATTTAAAAGGCAATAAAAACATTCAGAAGCAGCATGCAGAAGGCAAAAACTCACAAGTCTGTATTTACATGAAGCACTTAAAAGCAGGGACGTTGTTAATATCGCACACATGTACAACCTAACAGGCAGACAAATGGTTGTAAAATGCCGTACAGCCAAGTTATATTATTTTAACTTCGTCACTAGGATGGTTAGGTTGGATTTGAAGGAGTCATTAGGTTGAAATTTTGAAGTTAAATTGGGATTTAACAATTTAAGGTCTGGCTACGTTGCCATTTTTTTTCCTCAAAGGAGTCATCCGTTTTATAAGGTATCACCTTATAATTCTCATAATCCTTCTCTCCCCAGCACTATTGAAGTTCCCTCCCTGTTTTTAACCATATCCTTTGGGTGGCTTCAGCCTTCAGTCCCACTCTTTGCAGTGCTGTTGCCAGGATTCCCAGAGAGTTTCAAGTTTCATTTATTGAGGTCCACAGTTGAGGCTTTCTTTCTCCAAGGGGAAGAGGAGATAAAATGATTGTGAAATAAATGTGGTGGCAGTGAATGTGTCAGACAGTCTTCAGGTGACTGAAACTGGGGTGAAGCAGATTTGTATCTTGCTCCATGTGTCCATGCTGATCAGTTAGATTGGTGGCCCAGTCTCTAGTTCCCACTGAATCAGTCCGGTCCCAGCCAGGAAAAGAGAGCCAGTGCTCTTAATATTGTGGAATTCAATGTGGGATCTAGTTTGAAAGGTGCTGGAAGAGCATGCGGTGGCAACTCAGAGATTAGAATGCAGGAAATTGTTACTAACCCTAGCCTAGAGGAGCAAAGATGGTGGTTCAGAGCCCAGGGACCTGGGACATCTGAGGAAGCGAGAATCACGAGAGGGCTGGCTGGCAGGAGAAGAAGAAGCTTCCATTGGGACCACCCAGAAGCAAGAGGAGAAGGAAAGTGGGAGAAATACCTGGCTTCTCCCTCACTCCCACCCTCGGGGCTCCTGCCCATCCTTCCCTTTTGGCTGACTCCATCCAAACAGGAGCCATTTGGAGAAGGAGCTCTTGGGGAATAGAGTTTGCACAGGGCTGCCCTCTGGAATATGGGGCAGGAAAGGAGGGTTTGCCTTTGAGATCAAAGAGGCCAATGACCAGCGGACCCCCTTTCCCATCCCTCCTTAACTGATGAATAGAAACCCTTCCTACCACCTCTGTGTAGAACCGATCTTGTAGGATGCATTCCTAAGGAAAGCAGAAGGCTGAACCTTTAGTGCCTTTGTTTTCAGGGCCTGGGGACTGCCAGCTGGAGGTTGTGCTGAGGGGCTCTGTTTCTTGCTTTTTGAGCTTACAGATGCCGCACCTTACTTTAGGATTTACAGGCGATTGCAGTTTCATAAATCAGCGATGTGCGCTCCGTGTGGGAGAGTCTGCAAATTCTAAACTAATATGTCGCTCTTTTTCTGTCTAGCATCATATTTATGTTAAGGCTGCATAAATCGTGCTCTCCGTTTCTACAGCACAATCACAGTGAAAAGTGATGTAACTAACAATAAGAAAAAATGGAAATTAAAATGCAAGAAAACAAAATGAAGTCAAAATCCATGTGACCTGAGAGTTAAAGCCACTTATTTCAGAAATGTGCATTGATTAAGGGAAGGAAATCAAGTATTCAGTCTACATTTAGCCACTTGGCTGCTAAGCCGTTTAGCCTGTTCTCCTGCTGTGTCAAATGTGACTCTGGTCAAGGCCCTGAGGATTGTCTCCAGATCCAAGGTGGTGGTGGTGGTAGTAAGCTTCTGAGCCTTAGTGTCTTTTTGGGGGCAAATTTTCCAGAGGAATCTTAGGGACCAGTGTACTGAGGAGGAATTGTAAGAGCAAAACTGGGACCAAATTTCCCACCAGCAGGTGAAGACAGAAATGGAACTCAAGAAAGTACTTCTTAGCCTTGAGTCATGAAATCCACAGTTTCCTGCCTAGCTTAGCAGACCACAGCAAGGTGGATTTGAGCTGCTCCATTTTAGCAGAAGTATTTCTGCCATACAGATCTCAGTGTATTTTATGGGCACAGATTTCTTCTTTTAGTATCAGACTCCTAGAAGGCATGAACGTACCAGAGCTAAAGAACAAGGCTGCTGCTAAGTGAGTGGATCCTTTGGCTTGCAGAGGGCAGTGATTTCAAAGGGAACCACCCAGAGGCATAGCATCTTCCTTTCCTTTAGGGGTATTTGCTTTTCAAGTTTGTTTATTACATTTGAAAAACCAACCGAAACATCAGCTTATTCAGTAGACCAAGGAATAAAAGGTAATATTTTAACATGCTAAAGGAATTCTGCCAGCCAGTCATAAGTATCAATCCATCACAATTATTAGAAACAATGTACTCTGCAGTAGTAAAGAGATACAGCCACTGTGCAGACATACACGAAATAAATTCCCTCTTAGGCTGACTGTTCCACCCGTCTCCCACCCTCGCCAAGGCAAATGCAGAGATTGTATAAAAGAGAAACATAGAGATAGGTAGACAGCACCATCACACATTCTTTTCTGTGTTCAGTTTTTCCTGTGTCTCTGAGTGGAGCTTATATTGGCATCCCAGTTTTCCTCTTAAAAACACAGATTGACCCTGGATCTGGAGGTTTATCCTGTACAGAATATGATCAGAATACTCCTGATTACATGTAAACATCAGCAAAAAACAGCCACTGGGGAGAAAGAAATGTAGGATGGATTGAAGAGGTAAATTGATTCAACCCAGAATATGGACCTCACCGATGTGTTTCTGCACATGGAGATGGCCGTTTTTTTTCCCGTTCGCTTTCCTTGCTTTTCCAGCCATATCTTCATTAGCAGAGAGAAGGCTAGAGGCAGCCCCTCTTCCTGTAGCCATTTGCTTTACGTAAACCAGCTAGCAAACCGCTCCGTTCGTATTGATGTAGACATTACCACAAATCGCCACTTAGGGACCTGAACGAATTGACTAACTGGTTTCAGATCCAATACACATAACTTGATCAGACACAAAGTTTAAGTACACTTGCAGGCGTGCCAACTGCACCTACCGGGAAGTGACTCTTTGGCTGCCAGTTTAAAAAGGCCCTAAGGGAAACCCGGGAGGAAGGCAGGCAGACCTACGGGTGAGGCAGCAAGTCTGGAGGTTACAAGAAGAACAGCCCAAGGTGGAAAGAAATAAAGCATTCTGAGCAGCAAGCAAGGCAATTTCAAAAGCCACGTGGACACTTCAGTCCAGGGTGCACTTGATTCAACCTTCATTAATTTGGCTTTTTATCCTCCCTTCTAGCAGCTCTGAGGTCTGGGAGCCTGAGTGTCAGATGACATGGGCAATGACTGAATTCAGATCAGAGAAATCTCAGCCGGTCAAGGGTCAGCTGCATGTGCATCTGCCCATCAGGCTGCCAGGCACCCATGGACAATGGTGTTTGAGTTAATTGTCTTCTCAGTAGCCAGGAAATTACCTGGGTAGAACTGGGCTAAGGCCTTGGGAAGAATGAACAGCACTGACCCTGGAGGTCAGGGCTTGTCTGTGGTGTGGCCGGGCTGAGGACCATGTGAGCCTGTGCTTCCTGAGCGCCCTGAGCCAGGCCAGCCCTGATTAAGTTGCCCACCGTGCCGGAAGCCCTCACTCAGTCCTGCCCCAGTCAGTGATTGCTTTAACTGCTTCTCACTCCTTTGGGTGTAGGTTTTGTTTTCTCCAGTCACCTAGGGAGTGGGGATGCTGCTTTTCTGTGACATGAAGCTTTCCCTTGGAATATTCCATGATAGAATTTACAAAGTTGGGTGTGCAAGTGGATGAGGAGGGTTGGACTTGGAAAAAAGAGTAAGTCAGACATATCTGTCACTTCAACTGAAATGCATAAATCTATGTGCATTTATGTGTGTATAGGGGAGGGGGAAATATTGATAACAATGACTCAGTTAGGACCCTAGCAAGACAAGAGTGCAGAGTCTGTTAGAGGCAGATGAGGCCAGCGGCTGCAAAACAGTAAGTGACTCCAAAGAGAGGCTCAAAGTTAGAATAGAACAGAGCGGTGGGAGTTATTGCAGGGGCAGAAGTAGCTACGGGAAGATTTCAAGAAGAAGGATTGTATTTGAGCAAGAAGCCTTTAAAATTTGAAAGGATTATCAAATAAATTAATGGCTTAAATAAAGAAGTAGTTGTTACTTCACTTACCATTACATATTTAGATTATTATATATATAGTTAATATCTCATTTATTTTTTATTGATTTGTTTACTGTGTACTTATCAACCACCTACTGTGCCTTGAAAGCATGGTCAACACGGTGGCACACAGTACAGACTTGGTTAGTGACCGCGTAAAGTTTACAGTCTCACAACAGTTGTCTAGAAGCAGATTAACTGGAGGCTTAAGGCATTTGGCAATGAAAGCTTAATCCTTATGAACTGAAATAATTTAATGTTAAAAGTAAGTTTTTTAAGTGATATAATAATAACAGGAAGAAATAATGATGGAATGTATTGAACACCTCTCTCTGCCCAGGAATTGTGCTGGGAAATCTCTATATATTGCATCATTTAATCCTCACAACTGTTTTGTAAGGGAGAGGTTTTTCGTGCCAGTTTACACACATGGCTTAGCGAGGTTAACATAACTCCCACATGTTGTGGTGGAAGATACGGGTTTCGAATTTAGGCATATCGGATCCCAGATCCTTCACTCATTCTCCGCCACCAGGCAGCTTCCCTGGTGGTAACGTGGAAGTTTGGCCAGGGTAGAGAGACTGGTATGAGGGACCTGTGAGGGGAATAATAGTATTGTTATTTGATGAGAATAACAGTGGATGTACAAGGAGATTACAGAGTGTACAAATGACAAGGGACTAGGAGAAGAGTCAGGCTCAGCAGTCTCCTCAGAGCTCTCCATGGGATTGGGAGGCAAGTGAATTGTGAAGGTGGAAGAGTCAGGGACAGCCTTTAAGGTTCCCAGCTTGGGTGACTGGAAGGGCAGAAGGTCAGCGACTAATATTAGAGACGGGGGAAAGGGGGTAGGAGCCAGAGGCAGGAGATGGCAGTGAATTTCATTTTGAACAGGTTTCATGTAAGGAGATGGTTGACCATCCAGATAAGCATAACTAATAGTAGTTAGACATATGGCATTCGGGAGAGACTAAAGTTAGGTATATAGCAACGCAGATGCCAAGCAAGTAGGAGCACAAGGCCAAAAACAAGCAACTGTCTCTGACCGCTCTGTTCACAGGCACTCACTGGACACACCAGGCATTGGGCATTTCATGGACCGACTGGCGGACAAGGGTTTCTCAACTCAGTGCCGTTGGCACTTTGGGCCAGGCGAGTCATGGCTGTGAGCGGCTGTCTCACACACTGTGGGATTTTAGCAGCTTCCCTGGCCTTTATCTACTAGATGCCAGCCGTGGCAACCAAAAATGTCTCCAGACACTTCCAAATGTCCCTTGTGGGGGAGCAAAGTTGCCCCTAGCTAAAAACCACTGAGGTAGATAGACCTAAGAGTTTTATTTCTAGTTCATGTGACTACTTTATAAGCATAAATATCATGCTACACCCACATATGTATATACATATATGTGAATCACATCATCTGTGTTACGTTTTCAGTCAATGGGACTCAGTGCTGCTCTTGTAATTACATACACAAGGAAAAATGACTGCTATAAACAGAAGACTGAATAGTTCTAAATTCTTTAGCACTAGTCATTGCCTATAGTTTGAAACCTTTAGAGGTGTGTTCAAGATCACTTAATTATACAGTTTTAGTGCCTGTGTCAAAGGCCGCTGATGCTCACCAACTACCCACGTGCTCTCATATTTCTCAGACAGTTGAGTTAGAGTCAGGCAACTGATTTATTCAGTGATTGGGAGAGAGGAATTGACACGTATCACTTCTGGGCTGAAACAGATAAAAGCCAGGTGTCTTTTTCCATTTCTCTTGCCCTGACACAATAGCATCAGAAGCCATATTCCAGATGACTTATTTTCTAGATGTAAGAGGGCTGCCTGAACCATATCTGACTTTGTATGGATATGATGTGTCAAGGCTTAGACTAACGCTTGGAGGTTTATATGTTACCACAGCAGAGCTTAGCTTTACTCTGATTAATAGAATTCTTATTAGCATAGAAGGTAGGGGGAACAAAAAAATTTTACTGAGGTTTTGTGAAATGTATGTCCACTTTACAGGAACCAAGTATATGACAATCATGTATAAAAACTGTACCTAATAGAATAGTAAGATCAATGTTAGTAACACTGAGAAATCTGACATGGTATTATATATTCAGTCAAAGAAACATCAGTTAGCTGTCACCTCTGCAGTTTTCCAGTTTCAGTGGAGTTGTTATTTATTTATTTATTGACACAACATGATTCTGTTAAATGGAGTTTGTGTCAGTGAAAGGTGGAATTATTCAGCGTTCCAATTCAGTCTTGATTTCAGATGTACCATGCATTTTGAAAATACTTTCCACATTACTTAAATCACAATAAAATGTTCCCTAATGTAAACAAGAAGGAAATTATCTGTGTGTTTTTTCCTACCCACTTAAAAAGTTTTACAACAGAAGTTGGGCAAAATTTCACAACTCTGTGCTATAAAAATATGAAGATCTTCCTTTCTTTGGAAAATATGTCTGTGAAAGTACTATAGTTCATGTGATGTTTCTGGAACTTTATATCTCACTGGATGAAGCAACTGAAATTATCCCTCCATTCTGAGTGGCAGGGGAATTCTTGATAAAACCGTTAGAATCTTGGTTGATGGTCTTTCTGTTAACCTTAAGTTGCAAAATGTAGGGGTTTAAAGATACTCTTCCACAAGTATTTGAACAACTGCAGTGGCATTTCGTGGGAGTTGGTTGTACAAAAGAAATTTGTAACAATTACATAAATGGTGTGTCTCATGTTTTACATTTGATGGTGTTTTTCATATTTATATAGCATGAATAGACATGCTGTTATTTTGTGATTTTATTAAAGTGCAGTTCAGACAAATTTTGACATTGTAGAACACAAGATTTCTGTGACTGATCCCTGCTTTTAAAAGAATGCTAGTAACGTTGCAATTACTATGAGTTTTTGTTTTATTCATTTGAAAAAAAAAACTCAAAAAAGGATGTTTTAAGCATTCTGAATGAAAACTTCAGCCCTTTTCATCCCCCATATTCTTATTCTTAAGAAAGTAAGGGGAAATTATATTGAAGTCAGAGGCTATTTGTGAGTATTTTCCTGTAGAACTGAACATAGAAGGAAAGATTCCTAAGATAATGTGCTTAAAGTAAGAAAGCTGCAGAAGACTGTTACTAATGGTGGTATTTGTTAAAATTTGGAGCCAGTGTATCCATCAGATATCAAGAATGTTTAATGTTAATTGTTGAGTCATTCCAGGGCTTTAAAAGGCAAATCTTAGTGCTTTTATGAATTATGCTGGATTCAGTTGGAAAAAAGCCCTAAATGGGATGATCTGGAGAAGATATGGAATCATTTCTGTGTTGCTCATCTCACTTTGTCATAGAATGATCTTTTTAATGAACTTTTGGTTCTTAAATCATATCTTAATGAGAACTTGCTAGCCAGATGGGATAGAAATAAAGATCAAATACAGCTGAATGTATATATAGATTTTCATCAGGAATACATTAGAATCTCAACCAGGAGGAAAGTAGGGAACCTCCTTATCCCCTTGCCAGTTTCAAATGCTGTGGTCTAGAGGGCATCTTCCCTAATTCATCTATTTTAGGTATCAGAGTAGGTATTGATGATATTCAAAATGGCAAAGTATTTCTGGACAATCCAGTTGAGTTTATCAGAATCTTGAGAAAATATGAAGGACCAAACAGCTATTGAAAATAATGATAATATGAAGGGTTTGCTATGACCTGGACACTGTGTTTAAATATGCTGAGTGTTCAATTTTATTTAATCATCACAGCAACCATATGAGATAGAAGCTATTATCATCTCCATTTTACAGTCAGGAAACTGACTGTAAAGTAAGTTGTCCAAGGCCATCAGTCAGTAGGTGTTTACACTGGCATTTGGCTCTAGAACAGGTACCTTTAGTCACCATTCTATCTTGGCCCCTAACAACTGTAAATATAACTGGACATCAACTTCAGTAGTGGATGGGGTGATGCAAATAAAAACAAAAATAATGTCTAAGCTGACAGACAACTTTTGCAGGGTTTTATATGCCCTGTCATGCAGTTTTAGTCTCTGGACAGCCTATGCTTTCCTAAATCATAGCCAACTGCCTAGAATGGGGAAAACTTGATCAGTGAAATTTTTCCCAGTAGAGTCTAAATATTACCCTCCCCCTCCTTGTTTTTTTGCCCCAGCAGGATTCAAGAGGCAACCAGCGAGGTTTGCCTGCTAGATCCATCCATGTCAGTATGAACTTACACTCTGTTATCCCTGCGGTTCCTCCAGTGTGGGCTGACATTAGCTATGACCTTCCATTTGGCCATGAGATTCCTACTGATGTGGGCTCTTTCATTCTTTCCGTCCTTCTGACTTCCCTTCACCCCACGCCGACCATTGCTTGGCCACGTTGCTTTTCTGATCACCACCGTCATGAGCTGTCTCTCTTTCCTTGCCACCTTCATGGCTGCTATCATCAATCTGCTATGACAGTGTTACAACACTGAGCAAGCAGCCCTAAAGGATGGCCCCACTCCTTTAGCTTTCTTAAAGTGTGTGCAGCTCTTCTGTCAGTTCCTGAAAGAGTGGCTCTGCTCTTTCAAGTTCTTCTAGGTTCCTCCCTTGAGGACCTGTTATCATTTATCTACTGCCAAGTAACAAATCACCTCCAAAATTGGAAGCTGAAGACAAAAAAGGATAAGATATGCCACTCTTCTGTAGGCAGACCATTTGGGCTGGGCGCAGCTAGATCATTTCTGTCCCACACAGTGTTGGCTGAACTCACTTAACATCTCTGGGAGTTCAGCTGGATCAACTAGAATAGTTGGATCTCTCTCTCCATTTGGTCTCTCACCCTCAAGGAGGCTAGCCTAGGCTATTTTCACATGGTGCCAGAAAGAATCCCAGCAAGCAGTAAGAGAAGACAAACTCCAGTGTATGAATACGAAACTTCTGCTTACGTCACATTTACTAAAGTCCCATTAGCCAAAGCAAGTCACATGATCAAGCCCAGAGTCAGTGTGAAAGGGTCTACATAATACTGCAGATGCAAAGAGATGTCATTCACTGGGCCATGGCTATAACAGACCTTAATTGTCATACTGGAGTTGGTTCAGAAGACTTTTGTGTGACTCTTGTCGTACAACACCAAACCTAAACTGCCCACCATCAACTAAACTCCTTAGTTTGATTTTGAAGACTCACACCAATGTGGATCTCTTCTAAAACTATCTTTTTATAAACCTCTTCAGAAATCTACTCTAGCCATTGTTCCTATTCAATGTCTCTTCCCATTTACCCGGGGTCAGAACCTTCCTGTCTCTAAATAGTAAGCTATTTCCGCTGAAGGAACACTATTCTTCTACCAAACGCCATCTCCAGCCTCATTTCCCATCATATCATTCCTACTATTGCTGTCATCTCAGAAACCTTACTTGCCAAGTCTCAGGCCCTAACACATATATACAGAAGATATAAACAAATACCCAGTAACCTGTCTTGAATTGGGCTTATGTTAAAAAAAAAATCCCAAACTGCCTTGGGGTTTGTGAATTCCCTGCAAAGGTGAAGTGATCTTGTCCTGGGTTTATGGGGGAAGCCTGAGATCCTGAAGTGTGTAGAGCACAGCACAGCACATTGAAGGATGGATTCTTTGCAACATTCTCAGATAAAAGTGAATTCCATTTCTGGAGATAAAAAAAATAGAGAAGAGAGGCCCCTAGTTTCAGCAGGAAATGAGGAAGATTCTGGGTTAGAGTGAAAGCTGCATGACAAAACCCACTAGGTCACCAAGCACCACGGAGTTTATCTAGTGTATTTGGAAGTCACATAGGTCTACCTTTATGTTGGGGACTTGCTGGGATGCTGGAACGGACAGGCTTTGCTGGTAATCCAAAACCTGTTTTCCTAGATGCAAAGACAGTGGTGGAGAAGTATCAGCACATGCCACTTTGAGCCCTCAATTAAGCTTTTGGATAATCAGGTGGCATTTATTTAACACGTTTATGGACCCACTGCTATGTGTCAGCAGAGAAGGCAATGGCACCCCACTCCAGTACCCATGCCTGGAAAATCCCATGGATGGAGGAGCCTGGTAGCCTACAGTCCGTGGGGTCACGAAGAGTCGCACACGACTGAGCGACTTCACTTTCACTTTTCACTTTCATGCATTGGAGAAGGCAATGGCAACCCACTCCAGTGTTCTTGCCTGGAGAATCCCAAGGACGGGGGAGCCTGGTGGGCTGCCGTCTATGGGGTCGCACAGAGTCAGACACAACTGAAGCGACTCAGCAGCAGCAGTAGCGGCAGCAGCTAAGAGCCAGGCATCCATGCTAGGCCCTCAGGGCTCAAGATGAATAGGAGAGGGCTACTGCTGCCCTCATGGAGCTCACAGGTTTGGAAAAGTGATCCATTAGAGAACTTGGTAATATGTTCTAGCACTGGGCACTGTGAGAGGGGGCGTGCTCCAGCCTTAGGAGGTCAGTGGAGGCTGCCAGAGGAAGCAGCGTCTAAGCAGAGAGCGAAGGAAGAGGATTCAGATGAGTCAGCCTGAGGACAGTTGTGTGCATACATACCCCGTGTGCGCCTGCAGCTGCTGAGTGACAGAGTGGAGCGGTGGACAGGGACCCCCTCAGTGGGCAGAGGCAATAACTGGTGTGGAAGTAAGAGGCGAGAGAAGGCACGTTGACTTCAAGACACTGAAGCACGCTTAGCATGGTTGGTTTCTGAGGAGGGAGAAGAAATCCTGTTGGAGAGCAGACAGGAGCCTGGAGGCTACAGCCTCATCAGCAAGGGGAAGAACCAGAACAAAGCCTTAAACACAATCACAAAATGGAAGGGCATTTTCACCAGAAACAGTTTTTCTTTAAAAAAAAAAAAGTAAATGCTTGAGAAGTTCCCCTAGATACTCTCAGGTTTTTCTCCAAAGAGAATCGAAACCTAGATTGTACCCAACAGTCAAGAGTTCTTCATCTACAACCAGCCAGGAATGGGACTGGGAGGGAGGCTGAGTAGAGAAGCCCTGGCCACTTGCTCCCTGTCTACTGAACAGGCTTAAACACTACAGGACTGAAGGACCCAGCATCTCAGTCCCGTTCCACAGATCACCCAATTGGTCCTGTCTGCCCTGACACTGGACAAGCAATTTGTCATTTTCTTTTACTCATTTTCAACCCTGTGACTTTGCCTCATCTATTTTTAGCCTTTCTCATGTTTTTGTTAATTTTCCAAATGCACAAAACTAGCCATTAGTTCTTTCTTTATCCTTTAAAGGACAAAATTGGCGGGATCCTTTTGCAGATGCATCTCTAAGGATACTTCAAACCTCAGGAACATTCCTTTTTTTTTTTCCTTGTGGGAAATGTTGTCTGGTTTTAAAGATGTGTATGTGGCTATATCTTTTCAC
The DNA here is from genome assembly GCA_917880005.1 of Nanger dama. Classification (NCBI taxonomy): domain Eukaryota; kingdom Metazoa; phylum Chordata; class Mammalia; order Artiodactyla; family Bovidae; genus Nanger; species Nanger dama. The sequence continues at coordinate 37,351,826 of CAKJTW010000012.1, forward strand.
TCATCCAAATGGAAGGCTCCTGTTCCTTCCCATGTTGTCAACACTGACCACTTTTATGAAATATAAAATAAAAGTAAAGTGCCAAAGGAAGGCATGTAATGTTCCTATGCCACTGGAGGAATATAAATGAGGGACACTGTGTGTCCTGAGAGACCTTTTCATGGAAGGCATACCTCCTGCAGAACAGAGGCTAAAACAAGGGAAACCAGAAGCTGATGCTTTAAAGCAGAGAGACTTTTTAGAAGTGGGCCTTCTTCACATTGAGGACTCTGGAACACAGTGCTGGCTGTCCCCTCTGATGCCCTCAGCTGACCTTCACTCATGACACACAGCGGGATGAGCTCATACTAGCAGTCATCTGATATTCTAGGGGCCCATCTGGTCACTAGGCAGCCAGCTCCTGGGGACATGGAATTAGGCTGTCTCAAGGGAATGCCCAGGGCAAAAGTCTCTGGACTTTTCCTGCCTGAGTTTGGGACTTAAAGCATCCAAACTGGAGGTTTTGAGCCTAGTACCAGAACTGTTAGGACCTTAAAAGCAGCCAAACATTAGACTCTTTGAGAGTGAGTTGGAGGGAAAAGCACAGCTATAACCCAGAAGGCCAGGTTCTCTGGACCTCTGGACTAAGGTGAGGATACTCCTTGGTGAGAGCATTTTTCTTCTTTTTTCCACCCCATCAGTTCCAAAGCTTCTCTCATCACCCAGGGCTCTGAGCCATAACTTCGACCCAGGACATCTGTACCTTTCTTACCTGCAGACACCGGGTTCCAGGACAGAAAAAGATCTCCTGAACCAAACCTGTATTCATGCCATTGCAAACTTGATATTCTTGCAACAAAGTCTAGGCACCGACTAGTGGGGTATTTCAGACTGTTTTCTTATTACTAAATGGAAAGGTATTAACACAATGCAGAAATTTTTAAAAATGCAGAGGGTGAGGGGCGGGAGGAGAGAAAAGAAAAGACAGCCGCCTGCTCTTTTCTTCTTGGTATTATTATTTGTGACAAAGCCCTCGGTCCATTTTTCTTCATAATTTGCAGGACTCCTAATGGGAACAGCACCTCCCAATTACCATGGCTGCCAAAGGCTAATTTGGTTACCCTCCGGATCCACAATAGCGAAACTGTGTCGAGCCTTTGTCGATATTTGCATACTATACATACCAGGAATGTAAAACAGCTGCCTGGCCCCTCTCCCACTATCATGGCAATTATGGGTCATTAGCTTCCCCCCACCCCCACCCCGCTTTTTCTTGTTCTGTCTTCCAGGGTCTGGTAGGCAGTGGTAGGCAGCTGACGGATTTGCAGAGACAAGAAATGAGAGCGCAGAGCTGCGTGGCCTATTTGTTAAGAGTCGGGGGCTGACGGACTGCCACTTGAATTGCGCTCACACAGCCCTGCGCTTTTATTCACGGTTCCCTCCTCCTCTTTTCTTCCATCTCCGCCTGCCCCCCTGCCCCGCCCCCCCACCCCGCCTCTCTTTGGGGAAGCCTCTCAGAGGGTTAGCGGCGGCCCGCACGTGTCTGTGTGTATGCATTTGTCCAGGCAGTCGGGCTCGGACCTCTGGGCAAGGCGCGTGCAGGCACTTGGCGCTGGAGACGCGCCCCTTCCGGGGCCGCGCGCCCAGGGATGGAACTTGCAGGGCCACCCCGAGCGCCCAGGCTCATCCACATTTAGAAGAGGAGATGCTTCACTTTTAAGTTTTCTTATTCAGTCTTAGCCCCTCGAAGAGGGTGGGGAGAAGGAGGAGACGAAGAATGAGAAAGGGGCTTACCATGACGTGCTTGCTTCTTTGGAACAATGTGTTGTGTCTTGCGGTAGTTAATGGGAAGTTATGGTTTTGAATATAATTTTTCCCCCTTCAAGCTGCTAATTTTATTGACAATATGGATAGATTGAAAGACCCAAAGCTTTTGTGTTGTTTTGTTAAAGCAAATAAGTGAGGCACAAATGTAAATTACATCTCCAGGTTCACATTAGAGGTTTGCAAATAATACTGAGCTAATGGTTATTGCAAAGGAAAATAGCACTGGGATCAATATTCTATACAGTGGAAGGCGATACCTCTCTCTCTTTTAATCACCTCATTGCAGAAATGGCATTGAAATTTGAAATCTCATTTTCTCCATTTGTACAAATTGAACATAAATCACTATGAGTGAGGGGAGGTGGCAGACAGCTTCACTCGTTGTGGGATTGCATCACTAATTAGCGTTGGGCTAAAGCAGTGCACAGCCCAGGCGAGAGAGGCTTTGCTAGACCTCTGGCCCAAGGCAGGATGCTCTGAAAGCCTAGCCAAGTGCAGGGGAGGAGCCTGCCCACCTAGTGGGAATAGGTGAGGCCAGGGTCAGCCCTGCAAAAGAACTGAGACAAAGGGCAGAACGCATCTCAGGGCCTCAGTAGCTCATACCTGTTTTCTGTGCCAGGGTGGCAGCTCCCCCATTCCCTTAGATGTCCGTGAGGTCAACATGTACGAGGACATCACTGTTTCCGGTAAGAAGCAGGTGAGACTTCAGCTCCTACCTTGCCTTTGTCTGTAGGAGGAGAGGATGGGATACCTGAGGCTGGAAAAGCCCTGCTCAACCCAGTCACTGTGCCGTCTCCCCAAGCCCGGCTCCTGCCAACCAATACCAGCCCCCACTTCCCTGCCTGTGCCTGCCCCTTCCTTCATTCCCAGCTCCACACACTTGCATTGAGTGGCTGTCAGAGCTCTACGCTGGATGACAGATATTATCTACAGAGCATATTCAGATATGTCAAAGGGCCTCTGGTACTGTGCCCACCTCAGCTACATTTTCTCAGCGTCACTTACAACTTACTTGACCTTGGCTGTGGGAGAAGCGTTCAAGAAGCACCGCTTTCTCCCTCGCTAGGCTAAAATACCCCACACCCATGCATTTCCAGGAGCGACGCAGTTTAGATCTCTGGGCTGGGAAGATCCCCTGGAGGAGAGCATGGCAACCCACTCTGGTATTCTTGCCTGGAGAATCCCGTAGATAGAGGAGCCTGGTGGGCTATGGTCCATAGTGTTGGAAAGAGTTGGACACAACTGAAGCAACTTACCAGGCATATACTACATTGCATTTGTGCAGACAGGTTATGCATTTCCAGAACTTGGCAGATACCAGGGGAGAATGAGTTTTGTTTTTTTTTTTTTTTACGATGGCAGAAGATAGTGGAGAAAGTTGGTATCTGATATGTGGCAGGGGGAGAGAAGAGGGCAAGGTGGTGAGATGTCAATGCAGCTTGTGGGCCTGATGGATTTAAGCCTTTTTTTCTTAAAGGTTTGGGACAACATGGCTTAGGGAGGAGTTGTGCAAACAGAGAGCTCGCCCATCTTTGCAGCTGGCCACTTACCCCTTCACTAGAAGTAAATAATGTTCTGCTGGATGATTAATGGAGGATGTTTAGTTCATTCAACTTGATACCCCGAGGGCAGGATGGACTGGTAAAATATTTATGTATTTATATGCGAGGCTGCTCCCACCAGGGCCAGTGTGTGCAGATTATTCCCGAGTGGGACAAGCTAGTGTCCATCAGGGTGGGGGCCTCCGCAGTGGCCGGTGACACACACTGCTGTCACAGCCAATGGGTCACCATTAGAATAAGGAAAGACACCCATTCGTTCCCAGCCAGAAGGCCCTTTTAGAAGGCTGAGCAGGATGGCCAGGCAGTCTCCAAGGCCATGTGTGATGTTCCAGGCACAGTTCTGCCCCCTTCTGCCCGCCAGTCCCTCTCCGTGCCTGGAAAGGATAGGTGGAGGAACTCCTGTGGACTTTATCAACACCCCAGGAGTTTTCTACCCTCTTCCTCATCCTCAGTCATGGCAGGAGGAGTTAAAAATAAGGCAAGTTTGGGGGAAAGGGAGAAACGAGATTCATTTCCTAAGGTCCCACTCATCCATTTCAATAGATGAAAGCAAAGAAAATACAGCAAACCCCATCCAAACAGTAAGCAGGTGGTGGCTGCTAATAGAGAAGAAATAAAAACCTTTTAGAAATCAGAGCTGACTACAAAAACACTGACAAAGTGGAATGAAAGTTCTGAACAATCAGTTCAAAGAAAAAGGTGTTTGAAATAAACCCTTAAAAACATTTCAAATGCTGAAGAAAAAAAAAAAGCTGCTTTAGATATTTGAAGCCAGGATGACTTAATCTGGAGAGAAGACTTTTGAATTCTACTTACAAAAATAGAAAAAGGATTGATGATGCCTTGGAGGTAGCGGACCCCCATCAGAGCACGTGGACAGTCTTGCCCTGATTGTGAAGCCCAGTCCATCACTAGCTCCTGGGCTGACCTGGGGCTTTTAACCTCCGTGGGCCTCCATTTGCCCAGCTATAAACTGGGGTTACTAAAAGGCGTGTTCTCTCATCCCCCTGGTCCCTAAGGAAGTGTAATAGGATAATGGTCCTAATCCTATCGATGGAGAGTGAGTAACTGCCATTTTTGTGACCTCTGCCTTTAGAAGCCTGGCAGGTATCCTCCCAGAGGCTTTTGGGGACCCTCCCTTTTCTGGTGAGTTTCAGCATTCATTCACTTCATAAGAAGCATGCCTCTCTGTACCAAGTATGGTGGCATGTGATAGTCCTCATGGAGAAAGCACCCCATCCCTCCCTCAGATTGACTGCAGGTTGCAGGAAGGCAGGCAAGGTAACAGATGATTATAGAGCAGTGTGAGGGAGCAAGCAAGGGATGTCATGGCAGCTCAACCTGGAGAGGCTTCCTGGAGGAAGTGACAACTCTGCTCGTTTCTGGCAGAAGTGGCTGGGTGTCAAGGCTGGGAAGGGTATCTCAGTCAAGGGAACAGCATGTGTGAAGGTCTAGAGGAATGAGTTTGGAAGCTGTTGAAAAGACTCTTCTGGCAAAGGAATTGGGGTACAAAGGGCAGACCAGAGACAGAGGATCCTGGAGCGGGAAGCAGGAACTGTACCCCCGGGTATTTAGGTAAGTCAGGAGCTAGATTCCTGGCCCTAGACTTTGGCAGTTCGCAGCTGTGGGAGCTCCACAGCCATCTGCAACCCACAATCCTTTGGTTTTTCTGATCCACCATTCTTAGCAGTGACTTCCCTCTTCAGGTTCATCTCCCTTGTAAGGAGAAAGGGTAGCGTGGGCATGGCATGGGCACGAAACAGGCTGTAGCAAAGCCTTTTCCAGCAGGTGAGGGGGTGTGGGTTTCTCCTGGGTGTGGGCTGTGGCCATTACCTCCATGAGATTTGCAGTCATCTTGCATCCATACCCTATCAGGTATTTGCACCTTACCTTTTGTTTTATGAAAAAGCTAGGATTTATAAGGGATGGACAAGTGAACAGAAAAACAGCACAGAAAAGAGTAAGAAATTTAGATATTTGCTGCAGTGAAAAATACAAGCCAAGAGTCCTAAAAAAAAAAAATTCCCCTTTGGTAAACTAAAGGATTCCTGAGGTATGACTATCATCTTGGCAGGCATGCAGCTTATTATTTGTCCTGAATTTTGCTTTTATTACTATTTTTAAACAAAGTGTCATAATTAACTGTTGCATTAAAATAACCCAGGAGGGCTGATGGACCTCCACTTGGTTCTGCTGGCTCCTGTCAAGGTCCCAGCCAACTGTGTGTGAGATGCAAGTTTGGTTCAGGCTGAAAAATTACCAGGGATGACGTGTCCCTTTTCCCAGTGTGTTCCAGGCACAAGGTAATTGATGCTGCTTTCTAAAGTGCAGTGTGCAAGGTACTTGCTGATGGTGTGAAGCGCATGCAGCTTTGAGCACTGGGGTTCAGGGCCTCCTCCAGCTCTCTGGTGCTGAGAACTGACTGATGCTGCCAGCCCTACTTACTACCTGCGTTTAGCCAGTGTTGGGGCCCTCAGCGTGCAACAGGTCACGAGGATGCCAGTTGGCAGGATGTGTGTGAAGTGTAGAAAACCATAGGTTAGGTGTACATGAAAATACTGGTTCCATGTAGAAAATGCAGTCTCAGCAGGTCTGCCACGGAACACAGAGTGCTCTTGCAATAGCGGTTTTGTCACTTATTGTCATTTACACCCACAACTTATTTATTTCATTATTTGATAACATTTTTATTTTGAAAGAAGCACTTCTGTCAGCAATGAGCTCCAAAATGCATGTTTAATAAAAAATTAATTACTGGATTTCTATTTCTTGGGAAAGTTGATGAACGTGTAACTTACACAAAATGTTTATCAACATTTACCATCCATTGTTGTAAATGACAACATAAAAATAGAGGAAAAACTTGACCTGCAAAACATAAGCATCTAATTTTAAAAATCAGTTATTTTAAGAAGGTTCTCTTCTAGATGATGAATTCACATATGAATCTGCCAAAAGTGGGTTTACAGACTCCTCTGTAAAGCATGCTTTATATCAAATGACTCTTGTTTCCTAAATTTCACTAATATTTTTACTCCAAGTCTCATTTATGTGCAAAACTTGGTGTTCATAGTTATAATATGTTGAGATTAAGCAGAAGAAAAACTGCAGCTAGTTCAAGGGTATCAATTTTATTAGTGCTATTTGATACTTCATGAAGAAAATCAATTAATTCTAATAACTAGTTCAAATATTCACTTTCAATTCAGGAAATAACAATGAAGTTTCTGGAATTTCATTCTGAAGAAGGTGAAATACCTACTTTTAAATATTAGTGTAAAATTCACTTTTAAAAAATGATCTTTTAGTTTAACTTTGAGGATAAAGCAATTAGTTTTTGTAGTGATAAATACACATTTAAATTTTGGTGATACACATCTTCATGGTAAAGATAGTGTGATCACAAAATTAAGATACTTATGGAACAGAAATAGGATTTGAATTTGCTTTGGTGCTCATATAATTCATAGTTCCCTCCCACTAAGCTGCAATATTCGATCAATTAAAATAATTAAGGAATGCTTTCCTGTGCCAAGATGCACTTTTTATTTACTGCTCATCATCAATTGTCGTTCAGTCACTAAGCGGTGTCTTTCTTTTGGAGATCTCATGGACACTCCAGGCTCCCTTGTCCTCCACTGTCTCCCAGAGTTTGCTCAAATTCATGTTCATTGAATCAGTAATGCTATCTATCCTTCTCATCCTCTACCATCTCCTTCTCCTTCTGCTCTCAATCTTTCCCAGCATCAGGGTATTTTCCAATGAGTCAGCTCTATGCATTAGGTGGCCAAATTACTGGAATTTCTATTCAGAGTTGATTTCCTTTAGAATTGACTGGTTTGATCTTGCAGTCCAAGGGACTCTCAAGAGTCTTCTCCAGCACTACAATTTGAAAGCGTCAATTGTTTGTCACTCAGCCTTCTTTATGGTCCAACTCTCACATCCATGCATGGCTACTGGTAAAACCATAGCTCTGACTATACACACCTTTGTTGGCAAAATGACGACTCTGCTTTTTCATATGCTCTCTAGGTTTGTCATAGCTTTGCTCCCAGGAGGCAAGCATCTTTTAGTGTTGTGGCTGCAAGCACTGTCCACAGGGATTTGCTGCCCAGGAAAATAAAATCTGTCACTGCTTTGACTTTTTCTCCTGTTTGCCATGAAGTGATGAGACCAGATGACATGATCTTAATTTTTTGAATGTTGAGTTTCAAGCCAGTTTTTCACTTTCCTCTTCCACCCTCCTCAAGAGGCTCTTAGTTCCTCTTCACTTTCTGCCATTAGAGTGGTGTCATCTGCATATTAGTTGTTGATATTTCACCCAGCAGTCTTGATTCCAGCATGTGATTCCTCCAGCCTGGCATTTCACATGACATCATCTGCATATAGATTAAACAAACAGGGTAACGATATACAACCTTGGCCTACTCCTTTCCCAATTTTGAACTAGTCCCTTGTTCCATGTCCAGTTCTAACTGTAACTTTTTGTCCTGCATACAGGTTTCTCAGGAAACAGGTAAAGTGGTCTGGGATTCCCATCTCTTTAAGAATTTTCCACAGTTTGTTGTGATCCACACAATCAAAGGCTTTAGCATAGTCAGTGAAGATGATGCTTTTCTGAAATTCCCTTGCTTTCTCCATGATCCAGCGAATGTTGGCAATTTGATCTCTGGTTCCTCTGCCTGTTCTAAACCCAGCTTGTACATCTGGGAGTTCTCAGTTCACATACTGCTGAAACCTAACTTGAAGGATGTTGAACATAACTTTACCAGCATGCAAACTGAGCACAAGTGTAGAGGTGTTTGAACATTCTTTGGCATTGACCTTTTCCAGTCCCTGTGACCACTGCTGAGTTTTTCAAATTTACTAGCATATTGAGTGCAGCACTTTAACAGGATCATCTTTTAGGATTTTAAGTAGTTCAGCTGGAATTCTGTCATCAATAGGGATTTTTAAAGATTTTGTACCTTTGAAGAACTATTTTGTAAATCAACCTACATGTTTTGCAATGGTACTGACCTTTGATAAACAAATTTATAAAATTTGATTACATTTTATTCAACATCAATTAGATAATTTTACTCTAAGAATAGAATATTCAAAAAACTATTTTAAAGCTTTTAACCAATTGTAATTTTTGAAAATATTGCTTGCAAACAGGAGGACAATGAAATTTATCCCTAGACCAGAAAGAAAAAAACCATGAACAAATTAAATGTTGAGAATTTTAAAATTATGAATTTTATTTTCAAAATTATTGTTGCACTTTAGGATATCTTGATCTTTTGGAAGACTCTTTGGATGACATTTCCATTTTTAATTGCTTAAAGTTACAGTCTTGGCAGAGGGAATGAAACTGAAAGGCTTCTGATTTGGAATTGTAAGTTAAGTGTAAGTCGCTCAGTCATGTCTGACTCTTTGTGACCCTTCTGTCCATGGGGATTCTCCAGGCAAGAATACTGGAGTGGGTTGCCATGCCCTCCTCCAGGGATCTTCCTGACCCAGGGGTTGAACCGAGGTCTCCTGCATTGCAGGCAGATTCTTTACCAGCTGAGCTACCAAGGAAGCCTTTGGAATCATGAAGAAAACCAATTTAAATGATTTTCTCCTGAAAAAATATCTGTGGGAACAAGTACTTGGGAGGTAAAAAGACAATATCTGAGAAAATATGTGGGCTAAAGTATTTATGGGCTTCCCTGATAGCTCCATTGGTAAAGAACCTGCATGCAGTGCAGGAGACCCTGCTTCGATTCCTGGGTGGGAAAGACTTCTTCTGGAGGAGGGAGAGGCTGCCTACCCGCTCCAGTATTCTCAGGTTTCCCTCATGGCTCAGCTGGTAAAGAATCTGCCTGCAATGAGGGAGACCTGGGTTTGATCCCTGGGTTGGGAAGATCCCCTGGAGAAGGGAAAGGCTACCCACTCCAGTATTCTGGCCTAGAAAATTCCATGGACTATATAGTCCATGGAGTCAGAAGTATTTACAGATTTTAATATGAAAAATACAGCATTGGAGTATGTGCTTGTAGAGTTTGCTCTGAATTTACAAGGCATCTTAGTAACTTTAGAGAAAGTATTTTTCTCAATTAAAAATAATACAATCTACAGAGATTATTCAATTGAGAGTGTCAACAGTTTCAAAATTATTAACAGTAAAGTGCAACTTCAGTGCTTTTTGGTGTGTAATACTTCAGAAAACTTTAAAAATGCCACTTCAAAGATTATATGCAATTTTATGGAACAAAAAGATTTAAAAATAAATCCATGTTTTAAAAAATGGCCTTTATGAAAATACCATGGCATAACAAAAATAAATATGACTAAAAGTACAGTAAAATATATGAAGATATGCTAAATACCATTATTCTGCTAATGATATTGTTTAATATTCAGATAATAGATCGAACAAAAATTATTTTCATTTTGCTTTAATGAACACAGATATGTATTATATTTTTAATAGAAATGATGTCATCTTTGAAAATAGGTTTTAAATAAAACTATTTTACATTCTATTAATATAAATAAAATCCATATATTAGTAAATAAGCTAATATTTTAAATTACCAAATTTTAATTATTCCTGTCACTTCCTTTTCCTCTGAAAAATCTCCATATTTGTTGATAAATGTGTGGCCTCCTCATAACAGAAATAAAAACTGAAGAAATACTCAGCAAGCAAAGATCAAAATGAATCAAAGAGTCAGAGAGCAGAGGCAGGAGCAGGAAGGAAAACCATGGAAGCCCCGGGAGGAGGAAGAAGGGGACAGGAAGGGAAATGGGGAACCCAAGGGAGCCCTGGCGTACAAACTGCTGAAGTCCCTCCTGGGGATGCTGGTGTACTCCTGGGGGTGAGGGTGGGTATCAGGGAATGAACAGTGGCGAGTCTGAAAATGGCCCCACGACATCACAATATAGGTCCCCCTAGTGGTAAGTACCCATCACCTTCTTTTGAAAGAAATAGTTAAGAGAGGCAGTGCTGTCAGTTATTGATCCCTCCATTCACTGACCCATCCATCGCTTACAAATTCACTCAGTCTTTCATTAATTCTTTAATTAAATGAGCCAAGAAGCATTTGCTTAATTCTTACTGTGTGCCAAGCTCATTAGGCACAGGTGAAGAACGCAGTAAGGGGACCCAGAAGGCACATCTACTCAGAGGGGCACATCCGGGGGATGATCCAGATTCTTAAATAAAACTTCCTCCTGCTGCTCCTCTTCCATTTTCTCTTCTTTCCCCGCTGGAAATGCTGTGTCCTCTGGCAGGGTTTTAGGTTGGAAAGCAAGGCACTGCCCTTTGCTCTTGGTATTTTTAATAATAAAATAAGAAGCATAATGCAGATCCCTAAGAATGATCATCTTTGCTCCCTCGGTGTGATTTCCAACTGTTGTTTCATTCCTGTCTGGTCTCAGACAGTGTCCTGGAAAAACTTTTAGGACCCAGTAGCTGTTTCCTGTTCCAGGTTCCTTGTGTGTTGTTTCTGGGCACAGAAACAAATCCAATTCAAGCAAATAATGCTGTCATCGGGATCTTGTGCAGGCATCGGAGGGGAGTTGGCCTGGCCAATGGATTGCTGTGTTTAAAATATCTTGAGATCTTCAGAAACATTTGTTTTTACTCAGAAGTGTTCATTTGATGTTTCCCTGACCCACGCACTTTCCCCATGGGCTTAAGCTCCCCTTTGTTAAAGAAACAGATGGGGAAAACCAGTTCAATTTGTGTTTGTTTTAGCATTTAAGACAGCTTACTGTGAGTTGTTAGAGTTTGGACATTGCAGATAGCGACACTTAATATTTAGTGGGCAGATAAGGGAACAGAATCACGTGGCCAGTTTGGAGGACTGAAAGGAGGGACCTGCACAGTTCCACAGAATAGAGCCGTGGCGACACCAGAAGTGGAACCCTGTGATTCTACCTTGGGCTCCTTTCACTTGAGTGGGATGCTCTAGAGTAGACCATGAGAACCTCAAGTACCAGACAGATTTTGCCCACTGCTGTTGGGTCCCATATGCCCATATCTTATTTGTGCCCTTCCACTCTATTCAGATGGAAGTGCCCCCATACACCAGTCAGTACACAATGGAAGCTACCGTTGTGTGATCCCATTCCACCCAGGCACACCCAAGATTGTTAAGAACTGCTCCAGCCCACGGGCATGGGCACAGTCAGGGTCCTGGCAGGGAATGGACAGTATATCTGACATGCTAATTTAATGAAGAGAGTTTAATAGTGTTGATAGAGGTGAAAAGGTAAAGGTAACTGACAAAGGATGCTGAAACATCTCAGAGAAATAAAGGGGCAAAAGGAGGAACAGAAAATAAATCCCTTGTGAGACCTGTGGCTGTGAAAGGTCTGTGCCTGTAGGCAGAGGAATATGGCCACTGTCAAAGCAATGGTGAAGCGGAGAGGGAGCTGAAACAACCAATACTTTGACCTCTGACCTCCTTCTGGATCTTCCCATTGGTCACATCCATCTGTGAGCTGGAGGAAAAGTGAATCCATGTGATGCAGTCTGTAGAAGCTAGTGTCCTGGGACACAGAGCCTGGTGGAGAAACTGCCAGATGATGTAGGAGTCTGCAGAATAGAATAAACAGAATAATCAGCACATCCCTTACTTTGGGTATACTCTCCTGACTCAGGCAATTACGATCTGTCTAAGACTCAGTGTGCTATTTCTCCCATTGGTGGCAGGAGTAGAGAATATGCCCCTTTCAGTATGGTGGAGCATTTGGCGGCAAATTAGAAGTATTGGGCTCCATCAGAACCTGTGGTGTAGACAAAGGCAATAAGCCAATGAAGTGTGATTTCACGTCGTACCACCACAGGCAGGATAATCCAGAAGTATTTATTTGAGTCTTTAAATTTAACATTTTTAGATATTTGAAGAAACAGAACTAGGAGTCAGAAAACCTGAGCTCCTGCTCCTGTTGGCTGTGGGTAATCCTCTCTAGGTGTTTTCTCATCTGTGAAATGAGGAAATGGGGTTAAAAGCTGGTTTAAATCTCTTTTGGCACTAACATTCAGTGCATGCATGCTGTTGATTGTCATATCCAACTCTTTGGAACCCCATGGACTGTAGCTCCGCAGGCTCCTCCGTCCATGGGATTCTCCAGGCAAGAATCCTGCAATGGATTGCCATGCCCTTCTCCAGATGATCTTCCCAACCCAGGGACTGAACCCACATCTCTTATGTCTCCTACACTGGCAAGTGTGTTCTTTATCACTAGTGCCACCTGGGAAGACCAAATATTCAGTAGGTCTTTAAATCAAAACCAAAGACTACTAGGAGGAATGACAGGTTATACAAGTGCATGTCTGAACCCCCTTCTCAGACATGAGTGTATGGAAAAGCAGGAGTAGGTTCTGAAATGCCTAGGCTGCTGGACGAAGTTTGGCATCACAGTGTCAGAATCAGAAGGTGAGTAGGTGATTTATCCTCAAGAAGAGGGCTAGCTCGCATGCTTAACACACTAGATGCTCTCAGATGTCTCAGCTTGCTTCAAGGTCTTTCCTAGGCTAAGACTAACTGTAAAGATTCAGGCAAGTTCTTAACTCTGCTCTTCTCCACCCAGAGGAACAGAGACATTTGAGTTTCCCTTCAGTTCAGTTCAGTCACTCAGTCGTGTCCGACTCTTGGCGACCCCATGAATCGCAGCATGCCAGGCCTCCCTGTCCATCACCAACTCCTGCAGTTCACTCATACTCACGTCCATCGAGTCCGTGATGCCATCCAGCCATCTCATCCTCTGTCATCCTCTTCTCCTCCTGCCTCTAATCCCTCCCAGCATCAGAGACTTTTCCAATGAGTCAACTCTTCGCATGAGGTGGCCAAAGTACTGGAGCTTCAGCTTTCGCATCATTCCTTAGGTGCTCTTTTATCAAGGGAGATTGCTAGTAAAATTTTTTTCCTATAGTTCCCTCTAACCTAGTCCCCAAGGGTATCAAAACCTGTAGGGTTTCCCGGGATCTCTGTTAACCACCATCACCCAAGTCAGTTAGACCTGCAGTAAAGAGGAGACCTGAGGACTGATGAGATTTTGAAAGACAGAGACAGTCACGCGGTGGGGGTCTGTCTTGCCCATGTGTTACAAATGTAGGGTATGGAAGCCTGCCTTGGCCCGTCTCTTTACCTGTGGCCGGGGCTTGCCGCTTGCCCACTGGTCGGAATCAGCCCCAGAAAGTTGCACCAGTGCCGCACTCGCCACCTTGTACGTACAGCTCCAAAAGCAGCTCCCGGCACACATCCTGAGAGCAATCAAGATCCCTACACGGCACAGTTAATTGTTGACTACGATAACATATCTTGTTATCAGTTTTTCTTTAATGAATTCCTTAATAGATGCCATTAGACGTTAAGTGCTACATTACTTCCTCTAAGAAGAAACATTTAAAGAAACGACACACACACAAATTTTATGTCCTGAATCAGTGCTGAATGCCATCTCTAGTGATCATGAACCACACCATGGAGTCATGTTCTCCTTCATGATGTGCTCACATTTGCTTCTTTGGCTTCTGAGAATGTGTGTCTTTGAGGATAGTATTTGAAGCGGCAATTAGATGTATATCCAAAAAGGAGACGAAAGATTTTGACTTCCAAGGAAATCACTGGATCCTGTAAGATACACATAGCCATAATGAGAAATAGATGAGTAATCTTAGTTTGCCAGCACCCTGGTAGGGACTTAAACTCACAACTTCCATGTTAATGACACTTTCACATTTAATTTCCTGTGAGCCACTCTGAAAATGCAACCATTGAAAGTTGAATTTCACTCCATAGAGCTGTCTTACTAAGAATGTGTGTGAGGCTGTACCTGTCAAAACAAGATTCTGGAAGCTCATTTAGAACTATAATTTGGGGTAGGAGGAGCAAAGGGGATTGTACTCTGTAGGACTATCACTGTTTTCTGGATGCCATTATTGCTATGAGTAGTTGGTTATTCATTAGCACTAAGTATTAATTATTAATAAGAACTGTTTTGAGAACCAGGAACCTGCCGTCTGCTGTGTCCAGGCTGGGCCATTCTAGATCATTGGCTTAGCAGGTGATATGCTAACCATTAGGGCTTCCCCGGTGGCTCAGACAGTAAAGAATCTGCCTGCAATGCAGGAGACCCAGGTTCAATCCCTGGTCAGGAAGATCCCCTGGAGAAGGAAATGGCAACCCACTCCAGTATTCTTGCCTGGAGAATCCCAGGGATGGGGAGCCCGGTGGGCTGCCGTCTATGGGGTTGCACAGAGTCGGACATGACTGAAGCGATTTAGCAGCAGCAGCAGCAGCAGCAGCAATAAAGTCAATATCTTGGAGATTGGAGCAAAGTGTTAGCATGATTTCAGAAGCTCCAGTGATTTTAACGAGTGGTCAACTCGGAGAACTTCTCATCAGGAAGACTGGGGCACTAGATTAACTTAAAACCTCTTGAGAACTTAGAGAACTCATGTTCTGATCCTTGGAGTGGATTCAGGGCTGCCATATGCATGCAGGTGATCTGCATCAACCTGGACACCTCCCTTTGTCAGTCCCCTCTCCCTCCCCTCTAGGCTCACAGCATCTGTCCTCCTCCTAGAGCCTCCAGACACTCAAGGATCCTTGCTGCTGCTGCTGCTAAGTCGCTTCAGTCATATCCGACTCTGTGCAACCCCATAGACGGCAGCTCACTAGGCTCCCCTGTCCCTGGGATTCTCCAGGCAAGAATACCGGAGTGGGTTGCCATTTCCTTCTCCAATGCATGAAAGTGAAAAGTGAAAGTGAAGACGCTCAATCCTATCCAACTCTTAGCGACCCCATGGACTGCAGCCTACCAGGCTCCTCCATCCATGGGATTTTCCAGGTAAGAGTACTGGAGTGGGGTGCCATTGCCTTCTCCTGGGCTGCCCTTTATTGGCCCAGCATTTCCCTGCTGCCTCCCTGCAGTCCACCCCTAGCTTTGGTTGATTCTTTTCCCTTCCAGGTGAGGCCACCTCTTTAAGGCATCTCTGCTCTTAGGCAATGCCTGTACTTTTAAAGGTTTCAGTTATCTGATGGAGGTAGAGGGGTTAGGTGGTAGGAGAGGCTGAGGCGCCTTGCTGTAAATCCTCATGCACTTTTAACAGCAGTCTCTGAAGACTAGAACCCTACTAGTCTTTTGCATTTAGAGAGAGTCCATTTCTTATCTCTAAGCTGTTGATGCTAATACTTACCTTACACTGTTTATTAAGTTCTAAATCACTTATTACATAGTTTTTTAATTTCCTTCTCCTCTTCCCTATGTAATCAGGCCAGAAAGAAAACCATTATCGTGGAGGTCAGGATAAGGTCAGGGGTAACTATGGGAAGAACGAATAAGTAGAGACTATGGATTTGCGATGGAACTTTCTCCCCAACTTTTAAAGAGATTACTGCTTGTTCCCCCCACATCCTTTCTCCCTTCTTTCATGGTGAGATCAGCTCTCTACTGGGCACATTTGTTGCTGAGAATAAGGACTGCATTTCCCAGTTTCCCTGAAGCCAAATACAAACACGTGACTAAGTGCACACGGCGGGTTCCCAGAACCTCCCTTGAGAGGCCCCTTGTGCATGCTGCTGGGTTTCCTCTTTGTTCCTTCCTTCCTCCTCTGCTTGGAATAAAGGTGCAGCCATCTTGTGCCAGGAAGAGGGGCGCCACTGCTTAGGATGGTAGAGCAGTTGAGCTGGAAAGGACTGGAGTTCTTAAGCTGTTTGAGATACAGAGTCTTGAGCATATTCCATTTGCACTTTGTTTATGTGAACATGAAATGAACTTCCTTGTTTGTGATGATTGTTTTGACCTGACACTTGGAACCAAACCTAATCCCAGCTGGTGTATCACCTAAAGCATCTTCTGCATTGGTTAAATTCCGCTTCTGAAGATTTTTTTCTTTGACTGTTTAACTTTATTCTCTAGTCAGGAAAGACTAGGTAAAATATAGATTCCGCAGGGTGGGCTCATAGCGTAAATCTTTACAAGCAACATTCTTAGCAGGTTTTCCAGCCTTGGAAAAGGTGGCGGTGGACAGCACCAGGGGACTGAAAATCAAGAGAGAAGAGCTGAAGAAAATCTACCCTTTTGATGTTCTTAACATTCCGCCAACTATTCTTTGGGACAGCTTGTCTTGGGGCCTTGAGAGTATAAGTTGATTTATTTTGGATACTGTTGCTTTGTTTTTCCTGAATTTTTTAATTATGAAAATTTGCTAAAATGTAAACTGAAGAACTTTTATAATAAATACCCATCCACTCACCATCTATATTCAGCTGTGAACATTTGAATGGATTTTCTTTGTCACAGTCCATCTATCTGATCTTCCTTCTGCCTGTACATCACTCTATCCTTTTTGGTCAACTGATGTCAAAGTAATTTGCAGGCACCAGTACCCTCTCTGTTGAATAATTTCCTGCTTTCTATACAGTCTGTTCATTTTTACAACTTCTCTGCTTCTGTTCAAGCCTATATCCCTGCAAGGATGGAGAGCAGGAGGTTGAGGGCTAAAATTTATGACTCACAGATCTGCATAGGGTTCATCTTTCCTCTTCCAGCACCTGAAGTTCCCAGGCAGTTAATGGAAGTAAATACCAAAGCCAGACAGAGCTGCGTGGTCCTCTGGAGAGATCTTGCCTCCTCATTCACTAACAGTTGCCCTGAGATGGTTTTCTAGATTTCCCTCGAGCCCTACAGCTCTCTCCCCTTCTCACCTGACTCCTACCATTTGCCCCAGGGCTTACTAAGGTACAAAGATCAATCCTCTCTCGCTGGAATCGTGTCCATCTAGCTTTTCCTCCACAAGCTAAAGCCTGCCTCCCTGCATCCCATCCTTAGGGCATTTGTCTACCCGTTCTGTGCTCATCATCTACCCAGACCACTCTAGAAAACCAGCTCACCTCCCCTTCACTCACTCATCTTACGTTGACTCTGCTTTCTTCCTTGTGCTTCCTGGAGCTGCAGCTCAGCCTTCCTCAGAGCCTCAGCTTCTGAACTTCATTCCTCCCAGTCTCTGGAAACCCCAGGACATCAGACCTCCTGGAGCTGAAGATGGAGCGAGGAGTTCTGAGTTAGGTCCCTGAATTTTTCAGTAACAAAACAGATACCTTAGAGGGTTCTGTTTGATCACAGCCACAGCTGGTTGAGAACTGGCAAAGTGCCAGGGGTCATGAAAGCACTTTACCACGTGTATCGCTTCATTTTATCCCTCCAGCAATACTTTTAAGTAGGTACTTTTATTTCTCTTCCTGTTATGAGTGAGGAAACTGAGGTCCAGAGATGTTAAGTGACTGGTCCATGCTTACACAGCTGATGGAAGTTTTCTAGAAGTATTTTTTGTATCAGGGAAGCTCGGATTGGAAAGAATGATTTTTGTGGGGAATTTAATAGAACTACAGTTACATTTATATTTTCATGTTGCTGTGTTTTTGTTTCTCAAGGCAGTGTTTTTCCAACCAAACGTTCAGACCCTAGGCGCTCACAAACATTCTTATGTTTTACTACATTTTTTGGAAAACGCTCCATGCATTCTTCCAGTGTGAGAAACACTGGCTTGGAGTCCAGGGTGGGGGTGGGTCTGCCCCTCCCAGTCTGTCCTTTGCTTATTGTCATGCCCTGCCCCCTGCACTCTCCCAGACCATAATGCAGGCCATAGGTCAGTAGTTTTCTTATCCATCTCATCTGCACTTTGGACTGGAAGAGGAGCCAAGGAAGGGGTAAGGACTCTGGGAAGGGGAGAGAGAGACAGGCTCTATTCCAGGCAAGGGAAAGGCTCAAACCAGGGCCCAGAGGCAACACTTGGCTGGAACATCTGAGACAGTGGCGAGGCTGTCACCTGAGCCTGAGGCAGGAAAGCAGCAGAGGAAGGGCCGCGGGCAGCTTATCTGAGGAGACTTGAGCACCAGGCTGGGGAGGCTGGGTGGTGCTGGAGGCAGTGGGGAACCCGAGAAGAAACAGATGGGGAGGACCTGCTAGGGTTCCTGCCTCCAGGGACATCTCTGAGGCCCTTGGCAAAGGCTAGTACGGCACCTTCCGAGCTGGGAGCAGGTGAGGCGAGGCGAGGACCTGAGCAGCTTGGAGCCCATCCTGCCCAGGCACCTGGGGAGCGACTGGGGAGAACCTGCTTCTGGGTCTCTGCTTCAGCCCCGGGAAGGCAAACCTGAGCGCTGGAGATGGCTCAGCTCTCAGACCCGAAATATAGTTTTTAGCCATTCTTCTGAAAGAAAAAAATTGTTTAATTCTACTTCTTGAGTTGCCCTTTGCTTCAGTGCAGCCTAAGCTGGAGAGAGGGAAAATAACTATTAACCCAGAGAAGCAAGATCAGGGAAACGCAGTGAATGTGTTTCCCATAAGCACGGAGGCCCTCTTCCTCGCTCCTCTTGCCCACACAGGGAGACCAAAAGCAGCTGGATCACCCTGCTCTAGTGACCACACCAGCCCTCCTGGGCATGTTCATGTCCAGCTCATGTCTAGCCCCCGGAAGGCTCATCCCCACCTTCCTGCCCAGCCTCAGCAGCCTCTCGTTATGTCTGCACCGTATACATTCCTGCCTCCCCAGGATCCTGAATAAAGCCAGCAGAGGAGGGGTACACTGGGAGAGCAAACTTTCTTGTGTGGACAAAAGAAAGATAAGGAGACAGGGACCCAGAGGCAGGTTGGGGACTAAGTTGGTCCCCAAGCCCCTTGGCGTGACCGAGCCCAGCACAGCTGTGACACTAGCAGCCGGCATTTGAGGCACAATAATAATTCTTCAGATCAAAGCAGCTCCGTCTTTAGACAATTATAGTAAAATTGAAGCTCTCCTCTAAAAGAAACACATGCTCTTGTTGTGTTTTGCCCCTCCCCTCCTTGTTTTATTCTTTATGAACAAATTGGTTTCCAGGGCTATAGAAAGAACCGATTGGAAGCTTAAACTCTCACTGTCTGCCCAGGGGTGGATTTGCAGGGGTGGACATGGAACATCTGAAAGCTGATTTTTTTTTTTTTTAAATTGATATCCAAGAATAAAAGAGAGAATGGTAGGAAAAGCTGATCAGGAATGAATAAAGTCTCCTTTTAAGCTGAAATAACCCCCTCCCCCATCTTCCCTCCAGAAAAGCTGGACTGTAATTGCTTGCAATCACTCGGCACAAATTGTCTGCTCGTATTTGCTTTTTAATTTTGTATAATCTGGTCCATTTCGCCTCTCTCTGCCTTTGAGCTTAACCTCTCTCTTTCTCTCTCTCTTCCTCTTATTCCTTCTCTCTTACTCTCTCTCTTTAATTCTTCAGGCTGTTCAAAAAATTAGTAATAATTCCCAAGGATATTTGATGGCTTTTACCAAGCAAAGGCACTCAGGGAAAAGAAAACACACACACACACCCCCTCTGAATGGAATGGATCTGGGCTGCATCTACTTAAATGTTCATTTCTGCATCCAAAGTATTGTTTATTTTAATGCATTAATATTATTTCTAAAGGCATGGTAGGCATTTTAATAAAGAAATGGGCCCTAAAGTGCGAAAAAAAAAAAAAAACCAGAACAAGGGAGGTGTTTTCTCAGAGTAACTGTGCAACGGTTTTCTGTTTTTAAGCAGGTTATGTCTGCTGGCCCCACACATTCCCACTGACTCTTGCTCTGTGTGCACATGCCTTCTGTGGAGTACACTGCACCAGCCATCCTGCCTTCCCCAGCCAGTGCTTGACCTTGTTCTCTTGTCTGTGCTTTACTTATATTTGTTGTTGTTTTGTTGCTAAGTCGTGTCTGACTCTTTTTCGACCCCATGGACTGTAGCCTGCCAGGCTCCTCTGTCCATGGGATTTCCCAGGCAAGAATACTGGTATAGGTTGCCAATTCCTTCTCCAGGGGAATCTTCGCAACCCAGGAATCAAACTCACATCTCCTGCATTGGCAGGTGGATTCTTACCACGAAGCCACTAGGGAAGCCTGGTATTTTACCAATATAGGGGCCAGGGAATCTGGAAGGAAACACATGAGTTAGTACTGATTACTTTCCAGCTATATGAAACACAATAGGGAAGCGAGGAGGGCATTTAGGTGGAGAAAAGTTCAGGGGAAAAGTCCTCAATGGGCAGAGAAAAGAAGGAAAAGGGAAAAGATGTGGATGTAAAGAGAAAGCCAACAAAACCACACAATTAAATGCACAGGTTACACTGGAAGTGATGGATATAACAGACTCAAATATATTGTACCAGCACCATATGCCCTGGTCTTCTGAAAGAGAAATGACATGCCAAGAGCAAGAACATCAACAGGATCATGATTGAGAGTTTGATTTCTATTGTCTGATCCTTAGTGTATGTTGTTTACAGCTTACTTAACTTCTCTGTCCTTCCATTTCCTTTTCTGTAAAACTGGGATGGTAGTATATCCTTTCTTATGGGGTTGCTTGCAATACATAACAAATGTAAACTACATGGCAGATACTTGGCATTTTTAAGTGCTCACTAAATACTAACTATTGTTATTATTTTAGTTTAATAGCAAATGATTTAAAAATACCATCCAGGACTTACAAGGGCAGATGGTATGAGTATTATGGAATAAGGAGTTTATTATAGACACCAGAACCTTGCACAACTGTGGAAGGAAGTACGATCTGGAAGAAAAGTTGGAGAAAAAGAGAAAAGTCACTGACCCAGTTCTTTCACTAGAGAATTCTATCGAATGTTTAAAATATTGACACCAGTCCTACACAGTTTCATACAGAAAGGAGAAAATAACTTCTCAATTCATTTTATGAAATTAATATTCCCCCAATACCAAGATCAGACTTATACAACATAAAAAAGGAAAACTGCAGACAGATATCCCTCATATCATAGATGTAAAAGTCTTTAATAAAATATTAGCAAAAAGAATTTAGTAATATATGAAAACAGTTATATACTATGACCAAGCAGAGTTTATCCTAGGCATGCAAAGCTGGTTAAATATTCAAAAATTGAACAATATATTCTACCATATCAACAAGAAAATCACATGATCATAAAATTTAATATCCTTTCATGATAAAAACTCTGAGAAAAATAGGAATAGAGTGAACATATTCAAATTTTTAAAGTGCCTACAAAAATCTACAACTAATATTATACTAAGGGATGAAGGACTGATTGCTTTCTCCCAAGTTTAGGAAAAAGAGAAGGGTACCTACTCTCATCACTCACATTCCCTACATTGTTAGAAGTTCTGGTCAGTGCAGACACCAAAAAGGAAACAAGACTCGAAGACTGGAAAGGAATAGAATGTTCTTACTTTGCCGAAGACAAGATTGTCAACATAGACAATCCCAAGGACTCTACAGTAAACAAACAAACAAACAAATTCCCTAAATAAATGAGTTCAGCAAAGTCACAGAATGCAAGATAAACATACAAAAACCAACTCCATCCTTATATACTAGTACTGAACACAAAAAATAAAAATTAAAAGTATTATGCCATTTATCATAGCTTTAAAAATGAATATTTAGGTATAAATCTAACAGAATATGCAGGATTTGTATGTAGAAAATTGCAATATGCTGATGAGAAAAATCAAAGATGATCTTAATAAATGGAGGGAAAATGCCATGATCATGGTTTGGAACACTCACCATTGTAAAGATATCAGTTTTCCTTGAATTGATGTATGAGTTCAACGTAATTCCTGTAAAAATTCCAGCAAGATTTTTCTTTATAAATTTAACCAAGATTATTTAAGCATTTATATGGAAATTCAAAGGAACTGGAATAGCTAAAACCATTTTGAAAAAGAAGAATGAAATGGGAGGAAATCAATCTACCCAATTTAAAGACTTCTTATACGGCCACAGTAATCAATATGATGTTGTCACACAGATCAATGGAGAAAATAGAGAACTCAGAAATAGACCCACACAAATATGTCCGAATGATTTTTGACAAAGATATAAAAGCAATTCAATGGAGGAAAGATAGCCTTACAGCAAATGTTGTTGGCACAATTGGATACCCATGGGCAAACAGAAATGAACTTCAACACAAGTTCACACTGTACACAAAAATTAACTCAAAATGGATCCCAGACTTAATGTAAATCATAGAATGATAAAAACTTGTACAAAAAAAATTGGAGAATCTTTAGGATCTAGGTCGAGGCAAAGATTTCTAGACTTGATATCAAAAGCCCAATCCATTTAAGGAAAACTTAATAATTGGTTCAACAAAATTGAAAACTTTTGCTCTGTGAAAGGTCTTAGGATGATGAAGGCAAGCTGCAGACTGGGAGAAAATATTTGCACACTGTGTATCCAGCAAAGGACTAATTTCTAAACTATGTTAAGAACTCCTAAAGAACTCTTGAGAACTCAGATTCTTTACTGTCTGAGCCACCAGGGAAGCCTAAGAACACTTAAAACTCAACATAGAAAAACAATCCAATGAGAAAATGGGCAAAAGATGCAAAGAGACATTTCACCAAAGATGATAGGCAGATGGGAAACAAGCAGTTGGAGATATGTTCAACATCATGAACTATTTGGGAAATATACATGAAAGCCACAATGAGATATCATTATGCATATATTAGGTTGATAAAACATAGTGTCAACCCCAAATGCTAGCAAGGATGCAGAGAAATCAAATTCCCCATACACTGCTGGTAGGAATGTAAAATGATAAAACTACTCTAGAAAACAGTTTGGTAGTTTCTTAACTAAAAAATGAAGCATGCAGTTATACAACCCAACAGTGGTACTCCTAGACACTTATATCAGAGAAATGAAAAAGGATGTTACACAAAAACCTGTCCATGAATGTTTGTATTAATAACAACTTTATTTGTAACAGTGAAAAACTGAAAACAACCCAGATGTTCTTCAGTGGGTGAATTGTTAAACAACAGTGGTACAGACATACTATGGAATATCATTCAACAATAAAAATGGAAGAGACCACTGATATACCCAACAACCTGGGTGGATCGCCAGAAAATTTTACCGAGTAGAAAAAGCCAACCCCCAAAAGTTACATGCTGTATAAATTTCATTTATACAACATTCTCAAATTGAGAAACAGTGTAGAAATGGATGACAGATTAGTTGCCAAGGATCAGGGAGAGAATGGAGATTGGAAAGCAGTAACTGTGGCCTATGAAAGGACAATAAAAGGAGAGAGCCCTGTGGGGATGGGAACGCTCTGTATCTTGACTCTGTTGATGTCATAGCCTAATTGTGATGGCAGACTATAGTTCTGAAGATGGTATCATTGGAGGAAACTAGGAAAAAGGTACATAGGATCTTATTATTCCCTAAAATGCACATGAATTTACAGTTATCTCCAAAACTTTAATTAAAAAAAAAATAAAGCAGCCAGGAGCTCAGTGCATCCAGTGACTCCAAAACTTTTCCACATTCCAATTGTTTGTGGTTCAGTCGCTCAGTTGTGTCTGACTCTTTGGGACTCCATGGACTGCAGCACACCAGGTTCCTCTGTCCTCGCCCAACTCCTGGAGTTTGTTCCAATTCATGTCCTTTGAATTGGTGATGCCATCCAACCATCTCATCCTCTGCCGCCCCGTTCTCCTTTTGCCTTCAGTCTTTCCCAGCATCAGGAGCAGAGGAAGGTAATGCAGAATACTGAGACAGAGGTGACAAGCATAACAACAACAACAACACAAAACGAACAAACAAGCAAAACACAAGAGCCAGAGGAGAAACTCCAAGTTCAGGTGTAGGAATTCTACTTGCATGTCTTGCTGCTAAGTCGCTTCAGTCGTGTCCGACTCCGTGCGACCCCAGAGACGGCAGCCCACCAGGCTCCCCCATCCCTGGGATTCTCCAGGCAAGAACACTGGAGTGGGGTGCCATTTCCTTCTCCGATACATGAAAGTGAAAAATGAAAGAAGATGCTCAGTCGCGTCCGATTCTTAGCGAGTCTTAGGCACCATGTAACCGGCTGGGCTGAACATGTCTATATAAAAGGAAGAGAGGAATAAAGAAGGGAGATCATGAGAAAGAAGAGGAGGATGGAAAGAGGAAGGAAGAGAAATTTCTTTAAGGATAGTTTTTTTTAGTTGACTAAAGAGAGGATGGGAGAAGGCAATGGCACCCCACTCCAGTACTCCTGCCTGGAAAACCCACAGACGGAAGAGCCTGGTAGGCTGCAGTCCATGGTGTCGCTGAGGATCGGACATGACTGAGCGACTCACTTTCACTTTTCACTATCATGCACTGGAGAAGGAAATGGCAACCCACTCCAGTGTTTTGCCCAGAGAATCCCAGGGACGGAGCCTGATGGGCTATGTCTATGGGGTCGCACAGAGTTGGACATGACTGAAGTGACTTAGCAAAGAGGGGACAGAAAAATCAAAATGAATAGCCTTAACTATAATAGGCGACTATTATGGGTTGTTGTTGTTGTTTAGTTGCTAAGTTGTGTCTGACTCTTTGTGACCCCCTGAACCACAGTGCACCAGGCTTCCCAGTCTTTTACTATCTCCCAGCGTTTGCTCAAACTCATGTCCATTGAGTTGGTGATGCCATCCAACCATCTTGTCTTCTGTTGCCCCCTTCTCCTCCTACCTTCAGTCTTTCTCAGCATCAGGGTCTTTTCTAGTGAGTCAACTCTTTGCATCAGTTGGCCAAAGTATTGGACCTTCACCTTCAGCATCAGTCCTTCAAATGAATATTCAGGGTTGATTTCCTTTAGAATTAACTGGTTTGATCTCCTTGCTGTCCAAGGGACTTTCAAGAGTCTTCTCCAGCGCCATAGTTCAAAAGCATCAATTCTTTGGCACTCAGCTGTTTTTGTGGTTCAACTCTCACATCCATACATGACTGGAAAGACCATAGCTTTAACTAAACAGAACTTGTTGGCAAAGTAATGTCTATTGTGGGTAAAGGTTGTGAAATCAGGTCATAGAAAGTCACAGAAGAATCTTCTAAACAACTGAGTTTAAGCTACTATCTTTAGCTAGTATTACCATCTCCCTAGCAGGAGCCAAGGTGGAAAAATACTGTAGCCACGTGCCCCTGAGCAAGGCTGTGTCCTAAGAACTTGCTGTGCATTATCTCATTTAGGCATCACCATGAAGCAGGTATTATCCTCTTATTTTAAAGGTGACTGAATGAGATTCAGAGAAGTTAGGTAGCTTGCCCAAGGTCATTCTGCTAATACATAGCAGATCCACATGGAAAGAAGCATTCCAGCTCCCACAAGACAATCAAAGCCAGGCATTTCAGGGCTGCCACTGGTGGGGGAAACACTTCCTGAAAGGAAAGGCCAGACCTCATTGTTCTCCATATCTGGTGTCCAGGATTTCCATTCCCACTGGGGTCTCTGTCATTACCTCTTGACCTACCAGACTTAGTTCAAGGCGGATGCTCCCCTATGGAAGAAAACTGTCGTTTCCTCAGTTAAAATCTTCCAAAAATTGCAGAGGACTATATCCGCTATGAGGAGAGGGTACAGGAAAGGGAGAGGAATGGGTCTTCTAGTCTTCCCAGAAACATGAGGTCCAGCCACCCTCTGTATGTGGTGAATACACCCCTCCATTTCTAACCCAGAGCAGCCAATGGATTCCCTTCCTCCTGAATGTTCTCTCCAATCTGTCTAATCCGAAAGCCCAGAGTCCTTCATTACGCACACTAAAGAAAATTTATAAGATAATCCTTTGACTGACCATTCAAGTATTTTTGCCTGGAAGATAATTGCAAAATTTGAAGGAGAAGTAGGCAGAGAATTGTCGGTAGTTAGAGTGCATGCATATGGTTTTCAGTAGTTGATGCTTAGTAATTCTTTGTTAAATAAATAAATTATCCAGTACAGCTTGATTCAATCTTTTTATCCAGATAGAGGTAAAATGACATCTGGATCCCATTCTCCAGGACTTGGAGCAGCTCTTCATTCATTTCAAGGTTGTAATTTTCATTTTGCTGCTCGAGGTAGCTACTTTTAGAACCAAAACAAAGGAGATGAAAGTTTCTGAGTTTTGAGTGGCACCTGCTTTCCGCCAGAGCTGACTGTGGTCTTTCCTATGAAAACATACTGTCCCACATTTTCAGTCTTGAGCAGTAAGTGTTCTCTGTCAGGAAACGAACAAGGAGACTGAATCGTTGCGGATGTTTTCTAGAGGATGTATCTAGTCTCTGTGACACTTTGGTTTGTCTCTATCATTTTGCTTTGTGAGGTATGGAAGGTGATCCATATAACCACACAGGCTTTCCTGCGCTGCCAGAGATAAGGAAGGAAGGATGGGGGAAGAGCAGGGGAAGAAAGGAAGGAGGAGATGACATTCTTCAGTTTGGAATTTAATCCCAGTCTCCCACTACTTTCAGAACTTGACAAATTGAAAGAGCTCTTTTTCTTTTCTTTCCAGAAACTTGAAAAAGGAAATAAGGAGCAATTCTAAAGTATCCCTGTCTCATGACCCTGTCATATTCTCGGGCAAATGAACTTATGGAAGGCTGCAGGACGTGCCAGCAGAAGAGGTGAAGAGTTCCTGACTCTGGAGAAGGAGCCCGCCTCCCTCTTCTCCATTAGAGGGAGAACTCCCCGCTAGCATCCTGATCTTTCCTGGACCCTTCGAAGACAGCAGCCACAGTTTCCTGGACTGGAGAAGTCTGACGAGCAGTTCTTCCCAGGTAACTGATACTTCTGCTTCAGATTCTGAGAATTCTGAGAAAGGAAAAAGCAGTGCAATGCGGTTTGTGAAGGGATGCCCACCACCTTGGGTGGCAGGGCACGTACCACACGTGGAAATAATGCTGGGAGCCCTCCAAATGCAGGTTAAAGGATTTCTCCAGCCCCCTCACTCCTCCCCACATCAAACAGATTCCCTCTGTAAAAATAAATTGGTACCTGCTTCTTAACAAACGAACCTTTGAGGGCAAAAAAAAAAAAAAAGCAATATTAAAAAAAAGAAGAAGAAAATTACATGTGTATTTTCTCCTGACACAGTTTTAAAAGCTGTTTGTAGCTGATTTACAATGCTCATAGTATTCAGCTTTTCATTTGAAATTCTAATAAGTGCTTTGAATGGGCTGGAGCTTGTTAGAAAGTAAAGGGAATGAAATGTCTTTATTGAATTGTGAGGTTTGACTGGCTCCCCCATAGATGTCCTAGGTCTCTTCTCAGTGTCACCCTTTCTTTCCGTGGGATTTTTGTTGAGTTGATATGTAAAACAGACGCAAACATGGAGCGGGAAGAGTAACTGGGTAGAACCATCAGGTAGGGTCCATTTATGCAGCCACCTGGGTCTGTAGTTTTCATGCTTTAGTTTTTACATCCCTCTGATGTGCAAGTGAATTGGGAGAGTTACCTTTTCCATTCTCCCAAGAAATTCTCCTCTAAGAATACAAATGGAAGCTTCTTGGGAAGTATTTAGACCTCTCAGATCAGAGGTGCTCTTTTTATGAACTAAATGTGTCTTTCTTCTAAAAGCAAGTGTTGGCTGATAGGAAAATGAGGCTTGTGTATATCTTGGTTTCTATCAAGGTCATGTTTTAATTTTACAAGCTATCCCATCTATGACGGGCATCAAATAATGCCACAGTGGTTTAAAAAATAAAGACAGTCATGTCAGAATTGGTAATGATAAACTTCCATTTGTAAATCATATTAAAAAAAAAAGGTAAGTAGCATGTTCTTGACATAAAAAGTCTAATTCTCATTTGGTCTGCCTTTAGCAAAGGTAAATCAAGACCCAGATTAGCTTTCTATTGCAGATTTTTTGTTTTTAGTTGGTTTTTGTTGTTTTGTTATTACTGCTTTATGTTCTAATATCATACCTTTTGCAACACTGTTACTGTAAATGATGGAAAAGTCTTGAGTATTTACATAGTATTATGGCTGAAAAGATGATTTGTGGCTGAAAAGATAGATGTTCTTTATGCAACACAACACATCTTTCTTCTAAGTATTTGTAGTCACTTCTTACCTCTTTTCCTAAGCCACACACCCTCTTTTAGAGGGGTGACCTAACTCGGAAAGGAAAACAGTTATTGTGAAGGCCTTGGTGGATTGAGGGATGAATAGATGGTTAAGAACCTGAG
This sequence comes from Nanger dama, assembly GCA_917880005.1. NCBI lineage: Eukaryota > Metazoa > Chordata > Mammalia > Artiodactyla > Bovidae > Nanger > Nanger dama. The sequence goes on from CAKJTW010000012.1 coordinate 37,380,183, forward strand.
ACATGTGGAAACAGCTCTTTTGAGGGATTTGGTTGTGATAGAAGAAAGAACCTGAGTATTTGCTAACTAAGCTGCATAAAATTACTGGAGAGACTGGTAGGTCTAATTTGGTACTAATGGTTTCATTACTGTGTTGAGGATTTGGAGAACACATACAAAATCCTCATGAAGTATTTGTTTCCTTTGGAATGTCCTCTGGTCCTACTGCTGATTTCATTAAATCTGCTGAGTTAGCTTCAAAGACCCCACCATCTTTCTATCATCTGTAAAACAGTTTCTGGTTGAATAAGGTTCTGCCTGGATTTTTCTCTCCAGAATAAAAGTGGTAGGTATCTGAGATGGTGGCAGTCCAGCATATTAAAGCATCTTAGGAGGTTCCATTCATCTCTTATCGCTTTACCAAGCACCCTAAAATGCTACAGTGTGAAACAACCATGGTTTATTGTGACCCCAGACTGTGTGGGTTGAGTCTGGAAGGGTGTGGCAGGGCTGCTCCATGTCCACTCTGTGGGGTTTAGTGCTGAAGACTGGGTAATTGAGAAGGAGTTCATGGCTGTTGGCTTCAGGTGGTACTTCTTCATGTGACAATCTTTCTGGCACCTGAAGAAGCTGGAAAAACACTTTACGTAGCCAGGATTGCCTGCGTGCATTAGATTCTTTAGTGTCCTTCTGCCAGCTAGAAGAATTCATTATATTTGTAATGTGATTAAGAAATTAAAATAAAATAGTGATTTTTATATACAGACGTTGATGAAAGATGCGTTTTTAAAGCAGTAAATTAAAATCTCATTAATATTTCAGTGAGGATATTTTGTGCTCTTATCTGTTTCATCTCTATTTTTGACCTATGGCTTAGAGTTCACAGCATGAAGGAGACAGTGAAATCTGTTCACTATAAAATGTTAATTATAAGTAAATTACAGCACAAACGTTCAATCAGCCACATTAATTCCACATAAAGTGAATTATTGTAGCAGAAAATTTTGAAATGTGACTGAATTTTGTAATCTTCTATTTCTTTTTTCTCTCTTGCACCAACCCTGATTCCTATGCGTTTATTATTCCGAAAGCTCTGAGCTCTTTGTATAGTGTTGAGCTCATTCTCTCACTTTGTTTTGAAAGTTAAGTACAGGTGGGCACCCCCATCTCTCCAAATATTTCTGAATTATACATAACTCTGTTTGCCTCATGGCAACTTAAATGAAAGCTTTGATATTTTTCAAGCAGAGCTGGGCTTTTAACATGAAGATGTTGGGTTTATGAAAGTGTTCTCTCCTAAAAGATGACTGAAATGTCCTCCCATATGATATATATATATATATATATATATATATAATCATGAAATATATTAGTGTCTTGTCATTTTATAATATAGAATATATAGCATATTTATATTTCAGTATCTATATAAATGCTATATATGTGTATATAATTTCCTCTTGGATTTAGGTCTATTTTAAAGTTATAAGCTTCTTAAAAATTGGGTTTATAGCCAAAAACAATGGATCTTCCGTCTGGCATCATTTCTTAGATATCAGAAACATACTAAGGGAACCAAAAATCATACCAAAGGGTAATAATAATTTAGAAAATGCTTAAAACATCCAGACTGCACATGGGTCATTCTGTCAACTAAGTTAATTGTTCATTAATAACAAAAGTACTGATGCGTCCTTGAACAAGAATGCTTCTATATGTTTATTTTGTACTTAGAAATAGGGATGCTGCTCATTATTAACAGGATATTTAATGCAGGGACTAGATGCCATCAGGTACTAAACTCAAGAGAATTCACTTGGGATACTTGGGAGCTGAGAAACTCTTCTTTACTCGGTACAACTAACAATCAATTGAATTTAAGTAACAAGCAGTCTAAAGAATTGCATAATAGAGGTTTTCAACTCCTAGTTGCCCTTTGGACTAAGGTATTTCATGGTGGGTATGGTCTGCACCCTTCCACTTACCAAGGTCTAATATATCTCTATTGGATCTATTAATAGAGTGTTAATGCTAAAAGTGTGAATCACGTTCTGAAGGATCCCATTCAGATCCCTAAGTCAGAAGCTGCCAATCTTTCCTAGTCTCTTTTCACTTACTGTGGCAACATTATTGCTCAGGTGTCTGCTCTGTGATCTCAATGGAACTTCATGACTTTATGGAATATGAAACATATATTACACATATATTGCTTCCTACCAAGGTGTGTCTTCTGTTTTAAGGACCAATGTTCCCATTAGTTGAAGGCAGAGTCTTTGCTTTGTTGCCTCAGATAAGTATTAAATTTCATTCAGTACTCCTGGAACTCAACAGAAGGCTGAAGCAGCCAAGAAAAAAAGAGAAATGTTTTATAGAGAGCATTAAGGAAGATACAGAAATGAAAATCATAGTACCATTAAGAGAGAAAGACTCTCTGTATGAGAGGGATGAAGGAAAGAATTTCCAATTTGCTAATGGTAGAAGCCGTTAATCTGCAAATATATGCAGGCACTGGTGAGTCCTCCTTTGACATACTCAAAACCTTGAGGATTAAAATTTCTTAGAGAGTCAGAATTAGGGATCTGGTACCATTAAAAAGAAAAGGGCATCTGCTTCCTAAGAGGCTAAATCTTCTAAAGAAAATAGCAGAATTAACAATGTAGTAAAGTTAAAATGACAGTTTCTTTAATCCAAAACCATAGGCAAAAATATGAAAAAAATTAAAGATGACATGATGCTTCTATTATAATTTTCTTCCCCTTTCTTAATGCCCCAAGTTTCCAGTCTGGGCTGTTAGCATCTCTAAGCTGCTACTTTCTTTTCTACAATATAGAAAATACAAAATACACTTACAACAAGGTGTTAGATGCCTATATTTTTCTTTTATAAAATACTGACTGCTGGTTTCTTATAAAAATTATACATATTACTTTATAAAATTAAAAATGATAAAGTACAAAAGAGAAAACACAATTTTACTAAAAATTTTACCACTCAAAAACAGTCATCTTTCAGATTTGATAAACATTTCCCCAAGCATTTGTTTGCCATGTATATATAAAAGAAAAACAGAGAAGGATGAGAGAGACAGATAGAGAATGACAGGTTCAAAGAGGCTCAGAGAGACAGATTTAAAAAAATTATATATGACCTAATAACAACTATGAAATATAATGTTGTAAAATAGCAAGACTTTGTTACATTAGAATTTAACATAAAGATTAAAAAGAGAAACTGAAGGAATTTCTGATCCTCTGGAAAAGAATATTTTTCATTAGAATATAGTTCCTAAAAGATCTGTCTACAGTTAAAAAAATGATTAAGAAAATGCTTTATCTAGATCCACTATTGTTTTATTTCATGTTTCAGTATTGTGAAGTATTGGTTGACTCATGAGAAAATTAGCACATGGCCACCCAGTTTCTTTCTTCTGCTTCCTGTATTTATTGGTTATTGTTTTACGTTGTCACACTTTTTAACATTTGTCAATTTGTTCTCAAGCATAAATAATACCACATAAATTTTGTCATATTTTTATACTTATGTATGATTCACTGCTCAGGTTTTTAGATCCATGTTCTCCATTCAGTTCTTAATTTTGATTTCCCTTTTAGCTGGTTAAATGTTAATTTTAGGTAGACTTTTAGAGGATATTTGAATACCGTATTCTAAGTTCTTGCATGCTTGAGAATATATGTTGTCTTCTTGCTTAAGGTACAGTATAAAGGCATAGGGAACAAAATTGAAATAGCTGAACAAAAATAAATGAATAATTGAAAGGACACTTTAACTAGCTATAAAATTTTCAGATCATCCTTTCTTTCCTTCAGAATTTTGTGGACTTTTCTCCATTGTCTCTTAGCTCTGAGTATTGTTCTTTAATCATAAAAATGTCATTCATAATTTGTTTCATTGGTAGGTGGACTTATTGATTCCTTACTCTGAATTCCTTCATGTTTGAGGATGTCTCCGTGTTGTGATTTATCTGAACATCAGTTTAACTGGATAGGATTTTCTATAGATGTATAGATATGCTTCCAGAGAGCATAGATATAGTTTTTTTTTTTTAAAAACCCTTGTAAATTTTGCTTCTTTGTCTTCAGAGATTAAATCCTATGAGGAATTCTGAGGCTCATTTAAGTTTTCTGTTTATAGGGAACTTGAATTTTCTGCTTGGATAACTGAAGGTTTTTTTCTTTTTCCTTTGAACTCAACACCTACACCAAAGATTCTCAGCATCAACTAATTTATATCAGCTTTTTCTAGAATGTGCTATACTCTTAGCTTGATAAATCTATTTCTTCCTCTTTTAAGATACTTTTTCCCTTATAGATCTGATTATTTCTCTATCTGTTGTATTCTCTGATTCAAAGACATTGATTATTCATTTTCTATTGTTTTCCTTTATTTCTCTTTCCCTTTTCATTCACTAAAATCATCTCAAGCCTTTCCCCTATGCCATTAGTTCTATTTGCAGTCATGTCTAGTCTATTCTACTTGTGCAGATTTATTTATTAACTATATAATGATGTTTTGAGCATCAATTTGTCCAAGTGCCACAACCTTTTTAATATCATTTTATTATTTTAATAGCCTGCCATTTAACAACTTAGTAAATTTGTGCCATATTAAATTTTCCATAGCTCATGAAGTACTCAAAAGAAATTGTTTTTCCTGAGGTTGTATTTTATTCCAGATGGATGGTCCATCTCTTGTTTGCATGTCTTATTTCCTTTTGACATTCTTTTTCTCATCTTTAATGTGAAATCTTTAAGATCCTGGCTTAATGCAGGAAGGTCTCCTACTAGATTCCCAACCCTATATGAGCTCTAGGTATATTAGGGTTTGTCCCACCTCATATACAGCAAGATAATCGAAACCAAAATTCAGATTTGCAGGTTTGGCAGATATTCTCATTGACAAATACCTGTGGGGTAAACAGGACCTCTCCTGCTCTGGGAGAATTGTGAAAGTCCCTTTAGTTTGACCAGCTCCTTGATTTCTCAACACTCAGTGTTTTTGAGGTGTTTTCACTGTTTTACATGAAGGTTGTTTTCAGCAGAAGGTCTAATCTAAAAGGATTAATTTGCCATTATATAAAGTGGAAGTCCCTTCACATCATTCATACATACATCCTCTGATTTGCCTTGTTCTTACTTAGTATGTGAATTCCTATGGAGATCATCTCCTTGTGCTGACAGATGTTGCATAAATTATTTTTGACTGCCCTTCCTACTTGATCTGAGACCTGCCTTTCCTCTCAGTAACAGCTTGTGTTCTTTTCTGTTGCCTATATCGTGAGTACTTTGAAGGAGGAAGTATTCTGATATACACTTCATCTTAGAGAACCAGAGGTTCTGCTCCTTCTCCTGAGATTTTTAAAAATGTTCTTCATCAGAGTTCACTTCACCTAGTTGGGAATGTATCTTATTGCCCTAAAGTTTCTCTCCAAAATTTTGAGTTTTTCCTGCACATAATATTCTGAAATCTTTTAGTAATAGGATTCTGTACTGAGGGCTTCTGTTCTTGAAATTCCTTACTTAAATATTACTTATACTATAATAATTAAATAGTAATTACTATACTTCACTGTTACTATTACTTTACATACAGAGAATAAACTTAAACTTTACTAAATAAATCTAAACTTTACTTTAGATACAGAGAATAAACAGGTAGTTGTCAGAGGGGAGAAGTGAAGTAGGTCAGAGAAGTAGGTGAGGGAGATTAAGAGGTACAGACTTCCAGTTACAAAGTAAATGAGTCACAAGGTATGAAATGGACAGTGTGGGGAACACAGTAATTATGTAATATCTTTCTGTGGTGACAGATAGTAACTTGACTTATTGTGGTGATCATTCTGAAATGTATAGAAATATTGAATCACTGTGTTGTGCACCAGAACTAACACAGTATTGTAGGTTAATTACATTTCAAAAGCAAACTCATAGAAAAAGAGATTAGATTTGTGGTTACTAGAGGCCAGGGAGTGAGGGAAGAGGGAATTGGGTGAAGGGATTTGAAAGATACAAATATATCTTTCCATGAGATAAATTAAGTACTAGGGGATGTAGTGTACAACATGCTAAATATAATTAAAGCTGTTGTATATTATATATAAAAGTTATTAAGAGAGTAAGTCCTAAGATTCTCATCACAAGGAGAAAAACTTTTTTCCTATTCCTTTTATTTTGAAATTTAAATAAAGTTGACCAATTTTGACCCCCCACAAATTATCTCTGTATGAGATGATGATGTTCACTAAACTTACTGTCATATTCATTTCATAATGTATGTAAGTTGCATCGTCACACTGTATACCTTAAACTTACACATCTGTGGTGCTTATTAGTCACTCAGTCATGTTTGACTCTTTGCATGAACAATATAGCCTACCAGGCTCCTCTGTCCATGGACTTCTCCAGACAAGAATGCTGGAGTGGCTGGCATTCCCTTCTCCAGGTGATCTTCCTGACCCAGGAATCACATCCAGGTCTCCTGCATTGCAGACAGATTCTTTACAATCTGAGATGGTATAAATAAAACTAGAAGAAAAAAATTACTTTCCTGACTCAACCCCAAATGCCTTTACACACCTTCAGTTTCTATCCACACTATGAGATGTTCAGGGAAAATTCTAAATATTTTCTCTGCTTCTTTCAACCCATTCTGGGGTTCTCAGTAAAGTTTAAGCAGCTTTGAGACACATCAAAATAATTTTCCTCCTCTTTCCCACCTGATATTTTTTGAAGTTTGTGGCTTGAGGTTATACCATTTTCTTTTTTGTTTGTTGGTGACCATCTTCTGACTTTTCACTGATTTTCATTCCCTTTGTTAAATATCAGAGCAAGGAGATTCTGTAATCTGAATTCATCCTACTCAGTTCAGTTCAGCTCAGTCATTCAGTCATGTCCAACTCTTTGTAACCCCATGAATTGCAGCACACCAGGCCTCCCTGTCCATCACCAACTCCTGGAGTTCACTCAAACTCACATCTATCGAGTCAGTGATGCCATCCAGCCATCTCATTCTCTGTCGTCCCCTTCTCCTCCTGCCCCCAATCCCTCCCAGCATCAGGCTCTTTTCCAATGAGTCAACTCTTCGCATGAGGTGGCCAAAGTATTGGAGTTTCAGCTTCAAAAGCAGTCCTTCCAATGAACACCAAGGACTGATCTCCTTTAGAATAGACTGGTTGGATCTCCTTGCAGTCCAAGGGACTCTCAAGTCTTCTCCAGCAACACAGTTCAAAAGTCAGCCACTGTTTCCACTGTTTCTCCATCTATTTCCCATGGGACCAGATGCCATGATCTTTGTTTTCTGAATGTTGAGCTTTAAGCCAACTTTTTCACTCTCCTCTTTCACTTTCATCAAGAGGGTTTTTAGTTCCTCTTCTCTTTCTGCCATAAGGATGGTATCATCTACATATCTGAGGTTATTGATATTTCTCCCGGCAATCTTGATTCCAGCTTGTGCTTCTTCCAACCCGGCATTTCTCATGATGTACTCTGCATATAAGTAAATAAGTAAAGGTTAGGGGGCGCTATTTTAGTCACTTAAGCTGTAAAAACCATGTGCACCTTTAAAATTTTTATAGATATATATTTCACATATGTGTGTATATCTATTTCACATATGTATATATATATTCACATAGGGAACTATATGCAGATGCATATATATCTTTATATGAATGTAATGATTTATATGAACAAATTATATTCATTATACATGCATATCTTTCATATGTATAACAGGTGAGTATAGGTGAGGTGATACACACAAAATAAGTGTGTACTAAGTTCTGTGTTGCATGGGTGCCAACTGGACTCTTGGAGAACATTTGGAGTGTTGCTGGCTTGCATCCCCATCAATTCCAATCTGACTCATGGGGAAAGGATCACATAGTTCTTATGGAGGCCACTGCATAAACCCCACTCTCCTGCAATCCTACTTTCAAGTGAAAGTGAAAGTCGCTCAGTCGTGTCTGACTCTTTACAACCCCATGCACAATACAGTCTCTAAAATTCTCCAGGTCAGAATACTGGAGTCAATAGCCGTTCCCTTCTCCAAGAGATCTTCCCAACCCAGGGATTGAACCCAGGTCTTCAGCAGTACAGGTGGATTCTTTATCAGCTGAGCCACCAACAATCCCTTTCATAAAGATATGATACTGATTTTAGTGTTAAAAGGGGTTTTTGTGACTTTTGACAGCTGTGCATGTCATATATCAGAATAGATTTCCACGAATGCAACTGTTACACTCTGTGTGAACTATCTAACTTCTTGGTTTAAAATTGATGATTTAAATTCAAACTAAAAGAGAAAAACTAAAAAATCTCCAAGCTCATTCATTAAGGTAGAGAGAAAAATTATCATTTTAAATACCATGAAATTAGGGAATTTCAATCAGCTATTTTGCATATAAAGTACATATATTTTGAAAAGTAAGTGTAGTTCAGAAGTCCAGCCCAAGGACTTGGAAATTGTATATATGTTATAAGGAATATCAGCTTACTTGTTTCATGGTATTTGACAAAATTACCCACACTAGAAACATTATTTAAAAATTTTGGAGTATTCTATCTCACATTGACTGATAAAAACTGAATCAAGAATATCAGGTGGGAGAGGTGGAAATATTTGATATTTCTTTGGCTAAAATAAGAAAAAAGCTAAGGAATAACTTAATATATGATGGAGTCTCTGTATTTCTGAGTAATTATTTTTCCAAATCCATAAATGGTGGCAGAGAAGGGAGGGAGAGTCGAAGACAGACTGAAAACAGACTCACAAGGAATGTAAGCATGAACTTACCGTTGTCTTGGGATCTTGACACACCAAACTGTGGCCTCCACTAGCAAGAGATTTTGGTCAGATGTAAAAACAACTTTTTAGAGTAGATAAATTGTTGAAGTGTGTCCCTGAGTGATCTCATGGAGTGCCATTTCTAAAGTCTTTTAGAGAAGAAACTGTCATCTTTTGTGAAAAATTTCTGTGAATGGTCCAGGCTAGAGTTTGAGTTGTTATAATGTCCAGAGGCTCTGACTACTCTCTGAAGGGGGGAATGGCTATTGTTTTAGAAAATGTACCCACAATAGTACATCTCAGTAACTTGCATCCACAAACAAGTTTTTTCACCCCACTCCTCCTTCCCCAAATCTCTCTAGTTATGGTCCCCAATCACTGGGCTACTCCATACACTCGTAAATTTGTTTCTTCCACTCTTTATGTTTCATCATCACATCAAGTAAAGCTCCAAATTCATCTATAAGTTATGTTGTTATGGGTTGAATTGTGTCCTCCCCAAATTCATATGGTGAAGTCCTAAGCCCCAGCAGAATGTGACTGTACTTGGAGATAGGGAGTTTAAAATAGTAATTAAATTAAAATGAGATAGTTGGGATGGGCCCTAATCCAAGATGACTGGTGTCATTATAAGAAGGAGAAATTTGGACACAGACATGTTCAAGGCAGACCATGTAAAGACACCGGAAGCAAACGACCATCTACAAGCCAAGAAGAGAGGCCCCAAGAGATAGCAATCCTGCCGACACCTTGATCTCAGACTTCCTTGCACAGCATCCCTAGCAAACTAATACAGACATCCTTTCCCTCCCATGCCCTCTCCCTTTCCTTTGCTTTCTCTGGGACAGCCTGCCTAGGCTCACTAACATTTCTTTTCCTTTGGTCTTTGAAACATAGCCCTCCCCCATCTCTTAAGCTGTCTGAAGCTGTTGTCTTTACTGAGAACTTTGCTCATGTCTTTGCTGCTGTACGCGGGCATCCATCAGTGAGAATTAGACCCAGAACCCTGTTAGGAGAGAAAATATGGTGAATCTCATGACTGATTGTGAGCAAGTTTTCATGCACAGAAGAAACGGACTTCTATCATTTTCATTTTTAAAAAGTATACGTTAGAAAAACATTTGTGTTTGTATGGCTTATCGAATTTGATAAAATATTTTTGCAGATATAACTTTGCTTAATTCTCCCTACATTTCAAGTCAGTGTTTTTGCAAGACCCTGGATCAGAGAGGTTAGGTAACTTGATCAAAATTGCACAGTGAGTAAATAGCAGAGATGGAAATGGAACCGAGGTAAAGATAAGCACTGTTACTGACTCCCATGGTGGGATGGTCAGTGGGAGCCGTTTTACAGTGTGGCTGGCTTCTCTCTTCTCTGCCTGGACTTCCATGGTCTTTCCATTCATGCATGATCACCTCTGACTAGGTGTTTGCTCATGAATCATTATCACCCCAGCTAAATCAGAAGCTCTGGGGAGGCAGGCTCTGGGCTATGCTTTCTGTTTAGTTACAGTTGTCTGAGGAACATTTCTTGATTGATTGGTTAAATGAACTTTTTACTAGAGAATTTGGCATATCTTTTGGCATCAGGTTTTCTAAGATGTATGCAAAAGTGACAGGGCTCTCACAATGTTGATCTGGTCTTTCTCGACAAAGGTTAGGAAAGGGTATGTATAAAAATAATTCCGTGGACTGACATTATATTATAGTAATTATGATTATTATACCCTGTATTTATATAGCTCTTGCTCTCTCGCTCTCTCTCTAAGGGGCTCATAGTCATTTGTAAGCAGTGGGCCTTATCCTGCTGCTAAATAGAAAATAAATTGCTTATCTCTTGGAAGAGAATTAACTCTTTCAGGGCACTGGGGTACCATTTAGTAAATTAGTAATCCTCTAAATGGCACTCTAGATACGTAAGATCCCCCATATAAACTGGAAAATGAACGTGTTCCCAGTGCTTAAAAGAAATCAGGGCATGGCTAACAGAAATCAGACAGCAAGCTTAAAATATATGTAATGTACTTATCTCTCTCCTCTAATAACTTTGTGTTCATTTTCATGGAAATCTGTTTGTGAGTAAAGATGAATCTATTTGCTAAAAGCTGGCACTTCTGATCTTTTAATCTACTAATATGAGAGCAATCAAGGAAAGGAGGCAGATGACAGGAGAAGGAGAACGGTGGTGTCTGTACACATGGGGTCAATGATCATTTGTTCAGCTAAGCAGATTTTGAGAAATTCATGATTTTTTTTTTTTTCAAAACAGTTTGGTAAGCCAGCCTTCATAGTTCCCTTAGGCCCTGAGAATGTGCATCTACTACCAAAACAGTGGTTAGTGAACTGCAGTCAGTCTCATGGATCACCTTAGAGTCACTGTTAAGGTAGGTAGGGGCTCAACCATCAGTCAACACTAGATTTAGAAGTTCAACTCTCAGTCAGTCAGAAATGAAATTGAAGGCACTTAACACAAGCTCAGAGTTGCTGGAGATTTTCCATGATGGGTGTAGAGAAACAGGTATAGTTAATTGGTACTGAACTCTGGACCATTTTTTAAAAAAGATTGCCTATAGTCTTTCTCTCTCATCTTCACTTTTTCTCACTTGTATTACTTGGCGGCACATGCTGTCTTGAAGACATTGCCCCCAAATTAGGATCTGATCTCCTCATCCCATTTGAAAATTTCAGAATTCATTTTTTGACTCAAATGCCTCTTGGACACACTTCTGCATTGAGGTGTTGCTACACTGAATTCTGATCGTAATTCCCAGAATTCAGTAGCACATTATTGATTGTTGAGACTTTCGGTTTATGTGCAATGAGATAGAATTTGGAAACTGGTGGTGTCTTATTGACTTTCTGATTTGCGCTGCTGGGAAGCTCATTGGATGGTCAGACGGGCTGCTGCCAGGCAGTTTGGCAGTTCAGTAAACACTCTGCGGTTACTCTTCCAGCCGTGCAGCATCCCCCTCAGTGTCTCTTCACCCAGATCCCGCGCAGTGAGGAGCGCATTGGACGGCTGACTACTGCCCCAGTTCCTTTCCCTCAACCCTGTGTCCAGGAGTTAGCCTCTCTCTAAAGCCTTGCCCCCCTCTTTGGGTTTTTCTTTCCTCTTCCTGCCCCACTGACAGCCAGCTACCAGGGGCCTCTTTACACAGGCTTCAGCTTTTTAAGGTAAATATGCCACGTAAGTCCAATCTGAGCAATCTGCATACCTCTGAGCCCCTCAAACTCCAGTGAGCATCCTTAAAGAGAAGAATCAGCAGGCTGCTAAAAAGAAATCAAAGCAGATCAGCAAAATGTCTTCAAAGGGAGAAGGACGAATGAGCCACATAGACGAACGGCCTTCCTTTTCCAGTAAGCTCTGTGACTGGTGACAAAATAGACACTAATGGGGGAAAGTGAATATTCAGTCTAATTGTGTAATTGCAGCTCGCTGTCTGTGCATCACACAGGGACTGAAGTAATAGAGTGCTGGGAAGTAGTTCCATGGTCTCCCCGCTGCATACCTATGCATTTTGCATCTAGTTGCAGTCTGGCAGAAGTAAAAGTCTGAAAGCACCAGGTCTGAGAATTCCGTCACCCATAAATTCCTAATACTCACCATCTCAAGATGAAGGTCAGTCACAATAGCACACAGAGCTCAAAGGTGGCCAAGTGAGATGAACAAAGCTGGCATGAGAAACAGAGCCACTAATTCATCTCCCAGGTGGCCCTTTTAATATTCCAAACCTCACTTAATCATCAGGCAGGCCATTGAACCAAGGAGCCTGGTCAGCAGTGCCCTTCTGCTGACTGACTTTTCAAACTTTCTAGCAAGTAAGGAAGCAGATGGAGTTCTCACTCTGCCTCTAGTGCTGCTACTAGACCCTCAGAGACTTTGCCAAGGATGGGAAAGTTGGGTTCCATTCATTCCCTTTGGTTTCGAGTGGAAGGCAAAAGCTCCAGGGGTCATTTGTTATGGTGGTATAAAAGAGATGCACTTCCCTTGCCCAAATCCCCATCTCTTCCTTTTTGATATCCTCTTGCGCTCAGACTTGCAGTGTCTTCAGCAAACACAGCCGCTGGCTTCAGGGCTCAGACCCTCTGTCTCTGTCTGATTCTGGCTGCCACTTCCTCTGCTGTTTGTGACTCCAATTTCATCTGGAGTGGAAAACACCCTCACGCCCTAGGCAGGTAGGAAGTTTCCGTGAAGGGGACATTTGTGTGGCAGTTGTTGGAGTAATTACCACACATTTTATTGTCAAATTTTCCAGAGGGAGCTGGAAATATGGAAAGCATTTGAGTTTCTGAAAATGCTAATTTAACACAAATGTAGTCATCATAATTAAGGGTTATCATTAATGCATTATTATTTTTCTACTTTATAACCCAGGAATTGTTTTAATCCCTGAGTTTTGTACAACCCAGAGGCAACGCATAGGTGAATAATATGATTTGCGTTAGATATCATTGTTTTTCCTATCAATATAGAATATTCCACAAGAACTTAAAATACATTTGGGTGATTATTGCTTTCATCTACTTATGTGCATTTTATAATTTGCTTCAGACCCTTTTCTCTCATGATTTCTGTGGCTTTGTTCAAATGGCCAAGGCTGCCTTTTGAGCCATTATGAGTTCATAATGATTGATGGACTTTTCCCATGGACCGCATTATCAACATCTACCCTTCTGCAGGGAAAACATCTTTACCAAGGAAGATCCAATTTTTGTTTCTCCCTATTTGTTGTTAATCTGACTTTGATAATGTCATCAAAGCCTTATCCTATACTTTTTTTTCTTGATGAGCTGGAATTCTCTGGAGCTGAGAGTTGCAGGCATGGGAGAGAGCGATAAACTGGGACCACAGAATTAGGGCAAATGCTCTTTGACATTCCCCTGCCTCAGACAAAAAAATTGATGGACCTGCATTTGTAATTTCTTAGGTTTAGAGCAATCCCATAACCACTTGTCCTTCAAATCAAGTTCTTTTAGATCATCTAACTCAAGAAAATAAAGCCAAATAAAAAGTCGGACATCTATGTCGAAAGATTTTGAGGGCAAACTAATTGCCCTTAGTTTCAGCTTTCTTTGGTTTCAGCCCACTGATTTAGGAAAGAAGCGTAATATTGAGAAAGACTACAGAAGAATTACCAAGGACCACTTTGCTTTGCAAATATTTGAAAAAATAGCAGGCATTAATGTCTAGTGGGTAAAAATTACAAGTAGATCATACCCAAGAAATAGTGAGATCTGACTTGATTAATACTTCCCATTTAGAAACAGTTTTAACTGAAAACTGGTAAGCACAGACTTGCTGGTAAAATACTAACAATAGACTATCTCATTTATTCAGAAATTACATCCAGTAATATTGACTATTTAGAATAAAATAAAAGCTCAAAATAATGATGAGGGAAGCCTTCTACTAAAAAAAAAGTATGATACGACATGCATATACAATTCCTGCTTAAGTAAAACTCTTTCATATATTCTTGCTTAATATATTTTAGAAATATTTCATTAAAACATTTAAAGTGAAACAATGATTTGGTGCTTGAAGGCATAAGCTTCATTTTCCCACCATGTTCATATACCCCTCAATCCCATGTCAGATAAAAAGGCACTATTGTGTAAAACTCCTTTCCTGAAATTAATGTATTAATTTCTACAGTGCTTTTATAGTTTGCAAGTCAAAGATGGTCTCCAAGAGGGAACTGAATGTCTTGTTCTTGCTTTTGTTACTGGTTGATTGTGTGACCTTGCTGCTGCTGCTACTGCTGCTGCTAAGTTGCTTCAGTCATGTCCAACTCTGTGCGACCCTATACATGCAGCCCCCCAGGCTCCGCTGTCCTGGGATTCTCCAGGCAAGAGCACTGGAATGGGTTGCCATTTCCTTCTCCAATGCATGAAAATGAAAAGTGAAAGTGAAGTTGCTCAGCAAAATAAGGTTTTACTTCAAAATTAAGTTTCTGCTATTCTGAGAAGCCGCATGATTCTTACATAGTTCATTACATCAGGCAACTGGTAGATTCCAGGCTTTCCTAGAGGTTGTTTGGCCAAGAGACTGAGGAAGCTACAGTCTAAGAGGAGCCAGACCAGCATGAACGAGTGATAAGATGTCTGTGGTGGGGAAGGTGTGGGCAGGTATGTGTGGAGAGTATGGGTTAGGCACGGTTTGAAACTCAGGAGAGCCAGGGACACTTGGCTGTGTGCTTTGGGCCAGCCTCCCCAGAGCTTTCCTGCGAAACAAGTGAAGCTCTGTGCCATCTCCAGAAAGACAGTTGGATCGTTTAGATGTCCTTCTACCCTGAAGCTGAAAACAAACCAGAGGGAGCCATCCCCCCACCTCAGTCAGAGTATCACCCGGCTTTACGGCATCAGCGTCCTCAGAGGACACAGTAAGCCAGATACTCGGGGTCCTGAGAACCACACTATAGCAGCGGGAGTATCATCGCCCAGCCTGCTAGGCTGTGGGAGAACTCACCACCCATTTGGGGAGCAACAGCAGATACACCTGGTGTGGATGTGGGTCCTGGGAGGTGCCCTCGAGATTTGTAGGGCCAGCCCAGATGAATAGGCTGGGGAAAACAGCCCATGAGGCAGAAGACGGATTCCCTGCAGTAACTGGGGTACCTGTGAGAACTAACCAGTGACCGGAGACTTGAGTGGAGGCAGAGATTCTAGGATAGCACGTGGGGTGCAAGCCTGAGGGACGGAGCTCTTGACTGTGACTTCATCTCCATGGTTCTCATCTAGGGCTGTTGGCCCTTTCAGGGATGTTTGACGAGCAGAGGCACCTTGGGCTGTCACAAATATGCGGGAAGGAGTGCTGCTGGCGTCCGGTGGGCAGAGGACACAAATGCCACAGTGTGCAGAGCAGCTCCCCCTCCCCCACCAAAGAATGATTCAGTCGGAAATATCAATAATACTGAGGCCGAGAAACTCCACAAGCCTGCACGCAGCTGTGACAAAGGACAATACAGCTTCCACCCCTGTGCACCAAGAACTAGACTGTGTGCCACGAGGCCAACCAGTGTAACAAGGAGGATGGTCCCGCGATCATGGTCACATAAATAACCTCCCTAACACTCTGTACCGACCGTGTACTCAGTCCTCTCCCTGCGGGACTGTTCTGTGCCTTTCGCAGATACCTACTCACTTAACTACCACCACAGCTCTTTGTAGTACATATGGCTCTTATCTGCAGCTTACCACTGATTTAAATAGCCATGCTGCCAATTTACCAGAAAGAGCCAGACTCTGGCCAATCTGCGTGGTCACCTGAAGCACACAATCCATGCAGCAGGGACTGCTAAAGTCATTGACCTCGTATCTCCACCAATGCCCCAGCAGCTGGGAAACAGAAGGCCAGCCCAGTACTCCCAGATGCCCACTCAGCATCTTGGTACCAGCCTTGATCATGGGATCAGACCACCTCTCTTGATACCAGCCTCGATCACGGGATCAGGCCACCTCTCATATCATATTATTATTTTGTGGGGAAGAAATTACAAAGCTACAGACAGCACAGCATCAGCTCATGTGGAAAGAAACTGGCAAGAATCCAGTGACTCAAAGTCTCTATCAAAATAGACCACGAAGTCCCCAAATCTGTTTTTGCCTCAATTATTCAAACACATGCAGATTGATTTTAAATTACCCAGATTACTGGGGGCCAGGTAGCCTTCCCCTGGTTCCGTAGGGTTTTAGTAGATACATTTAATGAGATGGACGACTTAGTCCTCTCTCCCATGGTTCTGTGGCATTGTTTTCTGCAGAGGAGCACACAGCACTTCCATTCACCTTTATCTCAATCAATCGTCTTGTATTTACTGAGGGGCCCCAGGAGTGGGTCATGAGAGGTGTAGATCATTCAATTTGTCGCAGCGCATATTTTCAATATTATGATAAGAAGACAAGGGACTCTGCATTTTGTCAACTTGCAAAGCCAAGATCGATCAGCAAATAGATGGGCCTCCCCGTATTCTGAATTAAAGTGTGTGTTTTGGCGGTTTATTGACAGTTGATAACTACTGACCACTAGTCCTGATAGAGTTACAAAGGTCAGGTCACGGCAGGTCAAAGCCACAAAGAAGGCTGCCTGCTCTTGGAGTCTGCTGCCCTCCCAGAAGGGAAGTGCAGGTCAATAACTAAGCCACCTGTGGGGTCTGGAGGCTTTTTCAGTCTTTCTGCTTCTGACTGTGCCGTGACCTAACCCTCATGCAGCCCTGTCTTCTCTGCCCTTTACTCCTGAACACGGCTGCCCTGGGAGTCCCATGGGTACCCAGGGAGCCAGGACAGCACTGGGCAGCCCCAAGCCCCCCCAGCACGGGCTCAGCCCTGCAAGGCAGATGCCCTTCCACAGGGCTCACTTCTGCTCCACAACCTCAGAGAGTTAAGGACACACAGAGGAAAAGGAAACGGCTGCCTTTACGGCTCCCCCAGGAGTGCCCGCTCTCCGGTGCATATGCAAACCACTCTTGGCAAGCAGAAGTTTAATTAAAAGCCTCTCAGAATCCCTCTCCAGCTGGGGTGGGCCCCGGTCACCAGGAGGGGCCTGATCAAGCAGATGTGAAAGAACACAGACGAGAAGTCTTGTTCCCAGGAAATGTCATCTGGTCTGCCTCGCTCGGTGACTTGCCGAAGATGGGGGAGGGGGACCATGCCAGGGTGTTTGATGCAGTATCCATTGTCTACCTGAAAGATGCAAATGATATTCAAATTTGGCTCCAGTGTACAGGCTGCTTGCATATACCCCACAGCAACCCTCAAGCAAGTGACTAATGGGAACATGTGTTCTTTCTATTTTTATAAGCCTGGGAGAACAAGGGGATGGAGGGCTGAGCTTGTGGGGTTTGAGATCTCTCTTTTCAGGGGACCTGCGGCTGTCTGGAATGATAGTAATATCTAGTGGCAGCTCCGTGGCAGTGGCCCTGACCTGCTTAGATGCTCTGTTCCATGGAGGCCCAGAAGCTGAGGAAGCCACCCTGCCCTTCTCAGTCCTTCTCTCCAGCCAGAAGGCGTGGGACCCAGGGACATGACGGGGCTTGTGGGACGGGGTCTCCCCAGTCGCCCCTTCCTGGTGGCTTGCCCAGGTGTGAGTCTCAGCTGGACTATGTTTCAGTCATCAGTAGTGGGGTGACTGTCCTGTCCATCAGTATTGTTAGTACAATAATGATCTGCATTATTAATTAGATGATTCATCTCTCTGTAAGGTCAGATGGGGGAGCTATGTCTGGCCAAAGCCTCTTACAGCCCAAACTGGAAAAAATCAGAAGAATGTTTCATCCAACACAATCTTAGTATCAAAAATCCATTTTTGCTGCTTAGTTCTCATTGCTGATAGGGTTGTGAAGGCAGTGATGAGCCTTCCTCAACTCGTATTCACACTTCGATCCTGTGAACGAGACTCACGTGGCAAGGAGGGCAAAGTAGCAAATGGGATCTTTTATATAAAAAGTGATCTTGATGTGTGAATAACAGAGTGCAAGAATCATGAAATGCTAGCATTCAAAGGGATTGGGACAGACAGACTGGATCAGTGACCATCAAACAGAACTCGAAAAAACTCTTCTGAGAGAAGGAAGTGCTTAGAGCTCTGGATTCCTTGCCCCTTCACAAACTGTCTGGCTCCAGTTGATTTGTTTTACATGTGTATCTCTGCATCCAGACTATAAAATGGAGTAATGTTTAACTCCAGTTCACTAATGTGCTTAATTATGTCCCACTCTTTGTGACTCCATGGATTGTAGCCCACTAGGCTCCCCTGCCCATGGGATTTTCCAGGCAAGAGTATTGGAGTGGGCTGTCATTTCCTTCTCCAAGGGATCTTCTTGACTCGGAATCGAACTCGCATCTCATGCATCTCCTGTACTGGCAGATGGGTTCTTCACCACTGCACCACCTGGGAAGCCCCAGCTGACTAATAGGGGCTACCTAAATTGTTGTGATGAGGATCCTAAGGCCAAGTCCTTGATCTTTGAAAAGAGAACTACAGCATCAGGACTGGAGAGTGATGAGTGTTAACCATGCATTTGCTGTCCCTAGCACCAGTTCAGTTCAGTTCAGTCGCTCAATCGTGTCCGACTCTGCGACCCCATGAATCACAGCACGCTAGGCTTCCCTGTCCATCACCAACTCCTGCAGTCCACTCAAACTCACGTCCATCTAGTCAATGATGCCATCCAGCCATCTCATCCTCTGTCATCCCCCTTCTCCTCCTGCCCCCAATCCCTCCAAGCATCAGAGTCTTTTCCAATGAGTCAACTGTTCACATGAGATAGCCAAAGTACTGGAGTTTCAGCTTTCGCATCATTCCTTCCAATGCACACCCAGGGCTTATCTCCTTTAGAATGGACTGGTTGGATCTCCTTGCAGTCCAAGGGACTCTCAAGAGTCTTCTCCAACATCACAGTTCAAAAGCATCAATTCTTTGGCACTCAGCTTTCTTCACAGTCCAACTCTCACATCCATACATGACTACTGGAAAAACCATAGCCTTAACTAGACGGACCTTTGTTGGCAAAGTAATATCTCTGCTTTTGAATATGCTGTCTAGGTTGGTCATAACTTTCCTTCCAAGGAGTAAGCGTCTTTTAATTTCATGGCTTCAATCACCATCTGCCATGATTTTGGAGCCCAAAATAAAGTCAGCCACTGTTTCCACTGTTTCCCCATCTATTTCCCATGAAGTGATGGGACCAGATGCCATGATCTTCGTTTTCTAAATGTTGAGCTTTAAGGCAACTTTTTTCGCTTTCCTCTTTCACTTTCATCAAGAGGCTCTTTAGCTCCTCTTCACTTTCTGCCATAAGGGTGGTGTCATCTGCGTATCTGAGGTTATCGCTATTTCTCCTGGAAATCTTGATTCCAGCTTGTGCTTCTTCCAGCTCAGCCTTTCTCATGATGTACTCTGCATATAAGTTAAATAAGCAGGGTGACAATATACAGCCTTGACGTACTCCTTTTCCTATTTGGAACCAGTCTGTTGTTCCATGTCCAGTTCTAACTGTTGCTTCCTGACCTGCATACAGATTTCTCAAGAGGCAGGTCAGGTGGTCTGGTATTCCCATTGCTTTCAGAATTTTCCAAAGTTTATTGTGATCCACACAGTCAAAGGCTTTGGCATAGTCAATAAAGCAGAAATGGATGTTTTTCTGGAACTCTCTTGCTTTTTTCATGATCCAGCGGATGTTGGCAACTTGATCTCTGGTTCCTCTGCCTTTTCTAAAACTGGCTTGAACATCTGGAAATTCACGGTTCATGTATTGCTAAAGCCTGGCTTGGAGAATTTTGAGCATTACTTTAGTAGAGTGTGAGAGAAGTGCAATTGTGTGGTAGTTTGAGCATTCTTTGGCATTGCCTTTCTTTGGGATTGGAATGAAAACTGACCTTTTCCAGTCCAGTGGCCATGGCTGAGTTTTCCAAATTTGCTGGCATATTGAGTGCAGCACTTTCACAGCATCATCTTTCAGGATTTGAAATAACGCAACTAGAATTCCATCACCTCCACTAGCTTTGTTTGTAGTGATGCTTCCTAAGGCCCACTTGACGTCGCATTCCAGGATGTCTAGCTCTAGGTTAGTGATCACACCATAGTGATTATCTGGGTCATGAAGCTTTTTTTGTACAGTTCTTCTGTGTATTCTTGCCACCTCTTCTTAATATCTTCTGCTTCTGTTATGTCCATACCATTTCTGTCCTTTCTCAAGCCCATCTTTGCGTAAAATGTTCCCTTGATATCTCTAATTTTCTTGAAGCTGTCCCTCGTATCAGCTTGCTTTAAAGAAAGGAGTCTGAGATTTTTAAAAGTTTAAAGACCATCACGCTCTGTTTTCTTGCATTTAGATAGGAATCTTCAGCCAAATCTAGGCAGAGATATATTTTGCTTTTAGTGACAAATTTCACAAATGCTCATGGTAACCTGTTATCAACTCAGCAACTCTTCACAACCTCTTGATATGAGGAAACCAGGCTGCTGCCATCATAAAAATCAAATATCCATCTTCCCCTGGACAAATGGAGGAGAATCTTGGAGATGGAATTAGGATCCCAAGGTCTAGTTACTTCTCCCTTGCAGAGAGTCGTCTCCACAGACACCATTAAAGGCCCCAGCTTGTCTTATCAAGGCAACACTGGGACATAATAATTTTTAGAGGTCAGGTGCTTCATCCATTTCCAGTATCTTAAAGTGACTCTCCTTGACCAAACTTCTAAGATTTTCTCTCCCAAGGAACTAAATCATAGAATTATATATGAAAGGTAACCATCACAACATTTTCCTAAATACTTTTTAAAATTAGGCTTAAGTTAACAATAAGTAATTAGAGTAATAGATAAGAAAACATTTATAGACTATATGGGATATTAGTGGTTTGTAAAGTCCTAGCTTTTCTAAGAATGTGAACTTTTTGAAAACTATGAAATAAAAGATGAGGATTTAAAAATCACATAAAATAGGATCCCAAATTATTGTATATATGTATAGGGATATAACTGAAGGAGATACGGATATACACACATGAAATAAAAGAATGTTGATGGCGCTGTTTCTGAGTAGTGGTATTGTGGGTAAGTTTTGGACTTTTTGTAGCTTTTTTTCTGTTTGACAGATTACTTTTATAATCAGGAAATGCTTACTTAAAAAAACCTAGACTGCAAAAATATTAAAATACTTTATTTTTAAGGATACGTCTGTACCAAAGTCCCTAGAACGAGGCTGCATTCGAGACAGTTGTAAAGGGAAAGTGAAGTCAATTTTCTCTCAATACTATATCCACTTGGGGGTAGTATGCAAGCTGCATCATTCATGCTAAAAGGAAACCCACACTTTCTCTGTAATTAGGTGTTTGGCCTTCTTTATCAAGAAATACCTTCATTTACATTTGTCTCTGCCTATGTGGGGGCAGTCAAAATCCATGCCTTATCATGTCCTAAAGCAGCCATAACTGTGCCCTGCTGAAGTGGTCCTTTGAGTCCCCACCACGTTCCAGCAGTGTGCTGGCAACCAGAAATATAAAGATACTTGCAGCGGCATCCCTGCTTTGGAGGGACTTTTTGTTAGACTAAGAGAAACATAAAAATGCTAAAAATTACAGGTAAATACCAGGTGTCGTCTGTTACTTCATGGCAGGCCCTCTCCTAGGAAAACATTCATACATGTCATCTCACGTGTTCACCGAAACCTGCGCCATAGGCCCAGTCTCCCCATTTGTGAGAAGGAGACGCCGCCTGTCTCGGCGCTTGACACCTCCATGTCACTTGACACCTGGGCAAGTGACAGGTACCCGTTTCCCTGTACTCACTCCTGGTTTAACTCTTGAGCCAAACTGATGTTGGCATACAAGAGGAAACCCTTGCATCTCCCTGAAGAATGTGAACTGCCAGTGGAAAGGGTTCTTTTGGTCTTGGTCCTGGTTTGGGGTCCATTTTGTCTCCTGCTGTATCCCTCACACCTAGAACAGTGAGTGCCTGGCAAGCATGGAGAGTGGGTGCCCTGTAACCAAAGTGGGGTTGCCGGTTAGCAGACAAAATAAAGGACATCCAGTTAAACTGAAATTTTAGACAATCAGTGAATACTTTTAAGGTGAAAAGTATGTCCCATACCATAGTTAGGATGTACTTTAAAATTATTCTTTGTTAGCAGAAATTCACATTGTGCTGGACATCCTGGGACACCTGGAGACCCTGAGCTGTGACAGCCAAGGGCAGCCTGGTGGCGAGTTAAGTTGATAGTGGATTGGAAGGTGCTCACCAATTACACAAGACAGTTGCAACACGAGCGACTGTGTGTGCTCCCTCTGTCGGGTAATGGTTTGGATGACTACCAACCCTGTGGAGGGTGACTTGGGGGAGCTGCCACCCCAGGGTCGGGTGACTGACGAGAGCTGAGAAAGGAAGGAAGGCCATGTCCTACTTCCCAGGGGCCTGTAGTCTGTGCTAACGCGTTTCCTTCTGCAGACAGAGGGATCACCTTGGTGTATTGTAAACCAGGCAGGTGGCATACTCCCGCGTCCTTTAGAATGTGCCTCTAGCCCCCTCTTGGAGGGTGGATTGGAGCCCAGTAACTGGAGGCAAATACGGAGTGAGTTATGAGGCAAATGCAATTGATTGGGGTTTGAGGATGGAGGGGAAGACACACCGTCGAGGACAGCTTTAATAATCAATAAATGGTCTTCAGAGCCTGGCAGAAGGGCCTACGTGCTTTCAGAGCTCTGGATTCTCCTCCCAAGCTAGTGATAACCTTGTGGGCTTAAACGGAGAGTACAGGAGGTGTAGAGGATGATGACATGGAGTGATCCACATCTATTCAATCTGTCTGTCTGTCTATTAACTTATTTACGGTGAGTAAATGAGGAGAAGGCAACAGATGGAGTCAGGAATGGACATGACCCCCCATTTACTCTGCTGACTCCCCTTGGCTTAAGGAAACATAGCTGTTCCCCTGCCCTGCATGTCTGAGTGACCCAGGCTGAACTGGTTGCTGGGGGCAGATGCATTCGTAATGGAAGAGGCAAATTCACCGTTGGGGGTTGGAGGGAGGGTGTCGCGCGTTCACTGGATCAGGAAGGAGGAGGGAGGCATTTGCTTCTCCAGTAATAAGATTGTCAGGGGCCCTTCCTGGCCTGAATGGACCGAGGAAGGCTGCCAGGATGGCGAGCTCACTCTTCTTAATTAGCACTAATGCAGTCGAGGCTGTTTTCTTAGCCTGACCAAAGGGAATAGTAATTAACATGGTGGGGGAGACAGACGGAGAGTTCAAGGCCGGCATGTGTGCCCCCGACCCTGGGGTCACTGGGGAAGGGGAGCCTGGCAGACAATAGCCTGGCTCCCACAGGCCTAGACAAAGGCTGGCCCTAGTTCTCGAACTTCAGCTCACTGTGGCCTCCCCATTAATGTGAAATCCTGTCTTTCCACTTCTGGAAATGGGACTGGCTTGTTAGCCTTGCCAGCTAAGGCATGTGGATGTGTGTGTCTATGTATGTGTGAATGTGTGTGTGAAGGCATAATTGTTCTCCCACTTAAACCACTACACAAAGCCTGGGGAGGTCTTCATTCCCAGCGCTAGTGTGTGGCTCCAGTTGTGGGGGTGGGGCATGCTGGATCTTGTGTCCCCACCAAGCAGCACACAGGTCCTACAGCATCTGTTTCACCCTGAAGTTTGCATAGCATCTTGAGCCTAGGAGCTCAGAACCGAGCATGGCTTTTTGCAAGCTGGGAAGAGGAGGGAGCTGGAACTATGGTGCCTCTGCAGCCAGCAGACTAGACAGCAGACTGGACAGCAGGCAGGCTGATTGCTGTAGGACAAGGGCTAACGGGGTGGCCCACCATCCAGGGAATCCCGGAAGAAATGCAGAATAGGAGTCGATGGAGAGTGATGGTGAGTGGGGTCTAGACGGTTGCCTCCCTCAGTAAGGATGACCTCACCCCCCTTGAATGACAAGTGGACAAGCAGAGCCACGGATAAATGAAAATACTCTGTACTCTCAGTGTCTCTTCCCTGTTTTGAGGTGTTGAATTTTCCCAGAGATGAATTTGGTTCTTTTAGATTTTTGCCCTCAACTTTCCTTAGGCTGGGTTTTTTTTTTTTTTCTCTTTCTTTCTTTAATTAAATACTGCTGCCTAACTCTTTCAGGTCAGCAGCAATGTCACTAGCATCAGGCATGAATCATGGCCAGGCTGACATTTTAAAAATGGCATCGTCAAGGCAGCGAATGCAGGCCAGACACCCAGGCACAATGGCTGGACCCCGTAAATTACACTAAAAGTCTAATCAGAATAATCAACACGCTGACATCTTTATGCATGTGGGCAGGACATGGGGAAGAGAAAGGCTCTGCCTTGGATTTTGCTGAGATTTCACTTGCAGCAGATTCTGGTGCTTTTGAGGATACAGAGAGAATCTTCAAGGTGTGTCTGTTGAGTGCTCTGTGACCTCTTTCCTCACATTTACGTTTGTGATAAAAACAGATATAATGAATGTCTCCCGAGAGTGTGTTGGTTTGTATGCAGCTCGTGCAGCAGAGTCATATATTTTTTCCTGCAAACATCCCACACACACATATTTCTTCATCTAATATAGGTGCCCATGAATGGCTCTCACACACACACACACACACACACACACACACACACACACACACACCCCTTGAGCATTCATGGAAGCTTCTGGCTAAAGAGATCTATTCAAACTCTGTCTCTAAGAATGGTTTTCATAATTCTTACCTAAATTCTTTACTAATCCGCCTTAATGGGACTTCCTAAAGCCAAACAGGACAGCCACCATATGGCCAAGGGCATTTATCACCCTTCACACTAGATTTTAGTTTTTTCTTTTTCTTTTTCTCTCCTGGGTTCTTTTCTCTGTCAGTCTCAAACTGTCTCACTTGGGCTTCATGGTTCTTTGTTTGCAAAAGAAAATCCTCTCTCAGAACTTTGGGTTCCTTCCTTCTAATGGAAGGCATGGGGCCGGGGAGTGGGGGAATGAACTCTGGGCCATACATATGCAGAAAGATCGCCTCCCAGTGATTAATTGGCCCCACCCAGTCACAGGCACAGGGAGCCCATTTGTCACCAGCCCACCTCTGGTCATTACAGCCAGGCCTCCCAGAGCTTGTGGGCAACCCAGTATATACCAGCTGGGACTAGCCCATTGGTACCCACTGAGCTGTGGCCAGCCAAGGACCAAGGGTGAATGCTGTGGGCTAGTTGGAACCAAGGAGGGGGTGGGAAATGAAAGAAAAAAAAGAAGAAAGAAAAAGTGAAAAGAAGAGATGACTCAGTTGACACATGAGATGCAGAAACGTTTTCTTAAAAAGTAAAGAAGTAGGTTCTGTTTTGCTTGGCTTGACTTCTCAAACATTTATTGAGCACCTTCTATGTGCCAAAAATGAGCAAGATGTGGTTCCTTAATCTGGCACTAGAGACTGTTGATGCTATTGGAAGTACTTGGATAGCTTCTTGTCTACCGGGTTTTGCAGTGATTTCAAAAGATACGACGAATAGTCATATGCTAATTTTTCAGACTGGGAAACTGAGCCAAGGTCACTGTGATCTGCTCAGGGCCATGCTGGGAGCAATGGGGATACCACTTCCTCTAGTGCCGCTGTTGCTGTATTACACACAGAGGGTATCTACCAAGACCTGACTCTGTCATACCCTTGGGTCCTCCAGCGTATCCTGACCAAACTCTTTGACTACTGGTCATAAAAACGTGGGCTGTGGTTTAGGTTTTGACATTTATACTCATCAACTTGGGCAAGTCACTTTACCTTCTGCATCCTCAGTGTTTCCATCTTTCAAACGGGCTTCATACCCTTAGAATGGTGGTGATTCTATGACATCATAACTTGGGGGCATTGTGCCTGGCACAGATTAAGCAGTTAGTAAATTGCTAGATGTGTCAGGTACATGTATCTTTATGTATAAACATTCTGTCCAGGCTGGACCTTCTGGGGCCCCAGCATGGGCTCGCACCCTGAGCTGCAATCTGGGCCAGCAGTGAGCACAAGGACCTCAGAAGGACATTTCCTCAGCTTCTCCCTGTCCATCCTCCCATCACCAATCCCTCCTTAGCTGTTCTTACAATGATCCCTACAGCCAAGCATTTGCTCAATAAGCACTTGTCGGTGTTACCGCTGGGAAGCACTGTGCTAGGTGCTGTGGGGCAGGCAGGCAGGGTAGGGAGAGGGACAGGGCAGTGAGAGAAACTGAGGGCCAGAGTGGGTGGAGGCAGGCAGGACACCGTCTTGAAGCCCCCATTATGAGACTACCATCGATGTGTCCTGGTTAAGAAAGCTCCAGATAAGAAAGTCCAGCCCAGTGAAACAATTTCAGAAAAGGGAGATTCTTAAAGAATTATATACATTTTTTGGCCAAAGGAACAAAGATGACTGGCTTGGCCAGCAGTTCGCACTGCTTCGTAGACAAGCTGATTGCAGAGTTCCTTGAAATAGCAAACTGCTTTGGAGAGTTTGATGGTGATCTTGTGTACAAAAATATTGACAGCTTGGATTGTTGGGTTGCTCTACTTGTGAGCATGCCTGGGGGAAATACCAGAACAATTTATAAGGTACCAGAGGCCCCCAGAGAGGAAAGGGATTTGTTGAGTATCTTCTATGTGCAAAGCAATGTGTTGTGTGCGTTATGTGACTGACCTCATTCAAGTTATGCAGTAATTCAGGGGGGTAAGCACAATTATCTCGATTAGCAAATGAGGAAACTGAGGCACTCAGTGACTAGTGAGCGGCCTGAAACCATTCTGTTAGTTGGGATGTCTTTGGATGAAAGTAGGAAAAAAAAAAAAAAAAAAAAACTATGTCGAATTGGCTTCAATAATAAAAAGTGTCATCTCACCTCACAACAAGTTTAGCAATAGAAAGACTCTCTCTGATAAGTGGAGTCCGTGGTTCAAAGATGTCATCGATGGTTCAAAATTTTTTCAGTCTCTCCTGAATAATGCTATCCCCTAGGTTAGCTTGCCCTTACTTCACCTCCCCTTGAGGTTGCCATCTGAACACAGTAAGACCCAATATGGTCCAGAGGTAAAAAGAGAAGCATCAATTTCTAGGTCTCATTAGCAAACCTTTTCATGGATGTCCCCAGCAGAAGGTCCTTCCTCTCACTTAGGTCAGATTTGGGTCACATGACCACACTTAACCGATCCCTGACAAATGTATGAGATGTCCAAGACAGCCTAGACTGGTCAGAGGAGGTTAGGACCCAGGCTTACACATAGAAGGATGACCACAAGATGACACAGGGAGAAGACAGTTATCTACAAGCCGGGGACAGGCCTTAGAAGAAACTCTCCCTTCTACTATGTTGATCTTGAACTTCTATGCTCCAGACCTAGGAGAAAATTTCTGTTAAGCCACCCATTCTATGTAGCTTTGCTGTAGCAGCCCTGACTAACTAATACAAGCGGAATGTCAGTTTTTGCAGTTTTCCTTCTGTGCACAGTATTCATTGGTGATTGGAAACCACAGGGAAGGTAGAGGGAGTTAGGAGCCTGAGTACTAAGAGAAAGAGAAAATGGGGAGGACAGACTAGAGAGTATTAGGTAGGCAGTGTGGATGTGCTTTGGCAGTTTGATTCATTCAAACCTAAGCCTAGTTCCTGGAACATTCACAGCACCACAGACCTACTGTGAAGTTCAAAAGGAAAGTTGCTTTGGGTGCAAATATAAATTTGAATTGGGAAATGTTCTCTTTACTCTTTGGTAACTATGAAATAAATAATTCCTATGTTTTCTCTGTGCCAACTGGCAGCAACTGCACCAGGGCAGTGAGAAGGAACAAACAGTGTGACCCCTGCTTTCAGGGAACTGGTGTTTTACTAAAGGAGAATGAGTTTTCCATGACCAGTGAGCGGAAGGTTAGCATCAGAAATCTGGTTGCCAGCCTCCAAAATTCTATTTTCAGAAAGTTTATGGTACACTGGAGTCATTGCTCTTTGTAAAGACAAATGGCCCTATTCAAGGGTCAAACAGAGGAAAACCTCTGCAGAACTCTTCTCCCCAATAGAAAAAGAAAGCCATCTTCTTAAACCATTGTTTTAGTTCCATAAATTATGTCCTTGTGCTTCCTAAGTGAAGAACAAATATATTTTTGGGTTTGAAGTAGAAATAAGTGAAAGCAAGGATTTCTAGGAAACAAATACATTTCCTATTTGTCTCTGCACTACGGAAGAAGAAACATGCTTTTCTGACAAGGAAACCACAGGCAAGTGGCGGGTCTTACTGCATAACCGTGATTAGTACTGGGATCTCACTGGTTTTCCTGGAGAACTCGGGAGATTATTCCAGTTGAAGGAATCTGGGTTGGTTTCATTTGTGGCTTTTCTATCAGATATACAGCTTTACTTACCTGGAAGAGGTCGAGGCAAAGCATTGCCTCAAGTCTCACCTTAGGTGTGTGCTCCTGGAGAGGAACTCAGATCCTGCCTAGCGTCCTTCCCCTGCCAAGCTGAGGCTGTGGACATAAAACAATGGTGACCCATCTAAAAAACAAACCCGGGGCATCCAGAGTCCCATCCAAAAGCATATTCTGTATCAGCCAAGCCCAGACGGAAGGGGGGATTTATGGTAGTTCAATAAAGATGACAATTTATTTGGAATCTCCTGCCTAGAATTTCTTGGCTTTTTCCCCCTTTTATTGGCGTAGAAGGTTTTTAACATTTACTTTTCCTCATTTATCACTACGACAGGGATGTTTGGATGATGACTTTAGGTGAAATATGTATGCATCCTAAAGATATTTATGTAATTTAGCAAAATTACTTTGTATGTTTTTTCCAAAAGAATCTGCTCAGTTCATGTCTTGCTAACACCACCAAACATTTTACTAATCACACCCTAATGTGGGAACGAACACACATTATTTAAACACACCAAATATGTGAACGTAAAAATAGTGTTTAAAATATTTCTTACACAATAAATTATGATCACTATGTTAAAATACCACTTTCTAGAGAAAATTGATTTAAGAAAAACAGCTAATCACAGGATCCTGTGAAAGCAGGCTTTTTTTTTTTTTTTTAGTATCATTTGATGTTCAAGCCAGGAAATTCGTGCTGTTGTTTCATTTTGTGTTCCATTATTTTTTCCATTCATTTGCTGAACAATCATCTTCTGAAACATCCGCTTCTGCAGTGGTATCAACTGGCGTGATACCAAAAGATGTAAATGATTTAATTGAATTAGCTTAATTAGGTAAATTAACAGTTAAGCGTATCACACACAAGCTTGTTCTGTTTATACTACGTTATGGAGATAATTTAGTGAGGAAGGAGAATGGGCATGACCAAAATTCCAATGCAATGAGCAAGATTAGCTGGCAGTGGAGAAAATACAAAGATAACAGTCTCTGGAATTAAATCTGGATAAATAATTTATGCGCTGGATTCATTATGTAGTTTGAGTTTAGATAACGACCAGTTGATAGTCAACGAATGTGCAAAAACACTGCCACAGAGAAAAAGTCTGAAGGCAACCACAGTGCCTCTAACCATTCCTGAAGCATACCCCCAGGAAAATTTCAACATCCCCTGGGGATTCAGACAAATCGAGGCAATGAAAGTCAGTCTGGCTAGCCATAAATCTGTAATGAAACAGAACAAAACAAATAAGACGTAGTTTGACTGTTTTCACATACATGCAATTAAGTAAAATAAAACAAGGCTTCTCAACTTAGGCACTACTGGCAGCTTTATCAGAGGTGGGGAGACTGTCCACGCACTGTCGGATGATTAGCAGTGTCCTATGAATCTACCCACTGGACGCCAGCAGTACCCGTCTGCCTCCAGCTGTGATAATCAAAATGTTTCCAAACATTGTTCAATGTCCCTTGGGTAGGGCGACCAAAATCACCCCAGTTGAGAACCACTGAAATTGGATATTACCTAACATGTATCTTTAGGACTACTGCCTTAGTGAATCATTCACAAAGAACATTGCAACATTTCTAGCACTTATACAGGATGTTACACAAAATTTGAAAAATATTTATTTGAAATATCCCGTTCTTTCTCATCTATCCATTCACTCATCCATTTGGCAAGAAGATATTAAGACCCAAGCATAGCGTTTCGGTGGATAGAGGATCTCAATGCCATCATGGGCATGGAGCCGCTGGCAGACCTGGTAATGAAGAACCACACAGCAGAGAGTAGATACTGGCAGGTGTAGGAGGCTCAGGAAAACACGTGTCTTTGTGAGAATGCCTCAGCCTTGAGTAACTTGCTTTTAGCTTTATTTGGCAGAATACAGGGCTAGTAAGGTGGACAGGTGCCACCACTGTCTTTGAAAGTTGGCTAAAACATCAAGTGGCAATGTGAGAAACTGGGGGGTTTTAAACAAAGGAGTGTCATTGGTAGTCAGAACTGACTTCTGGAAATAGCAAAGGTTTTAAAGACACACCTACACAGGTGAAATCCTGACTTTGCCACTCACCAGTTGGGTTACCCAGGCAAACTGCAGACTTCTAAGTCTCATGTCCCCTCTCTAGATGGAAATAATAACAATTAACTTATTGCAAATCTTAAATGAGGCTGTCTGTGTGAAGCACCTGCCATGGAATCTGCCCCATAAAAGCCACCCAGTAATCAGTTCTGCTTTCCTTCAGTAGCCAGTCTGTCCCACATAGATTTTTCTCACAAAGAATGCAATGAAAAGCATATATTTATGAGGTCTGTATGTTGTATTGTACAACCCCAACATCTGGGTTGTATTGTTGAATGCTTGAAGTTGTCCAAACCTTGCCACTGGGTTTTGTTTACTCTAAAGCTAAGTGTTTAAATCCCTTAAATTAGTAACGTCAGTTTGACGTTCATGTTAATCTTCCATGAGATTTTGGGATCTGGAATTGGGAGGTGGTTTTCTCCACCACATCCATGGATCTGGAGGCAAATGTAGTTGTTACTACCACGGGAATCAGGGAGAACACAGAAAGCACCCACTGGAAGAAAAGACTAACTTTTTATACAAAGGGACTGAAGTGTTTTGCTAAGCAAGTTTCTGGCAACTTGTCTTGAATGAGGGTATTTTTATTCTATTCGCAAATAGCAACAACCTAACAGAGGAGAAGGGAGACCTGTTTTGCATTTGGAAATACCAACAAAACCACATTCCCACCCCTTCTGCTAATTTATCACTAACATACACTGAGCTTTGTCAATATAGTGGGATGCAGGACTAAGCTATTTTCTGTGGTATCTGGCATGTCTCTTTCTCATACACACGCTCGGCAATGATATATCTACAAATGAAGGGGACGTTTCCGAGGACACATTTCATTGTCACTAACACATACACATCATGTGTTAAATGCTCAGGACAAAGATAGCCTCTCCCTTACCCCCCACTCTTAGCTAGATGCTCCCTTCCTCTGCTGTCCTGTGATAATAGGATTCCCCTTTTCAGGTGACTAAGCCCAGTGAGCCTCAGAGGGTACAGTCTTTAGGGTGGCTGGTCTCAGACCCTAGCCATCCCTAAAGGCACTTAACATCCCCCTGTTCTGCTGGCCACCAGCTGCAGCTGATGAGGATTTCAGAATTTTCTCTCATCCCTTCCACACCCAGGGACCTGTTCTCAGAAGTTTAACTTGTATATGTTATGGCTATAATAGCATACAAATTCACGATAACCCAAGAAGGAAATGACAGATTCTCAGTGGCCTCAGGTTGTGGAAGGTTCTAGAAGAAATAGTCAACTGCTGTGCTACATCTCTATCCCATTACCCATTCCCTTTCCTCTCCCCACCTGCCCCAGTCTTTTCTTGTCTCTCTTTAAAAAAAAATTTTTTTAATTCTTTTAGACTTAATAGAAAAGCTCTAAAAATAGTTCTGAGTTTTCATATCCTTTCTACCCAGCATCTCCTCATGTTAACATCATATATAACCAAGGTACAGTTATGACAATTAAGAAGTTAATATCAGTACAGTACTGTTAACTAAACTACAGTCTTTCCTGATGGTCACCCGTTTTCCCCCTGATATTCTTTTCCTGGTCCTTCACTAGTCATATCTCCTTTGTCTCTTCCAGCCTGTGCCAGTCCCTCGGTCTTCCCTTGGCTTTCATAACTTGGACCCTTTTGTAAAGTACTGGCCAGTTACTTCACAGAATGTCCTTCTATAACTGTGAGTCTGATGTTTTCTCATGATCAGAAGGGGGCTATATGTTTTGCCTAAGGTACCCCATGGCTGACACCAGGGGCCCCACCGTGTCACGATGCTCATATGTCTTATTAACTTCACTTGCTGGTTAAGATGGTGTTCGCCGAGTTTTCCTACCATAGAGTTACTATTTTTCCCTTTATAATTAATGAATATCTTAGAGAAAATGCCCTGATACTATACAAATGTCTTGCTTCTCTTCAAATCTTTGCCCACTAGTTCAACATCTGTGGCCTTGGCCTGCAACAGTGATCACTGTGGTGTCCTCATGGCAATTTCTACTTCTCTCTGTCCTTCTACATGTATTGATCTGAATTCCCAAGACCTTCTGTGTGACTCTCTGAAGGATTTGTGTCTTCACCTTGTAGGATTTTGCCTGGCCTCATGCTCTGATCGCTAAATACCACTCTATAGACATACATACATACATACATATATATATATATATTTTTTTTTTTTAATGGAAAGAAAGAAGGAAAAAAATGACAAAGAGGGATAAAAGAACCCAGAAAGGTTCTAGTCTAGGCTTACCATGTTACTTCACACGTCACTGTTCTTTCTTTGAGCTTCAGTTTTCTCTTCGGAAGCTCAAGAATGACATCCCTAAGCCCCTTGCAGCTTTCACACGCTATGATTCTGTGACAGGAAGTGGGCTGTGATGTCACCAAACAGCTCAACAGTGAGGCGGACTTCGGGTGGCAACGGCCACAGACAGGGAGATTCAAGGAGAAGGGGAGGAAATGGTCCATGAATCTTTACAAGCACTGGTGATACTGACGTTAATAACACTTTCCACACCAGGAAACACACTGGAGGCGGATGCCAAAGGTTTGGGAAGGAGGCAGCCCCATTCGGGATGAGGTCTTTTATCTCTGCCGGCCCTTGAAACAGATGAATCAGCCCTTTCTCCCCAGACTGAAGAATCCATAGAGTGTGTTTCCACTCTCGGTTTCATTACTTTGCATCAGGCTTAATATCCATTTAAGGCTTAATGGTTGTAGAATTACACTGGATATAAAATATAGTTTTTAACTGGATAGTTTAAGAGCTGAAGTTTTACTCTTATCCTCTCTGTAAAGCTCACAAAACATCCAGACCTCAAAACTAAAAATAAATAAATAAAATCTCCTAATCTCTTATTAGCAAAGTCTGTTTCTCTGGTTTCCAACCCGTAACCAATTTGTACTGATATTCTAAGTATACGGTTAGAGATTGCAGTTTATTTTGCCTGTCTTTTAGATATATCAGACATCATTTAAAAATAAAAAGGCTGAGGGAGAAACATTTGTGGCTATGAAAGGGAGGGTTGGCTCCTAGAGATAAATGTGAATGCTGGGGGACAAGACCCCCAGGAGTTGATCACGGGCAGCAGTCTGTTACAGAGAGAGAAGACTCCAGAGATAAGGAAAATTCAAATTAGTCCCCTTCTCCTTTAATTTGAGCCAGTGTTTGTTAAATTCCTTTTCCCAACTAGTCTCTGGTCAGATCTGCTAGCAAATACAGGAGTGCATTGGTTTGAGATCATATGTCTTAATTCCCCATTTTTAATAAGAAATTTTTGAAATTCCACTGTATAGTTGCTTTTGATAAATATAATTTGAAAGGTTACAGGGAAAGAGAAGTGGGAGAATGAGTAGCCAATTTGTTACCCATTACCATGAAGTTTCTGTGTTATTGATTAAACTGTGAGTTTACTCTCTTACAGACAGGGACATGTATCTGTTAGTCACTGCTGTATCTCGAATGCCAGGCATGGTGCCTGGCATGTGGTTGGTGCTCAGTGAACCCCTGACACATGAATAAATGGTTGATTATAGAAAATATCTCAGTGTGACTTGTGTCCTGAGCTGTGTTCCCTTTCATTTACCATTGAGGTGATGATTGTAGGTGGGAGGTGATCTTATAGGAATAATTACACATAAGGGTTTTTTATATATATAATACTTTGTAACAATTCTTATCAAAATGCATTTTGGGAGAGTTAAAAGTTATTATTTACTGAAAAGATTCAGTGGTCAAAGTCTGAACTGTAAAGTTTAAGAAGTTTGTTTTTTGTTTTGAACTATGGGACTTATCAGAGCCTTTCATACTTTGAATGAGTGTTGGAACTTACAAAAGAGCCATGAAACAGCAGACTTTTGAATATTATTTTTCTTTCTTATAGCATCTTTTTGTAATTATCAAATGAATACAGTCTGAGAAACATTAATAATATACAGAGCATTTAATTTGGGCAAATCATCCTAGAATGGTTGTTTTCTATCTTTTCGGTATTTGACTTTGTTCTAGTTACTTGTGCATGAATCAAATATACAACATACCCTCAGTACTCAAATACTTGTTCCGTGAATGAATGAATGAGTTAATGAATGAGATTAGTGACTATATCAGATTATTATTGTTATATATATATATGATACAGGGAGTAGTATCATCATTATCAGTGTCTAAAGGAGCTGTGGAGATTTCCCAAACTATGAGATTTCCCAAAACATAAATTTTTTTTGCCATTCCCATTGATACTCTCCCTCCCCCCAATAAAGCTACTCAACATATTTTGCTAATTGCAGTAACTTCGCAAAGAGTCTTCCATATCTGGTCCTGCTGCTCTCTAATCCATCAAGCCTGGGCCTTATGTGCTATCGACTGAAAAAAAAATGCACAACTGAAAAAAACAGAGTTGTGAGTTTAGTTTTATTTGAAGCAAAATGAGGACTATAACCTGAGAGAGAGATTCTCAGGCTCTGAGGAGCTGCTCCAAAGAGGTTGGGGTGGGGCAATGGGGAGGTCAGTATACGTAAGATTTTAGCGAAAGAGGGTTTGTGCGATTAAGCACCGGCTCAAATAGAAAGAGTAAGGAGACTAATTTGGATTTTCTTTATCTCTGGAGTCTTCTTTCTCTGTAACAGAGACCATTTCCCATGATCAGCTTCTGCTGCTGCTGCTGCTGCTAAGTCACTTCAGTCGTGGATTCTCCAGGCAAGAACACTGGAGTGGGTTGCCATTTCCTTCTCCAATGCATGAAAGTGAAAAGTGAAAGGGAAGTTGCTCAATAATGTCTGACCCTCAGCGACCCCATGGACTGCAGCCCTCCAGGCTCCTCCATCCATGGGATTTTCCAGGCAAGAGTACTGGAGTGGGGTGCCATTGCCTTCTCCGGATCAGCTCCTGGGGGTCTTGTTTCCAGCAAGTGGCTAGTGACCTCATCCTTGCAGCGGCTGGTGACAAATGCCAGGTTTCAGTTCCCAGTGCCCACCTATCAGTCGGCTGCATCATGCTCTTGGCTCAGTGGGCCTCCTCAGACATGGCCCCAACTCATCCACCAGCCTGACCTCCCACTTTTGTGTTGGCCACGCTCCACACCAGGCCTCCATCCGTTTCCTGAGAAATTTCTCCTTCCCGTGCTGCTTTTTTGTGTTGTTTCTTCTGTCTGGAATGCCTGGGGATTCCCACATCATTTGTGCAAAGGGCCTCTTGAAATACCACCTATTTTTTCATTTTCATTTCAGACCACCTCCTTTATGAGGATATCCCGAGTTGTGATATTTTCTGATCTCCTTGGTATTCTCTTACATCAACCATAATTACCTATATTCATTTTGTTCTGTTGACCTCTTTTCTACCCAAACCCACACTTCCAACCCCTCACACACACTGCTTTGTAAACTGCTGCAAGGTAGCATGTTATTCTTTTTTGTTTTCAGTACCTCCCACTTCTCCTTGCACACAGTGGACCCTCGGCTAGTCTTTGGTGAGTTGAGCACTCCTCTTAGGAGCCATAAATGCATCTGTATGATTGCTTTTCAATAGAGCAGCATAGAGAGACCAGACTTTCGTTAAGAAAGCTGAAGTTCCAAATGGGAAGCCCCAATCATCTTCTAGAATTTAGAAGCAGCAGATTTACTCACGGGCTATATTGCAGAAGTTCATTGGTAAGTCTGTTGTTTGGAATCTGGGTTAAATTTTCCCTTGGAAACAGTTTTATACATGGTTGTGTCTCCCAGCCAGGCCACAAAAGCCTGTTTAATTTGTAATGTGTCTAAAGTCCGATACTAATAGCAGCCCCAGGGGTTCATTGGCCTCTTCTCTCAGGCTATTGCCAGTCTTAACACTATGGACCTTGCCCTGAGGCAAAGTATGAGGCAAGGGTGGACCGGGATCAGAGGCACAGTCTCTAGCAGCTGTGGATGATGGAGGAGGGTGGAGGGAAGGAGGCAAACAGGAGGAGAGGGGCTGTGATAACCAAGCTGGGCGTCTGGCCTGGAACAGCCCTTCTCTCCTCCCGTAATGGGTACAATGCGAGCCAAAGTACATAGGACTTCCGGGGATAAGTACATCCTCTGACATTTATTTCTATTAGAAAGTCTTTGGAAAGCTGCCTGCCTGTGCTTGTCTCAGGGGTTTTTGATTGTTCTTCCTGTAGTTTTTACCACAGGAGAAACTGTATATTAACAAAGAAACCAAGGAAAGACTTATTTCAGCACATGGAGGCAACTGCTATGATATTGACTAGAGGCCACGAACTTAACGCCTGGGGGCTGGGCAGGCAGAGGGAATGTCTGCTGCAGAGCAGTTGAGTAAGAAGACTAGGGGAATGGGGGTCGGTGACCCACAGTGCGCATGCTTCATCCAAGGGAAGCAGCTTCCACTTAGCTCTAGTCAAGTGCTCACCCAGGTTCAAAATATTCAACTTTTTCAAGAGAAGTCATCAATTTCAATTTTATGTAGTATTCCCTGAATTTGATATGTTGACAGTTAATCTAAAAAATTTTAAACACACACATCTATGGGTCCCACCCATGAAATCTTTCCTATACATAGTCATATTTCACTTAATGTGGTCCTCGGGAAAAAAGAATTATAAATAGAATTTTTGTAAGTATACTTGCATATTCCCATTTGATGAACCCTAAAATTTCAGAGACATGTTAACACATTTGAAAAATCACACACTTCAGGTAATAGTTTATGAACATCTTTCAAGAGGAAAGTGCCAATTTCTGATAAAACTTGAACAATAATGCATCAGTCTCTACTAAATAGAATTGTTAACACCTCTAAAATCCAGAGTAAACAAGAAAACAGGACATTTTTGACCAAGGACACTCACGTCAGCAGTTCCAAAGTCAACTCTGGGCACTTGGCCATTCTCATTCTCTGCAGATTCTGTATCGCAGGAATCTCTCTTCAAAATTCCTAGTCTTTCTACAGTAGCCCCTGGGGTCATTCACCCAGAGTGCAGGGGCCTACAAGTTCTCTGGCTACAGCCTGTCCACCCTTTGATAGCATCCTGACAGCATGAAACCTGTTTGTGGTGGCCATCAAGAGTGTGTTGTGAAGACCTCAGTCCCATGAACAGTGCCATGAAGAGAACACCACGTCCACCCCACACGACAGAGCGCTATGCTTATCTGAGAGGCAGGCAACCGGAAACCAAAAGTGGGCACCTTGTCTTTAAGGTGTGAGCTTCTGATTGTAGAGCTGCCCCTGAGATGAGTAAGTCACTTTAACACCTATGCTTTACTGTCTGTGTCACCAAAAATGTACCTACCCCATGGGTTGTTCTGGGAGTGAGATGAGATCAGACAATTTTTCACTCAGTGGCTGGGAACCATCATGAACATTCTTTCTTAGTAATACCATTTGCATTGTTGGAGCATGTGGCCTCTCCCGTTTGGTTCTTCCTCTGGCCTCCAACTTTTGTTTCTGAAGATTGCCTCAGTCCAGGAGCTGGAGACAGGTCAGCACTGACCTATACTGTGGTACTGGAGAAACTCTCCTTCAAATGAGACATGTGAGTGTGTCTCATGAGTCCAGACTTCTTACCACCTTATCCAGGACATAGTTGTCCCCAGACCAAATGTAACTACTTTTTTCTTCTCTTTGGGTATATCCAGCATTGGTGACTCAGCCCCGCTGCGTCTTCCCCATGCTCAGACACATCACTGGTCTCTCCAGGGAACAAGAAGCTTTTAAAGGGCAAAGCATGTTCTCTGTCTTGCTGTCTGCATTGCCAAGCTTGGCACTATAAACAAAAGGTACTTAATGAGTTGCTTTTTAGCAAAGAAACTACTCATTCGGGTGAAATATTCATCTAGGCAATGAATTAACATTTTCATTTTGCCATGGCTGGCTTTGACCAAATGAATGAATCCCCGTACTGAATGCAAGGAAAGAGCTATTTAAATGAACAGCGGGAATCCCTTGCACAAAGCCAGGTTGAAATGAATGGGGAGAGAGCCAATCTTTTTTTTTTTTTTTTTTTTTTTTGGAAATCCCTAGCGCTTGTCTGTAAAGTTTGCTTCAGTCTGGCGGATGGGGTACTGCTCGGGTTGTCTCAGCTGGAATTTGATGCAGTGTGTGGTCCTCCCCAGGGACAATTTAGACAGCACGTGGACCCCATGTGCGGTTACACCTGTCTCCTGTTCTGAGCAGGGACTGAGCCGTTCTTCAGACCCTGACACACAGCGGCCTCTAGGCCACAAGCCTGGCCCTCTGGGCCACCCAAGGGGAATGTCAAGGGCCTCTGCTGCCCTGACCTCACGCCTAAAGGGCCCCAAGGTCAGTTAGTTGGAAACTGGGTTTCCAGAGCTCTGCCTGCCTTGTGCTCCTCCCATTCCCAAAGGAGTGAGCATCTCTAGCCCCCGGCTCCAGACTGCAGAGCTGCTGGCTGCTGCGATTCTGGCTTGCAGTTAGTTCTTGGCCAGATTCACTGGGGATGAAAAGGAAGGGCAGATGTGTCAATGAGGAACCAGTAGCAGCTGCAGCTGCTGCTGGTTAGAGTTACTAGCATCCAAATCCTGCTGTCTGTCCCCAAGACCTCAAGACACTGACTGGTTCTGAGTGGTTTCTCCCTCTCTAGTCACTTCTGCTCTGAGACCATTGCCTCTGCCTGGACGTACTGATGGTGAACCCCACAATAGACTTAGTTTTCGAAACTCCGTGTCTACTCTGATATCACTTAGTGCAAAAATGCCTACAGGGAACTTGGAATGAGCAACAGCCTCTTAGGTCCCAGGCCAGATCCCTCCACCCAAGCAGGAAAAGCTGCTCCACAGGCTTCTGCACCCTTCTCCTCCCACCTGCCCCCACCCTTTCCCCTCCCATCCTTGGCTGCCTCCCCCATGACCTGAGCCTCCCGTCTCCATCAGAGGAAACGAGTAGGTGCGCTTCCCTTGACTGCTGTTCACTTTCCCCCCAGCCTGTGGGAATCCAAGGTTGGGGTAGGAATTGATAAAAGCGAGCATTTTGCCATAAAAAGAATCTAAGAGGGCAATGGAAGGCCATCCGTGCGATTCCCCAGGCTGTCTGTCTTTGAAAAGGAAGATCTGGCCAAACCTACAGAACAGAACTTGCCGCCTCTGGAGTTTACTCTTTATTTCACTCTGTGCAGCACATCCTTGTGTATGAATTAAAGATTAAAGGCAACTTAACCTGCATTTTGCTATATCTCTATATACAGGAGAGGAAAGGAGGGAGGGGCGTGCATGTGTTCGGCTTGGTCTCCTGGTTCCCACACCAGACCAGGCGATGCAAGCCTGAGGATGGAAAGATTGGGGGTCTAGTTTCTTCCTGACCCTGCTACTCCTTCATGCCAGGACCTCTGGCACGTCATTGAACCAGTCTGTGCCTCCAGTTCCTCATCCATAGAACAAGTACAATGATACCTACCTGGACTCCTGACGTGTCCTCTGCCACACCCAGTGGGTCTCCCGGTGGTGATGACATCATTGCAGCACCAGACATTGAACACAGGACTCAAGGTGCAATCAACTTTCACGGGAAAATCAGCATTTGGGCCCCTGTCTCACTTTGAAATGCAACCAATTCTGGATGGTTCACAAATGAACTCTAATCCCACCTGCTTCTAGTCTCCAAACACAGGAGCTACCTTTGCAGTCCTTTAAGCCAGGGTTTCTGACCTCAGCTCAACTGCCATGTGGGGCTGGACCATTCCAGCCCCAAGAGAATTCTGTGGTGGTTCCGTGAGTTGTTGAATGTTTAGCCGGATCCCTAGCCTCAACCCACTAGATGCCTGAAGCACCCCCAAGTTATGACAACCAGGAGAATGTAAACATTGCCAGACACCTGCTGCAGGAGAAAACCCCTCCACTGAGGACTGCTGCCTTAGAATCAACAACTCCACCCCCTCCCCACCTTGGAAGAAGGTGCACCAAAGACCATGATCCAATTAATTATTTCCATAAGGAACTGAAACCCAAATGCACAGGCTAATTCCACATCTTACTCGGGAACTGGAAGGTCAGCAGACAACATAAACCAGTCCCAGCAAAAATTCAAGAAGATAAGACTGTGAAAAAAAAAAAAACATTCCCAATCCATTCTCCATTATTTTTCAGTCATTCTTTGTACTGCTAATGTCTTATTAGTGCAAATCATGGATCATTGACCTGATAAAGACCACCCCACAGCCCTCCTAGACTTGTAGTAACATCTGCTGGGCACTTAGAGGCTTTTCAGGCACAGGCAGGATATGAACAAGAAAGTGTCGAACAGATGCTTATGGGCTAGGTGTGCCCACTTGGCTCTGAATCTGTACTTAAGTGTCTCTGTAACAAGTGTTCAACAGAATTTATTGCATTCCACATGGGTGTACGAGCCCAGAGCAGCTATATTAAACTGTGGGTATCTGCCAAAAGGGATATGTCTTTAGGACGAGTGAGTGAGTGAGTGAGTGAGTGAAAAATGCTCAGTCGTGTCCGACTCTTCGCTACCCCCATGGACTATGCAGTCCATGGAATTCCTCCAAGCCAGAATCTTGCAGTGGTTGGCCTATCCCTTCTCCAGTGGATCTTCCCAACCCAAGCCAGAATCTTGCAGTGGTTGGCCTATCCCTTCTCCAGTGGATCTTCCCAACCCAGGAATCGAACCAGGGTCTCCTGCATTGCAGGCAGATTCTTTACCAACTGAGCTATCAGGGAAGCCCCTTTAGGATGAGCCTTCTTAAATATCAAACAATGAAAAAAGGCAGGAAGAGAGCCTAAATGTAGACCCTGGTTTCTATGGTCACTTGAAGACATAAAATCGTCTTCAAGTCCCGCCGGGTTACAGCTGGTCCTGCCTTGACGGTAGTTCTGTGGTAGCTCCTCTGACTGGATGGGCTGTGTGGATCTGCAGAGGGGAAACTTCATCGTTTGCCGAGGATTAGAGAACCTATATGGCCAATGAGTTCTATGCCCCAAATCAGAATCATCAGCAATGTGTTGGTACCAGTAGAACCAGTTCTTGGTACCTATATGGGGTTGACGCAGAGAGGGTGGGGGATTCATTCAAGGTGCTCTCAGCAGCTGACACTCAACAAGGCATTCAACAGAGCATCCTGAGGCCAGGTCTCTCGTCCAGATGTTTTGACTCTGCTGCCTCCTCCCAGAGAACAAGGAATGTGTATGCCCTCGACCCCCTCCCTAGGGCTGTGCGCCCCCCTCCCCGCCAAAAGCATCTGCATTGGACACCATCGGGAAGCGCATTCCTAGGAGGAATTGTTTGTGTGGCACTTTCCAACATTCCCTGGAGCCAAGAAAAGATTTACATTTGGCTGGCAGTGTGCAACAGGTCCCAGTCATTTCCTCTCCTTTCAAGAAGATTCCGAATGAACATAAATCTCACCCCAGCTCTGACAGCCTCCAGTCATCTGTTTACCAAAATAAACTTTAAGCATACATTGAAAACTAATTCCTAGTGAAATATGCATCCCCATGGCATTCAAGTCTGGTATTTAATGTCTTTTTATGGTTAATAATGCATCAAAAGCATCCCCAGTCTGAAGCTGTCATTACATCACATACATGATGTGCAGGGCCCATTTCAGTGTCTAAAAACTTGGAGTCAGTTTTTATTTTCTTAAAAAAAAAACTAATGTATAATTACAGTGGCCTGTTTCCCTCTATCTGTATTTCTTTTTAATAAATCTGCTGCTTGATGAGATCAATCCACTGAAAATACCTAGAGAGGTTCTTTGCTTTAGACAGATAAAGAGATGTGCTATATAAACAACTCCAAATCCCCTCATTAGAACTGGGTTCTATTTGGAGAGCACCTTAGTCTTCTTTTTTATTTTATGTTGCTTTATATATATATTTTTTTAAAATCCAGGATTATATAAAGGAGTACAGTTAAGCCTCCTCCTTCCTGGTAGACATAGAAAAATAAAATGTTTGAATCAAAACATTGGCTTTCATTTCAATGCTGGCTCCCTAAAGTTAACAAAATCAGGGAAGCTCCATTTGCCTTCTGTTAATAGCAAAGTGAACATTGCTCTAAAAGTCTTTCCTTATATATCTTTATGGCCACTAATGATGAGAACAAAATATGAATGGAAGGGAAGATGAGGCTTTGAAAATTCCCTTCCAGAGATGTCTAGAGGCTTAGAAGTGTAAGAACCCCCAGTCCCATTATGGCCATCTATAATGACCACATTCGTGCCCACGAGTGATTTTTTTGCCACCCTGGACCATTTCTGATGACCCAAGGATGATGCAATGCTGTCAGAGCAGCCAGCTTACAACTGCTTGGGCATTGGACAGTGTCTGCTTACCTTGACTTGTGGCTCCAAGGACCAAGTGAGCTAACGGGATAATGTATGCAAAGTGTGTAGGGTGGGCATGCACCTGGGAGACACAAAATGGCAATAGT
The DNA here is from genome assembly GCA_917880005.1 of Nanger dama. Taxonomy (NCBI): domain Eukaryota; kingdom Metazoa; phylum Chordata; class Mammalia; order Artiodactyla; family Bovidae; genus Nanger; species Nanger dama. The sequence continues at coordinate 37,423,274 of CAKJTW010000012.1, forward strand.
TAGGACTCGAGCAGTGGTTGGAGCAAGCAATGGCTGTGGGCTCAGACGCTCTGGAATGAGGAGGGACATCGCTGGACTCAGAGACTTGGTTTGCTTGTGTGTAAAATGGGGGTAGTAGTTGCTCAGGAGCAGATCATAAATGTTCTGACCATAAAAAGAGAAATGGTAATTACGTGACATGATAGAGACAGTAGATGATCCTAGGTAGCAATCATTTTGTGATACATATTACATATCAGTCAATACAGTGTACACTTTATACTTATACAGTATGTCAATTGTATCTCCACAAAGCTGGGGAAAATGTTGAGGGGGTGGTGTGCGGGGATAATAGCATCTGACTTACTTTCACGTGATTGCTATGATGATAAAAATGAAATAATATGTACTGGTATAAACTGTAAGTACTCAATGGATGTTAACAGCTATTAACAATAACAACACCAACAGCAGTACCTGTAATTAACTCTGTAATTTGCAAGCACTTAGGTAATGTGATCTTGTAGTTGCTTTACAGCCCCTCCTACTTAAGATTTGCTAATGATGGCGGATTTGGATCCACAGTGCTGAGTTTAAGCCAAGATTCATCCTAGGAGATCTGAAGAGTTTTTGCTCCTCTGCCAATGTGGCAAACACATGTGTTAGGAAGTAAAGGATAGTTACTTTCACAACTTACAAGTCTTAACATTTTGATGGTTAGTTCTAGAAAGCCATTGTAAACCACAGAATATAGGCTGACACAAAGCCTTCTTTGGCACCTGATGGAGGATATCTGTCCAGAGACTAGAAGCTGACTTGGTCCAAGGTCACGCTGATCGAATTGGTGGGGGTGGGTGGAAGGGGTCAGGGCTGCCCCCAGGTGGCCTTAGCTTTTCCTCAGCCCCTGACACTTGTTTCTTGGCTGCTTCCGCCTGGCAGGGCACTTTGGAGACTGAATCCTGAGAGGTTCCCTGGTGCAAGAAGGCTTTCTGCTTTTTCCTTTTCTTAGTTCTTTTTGGAGATCTGAACTGTGGGGTTCCCCAAAGGAACTCCTACTCCTTAATGATCCTCACAGGAGTTTTTCTTCCATCTTTGGCTAGAAAAGAACATCCCAAGATCCAAAGTCAAAGCAGCAGTAACTTGGGTGCCACCAGTGCCAAGATGTTTCAGGCAGCCTGTTCCTTCGGTTATTCGCCCTTCGTCCCTTCCTCGCCCTCCCTGTAACTCTAGTTCTGGGCATCCATCCCAGAGCTGACAGCCTCACAATCTGGAGATAAATGCTGTGAGCTCTCCCTTTCAGAAGCGGTTTAAGAAGTTGCCATTTGGACGTGTTCGCCACTGGCTTCCCTTCAGTTCCCTTGCGGCCCCCTCCCACCCAGCACAGATCCTTTCTTGGTTTCCCTATTGTTCAACTCCACGGTACTTTTTAAGTGTCAAAGCAAATTTGTGTTTCCAGTAAGAAAGCACCTTTTGCTTTTTGCCTTTTTTTTTAATTGCATGTGACCCTGACGATTCTAATTCCCACGGAAAACTTAACCATGCCCCTAAGAAAAGGCAGACACATACCCAAACGCAGCCAGCAGCATATGCTCCATGCCTCTGCACACCCTGGCAGACACACAATTGCATACTGTAAAGCTGGCTAATGTTGATGCATCCAGGTTGGAAATGACAGGATATTGTGGAGGGCCAGTCATTTAATGAACCCCTGCGGGACCAGTCTTGGTGACTAACAATTTCTCTCCAACTCATCAGGCAAGGGAATCGCAGACCTCAGTGTTTCAGTCCATCACACCCCCCCACCCCCACCCCGCCCGCTTCTTCCTGCTCTACACAAACAAACCAATTACAGCAATGGATATAAATTGGACCCCTTTCCTGAAAATGCTCCCTCAACCTTTTTCTGCCCTTCCTTACTCAGCTCCAATCAGCCTGCCCACCTGTGAACTGTATGCACACACAGGCACACACATACACACAGGCATGCGTGTAATGCATAATCTGTCACACCCTTTGCAAACTTCCTGTTCTCTGGTCCATTCTGGTTTTAGCTGCCCTATGTCTCCTTAATCTAGTATAATGTGGGATACAGATTGAGAATGGCCTTTCTTTCATTTCTTTACCGCCATTTGTTTTTTACATTGCAGCCAGCCCCAGACCTTCCTCTCTCTCCATCATACCTTAAGGTAGCTCCCTAATTTCTATGTGGTGCCTTGTGTAACTCCTATTGGTATTAACTGTGTCCTCCATCTCAGTTATCAATTGATCAGAGGCTTTGTGTAAGGACTGACTCCTGCTTAAATGAAACTATTAAAATGTCAGATTCACACTCTTAAGAGGAGTAAGAAGTTGAGTAGCTGGGTTTGAGTCATCCTAAGTAAGATAGCAAGAAAGTTATCACTTCTACATCAGCACTAGTGATACTCTGAGTCTGCAGGTCACTCTTGGTCATGGAGTCAAAGCCATGGAGCCACTCTTATCACAGTCCTATACATGTAAGCCTCCACACGGACATAGACACATTTCAAAAGAGAGACGTTTGTTCCCTCCCCGCAAGCGAAACAATTACCCAGTTATCTACGTAGAATGATAGGCGTCTGACAAATCATAGGTTGGAGACATTTTAGAAATAATAATGATTTGAATTTTTAGTGTCCTTTCCCATTTACAAATAACATTCCCCCTATAATTCCCTTGAGCTCAGAGCCAGTCAGCAAGGGTAGAGCTGCCTTCTCTACTCACTGCCTCCTCCACTTTAAAGCAGAGTCTGTTACCTGGAGCCCATCTACCCCACTGTCTTTGTGTGTCTATCCAGATGCTGCCCAAGATCCCAGGAAACACCAGAGGAACACAAAGAACTTTTCCTACAGTCATGTTTGCCTCAGTATAATGCACCAAGAGCCTGTGAGGGAGGGGACCCTGGTGGGTTCCAATCATCCCCTGTGCTTTCTGGCTGTTTTTTTTTTTTTTTTTTTTGAACCAAAATACCTGTGGGTTTTACTGGCTGGATTGTGATGGGAGGCAGTGGGGAGAAAGGCAACACTGGGCATTAAAAATGACAAAGCACTTTCATTTGACACAGCCATCCGAGGAAGTTGGAAATGAACATATTTTTCTAACAGAAAGCAATTTCAGCAGCCTTGCCTGTGTACAGATGAGCAGGACTGTGGACCAGCTCGGGATGGCTCCCGACATTCCCGGGGAAAGACGGATGATTGATGTTTTCTCATTAATGTGGGTTGGGGAGATTTTTATGCAAAATTCAAAAAGGAAAGAAATCCCAATTTCTACCATTCTTTCTTTCACAAGGGCCTTCCTGAGCTGGAGGCTGACAAACGTGGAGACAGAGCTGCGCCAGAATCATGTGGAGGTGATGGGTTCACTTCTGGGCAGTCAGATGAGCCAGACATAGCCAGGCCTGGCTGCTGTGGAGGATAATGTTCCCTCTGGGGAAGAACACAAGGTAATAAATGGCTTTTGCAGCAATTAAACACAAGAGCAAAAGGTGAACCTCCAGCTCCACGATGCCATCTCTTTTTCAGGAACAGCAACAAAAAAATGACCATGAGCCGTCAAGGTGGAAGCACCTTTCCCCTGGCAGAGGATGGTGTGTCTGTCCTTTTTCTTTTAGTGAACCCTGCAGTGCAGTTCCCTGTGGGTTTCTCAGACCACGTGTTTGGTAGGAGCTGAGAGAGTCCCATTCCATCTTGCATTTTCTAAAATGCATTCAGAAAAAATAAATAAATAAATAAAATGCATTCAGAATCACATTATTATAGATTATGCAAGACAGGAACATAGTTGTGATGAAAAAGTAGCCCTTGATGCTTCTCAGAGAAGGAAACCAGACTGACCTGTTGGAAACCTAGCTTCTGACTCTTTGTTTTTGAGCAGATCGACTTGCCTAAGGGAAAAGTTCAGCTCTTCCTTCCTTTTAATTCCTGTCCTGTGGGAGTTGTGAAAACATGAAGCACGGAGAGAAGATCCCTGCAAACTCCTGTCACACACCAGCAGCTCTATGTACAAGCACGCACGCACGCCACACACACACACACACACACACACACACACACAGTGGAATTGAAATTTTAGTTCTTAAACTTGGCAGCTTGGTTACGAGGAAGAGGGCTTGGGAATTAGTGTTTTGGAAGGCAGAAAATCACATCTATTCTGGTTAGCTGTGTGGCCTCAGGGAAATCACTTAACCTCTCTGAGCCTTAGTTTCCTCATCAGGAACAAAAACAAAAGAAACAAAGCTTTGGATTTGATGATTTTTGTGATTCCTTACAGACTCAGCATTCTGATTCAGGGAATTCATTTCTAAATGAAAGTCTCACTTAGGAAGGCCCATGGGTTTTGCATGCACGTCTGTGTCCCAGGGGTGCACAGCAGAGAATGCAAGAACTCTTTCCTATTCTCCCCTAGCACAGCCTCCATGGGCAGGCTCTCTCCTGTCTTTCTCCATCCTCCTATGCACTTTCAGTGGCCCTGTTACATCCAGGCAACTATACGTCTTCAGAAAATCATAATCAGAGGGATGCTGAAATGACGCATCTCTCAGTCTCCAAACCCCAGTGCAAACCAGCTCTCAATTGCTGCTGGAGGCCATGGAAGTAACCATGTCCTGCTTGAGCCTGCAGGGAGACAGGCTGAGTGCTCCAGTGCCTGCAGCCTGTCAATAGCCCTGAATAAACTAATCAACTCATTTACACCTTCGTGAAAATGGATCTTGGAGTTGGGGAAGTAGGGGTGGTAGAGATAATACCAACATTAAGTGGAGAAAAAAGAGAAGGGTCGGGCTTCCCTTATGGCTCAGCTGGTGAAGCATCTGCCTGCAGTGTGGGAGACCTGGGTTCGATCCCTGGGTTGGGAAGATCCCCTGGAGAAGGGAAAGGCTACCCACTCCAGTATTCTGGCTTAGAGAATTCCATGGACTGTATAGTCAATGGGGTCACAAAGAGTTGGACACGACTGAGTGACTTTTACTATGAAGGATAAACATGATGTCTTTCCTAAAGGGAAAGGGATGCAATGTCTTCAGAAGCTCAGGGCAGGTGGTGAGGGTGGTGAAACGTTGCCTGAGTCTAAGAAACTAAAGTTCCCTCTGCTCTCTTGCTCTTGGCCACGGGTCCACCTTGATATTTCCACTCATTCTCACCCCCAAGGGAAGGAATGCCACAAGTCTCCATTTCTTTTCTTGTTTAGTAGAAACTTCCCTGATGGCTCAGACTGTAAAGCATCTACCTACAATACGGGAGGTCTGGGTTCAATCCCTGGGTTGGAAGACCCTCTGGAAAAGGAAATGGCAACTCACTCCAGTATTCTTGTCTGGAAAATCCCATGCACGGAGAAGCATGGTGGGCTACAGTCCCTTTCACTTTCACAGAAACACTAGTCTTACCTTTCTAAGAACCCATTCACAAAGATGGATATCCAGATGCTAAACGTTCCTTTTGACTTTTTCAGGGGTCACTTAAGACCCACTAGCACTTATCATCCATCTTGTGATGGCATTAGGGGCAACCCTGGATCGAGGCTGAGATGTTCCTCGACTTCCTGGGCAGTGGGGCTACACCACTGTGTGCTGTAAACTGTGTGCCACAGCATTCAGCCCGTGTAGGGATGAGGTCCTGTACGTGTGCTCAGGGGTCCCACCCCACTCCTCTGACAAGGTTGAGTATTATCCCCTGCCCCAACACACACACACACATGCAGTGGAAAGGGATCGATGCTGTTCTTAGAAGCTGACTCTCAGATTTTCCAAAAAGCCTCTGTTTGGAGCATTTGCTGACTTTTGTGGTATAAGCATTCCCACTATGACTCCCATGGTCTTGAGTGTGGTTAACAACTGGCTCACACCATTTCCAAAAATTGAATCACTAGTTCTCACCAAAAGGCCAGCCCCAGCACCCCACTGAAAAGGAGTCCCCTGATGCCAACTAGAATTACTAACAGTGGCATGGCCTTCTTCCTTCCCCTGGAAATCAAATGGGTTGTTTATTCCAGAGACTGGTGGAGAAATGCTTAAGATCAACTAGAACAATTCTGCTTTTTCCTAGACCCCATCTCTTCTCTCCCAACTCCCATTCTCTTGGAGGACACATCCAGGTTTCTGACTTTAAATTCCATTGAATTGCTGAATTCTCTCTAAATTATCTATCTGCCTGGAATCTCAGACTCTTCAACTTCTAACAAGTATCTCAAATTTAGCATTTTTTTTTTAATAACAGAACAGAGGTCTTGATGTCCTCTTCCCAGAATTTTCTCCCCCAGTCTGGCCCAACTCAGTCCATGGTGCCACAGCCCACTCCTCTTCACCCTCTGCATCTAATCTATTAGTTAGACCTACTGACTTTACCTCTGGGGTACAGCCTGAATCCAGCCCTTCCTCCTGTCCCACCAGCCTCCTGACCCAAGCCAACATCACTGCTCACTGAAGCCCTGAGATTACGTCTTTACTATTTTCCATTCTATTGTTGACCCTGCAGTCTGTTTTCTGCACCACAGGCAATAAATAGCTTAAGACACTCCAGTGGCTTCACGTCCCACACAAGATTCCTCCAGATTCCCCGTGCTCACTCTGCCTCATCCCCCCGCCCCCACATCTTGTACCGTCGGTCACTCACTCCAGCCACATGACTCTTTCTTCTGTTCCTCAGACACAGCAAGTAAGCTACTGCCTTTGCATTCAGTTTTCCATCTTCCTGAGTCCCCAGACTTTTGCCTGGCTCACTATCCTCATCATTCAGGGCTCATCATAAATGCCACCTTCTCAAAGAGACCTTCCTTGATGACCTTCTGTATGCCTGTTTGTCTAGAGTGTAACTTCCAAGAGGGCATAGACCAATGGTAAGCATATGTAACAAAGACAGAGAAGCCCAAATATAGAATGGCTAAAGGACAAGTCCGTTTCTTGCTCCTAAAAGCTGTTTGAGTCCTTCCATCACATTGCTCTGCTGTTTCCAAGGAGATTACCACCATCGGTAGGAGCAAAGCAGGGTCCCCACAGGTCCATGCAGCGGGACAGGGGTTGGGGAGCAGGCAGCGTATGTGTGGTCTTCAAGTCTTGACATGGATGTGGCTTACATCCCTTCCACTCTCCTGCCTCTGGTGAGATTCAGCCACATGGCCACACCTCCCCACCTCCATGGCTGGAAAATGTAGCCTATCCATGCATCCAGAAGGACACCTGGTATGTAAAGAATGAATAAACAAAAGGAAAAAAAATGTTCCTTATATAGCAAGTAAACATTTTGAATGCCCCTGGAAACTAACAGAGTTGCAAAAGGAGGTTAAGAAGGTGAAATCCAGCCTTCTCCAATTTGATCCTATGTGGCACACTTGCATCATGGAAGGTATTCATCAGGAAACCATGGCACTGACCAAATTCTCCACCTTCACCTCCCCACTCAGCCCTTACCCACATATAGATGAGAAAGGGATGGAGACAGATGCCCACTGGGAGGCTAACAGAGACTACTGTGTCTTTTCCATTTTCGAACTCCCTGTTTTCTTCTTAGACCCCCTCAGCCACTTTTTCTCCAGCTTCAGCAGGCTACTTCATTCCTCCCAGGCCCTGTCCTATTTACTCCATACAGGGTGATGATTTGAAAAGACCCCGATGCTGGGAAAGATTGAAGGCGGGAGCAGAAGGGGATGACAGAGGATGAGATGGTTGGATGGCATCACCAATTCAGTGCACATGAGTTTGAGATGGTGATGGACAGGGAAACCTGGCATGCTATAGCCCATGGGGTTGCAAAGATTCAGGCATGGCTGAGCAACTGAACTGAACTGAGGGTGATAATTATGAAAGAACAAAGGAGAAAAATAAGACTTATAAGTAAGCCATTGTTTTCTTCTAAACCTTGTTGAAACTCTGACTGCAACTGAGATAACCATGGGCATATTTAACAGAGACCCATGGGACAGCTGGTATGTGGGGGCACAGATCTGTAGATGTCCTATACGTCTGCACTTAAGGTGGAAAACTGGGGTTTATTAGAAGGATTACTCTTCTGTATTGAGTTTTGCACACTGAGACCCCTATTCTGAGCATCTGTTGCAAAGTCCAGTCTATAGGCATCTTTAAAAAAAATTAGTCACAGAATCACTTATGAAAGAAAAGCAATAGATGTCCTTCATGTAGTGATATAGGAGCAGGCTTTAGTAAATTCAGAAAAATAATCCATTTGGCAATTGTTACAAAACTGTTAACAGTGACTATATTCCTGGCAGTGTTCTAGGTGCTGAGAATAAGACAATCAACAACTCAAAATTTCTTAAGGAAAGAGAGGTACAACATAGTACAGAGCTTTTCAGTCTCAGCACTGTTGGGATTGGGCATCTGATGATGCTTTGCTAGAAGGGCTGTCCCAGGCATTACCAGTGTTTAGTGGTATCCCTGGCCTCTACCCACTAGATGTCATGAGCAGCCCTACCCCCAGAAGTGACAACTAAAAATGTTCCAGATTTTTTTCCACAGGTGCTGAATGTCACCTGTGGGTAAAATCACCAGCACTGAGAATCTCTGCCTCTAAAGTCCTAGCTCTGCCAAGCTTTAGCTTTAAAATCCTAGGGAAATTTCTTTACCTTTCCAAGTCTTGGTTTCCTCATCTGTCAAATGGGTTAATAAGAGGATGGTGTTAGATGACAAATATAGGATGCTTAGGTCAGTGTTTGATGCGAGCAGTGCTTCTGGAAATGTTATCTAAAGAGTGCAAAGTTTGATTTGCTCTGATATCATATAAAAGCCTCAATTAATATAAAATCTAGACAACTAGTTATCATGTCATTTTTGATGAGTTTGACAGGGTTTTGTGGACCATTGTAAGCATATCTGTATCCTTCTGTCTTCATTTGTGTAGAGCTTTGATCCAAATATTAAATGGGACATTGAGGCTGCTTTTGGCATAGAAATAGAAAATTACTAAAGAGTTGTTGTTCTTAATTAACAATTCAGTATTTTCTAGCACTTTCCTTTGCAACAGCTCTTTGTCCCACTGCCAAGAGAATATGTTTTCCTACAGGTATCATTGTCCTCTCCAGAAATCAGTTCCCAGCTTCCCTTGGTCTATTCTTTATGATTAGAGATGGGAAATAACACAAAATATTAGAAAGAAGATTCATGTGAGAATGAACCTGTACTTCCACTAGAAACCAGATTTCACCTCTAGTGACTTCAAACTTGTGAATAGCATCAATTACTTTAGGTATGTGTTCTTCTCTGCTTCAAATTCAAGATCATAACTTTGGTAACAAAGGAAGTGGCATGTGAACCACTGGCCACAGTGGTAGCACTGGATGTAAAGTTTATATGGAGAAAGGAGGAGGATCAGGAAATGCAGTATCAGGACAGTGAGATGCTGTCAGCGATCATGGGTTGGGGGAGATCATTAGGACCAATCATCAAACTATTGGGACTGACAAGAATATATTGACAAGTGACATGCTGATATCATCAAGGAAATCATAAGCTTCGGTTGGAGGGATGCTAGGAAAAAATCCGCAGCAGGTTATATTATTTAAAGTTGCATATGGTGGAAGATTATGAAAAGACAGTAAAAGGATAATGGAAGTTTTCTGATATTTAAAAAAATACAGGAATCATAATCAAGTAGCAATTGTGCCCCCAGTTATCTGTATGCCAATGTACCCTAAGTGACTAAGAAACAAAGTGAACTTGGAAGTTTAATGCCAATATGTTGAGACTTTACAAGGTCTCAAAAATTGAATGGTATGGTAGGGGACCTTTGAGCCAGTAGGTTAAAATGTGGTAGAGAACTGGTACATCTGGATCAACAGAGAAAGAAGTAGAAGTGATGTCCTTATGGGACTATACATCAGAACACCCAGTCAGATCACTTGGCTCATGCTTTATTGCCTGTGGTATGAACTTCACATATGCAAAGTGCACCATCCTCAGGGTTTGTCAGCTCTCCCCATGTTTGCTAAGTACCACCTTCTGTTAAAAACACACTTGCCGAAACATTCTTGACCTCCTTGTTCAACATTTCAGGTATTAAAAGGCTGAGAAAGGCAAGAGTAACTGCTCATTCTGGATTGAATTCTGAATTATTAGATCAATAATATTAGATCAATATTCGGCTCAGTTGAGTCAGGTAGTACACTATGATTACTCTTCTTTTCTGGCATAGCTGTATTTTCAGTGGTCTTGTTTTTTGCTGTATTTTCTGTGTAGTGATGATGGCCATGTCTATAAACTCTCTACCAGTTATATACGTCTCCTCTTGAATATATTCAAGCACATGGGATGTTCTATCAACTTCATCTTCTTATTAAAGTTCTCCCAGAGCTCACTGACCTGCTCCCATAGAGACTAGTTGATCTCTAACTCTGGAGCCCACCTATTTCCTCCCCATCATCCTGGGGCTCCTTTCTCCTCTGTGGTATGTTGGAGCCTCTCTTCCTACATCCTAGTTCACTTAATTCCCATCCCATAGTAAATATCATTGTTAACTCCAGTTTGCAATTGAACCAAATGAAGACATGGGGAACTTAAGTAAAAATTCCGAAGTCAGATGGTTGTTACACAGATGACACAACCAGGTCTCAATCCAGAATCCATCCAACACCAAACCTGTGCCCTAATTACTGAACAATCAAGGCACACCCTTTGGTGATCCTGGTCGAGAGATCTGATAGGTAGTAGAAGCTGGGGACACCCACAGGTGGCTAAGGGCTTTATGTAAGCTGTGCTTCCCATGGTCGAGTCAGTCTGTTGCAACATTCCTATTTTAAAGCACTTTTTACAGCCCCTGACTCACTGTCCCTAATGGCAGCTTCTTATTTCTGGGATTAGCGGTTAAAAAAAATAGCTTCTGGGCATGTGACACTATTCTCAGGCCTTTAATGTCAGAAATAATGATCGTGTTAAATTGGAGCTCATTACCACGGAATGAGACCTCATTGAGCCCTCTTTTTGGGGGCTATTTAATGGTTTTTATCCCTTCTTTTTTTTTTTTTTTTTTACCTCATTCTTAGTCGTTCTGACATGGTGCACCAGGGGGAAGTGGATATTTGGAGTGGCAAATTATCAAATAATAAGAAAGATCTCCTTTCATCGATGGAAGGAAAAGGGTCCATCCTCCATTGTTCTCACCAAACGCTGGCTGTTCCTTTGTTATGGTTTCACGGAAATTTCCTGAGCCCCTTAAGCCACTAATACCAGTTCTATCCCCAGCAGCCACAACACGTACTTAAAGCATTATATTCAACACAGTCTTTCCCATAATGAATCTGACAATCCTGTTTTATGATTTGATGAGTGGTTAATTCAAAATATACCGTTCTCTAGATCTAGCTTTCTGATGGAATCCCTGCTAGGCCCCCTGCACAAGCCCAAAGACTGTGTATGACCATTTTCAGAGGGCTCTGCAGGACCTGAACAGACCAGGGTGCCACTCCATGCCTGGGGCTCCAGAAGGCGAGCGGCCAGCCTCTGCTTTCTGCCCTCTAGAAGCTCCTCTGGTGAACAACCAGAACTATGGGAACCAGAAATAAATGCCCCACTTGATGAGGAACCTGGCATCCTCATAAGTGTAAAAAGGACCCTGCCATCTAGGAGCAGACAGAGGGCTCAGGGAGCTTATACCGCACAAGGAACAATGAGGGACTGGGGGTCTAACCTGGAGAAGCAAATTGCGGAAGTAAGGATGTTCATTGTCCTGAATACTAAATGTGTTATCTTATAAAAGGGATTGTCCCCCTTGCTTGACTGGACCCAAAGGGCAGAATGGGAACCAATGAGTGGAAATTACAGGAAATCTGATTTTTACTCTAGATTAAAAAGAGCTTTCCCACAGAGCTCTCAGGAAACATTGCAGGCTTCCCTATGAGCAACGATATGTTTCCTTTTACTATAAGCCTCGAGAGAGAGAGGATGTCCACATATATTCCAAAGGGGAGTCACATACTAGGCTTTAGGCAGGGCTTATAATCTAAAATACGCCTTAGAATCTTAGGGTTCTGAGTCTAAGAGTGGAGGGGAAGATCTTTGGGCAGTGTTTTTAAGCAGATCTTTTAGATTTAAGTTGGTGCTACTTTAGAAGCCAGCAAACTTTTTCTTAAAAGGCCAGAGAGAAAATATTTTAGACTTTATGAAGCATATAATCTGTTGTTACAACTCAGCCCTAATATAGTACAAAAGAAAATGCACAAATAGCCCATACACAAATGAATCTGTCTGTGTTCCAATAAAACTTTATTGATAAGAAAAACAGTGGGCCAGATGTGGCTCATGAGGCTTAATTTGCCAATGGCTGACAATACTGAGAAGCCCAAGGAACATAATGAAAAGGCTCTGCTTATGCTGGAAGATGTGCTTGTGAGTGTCACTGTCATGTATAGCACACATATGTGTATCTTTTTGTGAGGGAGATGCATAGTTTTCTAAGTGTGGTTTGGGGTGTGGCAAGGAGAGGAAGAAATAGAACCATGTCTGTATGCAAAGCAATAAAGCCTCTAAGACATGCCAGCCATGGTCTGTGCAGGCCAGTGCTCTGTCTCAGTGATGTACAGGCTCCAGCCCCAGAGGTACCCCAGGGGGACTTGTACACAGTGTCTGAAATTCCTTCTGCTTCACTCTCTTTGCTTTGGGCATCTGCCTTGTGAAGGATTATATCTGGCTTATATCTGGATTGTGAAGGATGCCTTTGCCTAACTGAATGTAATTCTGTTCTGAAGGAGTAAAAATACAGTTACCCAGATTGGTTTTATCAGACTGTTGTCACATAGGGCTTCAAATAGGGAAGTCAGGTTAGTTTGGTGCCTGGTGCAACCAAGAGCAGCAAGGAAGTCCTCAACTCCTGAAAGGAAGGTGGACAGGAACGAACAGAGAGAGGGGAGATGGTGGGGGACAGAGATCGGCACTGCCTGCTTGGCAGGTTAGCTTAGCAATGACCCCCATCTGTGCCTCCACCCCGATCCTGTCCATTTATCTGGGGGTAGTCTAAGGTCCATTTTAAACAGGATATTTTTAAGCAACTGATGAGCATTTGCAGAGACTAGGGCATTTGGAGGGTTCTTTGGGGAGTCATTTATCATCTGGCTTGGTTAGAGTTCAAGATGGTTAAGATACTGCAAATTCTATTTCTTGGAGTCAACATACTTCCCTGGAGGGTTGCTTCTCCTAGATCATTACCCCTTTGCTGTTCCCTAGGACTGCACCTTCCCTTTAAACATATCCCTTTGGCCAGGTAAACTTTAAAAGCCTCCTAGCCCAGGTGACATACTCTAAACACATACAAACACATGCACACATATACATCTCAGCATACACACCACACACACACACACACACACACACACACACCCCCACACACACACACACACACACGTGTCTCCTCAGCATCTGAGAAGTATCTCGCCGCCATTTGCCACTGCCTCATGTTTCCACGGCGGCCATCTTGTCACATCTGAAGAGGGAAAGGACAGCCTCCCGATCCCTCTGAAGTGTACTATGCAGCGCTGATTTTTTTTTTTTTCCAATCATCTCTAAATAAAGGTTTCTCTCCCCCCTCCTACCAGCTCAGCACCCGAGCGCGCAATGAGCGTGCCCTGCATTTGAAATCTGACATCTCCCTCTCTCACTCATTCACTCTGTCTTCAGCTTGGCAGAGCGCTTTAAAAATTGGTATCCCTTTAACTAGGCGAGCTATTCTTCTGTGGGGAGATGACCTTTTACACAGAAGATAGGGCTGTCATAAGTGATCTCTGATATATGGAAGTTTCCTGTGTGTTCCAACAAGAAACGGTACCGCACCAGAGAGCAGTGGGTGTTTGCATGGTGTTTCTGTGCAATGTGTGTAAAGATATATTATATTACTATATATGGACCTGAATAAATTATCACTAGTTCTTTAAAATACTGCTAGTCCTCATGAGGCACATCCATTCAATTTTTTTTTAATTGAAAAGAAAAATTTGGTCTGACTCAAAGGCTCTTAGGGGAAAGATGGAGGGAAAAACCATTGAAAATAGAAAAAAATTTCCATGGGTTTTATAAAAATTAATTGCACTCAAAGTTATGAAAATAATCTTTAAATAATTCTTCCCACAGACTTGGGAAATGAAAACAATAAATGACTTTTTATTCTCCAAGATAATGCATTCTCCTGAAGTCTTCAACAGTAGCCCCTCTTTTCTTATCAGGAACATAAGGTCTGATTTTTCTCCAAAGCAGAATATTATTTATTTTTTCTAAATGTTAATCTATATTACCACAGAGTTGTGGAATTCACATAGCAGAATGAAAGGTGAAATTTCCAAAATGGGGAATTATAAGAATTTGTTTGCATGGCGTAGATCCACTGGGTACCAAAATCAGTACTAATGAATCTTAAGTTCAGGACCTTGTCATCTGCTCAAAAAATGTGTGTACCAGGGGTTATTAGTATACCAAGGGAACAGGGCTCACACAACCTTTTAGGGTGTACTGTCAGATGGGATGGAAATACTAGGGATGTACTGACCCCCTGAAGTTCCCCTTTTCATCATATAAGGAAGAATCCTGAGATGACTATTCTCAGAGTTAAAGCATTAATTCTCCTTGCCACTAGGCCCTTTCTCTAAGCTACCAGAAAACTCTAAGCATCTTCCTAGCTTATGTTTACTTACATACTTACTCACTAGATTATGCCATCTTTGAGTAAACAGAAGGAAAGCCTGGTGAGAGGCTCATGGCTGCCCCACCCTAAACCAATTTCAGTGATGATAATGATGTCCAAGAACTAGTTATTTTAAGGCCCAAGTGTCACCCAAGGGCCACTCCAGTCTCTGGAGCCTTTCTTTTGACATCCTCATATATGGCCCATATTTCTGATTTTTATGGCCTATGGTGACTGCAGCCATGAAATTAAAAGATGCTTACTCCTTGGAAGAAAAGTTATGACCAACCTAGAAAGGATATTAAAAACAGAGACATTACTTTGCCAACAAAGGTCCATCTAGTCAAGGCTATGGTTTTTCCAGTGGTCATGTATGGGTGTGAGAGTTGGACTGTGAAGAAAGCTGAGCACTGAAGAATTGATGCTTTTGAACTGTTTTGTTGGAGAAGACTCTTGAGAGTCCCTTGGACTGCAAAGAGATCCAACCAGTCCATCCTAAAGGAGATCAGTCCTGGGTGTTCATTGGAAGGACTGATGTTGAAGCTGAAACTCCAGTACTTTGCCTCATGTGAAGAGTTGACTCACTGGTAAAGACTCTGATGCTGGGAGGGATTGGGGGCAGGAGGAGAAGGGGACGACAGAGGATGAGATGGCTGGATGGCATCACCAACTTGATGCACATGAGTTTGGGTAAACTGCAGGAGTTGGTGATGGACAGGGAGGCCTGGTGTGCTGCAATTCATGGGGTCACAAAGAGTCGGACATGACTGAGCAACTGAACTGAACTGAAGGTCTCTGTGGACCTCCTGTGTACCTTCATTAAGTGGCTGCCTTCAGACATAAACTAAGGAACAGCTCTTTTGCTGTGACTGAAGTTCTAATATTGGAACTCTTATCATTGGATTAAAGAAGGAATTGTTTCTTTCAAAATGCAAATACCTCTAAGGAGCTAAAACAGTATTATTAAGACTGTAATATTATTTCTGCTATATAGTAGTTGTCCAAAAACTAACAACTATATGTATTATCTCATCTCCCTATTATAACCCAACAAGGTCAGTAAATTAAAAGTAAGGATTTTGGGATTTGGAGAGTTTAAACTTTATCCATACTAATACATCTAGTAACTAGCAACCCTGGCATTCAAACTCATCTTAATGATTTGAAAACTTGTATGCCTGATTCCTATATATTGTCTAATAAGACCCTTTCTAATCTGTAGCTGAAAGCTATTTTGATAAGAGTAAAAAGAGAGAGAGAAAGAGAGAACATTGGTTAATTTATAAGATGCTATGAGATCATGGAATGGTACTAAAGAAAACATTTCCTGGTGTAATTTTGCCCTTTTGTAGATCTTTGCTCAGTTGATTTAAGGCCAGATTCCTGAGCCTAGGATTTCTTCTGGAAACTGAGAGGATGTTCTGACATTAGCTAGTTGCAGTTGGTGAGACTGAAACATCCAGGGTCAATAAGCAGTATCAACTGGGCACTGTATTTTCCATGATCTTCTGAAGTTATGCCAAAATGTGTTCAAACATGCAGGAATCTCAAAAGACTCAATGTATGGCCAGAGTGCACTTGTGAACATATATGGGAGGAGAGATAGATCTGAAAATGGCTGCCTTCAGGAAAGGGATGAATGGATGCTGAGGGTCAAAAGGCAATGAATGTCCACTGCAGAGGCTGTCTAACTTTTTGGCTGTCTACAAACATGTGCATGAACTATGTAGAAAGCTCCAGGCCCTTCCTTTGGTGAATGCTGCTAGGTTTGTATCAGTAAGTGAAGTCAATGAAGCAAGAAACATGGATGCCCAAGACTGTCTTTGATCATAGTGTATTCAAGTTGTCTGAAGGTACAGGGCCAAATTAATGCCTTGTAAATGGTTGGTACTTGATGTTTCTTAGTTCTGTTTTAGAAAAAAAAAAAAAATCCTAGAACCTTGCTACTCAAAGTGTGGCTCACAGACTGGCAGCATCAACATTACTTGGATGTTTCCTAGAAATGCAAAATCCTTGACTTTTCCCCAGATCTTCTGAATCTAGGTAGCATGGGAGAGCAGAATTTCTTTTTAAGATCCAGATAGTACATATCTCAGCTTTACAGGCCTTATGGCTTTTGTCGTTGACTTTCCAAGTCTACCTGCCTTGTTAGAGCTCAGAAGCAAGCCATAGATAAGTGTAAACAAACAGGAGTGGCCTATGTTCCAACAAGCCTTTATTTACAAAAACACGCTGAAGACAAGCTTGGGCCCAGAGGCTGTAGTTTGCCAATCTCTGGACTAAAAGATCAGCCATCATGGCAGGGACTGAAGTCTGCTGGTTCTCATCTCTGCTTTGGGTTTACAGATGCAGATGGAATATTAGAACCTGACTCAGAAATAATCTGCTCATTCATTCGTTCATTGTTTTCAAAGCATCTGTGTTGAGCATCTCCTCTTTGGGAAGTTTTTGGACACTGCAGGTGAGATGCAAGGGATCTAGGACTTCCCGAGCACCTGTGATGTGGGGGTAGGGGGTGCTCTCCAGAGGGCACCTTCTTCCTGTGTGCAGAACTGAGGCTCATGTGCAGTGCAGGGCAGTGCTGTTTTGTCAAAGACCAGTATGTTTGGGAAGCGAGGCCCTTTGTGCCTGTCTTCCCAGTGCACCAGACACTGGCTCAGTCCTGGAGAATAAAACATCCTCAACTTGTCCAGATCCTGCTGTGCTGTGCTGGCTTGCAGGAGACCTAACTGGGTCCACCCCCAGGTCCTTTGGATCCTCTTTCCTTTGCCAGCTCCACAAAGGATTGCAGGCAATAGAGAGGCCTCGCAAAGATAAGCCACACAGAGACGTGTCGCAGGCTGCAGGGTCCCTCTGCGGAGAAACTATTCTCTTCCCTTTGCACCAAATGTCAGCTCAGCAGCCTTTCCACAGCAGCTGATGGCTGTGTGCATTCTTTCATTTTTCTCTAGAGAGCCCTCTTGTCCAGGATGTTTTTGCTTTTACATTTGAAAAAGCAGAGGCTCTGCGCAGAGCCTGAGTCACCAGCTGCAGGCCCACTGCGGTGGGGCGGCCTCAGAGCTCCGCCTCGGGCTCCCTCAGCCTGGCCCGGGAGGCGGCGGTCCTTCGTGCTGTCGTTCCAGTCACGGTCCTGCTGCCGGCTGGCTGGAACCTCCACCCACCTGAGGAGAAGCGAGTTGTTACTTCACTCTGACCACTTACCTGTTGAAAACTCATGGCTTCACATGTGGAAAAACGACTTACAGCCAAGTAGCTGGATCCCCAAACCTCAAAAGAAGAAAAGAAATTAGTCAGTGCAGCCTTCCTCCATCCAGAGGCTGCAGCCACGTGCCCCTCCCCTGTTTGTCAGCCTCCCCCTTCATTCTTGGGTCTCAGGCCCCTCCTCCCTTGGCTGGCCTTGTCAGGACAAGAATTCTGCAAGCCCTCAAGACTGCAACAACCTTCTTGCCCCTTTCCATTCCCCATGAACTGAGCCAAGAAGAACAATTAGACCAAAGCATGTGGGCCAGTGGCAGGATTCTCCCAGAGTTTACCCTGGACAGAGCAAGCTCTTGGGTTCAAACCACCACCTCACAGAAAAGAGGAAGAGGTCAGTCAGCTCAGGAGCCCTTGGCTAGATGCTGTAACGGGTATGGCATAGCTATTTTCATCAAAAATCAGCCCTTGTTTATTGAACACCTATTAAACCCTCTCTGGAGAGTCTGCAGGCTGGCTTCCCTGGTTCCATGGTTACCCCTTGTCCCCCACGGTCCATTTTCCCCACAGCAGCCTGAGTGTCCTTTTTAAGTGAGTGTGCTAGTTGCTCAGTCTCACCCGACTCTTTGCAACCCCATGGACTGCAGCCCACCTCTCTCCATGAGATTTTCCAGGCAAGAATACTGGAGTGGCAATTCCTTCTCCTTAAAGCATGAATCATATCACTGCCTTGCTCAAAAGCCCCAAGGGCATCCAACTGCACTTAAACCAAAATTCTACCCTTTGCTTATTTTTCTATTGGATTGTCTTTTGTTGTTGTTGTTGCAGATTGGTAAAAGCTCTTTGTAGATTAGAGATACCAGTCATCTATGATGCAAAATTTTTTCTCAAATCTATTGTTTTGTCTTTAGAATTTGTTGATGGTATATTTTGTTTTATTAAAATTTTACATTTTTATATAGTCAAATACGTTCAACTTTTCTTTTTGTCTTCTGGCTTTCTTGGCTTGATTAAGATGGATATCCTTCTTAACAGGACTGTAGTCCACCTGGATTTTTCTTCTAAGAGGTTTTCATGGTTTATATTTACACTCAGAGGTTAAAGCATCTGCCTCCAATGCGGGAGACCCGGGTTTGATCCCTGGGTCGGGAAGATCCCCTGGAGAAGGAAATGGCAATCCACTCCAGTATTCTTGCCTGCAGAATCCCATGGACAGAGAAACCTAGTAGGTTACAGTCCACGGGGTCACAAAGAGTCGGACACGACTGAGCGACTTTACTTTCACCTTTACTTTATTGGAATTTATTTTTGTATTTAGTCAGAGACAGAGGGTAGGGGGTACTTTAATTTTCCTCTAGACCACTGGCAGTCTGTGGCCTATAGGCCAGCTGTCTGTGTTTGTAAATAAAGTTTTAGTGGAATATGATCATGGCCACTTATTTACATATTGTCTGTGGCTGTTCTTGCAATATAATGCAGAACTGTACCCTTGTGGCAAGACTGCTGCTGCTGCTGCTAAGTCGCTTCAGTCGTGTCCAACTCTGTGCGACCCCAGAGACAGCAGTCCACCAGGCTCCCCCGTCCCTGGGATTCTCCAGGCAAGAACACTGGAGTGGGTTGCCATTGCCTTCTCCAGTGCATGAAAGTGAAAAGTGAAAGTGAAGTCGCTCAGTTGTGTCCAACTCTCAGCGACCCCATGGACTGCAGCCTACCATACTCCTCCGTCCATGGGATTCTTCAGGCAAGAGCACTGGAGTGGGTTGCCATTGCCCTCTCCGTGTGGCAAGACTGCAAGACCCACAAAAAGCCTAAAATATCTACTAACTGGCTCCTCACAGAAAAAAAACTTGATCACGTCTGCTCTGGATGGCTAATCATTTGTGGCAGCATGATATGTCAAATAAACCACCCTCTACCCTCCAAAATAAAATTCCCTCTGTCATATGTGAAATTCTAATGGATCCTAGGCTCTTTTCCTGCATTTTTCCATTCAGTTCCACTGGTCTCTTTTTCATCTTTCTGCCAGTATCACTTAGATATGATTACTGTGACATTCTATCTGGCAAAGCTGTCCCCTCTTCACAATCTTATTTTTCATGCTTTTCTTGACTATTCTCATGTGATTACCCTTCCACTAGAATTTAAGATATTTTCATCCATTTCCCCCAAAAATGAAAACTTAGTTGGAATTCTAATTAGAATTACATTAAATTTAGATATGTATTTTGGGAAGAATGAATACATTTATAATTTTAAGTCTTTTTATCTAAGAAAATACCTTTCTGTCTTTTCAGTTATTTGGGGTATTTTAATAAGATTTCATAATTTTATTCATACAGATCTGTATTAGTCAAAGTTTGGTTAGAGACAAAAAACATGCCAGTAATTTGAACATGGAAATTTTATATGAAGTCTTATTAATAGTAAAAGGTAGTTAACTTCTAAAAGGGTTAAAAGACTCTAAGGGATACAGGAATAGCAAACACAGGAAATAGCTACTGTTTCTAGGACTGAAGGCAAGGATGGAATAAAGAACTTTGGAGCAGGCAGGACACCAGAACCCAAGGCTGAAATTCAGACAGCCCTGGATTGGATGTAACTGCCACAGGAAAAGAGAGCCTAGGCCTGAGTTACTTTTATGTTAAGTGTGTCCCTATGTATTTTTATATTTTTTAAAAAATTTATTTTCATTTTTCCCATTCTCGTTTCCAGGTGCTTATTGCTAGTTGAAAATGAAGCTATTGATTTTTGTGTATTTATTTTTACGAAATTGTCTTATTTATTTGACTATTATTTCATTAGAGTCTCTTGGATTTTTCCAGGTTATTCCAACATATCACAAAAGAGATAGTTCTTTCTGTTTTTCTCGATATTGATACCAATGGTTTCCTTTTCTTCTCTCGGTTCCTCAGATAATGTTAACTTCAGCACTTTGTCTATTCTACCACGCTTTTAAATATATTAAATTCCCTCTGTTCTTTATTTTGTCTCCTAGATATGTCCAGTTCTGAGAAATGTATATGGATATCTCAAATTCATTCATTTTAATTATAATCTTTCTATATGTTTAATAGCTTTTTTCCTTCTATATTTTGCTATTATGTTGTGTGGTGCATACAGGTGTATGGATATTGTATCGCCTTTATTCACTAGGCTTTTTAACTTTATCCGGTCACTCTTCCTTCTGTTCTGTACCTTCAACCTTAAATTCTACCTTTTCTAACATCAATATTGCTTTATTTGCTTTCTTTTTGCCTAGCTGCTCTTTACCAATTTAACTTTCTTGTCTCAGCTTCACATGGTGGAGACAAATAACTTAGGTCTCACTTTTGCATTTCTCCAGAAGTTTCCACAGTAACCATGTTTTCAGATTCTGACACCCTTGGTTGTCTCCAGTTGGTCTCAGTAACAGAGGATGCTACCTTCAGTCAGAAGGAAGTATCGCATAGGCACTCTGCTCTTTCCATAGTAGCTCCCCCCAAAACAGCACTGAAATTAGTGCCCTACTGAGTAGGCTAAGTGCTTCAGTAGTAGTCCTCAAACAAGATCTCAGCCTTTTGTCCCTACTGCCCTGAACATGCTTGATTTAATTTTTGCTCATTTGGACCTAACCTCTTGCTTTCTCCAAAGGCAGAAATGACCAGCTGGGTACTTTTGCTTTCTGCTTGTATTAACAGTAACTTTCATATCTTGAGTCTGGCTGTGAGGCAGGCACTTTGCATACTCCGCACACATTATTTTACTTAATCCTCACAATCATCCTAGAGAATATATTACTATTCTTGGGATGCAAATGAAGGGACTTAGGTAGCATGCTTACGTATGGAAACAGCCTGTAAAGAGCAGGGACAGAATTTGGTATTTATTTTATTTAACTCCATACACTACTTCTCCTTTCTGTAAAGTCTCCCAGTCTGCCCCAGCCTGTGCTGAGACTGGGGCTGTGGGTGATAGAGGCAGAAAGCAAAAACATTCCTGAATGACCCAGTAATGGCTATTTCACCAGCTTTACCAGAATGACTCTGAGTGATGCCACCATATCCTCTGTTAGAGCATAATACCTCTACTCTTCCATGGCTTAGAAATCAGACCTTATCATTAAACACCTGAAAGTTCAGTTTAAAAAAAAAAATCTTTTATAAGAAGGTTTGGGGTTATGCAAATATGAGAATATACAAAATCTGATCTCTCCCAACTGGCCTTTTACAGACCTTCCTCCACGAGAACCACCCACACACTGTGCTCTTGAGTTCATGCAAGATACTGGTGTAAGAGAACCACCGAGCATGTGGTTGAAGGGTTCACACATCTGTTTAGACATGTGCCCGCCCCCCACCCCGAAAAGGAAAGGTTTAAAAGGTAGATGACAAAGAGCACGAGGAGGTGCTTAGAAAAGCATCTCACAATGTCAGAGATAGTGTTCTACCAGGGAAAGATTTAGGAGCATAATGCACTTGAGCTAGAAATGGCAATCCACTCCAGTACTCTTGCCTGGAGAATCCTATGAAGGGAGGGAGCCTGGTGAGCCACAGTCCATGGGATCGCAAAGAGTTGGACAAGACTGAGCGAATTCACTTCACTTCAAAAGAAAATAAGAAACAAGCGAAAAGAAGGAAATTGGGTGAAATAAAAGCCAGTGCCTGGAGGGGGAGATACGTCACATGGAGAGGGAACAGGGAGCAAATGGAGTTGGTCAAGGATCAGGATATCAGAGTTTGTGTGTGAAGGGTTGTGGTAGAAGTTACTACTTGATGCAGATCATGCTCTGGTGAAAGACTTTGGACCTCATCCTGTGGGTAACAGGAAGCATTTGAAAGTGTTAGAGCAGGGCAACCAGGTATATCTAAAGACCAGGTTGCCTAGAGATACTGATTTCAACCTGCTTCACCATGTTGGGGTGGTATCAGAGAGAAAGAGAGACAGCAGTTTAGAAAGTGGTAAAAGAGAAAAAGCAAACACTTCACAAAAGAAAAATTTTAAATGGCCAATAATAATTTAGGAAAAAGTTGGTTCATTTTATACATTATTCAGTTCAGTTCAGTCACTCAGTTGTGTCTGACTCTTTGCGACCCCATGAATCGCAGCACACCAGGCCTCCCTATCCATCACCAACTCCCAGAATTTACCCAAACTCATGTCCATTGAGTCGGTGATGCCATCCAGCCATCTCATCCTCTGTCATCCCCTTCTTCTCCTGCCCCCAATCCCTCCCAGCATCAGAGTCTTTTCCAGTGAGTCAACTCTTCCCATGAGGTGGCCAAAGTATTGAAGTTTCAGCTTTAGCATCAGTCCTTCCAAAGAACACCCAGGGCTGATCTCCTTTAGAATGGACTGGTTGGACCTCCTTGCAGTCCAAGGGACTTTTCGAGAGTCTTCTCCAACACCACAGTTCAAAAGCATCAATTCTTCAGCACTCAGCTTTCTTTATAGTCCAACTCTCACGTCCATACATGACCACTGGAAAAACCATAGCCTTATACATTATTAAGTTAACACAAAACAACTGCAAGGCACCTTTCCTTACCCCCAAAATGCAAAAAGAGCTTAAAGTATGATATTCCATGTTATCAGAGAAACATGTGACTTGACTCTTTCATGTACTGCTATTGGACATATACAGCATTTCAGGAAAGATTTAGAAGTGTCAAACAAGACTTCCCGAAATATTCAAATCCCCTGATCTATTATCTCCATATGAATAATTAATAGTTAAGGAAATAATGAGTCTGTGTTCCACATTTTAGATACAACTGTCTCTACTGTAGCACTATTATAAACATAGAAAGAAAAAATAGGAGCAACTTAATATTAAGGGTTAGGGCATTAGTTAAGTGAATGATAGTCCAGAAATGGTGTATTTGTAGAATGGAATACACTGAAGTTGTTTAAAGTGGTGTCCAGGAATAGTGATTGAGATGGAAAGATGGTCATGAGACGAGGGGCTCATCCTCGTCTCTTGGTATCCAGTAAAGCAAGCATCCAAGCTGTTTCTAGGCTCTGTGTTCTGTTCCACTGGTCCATTTGTCTGTCTCTGTGCTGATACCACACTGTCTTAATCACTATAGGTTTATGGTAAGTCTCAATCCATGGTAGGTCCGATTTCCCTGACTCTGGCTGCTGTGAAGAATAGATTTGGGCAAAAGGACAAAATTAAAGCAGGGAGACCAACTGGTGCACTGTTGGAATAGTTGAAAGTAAGGTAATAATGGACATATTCCTGAAAATAATAAGATTACTCTACTGCTCTACAAAGCCCAGGGTATTAAAGGGCACTAGAAAGAACTTCTTATTCCATATGTTGACAGTTTGATAAACTGTCTCAGATTATGGAATGACTCCTCTCATCTCAGACCACTTACCTAATCATCAAGGAAGAAAACGAATTGCTGAGCAGAACATTGAACCGAAAGTTGTGGGGATCTCCTGGGTCCCCACCATGTCTTCTACTTACCTACATACAGTGCAGTTCAGTTCAGTCACTCAGTTGTGTCTGACTCTGCAACCCCATTGACTGCAGCACGCCAGGACTCCCTGTCCATCACCAACTCCCAGAGCTTACTCGAACTCATGTCCATTGAGTCAGTGATGTCA
The DNA here is from genome assembly GCA_917880005.1 of Nanger dama. NCBI lineage: Eukaryota > Metazoa > Chordata > Mammalia > Artiodactyla > Bovidae > Nanger > Nanger dama. The sequence continues at coordinate 37,447,666 of CAKJTW010000012.1, forward strand.
TACAACCATCTCATCCTCTGTTGTCTCCGTCTTCTCATGCCTTCAATCTTTCCCAGTGTCAAGGTATTTTCAAATGAGTCAGTTCTTTGCATCAGGTGGCCAAAGTATTGGAGTTTCAGCTTCAACATCAGTCCTTCCAATGAATAGTCAGGACTGATCTCCTTTAGGATGGACTGGTTGGATCCCCTTGCAGTTCAAGGGACTCTCAAGAGTCTTCTCCAACACCATAGTCCAAAAGCATCAATTCTTCGGCACTCAGCTTTCTTTATAGTCCAACTCTCACATCCATACATGACTACTGGAAAAGCCATAGCTTTGACTAGATGGATCTTATACAGAAGAGGGACTTATTCCTTCCTCAACTACCGCATTCCATCAGTCTCTCAACTTGTATTTTCTGGAAAGTGTGAATCACCTCGTATAGTCACTGCCATTATAAACACTGGGAATGAACACTTCCACATTTACTCAAACCTACAGCGAGGGAGACATAACATCGCTACTCACACAACAAACATTGAGAAATCCCCAGTGGCTGTGTTTTTCAGAAGAAGTAATAAATGGTTCCATGGAAATGAAATGAATTAAAGTTTAACATACAGGTGGTGAAAGTCTTGCTGACATGGCTGAAAAAAATCTATGGAAGAGCTGATTGAGGGTCAGAGAGAGAAAATAGTCAAAGACCTGAAGTAATTTTTCAGGAGTTTTCTAGAATATTAAAGAGTTACAAGTCATGAGTGACTTTCTTCACACTTGAACTATTCTTAGATTTAAAACTGAACCTCAGTAATTATGATCCAGCAACAGCGTCGATAACTCATTGGTTTTATACTAAAAATTATAGCATAAGGTAAAAAGGCAACTGTCTATATCATTAAAAAGAAACTAAATCAACCATAACTTTTTAAAAAGTTACCCATAGTGGAGAAAAGGGAAAGCAGGGAAGAGGACATGATGAGGTCAGGTGTTTGACTTGTTGGACTACCTTCTTTTGTACATTTGGCTTTCAAATTATAGAAATGTTTACATAATTATTAAACAAAAGTAAAGTTTTAAAAGCCATTCTTAAAATGGAAATCAAAATGAAATAAATAAACTCAACTATGTGTCTATAGTTGAAGGACTTGGCTAAATGACTTAAAGTAATTTGATACACATTAGTAAAGTCAAAAAGAACTGCAAAACAAACAAAAAAAAAAGAAGCTTTTTTCAGTAATGTTCTTGTGGATAGTGTAGTGTCATTGTTATTCTGGGACTCTTGGGTGTATAGTCTGGAATAAAGCAAAGCGTTTGTGTGAGTGCCTTTGACAACCAAGATCTTTAGCATGTGAAAAAGGAGTTAGTGCTGAAAGATCAATAAAGTTAAGTTAAAACTTTTAAATTCTGAATTTGAGTGGCAAGTATCTGTATGAACTTGTAAAGCATTTTATCCTAAGTATATGTGTATATATATTTTATATATTATATTTATATGTTATATAATTTATAATTATATAATTTTATATATATTATAATTAATATAGGTATGTATGTGTATGTATATTCATGATTTATAACAAACAAAGCCACAAATAAAGAAAATCCAAAAATTCAAACTAGCCAAAGCTGAGCACCAAAGAACTGATGCTTTTGAGAGTCCCTTGGATTACAAGGAGATCCATCCAGTCAATCATGAAGGAAGTCAGTCCTGAATATTCACTGGAAGGACTGACGCTAAAGCTAAAGCTCCAATACTTTGGCCACCTGATGTGAAAAAATTGATTCATTAGAAAAGACTGATGCTGGGAAAGATTGAAGGCAGGAGGAGAAAGGGATGACAGAGGATGAGATGGTTGGGTGGCATCACCAACTCGAGGGACATGAGTTTGAGTAAGCTCTGGGAGTTGGTGATGGCATGCTTCAGTCCAAGGGGTTGCAAAGAGTCAGACAGGGCTGAGCCACTGAACTGAACTGAAATGAGGGGAAATTATCTCTATAGAAGTAGTCCAGCCTTAAAAAAAAAAAAAGGAGTAAAAAGAGAAGGAAGGGAAACTTTGAATGATAGAATCAAATGATCCACATTTCATCATCCTTAAAGAACTAATGGATCTAAGCAGTGATCATCACTGACTGTTCAGATCAGGTATCAGACACTTCCTGATGGAGACACAGCAGCACCACCTGTGAGCTAGTGTCTCCGAAGAAGTGACTCCAATGAAGCCTCTCAATCCAGGTGCGAATTTATCAAAGATGAAGGAGACAGCCAACCTGAAGCACCCACTGGCTGAAGATAGCACAGTGTATTATCAAAAATAATAATAACCACATGAATTTCACTACTATGGGAATACAGTATAAACACCACCATGAGAAGGCAATTAGCAAAAGCTAGACTGTTTGAAGCTTGACCACCTAGTCTCTTTAACAACAGTAAAAGAAAGCTTCCACGGACAAAGAGATTGAAATCCCAGTTAAAGAGACTTGAGGAACCTATCAGCCTTCTGGGATCCCGATTCACACTTTTAAGGGAACAGTGAGGGAGATTTGAGCCCTGACTAGGCGTTCGGAGATGTTAAGGAAATATTTTCAGGTGCAATAATGGTATTATGGTCAAGGTTTTAAAATATCTCTTTATCTTTTAGAGATGCATACTGAACTCATTATAAATGAAATACTGTGTCTGAGATTTGCTTCAAAATGACAGGATGGGGGAAAATGGGCGTGACTAGAACCAAAATTAAGCATTGGTTAATCATTGTTGAGGCTAAGCAAGAGATACCTTGGAAGGTTTCTTTTTTCACAGCAAAAAGTTTTTTAAAAGATATAATGTCACATTTTACATTATATATATATATATATATATATATATATATATATAAAATTCAAACCTCTCTTTTTTAAGAATAGCCCACCCACCCTGCCCTCCTCCCCATGCCTCCCATTTTGCCCTGTCAGGAGGTCCTTTATCTTCTCCATTAACTGATCTTGTTTCTTCTGGCAATGGTGATTTTGACAGAGCAGCAGAAGGGCTAGAGGATCTGGGAACCTGCTTTATCTGGGCTTACTGTGTACATGCTGCATCCCCTTCCTGGTTCATCCCAAGAGTCCGTGTACTACACAGCTTTGATTTTGCAGATCCTGTCAATCTTGTGCAATAATATAGTGTAGAGTTTATTTCAGCCACATAACTTCTTTCAATAGCTTTGTAAGTCATTGTAGTCCAAAGTTTACACAATCATTAATAGACGGAAGGGCTGCGCTTAAAGTTCTCAGTTACTCTGTGTTGTATTGTATAGGGAAATCGTATATTGTAGTAATGACAGAGATGGGCGTTTGTGAAGCTGTCTTTGTAAATTTCTAGACCAAAGAATTATTCAGAGGCATGGCCTGAGGCATCGAAGGAGAATGTCATCATGCACCGCTTCATTTTGTTCTTTGAACACAGATAGTCTTGTGCACCCGTCCTTAGCAGAACCCATACTTTTTGCTTTAGTTTTGCCATCAGCTCTGGACTGGTAGTGGCTGATTTTCTAGCTAGTAAGAACTGCCCAGAGAGGTAAAAAGGACAGAACCCCGTGTTGTTTCCACATCCTGGTCCCCTAAGACTCTTGGGTCTCCCCTTGGGGGACTCTCTCTTGGACAGGACAGTATTAACAGGACCATGCCAAGGAGGGACCTCTATGGTCACTGGTTGGGGGAGGGCAGGTGGAGTGTGTTGGACTCTGTTTATCTAATTCATCTCACCCAAAATTCCTGCCCAGAGAGCTATGCTTCATGAAAGACAAAATAGCTTAAGCCGAGGGGCCACGGAATGAATAGCCCCCAACTGGTGAGAAATTGAAGCTAAGAAGCAATCTGACAATCTCCACCTCTTAAATTAAAGAAAATGGAACCAGAGACTTTGGAAACCTTCCAGCTCCACAAATGTAAGTCCCTAGGCCCAAGTGTCTCTAACTCTTCACACCAGAAAAGTTAGAAGCCTCAGGACAGGCAACAACTACAAGTCTGTCTCTGGATGCTCAAGTCATTAAACTCTGTGAAAGCAATCTGACAGCGTTTGGGACGTGTTTTGTCATCAGGGGTGGGATTGGTACTGTTGTTTATTTTAGCCGGGAAGAGGTGTGTGTGAAGGTGTCTGCAGGTGGGGGTGTGTATTTCAGATGTAGGTGTCACTGAGTTTGTGTGCATTGGGGATGGGTGTGAGTTTTTCGAGAGTTTCATTACTGTTTTTGTTTTGTGTTGTTCCTACTGAAGAAACCCTCCTGAGTTTGATTCCTCTGGAAATTTTGTGCTACTCTTCGATGTGACTAGGATCACCCAAAGCACCATTCTTCCTCTGAATCATTTTGTCCAGGTCATTCTGAGTAGCCCGAATTTTACACTCACTTTTCCTCCTACCTAAAGGAACAAGTTGTCATTCTAATTAAATAACAACTTTATTTCATAATGCCAAGGAATAAAAATCTCTGAATTACTTTCACTAACTTCCCGTTTAAATAAAGTCTTGCAAATAATTATTTGAACATAAATTATTTACCCATTAATTCTTTATTTGAATTTGGAGGAATTTAAATATGTTTTCTGGCAAATGCTTCATTTATAAGTGACTTGATTAATTAGCAGTGTGTTATTCTCATAATTTCTAACATATAATAAGCAGCATCCAGTCATTCCCGTTTCATGTGTTCTTTTTAAGCCCTTCATCTCTCTTTTTAAAAAAATCTTGTTTAATAGATCACAGACATGATCTTTTAAACTGTTTTCAGTAGTTATGCAAAATCTTCACAAAAGTACCGGTGGGTAGACGACAGGGACTTCTCGACTTTAATCAGCCCTGAGAGTAGGCAGGATTTAGAAGTCATTTCTCAACTCAGGATCACCTGCAGAAAATGAAAAAGTCCCAGGGAAGACTGCTGAGTATAAAATGCCATTGTGTACATAGACTTTTATGGACTCTGAAAAGCCCTTTGACTTCTTGGAAATAGAAGCTATGTTGGAAGTGGAAAGACTAGAAAAATTTGTGTGACATGTGCATGTGAACGTGGCACTGATGTTTGGGCTTGAAAAAGAGTGAAGAGGTCCAGGAAGGGGGCTCATAGCCACTGAAAATCTTAACTGCTCGCCCAGAGGGGCTGGGCTGAGACCTTGAATGGGAGGGAAAGGGCATGAAGATCAGTGAGAGAGACTTTGAACTGTTTGCCAGTGACACGGACTTCAGAGTCCCAAACCAGGCAGTAATAATCCCAGAACTGGAGCCAGGTATGGGAAATGGGCTCAGTGTGAGGACGGAGAAACCATGTTTAAAGGAAGCATGATAAAGGATAACTACTGTTCGGGAGAAGTAGTTGGCCTCACTAGTGCCTGCACAGCAAACCAAGATGGGCAGTGTAGGGTTGCCGAAAACTGCACTGATTTGTGCGGGCAGTTGGCACTTCTCGTTATGTGACCTTAGGCAGCTCATTTATCTCCTCTGGTCTCCGTTCCTTCACCTGTAAAGTTGGGAGTTGAATGGTTGACTTGAAGGACCCTTACAGATGTAAGATTCTGCAGTTCAACAATGGTCTCTAAGAGGGAAAAGTGTGGCTTTCCAAAAGGATTTCAGTACATAGAGCATTATCCCAAAGACATTTCTTCGTCTCTTCAGTCCTATGTATCTTGCAGCTCTGGGTAGCCAGCCACCCATGCATCCACCATGGACTGTCCAGAAAATAAAGAGGAACCCATTAAGTCTGGGGGCTGGACAATAAGAAAGAGAGTGACACTTAGACTTCTCTGTGGCTGGTGAAGCACAGATAGTTTGAGTTTCAAAGCAGTCAATACCAAGAGAAAAGAAGCCATCGGTCTCCATCACAGCCCAAGATGGCCCCTGAACTGGCCCAGGGTGATGTGCTGTGTTGGACCAAGGCTGCCCTGGGTGGAAGCTTCTCCTAGGCACCCCTGATTTCATGGTAATCACACTGATAGACCCAGTATAGATATATTTGTTGGGGGAACTATAGCCAGGAAATTTGAGTTGAGCCTGCATCATATTAAGGGGTTAGCATGTGGCCTTTACCAGACAGCAAGTAACCACTCCAGATGCCTCCAGGCTTCCTCTTTATGTTCATGTACTACCCAATTAACACCCTGTTAATGGCCGCATGCGTGCACCAGCTTTGCCTTGTCACAGCGACCCTACAGCTCTTGGCTATCCCCAACCTGCCTGCCCTTCTAACAGAACCTTAATTAATACTCCCGCTTGAGCAGAACACTGTCCGTTAAAGAAATATCAGATGGCTCTGATGAGAAGATGTGTGGGACTTGCCAAATGTAGCCATTCTGTTGTTCCCCGAAACAGACACCCAGGTGAGCATGCAGCTGAGTTGCAGTGACATGTGCCAGGTGGCATGAAAGCTATCACTACACAGTCAGTCTTCTGCCTGGATTTGAAGCATTATTTCCAAAGAAACGCTGCCATTGCTTATCTGTTCTCTCTGGCGCTGGTCTTTTCTGGTTACGTGGCAACCAGAAGCTGGAAGGTTCGGCGGGGGAGCTCAGTGTGAAAACTTTGGCCTTGAAGTTACAGTTTCAAGTGAGGAATAATTCCTTGCCTGGTGGCATAAAAGGCATCTTTTGTGTGTCTTAGAGCCATATCACTGACAGACTGACCAAGTGATATATTGAAACGATTTCACAGGGTGAGTTTCGAGCGACTTAGAGTTTCAAGTGTGCCGTGACTGTAATCTTAAAGCCAAGTAAGGAACACCCAAATCTCAGTAATTAAGCTGGATGTTTCTGCACTCGGTAATGTCTTTGGCTTGGTAGTGCATTGCTGCTTGATCCTGGCTGGGCTTCTGCATCGCCTGGAGCTTGTTCATAATGCACGTGCTCAGACCAGAGCTCCTGGGTCTGAACCTTCGAGAATAGCTAGCATCTGCATTTTTAACAGGCTCCCAGGCAGTGCTGCTGCATGCTCAGTGCTGAGAACTACTGGCAAGGTGCTTTGTGATTATGCTAGGAAACTTTTTCACGCATCATCTCATTTGGTTCTCCCTGTAACCTGTGAGGCAAGAATAGTCTCCATTTTATTGCTGAGAAATCAGAGAGAGAGCTGAAAATTTCCGGTGCTTTGCCCAAGGCCAGAGAGATGATAAGTAGCCGAAGCAGCCTGGCCTCTTGTCCCTCATTCTGGCTTCACGAGGTGTGACTAGCAAGGGAACATAGGATCTGGTGCTTAGGAATCCCCTGCTTGGTTGAAAGCTCTGCTGTTGCCATCTTACATTTCTTAAGGGTACCACATTTTCATTCTGCGCTGGGCCGTGCAAACCATATAGCCAGTCCTGCTGTGTAGACCATTATTGCTTCAGTAGTATTGTTTCCACTGTACTAAATCCATGCTGGGGAGTAGGAAGCACTTTGAAAGTGGACCCCAGCTCTGGAGTCCTTAGCTCAGGTGTGCTGGAGTAAGTACCAGGAGAGAATGATACCGATGTATTATAGTACTTCCATTTGCTGAGCACTGTGTTACAAGCTTTTCAAAACCTGTTTCACTTAATCCTCACAACAACCTAGTGTAATTATTGTCATCATCTTATAAATGAGGAAGCAGAGGCACAAAGAAGTGAAATATAAAAACAGAGGTCATGTAAAATAGGATTATATATGTCTATGATGATGGTAGATTCTGGACTCAAATCTTAGCCCCACCATTTATCAGCTGTGTGACCTTAGGCAAGTTACTTGACATTTCTGAATTTCAATCTCTCAACCCATAAAATGGGGGTGATAATAATTACTTCAGAGAATTGCTTTCAGCATTAAATGAATTAATATGGACAAAGTGCCCAGGACATAATAGGTACTCAGTGAATGCTGGGGCCTTTAACAACCTTTGCACTCAAGAATATGATTCGTTAGATACCGAAATAGGTATTTAAATGGTACCTTACTTAAGGATCTGAAGTGTTTTCACAGCACCGGATAATGTAGTCAAGGTGCAATTAGCCATACATTATAATATTTTTAAGTGATTCAAGTGACACTTCTTATGTCTAAGTGTAATCTTTCCCACTTTAGCATTTATCATAGTTTAATAACTGCTGAATGCTGTTGAATTAAAATACTATTCTGTCTGGGGACACTTTGACCCTTAGTGTGGTAAAGCTTGTCCCAAGCTCAGCTCAAGCCTCAAAAAAAAACTCACCAGAGCAACTGACTGACATGCTCATTGGAGACAAGAAAAGACCATCACTAAAATGGAGACGCCCTGACCCTTGGGAGAAGCCAGACCACTTCATGCCCACATGAGGGAAAGGCCTAGGTTAGGGGGCTTACTCAGAGTAAGGATATCTCTATAACATTTTACAGGGGGTTTTTGTTTGCATTTTTTCCCATATTTCATAGGCTTATTTGATCTGCCCAACAACCTGTGTGGTAGAAAGGATGTGGCATTAAGACCTTTGATTATCTTCCCCATGTATGCCCACCAGTGTATACCAACTCTGTGCCTATTTTTGGTGCTATACCTAACACAGAGTTCTCATACAACCTACAGAATGAGTGGCACTCCCATTTTACAGATGAGTAAAGTGAGGCTCGGTGGATAAAGCTAATTTGCTTGGTGATGGAGGATTCAAAATCAGGATGGGCTGGCCTTATGCCCCTTTCATCCTTTCACTCCCATGGTTCTTCATGCTCTTCACTGAGCAGGAGGGGGCATAAGGAAGGTGGTCAGTAAATACTTAGTGAATGAAGGAATGTGAGCAGAGTCAGAGGAACACCAGAATGCTTATTTACTGCTGGGGGCACATGACCCCATCAAATGTACTATTGTTTTGAATTATACAAAAGCTATAAAACATTTGTTTTTCTAAGCAGTCATTTTTCTTCTCTTTGTTGCACATTGTTCTTCTTCCTTCAAACCATGAAATGCACCAGCTTGATTTAAGGGGCATGTGGTCTTCTGGGGAGGTCACCATCTTGGTTCAGCAGTCTCATGGGATCCCTTTCTGTCTTGTGTATCTCAGACATGGCTCCAAAGCCGTGAATTTTGATTCTCCCAGTAACCATTCATTGGGGAGGAATCTGGTATTTTGTAAAGCCAAACAAGGTCACTTGGAAAAACAAAACAAAACAAAACTTTGTTAGAAGAGTTCCCTCATAGGCCCCTTGAAATCTGGGAGGCTGGATTAAAATTGTTCACTGAGTGAGAGAGACAGTGTGTGCAAATGTGTAAACACACACTCATTCTCAGTATTAGACTCAGCAGAGGGAAGGCATGGGTCTCACAGGCTAATCAGCCATGATGTGAGTTCCCAAACTAGGCCCTCAGAATATTGAGAGATATTACACAAGAACCCTTTTCTGCTACCTCAGAGAACTTTAGAATCCCAGCTGATACAGAAGATACTTTGTGACACAGTGGTTTGAACTGTATTTTGTGGTGCTGACATGATCATAGAGCCCTCTGAGAAATCTTGGAGCCTTCACCTCATCCCAGAAAAGAGTTCACACATTAGTAGACACACACACACAATTTTGTAAGTGATATCAGGTATTTGTGAAATCTGTGGATTGTCCTTTAGAAGTACTGCCCCATGGAATTTGTTTCCAGTCTCAAAACAATCTCCGCCACCAGCCTCTTTCTCTTTCCATCCATCTCTTTCTGGCACTTATTCTACTTAGGAGTCAAAGCAGGCTAGGATTTTATTTTTTATAGTCTTTTTTTTTCCTCAAGGTGTTATATCATAAGCTCTTTTCCATGTTGCTGCAAATTCTTCATAATGATCATTTTTAATGGCTGCAAAATATCCTAGCCAGTAGTCATCTCAGGTTATTCTCAAGCATTCTTGGCTGGGTGCTTGCCCCTATTCCATCTTGCCATTTACTGGTTCTTCCCTTTCACCTCTTTTTCTCCCATTATAAGGAGCATGCCCAGGTCCACTTCACCTAAATAAATCCTCTTGCCACCATAAATTTGCATGTGCTGGTCGCTTTGCCTGGAATATTCTTTCTTCCCATCTACGCCTGGGAATTTCCAGCAAGCATTAGACCAAGAAAAGGCATTGCTTCACGGGATGACTCCAGGGTATGAAAGGGGAGAATATGAATTTCCAGGAGGACTGCACGTTCCCATAAGCAGGGAGCCAGAGGGCTGATGTGGCGCTGTGCTGTGTTTAGAGATTTCGGTCTCTGCAGAGGTAGGGACATTGGGAGTCTTGGTAAGTTCCTGAAGCAGAACAGTGTACTGAAAAGACAACGGTGTTTAGATTTGGGATGACATGGTATCAAGTCTCAGCTCTGCCATTTACTAACTCGGTGATCCTACATGTGTTCCCAAACACTAGTTTCTTCATCTCTAAAAGGATTAGTGAGATTTTATTTGGCCTGGTGCAGAGCCCCATAGCTAGTCTCTTATAAATGGTTTCTCTTCTCTCTCACAAGCCTTCATACCCCAGCAGTGTTTAGCCTCCTGGTTGGCTCAGAGTAAACACTCAATAAATATTTGTTGAATGAATAAACATTGACCGATAGCTCCAAGGTGTGGGCACCAGCCCTCATCTGCGTCCTTGCTCCTCGCAGCCTGGGTAGATGAACAGGCAGCGCCAGCTGCATCCCAGGGCAATCTCGATATGAAGCAGAAGAATCCACAGCTGGGGCTCCACACGCAGCCCGGCAGCAGCTGTCTCCGGAGAAGGTGGTGGCACCATGCCAAGTACCCGCGGCCTCTCCACAGAGGCGTGATGACAATTATGATCCCTCGTGTTCCTTCTGGAGAGTGCCTCTCTCCTCAGAACATGTGGCACTTCACAGACACCATCACAGGGATCGTTGCCACATGCCTGTGAGGGGAGAAGGCACCCGCACGCTTGCTGCATGCCCTGTGGGCACACAGAGAAGCAGGGCTGATGGTGAGAAAGGATGGGGAGGTGGAGGAGATGCGCGTCCTCTTTCTACAGGTGGAAGGACAGCAGAAGCAAGTTTCAGTGGCTCTCTCACCGTCAGTGGGGCTTTGGGAATGACCTGGGATCCCTTATTGGTCTGGACATATCTGGGCATTTCTGAGGGCCTGGGTCAGGCTCAGCTATCTTGGCTGGGGCTCACGCATATATCCGCAGTCCCAAGGTCTAGGCTTTGTGTATGAGACTCCGTGAATTAAAAAAACACCCACCCCCTGCTAATTGCGAGATGGAGGGAAGAGGAAGATAAAACTTCACAGACCCAGGGTGCTCACAGGTTAACAGTTCAAGTCCATAAATGCCTTGAAACTCAGTCCCAAGTCTTTAAAACCACACAGAAAAAGAATGTCTTTGTGCACCAGCCCAAGGTGGGATGATGTTTTGCCACCTCTGGAGTTCCCCATCTGTGCCCCATCCAGACTGGACCATCCTTCTCTGAGATGCTCCCTGTGCTTTTCCTTTGTGGCACTTGGCTAATTTGTCGTTTGGTTTTTTTAGCATAATTATGCATATAATTATTCCTAGAACCTCCTTGACCAGACTGAAAGCTCATTGAGTTTAAAGAGTACTTTTGTCTAGTTCATCTTACATGTGTCCACTACCACTCAATAAATACTTGCTGAATGGATGAATAGTTTGTATTATTTAAATGAATAGGGAAAAGAAGCCCAGAAGAAATCAAGGTACCAGGATCAGATGGCATATATTTTGTTATGCATGTACCTATCCATAGCCCTATTTGTGATTTCTGCCTACTTCTATAAATGAAATTAGTTATTCTCTGTGTTGCACAGAATTAATAGTACACACTTCTATGGCCCTGTGAGGCCAGGGTTGCTGTCTGTCCTGTTTTCCCATTCTATCCTAGAGGCTAGCACAATACATAGCACAAATAATGTTCTAAATAAATTTTGTTGAAGACTCAATGGAAGAAGCCTGCAAAGGCTTTAAAATTCATCAATCCATGCCCCATTAAGAACACTGGATAATTAAGACATAGCCTAATTGAGTTTTTCTTTGTATTTTATTTATCTTGCATTTATCATTATCTGCTGCTTCACTGAGGGAAAAAAAAAAAAACTTTGCAGTGCCAGAAAAGTAAGTCTATTTCACACTATTCTTTTCTACAACAAATACTAATTAGCTACCTACTCTGTGCTACACACAGGGGTAGGCAATGAAGATGTAATGGGAGAAAAGACAGTTTACCATGTCTGTCTTCATAGGTTAATGTATTGAAAACTTGTTGGTTAAGCAAGTCAGTAGAACTTGGAGCAGTGTTTAAGGTATGTGACCATTGCTTTTGCTGCATAACAAGCCACCCCAAAACTTTGTATTTTAAAACAACCACCATTTACTTAATTCATGAGTCTGTGGGTCAGTACTTTGATCTGGGCTCCTCTGGGCACTACTGCTCACCTGGTCAGGCTCAGCTGATCTTAGCTGGGACTCATCTGAACGTCCACAGTGAGCTGCTAGGTTGTCGAGGGGCTGGCTGAGAGTCAGCTGCGGTGCCTTGGTCCTATTCCACACGGCCTCATCCTCTGGAAGGCTGAGTGAGACTTGGTCACGTGGAAGTCTCAGGGCCCCAAGAACTTGAGAGGGGGGCCTTGCAAGGTCTCCTGAGGTCTAACCATCAGAAGTCACACAGTGCTACTTCTCCTGCACTCTGTTTGTCCAAGAAAGGCACAATTCAGCCCAGGTCCAACTGCTAGAGAAATAGACTCAACCTCTTGATGGAGTAGGTATAAAGTATCATGATCATTTTTTACACCTACCACAGCATATTATTTATTTCGTGTAAAAACACATAGCATAAAATTTATCATCTTAACCATTTAAAGTGTACCGTTCAGTGGTGTTAGATACATTATAGTGTTGTGTAACCATAGCCACCAACCATCTCCAGAACTCTTTTTAAAATCTTGTAAAACTGAAGCTATACCCATTAAACAATAACCCCCTTTCATGCCCCACCCCCACACCAAGCCCATGACAACCATCATTCTGCTTTCTGTCTCTATATCCTTTTTAAGTTACTTATATAAGTGGAATCATACTGTATTTGTCTTTTTGTGACTCGCTTACTTCATTTAGCATAATATCTGGTTCATCCATATTGTAGCACGTGTCAGAATTTCCTTCCTTTTAAAGACTGAATACTATTCCATTGCATGTATATGCCACATTTTACTTATCCATCACTGATGGGCACTTGGGTTGCTCCCACAATTTGGCTGTTGTGAAGAATGTCACTCTGAGTATGGGTATACTAATGTCCCTTTGAGTTCCTGCTTTCAGTTCTTTTGGATCACCACAACAGATTTATCCAAACATGTTTAAGTCTTTTATATTACTTCAGTAGTTCTCACTTGTATATAAACTAAGCATGATACTAAAAGAGATACAGAGCTGCGAGGAATTTTATTTGACAACTCTTTGTTAACTGTTTTAGATTCCTTCATTCCAAGAGCCTGTCTGCCTTCCCTCTAAGCTCACAGTAGGGTGATGCTATTGTTCATTTTCACCTCCAAGAGCCAAAGACGGCTTCATTACTGTAAACTCATCTGAACAGTGTCACTGTGGCTGGTGGTCAAAGGCTCTGTTTGTCCTGCAAAATCTTACATCAAGCTGCACACCCAGGTCATATTCCAGGTACTAAAATATTAGATGAATTCATCCATGGTTCTGGATGCTTCTTTATGATTCATTTGTAAAATACTCAATAATCCCTCAGAACACTCTGCCAAGTGTACCCTCTGTCTGGTGAGGCCTAACACCCAATAGATACCCCTTCTGTAAACTGGATGCACCAGGCCCCTTGAGCTGGTGCTAAGGTGTGGATTATGTAGAGATGCTTTTGACTGTTCCTCTGGCCTCCTGACTCTGTGCCTGGGCCTTCCCACAGCCAGCCAGGAAGCATACCTGACCTCAGCTGCCCAAGGATGGGAAGATTCCAAAATAGGTAACAGTCGGGTACTGCAGTGGCTCCTGCATCCTGTCTGCAAACCGGCAAAACACAGAGCCCTCCTCTCTGAGCTTCTGCTGATGCCACTCCTCGGATGCACATCTTCCTTGGGCAGGGAGTATGGTGGGAACCAAGACCTAGAGGAGCCAGAAAGGAAAGGTAGAAATGCAAACCATATTGGCTGCCATACATCTCCCAAATCATGTTGCAATAAGTTGTTTGCAAGGAATTTCCTCTCCATGAGGATATGGAAAATGGAAGGTTCCCAGCTTTGATAAATTTTGCATATATGTAGCCAGTCAACCCTAACTTACCTAGAAAGTAATAGCTTAGTGACCGACAGTTTAGAAGGAGATGTTGAGGAGGGCTCTTTAAATGATTTATTAGTGAATCTCCTCATCAAAATAGCTACGCCATAAATATGTTGTTGTTAAGTTACTAAGTTGTGTCAGACTCTTTTGCAGTACCATGGGCTGTTTCCATTAGGCTCCTCTGTCTATGGGATTTCCCAGGGAGAAATACTGGAGCAAGTTGCCATTTCCTTCTCCAGGGGATCTTCCTGATCCAATGATCAAACCCACATCTCCTGCATTGGCAGGCAGATTTTTTTCCTGCTGAACCACCAGGGAAGCCCATAAATATGTACCAATTGACAATTCTGGATTTTGGAAACCTAGGAGAAGGAAAACAATCAAGTAAATTAATATCCAAGGTGTTATCTTTTAAGGTCCTTAGTATGCATGTGATAAATGTCGAATGTAATATACAGAAAGTGATGTACTGAAAAATAAGGATGTAGGTGTTTTCTCTTATTTAATGAAATGTTTTCCACTGTAACAAGAGTATCTACAAATACATAAACTGGTCAAGATATTAATGTGCTTTTATTTGCTCCTAATTCTAATTAAAAGTTAATATGAAATTAAAAAAAAATTCTAAAACTACCCATCTTTCCTCATTTGTTCTTGTGCTTGACTTTGCTTTTCAGTTGTCTCTTCCTTTCTTTTCTTCCCTCCCTCATCTAGCTCTTTGTTTATTGGGGGATTTTTAATGAGGGGCATGTGTTTAGGGGCTCATGATCCTCCATTACTTTCTTTTGCATTGTTAACACGAACTGTGTCATCAGGGAAAAAGAGAAACTAATTCTAGCAGCTTACAAAGATTTAGTAAAAAGGGGATAGCCTGGGATCCTTAGTCCACCACCAACATACATAGCTCTCAGTTATTCAGCATTTATTTAGCACCTATACACCAGACACTGCTGTACATACCTTAATGCCATATTCTCAGGATTTAACAGTGCCAGCTCTGGACGTAGCCTACCTGGCTTCAGCTGTCTGAAGCCACACAGTATAACTTTCATGAAGCTTCTGAGCCTCCATTTCCTCATTGTGGTTGTGAGGATTAAATTCATTAGCTCAAGTAAGATTATCTATTTATATTGTTCTTCTTCATCATCATTTGTATATTGCTTAATCCTCCCAACAACCTCCTGCTATAGATATCCCTCTCTCGCTGTACCTATCAGGAGCCCTAGGCACAGAGAAGTTGAATAACTTACCCAAATTCACACAGCTAACAACTGGCAAACGCAGGATTTAAACCGACATCTGTCTGACTTCAAAGCTATGCACTCAATCGCTGCTTGATATCTTACTCATGTTTATAGCCTCTCAAACAAGGTAGGTTCTGGTGCATGATCCTTATTTAGTTTTCTACCAATAGTTGTTTGATCATTAAAAAAAAATCCCATCTAACAAGACCTGCCCCATGATCAATACCCATCCACACTGAATCTTTAATGCTCTGTCTTATCAAATTAGCAGCTTCCACCACAACTCAGAGCAGAAATCAATGTTCTCTTGACCTTAAACATGCACCAACTTGCAAGCACTCATGCCTCAGGGCTTTGGTGCTTATGGGTGAGGGGAGCCACTCTCAAACATGTGCACATCAGTCCAGAAAGAACACAGCTCCAGATGAGCCACACCACCACAGGCCTCTGTGAGCCCAGCAGTCGTGGCCCCTGATCCCAGGCCTTCTGTCCCTTCTTCCCAGGGCCTGGGGTGTCTGGCGTACCCCTGAGACACAGCACACAGCCAGGCAGCCTCTGGTCTCCACTTTCTCCTCAACTCAGCCACAGTATTGTGAGGCCTCCCAGCCTCCAGGTTTTCCCCTTTACAGCCCCCAGGCCTCAGCTCTTCAAACAAATACATTGCCAGCCACAAAGCTTTCCCTCATCCTGTAGGATCTGCTCTGACACCTGCCACCGTAGGGCACGTCGCTGCCTGTCATCTTCCCGGTGTCCACCCTGCACTCCAGTCAAGCCTCACACTCCCCAAGTCTCCTGCTGTGCTCTGAATTTTGCTTCTCTGCTCCTGCCAGAATCCCCTGATGCAGTTCCCCACTCCTGCCTCGTTACAGTTTCACTGAGAAACAATCCAGAAGAGTCAACCCCCGCCTTCTTTTTACCTTTACCTCCTCTAAACTTTTTCAATTTTTCGAGTCTCAAGAAACGATTTAGCGCTTAATGGTCTATTACCTTGTGTTGCTTCCCTTCATGAGTTTCAGCATCTCCTGAGGCAGAAAGCAAGATCCTCAGTTTCCAAAACTTGTGTTATATCTTCCCTTACAATCTTTGTAAGCGTAGATAGTATTTCTTAAGCGCTTACAAGGCACCTGGTGGTGACCTAAGCAGGTCGTCTGGTGCAGAGGTGCCTCATCTGGTCTTGGGCTGTGTGTGTTTTCCACCTGTGGGCCTCCAGCTTGTGTCTCTTTCAGTTCTTGAAGGCTCTGGCCTCCCCTCTTCTCTTTGGACTTGCCATCTAAGATACACCAGGCCACTTCCAGAAGACATTGCCGTTGCTTTTCCATTCCTATTTTGTTGTCTCAGTTTGAGTTTTCCCAGAAAGAGAACCACAGAGAAAAGTTTAGGAATCGTCTGTGTGGGACCTGATTCCAGGAAACACCAGCTGGGGGAGTGGAGAAGGGAAAGGTGCCCATAAGAAGCACGTCATCAAAGATATTTCCACTGTGGACAACAGGGGCTTCACCCCACGGGGTCATCCCGAGAGACCCTGCAAGACAGACCTCTGGAATCATCCTACCCAAGCAGTGAGGAACCCCATCCATCACTGCCTGGGTGACCCCTGCCCACCCTGTCAACTGGACCCTGGCAGGTCCCAGTACAGGCCTGGTGGACACCCATGGCCAGAAAATAAAGCCCCTGAAAGGGGGTCATCACTGTTTGCAGCCAGCAGCTTTCATATGTAGGGTGAGTGTCAAAGAGGACATGAGTGGGACTTACTGAAAATCTAATGCCATAATAATAGCTAAAATACTGTATATAATTAGTCCAGTTCATCCTCACAGATAAGCTTGCTCAGCCCTTGACATACGAATGTGCTCAACAAATGTTAATTAAATTGGTTGGTGTTGCCACTAAGTTATCCAAGGTTGTTCAGCTTGTAAATGTCAGAGCTGGGACTCCCACCAGGTCATCGGTGCCGAGGCTGTTGGTCGTTAGACTGTAGAACAAGGACGGTGTCACTGCAGTGAGGGGTCCTGCCTCAGCTGTGGAGACAAGTTGAGGAGAAAGGTGGAATGAGCGATGCTGACTAGGGCAACATCAGCATCTTGCCCTGGGTCAGCCCAATTATCAGGGTTTGTCTGATAAAATTATGAAGGAGAAAAATCCCAGAATGACCCCTGGGCATGTACATGAGAATTCAGGAAGAACAAATGAGGGTAATAAAAGTACATACTGACTGACTGTATCAACCCAAAAATAACAAACTGAAAAACATTCATTCAGACACGATCTCATGATTTGCTTCTGGAGACCAGCCTGACTTAATATGAGTGTGTGTGTGTGTGTTTGGGGGAGGAGGGTACTATCCACCATTCAGAAAGGGCCCATTCAAGTAAAATCTGGTTGATTCCTTAGTTGTATCTATTCTTGGCTATAATCTCTTCCCTTGTTCTGGTGCCTTGATGTTATTTCAGGATTGTGGGTCTCGAGGGTAGGTTCTAAACAGAATGCTAACTGTGGAACAGAAGGATTGCTGGAGGGACAATATGAACGCAGAGAAGGAAAGCTAATGGACTCGAGGAGGACAGTGCCTCCAGGCCCAGCTCTCTGGGTGACCAGTGGCAGGATCCTGCAGTGAGAGAGAAGGGGGGAGCAGACATCCCATCTAATACCTAGGAGTGAGTGTCAGGCACTGTCCTTGGTGGTGCCTTTGCAGTCTCTGCAGTCGATCAACACCAAAACGCCACACACCCTCTTTCGTACAGAATCAGAGACATTGAACAGTTTGCCCCAGCTCACTCAGCTGTGAAGCGGAGGAGCGCCTGAACTCAGTTCTGTGTGACTCCAACATCCTTGCATCTTTCCTCCCTCTTGTGCCTCAGTTTCCCTCTGTGCTTGTTAGAATTACTTATCAAATATGTGAGAAGTGTCTTTTTTTAGAGTATAATTTTCTGTACCTATCAGTGTAGGCAGGATGACACAGAGCATCCCAGCCCCAGCCCAGTTACTTGGCACCCTTGTTCAGGAGGAGGTAACCTGAGAACACTCCATACCCCCTTTCTGCACCAAATGAAGGAGTCTGTTGCTTGTGAGAAAGGCCATTCGTCATCTGTAGATCAGTGGGACATTATCTGGTTCTGGCCAGAGAGTTAGCAAAACCCAGATGGAATTTTTAAAAAGCCAGGTTTCCTTTTTATTATTATTATTCATGCCAGGAGTCCACTGGGGAAATCTTTATCTGCATTAAAACATACATAAGAAGAGGAGAGAAGAAAAGGCAGACAAGAGTGAGTCCTACAAAGGGTTTCTTTGAGCCCAGCTCTGTTCCTCTATAAAGTTCTTTGCCGTGCTCTCCACAAAGATGGAATCTGGGTTCAAGGTTGAATGGAAGCTGGCTCCTGATGGAACACGTATCCCCCGAACACACCTCTAGGAGATTAGCCCGTCATTAAATATTTGTAGGATAACAGGAGAAGCCTAATTTAGTTTTTGTTTCTTTCTCTCTGTGGTTTAATCACAGATGAAAGAGACTAATAGCACTGTAGAGCTTTCTGGTGATCAAAGGCCAATCAATCCCCTTTGTGGAGTAATTAACTATTTGCTAAACTTGCAGAATTGATTTCCATTTAGGGCTAAGAGAGAGGGTTTTAAATGAAGACCGATTCTCCAGGCGCGAGGAGGGAATCTTGGGGGCTGATGCCAGGAGATACTCAGGGTGATGAATTGGAATCTGCTAATTAGCGACTGAAGAATACAGCCAGAGCCTGACCGTATCCAGGAGTACTTTAGGGGAGGTCAGGCCAGAGGAAACGTGGGCCACCGAGGTCTTTATCTGCCAGGCAGCCGTGAGCACTTGAAGTGAAGAAAGCCTTGGCATCCTGTTTGAGGCAGAAAAGGCAAGCAGATGCCTGGCTGTGCAGGAGGGGGATGCATGTGGGCAGCAAGTCAGGGCAGAAGTGCGAAGGTGACCAGGGTGTGGAAGGGAGCCCTCATTACATGAAGGTCCTGTGTAGGTGCACCCTAGAGCTCTGAGCTGATCCCTGTGCACCCCTGAGCCTCTACATTGGGACTTGAGATTTGCACCTGAAGCCAGTTAGGAATTTGGATCCTGTTGGTGCCTGTAGAGATGCCCCAAGAATCTGACAAGATGGATACAGCTGGGACCTTAAATGAAACATTTATGCCAGTTTATAGCTATAAAGATGAGACAGCCTAATAATACCTCTGCTTTGGGTTGCCAGATAAAACACAGGATGCCCAGTTCAATGGGAATTCCAGACAAACAAATGATTTTCTTTTTTAAGTATATGTCTGTCCTAAATTATTTGTTGCTTTAATACAAGTATGTCCCCCGTGATTCAGCGTTTCTTTGAAATTCAAATGTAACTGGCCGTCCTGTATTTTATTTTCTAAATCCCACAGCCTGGCTCTGGTAAGATCTTGGCTCTCTACCCACCGAGTGAGAACCTCTCTGAGTCTTAGTTTCCTTTCCGATGAATGAGCCTCAAAGTAGTAACTGAATTGTTTTGTTATGCATATTAGATGAAAGAGCAGAATGAGAAGCACTTCCAGACAATGTGGTGCCTGGCACATTTTTAAGTTCTCTCTAAACGTAACCTACGATGATAGCAAAAAGCTATTTATTCGATAAATAAAAATAATAATGTTAAATATCAGTGATGTATTTCCCGTTGTCCTGTCTTCTCCCATCCCTTATCCCCAACCTCTTTTCTTCTCGCCTTTCTCCCATTGCCTTGTTTTCCTCCCCTTTCCTTCTGTTTTTCACTGCAAACTGCATCTGTGCGCACCAGCATCAGTGTTATTTTGTAACCTGCAGCATCCCTGTCTCCTGTCCCCACTGCAGACGGGCGGGATGGGTAAGTGGTCGTGAGCTGGCCTGAGGTGATAATTCTGTGGTCCTGACCATGCTCTTTAAGTTCTCTGTGCCTCAGTTTCCTCTTCTGAAATGACAACAATATGACATGTCAGACGGAGTGAACTCGCACAGTGTCTGGCCTATATTGTCACTCTCACTACCATCACTTAAAGGTTAGCTTGGGGGAGGTTCAAGACGGAGGGGGACGGACGTATACCTGTGGCTGCTTCATGTTGATGTATGGCAGAAACCAGCACAATATTGTAAAGTAATCATCCTCCAATTAAAAATCAATAATGAAAGAGAGAAAGAAGTTAGTCTGGGCTCCCCCAGAAACGATGCAGTAAGGGTTGGTTTCTGTAAGTTCCCCTGAGCCGCGCTGGATGCTCGGTTCATCCGGGAGGGAGATCCTGGATGATTTCCGGTCCTAGCTTTGGTTTCCTCAGTTCTAGCCTGGCCAGAGCTCTATGTAAATGAAAACTGGAAGGTCTTTGGTGAGGTGAACGTGCGGGTGGTTTCAGTGTTTGAAGCAAATGAGAACTTTTTTGTTTGTTTGTTTCTCGTGGACCATTTCTAACCATACTTTACCTTTGCCGGGGCAGAGGCTCCCAGCACATAGACTGTGATTCAGCAGTGTTTCTTGAGTACTTAGGCAATCCATGTCCCTGACGGCTGTTGCCACCATGACCTTCTTACCACAGCCTGCCCACCCCAGAATGAGGTCGGAGCAGGCAGGGACACTTTCTCTGCCCTTTTTTTGCCCCCCAGACCAGGCAATTTCTAGGAAAACAGCCTAGCTTGGGCACATACAGATTGGGGACCTTTGCCCTGAACCAAGACAGTGCTTCCAATCAATTAGTGGGCTGTGGATTTCACAGTAGGTGAAGTCCCAGAAGAGGAAAATTTTCAGGCAGGCCAATTTTACTGAACTCTCCCATGCTCCCCACTAAGTAGTCGATCATGCCCGTTTCTTAATGCTTTTTCATATGTGCCAAGCTCAGTTCCAAAAGCTTGACAAATATTAACTCAGTTTATCCTTTCAACAACCTGGTGTAGCAGGTACTGTTATCACCCCATCACTGACGAAATACAGGCACAGAGAGGTTAAGCTGCTGCCCAGCTCCCACAGTGATTGATCTGTCCCTGCACATCCCTTGACTGAGACTCCAGAAACAGTTGCAGATTACTGCTTTGGGTAATGCCATGCAGTAGATGCCGAGTGCCCAAGAACACCATGGAACTTTTCCTGCCCTCTTTGTGAGCTAGCGGCATGAACTCAAGAGATGTAAGATATTACCAGCATGGAGATTCTCCAGACTGGGAGAAGATAGACATTTCTCAAAAATGAGAAAGGGATAAGTGGAAAGTATGGTGCTCTTTCAGCCTTGCCTCTATTCCTGCAGCCAAGGAAAGAGTATTTTATTTCAACATCCCGACAGAGGTATAAAGGCTATCATACTACATAGAGCAGGCCTCCTCACTTTGGGGACTCATTGAGGTTTAGAAGGTTTGTCACATTCAGCTAGAAGTTCAGCGGTCATGCTGTGTTTGACTACTTAAAGCCTAGGCCTAGTGTAGCTTGAGTGAGTCTTCCGGGGAGTGCGTGACCTCCCCCTCGCTGGCGGGACCCAGAGGTAACTGGAACTCAGCTGCCAAGAAGCCTGTGGAGAAGTGAAGAAGTTAAGCCTAGTAGCGTTTTAAAAGGATTCTGTTCAATTCTTTATTGTAAATTGAATTCATCTATCAAACAGCGGGGACTTGATATTCATGGGCACATGAGACCAGTGTTTCTGCAGCAGCACTACACCACCACCACCCCCCGAAAGAAGCAAGACAGTGCCCACTGACGAGGGAGCTGCACAAAGTCCCCATTGTTCGAACAATCATTTAGGAAGATAGGAGCGAGGTAGCTGGGAAAAAGAATGTTTCCCAAGTGGCCTTTGGAGAAGGCACCTCAGAGCCGGCCCAGACCCTGTCCAGGCTGACCGGCAGCGTTTAAATGCAGGGGCTGCCATGAACTGACTCACTGCTGGATAATTACGTTAGGGACCAATATGGCCTGTTGAAAATCAATTCTGTTGGACCAGTGTGTTTGTTCGGGAAAGCCACTCAGCCAATTCAGGAGTATATTAGGCAGCAGGCCCAGTGCGGTGACCTCTTCCGGATTGGGGTTGACACTTGAACGAAGGCGTTTGTCCAGTTAAAGGACAGTACTAGCAGCAGGCTCTTATCTGCCCTAAATTGGATTACTCAGATCTGCTTGTTCTCTTTAAAGATAGCCACTCTTGGGTTTTTTCCCTCTCCTTCTGTCTGTCTGAGATGGTTACCTCATGATTACTGTTTAACTTGCCATCCTTATGTATTCTTGGACAGTTAACGCTTAATGCCGCCCGTGTCACTTCCCTTTCCTATGTGGGGAAGGTCATCTGATGCTGACCCCTGCATTTTTCAGGTCATCGGTTAAACCTGCGAATGGGTTAGGATCCAGAGGAGCTGTGTTCTTAGGAGTTTGTAGTTGGCAAGCCTGTGATTCATGTTCCAGGCAGCAGAACACAGACCCAGGGTTAATGCAAAACTCCCTTCAAACACAACAGATTCCCTCCAGAGGAATTCTTCTCAAGACCTCTCTCCTTGGCTTGAAAACTCAAGCCTGCTCGCCAGCTGTCGTCCCTTGAGTGTGAGTACCACTCGGCCACCAGGACCGTGGACAGCAGCAGCCCCCTGGAGCATTGCAGCCACTGTTGGATGGGCGAGGATGCAGGAGAAATGACTACTGAAGGAGGTGCCCGCGAGAGGCTTGAGACATCCTGCCTGGGGCAAACTCTCTCGGTTAAGTCTTTTCTACCTGGAGCTGCAAGACCTGCCACCACACCTAAAGTTGTATAGTGTCAGGAAGACATCGAGAAGCCTAGGGAGTCCTGTGCACACCTCTTGAGAGAATCCAGGAAAGACTTATTGCCGCAATGATGGTTCTTTTAATGACACATGGAATTAACTGTTCCACATATCCATTGGCTTTGAGAGGGGACTATTTCACTGTGCTAAAAGTAGGGCCATGCACACTGGGTGATTTACATTTCTGTACCCCAAACCCTGTCAACCAATTAGACTGCAAGAGCAAGTGCACCATTTTCTAATGAAGCTATAATCAGGCTGCTCCCTCACCCAGAAAGAGGAGATATCGTTGTCCCAAATGGAGAAGGCAATCATCAAGGGAAAGGGTTTGAATAAATCAGGTGTGATACCAGTGCAGCTCGCTGTAGGTCCCTTCTAATTGGAATCTGGGTTTGTGGAGACTCAGCAGCCCCTTCTAACTGCTTTACTTGAAGGAAAGTAGGCTTTTCTGTGTGGAGAAAGGCAACATTTGTTTTGAGATGAGCAACTGGGAAGGCAGAGGCCATGGAGAGAGATCAGATCTGAGTTCTCAAAGATCCACTGAAATGTGAGGAGAGGAAAGGGAAGGGGAAGAGACGGGAAGGGAGATGGGGGGAAAGGAAGAGAGAGGAAGGAGATAAGGAGGGAGGAGAGGGGAAGCATGGAGGGGCTGAGGAAGGATGGAGGAAGACAGATAAACTCGCTCTCTACCCAAGCTTCCTCACAGACGGAACCTGACTGATAGCATCTGTGATCCTTATCTCTTGAAATGACTGTGAAAATTAAACAGGATCCTGTGGGGTGAAAGATACGATGCAATCACCTCTTATTAACACAGAAGCTAATCATGCCTCGTACGGGGCTGCACTAACCACTGCACAAGATCTCACAGGTCCTGTCTGATGATGGGAATTGTGTGCTTGGCTTGAGGTCCTTCTGGCCAGTGATCTCTCTCTCCAGCACGGTGTCGGGATTCCGGTGTAACTTCAGGGAGGGAGTGCAAAGGCTGTGGAAAGAGCGTCTGGGGGATTCCAAGTAAGCGTTGTTGGCTGCAATGACAAATGAGCCTCCCAAGTCCTTCCCCTGCATCCTTCCCAGATTTTAAGATTTTCAGTACCACTGCTTTGGAGAACAAAGGTGTAGAGATCCTGGGGAGCCCCAAAAGCTCCCTAAGGGGATCCCTGGGTGAAAAAAATTTTAAATACCCCCTGGGAAGCCATTCTGCTTTGATCTGTGTTACTGATGCCCCCAAAAGGAAGGCCAAGAAATGTAGAATTCTATGGACCCCCAGACAAGATCATGGAACCATCCCCATTCTTGTTCCAGATTTTTGGAAAGTCTATTTTCCCACTGCTTTTTAATGAAGTCATTGCTTCTCCACTGAACCAATTTTATTGCCACAAGAAAATGTCTGACTCTACATAAACACATCAGCTTCACTTCCCACAAATGAGAATTCCCTGGACCGTTGCTGGCTAACTTAGCAGGGCCGTCATGCTCCACGCCTGGCTTGGTGAGGGCTGGTCATCATCTTCCCCTTCTTCACGGGGAATGCGGACCCCACAGGAGCCTCCCAGTATGCACCTGAGTTTCAGCGAGAAGAGGCATGAGTGCATTGCGTGTGCCAATTTGGCTTATGTGGCTAATTGCACTCTGTGCAGAAAATAACACCTGCAAAGATCAGTCCACCCTCTGAACACCAGACTCTCAAAGTCAACGACAAAGCTCTCCGGGTGAAGCCCATCAGTAGAAATGCCCGTGGAAACATCAAACGCGGCTTCAAGTGGAAAGTGACTGAGAGTGAAACTTTAAAGATCAATGAGAAGGCTAAATTGAACCGAATTCTTTCAGGGTCTGAAGAGGATAGAGGCTGGGGTTGGGGGCTGGAAGCGGGGGAGACTACACACCCTGAGGGTGAAGGACCCTTCCAGAAAGGTGATTGACAATGCTTTGGGGGAAGACTTCCTGAGCTGCTCCCAGTCCACAACGGAAGAATGGGATAAAACCAAGCTTCTCCTGAGGACTCTTTTCTAACCAATTTCAAGGAAATTTGGAGTAGCCACGTGCTTGGGGTATAATTACGTGGAGCCTGCCTTGACCACCAACAGAAAATCAGCCGTCACTTTGGCAGGTTGGGGGCAGTTTCCTTTTAAGCAGGCTGCCTGCCCAAGTTCAAGGAGATTAGTAAACAGAGATGGAGAGGTCTTGTTTATAGTGAGGATGAAGCCAGCCACTCTGGTCTGTTGAAAGGTGTTTGTGAAGCTGCTGCTTTTTCCACCTCTTAGCCAGTCTACTGCCTAAGGAACACGCTGGACATTCTGCCAGCTTTTTAAGAAAATATTTAAATATCAGAAGTTTTCACTCTTTCCTGAGTATGCAAAATGTCAGCTTAAAACCCAATGGAAGCCAAAGTTTTTGCTTAGCATACAAAGGCTTATGAGTTGTATAGTGCTTGGGACTTTAATCTACAAAGTATAATTTAATCCTCTTTGAGCTATCTACACCACAGAGTCCTGGTTGTAAACAAACCATATGGTTGCAGTGGAGGCAGCCACAGCTGCCCATCTCCATCACTCGCCCTTAGTAAATAGTTCTGCAAAACAGATGAAATTAACTACTGTAACAGATAAATAGAGACTGTAGAGCTCAGAGCAAATATTTTGCCACAGCAGCCATGCTTAAACACAGCTGAGAACTCAGAGTTGAGACTTCGCCCCCTGCCGATGACTTTCCCTCTCTGCTGAGCCCTGGTGTTCCTGAAGGGTGGTGCCTGCCTCTGGGAAGAGTGAGGACGGTACAGAAACATCCCTGGGCAGGAAGGCTGCTGCTGCTGCTGCTGCATCACTTCAGTCATGTCCGACTTTGTGCAATCCTGTGGCCTGTAGCCCGCTAAGCCCCTCTGTTCATGGGATTCTCCAGGCAAGAGTACTGGAGTGGGTTGTCATGCCTTCATCCAGGGGATCTTCCCAACCCAGGGACTGAACCTGGGTCTCCTGCATTGCAGGCAGATTATTTATCACTGAGCCACCAGGGAAGCCCAGGCAGGAAAGTTACGTGAGAAAAGCAGGCTGAATCCTCAATGCTCCCACATGGGGTGTATAGCTGGTGTACTGATGTGCCCTGAGTCATTCTGCAGCGAGGCTGAGGATGTTGTTCTAGGTTGCCAGATACCCGACCCTGGGCATCAAGGCCCAGAGAAGGGAAAGGGGTAAAGTCAAGGAAATGGGCCGATTCCCTTAGGTCTGAGGTTGTGCTGGGTGAAAGGAATGATTGCAGTTTTGAGACTTGTCAGGAAGTAGAATCAGATGCCAGAAGCTTGTTTGTGATGAAGTGAATTGGATACTAATAGGTAAACTGAGACTTTGTAGTCATTTTAAAGACCAAACATTTATTATTTGAGCAGGCCTGATATCACAGAGACATGGATTTGAAACTGTATCTCTGTGACTTTGTTTCACCCCTTTGAGCTTCTGCTTTTCTCCTCTGTAAAATGAGAAGAATCATACCTCCTTAAACTTTATGAACACAAGGGTTAATTACAATTATCATCAATCATAACAAAATAATTATTATTATTTGTATTTATTATTATTGTTACAGCAGTTCAGTTCAGTTCAGTCGCTCAGTCGTGTCCAACTCTTTGCGACCCCATGAATCGCAGCACCCCAGGCCTCCTGTTCATCACCATCTCTCGGAGTTCACTCAGACTCACGTCCATCGAGTCCATGATCCCATCCAGCCATCTCATCCTCTGTCGTCCCCTTCTCCTCCTGCTCCCAATCCCTCCCAGCATCAAAGTCTTTTCCAGTGAGTCAACTCTTCGCATGAGGTGGCCAAAGGACTGGAGTTTCAGCTTTAGCATCATTCCTTCCAAAGAAATCCCAGGGTTGATCTCCTTCAGAATGGACTGGTTGGATCTCCTTGTAGTCCAAGGGACTCTCAAGAGTCTTCTCCAACACCACAGTTCAAAAGCATCAATTCTTCGGCACTCAGCCTTCTTCACAGTCCAACTCTCACATCTATACATGACCACAGGAAAAACCATAGCCTTGACTAGATGGACCTTAGTCGGCAAAGTAATGTCTCTGCTTTTGAATATGCTGTCTAGGTTGGTCATAACTTTTCTTCCAAGGAGTAAGTGTCGTTTAATTTCATGGCTGCAGTCACCATCTGCAGTGATTTTGGAGCCCCCAAAATAAAGTCTGACACTGTTTCCACTGTTTCCCCATCTATTTGCCATGAAGTGATGGGACCGGATGCCATGATCTTCGTTTTCTGAATGTTGAGCTTTAAGCCAAGTTTTTCACTCTCCTCTTTCACCTTCATCAAGAGGCCCTTTAGCTCCTCTTCACTTTCTGCCATAAGGGTGGTGTTATCTGCATATCTGAGGTTATTGATATTTCTCCCAGAAATCTTGATTCCAGCTTGTGCTTCTTCCAGCCCAGCGTTTCTCATGATGTACTCTGCATAGAAGTTAAATAAGCAGCCTTGACATACTCCTTTCCCTATTTGGAACCAGTCTGTTGTTCCATGTCCAGTTCTAACTGTTGCTTCCTGACCTGCATACAGATTTCTCAAGAGGCAGGTCAGGTGGTCTGGTATTCCCATCTCTTTCAGAATTTTCCACAGTTTATTGTGATTCACACAGTCAAAGACTTTGGCATAGTCAATAAAGCAGAAATAGATGTTTTTCTGGAACTCTCTTGCTTTTTTGATGATCCAGCGGATGTTGGCAATTTGATCTCTGGTTCCTCTGCCTTTTCTAAAACCAGCTTGAACATCAGGAAGTTCACAGTTCACGTATTGCTGAAGCCTGGCTTGGAGAATTTTGAGCATTAAG
Source organism: Nanger dama (assembly GCA_917880005.1). Classification (NCBI taxonomy): domain Eukaryota; kingdom Metazoa; phylum Chordata; class Mammalia; order Artiodactyla; family Bovidae; genus Nanger; species Nanger dama. The sequence continues at coordinate 37,475,671 of CAKJTW010000012.1, forward strand.
TAAAAGTTTCATTTCATGATATGGGAGGCAAAGAGGCTCTCTTCTCCACCTTGGGCTCTCTAAGCCATGGGTCTCTTTGGCTCAGGCTGTGGACCCCATTTCTAGTGTCTGAAGCTCTTGACAGTGCAGGATGCCCTGTTCCATGGCTTTGTCACTTTCTCTACCCATTTCAGCCAATCAATGGCCCCTCTGTACCTCAGATCTCGAGGGCTGGCTGAATAAGGGCTCCCTGTCCTCTTCTGTACTTCCCCAGAAGTGGGGTCTAAGCATACAGCAGGGCCCAAGCAGGACATGGCAGGAGAATCTAAGGCATCACGTGTGTGAGGTTTTCGAAGCCAGGTGTCAGTGGCCTGTGAGAGACAGATGTTTACCGGAAGCCAGGAAATGTCCAAAGGCAGGTGGAAGGTGAATCAGTCAGTGGGGCACACCCCCTCTCTGTGCTGCAAGTCCCTGAACCTGCAGGGGAAGAAAATAGGGGAGAGGATTTAAGACAGAGGGGCGGCACTTTCATCCTGGCCCGGGAGACTTCCTCAAGAAATAAAACAGAGCACAGAAGTGGCTCAGTGGAGAATCCCATTTTCTTTACAGCTCACTTTAACAGCTCAGAGCCAAGATGTTCCAAATCCCAGCCTTAGCCGAGGCTGCAGCTGACCCAGAGCTGGAGCCACAGGGGATGGGCAGGTTCAGAGCAGCTTCCGGGACTTTTCACTCACAGATTGAGAGCTTATTTGAAAATAGCTGTGTCCAGTTGGGTATTCTTTTTACAAAAATTAAAAGATTTAAATACAGGGCTAATTTTTTAAAATGCTGTTAACTGGGCACATGATTTTTCTCCAAACAAATCACATTCATACCCTTCAAGCTAAGAGTGGGACTGGTAGTTCCACAGACAGGGAGAACAAGGCAAGTTAATACAGCTTGGAAAACAAAGACGCAGGAGACCCAGGGTGTCTCCATAGGCTCCCCACCCCCAATTCCCACAGAAGTTTTTAAAGTGAGATGTGACATGCACGGCGTGCGTGCGTGTGTGTGTGTGTGTGTGTGTGTGTGTGTGTGTGTGTATGATTTTCTCAATCGTTTGAGAAAAAGTTGCTGTCTTTGTACCCCTTCAAACTACTTCAGTGTCTATTTTCTAAAAATGAGGCCATCATTTTACATAATCAGAGTACAACTTTTATCTAAACCAGGAAATTGAGCATTTATCCAATATCATCAACTAATCCACTATCCAAATTCAAATTTCATCCATTTTCCCCCATAATGTGCTTCTCCAGGGAACACGCAGTGCCTTTAGTTGTTACATCTCTTTAGTTTCTTTTGAACTAGAACAGTTTCTCAGTCATTCTTTATCTTTACGTGTTCTTTTTCTTTCTTTAACCTTGACATTTTTGAAGAGTGCAGACCATTTATTTTGCAGAAGGTTACTCGATTTGGGTTTGTCTGATGTTTCCTCATGATTAGATCTTGGTGATGAATTTTTGGCAGAAACACCCCAGAAGTGATGTTGTGTCTTCTCTGCATCCAGTCAGAGGGATGCAGTGTCAACTTGGTGCCATTACTGGTGATGTTATCTCTGACTACGTGGCCAGGGCGGGTGTGTCAGGTTGCTCCACTATAAGGTTGCTCTTTCCCCTTTGTGAGTAATAAGAAATTTACAGGAAGATACTTTAGGACTTCGTAAATATCCAATCCTTATCACAATTTCACCCAGGAGTTTTAGCATCCATTGATGATTCTTGCCTGAAACATGTATTACTAAGATATTTGCAAACACTGAGTTTTCTAATCCCTTCATTTTTCTAAATTTCTTTATTCATTTCTATTGCAATGGGGAGCCTTTCCTACCCAACATTTATCTATTTATTTACTCATTTATATCAGTATGAATTCATGGGTTTTTATTCATTACCATCACTATGTATTTTCACATTCACCTAGTCCCAGAGTTGGACCAGGAGAGCCTTTTCTGTCCTTTGAGATGTATTCATCTGAGTACTTCCTGAAACAAGATGTTCAGGCCCATCTAATACCTTACCTACCCTAGAATCAGCCATCTCTTGAAGGAGTCCTGAATCCTATTAGTGGAGAACAGAATTTAAACCAAGATCTGGGCATTGGCTAACTGGATGTCATTATTTCTAGATCCTCTCAATGGATAGAGCTAGGATCTATATCTATTTTTAAAACATACTGATGCTTACAGTTCGAGTCCTACATCATTCTGAAAGTGCTAGTCACTCAGTCGTGTCCAACTCTCTGCAACCCCACAAACTGGGCTCCTGGTCCTGCCAGGCTCCTCTGTCCACAGGATTATCCAGACAAGAATACTGGGGTGGTTTGCCATTCCCTTCTCCAGGGGATCTTCCTGACCCAGAGATCAAACCGGGGTCTCCTGCATTGCAGGCAGATATTCTTTTTATCTGAGCTGCTAGGGAAACTTCATCATTCTAGGCTTCCTCTTTTTCTGTATTTAAAAAATGAAAACAAAACCTATAATCCTGAGACATCTAGCTCCCTTTTTTTTCAGTATATTTGCTCTTTGTTCGTTCCTAGTATATAAATCAGTTTCCAAATGGTTCATGCATACTGTCTAGCAAAGCGAGACTAACTAGGTTTCAGTATTTCTCACTTCTTTTTGTCTTTAGGCTGAGGGTGCATACAAAAACACTGTCTTCAAAAGTTACCTGGAGTAATTATCCCTCCAGCTTCCATTCGATGTAGTTGTGCTGTGCACTGGAAGCATAGTTGATTCTGCTAGGGCCTTTCTCCCCTCCCTTGTGGATGTTTTTGAGTATATAAAAAATTAATATGCTTATAAAGGTCAAAATGAAATTTAAAAAGCATATTCAGATCAGTGTTACTCCCCCTCCTAACACTTCCTCCCTGTGCCCACCCACACCATGAAGTGGCCTCATCTCATTCATTTCTGATTTTCTTCTCAATGTCTCTTTTTTAAGGATATTATCTGTTAACCTTTTATTTTTTTAATCAGAGGATAATTCCCTTACAATATTATGTTGGTTTCTGCCATACATCATCATGAGTCAGATGAACCTGTTTGCAGGGCAGCAGAGGAGACACAGACATAGAGAAGAGACTTGTGGACACAGGAGGGGAAGGAGAGGGCGGGAGGAACTGAGAGAGGGCATGGAAGCATACACGCTGCCGTATATAGACTAGGTACCACGCGGAGTTTTGCTGTGTAACACAGGGAGCTCAGCCCGGTGCTCTGTGACGACCCGAGGGGTGGGATGGAGAAGGAGATGGGCGAGGGGACACTTTCTGCTAAGAAAAGTAAATACAGTTTTGTTCCTCCTCTTTCTCATAAAAGAGAGCCTTCCATAGATGATCTTCTGCACTTTGCTTTTCCCCCTTTCCAGTGCATTCTGGAAATCATTACCCGTTGGTTGGTAGAGTTATTTCTTACTCATTTTTAGCTGAATAGTACTGGATCGCGTGACTGGGTCTCGTTTCTCCAATCAGTCTTGTATTCATGGGCATTTAGATTGTGTCCAGTATTTGGCAGTTACAAACAATGCTTCAATATTTAAGTCTACATGTGTGTGTTTTCACATAGTTGAACACATATCTTCAGAGTAAATTCCTAGAATTGAGACTGCTGTATCGCTAGGTATACAGATACATAGTTTTCTTAGATGTTGAAAACCCTCCTCCTTCTTTGCTGTATTCCCTCTAATAAGCCTGTTGTCCCACAGTTGATAGGCAAAATGTCTCAAGCTTTCTAAGATTTACCAGTCTGATAGATGAGAAATATTATTTCAACATCATTTCAGAAAGCTACTTTATTGAGAGATTATTCATATATTGTGCAGTTTATCCACTTAAAGTGCACAATTCAAAGAATTTCAGTATATTCACAAATCCTTGCAACCATCACCACGATTTTGAAAACCCAGTACCCTTCAGTTATCACCATCCTAGCTCATTCTTCTCCCAGCCCTGAGGAACCATTAATCTACTTCCTGTCCATAGAATTGCCTGTTTAGGACATTTCATATAAATGTGGCCTTTGTAACTGGCTTCTTTTATTTAGCATGTTTTCAAAGTTCATCTGTGTCTTGGCCTGTATTAGTGTTTCATTCCTTTTTGTGACCAAATAACATTCCATTCTATGGTCAAGTCATATTCCTTTTTGTTTATCCATTCATTCACTGATAGACACGTGGCTTGTTTCCACCATTAGACCATTAAGAATAAACATGCTACAAACATTCATGTGTTGTTTTTGTGTAAGTATGTGTTAGTATTTCTCTTGGGTATATGTACCTAGGAATGGAATTGCTTAGGTCACGTGGTATGTCTGTGTTTCCTTGTTTGAGGAACTGCCAAACTTTTTCAGTGTAGTTTTAATTTGCATTTCACTTATGTGTGAAGTTGAACATTTTTCTTATACTTGAAAGCTGTTTGTATTTATTTGTTTCAAACTGACTTTATGTCCTTTGCCTGTTTTCCTCTTGGGCTTTATATCTTTTTTCTCTCAAATTTTAAGATAACTTTGTATACTGGAAAAAATTAGCCTTTTACTTGTAATTTATGTTGCAAACATTTTCTCCCATTTGTCATTGTCTTTTAATGTTGCTTGTTGCATTTTTCCATGCAGACTTTTACAAATATTTTTACGTAATCAAATTTATCAATCACTTCTTTTATTATCTGTGGATATTGATTCAAGTTAGAAATCCTTTCTCCATACCCAAAAATTCACGAATGTTTTCTTTCAGAACTTGTAGGGTTCTTTTTTTTATACAGCTCTCTGTGATCCATTTCAGACTATATTCTTGTGTGTTTGGAGGTATAGGTCCAACTTTACTGACTCACTGGCTCCCCAGGTGTCCTAACACCACTTACTGAAAAGATCACCTGCACCCAAGTGATTTTGGATGTCACCTTTTATATTTAGGATATACTAAATCTTCACGTGTGCTTGGGTCTTGTCCCAGACTTTCTGCTTTATCCCAGTGGTCTGTCTGTTTACTCAGGTGCCAACAGCATGCTATTTAACTTCTTCTGAGCTTCTTGTGAGTTTGATAACCTCCTCTGAACACCTGTTCTTTTGTGAAGGCCCTGGCTCTTCTGGAAGTCCTTTCTCGTGTCCCTGCTGCAGTCTTCCTGACTGTAACTCAAGCCCATTTGCCCTGTGAATTCCTGTGCACACAGTGCACACCTCTCTCTGGGTTGTCAGGTGCTTCGAGCTCTCTCCTTTCATGCAAACGTGGCTGCTGCTTTCTGGCCCCGAGGTGACTCTTCCTCATTGACAGCCCTGACTGCCGACTTTACAGATAATTTGCTGAGTTTGTCAAGCACTGCAGAATCATGTAAATGCCATCATCATCATCAGTGGCAGCGTTAGCCGCTCCCCTTCTTTCAGGTATTGTTTACAGCAAATGAAGTAGCTGCTGATGCTCAGAACAGAAGATTTATCTGTGGATTATCCAAAGGCATAAGCCCTTGTAGGTCAGTTCACATCTTCAAGATGTTAGGCCAGGAAAAAGATCATCACACAACATGGGCTCTTTGTATTTGAGGAGTTAATATATCTCACAAGGGTACTCCTGCCTCCACCCCAAATGCATTTTATCTCCTACTCTTAGTGTCATAGCACAATGTCTAATTGAAAAGTGTATGTTTAAGGAATGGCTGTTTTTAAAAAAAGAAACAGTTTCAGACTTTGTACATCTATTTTTCCTATTAAGTTAGAATACAAGGTTATATGCTTGGGACAATTATTAAACATTATTTGAGTTCATTCAATAAATATCTGGCGAACAACTGCCCTATGAAAAGCATTGCAGTAGAACCTGTGAAGGACCTGAAGAAAAACAAGGCAAGATCCTGTCCTCCGAGAGAAACTTGAGGAGATAATGCGAGGAGAGATATGCAGGCAAAATGACATCATTACAAGGCAACTGAGAACATGCAAAAAAAAAAAAAAAAAGAAAAAGGTTGCAAAGTACTGTGGGAGTGCAGAAGAGAAACCATCCATTGTGGAGTCTCTTTGGAAGATGAGAGACTTAGAATTGGATTCTGAAGAATAAGTTGGATGGCGTAGAAAGATAAACTGGCATTTAGAATGGCTTAAGCAGAATCAGAGGGGAAGAAATATGTTGAATTGGGCCGTACAAAATGGCTGTTTTGTAGGTCAAATAGTTACATATTGACAAGTGCATATGCTTGAATCTAATATATCAGATTTTGGGCTACTGTAGACAGTTGTAGATCTAGTAGAACTAATAGACTTATTTAGGAGGGGTTTACCTTTACCAGATGGTGAAGAATCTGCCTGTGATGTGGGAGACCCAGGTTTAATGACTGGGTCAGGAAGATCCCCTGGAGAAAGGCATGGCAACCTACTCTAGTATCTTTGCCTGGAAAATCCCAAGGACAGAGGAGCCTGGCAGGCTATCATCCATGGGATCCTAGAGAGTCAGACACAACTGAGCAACTAACACTTTCACTTTCAATAATCCTCTAGGGGAAACCAAATTTAAGGGATTTTGAGTGTTAAGACAAAGAATTTGATATTTATCCAGTGAGATTCATCTAATTCTTTATTTATAAAATACTTTTAAGTTCCTATAATATGCCCAGTTTCCTGGTTGGGGAAGTTCTGAGAACATAGTCCAGTTTCAAAAGGATAATTCTGGCACGCAGGAGACTTGGGTAAGAAGACCACTTAGGGCCTCTAGGAACTGGAGAGCAAGTGAGGACCTGTAATAGTGAACAGAAAAGAGGAAAGTTCAGAGATTTTAAGTAAAAGCAATCAAAGCAAAGGCACAGGAGAAAAGGCTGATCCAACAGCTCTCTGATGCAGCTCAGGAGAACTGGGAGGCTTCCAGGGACCTCCTTCTATTCATTCATTCACTCATTCATTCCACGTTTTTTACTGAGTGCCTACTGTGAGATGAACAGTGTTCCAGAAGCTGAAGATTTGCCGAGAACAAGACAGGTACACATTTTGTCTAATGCAGAAACAGACAATGAATAAATAAATAAATTTATGATGTAATGAAAGAGAACAGTAAGCACTAGAAGGAAACCTTATTTAAGGTAAAAAAAAAAAAACTGGAAAGGGTGGGAAAAGGTATTTTCCAAAAGGATAATCAGGGAAGGACGGACAGAGAAGGCAACTTGGAGGTGACATTGGAGCAGGGATCTGAATGATGTCATGGAAGTGGGGGTAGGGGCAGTGCTGGGAAGACCTGGGGGAAGGGAGTCCCAGGGAGAAAGCACGGCAAGTAGACAAGTATTGAGGCAGATACCTATCTCATTTGAGCATTTGAGCAGTGAGCATTTGAGGTCTGCACTAAAGTCAAGATGGCTGGACTGAATCGAGAATCGGGGAAGCCAGAAGGAGATGTAGGGATGGGGCATCTAGATGGAGGGATGGGGCAAAAGCATGCCATGGCAAGGAATTTGACTTTATTTTGAGCATGCTGAGGTTTGAGTTTGGAGAGGTGACCTAAAGTTTATCTGGCTCCTATATGGAAAATTGACTAAGAAAACAAGGAAGAGAACAGATGTGGTGGGGTTTTGAGAAGTGGTCAGGTTCTGGATAAACTTTGACATTAGACCAAATAGAAGATGCCAAGGAGTTACAAACAGGTTGTCAGGGAAAGGGAGACTGAAGGCTAATCACCATTCCCAAGTGCGGGGAGGGAGCAGAATTTGCACTGAGAATCAAGGTTTCTGATTTGGATTTGGTAAGTTTTATATGACCAGAAGACATCAGGGTAGAGAGACTGAGCAGCCAGTGGGGTACTGGAGCCCCCACTTCAAAGGGGAAGTGGAAGGAGGCTGGAGGTCTAAATTTGGGAGTCACCAGTATATAGACACATTCAAAGTCCTGACCCTAAATGAGACACTTAGGGAGTGGGGTTACAGAGAAAAGGAGAAATTTGATGACTGGGTTCAGTGATGGTCCGTGTTTACAGGTAACAAAGAGGACAGAGAACCAGAAAAGGAAACGTGGAAGGAGGGGCCAGTAAGAGGAGAAACGGAAGACTGTGGTCACCAGGAAGGCAGGGGAAAGAAATGTTTTCCAGAAGAGTGGGCGATGAGTTGCGTCAGTGCTGCTGAGGGGTCATATGAGATGAGGACAGAAAACTGACGAGAAAATTAGCAAGAGGGAAACATTGGTGACCTTGCCAGACAGTTTCTGTGGTGTGGTGGGGGAGAAAAAAATCTGAGGAGAGAATGGATGGACAGACATGGAAACAGAAAATAGAGACCTCTCTCTAGACACTCGAAATCGAGAAGAGCTAGAAAATAGAATGATATTTCTTAGGAAAGAGGAGTTGGATGGAGTCTAAGAAGGGCTATTGTTAAAGAAGGGACACCTTACAGAGTTGTGGCTCCTGAAAATAATGATCCTAAAGGAGGAAAGCATAATGATGAGTAAAGTAGGGGAGAGGGGCTGGGATGGAGTGTACATGTGGGGACACTGGGTTGAGTAGGAGCTTGGGCCTTTGGTCCACTTCATGGGGGACGCAGAACAAAAGACAGAGGTGTAAAATTCATAGATTTGTCAATAGAAGATTGAGGAAATTCCTGTGTTTTCTATTTTTTAGTGAAATAAGAGGCAAACTGCGAGTTAGAAAGAGGAGTTGCCAGAGCTCAAGGATAGAGTAGAGGGTAAGAAGCCATCATGTTGGAGGGTGAGTGAACGTGGTTAGCAAAGTGCAGGAGGATTTCTGGGTAGTGCTGAGGTGTGTGCGTGTGACACTCAGAATCTCAAGTCAGGTTAGTCAGCCTGGCTGTGTTGTTTCCTTTAGCATGTTCTGCTGTTCTTCTGCAGGTGTTTCACTTTTTTTAATTGTAGGTTTACAGAGTTACGGTTTTAAAAGCGGCAGGGAAGAAAGTTTGCAAGGAGGCTGGGGGTATACACAGAACTAGAGTTTTAATTATAAACTTTGGAATCTAAATAAATAACAAGGGAAGTGAAACATGAGGCAGGTGATGGGCATAGGAAAGGGGTGAAGATTTGTTGAAGCTGAAACACTAGTAAGAGTGAGGTCAGAAGGTAAAAGGTGAAAAGGAATGGGAGGCTTCAAACAGAGTATTTTAGAAGTGATGAAGCTGCTAGTGTGAGAAGGTCTAGGGCATGACACGGCAGCGGTGATATAGGTGGGATGGAGGAGAAGAGCATGAGGGGCAAGCTGCATGTCGGCAGGAATGCAGATATGGAAGTCATCAAGAATAGTGCCAGGAGTGATGGGGACAAGACAGGGAGGCAGGCATGAAAAGACTCCATGAATCAGCAGATTCTAAGTGATCTGTGACTGTGATGAATGGGGACAGTACCGCACGATGGCTTGTGCCTCAAAGGAGGTTTCAGAGGAGAAAATAAAAGTAGCCTGAGAGCAGTGGTGAGAGTCGGTGAAGACGGCCACCAACCTCCTGGCTCTAGGGTACATGGGATATGGAAGGAAAGGGTCACCACTGAAGGGGACTGTAGGGGAAGCAGTGACCTCTGGAGGCTCCTGATGCCACATGATGAGGGAAACGTTTAGAGAGAGGTTCAGGTGATAGGGGATTTGGGTAGGAAAAGACCATGAGTTCCAGAGGATGTGGTAATAAGGATTTCTGGGGTATAGAGATTAACTGAGTTAGAAGAAAAGGCATCTGTAATGCATAGAAATGTGGTCCAAAACTTTGAAGACATTTGCAAAAGTACATGACGTTGAACTCAGCTGTTGGAAGACCCAAATGACCAAACCTTCCGTCTCTTTGGGGCCATTATCATAAGGGCATGAAATTCAGTGAGAACAAATGTAGTCAGTACCCTGATCATGCGCCTTCATTGGCAACCAACGGTAGAAATAGCTGTCAGAATTGTGGTTGAGTTTGTTTTGATTGCTTTCACTTTAAAGTTGGAGATGGTTACAGAATATTCTGTAACTGAAACTTGGCTCCTGTAATATTAGGTAGATTGAGAAAAGTTCTACCAAGTAAAAACCAGCCCTTTGAGGAGTTCCTGTCACTTTAGGGTTTCATCGCCATTTCACTCCAGTGTTTTCTTAATTCGAAGCTTTTAAATTTCTGGAAAATAAGAAGTCATTGGGAGAAGAAATTTCTCTTCATTTGTATGTTTGATTTCTTTCTTCTCTGGAGAAAACATAAGACCAGCATATAAGGCTCAATAAATATTATCATCATCACTGTTAACACCTGCACTGAAGTTTGGCATACTTTACTTACTTAACTTTATCTTATTAACCTAAGAAAATGAAACACATTATATATTTCTTGGTCTTCCTGAAAAATAGTCACATTTGAGATATTTAAAACCATGGTTTTGTCACATAAGAATTGGTTCCACGTTTGCTAATTGAATTTACCTTTAAATGTTTTAAAATTTGCTGTGAATAGAGCTTCCTGAGTTTAGTTTAGTTTAGTTTTCTCTTTTTTTTTTTGAGGGGGGAGTGTTTTTCATTCCTTTGTGAGGAGCAGGCAAACTCAAGAACAAAACAAGCCATCAACATTAGGGTGGAACAAAGAGGGTTCTTATGTCAAGCAGATTCAGAAAGCATTCATTTTCCAGAAAGGAATGAGAAAGAAAAGCAGGAGAAGGGATCCCCTTATCCAATTTAATGGAAGATCACAGGACTGAGTGGAGGAGGGGCCAGATTCAAACTTGGCGGCATTTCTGATCCCTTTCCACTTGCCCCTTGCTTCTGTCTGGCAGCCTCTTGAGTTTGCGGCAACTTGTTTCTAATCTCTCTGCACACAAAGGAGAGCGACTGTGAGTGGCCACTCGGCCTGCGGTCCTTTGAGGAGCAGGCCAAACAATGGGCTCTCTGCCACCCTCGGGCTGAGGGGGACAGGAAGTTGACGAGTCCCACTGCCTTCAGTGCCAAGAAATGCAGTGGTCGCCTAGCGTCAAGACTGGATTTCATCCTTGCCTCTGAGTGTATTATTGCATTTGCCTTCTGCATTTGGGATTGTTAATGAGTTTTTGCCCTTTCTGTTTTTCCACCCTCACCACCCCCTTACCAGGTAACCCCTGGCGTCTGTCCTCTGTCCTTCCCACCGGTTAACATGCTCAGCAGCCTCTTCTCCCTCTTGTCCTGTGCAGCTTCATTCGGCATGAAAACAGCCATGAAGGTGAAGCAGCTCCCTGCCCCCTGCCCCTTGATTCTGAGAACCCTCTCCTGTGTCCACTGCTCTTCATTAACTGGGTCTGCTTCCCCCTTCCACCTTCAGAACACGAGTTCTTCCTCATAGACGTGTCCTTCTCAACTCTTCTCTCTCTGGTTTCAATCTGGGCATTCCCCCTGTTCATTTCTGTGTGTATCCTCCACGCTCATAGCAGCTCCTCCAGACTTAATTCATTCAGTTCAGTTCAGTTCAGTCGCTCAAAACTCTTTCAGACCTCATGGACTACTTCATGCCACGTTTCCCTGTCCATCACAAACTCCCGGAGCTTGCTCAAGCTCATGTCCCTCTAGTCAGTGATGCCATCCAACCATCTCATCCTCTGTCATCCCCTTCTCCCCCCGGCCTTCAATCTTTCCCAGCCTCGGGGCCTTTTCCAATGAGTCACTTTTTCACATCAAGTGGCCAGTATTGGAGCTTCAGCTCCAGTATCAATCCTTCCAGTGAATAGTCAGGACTGATTTCCTTTAGGATGGACTGGTTGGATCTCCTTGCAGTCCAAGGGACTCTCAAGAGTCTTCTCCAGCACCACAGTTCAAAAGCATCAATTCTTTGGCACTCAGCTTTCTTTATGGTCCAACTCTCACATCCGTGCATGATTAGTGGAAAAACCATAGCTTTAATTAGATGGACCTTTTTCAGTAAAATAACGTCTCTGCTTTTTATATGCTGTCTAGGTTTATCATAGCTTTATTCCAAGGAGCAAGTGTCTTATAATTCCATGGCTGCAGTCACCATTTTCAGTGATTTTGGAGCCAAAGAAAATAATATCTGTCACTCTTTCCATTGTTTCCGCATCTATTTGCCATGAAGTTATGGGACCAGATGCCATGATCTTTGTTTTTGAATGTTGAGTTTTAAGCCAGCTTTTTCACCCTCCTCTTTCACACTCATCAAGAGGCTCTTTAGTTCCTCTTTGCTTTCTGCCATAAGGGTGGTGTCATCTGCATATCTGAGGTTATTGATATTTCTCCCTGCAATCTTGATTCTAGCTAGTGCTTCATCCGGCCCAGCATTTAGCAAGATATAATCTGCATATAAGTTAAATAAGCAAGGTGACAGTCCACAGCCTTGACATACTCCTTTCCCAAGTTGGAATCAGTCTGTTGTTTCATGTCCAGTTCTAATGGTTGCTTCTTGACCTCCATACAACTTTCTCAGAAGGCAGGTAAGACGGTCTGGTATTCCCATCTCTTGAAGAATTTTCGAGTTTGTTGTGATCCACACAATCAAAGGCTTTAGCATAATCAATAAAGCAGAAATAGATGTTTTTCTGGAATTCTCTTGCTTTTTCTATGATTGAATGGATGTTGGCAGTTCCTCTGCCTTTTCTAAATCCAGCTTGAATATCTGGACTTTCTTCACAATCTGTTGAAGCCTACCTTGGAGAATTTTGAGTATTACTTTGCTAGTGTGTGAGTTGAGTGCAACTGTGTGGTAATTTGAGCATTCTTTGGCATTGCCTTTCTTTGGGATTGAAATGAAGACTGACCTTTTCTAGTCCTATGGCCACTGCTGTTTTCCAAATTTGTTGGCATTTTGAGTGCAGCACTTTCACAGCATCATCTTTTAGGATTTGAAATAGCTCAGCTGGAATTCCATCACCTCCACTAGCTTTGTTTGTAGTGATGCTTCCTAAAGCCCACTTGACTTTGCACTCCAGGATGTCTGGCTTTAAGTGAGCAATCACACCATCGTGGTTATCTGGGTCATGAATATCTTTTTGTATAGTTCTGTGTATTCTTGCACCTCTTCTTAATATCTTCTGCTTCTGTTAGGTCCATACCATTTCTGTCCTTTATTGTGCCCGTCTTTGCATGAAATATTTCCTTGGTATCTCTAATTATCTTGAAGAGCTCTTTAGTCTTTCCCATTGTATTGCTTTCCTGTATTTCTTTGCATTGATCACTGAGGAAGACTTTCTTATCTCTCCTTGCTATTGTTTGGAACTCTGCATTCCAGTGGGTATATCTTTCCTTTTCTCCTTTGCCTTTCACTTCTCTTCATTCAAGGCTTCACCTACTAAACATTTCTACCCACATGACAGTCAGGACCTTAAATTCACCAGACAGAAAGTAGAAGTTCACAGCCCATCCTTGACCTGCCCCTTGTCTTTTATACCTTCTTTCATGTAAAGATCTCACCGTTTTTCTGGCCATTCAAGATCAAAACCTTCTATGACCTCCTTTTCTCTCTCACCCCATATCCAAATATTATTGTTTCTATTTTAAGCAGCTCTCTCAGCCATCATCTTCTTTTCTATCCCCAGTTCAGATTTTACCCCTGGAAAATCCAGATAACCTTGACTATTCTCCCCACACATATATCTTCATTACTGCTCTTATCAGCTCATCCAATACCCTACCATCAAATGAATATTCCTAAAATAAGACCATGATTAGGACACCAATATGTAGCACATACATATATCTAATCCCCTTCTCCTTTAAAATTCATAGCAAATAAATATGGAGGAATGAAAAGTTGGCTGGATAGGAAGAAAGATAGGAAGGAGAAAAGGAGGAAGGAAGAGAGATAGAAAGGAAGAGAGGAAGAAAGAAAGAACTACAAGACAGCAACCATAGATTTATTTATGGAGAACTACCGACTGTCACTATGCTTCAGTTTTCCTTGCCACCACGCTTGTTGCAGAGAATATATTCTTCATTGATTATCTTGAGGTCTCTGCGAGCCCTTCACTAGAAGAGGTCACTGCGCACTCACCTTTGTGTGTGGTTTTGATTAGTCCCAGGTCAAAACAAGTGTTTGCTGGCCACGTGGTCTATTGACATCATATAGGGTTAATATTCTTAAACACCAGCAAAGTATTTAGTTTCTCTTCCTTTCTGAATAAAAGTTTTGAGAGAATTTCAAAGAAAGTGTCTTTGGTAAATGAAGTTGAAAGAGGCAATATGTGTACATGTGTGTATATTTATATATGTAAAATTTTCTCTGAGTAATAGTTGAACTAGGAGCCAGTGTGACTGGGAAGGTGCACAATCCTTTGTGGCTTCAGATACTCCAGAGGAGGGGTCCCCAACCTCCTGAATCTAATGCCTGAAGATCTAAGGTGGAGCTTATGGAATAATAATAGAAATAAAGTGCACATAAATGTAAAATGCTTGAATCATCCCAAAACCATCCCTCCCAACCCTGATCCACAGAAAAGCTGTCTTCCACGAAACTCCTCTGGTGCCATAAAGGCCGAGGACTGCTGCTCCAGAGCATTTTCTGCCAGTGAGATGGGCAGGCCAAGTTCCTGGCTCATCCTCATGAGAAGAAAACGCAGCTTAGGGCTCTGCAGTGTTACCTAAAGATTGGATCACTCATGAACAAGTTTGGGCTCTTTCGTATCCTTTGATAGTAAATGAAGAGTTGGTTGTATAATTTCCTTTGCCCCATATATAATTCCCATATAATCCCTATAACTTGAAAATGACCTCCAACTTACTTAATAGCTCCCATTTTCCCCCTATTCTATTTGTGTCACTTGACTTTATTATGTAGTCAACTTTTTCAGGATACTTGAAATATCTCCCCTGTCTTTGCACAGGAATTTGTGAAAATCAATATGCAGTCTTGACTTCTCAAGTTCCATAAAATTCATCTTGTTCTAAGCTGCTTATTGTAAGACAGAGTTGAACACGGGCAAGGGAATTTCAGATTTTGTTGCTTACTTTTGCCCTTTTTTCCTTCTGGTATATGATGTACTTTTAACCACTGATTCACTAACTCCACTCTCATGTGACCCTGGCTTCTCTCTTCCAGAAAAAGGGTACTACTGCTGAAATTTAGTTATGGCAGTCCTTTTCCAGCTTCCAGATACAAGTTATTAAATAGAAATGTCACGATTTAAAATATCCTTTCTCATATTTCTTATATGTTGACATCTTCTCTTTATAACCTCAAGTATTGGGTCACTATAAATACAGCAGACATTTACAGGGCATACTTGTTATTCTTATATACTGTATTAGCAACCTGTGTCCTTCCACACAAAGTGCCAAGACTTCTAGGTATTCTCATCCATTCTCGTCCACTGAAATAAGGTGGAGGATTTTTCCTGTCATCACATCGCATAGATAGATCATGACACTCATGAGACTAAAGTGGGAGATCCACCCTGTGCAGACTGGAGAGTGTGGTTTTGTTCTGTGGTAACAGAAGCACAAAGGACACCAGGCAAAAGGCCAGGGATGGTCCAGCTCAGAACACCCTCTTGTTGCACTGAGGATGCTGAGTCCTTTCTTTCCATCCATCTCTCTTGCATCTGTTCTGCTCTTGGGATGCCCTTTCTACAAATGCTGCCCCTGGCTTTCCCATCAAGGATAACTCAGATTATCTGTGATCATCAAGAAAAAGAGAAGATTCATCAGAATACGATCAAAGTGAAGAGAAAGAAGAAAGCACAACTGAGTATGGTTGGATGCTCCTCTTCTTTCCGAAGGGACAAAACAAGACAGTGGGGAAAACCATGGTGTAAACCTATTGTCTCGGTATGTGTCTTTTAGTTATCTCCTTCCTCTTTGTGGAATAGCAGACACAAGTATTTAATAAGGACCCATCCTCTCTGACACCAGTGCACCCTCACCACCCCTTTATTTGGTGATCATTTTACCTAAACCTATCCACATCTTCCCATGAGCCTGCAAGCTCTTCCTGCTCCAGCCCCTTTTCAAAATTCAGCCAGGCCATCTGTGACTTAAAGAAAGCCCTCAAATAACAACCAAGACAGTTGGTGACTATAAAACACTGACATCTGTCTCCATCACACCCCCATGTGATAGTCAATGTAACAGACTATCTCCTGAAACACACATGCATTGCTTGCCTCCACTTGGCATTATCTGCTAACAAACACGCTCTACCCTTCAGCACACCTGTAATCAATCCCCTCTGTAATATCTATATTCAACAGAGCCCGGATGACAGCACCCCAATAACTGTACCACGCCACTCGCCCAGACTAACGATGGAATCCAGCTGATGCACTGCTTCCACTTCCCTTTCCTCCTGTCCTTCCCAGTTGTCAGTTGCTACCTGCACCCCCTAGGCCATTTAAAGCCCCATCAGTAGGTGGCTCAAACCTCGCTCCTCTCTCTCCCCTTCCTGCCCTAAGTGTGCAGCTCCTGCTCTTTGAGCAACTGCTTAGGATGACCCTACTTGATCCCTGTTACATTCCTCCAGGCTTGTCAAAGGTTTGCATTGTGTTCCTTAGTAGCTGGGGCATGCCGTGAAGAGTGAACGCAGCCCGGCCCTAATCACGACAACCTCAGCCCCAGTGAAAGATGAATAATAACAACTGCTCCAGCCAGTCCCACAAGAGCCCATGGAGGACATTTGTTTTGGAATAATGAATATGGAAATTTGGAATCCATAATAAACTGCAAGCAGTCTTTCAACTCACTCGTGCCGAAAATTCACACTCGCCTTTCCCATAACTTGTCACTTGTGTTTTTTTATTGTGCGATATGTAAACAAGGCCAGGAAAGCCTTTGTTCCTTGGTGCCTACTTAGATTTGCCCATTAATCCCAACCCCCCTCCCTTTCCCACCAATGCATGCAGAATTACACAAAGCAAAAGTCATTAATTTTTATCTCTGACTATCTGTAGGGTTTTTAATGTGGCCTGGCTTGCTTATGCACCACCAATTACATGTCATAAGTGCTTGTAGATGCTGGAGCAGTATCATGGGCTGATGAATCACTGCCTCCTCTCCTGATTAGTATGCAAGGGGCCGTGTTCCTTTTTGAGCAGCTGGCATGCCAATGAGGATCTGGCTCCGCCGGTCAAGGCATCTGGACATGAATTCAATATGGATTGCTTTAATTAAATGGCTAAGCGCACAAGACGCTAAGAAACAACTCCATCATTGAGCGAGACTTGAAAATATAGTCAACACAACCAAGAGGGTGGAAAGGGTAGGAAGGTACTTCATCAACACCACCCACTCCACCTAAAATCCTTGAAATCCCCCTGCCTGAAGCACAACCACTTGCTAAAAGCATGATAAATTGTGGAATCCACAATGAAACAGCAAAGGTGAGTCTAGTTCATCACCCTGAAATTTAGAAACCAAAACAGCGGAGCAGAACCTCATCTCCTGCCCTTTGAAAAGGTTTTGTTTTCATAATGTACTTGCTTACAAACTCATGATGTGGTAGATTTCAAGAAGGAAGGATGCCATGAGAGGGGTGGAGCAAAGTCTGAATGTACCTGTCACCAGCAGACCTGGAGGAAAGGGAGAAGCTCATACAGCTCTGCAAGTGTCAGGAGGCCGGAGTGGCCTGTCGGTGTGCTAATTTACTGAGGAAGGAGAGGGGGAAAACCAGCACGGATTCTCACTCTCCACTTGGGATGGGCTTTGCATAGATCAAAAAGATGAAGTATCTGCCAGTTCATGTTAGCTTTCAGCCTACCCTTTATTAGTATATTTCAATAAGGAAACAAATGGAAGATTTTCATAAGGAATAGCTGTTGCAGCAGTAACCCCAGGCTTATTCTTCTGAGCACTTAACTTTAATTCTGTTGCAAGCTTCCTCTTATTCCCACCCTCACTGTAGTTGATTTGCTTGTATATTTCATTGGGAGGCAGAACACAACAATTGAGGCTGCATGAGGACTCAGGATTCAGAGGCATCTGAACTCTTATCCCAGCTTCGTTCATGTCTCACCATGTGGTCTTAGGCAAATGATGGGATTTCTCTGAATTTCCTTGTCCCCATCTCTGAAACAGGTATAAGAATGATACCTACTTCATCGGTATTTTGTGAAGATTGACTTAATCCACACCAGATCCGTAACATGCACTATAGACTCTCAAAAATGATGACTGCTATTAATGCTTTGTGGAATGGAAACATGTCATGTTAATGTTTTACCAAACACAGAGAGGATTGGTTTCCTGTGACTGACTAGATATAGCTACATATATTAATACCAATAAGGATTTAAGGATGGAGAAGGAAATGGCAATCCACTCCAGTGTTCTTGCCTGGAGAATCCCAGGGACGGGGGAGCCTGGTTGGCTGCCATCTATGGGGTCGCACAGAGTCGGACACGACTGAAGCGATTTAGCAGCAGCAGCAGCAGCAGCAGCAGCAGCAAGGATTTAAGGAAGACCTTTAAAACATGACTATACAACCACCACCGTTCCAGTTTCTACTCCTCTGCTCCCCATCAAAGATCTGGTACCTTCAGTTGATAATAATATGCACCACAGATGGACCTGGGGCTCTATTTTCTTTTTAAATAATTTGTTAAGACACCATTGATAAAAAGACCCTGAGGCACTCTGCCCTAAAAGAAGGGGATGTGAAAATGGTAAAATAGGCTCAGCATTCTGGCTGGTATTCCTCCTTCATTCTGAGCTGAAAGCTTGATGACCAGGAAAGGAAGCTACACGCTGGTGTCTGTGTTCACTCTGTGCTTGTGTGATACATTCTCTGAGATTTTATAAATCCATAGAGGATTGGACATTCCATGCTGGCAGTATCATCAGGGCCCCAAGAGTTCCTCAGGGGCAAATGACAGAAATAAGACTATGCGTGGTACAAAAATTCAGTTAAACCATATAGATAGAATGTGAGATTCCCATAGTAATCAATCACAAAGGTTGTGTTTCAGGGCAATTCAACCTTTGACACACTAGCCTGCTAGGTCTAAGCTTGACGCAAAGGTAGTATTCTTGAGTAGTTAAGCAAGACACTTGGTGAGCTCTTGTTACTCTCTTTGGGATCTTCAGAACGGGTAAGTCCCATGTAGGTTCTTCTCAGAACATCCGTATTTCATCTGCCAGGTGTATTAGTAAAGATGGTTGCCACGGGAAGAAGGGCCAGTGGTTGGATCCAGCCATGGACTATCGATGCTTTCAGAACTTTGGGCCTAAGTCTCCTACTGGGGAACGTGAAGAGGAGATAGAAAAGGGTTTGTAGGTGAGCACTGACTCTGGGAGGGGTGAGAATGGGGTTAGGAAACGAGTCACCATACATGGTTTCACAGATTAATTGAGACATTGGGCAGCAGTCATTGCAATGGCAGGTGGAACAGAGCAGTCTACTTGAGTCTTAAAGTCAGCTCATCCGCCATGGATTGCTTCTCCTGGATATGAGGAATGTAGGGCATACACAGAACTGAAGAACAAGTAGGCTGAAAGGCTAATTAGAAAATTGCTGTGCCAACAAATGAAAACCAAAAACAGTCTGAGCATTAAACTCATGATTGTTGGCCCCGGCTTCTTTCTTAGCTAAATGTTCTGTTTTGTGTTGTTTGTACAAAGCTGTTCAAAGAGGCTTTGTGAGATATGGCTTTCTCGGGAGTGAGACTTCTTTCCCAGTGAATGTTTCAGTCCCATTGAATTTCTTTAGAACCACAAATATATGTTGAGAACAATTTAAGATCTCAAGATACAGAGCTTGATGAGTTAGAAAAAGGAATCAAAGCTTTATCTCCAAGGTATCTTGGTGTCAGGTGTTTTAAATCAACCAATGTGTTAAAGACTCAAATGAGAACTAGAGCTTCTTCAGTTTTTGTTTTAAATAACTTTGTTGAGATAGAATCCATGTGCCATAAAATTCACCCATTTAACATATATAATTCAGAAGTGATTAGTATGTTTACAGAGTTGCACAGTCGGTATTGGAGTCTAAGTGGAGAACGTTTCCATCACCCTAAAGGAAACCCCACAGCCGTTTGCGTGGCCACTCCCCATCCTTCCCTTACCCCCAGTCCCTTGACAGCCATGAATCTACTTTCTGCCTCTATAGATTTACCTCTTCTGGATATTTCTTACAAATGGAATCATACAATATGCAGTCTTTCTTGACTGACTTCTTCCACTTAGGATAATGCTTTCAAGGTTCACCCACATTTAACCTGTGGATGCAGAATTTCACTCTTTTATAGCTTCAGGTTCAAAACTCAGATGCACACCATCCACTGTGCCCAAAGCTGGAATGTCACCTCAGAATGAGCTGAATTTGCTGACTGTAGGACCTTAGCCTGTTATTGAACTTCAGGCTTTATGTAGACACATCATTTCTTTTGGTCCTGCCATTTACATTCCCTCCAGATTCCCAAATTCTTGAATGGCTCTTACCTATGATAGGAAATATTATTCTTTATGATTTTTCCCACATTGGGAAATACAAAGTGTCCATATTGGCTAGTCCCAATATCCTGGATTTGTGAAATTTTATTCCCATGAATTCACTTGGAGAAGAAATGGCCCCTTACTGTAAAAATGCAATGAGGTTTTTAAGGAGCTGAATGTGAAAAAGAAGGGCTCTGAGCCAGGAGGGAGGTGATCTGTACCTTCCTGCCGCTCCCTGCACCGCAGACCTGGAGACCATGAGTGTGTCACTCAGCCTCTCAGCTTCTGTCTCCACGCTGGTAAAATGTCCATGTCTCTCCCAAACTTTGAACCTCCACCAGCACCCCCACTGGTGGAGAATCAAATGCCAACTTCTTAGCATAATCACATGAAGCTTTCCCAACAGAGGCTCCACCCCCCTCCTCATACCCTCACCCCTGTGCTTTTGCAGTATTAGACCGAGCTCCCTAATTCTTCTGCACAGGCACCTCTCTGTGTCCCCTCCCTCCCCTGGTATGCCCTCCTGCCTTTCTCTTGTGGAAAAATCTTGTCTCATCCTCCCAGGACTTACACATATGTCCCATTCCCCCATGGAAGGCTCCTCTAATTTTCCCAGGCAGAATTATCAAATTCAACCCCAGATCTTAAGGCATTTAATTCATGCTTCAATTAAAGTCATTGTATCGTGCCATAATTGTTTGTTTCCACATCTGTCTTAGCCACCTCCCACACCAAGTCTTAGCACTTCTAAGCTCCCTAATCTTACCACCACATCTGGGCCATAATAGATCCCCATAATATGTTTGTTAAACTTACAGATTAATTTGAGGGAACTGACCTCTGTTCTCATGTCATCATCCTAGACCACGCTACCATATTGCCTCTTGCCTAGATTCCTCTGAAGTCCTCTCTTTTCCTTCTTCCTTTCTCAAATCCATTTTCCACCCAGAAGTCAGAGAGGTTGTGAAAGAGTCAAATGAGACCTAATATACATGAAAAAGATTTGCAAATTCTAAAAGCGCTATACACATGTAAGGTTTTTAATTGTTTAATTTTATGCTTGTCCGATTTTGATTTTTAGAATAAAAGTGATCAAGAGAAGGGTAAATGTTGTATCCCTTGAGATAATTAGAAGCACTCTGGGCTATTGCAGAACTGGAACTGAGAACTACAGGGTACATGATTGTTGTCTCAAGCCTGTGCTCTACACCCAGAGCCTGGAAACTTGAGCCTCACCCTTCCAGTCTTCATGGGTTTCTGCTCCTGATTCTCTAATCCCCATCTAAGGCTCAGAGTTCAACTGAATCCTCATTCATTTTCACACCTCCTACCTTTCCTATTGTGTGTAAAGCTGAGCATACATCAGTAGGCCAGTTTCCTTCCACTCACATTCCTCATTACAAGTCTCCTCTTATCCTCTCTGCATGCTTTGAGAAAGTTCCTAGGACCCCCTGACCCATTCTGTTTCCTTTGTGGAAACTACCGCATAACTTCTTCCATCCATGGTCTTCCCACAAAACTGACCTTATTCTTTCTTCTGCCCCAGATTTGGCCATCTTCTCATGATAAACATTGTAAATCAAAGTATGGAATTGCCAGTACACCGTGATACCAGTGTCCACAGCTACCCAAGGAAGAAACTGCTGGAATGAAATTGCCCCAATCCATCTGTTTCTCTCCATCCTAGAATAAGGTACCATCATATCTCATACCTCAACTAGTCTAAAATTCTTCCTTTCTCTCGCCTATTCTCCACACAGAATTCTGAATGATTTTCTTAAAACTGAATTAGAGCCTATCACTTAGTTGCTTAAAATCAGTCTGCCTGTAATGTGTATAATCGCATGCAGGTTTCCTAACCTAGCCTGTGACCTCTGTGTGCTCTGGCTTTGGCGTCCACCTCATCTTTTCCCTCTCTACTCTGCCACAAGGAAACCAAGGACTTGGTACTATTTTCCTTCTGCCTGGAATATTCTTCTAGATTCTCTCACAGCCAGTCCCTGTTTGCCATTCAGTTCTAAAATTAAATACCGTCACCTCGGAGGGCCTGTTTCGGCCAATCAGCCTGAAGTATCCCACTGCATTAGTCAGGCTGAGTGAGGCTGTGTTTCAGTAACCAGCACTCCCACCATCTCAGATGGCTCTTCTTCTGTCCCTCCAACAACAATGCTGCCTTTTCCCTCCACATCTTCACCCTTACTCTTCCCACCACCAAGAATGCCTTGCTCACTTTTTCTCAGGCTATCCAGGTCATTCTTTCTGAAAATTCATCCTTTCATGGTTCATCCCAACCACCATGATCACGCGCTTGAACCTGGAACATCTAGACCAGGGGTTGGCAAACTGTTTTGGCAAAGGACCAGATGGTGAATATTTTAAGCAGGTCATAGAGTCTCTCTTGCAACTACTCACCTCTGCCATCATAGGGAAGAAGCAACTGTACACAAGATGTAAATGAAAGGACATGGTTGTGTTTCAATAAAACTTTATTTACACATATAGGTTACAGTCCATCTTGGCCCTGCAGGTTGTAGTTTACCAACTCCCTGAACTAGGCAGTTTCTTTTTTTACTGAAGTATAGGATAGTTGATTTACAATGTTATATTAATTTCTGCTGTACAGAAAAGGACTCAGTTTTATATGTGTGTGTGTGTGTGTATATATATATATATATATATATATACACATACACACAAACTAGGCCATTCTAACCTTATTATTTGAAATAACCTGTTACTTTTCACATCTTATTTTCCAACTAATTTTTTACTCCTTAAAGGTAGACACTTTCATATTCCTTGGTATGTACTTTCTTTGAAGTGCACTGCATGAGATTCTATAAGTATCTGCAGGTTTTCAGTAGAGAATGAATAAGTGTGGAGCCAGGCCTTATAAGGGTCTCTGTCCCTAGATACTACATAGTTGGAATGCCCAACACAGCCCCCAAAGCACATGAGGAGCTCAGTATTTTCTGTTGTAGTTCTTCCTCCAAAACAGTTCCTGAATCAAGAGCTGTTGGAGAAGTCCGGGAGCCCAGAGCTCCCAGTGACGTGACAGTAAGCCCCACACCCCTGGGCTTGCTCTGTGGGGGCAACAGGACAGCCCTTCCCAGATCTCCTATTCAGATTCCAGTATCACAGCATCTTCCTGTCACCATCCTACCTGGCAGGTCCATGCATCAGGACATGCTACGTAACCTTATTATTCTGCTATGGCACATTTAAATGGGAAAGTTTCTTTAAACCTAGCTGCCTCACCATTAAATGTGTGAAAAGAATATCATAAGCTAAAAAAAAAACTGTCCCAAGGATTCAGATGTCTTCTGTCTTTCCAGTGCCTCCTGACTTCTCGCCTCTGTCTGGGCTCCCCCTCCTCCTTCACATCTTGCCTGTGCATCCCAAGTTGGTCCACCTATAGGTCACCAGCCTCTCTCCCTCTCTGAGCTGTGTGCCCATGGCCAGTGCTGCCTGCATCCTGAGCAAAGTCAGGTCTGCCTGCGTGGAGCAGGGAAAAGCAAATGAACTGTGAGAGCTGGACTTTGATGCCTTTTGGTGGGAAAATCACGAGTTTTATTCCCAACCTCTACCTCCGGGATTTTTATGTGCTTAACAATTTCATACACTTTGTAGTTATTTTGGTCCTCAGGAGGGAATAGGAGTGCAGCTGTCATGAAAAGTTGACAGACACCAGAAGGTTTCCCCCTCTCTTTCTCTCTTGTTTTTCTGCATATGGTTTGCCATGCTTATCAGGAAATGCTTGCCCACCATTTGAGGAAGAGGGATAAGGCTTGCGTTCTGCATTAGACTCGTGGAGAAAAAAGTAGAAAGCCATTGGACTATTATTCAAGAGCTTATCATGTGAAAATTATGCTTTTCTCTGTTGCTAAAGTAGCAGTGGAAAGAATACTAGGTCAACAGAGGGAAAAAAAAATCAATAAAATGTCAACTCCCTGGATAGAACGTATCTGTCCACAACCGTTACCTCGTTTAATCCTCCCAGCAATCTAACAGGATCCGGTACTATTGTGTTTCCACTGTTCAGATGAGAAAACTGAGCCCAGACAGGTCACCCAGCTTGCCAGTGACAAAGCAAGTCTCTGCTGCAAAGTTTGGGGTCCTAACCCCTGAGCTGTCCCCACTCTACACTGAGCTTAAACAGATTTACAAGGAAGCCAAAGCTTCCTGTTATCAAACCCTGGGAAGTAGTAGAGAGCGATGTCTTGCAGCCTGAGACTCGTCAGAAATGTGGCGTCTGAAGTGGAAAGAAGGAAATTCGTGAACAGAATTTGCCTCTGCTCTCTGTCCTGTTCCTCGGCCCTGCTGGCTGGTGTCAGAGCTCCATGGCCCCTCTCTTCTGCCAGGATGAAGGCTCCTGGGAACCAGATCCTCTCTGCTGGCACACAGGCATCGAGAGCATTGGCATAAAGTAGGGACCAAGTCAGTATCTGACATGCAGCACCAAATCCTCTGACTGTAAGACAGTTGTCATCAGGAAGTGTGACAATGCCAAGCTCGTCTTTGCCTATTTTGGATCTCCAACCTTCACTTCACTTTATGGTAATGAAATTTTCAAATAAAGCACAGCCAGCACAGGGAGGTGGGAAGAAGGGCAAAATAAGTGAGAGGCATAGGAATTTGGGAGGCTTGGGCATCCCACAGATGGTTTACAACAGCACTAGGAGGACACAGTGGGATTATACTGCTCCGTAACTCCTGGCTGTCTTCTGTGTGCCACAGTGGTGCTTGCTAAACAGCAGAGAGAAATCAAGTGTGGGTATATAGGAAGGGTTGTTGGGAAAATATCCACAGAATTATCACCACCCTCTTGACGTCAGCAGGGGGAAACCTGTCACAACGCTAAAAGAAACGTGAAACCAGATTTCCAAAGGGAACACTCCCTGCCAGCTCTGGTGTGATGCGATGTGGATCTGTGGCTGTCAGTGGACATGTTATATTCAATAAATAAATGCTGTGTAATGCGCCACCCTTGCCATTATTAGAATATTTCATTTAAGTGGCAATAGCTGGGCTATGTATCATTGCAGCAGTTTGGTTTTGTTTAGCTCACCGTTGATGTTTTCTGGAGCCAAGGCACAGCCAGGCTCATAT
The DNA here is from genome assembly GCA_917880005.1 of Nanger dama. Taxonomy (NCBI): domain Eukaryota; kingdom Metazoa; phylum Chordata; class Mammalia; order Artiodactyla; family Bovidae; genus Nanger; species Nanger dama. The sequence continues at coordinate 37,501,047 of CAKJTW010000012.1, forward strand.
GGAATGTGTTTTTAAATAAGGGGTGATTAGCCTGATGGGCCAGTTTGGGCGATGGATTCCTTATCAAACAAAACTCATTGTCCATCTTCTGAATCTCAGGTCCTCAATTTAGACACAGCACTGAGGATCTTTCTTTTCATCGTTATTGTGTCCCTGAGTTTTTTTTCTTCTTCTTCCAGACCTCCAGCCTTTAACTCCTCCTCCTTTTCTCCCTCATCTGTACTGGTTGCTAGTCTCTGTCCAGCTCTCTCTGGAGATAAAGACTCGCTTTAGCATACAGCCCGCTCTCCTTAATGCAACCGAGTTCACTCTCATCATTCTAATAGTGGACCTAAGGTATGTTGCCATGTGAACAAGCCATCACGTCACCATAGCAACCAGCCAGATTGCAGCACACCAGTCTGAGGACTGGACCTTTTTTTCTCCCCCCCACCCCCCCACCCCCCCTTGCTCTCTCTCTCTCTTCCTTGCCTGGGCTTTCTTTTGTTAAATTTGCTGAAGTGCTCACAATAGGAAGATTCAGTCTGCTTTTTCAAGCGGGGTTTCGTTTAAACCTGTAAATTGTTGTATAAACAGAAAGGCCAGCGTGGCACTAGACTGACTTTCAAAGACGAGTTGATGAGGACTTTGAATGTGGACCCCACCCCCATTCTCTGCCATGCCTTACAATTTGATCAAAAAGGGACGATCACACGTATTGGTGGCATTTGGACTTAACCAACCCCCGCCCCTGAGTTTCTTCTTCGCTTCCCCCAGCAGGGAATCCGTGACTCTCACGAACAGGCCTGGTGACCACAGCTAAGCCCTCAACTATGCTTGGAAGCCCTTTACAGTTCCTGAGCTCGGTGGGACCCGAATTAGACCCAATTAAAGATGTGGATTCTCCTTCCCCTTTCCCTATTGCCAAGTAACCTACGCCGGTTCCAATTCCAACCACGTGGGGACAGCGGGGATGTTGAAAGGACAAATGATAAAGGGACGTGTGTCGTGTCCGCCTGCCCATATTCATCAACGTTGTTTGGCCTCTGATGCTCCTAACCTTCTCATCTTTGTTCGAGGAAGCATAAGAATCATTCTTCCAGGGCCTCACATCTTTTCCCATTTTATCCCCCGCTCTCTTGAGCATGATACATCTATTACCTGCTCCAATCTTCCTGCATCCCCTGTGCAGAGAGTGGGCGGGAGAGGGGGCCTACCACACTGGCCGCAATATGCACCTCCCTCTCCTTCCTTGCCTCGCCCCTTCCGCCGCATTTACTGCTACGCACGTCCTGACCAATGCACGGCAGGCCAGCTGCGTGTGGGCCAGCCCGCAGGCTCAGCTGCAGGCAGGCCTGGGGTGGGGTGAACTGCCCTCCGTGGGCAAGAAGGACCAGTTCAGCTTTGTGCATAAAATTACAGCAAACAAGCTTCAAATAATGCAGGACACTTTCATAATTGATTTATGCAGGGGCGCTGAAAGTTCTATTACCTTTTGTTTAGCTCAGGGGCCTGACTCTATGCAATCCATTGCTGAAACTAATTACAAGATATAATTAAACTGTGACACAAAGATATTATACCGTTAGTTTACTAATGACACCGCTGAAGCTGTACCACCAGCACAGGACACTGATTACGCTTCATTTATTATTTATCCTTTTGCTAAATGAGACGCTGACATTTTCAAAAATTACTTTGAGGTTTCTTAATTGTCGGCAGCAGGATGGACTAGAAGGAGATCTCCTTCCTCTTCGTTACTTATCCAAACCTCAGAAGCATTATTATCTGAAGGAAAAAAAGAATAAGGGGAGGGAAAAAAAGCAAAAACAGTCACCCAATAGTAATAAGTAAAGCCTAATTGCATCTTTGGACATTTTTAAATTTTACAAACAGCATTCAACAATGGGTAGGGCTGCTGACCCAGGATTTAGGTCCAGGGGAGAGAAAGCCCTGTCATGAGATTAAAGGTGACTCTTATTATTCGGTAACTTGGACAAGCACGGGGGCCCTGGATTTGTGTGGGAAGAGGCCGAGCGTGCGTGACTGGAAGGAAGCTGACCCCAAGGTTCTGGCCTTTGCACCAGGCAGAAAGCAGGTAGGGCTCTGATGCCATATTACTGTTGGGTTTTGTTGTTTTGTTTTTTTGTTTTTAACAACTTTTCCTTTTATCCATTTCCTGAAACAAACATCTCCTTAGCAATACAGATATGGAAACTTTTGCATGTGGAAAAGTCAAGTCTACTTATGTTTGGGATCAGGGCTAATGTAGTTCCCGGTTTAGCCTTTTCTTTTATATCTTCCATGGATGCAAGGATCTCCTGTAAAGACTCACATGCCCCAAATGACTGCTTGTGCTTCGCTGTAAAGGTTTCTTTCCTCCGTTTCTGTCTCTGTCACTATCACTCTGGCTATTGGCAGAATGTCCCCTGGAGAAGGTTGTAAAGAGGAACTCCCTCCATCAGCTTTAGGACTGGAATTCTCTGGGCCCATTTATTTACTGTCCCTACGTCTCCATGCATGAACCTTTCTTTATTACCCTCTCATTCATCACATTCTCAGAACAATAAAAGATTAATTTACTGGCTGCCGTTTGATGAGTTTTTGATGCCGCGAATGTGTGTGCTCACGGGTGTGTCTCCTTACGGCTCATCTGGGTCAGGCATCCTGCGAGGTACCACTGGCCCCAAATGGCCACTAACCTCTCTGTAACCCCAGTGGTGATGCAATCACGGCAACCACTGGTCGGCTTGAGACAAGGTTTAATTTCTTCTGAGTGTAATGGCATCCGGCATCTATAATTATGCTATTTTCTCTCCTGTGCTGATTAAATACGATTTACCCAGAGAGCTAAATGATGAATATTTGAGTGGAGTATGTTGAGCCAATAGCTGGTAAAATAGCCACAATAAATAAACTTGGTCAGGGGAGCGGACTCTGCAGCAGTTATTTCTCTACCAGGTAGCATGGGCAGGTGCAAGGAGAAAGAAGGCAAGATTAATACCAAACCCAGAACAATACCTGCCCCTTCCCCCTCAGCTTCTCTTTAAGGAAAAGAAACCCTGAAACCTGGAGATCTCACCTTGGGGTCTTCCTGAACCCCAGCAGCAGTTAAACAATCAGACTCTGCCATCAATGTTGTGGTTGGCTGTTGCTTCCAGCTGCTCCCACTCCTCCCTCCCTCCAAGAATACTCTTCATTCCCTAGCATAGAGCTGAGAAATGAAATTCAATATCACCTCTCCCATCACCCTGGACCTGCTCATCTCACCACTCCTGTGATTATTAAAAAGAGGCCTGGCTAGTCTCAGGATTCCTTTTTCTGTGTCAAAGATTCTCACAGATGGAGTAAAATGTCCCTGCTCTTCTGATGAAAGGGCCAAGCGCCCAATATCAAAATCAGCCAGGGAGTTCCCTGTGACCTTTTCCCTCCTCTTAGCCCCCAAAAAAAAAACAAAACAAAGAATCCTTAGCAATGACCACTCCTTTTCTGCACCCCTGTCATAATTGTTACACAAGATTGCACCTTGGGTGTTTGTGTTTACTGGTTGGAAATAAGAGCCTGAATGAGGAAGCCAGCCCCTAGTGCTGTTAGGAAGTGCAGACCTGTAGGTGACATAAATTAAGCAGTTTATCAGCAAGAAGTTATCAAGGTCATCAAAGTACTAGATCTAATGGGGAAAGGGCTCTGAAGGAGGTACATGACAAGGTCCTCTCCTTCAAGGCATTTGAAGCATTATTTGGTAGAAAAGGCTTTATGTATATGGAACCATTGAGAAGAATACCAAACAGCATCTGAGTATTGGGTTGAAAGGTAGAGATTACATAAGCCATCTGAAGCCAGAGAAAGAGCAGGTCATGCTGGGGGTGCCACTCAGGGTAGGTGGGCAGTAAGGGTGTTGGGATGCAGTGTGGGGAGCAGATAGGGAGAAGGAGGGCTGGAGGGGCTGGGACTGCAAGAATGAGAGGCAGCATGTGCCTGTATGAAAAGCCCAGTGTCCCATCACCTCTAGGGTTCTTGCTTAAGACCTTGCTTTTGCTGCGTATCTGATTTGGCTTGCCTTGATGACGCTTAGTGATGCTCAGAGTTATGACAGGTGATGGCAGAGAGGTTTCATGTTAGAAAACTTGCCCCAGGGGTGAGACTTTTCCCCTGCTTTCTCAGATGGAACATCTTGGGTTTCGACTAGATTAGAAGCTCTTGAATTTGCTTTCCTTTCGGCATCTACCTTCATCAAGGAACAGCCAAGAAGAGACTGTCCTCTGAGACTCTCTCCCAATAGACTGGCCAGTGTGAGGGGGCTGTGCATGGCCTCACTGAGGCAGGCCAAGCAGGGGCCGAGGACAGTGGACAAGGTTGTGTCTTCTGTATTTTGACTTTCAGGCTTAGCATCTCTGCTTCAGAGGCAACACCTTCCTCTTGGCAACTCCCAGAGGGGCTGCAAATGGCTTTAAAAGCTTCTCCTACATATTACTGTAAACAGGAAGTGAGTGGGCAATGACATCCTCACAAGGAAATGTCCTTTGAGCTTACGTTGATGCAGACAGAGAAAACACCATTTCCTTAGGCACTTTGCATTTTGTTATTCATTTTGCTCCCCTTCCCTCTTTTGCTAACCTTGCTTCTCTTTCTTTTTTACTGCTGAAGGCTCATATAATAAATCTGTGGTATTTCTATCTGGGTCTGTTTCAATGCCCTTTTTTTCAATACCTGGTCCCACGGTATGTTTTTGTGCTGCTTTTGGCTGTATTGTCTTTTTGTTTGGAAATTATGCGAAAGATGAGCCACCAAAAGAGAATACCCTCTGGATGGTCCAAAGAGATGCGAGTAGTAAGATAAATCTGGCAAAAGTGAAATTTAAACTGAGACTACCAGGAGGAATTTTCTTTCAGGAAAGACTGTAGTAAATCAAAAGTAGGAACCTTATCACAGGAATTACTGAAATCAGAGAAGACTTAAAAACCTTCAGAAAAATAACAACACATGTTGCTTCTGTTTTTTTCACCAGTTAGGAGAAGCCAAGAAGAAATTCTATGTGGTTGAATTATTTTAAATAATCTGTATTTGAAACACAAATTATCTAGTGATATGGAGGGTGGGGGTGGCAATTCAGTTTCCTCTTAATTGAAAAGTGAAAAATGTTCGATAAATTCTTTTTCCATTGAATTGAACGATAATAGGAGGAAGAAAAAGCATTGAGTCTTATCACCTCGGATCTGTCAAACATTGAGAAAAGTCCTAATGTGATAGGGACTGCCTGGTTTAGGAATAAACCAGCCATTTGGTAGGGGGAGGGGTCCAGAAGTGGCATCTTTTCTCTCTAGCCAGCGCCTTTTCCTGCTTTCAGACATTTATCTCTTGATTGCACATCATCTAGTCGGTAAAACATCGGAGAAGGCAATGGCAACCCACTCCAGTGTTCTTGCCTGGAGAATCCCAGGGACAGGAGAGCCTGGTGGGCTGCCATCTCTGGGGTCGCACAGAGTCAGACACGACTGAAGTGACTTAGCATCAGCAGCAGCAGCAGTCAGTAAAACATAGAGCAGATGAGAGATCAAAGAGTTCGAAGAACTTCGTGTATAGCGAGACAATCAGAGCTTCCATGCTGGCTTGGCCACTTATCAGTTGTGTGGCTTTGAGAAAAACATCTCAAAACTGGACATCTCTGAGTCTCAGTTTCCTAATGTTTAAAATAGGGACAATAAGTATACATACCTGTGATATTCAGGGTTCTACAGAGAAACAGAAGCAATAAGGTGTATGTGTGTATGTGTGGGGGGGCACCCCTTAGAGCCAAAGAAGGTTCAGTTCCAGACCACTATAGTAAAGCATGTATTCAATAGAGTGCATCACACAACTGTTCTGGTTTTACAGTGCATACAAAAATTATGCTTACACTGTACTGTAGTTGATATGTAAAAACATTATGTCTAAAAAGAATAATATGCATGCCATAATTTAAAAATACTTTATTGCTAAAAGGGGCTTCCCTGGTGGCTCAGATGGTAAAGTATCTGCCTGCAATGCAGGAGACCCAGGTTCAACCCCTGGATCAGAAAGATCCCCTGGAGAAGGAAATGGCAACCCACTTCAGTATTCTTGCCTGGAGACTCCAATGGACAGAGGAAACTAATGGGCTACAGTCCATGGGGTCACAAAGAGTCAGACATGACTGAGTGACTAACACACACGCATACTGCTAAAAAGTGCTAACCATCATCTGAGCTGTCGGTGAGTCATAATCTTTTTGCTGGTGGAGAGTCTTACCTTGTTGATGGCTGTTGACTGATTAAGATGGCAGTTGCTGAAGGTCAGGTTGATTGTGGCGATTTCTTAAAATAAGACAACAGTGGAGTTTGCCACTTAGATTGACTTTTTTTTCTTCAACACTTAGAGTCTATTGTAGGGTTATTAACTGGCCTAATTTCAATATGTTGTGTCTCAAGGAATAGAGAGACCTGAGATGAGAGAGAGAGAGAGGGGAATAGCCAGTCAGTGGTGCATTCAAAACACTCAGAACATTTATGGGTTAAGTTTACCATCTTATATGGACATAGTTCTTGGAGCCCCAAAGCAATTGCCATAGTTGCATCAAAGAACACTGATCACAGGTCATCATAAGAAATATAATAATGAAAGAGGTGAAAATATTGCAAGAATGACCAACTTGTGACAGAGACATGAAGTGAATAATTTCCATTGGAAATATAGGTGCCAGTAGACTTGCTTGACACAAGGTTGCCACACATTTGCCTCCAATTTGTTAAACAAAGTCCATAGTATCTGCAAAGCACAATAGAGTGAAGTGTGAAAAAAACAAGGTATGCCATATATGGAGAGAAAAAGGTGGGAGGCAGTGGGGAGAGGGTGTGTTTTTTTTTTTTAAATAAAGAATTGTTTCATATAACTGTGGAAGTTGATGAGTCCAAAGTCTGCAGTGTGGGCTAGCAGGCTAGAGAGACAGGAAAGCAGAGAGTGCAGATCCAGTCCAAAGGCCAGTGGGTGGATACCCAGAAGAGCCAGCGGTGCAGATAAAGTCCAAGGCAGACTGCTGGAAAATGCCCTCTTGCATGGGGAGGCCAGTCTTTTTGTTCCAGTTTCAAGCCTTCACCTGATTGAGTGAGGCCCACCCACACATGGAGTTCAATCTGCTTCTTCATAGTCCACCAATGTAAATGTTAATGTTGTCCAACCTCACCCTCCAAGTTGACATAAAAATTAACTACCCCATAAGGCTGTTGTGTTTTGACTGACACGAAGTAAGTGTTACATAATAAACTATGACAGTGAAGGCAACAGTGACAGGAAGAATCAGTGCCGCTGTGACTGATACCCTTATGGAGTCTGATGTACCAGTTTCAAAATCCAGTCTCTCACATATTAGCTGTGTAACCTTCAGCAAGGTTGTCAACTTCCCCAAGCCAACATTTCTTCATCTGTAAAATGAGGATAAAAGGAGGAAATACCTCCTGGGGTTGCGGCCTTAAATGACTTTATATAGGCACAGCATTTGGAGCTGTTTGATCACTATACAAGTGTTTGCAGCTGCAGTCATTATTATCATGGTTAGCATTGCTACAGTATCTGAAACATTTTGGTCTCAGACAAGATCCTCAACCTCCCCAAGGCTCATCTATTAACTGGGGGTGTAGGTATAGCATTCTCAATTATGTTTGATGCATAGGAAGCATTATACAAATGTTTTCCACTACAGTTATTTTGCTGGTGATGAGTGTTATTATTATTAGCATTACTATAGAATCTGACACTTTGATTAGCTGTTGACTTGGGCAAGATCCTCAATTTTCCTGTCTGCATTTTCTCATCTGGGAAGTGAGGCTGATACATAATAGTATCTTCATCACTAAATGGCTGTAAGGAGCAAGTTAGAGCACGTGAGGCCCTTGGTGCCATGTTTGGTGCCTGACTCACAGAAAGTGCTCAGTGACTGTTGGCTGCTAGACATCTGTTCATGCATCAAGCACGAGGCGTCAGGGATACATTACTAGCCATCCTCCTCTCATTTTCTCAGCTCCCATCCATTCTATAGCAACCCTGACACACTGCTGGAAAGTCAGTGACGGGGACCATATGACATCCCAAGCTAGCCACCCCATTTTTGAACATCTCCTAGGTTTAGAAGAGTTTTCTCTTTTTTGTTTGGAAATTATGTGAAAGAAGATAAGTTATCAGTTCATATCAGCAATTAGTACCATCTCTGTGATCCAGGCTCAGGCAGAGCGTGTTTGTCCCTTTACCATATGACAGCCCGCCAAATATTTGAAGACAGCACTCACTTCTCTCCTAAGCATTTTTGCCATCAGACTAAACATCTCTAGCTCTTTCACCCTTTTGTCACATAACACAATTCCCCAACCCCTCACTCTATTGATTGCTCTCAGCTGGACCTGCTCCAGGTTTCCAGTGGTCACCCTGAAGTATGTCACATGGCCCGCATTCAGCACTCCAGATGGCCGATGGGTGCACTTGCCCTCCAGCGGACTGCTACCTACATCGTTCTAGTGTAGTCTTCACTTATTAAGTTATCCTAGACTTGCAGTAGCTCTTTTAGCAGCCCCATCTGGCCTATTCATGTTATTTTGAACTTGGATTGACTCATACCCTTCATACTGGTCATCTTCCTCCTGTCTTTGAGAGTTGGAGCTCCAAACATATGTATAAATATCTGACAGTCTGCTGACATTTCATCTTATTAAGCTTAGCCTGTTTTAAACTATTGAGATATTTTGACAGAACAGTTTTTTTTTTTTTTTTGAAGGTAAGAAATATCACTTATTTCTTACCATCCAGAGATAACTATTGTGGGCATTTTAGTAACTTCTTCCTGGTCCTATTTCTTATATCGTTTGTGTGTATGGGGTGTGCAAGGGTACATTTGTTGTTACAGTGTTCAGATGGCATTGTGAATAAGATCTGGATTCCTGATTTTCTATTTAATAGTATACTTATTTTGGGTTTTTTTTTCTTTTTTCGTCTTTCTCTATTTCTCTCTCTCTCTTTTTTTGGCTACACTGCTCAGCATGCAGGATCTTAGTTCCCTGACCAGGGATTGAACTCCTGCATTGGGAGCACAGAGTCTTTACCACTGGACCACTGCGGAAGTCCCTATTTAATAGTATACTCTGAAAAATTTCCTACATAATTAGGTTGTATATGAAAGCTTGACTGCAAAGTCTATGCTTCAGATATATGGATAATCCATAATTCACTTAACCATTCCTTTATTGTTGGAGATGAAGATTATTTCTAAGATTTTATTGTTATAATTAATGCTTCTGTGGGCACCTTTTTCTATATCAACCTCAGCACTATTGAAATTTGGGATTGGATCATTCTTTGTTATGGGCAGCTGTCCTGGGCACTGTAGAATCTTTAGCAGCATCCCTGGCCCCTACCTACTAGATGTCGGTAGTACATCACCCCCATACCCTGTTGTAACAACCACAAATATCCTTAGACGTTGCTAAGTATCTCTTGAGTAGGGGGCTAAGGTTGCCCCTGTAGAGAAATGCTGGTCTATCTCTCCAGGAAGAGGGGCACAGTGGGAACAGTCTACCTAAAATTCAAAGAATAAGGGAATATGTTTTCAGTAGAGCATTTATAAATAATACTAAAACCAACTAGAAATTGGTCTGCTTTTTTATTACCATCATCACAGTTATCAAAGTCTATGCCCCAACCAGTAACGCTGAAGAAGCTGAAGTTGAATGGCTTTATGAAGACCTACAAGACCTTTTAGAACTAACACCCAAAAAAGATGTCCTTTTCATTATAGGGGACTGGAATGCAAAAGTAGGAAGTCAAGAAACACCTGGAGTAACAGGCAAATTTGGCCTTGGAATGTGGAATGAAGAAGGACAAAGACTAATAGAGTTTTGCCAAGAAAATGCACTGGTCATAGCAAACACCCTCTTCCAACAACACAAGAGAAGACTCTACACATGGACATCACCAGATGGTCAACACCGAAATCAGACTGATTATATTCTTTGCAGCCAAAGATGGAGAAGCTCTATACAATCAACAAAAACAAGACCAGGAGCTGACTGTGGTTCAGATCATGAACTCCTTATTGCCAAATTCAGACTGAAATTGAAGAAAGTAGGGAAAACCGCTAGACCATTCAGGTATGACCTAAATCAAATCCCTTATGATTATACAGTGGAAGTGAGAAATAGATTTAAGGGCCTAGATCTGATAGATAGAGTGCCTGATGAACTATGGAATAAGGTTCGTGACATTGTATGGGAGACAGGGATTAAGACCATCCTCATGGAAAAGAAATGCAAAAAAGCAAAATGGCTGTCTGAGGAGGCCTTACAAATAGCTATGAAAAGAAGAGAGGCGAAAAGCAAAGGAGAAAAGGAAAGATATAGGCATCTGAATGCAGAGTTCCAAAGAATAGCAAGAAGAGATAAGAAAGCCTTCTTCAGCAATCAGTGCAAAGAAATAGAGGAAAACAACAGAATGGGAAAGACTAGAGATCTCTTCAAGAAAATTAGAGACATCAAGGGAACATTTCATGCAAAGGTGGGCTCCATAAAGGACAGAAATGGTCTGGACCTAACAGAAGCAGAAGATATTAAGAAGAGGTGGCAAGAATATACAGAAGAACTGTACAAAAAGATCTTCAAGACCCAGATAATCATGATGATGTGATCCCTCATCTAGAGCCAGACATCTTGGAATGTGAAGTCAAGTGGGCCTTAGAAAGCATCACTACAAACAAAGCTAGTGGAGGGGATGGAATTCCAGTTGAGCTGTTTCAAATCCTGAAAGATGATGCTGTGAAAGTGCTGCACTCAATATGCCAGCAAATTTGGAAAACTCAGCAGTGGCCACAGGACTGGAAAAGGTCAGTGTTCATTCCAATTCCAAAGAAAGGCAATGCCAAAGAATGCTCAAACTACGGCACAATTGCACTCATCTCACATGCTAGTAAAGTAATGCTCAAAATTCTCCAAGCCAGGCTTAAGCAATACATGAACTGTGAAGTCCCTGATGTTCAAGCTGGTTTTAGAAAAGGCAAAGGAACCAGAGGTCAAATTGGCAACATCCACTGGACCATGGAAAAGCAAGAGAGTTCCAAAAAAACATCTATTTCTGCTTTATTGACTATGCCAAAGACTTTGACTGTGGATCACAATAAACTGGAAAATTCTGAAAGAGATGGGAATACCAGACCACCTTACCTGCCTCTTGAGAAATCTGTATGCAGGTCAGGAAGCAACAGTTAGAATGGACATGGACCAACAGACTGGTTCCAAATAGGAAAAGGAGTACATCAAGGCTGTATATTGTCACCCTGCTTATTTAACTTCTATGCAGAGTACATCATGAGAAATGCTGGGCTGGAAGAAGCACAAGCTGGAATCAAGTTTGCTGGGAGAAATATCAATAACCTCAGATATGCAGATGACACCACCCTTATGGCAGAAAGTGAAGAGGAGCTAAAGGGCCTCTTGATGAAGGTGAAAGAGGAGAGTGAAAAACTTGGCTTAAAGCTCAACATTCAGAAAACGAAGATCATGGCATCCCGGTCCCATCACTTCATGGGAAATAGATGGGGAAACAGTGGAAACAGTGTCAGACTTTATTTTGGTGGGCTCCAAAATCACTGCAGATGGTGACTGCAGCCATGAAATTAAAAGACTCTTACTCCTTGGAAGAAAAGTTATGACCAACCTAGATAGCATATTCAAAAGCAGAGACATTACTTTGCCGACTAAGGTCCATCTAGTCAAGGCTATGGTTCTTCCTGTGGTCATGTATGGATGTGCGAGTTGGACTGTGAAGAAGGCTAAGCGCCTAAGAATTGATGCTTTTGAACTATGGTGTTGGAGAAGACTCGAGAGTCCCTTGGACTACAAGGAGATCCAACCAGTCCATTCTAAAGGAGATCAACCCTGGGATTTCTTTGGAAGGAATGATGCTAAAGCTGAAACTCCAGTCCTTTGGCCACCTCATGCGAAGAGTTGACTCATTGGAAAAGACTCTGATGCTGGGAGGGATTGGAGGCAGGAGGAGAAGGGGACGACCGAGAATGAGATGGCTGGATGGCATCACTGACTTGATGGATGTGAGTCTGAGATGGTGATGAACAGGGAGGCCTGGTGTGCTGCGATTCATGGGGTGGCAAAGAGTCGGACACAACTGAGCGACTGAACTGAACTGAACTGAACTGTGCTAATAATGTCAATAATAAATCTCTACTTACTACCTGGGTAGAATGTTTCCATTACATAACCACCCCACAATGGTTTTGCCTTTGTCTCTTTTTTTTAAAAAGTTCCAAATACACTATTTATGCTCCCTGAAATATTATAGAATTTTAGCAGAACAGATCTCTAGGTGAGTTTGTCTATCTCTCACTTACAGCTTTACTGGTCCTAAGGTCATGGACCCAGCTGGGGAAAGGGCCAGGGAGACAGTTGCTATATTCACAATCGTCTTGTCCCTCCATACTATTTTCTTACTGGGTCAAGTTCAAGGAGACCAGGTTCCTGTGGCCCTATGTTTGAGGGTCTGGGGTACCTTCTCTAATTTTTCCAAAGCATGTTCCCATTATAATATGCTTCTGTTTAAAAATAATTTTCAGTGTCTTCATTTCCATTATCAAGCATCCCTTCCCAGACGGTCAACCCTGACTCCCCACAGTCCCCTGACTGTCCAGTTCTGCTCCACGGGACCAGTCTCCTTGCCACCTCCTGAGTACACGGCGGATTTCATGGCTTCCTAGATATTGTTCCGGTTCCTTGGAAGGCCCATCCTATTTCCTACACAAACCCCACCCACAGGAAGCCTTCTTTGGGTTCTCAAACTCTCACTGATATCTTACTTCTCTAAATTCTTATCTTTACTATGTGATCATATCATATAATATCATGTCATATCCTTTAGCACTTACATATTTACATGTACTTCTAATTGTTCTAGTCACATAGTACCATCCCAACAATTAGAATGTAAATTTCCTGAAGGTAAAGATGTCTGATACTGGCATATCTTCTCAGAAACGAGTCTGTAAATATTAAGTAGATAGCTGATAATGTATCTATAATTTATTCTCTTCCAACATTAGCTTCCTCATTTCCTAGTTTAGCTCTACAAAATTTAATGCAAGAATTTAAAATATATGCATGTGTCATTCAGATATGTTAATTTAACCTTAACATTAGCCAGCTGGACATCCAAACATAAATTGCAAAAGGTACCACCAGATTTTTCCATTACTCATCTCTCTGACCAGTATTTTCTCCAGGAGTCAAATAGTCAGTAACTTTCTGTGACTGGTTCTAGGTATTCCCTCCTGCCTTAGCTGTTTATATCTTTTAGCATTCAAAATCAAACCACCATCTAGCACAGGTTGCAGAAAGCACAGCTGGAAACTGAGGGTGAGTGCTGGTTCTCCAGAATCACGCAGCTTCCTGAACTTGCTGTTCAGTGTTGTAACTTTCCAGATACCTAGTACCCATGTCCAAATGTCATCACACTGCTCATTTGAACTAAAAATAGTGTGTGATACCTTTTGTTGTTTCCCCAATTTTTCAATCTCTGAACTTTCAAGAAATTTACCATCATCACATTATGAGTAAAAACATTTAAGGAAAAAATTAAACTATGAATTTTGACATTCCTGAACAGTAAGAAACCAAAAAGACCCCATGAGAGGAGGAGAGATGGCCAAGGTGAAAAGGGAAGAAAAGAAGGCTCTTGTAGCTTGGTTTCTCTTGAGAATGATCATATTCCTCTGGTCTGCCCATCTGTGTTACACAATGCAGTAGAGGTCACAGGGGAACCCAGAGAGGACCCCAAGACAAAATCACGTTGGTTACCGGCTTGAGAGACTCAAAGAATTGTCCTAGAGGAGAGCAAATTCTATTCTGAGAATAGGTTTTTCAAGAAGAAACAGATTTTCCAGTTTCGGAGAAACAAGAGAGTTCTTTAAGGCCAGCCTCCGAAAGCTCCTTGACCAACAACCCTTGGTGCTCACTGTCCTCTGGGGTCAGCCCAGATTGATTTAATGATTAACTCCAATGTTTTTCTGGCTTCTCCACTACACCAGCACATTTCAGGCTTCTAAATATAGGTCAACCCAGGCAATTAGGAGAGAGCTTCTGTTTTTGAAAGGTATTCAGCAGAAAGAAGGCCCAGTTTACAAATGAGTGATCATCTCCGGCCTTGGACTGATGTGACTGACAGGGATTGCTATGTTATTAGCTGTTTATCTGAACATGCTGGGATAGAAGAGAAGTTTCCACATTTGTCACTTCAAAGAAACTTGAACTTCAAATTTGGCAATGACCTTGTCGGCCACCTCCATTGTAGGTCGACAGTTCCTGGTCTTCTTACTGTATTCGACATGAACCCGTGGCCCTACTTACCCGGTGGCCCTTGATAACTTGATCAGTAAAGATTTCTATTTAGTCCCCACCTGACTCTACACCCTCCACTCACCAGGCCAGACCCCAGCCACAGTGCTGTGGGAAGCTGAAGAGACTGTGGCCCTGTCTCCGAGTATGCCATTATTTAGGGGGCCACAACTCAAAGCCAACATCGTGCATGGACAATGAGATTCCCTTTGGGTGGGGCCTGGTAGCTTATCAGTGCTGGGCCCAGGAGGTCGGTTGGCCCAGATCTTATACTCACAGAGAGTCTCAAATATGGTTTCTCATCACTGCCTCCATATGAGATGATATGTTCTATTTTGGTGAATCAGATGTATTATTGTGTTAATGCTTCCACAATTTTTGAAACTCTATTTTGACATTAAAAATTATATATATATATATATATATATATATATAGAGAGAGAGAGAGAGAGAGACCCAAGAGTGAAATATACAGGAACAAAGGAACAGAGCAATCTCTCCTGGGTTTGGGGCCCACATGGACAGTTGAGGATGAGTACTGCACACATAGGAACTTGCTATAACATAAAACCTTATTCTCTGGCATATCATGCAGCAGTGTCTGCAGCAGCAGGGAACTCATTAGAAGTGCAGACTTTCAGGCCCCAACCCACCCTTGCCAAACCCAAACCTGTATTTTAAGATCCCCAGTGCCGACTCACTTCACATTTGGCAAAACTCTGATCTGGAAGTTGGCTGATGTCGTGGGTTCTGTCATCAGACTGGGGTTGCATGGACTTCCGTGCACACAGAAGCTAGGTCTGTGTGTTATTCCTGCCAGGATGCCAGCTGAATTTTACCCGCTCTGCAAAGGAAGCAGGCATAAAGTGAAATAATCTGCCGCTGTGAGACGTTAACATATCAAAGCCATATTTTCTTTCTTCCTTTCCTGTGTTCTCCCCCACCGTAATGGATATGGCTGGCATGCTAGTAGTGCAGACGATTCCTGGGACTTGGAACATTTCAAAGAAAGGGAAATTCTCGGGCATCACGGTGCTGCTGCTGAGTTTTGACTTCAGTGCAGCCGGGAGGTCTCAAGTTGTGGAGATGATAACTAGTAAAACAGCCAGCAAGGGGATGCTCCTGTCTAGATCAGCAAGGACATGCAAGCCAGTGAAATTTGGGAACCAACGTATTGTTATGCCAAAGCTACAGCAGTGTCTGCAACTCATCTGGGATGTCATCACCACACTTTTTCAAATCCATTGCCCTCTTTTCAGGGACCAATTGCCTAGAATCGGACCAGCGCAAAGACTATCTAACTGAGGTTTGAAAACAGATTTCTGTTGCTTTCTCTTAGAATGGTTTATTGCCTCAAAATGGGCTTTCCTCTCATCCAACAGCTTTATCTGGTAGAAACCCCTTTCTCCAGCTACCCCAGGTGAATTGCATCCTTTCTGAGGTGTCCGAATTGCCGCTTTTCCCTCCTTCCTCCCACGGAGTCGCTGCCATCACATTGGTGACTGACCCTGTTGTACTGTGGTGAGCGTGGCTCCTTCCCTCTGGTCTTGAGCCATTTTTCCTAGGCTGTTTTTTTTTTCTTAATTTATTTTATTTTATTTTATTTGTGGTCTCTGTCATTCTGCTGGGGCAAGGGGGTAAAGAGATCTGACACTAAGTGCGGGGAAATGCTGAATCTGGAATCTATCTTCCAGACGGCACAAGAATAAAAATTCATGGCAGGACAGCAGCTGCTGACACACTCCCAAAGACATATTGCAGGTAGCATTATTTATTGTGGCAAGGAGTTCATAGAAGTGCTACCTCAAAGCACCCTGAGAGATCCTGAAAAGCCCATCTCCCATCACGTGAGGCAGATTTATGGGGGCTGCTCTTAGAGAGGTCAGGCAGTGCAGCTCAGGACGCAGGCTCCTTCCAGAAAGCCTGGATTCCCTTAACATATTCAGTGCCGTTTGATTGGTTCAAAGGAGGGCTTGAGTCTGTAATGTTGACCATAAAATTGCAGTGACACGCTGCTTTAGATAAGAGGGCTGGAGGAAGGGGGGCAGGGACGCTGTGGGCGCGGGGGCAGCCAGCACAGGCAAGACCGGAGCATGCGCTCATATTTTAGGTTAATGTGCAGGCAGAGGAGGGGGGATGGGACCAGGCAGATTAATGTTCACACAAAGGGAAAGCTGAACCTACCAGCCTGGACATGCAGACACCCTGCGTCTGTACACATAAAGCCACGTGCACATGAACGCACAGAACCTCACGGGGACCTGGAGGTGCCACCCAGACAGGACCCCAGCCAGCGTGACCTGTTCATTGTCCCCAAGTCATCGCAGAGAGAGACTGAGTTCCCCTTGACCCCTGCCGACTTCACCAGGCATCTCACAGGCTCCCTGCCAGCCCCATGTCATCATAAACGTTGTCATTCCCTGTGCTGCTGGCTAACCAGACTCGGATGCACAAATTCCTGTTCCCCCTCCTCGACTCAGACACAACCCATAAAGGCTCTTCTACAAACTCAATGGGGCGAAGACTGATGGGAAGGGGGATGAGGGAACAGGGGGAGGAGGTGGGGAAGGCACTGCCAGAGAAAGGTGCTGAGTCCTGTCCCAAATCAGTGACATCCTCCCAGGGCCAAGAGAATGCTGGCCTTGGAGAGATGACCTCCAAGGCTCAGGCCTGAGTCTATGATGTTGCAGCCCTAATCAGATGGGTGAGCACCACTTACTGATTTAGGACAAATGCTTTTGACATGAATTTGCTTATCTGGGTCCATTTCTATTCATCGTGTTTCAAGGGTACCATATTTGTAGTCCAAATCTGTGTCCTCCTGTGGGCAGCTTGGTTGAGAGGTTTAATTGCTGTCAACTTTCCACATCTGAGTTAAAGAGATGGAATATATAAGGGGATGAGATGGTCATCTAAATAATTGAGGTGATTATCTTTTTCTGAATTATTCAGCTAGGACCTAAATTGTCCTATAAATTCACAGAAAGGTAGGTTTGGGTTTGAATTATACAGATAATAGCCTTAATTCTTCACTTCGCTCAAGCCTGTAGGTCCAGTTGAAAAGTGACTCTCTCTCTATTAAGACGGACATCATTTAGATCTTTGAATCCACCTGTTTGAAAACAGCCTTCCCAACATAAATGTGAGGCTTTTAGGGTATCCATTTGGTTCATAATTCTGGTCACTTGTAGGAGGTGGAGGAATGAAAATTTAAACTTACTGAGATGAGCCCCTTCTGGTTATACTCTTATCAAAGTGGAGAAACTACTTACTAAAATTTATCCATTGCTTTTACTCCTTCAGAATCCTGTGCATTTTGAAGCAACCCATGATTCATGGGCTTCCCTTGTGGCTCAGCTGGTAAAGAATCTGCCTGCAATGCAGGAGACCTGGGTTCAATCCCTGTGTTGGGCAGATCCTCTGGAGTAGGGAAAGGCTACCCACTCCAGAATTCTGGCCTGGAGAATTCCATGGACTGTATAGTCATGGAGTCGCAAAGAGCTGAACACCACTGAGTGACTTTTGCTTTCATAATTCATTTGCATACTCTATTGATCTCCCATACCCCATCCATGATTTAAAACTATAAGCTCCTCCACTGTTTATAATGCTGACTGATTATAACACGTAATACAAGGCACTGTTATTTTTCTACTTGGCTTCCAGACCCAGCCTCCTTGCAAACTCTGTCCTGAGGGATGTGACCACTGAATTTGCCAAATCTGGGAGGATGCCTGAGCCTCTGAGTTGCCACTGCTCAGACGGTCATCCTTGCCCATTGGCCTAAACAGTCGTTCCTCTGAGTACCACTGTTGACCCCCTGAGGTCCAACGCTTGACCTCATTAATACAAAAGGGGAGAAAGCTAAGTGAATGTTTTCACAGTCTCCTTTTTCTCCAGGCCAACTGGAGGTTATCAAGGCCAGAGGCTGCTTTCTAGTTCATAAACCTGTTAGGGTATTCGGAGTCATGATTCTCTTATTCAACTGTCTGTGCTTTTCCTTGGGACAACTAATCCCTCAGCGTGACTGGTGGAAGCCGCAGTATTGATTTCTGTGTCTCTCTAAACCTCAGTTGTGTTCAACGCTTGTTAGACATCTGAAGGAATATCCAGTGGGCTCTGGGGGCAATTTGAGAGCGAGGCTCAATAGGCCTGCTCTTGAGAGAAGTTTCTGTAAGGTTGCCCGGCAAACCAATCGAATAAGATGAGAGAGAGGGTGGAGGGGCTGAGAGAGAAAGAGATGGAAAGAGGAGAAAACAAAAAGCAAGAGGAAAGAGAAAGAGGGAGATGAGAGAAATAGGATGGAGTGGGGAGAAAGGAAAGAAAGGGGAAGAAGAAAGAAAAAGGGAACTTTCTCTTGCTAATATGAATCTTGATTTTCATCTTTCTGCTCCTTTAATCTCAACTCTCCCTCTGTTAGGAAAAAGAACACTTTTATTTTCTGGTCAGTGCCCTCTGTGATGGGAAAGGAGTACCCACCTATGTGACTGGTACACGTGTTGTCTCTGTGGGGGTTTGTGCAGGGTGTGGACTCTGTCCATCCTTGTGGTATCGGTCTGCGTTTGCTTTCATGGATGCTTCTATGCAAATTGCGGGTGTGGCTGAGGATGCTCCTGGAGGAGTAACAGAAGCTCTGAGAAAGAATGTTGCATATTGCCGGATTCTCTTCAGAGCCGCCCCTCCTCTGAAAAGACTGCTTCTTGTAACAACAACAAAAAGCTACAATAAAATTTCTTTCCAAGGATGATAATCACAAAATAAAAGACTGGCTCCTTGCAATAAACCACCAGGGACTTGGCAATGGCTTGTCTCCCATCTCTTAGTACTTAGTCCTTTAAAATGCCCAGGCTTCAAGGCCACTGGGTCATCTAAGCCAGTGGTGCTCGACCGAGGATAGTCTTGCGCTCCCTACTCCCATCCAGAGGGCTGGAGACTTTTTGATTATCATAACTAGGCCAGCTACTGGCATTCAGTGGGTAGAATCCAAGGATGCTGCTAAACACCTCATAATACACAGGACAACCCACTGCAACAAAGGATGATCCAGTCTGAAATGTCAATACAGCCAAAGTTGAGACACTCTGGTGAAAAAATATAGAAAAAGTATGATTTCCTTTTTTTTCTCTGTTTTTTTTCTTCCCACTTTTACATAAGACATATCCTCAGCCAGTAGTAGATGACAGTCGCTTCTAGGAGATTTAAACGGAAGAGGAAAAAAAAAAACAAGACAAAGATGCTTTTCTGTCCAGAGCACACTCATCTGAGTCCCTCCTAAAGAGGCTTTTTGAAGATGGAGCCCAGAACCTATATTCTGAAAATCATCCAGGTGACTCTTATGCACAACAGACTTGAGTCTCCTGGATAAAGATAAGAGGCCCCTTCATAATACTGTCAAGTATTAAGGTACATGTCTAGATTTTTTTTTTTTCATTCAGAAATCTATTTCCTGGGTTCTAGACTTAGAGGAAGGCCCACCAGTCTGACACCGCCCAGAACAGTGTGGCTCCATTGTATCAGATGCCCTAGCACTGCGACTCATTTCTCCACCTAAGAATCATATTCTGATCCAGAGTGAATGTGCTGCACTCTCGTCAATATCTCTTATTCCTGACCTGGGAAAGCAGCCTGGACCATTGGTCTGTAGCTGTTAGAGCTATTAGAGCCTCCATCGCCTGGGCCCAGAGCTGTATGGAGAACACACCAGGGTTACCTCTGTTCCCTGGAGCTCTCCAGGTAAAATCCCCAGGGGGCTCACATGCTGCCTGGAGCATCAGATCCCACGTGCATAATGGCCTCTGGAGTCTTTGATTTCTACATGAAAGCTTTTCAAGGAGTCCTTTGTTTTACCAAGTGGCCCTTGGAACTTATTTCTGAAGGGAGGAGAGCAAAGGAATCACGCCAAGCTCGTTAACTGAAAAGGCAAGTGGTAGTATGGTAGTATGGATTCATGGTAGTCTGAGACCCAGTCAGCATAAGCAGGGACTTCAGGCGATGACATGGATCATTAAGATCTGGAAAATCTGTTTTCCTCTTGCCACCAAGAGGAGAGACAGAGATTATGAGATTCCCCAGTCGGTGGTGGTAACTGTCTTATTTCTGTTCTTGACTGGGCCTGTAGGGAACTGACTTAGAAGCCCACGATGCCTCCCTCCACCTTCCCTTGTCTTCCATCAGGTCCTGCAAACCCAGGAGGCCCTAGAATGTGCTTGGTGGAATACAGGGCAACCCGCATAAACATGGCCAAACAGTTGACCCTTGCCAGGCCCAGCCTCAGCCTGCTCCTCCTGGGCCGGGCATTTTATTGCAGCATGGGCTTCATCTGCAGCACGGGCTCCTGCCCCTGCTCATTATCATTACCTTCCCCGAGACTCCAGCCTGCCCCTCATCAAGATTTATATCGCCGCATTCATTAGGTGATACAATACTGTCAACAGAATCAGCGGTGGCAGCGGCGGCCTCATTATCTCCGTGGTTAACCCCTGCTTCCCCAGTGTCGGTCCCTGTCAGGGATTTTTAAATTCAAATTAAATTTTAATGCAGCAGCTTTGATGTTTGAGGTAGAACTGCCTTGTCAGGAGGTGGCTGGGGATGGAGACTCTATTGTTATTGTACCTCTCCCTCTTAGGAACTCCAAGCCCAGTGTTTCTGGAAAATACTTTTTCTCTTCAAGGGATTAAACAGCAACATTCTGATGCTGTAACTTACTTCATTTTCTGATTGGAGGGATATATTAAGGAACACATATTTCAAATGGGCATAGCTTATACCATATTGTCACAGGACTAGAGTATTTAAGTCCAGATGCCACATGCTTCCCTGGTGGCTCAGAGGTTAAAGCATCTGCCTTTGATGTGGGAGACCAGGGTTCGATCCCTGGGTCGGGAAGACCCCCTGGAGAAGGAAATGGCAATCCACTCCAGAGAAGCCTACTAGGTTACAGTCCACAGGGTCGCAAAGAGTCAGACACGACTGAGCGACTTCACCTCACCTCGCCACATATAACCTTAGGGGCCAGCTAAGGGATCCCAGCTTGTAAAATAATCATAATCATAATATATATTTAGAGAGGAAATGAGTCGCTTTTGAGATTTTTCTTGCCTTAAAAAGAAAGAACCCCTTTTCTGGATCTTTATCTTCTTGTATTTCTCTGTACACAGATATTGATATTGTTCAAGATATTAAAATATATACATGGTTTTATTTTTGTGCATGTGTGGACTGAGGTTGTCCCAACCAGACTCGAAACTCCGCCGCATAGAAACCTTGTCTCATTTCAGCTGTCATTATAAAGTAATAAAACACATTTTCTGCGTGAAACTGGCGTATGGCAGGCACTTCCCTGATGCGAGCTTCTCCTCCACTTACTGCATCTCACTTGTCCACAGCCCCATGCCTATCAGAGTGCTGATTCTCAATAGAAGCTCATCAGCTGATTTTGTTTAGCGTGGCTTGAACCGTCTGAACTTGGCAGTGAACAGCATCATAGCTGGCCATTTGAATCACAAGGTTAAGGCCCAGAAGTCTAAAATATACCCTGTGAGCTTTCTACCTAATTGCCCTCTGTAACGATCAACAATAGTGTGCCTTAAAACTGTTGATTGAAGGAGTAGAAAGCAACATAAAGTCTAAAATTAATTAAGTTCTCACTATGTGCAAGGTATTTTGCTAAGTGCTATCTCATTTATTCTGCCAGACAGCCCTACAAGGTAAGGACGTTAGCACACAGACACTTTTCTGAGTAAAGAGCAGAGGCTCAGAAAAGTTATATAACTCGTTCAAAGTCACATGATGAAAGAACAGGCTTTGAATCCTACCTGCCTGTCTCCATAGCCCATGCATTTCTCCTCTGCTGCCTCTTGTTCCTCTCTTAAAATGAGAAGTCCACATGGTACCAGAGCCTCTGCTGTACTATTTGGCTTCTGCATGCTAAAGAGTCAGTTTGCAGGTAGAAGGGTTAACTTGCTTTCCACCTGTAATGTGGTTTCTTTTTATTCACCTGCTCCATACACTTAAACCAGATTCTAAATAAGGGCAAAAATACTTGTTGTAGGTGTATGTGTTTGTAGTAAGCCTACTGTGTCCAAGTAAGAGCCCAAAGTGACAGTTGTCTGGGGAATAACAGTGCCTGTCAACACTCAAGCAAGTTTGCTTTCAAATCTGTACCTGTATCACTAACACCTGGGCTTTGAGATGAGTTTGCATCCCGACTCCATTCCTTGCTTAACTTAGTGACCTTAGGCAATTACTTAACCTTTCTTAACCTCAGTTTCCATATCTATAAAATGGGAAATCATCTTTTCTGTTTCACATGGCTGTTCTAAAAGTAAATGAGTTGATGCATGTAAAATATTTTAAATTGTGCAAGGCCCATAGTAGGTGTTCAGTAGATCTCTGTCATCATCCCCAGAGTCAATGTCATTAGCAACATTTAGTTCTAGGCAAATCAAGGCAAAAAATCTACCCATAACCAAGACTCAGTACACAGCAGTTTATCTTGGATGACCAAGCCAGGACATGGGTGTTACTTATACATCTTTCAGAATAAGGGACTAAGAAATAGAGCAGCAAGAAGGAAACCATCAGCAGAATTGTTGTCTGGTAAATTTGTTAGACCTTCTCATAGACAAGTCAATCCTGAACATGAGAAAAGAGTAATTTTCTAATTGTGCTGATATAAATTATCTTCACAGTAGAACAGTACTGTCTATCCTCCGATATATTTGCAGAGCCTGGAAATATGCTGTTTCATGTAAATTTCCCATGCTGAAGGTATGGAAGGCACATTAAAGTTCCCTTATTCCTCCTCCCTGGACTTTATTTCCCTGATCTTCATAATTTAGTTGTAACATTGCACTTATACATTATCATACAAGGTCTTGGCTTGCAGTGATGTTTTTAAATGAGAGAATTTGGACATTTTTATGCTTTTTCAGTTATGTCTCTTAAAATGAAATTTCATAAGCATTTAGCTGGTAATATGATCCAATTGCCTGAGTTATTTCCAAACAGATTGCACAGAGGTAAGGATACTATGGTTTGAAACCCACAGACAGAGGGGATTGTAAGATGAAAGGGCTAGAACTGTGAGCCTATCTGAAGATGCCACATGAACTGTGGCTGAACCGCAGGACCCCATCAGGGAGTCAGAGGATGGCTTGGGGCTTCCTTCCTGTTGTGGGTGCAGTAGGACAGAAGGAGTTGCTGAGGGGAACATGTGTGGAAAAACTACCTCCTGCAGAGGGGGATCCTAGCGGGCAAAGTCCCACCAGGGCTCTTGCCTCCCTCCGTCCCTTCCTGTCTGTGCATCCTCGTCCTTCCACAATCCCCTGCTGGCCTAGTCCCTTGGCCTGGTGTAAAAGGACAGCCCCTGCCTTGTCACCCAGCTCCTTCTACAACCAGGGCCCAGCCTCCTCCCTGGCTCTCAGTGAACCTCCCTCGGCCACTTCCCAGCAGCCTCTCGTCCATGTCATTAACTGAAAAGCAAATGGATTTGCTGACCTCCTAAATGCAGTTACCCAGTTCTGGAAATGGAAAACGGACAGCCCTGAAGAATGCCACACGTGGCTCTGTGAGGATTTCAGACACTATACGAAATGATGGGGGCAACTCAGGAAATGTGCCGAAAGCCAGCTGTGTTGTTAGAGCTTAATTCTCAAGAGCCAATGAGAAAGGTTTAATACATGCACAAATTAATTTTTGAAAGGAAAAGTCATACCTTTCTTTATGTTTTCTCCAAACTCCTCCCTCCGGTTGACAGCAACTGCACAGACATGGGTACATTTTGTTTTCCGTCAACCCCTCAGCCCTTCTTTAGCGTAAATGCTAGCCAGTGAGCAAAGTGGACACCAGAAGAGCGAGAAGCAGAGATTTTAAGTTGTCCCTCCCTGACTCAATCCCTGGAGAAAGCTAGGCTAGCTGGAGAGATGGCTCATACACAGTTAGCCATTCTGGAAGAGCATGCCATGAAGGAAAACCGAAGGGACCCGCGCTGGTGCCTCTTCCATGCCTAACAGAGCTCTTCCTTGCTCCCAGGCCTGCCACACATCAGTGTCCTGCTTAAGGACGTCTCCCTGTATTTTACTGTCTTCACAATAAACGCAGGACCACAGGACCCAACCCCTACTTTCTCTCTTTCTTTTTGCATATATGTATATTCACTCTTTTCTAGATTTCCTTCACATTTAGGTCCCACAGAGCACTGAGTAGAGTTCTCTGTGCTACACAGTAGGTTCTCATTCGTAATTTATTTTATACACGGTAATGTATATATGTCAA
Source organism: Nanger dama (assembly GCA_917880005.1). NCBI lineage: Eukaryota > Metazoa > Chordata > Mammalia > Artiodactyla > Bovidae > Nanger > Nanger dama. The sequence continues at coordinate 37,525,694 of CAKJTW010000012.1, forward strand.
TCCCACCTTCTTTCTAGTTTTAAGAATTCTCACTGGTGTTTGTAGAAGATACAAGGATCATCAGTGTGTCAACACTGTGGACAAGGAGCTGCTTTTCTAGGGAGGGCTTTGAGGCTTGTGGCATGGCACCCACCACCTGGGTGATGTTCTTATCTTCCAGAATGTGGTTCTCAACCTTAGAGGCTAGGAAATTGATGCTTCCTACATTCTATGAATGAACCATCTTCCTCTCAGGGACAAGAATCTGTTCAATGAATTTGTAAAATAAAACAAAGGCAGTTTACAAGTTTACAAAAGCATAACCCATTGTGATAAATATCCCAACATGACCAGCTCTTTTTCTCACGAAAACATAAGTGTACATGGGAACCCAAAGCATAATCAAAATGTAAATGTATTAATTTGCAGTGATAAATGGCTGTCTCGGGCACCAGAATTTGCAGTTATAGTGCTGAGCCTTCTCCTTTTTCAGAAAGCCAAGGAATAATCTAGAGGTTTTCTAATGAGCACTGACTCCGATCAAAGGTTAAACAAATGTATGAGGATGATCTTGCCAATGACAATGAGCCCAAAGACTCAGAGGCTGTTGGCCAGTAGTCACTGAATCTATATCCACACTGGCTTTGCCAACAGGACTCCCAGGCTATTCCAGCTCCCATGAATGGTGCTTCCTAGGCATCACCAGTGTTGTCTCCATGAATTGCCTTGCTCTGTGCTGCTGTAGCTGACCACCCCAGCCTCTGATGAACATTTTCTTCCATTACCTATATTGGCACATCCAATGGGCACAGTCATGCTGCCCTGTGTGCCAGTCTGTCTCTTTAAGATGACTGCTCGCAGTGAAATTGTAACTTTCCCTCATTCCCAAATCCTAAAGGATCTTCTCACTATTGTCTTCATGCACCAATAGCAGAAAATAGAATAGAATATAGTTAGTTAAACTATAGGGACATTACACACAGCAACGTCTTATAAGTACTATGTATAGTTATTCCTGGATTTAATTTAAATTCATAATCCCCTTTCTAGGAGTTTTAGTGGTTTCCTCCTAAACACAGGCTGTCTTTGCCCTGTTGGTGCTGGATGCTTATGTAAGGTGGCTGTGGCAGGTTCCAGATCTAGTGGGAATTGGGGGTCTCTTTCACAACCTGTTTCCCAAACCCCCTGCCCTTCTGATATTGCCTGTGAGTTCTTCCCCCAGGATTCTAACCTTGGATGATGGTTTATCACACCTACCTAGGATGGCTGTCTATGCCACAAATGTATATTCTTCATCTCTATAGGTGTGCCTATCATGCACACACACACACACACACACACACACACACACACACACACCAGCCAGTTTCTAGGGCTGATTCTATCCTAAGGCAAAGATAGGAGTCCCTCCCCTTTTGTTCCAGGGTAGTTAAGATGACCTTTCTCTGGAGGCCACGTGATTCAGTGGAGGACACCATCCCTGTATCCCATCTGTGTTGTGTTAGCTTCTAAAATTCTCAGCAGATTATTATGTCTACCTTGTGCAAAATTCAGGTCCCCTGGTGAGCATACCAAAATATCCCTGCTTGCAGCCTGAGGAATGCCTTCTGTTCAGCGCATGCACAGATGAAGATGACTGATATGTCTTAGAATCAGACCTATCTGGGCTCATGTGGCCAACTCCCCCCACCACAGCCTCAGGCTCTCCCTTGTGACCCATAGGCACCCAGACTCTTCTTATTTGTACTCCACACAGACACATAATGGAAGGTATCAAGAACTAGGCAGTCCCTCTTGGATGCTTCAGAAAGACTTTGAAGAAGCTGATGGTCACAAAAGACAATCTCTTTTAAAATTATTGCCCTGTTCCCTCCAGAATTTAAATACTTTGAGTTTTTATTTTAGCCTCCTAGAAGTGTCCTGTTAGAGTGAAGCCTGGCGTATCTGTAATTCACAAATGCCAAAGCGTTCCAGATTTGAGCAGGAAAGTACAGCTTCAGATGCTGCAATGTCCCACCATCCTGGAGTAGGGAAGGCTGGAACTCCTGTGGAGGCTCTGAATCCCATATGCAGATCCAAGACATCCTAGCATCTCCCTCGAAAAAGTCTGTACCCAAAGGGTTGTACCCTGCCCTGATTTCACTTCTCTCTGCTGTTGATTATAAAATTCTTTCTCCTTCTAGACTTACAAATGGCGGTGGGCAATGTTTACATTTCTTTTATTTCCCATCTGTTAGATAAGAAACATGTTCAAATTTAAGCATGAGTCTTAAACAGCATCTCAGGACCTCTCTCGCGTCAGTGCTTAGCAACTGCAGTTCTGGGCATGCCCTCTGCTCCTCAGAGGGGAGGTTCATGGGCCAATATCAAGACCTCTTTGCAAATGTACACAAGGCCTCAAACCAAGCTAAAAGCAGGGCGCTTGACAAATGACTGGCACCAGAAGTTCTTCCCAGAGTATGTGGGATGCTCAGAGTCAGCTCCAAGCCAGTTAACCTTGGCAGGGTCAGGGAGAGCTCTCGTCTGGAAGGATGAAAAACCCTTTACAAAGCATGTCAAGAGGTCTTGAAATGACCATCCTGGCTCCTCTTGATGGATTCTGGTTCCAGGACACAAACAGTTAAAGGCACCTGCCTGTTCCTTCATGGTCAGCACACCTGCTCACCAGGTGCTCATTGCTCTTAGGGAAGCTGTCCATTCCAAAGAAAGGGCGAGAGGAGAGGAGCAGATGCCGTCCACAGTGCAGGCTTTCTAATCAGGCGCGAGCAGATGCTCTGCTGAACAACTCCATGTTGAGATGTCACTAATGTAAAAATTAGTGTTTTCTCTTTCTGCCAGAATGCAGGATTTACATGATCCCTCACACATATCCCTAGAGGACTGGGGTATAATCTCATAACCAGCAAGGAGCCAATAAACCTTCATTCAGGAGAAAATGCAACTCCCAGAAAACTCAGAAAGCTTGCTTTCACTGGCAGCTGCCCAAGCTCCTCTGCCCCATGTCAGGGAGCCCATCCCCATTTTGAGGTGCGTGTCTCTCTCGCTCCCACCTGCGGTCCCTTAGCTGCCCTTTTATGGAGGTCCTGAGCCATGCTTGTGCTGGGCAGCCTGTGGAATCAGTGGGGAATGGGAAGGGAGATCCCAGGGCAGGCGGACATATACAACACGGGCGTGGGGACTGAACGCAGGGAGCACAGAGCCTGGACGCCGCCAGAAGGAGGAGGGTGGGACAGCCCTGGTTCAATAAGCCACACTGGTTTCATAAACGGCACATCTGCACTGTGGGGTTTGGTTGGGTGTGGTGAGTGGTGGCAGCAGAGAACATCCTGATTGCCCGGGGCATCTTTCTCGTGATTTTATAATACATCTTCCAAATTCCCCCAATCAGCTGGCAAGTCGTTCACTCTACATCATGTTACTTCTCATTAGTCATCCCCAAGTGCCATATTTTCTCTTCTTGCTTTTTACGTTGTGGGTTCCCCTTTACTCCAGCATGAGGCTCCAGGGTTTCTTTGACTAGGATTTTATTCCACTAAGGCTTCTTAACTCCCTCCCAAGCACACAGCTAAGCCACAAGCCATGAACTTGGGAGGGCAGAGGCCAGGAGACAGGTGGCTCCGGGAAGCCCTTTGTTGCTCCTTCCTCCTCTGCCCACTCTGAAACTGCAGAGCACAGGAGAGGGGGTGCCCAAGAGCTCTGGGACAGGTCCCCCGCAAAAGCAGAAGCACCGCTGTTGCTACGTGAATCAGGATAGAAGAAATCCAGCCTCACCATTAGTCCCGCTCCCTGGGCCAGGCCATGCTGGGGCTTCTTTCTGCCCTTCCTCTCTGTCATCTTCTGATCCTTCTGCAAACCTTCCTGGACACTTGGGTTTTACCTAGCACCGCAGAAGGCTTTCCTCTAGGCAGTGATTCTCAGCTTCCATTTCAGGTAGGGGACATTCCTAGCTGATGGGAAGCCCAGGGCATCTGCTCTGCCTTGTGTTCCTGCCCATCATGGGGCCTTTGCCCAGACCCCTTCCTCAGCCTGAGTGCATTGCTACTGCTTCATGCTGATTCATTTGTCATATCTCAGCTTCACCACAGTTCTTTAGAGAAAGAAGCTTTTCCTGGCCACACAGATGAGGTTCAGCCTCCCGCTCATGTGCTAAACACTGCAACTTGGTGCTCACTTCATCACTTTTAGTTAGAGGCTGTCATCTCCATGAGGATGGGCACAGAGTCTTTTGTGCTCAATGCTCTTCCTTGAGAACCCCCAGGCCTAGCACAGCACCTACCATACAGTAGACACTTAATAGTACTCATTGAACCCTGGTGATTGACAGAAATGAACTTATAGGGATGATCCAGAGAGATGATATGAGGTGGGAGGTGGGAGGGGATTCAGGATTGGGAGCTCGTATACACTCGTGGTGGATTCATGTCAATGTATAGCAAAACCAATACAGTATTGTAAAGTAGAATAAAGTAAAAATAAAATAAAAGACAACAACAAAAAATAAATAAATGAATATCTATGTGCATGTGAGTGTGTGTGTTTTATACCCTAATTAATACCTATAGCTTCTCCCTTGTAATCTTCATGCTGTAACAAATGCTCAGAAGCAGCTTGTCCTCAGCAGTCCCTGCTCCACAGCTGGGGCAGGCCCAAGGCATCCTCAGTAACTTTGCACAGGAGGCCTGGTGTGGGTGTCCTGCCTGGCAAGCCTGTCTGCACTGTGCCCCAATTCCTGGTTCATGTCCATCATTTGATTGACCTGCTGAGTCCTTTCCTTCCCCACCTTCCCCACCCCCAGGCTTCCCCAGAATGAAGAGTGAGCCCCCATCGGTCCCTGGGACTGGACACCAGCCACCCTGGCTTTGCAGGGCCCCTCTAGAGCACTTGGAAAAGGACTGGGGTGGCTCCTCCTGTGTGTGTGGCTGACATGTATGGTGACGACTCTTTCCATGTCTGGCTTGAGCAGCCAGCTGAGACCCTGGCTGCGGAATAGAGAGCATCACCTCTGAGTCATGAGAACCACATCACTGGCCGTCCCTCCTCCTTATCAGAGACAAGCATCTCAGGCACTTCGCAGGGAGTGTGAAGATGGATGGTTCATTCCTCTACCTTGAAAACTGCTGGGCTCCCTGAAATTGTTTTGCTTTTCTTTCTCTTTTTAATTCTGTTTTTTTTTTCTCTCTCTTGGTTGGTCAAGGGAAAAAAAAAAATGTAGCTTATACAGGAATATCTTTTTGTTTTTCATTTGTTTTTTATTTTAATGTTATTGGAATATAGTTGATTTACAATGTTGTATTAGTTTCAGGAGTACAGCAAAGTGATTCAGTTATTCATATACATATATTCATTCTTTTTAGATTCTTTTCTCATCTAGGTTATCACAGAATATTGAGTAGAGTTCCTTGTGCTATACAGTGGGTTCTCATTGGTTATCTGTCTTATATATAGTTATTTTAATGTGTTCACCCTAAGCTACTGATTTATCCCTCCTCCCTCAACATTTACCCTGAAGATGTTGGTTGGAATCATCCCCTTGCATGCCTACTGAAAGGGTGGCTATCATAGCTGATGAGGGGGCCACAGGTCTCCTCCTGCCCTCTATGTGTAGCCGGAGCAGGAGCACTGGCATGATAGGGTTAGAGGAGCCTTGAATCACCACTTGAAGTCCCACAGCTGGCTTGTTCTGTTTGGAGGGGCCCCCGTGGCCAGACGTGGCATCTTCCTCCTCCTCAGCCACACAGCCCTCTAAATACCCCCGCTGCAAACAGGCAGGGCCAGCGCTCAGGCGAAGGAGCCACTGGGAAGCACGGCCCTCACCTCATCCGCTGTCCACCTGCTTTTGAAAGAGCAGGGTTGATTCAGTACTTTCGGGGCTTGGTGACGTTAATGGATCTGTTTTGTGTAACACAAAGTCATTATTAGTGGCATCCCAGATCGTAAAAATGGTGTAACAAGAGACAAGGAGGGCTATTCCCCTGGAAGATAATAGCGGTTGGACTGGAGTAGAGAGGGGTTGCAGAGCCGCGTTGCGATTGGTGGCTGACATGCCACACTGACATTTCTGTAGTTTCATCAGAAATTCTAAATAATCTGTGTGAAAATGGACAATTATTTACCAAAGGTGTGTACACGCATGTGCCCCTAAGGCACTGAAGACACAATCTCGGCTCCGGGAGCCTCCTCTTGTAGGAAACCTGCAGCTGCTCGCCAGCCTCGGATGCGGTAGACCCAGCCGACCGTGGGGAAACCAAGTCAGCAGGGGACTGAATACGGGGGCTTGATAACACAGAGACTGAGGGAGCCTGTCTCTGCTGTGGACAGCAGGCCGAGTAGCTAAGTAGGCAAGTCTGGCCAGCAGCTTTAAACAGAGTAGCTAAGTAGGCCAGTCTGGCCAGCACCTTTAAACAGGACGGAGGCACCAGAGCCTCCCAGACCCAGAGCCTTTGTGTTTTTTCAAGCTGGTTCCCATTTTCTGTAGGTGAAGAAAGGCACCCTCAGCTCTCTGAAGGAGCAGACCTCAGGGATTCCATCCCTTCTGTTTTGTCATCAAGGAACCAGCTGTGGCCACCGGCAAGGGGGTCTCTGCACCCGGGCTCGTCTTTCCCTTCTCTGCTCACAGGACAGGATGGAGACAGAACCACACTGAAGGACACTAGGTCCAGCTTCTGCCTGGGGCTGGGAGCGCTGACTCCTTGCAGCTGGATTTGCGTTTGGAAAATGACTGTGAATGCTCTCAGGCCCCCTTTCTGTCTCCTAGCCTCACCACCCCCAGACCCATGCTTGCGCTTCTCCCCGCCTCCCTTCAAGGGGTGGCAGGCAGGAGGCCGGCAGCCAGGCTGATAAAGAGCCAGATCCCCATCCTCTCCCGGCTTCCCGCTGAGATTGAACAGCTAAGAGCAAACGTGCAGGGTCAGAGCATTAATGGGGGCACAGACAGTCCATCTCTGCCTGGCCCAGATGCTCAATGGAACGTTCTCAGGCCTGGATGTGAGAGGGCGGAAACTTGGGGGAATAGCAAGACTCCTTGGAGTGAGGCTCACTGTCACTGTAGGGGGTTGATTTCCTGGGGTTTCGATGAGGTTGGTGTTGGTGCTCCCAGGTTTGGGATGAGCCTAGTGCTCATCAGTGTACACACACAGATACACACAGACACACACTTCTACACCCATATCCTCACATACACACATCTACCAACACTCTCTCACACACACTCATACACACATCCACACACTCTCACACACAGCTACACCGCCATACTCACTATCGCGCACGTGTGCACACACACACACAGACTTATCAGGGTGATCAAGATTTGGAACCTCACAGCCCACACATCTGGAGAAGGCGATGGCACCCCATCCCAGTACTCTTGCCTGGAAAATCCCACAGATGGAGGAGCCTGGTGGGCTGCAGTCCATGGGGTCACGAAGAGTCGGACACAACTGAGCGACTTCACTTTTCACATTCATGCATTGGAGAAGGAAATGGCAACCCACTCCAGTGTTCTTGCCTGGACAATCCCAAGGATGGGGAGCCTGGTGGGCTGCCATCGATGGGGTCGCACAGCATCGGTCACGACTGAAGCGAGTTAGCAGCAGCAGCAGCAGCAGCCCACACATCAGCTGTGGCTTTTGTCCTCCACATCACGTTTCGTGCATCTGAGGAGTGCCCTTCCCGGGTTCCAGTCACTCCCCTGGTTGCCAGTGGCTGAGTCTATAGAGTTCTGAATTGAGGCTTTTCACAGTGTTGCTTCACCTGGCAATTTTAGTGCAACTTTTAAAACTGGGCACTCCTCTGGCACTGTCATCCCACTGTTGTTTGTATCATTTATTTGTACAGGTGTTACATACAGCAGGAGGAGGAGAAAGTGGGGTGAGTGTGTGTACACAAGACGCAGAGACAGACAGACTGACCACTGGGAACTACAAGGGGGAAGATGGGTTGGCTCAGCTGAAGCCTTTGTATGGCAGCCCCTTCCAGAAAGGCGTGTGCGTGACGGACTGAGATCCAGCCTGAGATCCAGCCAGGCAGAGGCAGCTCTTCCAGCACATATCATAAATTCCAAAATGTATAATAAATCCACATTTTACAAAAGCAATGTGTTTTAGAATATAATATATGCAAACAATCTTCTAAATCACTAGGCATGACACTAGTCAGCCAAAGAGGCTTCTGGGGAAATGGTGTTGTGAGTGTGTGTGTGTTTTTAATAATGTGAAAATATGTGTAATATGTTTGAAAAACAACAGCCAAAAACCCCTTCTACCTGCCAACTTTACTATACTTATTTCCCAGGAGGCTGCTGTATCCTAGACTCTCAGGAAAATAGCAGGGGGCTTAAATAAAAAATGTAAATATGAATAAGATGGGACAGATCCACCCATTTCAATATATATATTTCCCTTGATGGTCTTGACCAGCTTAGGCTTCATATGCCAAAAAATAAGCATTTTAATGTTTTCATGCAGAGGTTTCTCTAATATTATTACATGAAGTAGTCACACACAGCATGAGAGGGGGAGAGTTTCGTCAGATCCCTGTTCTGACATACTTCTGGAACCTTATGTTGTCATGGTGTGTTAAGGGCTAAATGTCTGCCCAGACCATGCGTTTTGTGCCCTTTGTCAGCTAGAGATGCCTTTTGGATTTTTTTTCAGGGCCGTTTTTAGTCCTGAATGGTTTAATTAGACCTCTCCTGGTGTTCAGTAGTAATGGGCACGCTAGGATCCTTGGCTCTTAAAATTACTCTCTTCCGGATCCCTTCATCCCCGCAAGAAGCTCGTTGGGTCTCATCTCCTCGTCACAGGGCAGCAGTATCCTAGTGTGGGGGTGATGGGTAAACAGTGAACGTCACATGCTTTTCCACTCCGCCTCCCTTCTCCTCCCACCCAACCAACCCAACTAGCAAAGGGACAAGGATTTGTCAGGTACTGCAGCCAAATCTGCAACACAGAAATGAGACAAGCACCCAGACAAAGTATTTTTATAAAGAAGAAGTCTACGGCAAAGTGCATCCTGGAAAAAAGAATACATGCGTATATGTAAATGAAAAGCTATTCATTTTAGTGTTGTTTATAATCCTGGAAAATATAGAAACAAAGTAAATTTCCAACTATGAGAGATTCTTTAAATAAATGATGGTACATACATCTGTACAATGGAATACTATGCACCCATTACAGAAAGAACATTTAGGAATCTTGGAAAAGTTTCATGATAGATTTAGTTAATGCAAAAAAGCAGGTTACAAAACAGACTAATTTAAGGGCATTCTGTATTCTGTTACATATGTTATTGCCATAATGTGTTACTTCATGAAGGCTGCAGAGTGTCAGAGCTGAAATGTATAATTATATATGATTATAAATGTATACTTAATGTTTTCATATATGTATGTGTATATATAGCATTTAAATATACATATAACATATGTGTGTTTAAATATATATATATAGTGTGTTTATATAGTGTGTGTTTATATATAGTGTGTTTATATATATATATACATACATATATATATATATATATATATATATGGATAAAATTTGTATATGCACAAGTCTCTGGTGGCTCAGACAGTAAAGAATCTGCCTGCAATGCAGGAGACCCAGGTTTGATCCCTGGGTCAGGAGGCTGCCCTGGAGAAGGAAATCCATCCACTCCAGTATTCTTGCCTGGAGAATTTCATGGACAGAGGAGCCTGGCAGGTTGCAGTCAATGGAGTCACAAAGAGTCAGACACGACTGAGCAACTAACACTTTCACTTTCACATATATTATACTGAATATTTTCAGGTACATATATAGTCATATATAATTATATGTTTAATATGTATTTTCAATATATTTATATTGATAGAAAACGTCTGGAAAATTTTGACATTGGTTATCTCCAGAAGGGGGAATTTGGCTTTGAGCAGTTTTATGGATTTTTAATTTTTATATAAGATTAGAGGTATAGCCATTATAAAACATTGACTGTGTTTCCAGGTGTACAATACACCCCTGAACCTGTCTCACACCCAGGAGTTTGTGCCTCCCACTCATCCTGATGCCTGTGTTGCCCACCCCTGCACTGATAACCACAAGTCTGTCCTCTGTATTTGTGAGTCTGCTTCTTTTATGTTATATTTATTAGTTTGTTTTATTTTTTATTCCACATATAAGTAATATTATACAGTATCTTTCTCTATATGACTTATTTCACTTAATATAATGTCCTCCAAGTCTATCCATGTTGCTGCAAATGGCAAATTTTTGTTTTTGTAGCTGAGTAGTACTTCACTGGGCTTCCTGGTGGCTCAATGGTCAAGAATCCACCTACTAATGCAGGAGATGTGGGCTCGATCCCTGGGTTTGGAAGATCTCCTGGAGAAAGAAATGGCAAACCACTCTAGTATGCTTGCCTGGAGGAACCTGGAAGGCTGCAGTCCATGGAGTTGCAAAAAGTCAGACACATCTTAGCGAATGAGTGAAAGTACTCCATTGTGTAGGTATACCAATTTTCTTTATCCATTCATCTGAGGAAGAACACTTAGATCATTCCATTTATTGGTTATTATAAATAACACTGCTATGAACATCAGGGTGCATGTATCTTTCCAAATTAGTGGTTTGGTTTTGTTTTTCAGATATATACCCAAGAGTAGAATTGCTGGCTCATATGGTAGTTCTATTTTTAGTTTTTAGACAAACCTCCGTATTATTTTCCACAGTGGCTGCACCAGTTTACATTCCCACCATAGTGTTCAAGGGTTCCCTTTTCGCCACGTCCTCACCAAGATTTGTTACTCGTAGACTCTTTGATGATAGACATTCTGACAGGCGTGAGGGGCTATTTCATTGTGGTTTGCTTGGCATTCCCTAATGGTTGGCATTGTGGAGCATCTTCTCACATGCCTATTGGCCATCTGCATTTCCTCTTTAGAAAAACATCTGTTTAGTTCTACTGGCCATTAATCAGGGTTTTTTTGTTGTTGTTGAGTTGTATGAGCTATTTATATATGTTGAATACTAATCTCTTTATTATTCAAATAATTTGCAAATTTTTTCTTCCATTCAGTAGAGTGTTCTTTCATATGGATGTCTTCTTTGGAGAAATGTCTATTTAGATCTTCTGCCCATTTTTTATTAGAGTGTTTGTTTTTTATATGGAGCTGTGTGAGCTGTTTGAATATTTTGGAAATTAATCCTTTATCAGTTGCATCATTTGCAGATTTTTTTTTCTATTCTATAGCTTGTCTTCTTGTTCTGTTTATGGTTTCTTTGGCTGTGTAAAAACTTTTAAGTTTAATTGGAGTGAAGTGAAAGTCTCTCAGTTGTGCCCGACTCTTTGCAACCCCATGAACTATACAGTCCATGAAATTCTTTAGGCCAGAATACTGAAGTGGGTAACCGTTCCCTTCTCCAGGGGATCTTCCCAGCCCAGGAATCAAACCCAGGTTTCCTGCATTGCAGGTGGATTCTTTACCAGCTGAGCCTCAAGAGAAGCCTTAAAGTTTAATTGGGTCCTGTTTGATTTTATTTTTTGTTTTTATTTCTGTTATTCTAGTAGACAAATCCAAAACCAAATATTGCTATGGTTTATGTCAAAGAGAATTTTTCCTGTATTTTCCTATAGGAGTTTATAGTATTTGGTATTACATTTAGGTCTTTATTTTGAGTTTATGTTTGTATATAGTGTTTAAGAATGTTTTGATTTCATTCTTTTACATGTAGCTGTCCAGTTTTTCCAGCACCACTTATTGAAGAGACTGTCTTTTCTTCATTGTATATTCTTGCTTCCTTTTTCATCTATTAATTGGCCATAAGTACATGAGTTTATTTCTTGGATTTCTATCTGTTCTACTGATCTGTGTGTTTGTAGCTTTGTAGTATAGTCTGAGCATGATTTGCAGGGCAAATTTGATATTATTTTTCTTTTCTTTTCTTTGCCTATCTTCATGTTTCTGCAATAAATAGAAACTGTTTCTTAGTAAGAATTTTTAAATGTATTTTTAAAGTATTTTAGTGGCCTAGGAGAATAAGCCAACAGTTATATACTTAAAATCTGCTCCATAAGATAGAAATCAGGCAGCCAAAGAAATACTAAGTTGGCAGATGTCATTATAATCTACTCCTCTGCCCTCTTCCTCCTTTAGAGAACTTTCACTGGTGGATGCCTATGTTCTCTTATTCCCTGGGCACCCCATTCATTGGTAGTCACCCCAGGACCAGGACTAGAGAGCTACAATGAGAAGCCAGTCTCAGGTTCCAAACTTTAACTCTTTTTCACATTGGCAACAGGAAATGGGCTATCATCTAAAGTGACCCAAATGACCCTTTCCCTTTCGTCTTGAAATATTTGTGATTGAAGAAAGTAGGTCTCAGTACAAATAGAATCACTCAGAACTTTGATCAGTTCCTCTTTGCTGACTGGTCATCAGTCTTTTGTCTCTTTACTGATCCCACACCAGGACTTTATACCTCATTGTCATAAAATAGGTAGAATGCCCTAAAGGAAGCAATACCGCTGTATATTGTCACCCTGCTTATTTAACCTATAGGCAGAGTACATCATGAGAAACGCTGGACTGGAAGAAACACAAGCTGGAATCAAGATTGCCAGGAGAAATATCAATAACCTCAGATATGCAGATGACACCACCTTTATGGCAGAAAGTGAAGAGGAACTAAAAAGCCTCTTGATGAAGGTGAAAGAGGAGAGTGAAAAAGTTGGCTTAAAGCTCAACATCCAGAAAACAAAGGTCATGGCATCCAGTCCCCTCACTCCATGGGAAATAGATGGAGAAACAGTGGAAACAGTGTCAGACTTTATTTTGGGGGCTCCAAAATCACTGCAGATGGTGATTGCAGCCATGAAACTAAAAGACACTTACTCCTTGGAAGAAAAGTTATGACCAACCTAGATAGCATATTCAAAAACAGAGACATTGCTTTGCTGACTGAGGTCCATCTAGTCAAGGCTATGGTTTTTCCTGTGGTCATGTATGGATGTGAGAGTTGGACTCTGAAGAAGGCTGAGCGCCAAAGAATTAATGCTTTTGAACTTTGGTGTTAAGAAGACTCTTGAGAGTCCCTTGGACTGCAAGGAGATCCAACCAGTCCACTCTGAAGGAGATCAACCCTGGGATTTCTTTGGAAGGAATGATGCTGAAGCTGAAACTCCAGTCCTTTGGCCACCTCATGCAAAGAGTTAACTAATTGGAAAAGACTCTGATGCTGGGAGGGATTGGGGGCAGGAGGAGAAGGGGACGACAGAGGATGAGATGGCTGGATGGCATCACTGACTCGATGGACATGAGTCTGAGTGAACTCCGGGAGTTGGTGATGGACAGGAGGCCTGGTGTCCTGCAATTCATGGGATCTCAAAGGGTCGGACATGACTCAGCAACCGAACTGAGCTGAACTGAAAGAATTTCCCTGAACTCATGGATATCACGTGAGGGCAGGGAACTTAGTTTCTTCAATGGTTGTCTCCCTAGTATCAAGAAGACTGCCTGACACATAGTAGATATTCAATAAATCAATACTGACATTGAAAAAGACAAATAAAGGACTTCATCTGGAGAGAAACACATAAGCCAAGTAAAAGCAGACAGTTCTTTGTAACTATATCGTATTTTTAAAGAATGTGATACAGACATCTTTTTTAAAGGAGATAAAAGATCATAAAACAAGGAGGGAAGTGAGACTGCAAAGTTTAAAAGCTTGAGGACAGAAACACTATTATGGAACTCACAGGTAAATTAGAATAGCCAGGACTAAAATATGGCTAGCTAAAATAAAATTCTGATTTAAATAAAATGCTTAAACTAACCATGGAGAGTGCAGAGAAAGACAAAAGAGAAAATATAATCAATGTGAGGGCAGTCTAAAAGTTATCCAACAGAACGATAGCTAATGTTCCTGAAGTAGAGGATGCACAAATGAAAATTACGTCAAAGATAGAATAGCCGAAAGAATTCCCTAAAATGAGGAAATTATAACATTGAGAATAAGAAGTAAATTAATTACAGACTGTTAGAGAATTACTAGCTCTGAGCCTTATTCTGGCTAAAAAACAAAGTAAAATGGTCTAGTTTTTTCTAAAATCTAAAGTACAAGTTACCAGCAAGGGGATGGAGTGTGAGTCCAACAGCCTTTGGCTTGGCTACAGCAACAGTCATAGACAGAGATGCAGGTTACTCATCACAGGGAAAATAAATGTGACTCCAGGATGGGGAAAACATAGAAAGGATAAGTTCATCTAGTTCATAAATGTAGGAAAATAAGAGACACAATTGATGAACTTCAAATTTTTTTCTTTAGAATTGCAATTAGGCTTTTTCATGCTTCGTTTTGCATATCTGTTGAATTTCTTCGAGGCACTGTGTTGGGGGGTCCCATGGCTTCTCGTTTGGTTGTCTCCAGGCCTGGCCCCAAATCAGGCCAGTAATCACTTAGGGGGCCTCTCCAGCTCCCTGGTGCCTTGCTATTTATTTTGTCTGATAGTGCACTCCACCATACTTCCTAGCATAGTTGTTAAGGGCAGATTATAGGAACATCTTAGATACTCTTAAATTCATTGTAGTATCTTATTTGAGGAGCTGGCAATTGCTTCTTTGGATCAACCACAGGACTCTGTTCTAAGAGTGGGGTTAACATTTCATGCAGCCTCCTTTGAGCTATAGCTCTATGTCCTCCTGCCTTGAGGTCTGCTTGAGAAATGGCTTCTAGTGCTTGCCAAGTTTCTAAGTACAAGGAATAATGCTATTGTTGAGAAGACCCAAACACCACATGAATGAGGAGGTGCCTTGAGTATGTCATGTGAGACCATGAGAAGTGCAGCAACAAAGAAATAATTCAGTACTGATACCTTAGAATTTAGCAGCAAAAATTTCCATTGTGTTCCTCATCATCTTTGTCTTAAAATTATTTTCTCAGTGTAAAAGACACAATGTTCTATTGAATATGAGCTCTTCCTTTTCCACTTTTTAACTATAAATAGTTTATTGCTTTCAGATTATTAATATGTGATAAACTATAAATACATTGTATACTGTTAACTCCAAGTAGGATAAAATGCCCATTGGGCTTCTTTATGGCCATTCATGCATCTTTTTGAAATCTGGCAAAGAGAACATGATTGCTCTCTGGGTCTCAGTTCTCTGAAAATGCTCTGAAGGGTTGTTCACTGAGGCTACGACTTCTTTCCTACTTCAACATCTATGCAGAGTGAATTAACTCTAAATCTGTAAATGAAGATGACTAGCATCTTTAATGTGTAAAGATTACAAATGGGATGTATAAACAGGGAGGTTAAAGCTGCAAAGGAAACTGTATTATAATTAACTGAGAGGTACGAGACTGTCTCCCACTTAGAGGTAGGAAAAAATAGAAGAGAAGTAAAAATTCTTGGACGCTGTCCTCTGAGAACACAATCACAACTTTCTTCTTCTATCAACATGAAGATTTTACTGCCCAAAAAGAATACTGGGATTTACTAACTCATTTGATTGAGACTATGATTACAACATGATAGGTGGCTCAGTGGTAAAGAATCTGCCTGCCAGCGCAGGAGATGCTGGTTCCATCCCTGAGTCAGGAAGATCCCCTGGAGAAGGAAGTAGCTAACCACTCTAGCATTCTTGCCTGTGAAATCCCATGGTCAGAGGAGCCTCACAGGCTCAAGGCCATTGGGTCGCAAAGAGTCGGACACAATTTAGCAACCGGCTGAGCATGAAGAATGACAGAGTTGCTTAGCAGGGAATTTCCAGCAATAAAAACAACTAACACTTTATTCTAACTGAGCAGAATATCAGGACATATTATTTTTATCATGATTCCATCTCAGGAACTTCTTCCTTGGATTTACATGATCATTTATCTAATAGGAGACAAAACAGCACCCAAGAATGTTTTCTTCTGGACAGAAAAATAGAAAGACACATCTCTCTTTTCAGTGTAAGCGTGGAAGATGAATTTCAAGTAGAAAGAATCAGAAAAGCATCAGTGATTGCTGTCCCTGCTTTTATGAAGCATGCTGGTGGCCTTCAGACAAAAATGCTTTCATTGGGTGACAACTACAAAGTGAATAAAGTCATGAAAATTTAATTCATCCTACAATTTTGAGAATTATTCTCCTTTATCAATGGTGGACCCTAAGGAAAACACTATTATGGTTTTGGATTTTAATAACAATTTCATATACCAAGTATGAAAGACAAATTGGATGCCACCTAGAGCTAAAAGCCACAGAGCGTGGCCTTGCTCTGGGACTCTGGAGCCACAGTGCTGCCCTTGAGAATGATTCATCATCTTGGGCAAGGTTGGTATTAAGTAAATCTGGGGTGACTTTCAGTTTATTATGAAAATTAAATATTTTCATTAGACAGAAAACAAGGACATCAACATGCAGTCTGTTGGCCCTGAGATTTATCATGATTAAAATGCTGAGTTTGTATCAACAGTGTTTCTTAAGTCAACAAGTATTTGTCAAGCCCTTAGCAAGTCTTTTTGCTAAACACCAATAAAGTATGAGGTATAATCACTCAAGGATCATACCAGTATGTTTAATGAAAACAATTCAGGATATTCAAAAATATATTGTGGAGTTTCACCAATTTCTCAGTTTCTATAGAATCTCTGCCTTATAAAACTTGGTATTTTGTACATATCTCACCTGTTCTAATCATCAGAAACTCCTCCTAAACTTTGAGAGATATAAAGGAGAATGATAGAGTATAGTCCTAAAGACTGACTTTTCAGTTTCTGAAAATTGCCTAGATTTAGCCCATATGATGGCATGTTTGTGCCATCCCCCAAACCTGCTTTCCTCTCATGTAAACAAAATTTTCCCATGTTCTGGGAAAATTCGACATTTGTCTTTAGTAGTTGCCCTGTGAGAGACTAAAAATATCTACTTTTGAAAAAATAACTAACATGCAGCAGACGTATGGCAAGGTGATTTCACATTTAAGAACCAAAGGTGTAAAGAAGGGGTACAATTCCCTTACAGTTTATTGATTTCAATATTATGCAAACCTGCACCATGTAAGTAATAATACTAAAAGAAATACAGCCATTGAAAAATAATTATCATGCCAATGCCCAGTTTCTTAAATCAAACAGCACAACCAGCTAGATCAGAAAATACATATTACCCAGTGTGCTGTGTTAGAGGGAAAAGAGCTTAAAAACAGAGCATGGAAGCCTCATTATCTAATAAATCTCCAATACTATCCTTTGCTGTTCCCACCTGTCACTCTTTATTGCAACTGACTTTCAAGTTAGGTATAGAATAAAAGATGTTACCTGTAGATTAAGTCCTCCAAAGGTCTTACTACATTATTGAGCAAAAGCATACAGTGAAAGCCTGGATTATGCATGGGGAGCTTAACAAACTGGACTTTCTAGATATAGAACAAACCTCCACAAGATCTCCCAGTAAGAGATGACATGTGAACTTGTCCCTGAGTACCCATCAACCATAACCACCTGAGACGTCATCAAATAATAAATATGCCTGTAGATTCTGAGACTTTCCCTTAATAACCTAAGGTGGTGGGAGAATATGTATATACATACGCACGTGCATATATACACGTGGAAGATTTCCTATTAAGATGACATGGTGAATTCACATATTGACTCACCTCCTTGCTCTAACATGTAAGATATAGAAAGAGAAAATTTAATATATGGCTGGACTTAAAAGCACAATAGATCTCCCCACAGACCAAAAACAGAACAGAAATACAAAATGATGAATGGTACTAAAGCCATGGATTCACCAGCCTCTTCTACTGGAAATAGGCAGTGGCAATGTGTGGGGTAATAGAGACTAAATCTTCTTCTTGAAATATGAGAAATTAACAGGCTCTGTGATTGAATCCAGAGTCTATGGGAGGGTTCAAGAGAGGACAATTTAAAAATAGAAGTCCTACCTACCTACTGCCTGAGGATCCAGCTTTATAGGGAACTACAGACATGGGGAGGCAAAAGGACAAAGGTATAACTTCTGGAGAAATGCAACAAAACTCTGCAATTTCACTGACTGGACCTATGCTATTTCCAGTATTGCAATGAGGGAGAAGTCTAAAAATGCTATTATAGTAATATCTTGGTGCTGGCCTGATGATCCAAGGGCTGAGCAGAAAGTCATATATAAAACTAAACAGGGAGGTTGAACTTAGAGAAAGAAACAACAAAAAGCCTCTTCCTATAGACCAAACTTTCAAACAACTTGATATTTAATGTTAGTGCTGCTGCTGCTAAGTCGCGTCAGTCGTGTCTGACTCTGTGTGACCCTCATAGACGGCAGCCCACCAGGCTCCCCCTGTCTCTGGGATTCTCCAGGCAAGAACACTGGAGTGGGTTGCCATTTCCTTCTCCAGTGCATGAAAGTGGAAAGTGAAAGTGAAGTCGCTCAGTCGTGTCTAACTCTTAGCGACCCCACAGATTGTAGCCTACCAGGCTCCTTCGTCCATGGGATTCCCCAGACAAGAGTACTGGAGTGGGGTGCCATTGCCTTCTCCATATCTAATGTCAGTAAGCAAGCAAAATACACAATTAGAATATGAATTTTGTATAGATTAATATACTGAAACAGTCTGGCAAAAAATTAAAATTAGTATGTTTAAGGTATTCAATGATTAACAAGAATTACATCCATTAAAGATGAACATGGAAAGAATATTTTTTCAGTGAATGAGAAGCTATGAGCTGGAGAAAGATAAAGCAAAAAATGGTTTAATATGAAAAAGAACCAATTAGAAATCCTGGCAATCAAAATTTTTAAATCATTATGAAAATGATCTCTACACTTGATACACACAAATACACACATACACAATTAATAATTCCTAAGATAGCAGATGGTGGAGTAAAACGATGTGCACTCACCTTCTCCTGCAAGAAATCCAAAATTACAACTCGCTGCTGAACAACTGTCAAGAGGGGAATGTTGGATCCCATCAAAAAAGATGCCCCACAGCCAAGGGCAAAGGAGAAGCCCCAGCAAGACAGTAGGAGAGGTGAAATCACTTTTAGAATCAAACCCCATATCTTCCAGAGATGCTCAGAGGGATCAAACAAACCTTGTGCGCACCTGGACGCAGAGGCCCCACAGAGACTGAGCAAGAAGTGTATCTGAGTGTCTCCCGCGGAGGTGCGGGTCAGCAGTGGCCTGCCACAGGGGCAAGGGCTCTGGGTGCAGCAGACCTGGGTATGGCATAAGCCCGCTTAGAGATGGTCACCATTAACCCCACCATGGAGCCACCAGAGCTTACACAGAACCAGGAAACAGACTCTTAGAGGGCACAGACAAAATCTTGTGTGTACCAGGACCCAGGAGAAAGGAACAGTGACCCCACAAGAGACTGGCCCAGACTTGCTCGTGAGCATCCAGGAGTCTCTGGCAGAGGCGGGGGTTGGTGGTGCCCTGCTGCAGGGTCGGGGCACTGGGTGCAGCATTGCGTACATGGGACCTTTTAAAGGAGGTAGCCATATCTTCATTACCTCCACCATAGATTGGACTCAGGTCAAATAACAGGGAGGGAGCACAGCACCACCCATCAACAGAAAAATTTGATTAAAGATTTACTGAGCATGGACCCACCCATCAGAACAAGACCCAGTTTCCCCTTCAGTCAGTTTCTCCCATCAGGAAGCTTCCATAAGCCTCTTATCTTTATCTGTCAGAGGGCAGACAGAATGAAAACCAAACAACTGACAGACAACTAATCTCAAAGATATATAAGCAACTTATGCAGCTCAACTCCAGAAAAATAAATGATCCAATAAAAAAATGGGCCAAAGAACTAAATAGGCATTTCTCCAAAGAAGACATACGGATGGCTAACAAACACATGAAAAGATGCTCAACATCACTCATTATCAGAGAAATGCAAATCAAGACCACAATGAGGTATCATTTCACACCAGTCAGAATGGCTGCGATCCAAAAGTCTACAAGCAATAAATGCTGGAGAGGGTGTGGAGAAAAGGGAACCCTCTTACACTGCTGGTGGGAATGCAAACTAGTACAGCCATTATGGAAAACAGTGTGGAGATTCCTTAAAAAATTGCAAATAGAACTGCCTTATGACCCAGCAATCCCACTGCTGGGCATACACACTGAGGAAACCAGAATTGAAAGAGACACATGTACCCCAATGTTCATTGTAGCACTGTTTATAATAGCCAGGACATGGAAGCAACCTAGATGTCCATCAGCAGATGAATGGATAAGAAAGCTGTGGTTCATATACACTATGGAATACTACTCAGCCCTTAAAAAGAATAAATTTGACTCAGTTCTAATGAGATGGATGAAATTGGAACCGATTATACAGAGTGAAGTAAGCCAGAAAGAAAAACACCGATACAGTATACTGACACATATATATGGAATTTAGAAGACAGTAATGATGACCCTATATGTGAGACAACAAGAGACACATAGGTATAGAGTGGACTTTTGGACTCTGAGGGGGAGAGGAAAGGGTGGGATGGTTTGGGAGAATGGCAGTGAAGCATGTGTATTTTCCTGTAAGAAACGAAGCGCTAATCTATGTTTGGTGTAGGATGCAGGATGCATGGGGCTGATGCACAGGATGATTCAGGTAGAGGATGTGGGGTGGGAGGTGGGAGGGGGCTTTGGCATTGGGCAATTGTGTTCACCTATGGCTGATTCGTGTCAATGTATGGCAAAACAAATACAGTATTGTAATTAAAAAAATAAATAAATTTAATTAAAAAAATAAATAAAAATAAATAAATAAAAAAAAGAAAACAAACCAAACTGATCACATGGACCACAGTCTTGTCTAACTCAATGAAACTGTGAGCCATGCCCTCTAGGGCCACCCAAGATGGACAGATCATGGTGGAGAGTTCTGACAAAATGCGGTCCACTGGAAAAGGGAATGGCAAACCACTTCAGTATTCTTGCCTTGAGAACCCCATCAGTTCAGTTCAGTTCAGTTCAGTTCAGTTGCTCAGTCGTATCGGACTCTTTGCAACCCCATGAATCAAGCACTCCAGGCCTCCCTAGCCATCACCAACTCCCGGAGTTCACTCAGACTCATGTCCATCGAGTCAGTGATGCCATCCAGCCATCTCATCCTCTGTCGTCCACATCTCCTCCTGCCCCCAATCCCTCCCAGCATCAGAGTCTTTTCCAATGAGTCAACTCTTTGCATGAGGTGGCCAAAGGACTGGAGTTTCAGCTTTAGCATCAGTCCTTCCAAAGAAATCCCAGGGCTGATCTCCTTCAGAATGGACTGGTTGGATCTCCTTGCAGTCCATGGGACTCTTAAGAGTCTTCTCCAACAGCACAGTTCAAAAGCATCAATTCTTAGGCGCTCAGCCTTCTTCAGAGTCCAACTCTCACATCCATACATGACCACAGGAAAAACCATAGCCTTGACTAGACGGACCTTAGTCGGCAAAGTAATGTCTCTGTTTTTGAATATACTATCTAGGTTGGTCATAACTTTTCTTCCAAGGAGTAAGCATCTTTTAATTTCATGACTGCAATCACCATCTGCAGTGATTTTGGAGCCCCCAAAAATAAAGTCTGACACTGTTTCCACTGTTTCCCCATCTATGAACAGCATGAAAAGGCAAAAAGATAGGACAATGAAAGATGAACTCCCCAGGTCAGTAGGTGCCCAATATGCTACTGGAGATCAGTGGAGAAATAACTCCAGAAAGAATGAAGAGACAAAGGCAAAGCAAACAAACACCCAGTTGTGGATGTGACTGGTGATGGAAGTAAAGTCTGATGCTTTAAAGAGCAATATTGCATAGGAATTTGGAATATTAGGTCCATGAATCAAGGTAAATTGGAAGTGGTCAAACAGGAGATGGCAAGAGGAAGCATCGACATTTTAGGAATCAGTGAACTAAAATGGACTGGAATGGGTGAATTTAACTCAGATGACCATTAAATCTATTATAGTGGGCAAGAAGCCCTTAGAAGAAATGGAGTAGCCATCATAGTCAACAAAAAGTCCGAAATGCAGTACTTGGATGCAGTCTCAAAACGACAGAGTGATCTCTCTTTGTTTCCAAGGCAAACCATTCAGTATCACAGTAATTCTAGTCTATGCCCCAACCAGTAATGCTGAAGAAGCTGAAGCTGAATAGTTACATGAAGACCTACAAGACGTTCTAGAACTAACACCCCCAAAAGATGTCCTTTTCATCATAGGGGACTGGAATGCAAGTGTAGGAAGTCAAGAGATACCTGGAGTACCAGGCAAATTTGGCCTTGGAGTACAAAATGAAGCAGGGAAAAGGCTAACAGAGTTTTGCCAAGAGAACACACTGGTCATAGCAAGTACCCTCTTCCAACAACACAAGAGAAGACTCTACACATGGACAACACCAGATGGATTGATTATATTCTTTGCAGCCAAAGATGGAGAAGCTCTCTACAGTAAGCAAAAACAAGACCGGGGAGTTGACTGTGGCTCAGATCATGAACTCCTTATTGCCAAATTCAGGCTTAAATTGAATAAAGTAGGGAAAACCACCAGACCATTCAGGTATGACCTAAATCAAATCCCTTACAGTTATAAGTAGAAGTGACAAATAGATTCAAGGGATTAGATCTGATAGACAGTGTGCCTGAAGAACTATGAGCGGAGGTTTGTGACATTGCACAGGAGGCAGGGATAAAGACTAGCCCCAAGAAAAAGAAATGCAAAAGGCAAAATGGTTGTCTTAGGACACCTTACAAATAGCTGAGAAAAGAAGAGAAGCTAAAGGCAAAGGAGAAAAGGAAACATATTCCCACTTGAAGGCAGAGTTCCAAAGAATATCAAGGAGCGATAAGAAAGCCTTCCTCGGTGATCAAGACAAAGAAATACAGGAAAACAATACAATGGGAAAGACTAGAGATCTCTTCAAGAAAATTAGCGGTAACAAGGGAATTTTTCATGCAAAGATGGGCACAATAAAGTACAGAAATGGTAAGGACCTAACAGAAGCAGAAGATATTAAGAAGAGGTGGCAAGAATACACAGAAGAACTATACAAAAAGATCTTCATAAACCAGATAACCACAATGATGTGATCACTCACCTAGAGCCAGATATCCTGGAATGCAAAGTCAAGTGGGCCTTAGGAAGCATCACTACGAACAAAACTAGTGGAGGTGATAGAATTCTAGCTGAGTTATTTCAAATTCTAAAAGATGATGCTGTGAAAATGCTTCACTCAATATGCCATCAAATTTGGAAAACTCAGCAGTGGCCACAGGACTGGAAAAGGTCAGTTTTCATTCCAATCCCAAAGAAAGGCAATGCCGAATAATGCTCAAACTACCACACAATTGCACTCATCTCACACGCTAGCAAAGTAATGCTCAAAATTCTCCAAGCCAGGCTTCAACAGTATGTGAAACATGAACTGCCAGATGTTCAAGCTGGATTTAGAAAAGGCAGAGGAACCAGAAATCAAACTGCCAACATCTGTTGGATCATCAAAAAAGCTAGAGAGTTCCTGAAAAACATCTAATTTTGCTTTATTGACTATGCTAAAGCCTTTGACTGTGTGGATCACAACTGTGGAAAATTCTTCAGGAGATGAGAATACCAGATCAGCTTACCTGCCTCCTCAGAAATCTGTATGCAGGTCAAGAAGCAACAGTTAGAACTGGATATAGAACAACAGACTGCTTCCAAATCAGGAAAGGAGTATGTCAAGGCTGCATATTGTCACCCTGCTTATTTAACTTATATGCAAAGTACATCATGCCAGGGTGGATGAAGCACAAGCTGGAATCAAGATTGTAGGGAGAAATATAAAAAACCTCAGATATGCAGATGACACCACCCTTATAGCAGAAAGAAAAGAAGAACTAAAGAACCTCTTGATGAAAGTGAAAGAGGAAAGTGAAAAAGCTGGCTTAAAACTCAGCATTCAGAAAACTAAGATCATGGCATCTGGTCCAATCACTTCATGGCAAATAGATGGGGAAACAATGTAAACAGTGACAGGCTTTATTTTGGGGGCTCCAAAATCACTACAAATGGTGACCATGAAATTAAAAGACGCTTGCTTCTTGGAAGAAAAGCTGTGACCAACCCAGAAAGCATATTAAAAAGCAGAGACATTACTTTGCCAACAAATGTCCATCTAGTCAAAGCTATGGTTTCTCCAGTAGTCATGTATGGATGTGAGAGTTGGAGCATAAAGAAAGCTGAGCGCCAAGGAACTGATGCTTTTGAACTGTGGTGTTGAAGACTCTTGAGAGTCCCTTGGATGGCAAGGAGATCCAACCAGTCTATCCTAAAGGAAATCAGCCATGAATATTCATTGGAAGGACTGATGCTGAAGCTGAAACTCCAAAACTTTGGCCACCTGATGCGAAGAACTTACTTATTGGAAAAGACCTTGATGCTGGGAAAGATTGAAGGCAGGAGGAGAAGGGGATGACAGAGGATGAGATGGTTGGATGGCATCACTGACTCAATGCACATGAGTTTGAGTAAACTCCAGAAGTTGGTGCTGGATAGGGAAGCCTGGCGTGCTGCAATCCATGGGGTCACGAACAGTCAGATGCAACTGAGCAACTGAACTGAACTGAACTGAAGACAGTTTGTGAGGCACTCATATATGTCTAATGTGAATTTCAGAAAAAGAAAATAGAAGTATTTCAATTTAGAATTCTATTTAGAATATACGACTGAGTGACTGAACTGAACTGAACTGAACTGAAACTTCTATTTAGAATATTCTAAAATTTAAAATGTAATTTCTAATGTCAATGCATTGTAGATTTAAAGGAAGCTAAATAATGCCACATCAGACAACTGTAATAAAACAACAGAAAAAAACTAAACTTTGAAAGGCAAATTATTTGAAAAGAAATGAAAATTAGATTGAGCACAGACTTCTCAGCTACAGCAAGAGATACCAAAAACAATCAAAATGCTAAAAAAACCATCAGCATATGGTTTTCTACCAGTTAAACTATTGAGACTAAGCAAAATAAAGTTCTTTTTAATTATATATAAATTAGGAGTTAAACACTTTCAGAGCTTCACTAACAGAACTGTTAATAGAACCTAGGGCTCAAAACACCTCAGTAAGAAAAAAAGAAGTAGAATATGCCAATAAATGTAATTGTTTATATTTTTAAAATTTTTGTGTTTAAATTAAAATATTAGACAATAATGACAAGTTGGAATAAGGAAGATTTTAAAGAATGAAGTGTGTAAAGTATTGTGCCATACTCAGGAACATGATAGAAAAATATTTTATTATAAAAATATACAGTTAAGTTTATGTTTAAAAAATAGATATAATTTTTAAAACAAAGGACATACATTCCATAGTTCAAAACCAGTCCAGAGCAACATGGCCAAAAAAATGGCTCTTCGAAAAGCTGAGAAAATAGAAAAATCGTGAGACAACAAAAGAGACACAGAGGTATAGAACGGACTTTTGGCCTCTGAGGGAGAGGGGGAGGGTGGGATGATTTGGGAGAATGGCATTGAAACATGTATACTATCATATAAGAAATGAAGTGCCAGTCTATGTTCAATACAGGATACAGGATGCTTGGGGCTGGTGTATGGGATGATCCAGAGAGATGATATGGGGTGGGAGGTGGGAGGGGGCTTCGGCATTGGGAGATCATGTACACCTGTGGCTGATTCATGTCAATGTATGGCAAAACCAATACAGTATTGTAACGTAAAATAAAGTATTAAAAAAAATTGTTATGTGGCAAAACTGATGAATAAAATAAATAAAATTTTTAAAAACAAATGCAATGAATGGAAAGGGACTTAACACTAGACAGATTAAAGATTTTAATATTCATAATTTTGTGCCAATTTATGAGGGAGATTCAAGAGGGAGGGGACATATGTATACCTATGGCTGATTCATGTTGTTGTTTGACAGAAAATAACAAATTCTGTGAAATAATTATCCTTCAATTTAAAAAATAAGTTAATTAAAATATATATAAATTTTTAAAAAGTATACCAAAATGCATATATAGAGACACTCAGTGAAGCTTCACTTTTAAATAGAAAAGAAAAAAACACTGTATCTAGCAAACAGGAGACTAGATAAGAGAGCTATGATATAACCCATGATGGAATGCAATACAGCCTTTAAAAAGGAAGTGAATCTGAGCATCCCTAAGATACACTGTCAAGTGAAAAATACAGAGATCAGGGGAAGTAGTTTAGTATGGGTCCTTTGAGTAAAGAAAAGAAAAGCTGGATGGATTATATACATTGTATTATGTATATTTTATACAGACATTTTGATCATATAGGTAGGGCAAATGTTTCTGAACAGATACATGAAAATGACCAGCTGAGAGAAGTAAAAGCCTACTTTTTATTTTATGCCTTCCTATTTTTATTTTGGATTTTCTAACCATGTGATAAAATGCTTTTTATTTTCATATCCAACAGAGGGCTTTTAGATAGTATGTTTATAGACCATTTATTTTCTTCATATTTTAATAAATGTATTTCAAGTGGTCCACAGTCACTGTATCTGTTGCTGCCTATACCACCTCCTTGTAGTTAGTATGTGACCCTGAAGACCACATTGACTATGAGGATATTCTTATTAGTGTAGCTTCATTAGGGACTGAAGGACTGTATGGAACAGGAATAGTGTGTCCTATCTAGTGGGATCTTTTCAAATGAGTAACAGATATTGTTTTAATTTTTTGAAGTGTATTGATAATATTGATTTTCTAGCAGAGATGTTTGTTTTCGTATTGATTTATTGGCTGCACAGTATCTTAATTGCAGCTTGTGGGATCTTGTATCTTCTCTCTTCCTTGCGGCGTGTGAACTGTTAGTTGTGGGATCTAGTTCCATGACCAGGGATCAAAGCCAGACTCCCTACATTAGGAGCACAGGGTCTTTTGGCCTCTGGACCATCAGCGAGGTCCCTAGACACGCTTCTTTTCACTTTTCCTAAACTGTTGAAAATGGTGTTAAGCTCAGTGAGGGCAGAAATTGTTTTTTCTTTGTTTTGTGTCCTTTGTGTGTGACTCTAGCAGTGTTTAACACAAAGGAGACCTCAGTAAATGTTGGTGAAAGAAATTAAATTAGAAGCTGAAGGACTTTCTCTTCCTTCCTTCTACTGGGAACATGTTTGCATTGGAAGATTAAGTGTCAGATTCATTGATTTAGCAAATGTGTATGGCATATCTTTTTTAAATATAAATTTATTTATTGTAATTGGAGGCTAATTACTTTACAATCTTGTATTGGTTTTGCCTGTGGCATATCTTTTAATACACAGTATTCTTTAGAGTAAGGATTCTCAGACTTCTTCACTTGAAAGACCGAAATCCTCCCACCCAAACAATTGGGAGAGATAATAAAGGATACCCAGTATTTTATTTTGCCGTGTAAAGTTATTTTAAAACATCTATTGCAGTCTACCATCATAGTGTGCCATTGCTAAAAGGGCATTTAGCAACGACAATAACAACAAAAAAAAGGGAAGCTATAATTTCAGAATAAAAGCCAGTTCTTTAAGTACTTATAGTTAGGACTCTTTTTTTTTTTTTTTTTCCGGCTTCAGCTGATGAAAACTCCAATCAGAAATGAATGTTATTCCATGAGCTGTGTGTAACCTTGGCCGATGGGCTGTGACCTCAGCCTTCCTGAGGTTCAAGTTGCTTATCTATAAAACAGAGCAGTAATAATGCCCAGATCAGGGATAATTATGAGGATTAAATTAGGTGCTGTTTGTAAGTAACCTACCAGTTCTGGGCACAAAGCATTCTGTTAATGTTAGCTATTAGTATAGTTGCAGGTGATGATATTATTATCTTGACATTACCACTACAGAGGCTAAGAGGAAGCATAAGACTTCCTTTCTGCACTTTAAGAACTCAGCATCTAACTAGAAAGAAAAGCAAATGATGAAAAAATGCCCCACAGTGATATGAATGATAAGGGACATAAAGATGTGGTCAGAGCCTGGAGGCAGTGCAGTGGAGTCAGGTCAGACTGGGATGAGTGGACCCAAAGATACCTGGGTCTGAGTCAGCGAGGATGGAACGACACCCTTTTTCAGGTTTGGAGAGAAATGAAAAGGGCCTGTTTGGTTGAAGCACTTCTGCTTAGAATCATGAAAGCACTTCAGTGCCCAGGATCTGTCCTTGTGGCTCATATCCTAGACTTGGTCATTAGCGGACACCATGTAGCCACATAGCTCAACCCTCAGACACATTCAGTTCAATGCCACACTCTTTCAAACATCCATGCCTGGGCCACACCCTAGAAAAATTAAATCACAGCCTCTTGAGTGAAGCACAGTGGGACAGATCAGATTTCATGAGAACTTCTTGGAAAAAAGAACATAAAATCACCATCAGCAACAAAATTCCATGCTTAGTAGTTCTTTAAAATGAGGACAGAAATCATACAAATTACCCAGATTCAGGTCCCTTGTTTCTGAGGTGTCGTCAAGGGTCCTGACTGTGACCTGACTTCTTCCCTCCCCTCAGAATATTCTATATCTCCCAGCACCTGCCAGGACTCATAGGGCACCAGGCGCACGTGGGGCTCTGGAGCTTTGGCCTCACTATCTTAAAGACAATCTGTGTCTGGTCCTAGGCATCCTTTTCTAAACTCCCACCTGTTTCTAAAGATTAGCCTCAGAAAGGACTTCTGATCTCTATCCAGCATGAACACACTCCACAGGACAGAACCTCTTAGTAAGTGGCTGATCATCCTTACATGATTTTAACATCTCCCACCATATATATGCACACCCTAGTCATGTCCACTTGGAACATGAGCCACCATCCTGCATCTGTCAATCATCAAATATTTATTGAAGGACCTGCGTGTGCTTGGTCCTGAACTGGGTGCAGTGGGGAATGGAAAAACTCAATTTCTGCCCCAAGATGAGCTCAGCATGTTGGAAATATTAACAAAGGACAGTTGAGAGAGTCTCAAGGCACATCCCTCATCTTTGCTATGTTTTTGCTTTTCCCGGGTTGTACTTTTTTTTTTAGGTACCTGGGAGGGATTTGACAAATCTCTACTAAAATGAGGTGTATGAGGACTTGCTTCAACAAGAATTGGGGCGGAGTGGATTCAAATTGATTTTTTTAAATAAATTATGATGTGGAAAGAATCTCTGCATCATTAGTCATTAGGAAGATGTAATTTAAAAATCACAATGAGTTACTTGTAGATACTTAGTCAAATGACGAATCCCTAGTGTTGGCAAGGAAGTGGCATCTATCACTGATGGGAATGCAAAATAGTGTGCAAAACCACTCTGGAAAATATTTGGGCAGTCTTATAAAATTAAATATATAACCAAGGACCAAGCAATTTTACCCCAGGTATATACCCATGAGAAATAAAAGCAATACCCACACAGAAATTTGTACCTGAATGTTCATAGCAGCATTTTCACAGTAGCTAAAATGTTGTTGTTATCTTTGCTGTTCATTCGCTAAGTCACATCTGATTCTTTGCAACCCCATGGCCTGCAGCACGCCAGACTCCTCTGTCCTCCACTATCTCCCAGAGTTTGCTCAAATTCCTGTCCACTGAGTTGGTGATGTCATCCAACCATCTCATTCTCTGCCGCCCCCTTCTCCTTGTGCCTTCAGGCTTTCAGCATCACAAAGTGTACACAACTATGTCATGCTTATGCTGGAGAAGCAACTGTGGTGCATCTGTAGAATGCCATTTGCCAATCAGAAAGAACCAACTACTGATACACAGGCTGACACGGATAAATCTCAAAAGCCATTAACAACAACAACAACAAAAAAAAAACACGCTGTTTTTTGCATTACCCAATTTATATTATTTATACTCTCTGGAGGGGGCAGGTAACAGAAATAATAGGAACCAAAAGAGATCAGTGGCTGTCTGGTCTGGAACCCAGAAAGGGGGAGTGAAAAGAAAAGGGCAGGAAGGAATTTTTAAGGGTGATAGAAGTAGTTCTATATCCTGATTGTGATCATTCTGTGATTGTTTTCACATTTGTTAAACTCATTGAGCTGTGTAGATTAAAAGGGTAAATTCTCCTGAACGTAAATTATACCTCTTAGAAGACTAACTTGTATAATAGATAATTTTTTAAAATAGCCAAATTAGGATAAAGGATGCATTCTTAGAATAAGGACAGGTGCCAGGTTAGAAGGGGCGTCCCTGGTGGCCCAGAGGGTACAGCATCTGCCTGCAATGAGGGAGACCCAGGTTCGATCCCTGGCCAGGTTAGAAGAGACTAAAAGGAAACGATAACTAAAGAGCTTTCCACCCCCAAAGCGCAGTCAGCCCAGGTCTTTGTTCCCCTGTACTATGGCTGTGGTGGTTCCTGAGCAATCTCCAGCATTGGATACTGTTCAGAGCCGTGCTTCAGCACGTCCGTGGAGCGTTCCTGGACCCACCCCGTGGCAGCTGCCACACTGTTAGTCGTTTCCTGCCACTCTCCATCCTCCGTTGCAGAAAGCATGTCTTCAGGGCCGGCAACCAAGTCACACTCCAGGCTTCCCACTCTGGGTCCCCATGGTTATCCCTAACCAGGGGAAGAACACAGTGTTTCAAGTTGCACCAACCCTTCATTTTAAAACAAAAGCCTAATGAAAGGGCAGGTGTGCCCTGAGCCCTCTGTGATTAGCTGTAATTCTTGGCAGAGTGTGACCTGCTTATTCTCCTGAATGAGCATAGGGCACAAGGCATTTACCATGGTACTAATTGCTATTGGATGAGAACAAGCAGCCCCAGTATGTGGGCATGAGGCAAGACCAAACAGGTGCCAAAGTCATTCAGAGCCATACCCTGCCCTGGGCGCTGTGCCGCTGGCTGAGAACACGTTTGCCTAAATGTCAGTCTCTGTGTTCAGGGTGTGGGAAATGAGCCTAGAATCCCACATGATTCTGGTTGAGTAAGTGGGCAGCTGCACACCCTTCTCCCTCCCCTGTGATACAGTCAGTACTTGCATCAGTGTGGTTCTTTATACTTACATCAAGTTAGATGGGGAAATAATGTACACATTAAAGTATCTCCCCCAGACTTTGCAGTACATGAAATTTCCTCTGTAAGAGAATGATTGCTCAAGCAAAGCCACTTGTAGGCCAAGTTTAACTCATACACTGGACTTCAAAAATGCAAGTCTATCAACTCTACTTCAATTAAAAAATAAATAAATAATATGCAAATCTAAATCTAACACAACAGATTTCAGTGTCATTTATTGTGGGAGACAAATGTGTGTACATTCTGCTTCTTCATGCTTCTTCTTGTCTTCCCAACAGTCACCATAGATAGGGGAAATGGAGTTACCTAATAAACCAAGTCTTCTGAAATCTCCCAAGTATAGTAATGGAAGTCAATCATAGAGCTAATATCACATCCAATTTTATCAACAGATACATCAGACATGGTGATAAGTGACTTTATGAATTGAAAAAAATAAATAGCCTTCCTGTGGTTCTTAATTACTTTTCCTATAGTTAAAAAGAAGGCGCTGGAAGACATAAAATGAGGAAAAAGTTCACTTAATGAATGTTTGCTTATCACCTTAGAGATGAATGGAAACAATATTGCTGGTCTTTAAGCATCTACTCGGGGAGACTGGGTCTGCCCTTAAGAGGCTAGCTAGCCCAGTGTTCTCTCAAGGAACCCCAGGCTGGACCAAGCCTGTGATGGAGATCTTTGGCAGGCAGAAGGGGTGCCAAGTACAGATGTGTCTGGGCAGGTAATCAGGGCTCGGGGGTGGAGGGGTGGAGGGGGTATACCATGATACCTCCACGTGATTTCATATAGGTTTATCTGCTTTGTATGAAAATGACCCACGTTTTAGTGAATGTCCTATTTCAAAACTGGGATGCTAGCTCCATGAGTCTCTGAGCCTGATTAGTCATCACCAGGGACCTCTCCGTGTGCCCAAATTCCACTTCTCCCAAACCTAGCCAGAATTATCCTCCCCACTGAAACCTAGCTGCCACATTGCCAGGTTTATTAGGTGGGTGTGGGCATATGGAAGCCATGCATTTCCTGATTAAGGAAGACAACCGCCCAAGACTCTGTGCCAAGCGTCATGAGGGCTGTTATTACCTAGATTTGGTGCCCCGGGCCCAAGATGGTATTCCCCTCCTAGAAGCAGAGGGGTATAGTATCACAGGAGGAATGGATAATCCCTTAGGTGCTTGGAGTCTGTCTTTGAATCTGTAAAATGGGGACATGTAGATGCATAGATCTCCTTCTTCAAAGGCCTGTGGAAAGTCTAGGTAACAGCAACTCTCGTGACGCTTGACACCTCATATCTGTTCATGGGTTTCTCGAATTTCAAACAGGGAAAGAATAGGTATTATCTTGTACATAGGTTCACTTTAAAAAGAAATGTAGTCAATTTTTATGTGTAGTAATTACAACCTCCCCCAAAAAAAAACAAAATTGCAGAATTTGTGATGATAAGGTTATTAAAAAAAACCTGGAATTCAGAAAAGAAGCCAGTCTGAATTGCCTACTAGGTGCAACCTAGCAATAGTCAAAAATACTGTCTTTGCTTATAGGACCGAAAGGTTACATTTGCATTTGTAATCACTGCCCTGTCACATTTTGATAAATTGGAGAACAGCTAGATCTTTCTCTTTAAGAACTATATTCCTTTCACTGTGAAGAGTAAATGGATTGTTTTCAAAATTGACTACTCAATTGCCACATTTTCTCCCTTCTTTTTGGGAATTGAGAAAGTGGTCAGAGTTGGGAAATTCCTGCTGAAAAATGAAGTAGCTCATATGACACTCACACCCAGAAGCTGTTTCCATTCTCATCGTTGTCCTTGGGAACTCTTGCTCTTCCCTTCCACAGTTTGTGCTTTGGCCAGCAAACGTCAGCTTCTATGAGGACTAGAACCTGAACTACCTTCTTTTGTTGCCAGTCAAAATGCTAGAAATCACTTGCAAGCATTTTTATATAAATGCCCAGAAACTTTCATTAAAAGTGGCTGGTCTCCATCTGGGACAGAAGACTGACCAGGGAAATTCCAGAAGGGCTGATGAGGTCATGGACCAGTTTCCAGGATGATGACACAGAGGTTTCCTCACCTCTCTTCTAAAGCAACTCTTAAAAGTACCTAATACCCCACAGGCTGATGGGTGTGGTCAAAACCACTGTCTTCCAACCCGCATAATCAAAGCACCTCAGTTGTTTTCATTTTTAATACTTCATATATTCCCAAGTTTAAATGGTAAAATAAAGTTTTTGGTAAAAGCCTCTTTCATCAAAATGCCCTCTTCCCCTCCCTATCAATAATCACATGGTTTTTGTTTCTTAAACAGTTCTTCAGAGCTGTTTGATGCATTTATCGATAAGCACATGTACACATACAGATATGTATAGTCATGTATATTTTCCCCTTTTAGTCATGAATGGGAGCACACCATACAGACAGTTTGGGAGGGTTCTTTTTTCATCAGTTGGAGTATATTGATTTATAGTATTATATTATTATCAGGATACAGCCAAGTGATTCAGGTATTTCTTCAGATTAGTTCCCACTATAGGCTATTTCAAGATAGTGAACATAGTTCCCTGTGTTATATAGTAAATCCTTGTTGCCCATCTATTTTGTATATAATGTATCTTTTAATCCGATACTTGTGATTTATCCCTATCCCCTTCTCCTTTCAGTTCAGTTCAGTCGCTCAGTCGTGTCTGACTCTTTGCGACCCCATGAATCGCAGCACGCCAGGCCTCCCTGTCCATCACCAAATGCTGGAGTTCACTCAAACTCCTTTGGTAACCGTAAATTTGTTTTTCATGTCTGGATCTGTTTCTGTTTTGTATATAGGTTCATTTGTATATAGGTTCATTTGTATTACGTTCTTAGATTCCACAGGTGGTAATATAATATTTATAATATTATAAAATAATATAATATTTATCATCTCTGCCTGATTCACTTCACTTAGTATGACATTCTCTAGGTCCATCCATGTTGCTGCAAGTGGCAAATTTCATTCTTCTTTATGACTGAGTAATATTCTATTGTGTGTATATGTTTATATACATATAAACATATATACATACCTATATACCACAATGTCTTAAACCAATCATTTGTTGATGGGCACTTGACTGTTTCCACATCTTGGATATTGTAAATAATGTTGCTGTGAAAATTAGGGTACATGTATCTTTTCAAATTAAAGTTTTTATCTTTTCTGGTGAAAAATTTCTGAATCATATGGTACCTCTACTTTTAGTTTGTTAAGGAAACTTCATATTGTTGTCCACAGTTACTATACCAATTTACATTCCTACCAACAGTGTGTTGGAGAGTTCCCTTTTTCCACACCCTCTCCAGCCCATGTTATTTATAGACTCTTTGCTGATAGCCGTTCTGACCAGTGTGAGGTGATACCTCAGTGTGATCTTTATTTGCATTTCCCTAGTAATAAGCAACGTTGAGCATCTTTTCATGTTCCTGTTGGCCATATGATGTCTTCTTTGGAGAAATGTCTATTTAGGTCTTCTGCCCATTTTTGATTGGATGGGTTTTTTTGTTGTTGTTGATACTGAGTTGTATGCAGAGATATGAAGAAATGAAAATTCTTATAATCTCTTGGAGATAATGTAATTTACTGCAGTCACTCTGGAGAGCAGTTTAGTAATATTAAACAAAGTTGAAGATGTGCACATTCTATGGCCCAACAATCCCACTGACAGCTGTGTGTCCTAGAGAAGGGCTCACACACGTGTGTATACAGACACAAACACATACACACAGCTGTGTTCCCAGTAGTGGGGCTTGTGGTAGTGAAAAGTGGGATGCAGACTAAACATCCACCCAAAGAAGAATGCTTGGATCCAAATCAAAGAATTAGACCTACAATTTCAACATAGAAAAAGCTCAGAAACAAACGTTGAGTAAAGAAAGCAAATTGAAAAAGAATATGTAATCTTTAAATGCATTTTTAAAGCATTATATATTATTAGTAAACATACTCACCTACATGTAAGAAAGTATAAAGTCTTTCCCAGGAAGGATATTGTTCTGGCTTTGAATTTCCTCCTCCAGGGGATCTTCTCTACCCAGGAATCAAACTCGTGTCTCTTGCATCTCCTGCATCGCAGGCAGAGTCTTTACCACTAGTGCCACCTGGGAAGCACAGCTTATGGAAATCACTTGTTTTTCTTTTGATGCAGCATCAGAACTATGTACAGTTTCTTGTAACTGTTTACTTTTTGCTTTTTCATAGGCACTGATGTGGAAACCGAAACATTGTGGATACTCAAAGGACAACTTTAATCCTTGCTGTCATCTTCTTCATCATTGATTTTAGAGAGGGTGAGTACCACTTCTTTCTAAACTCACTTTTTCTAATGTTTGTTTTGGCATCACTGACACTCTTCACCAGTTGTTTCAAAAGGTTTAAAAATTGCCTCAATAATCCAGGCATGTTCTAGTTTCTGCTTATATGCGTATATGTCCAATAGGACTTGAAGGAGAAGAAAGTAACCAAACCACACAGAACAGTGAATGCAAAAGGCACTGTGCTGACTTTGCTTCTGGTTCTAACTTCCCATGTATAACTGGTTGTGTGACCTTAAGAAAGTTACTTAATTCCTCAATCTCTTCCTCTGCAAGATGAGAAATTTGGGCTGGATTATTCTGAGGGTATTTCCCTAAGCTCTTTAATACTCTAGACACGTGGAGATTGAAAAGCACTGATTTAAAGCAGTCCTTCCAGAGTATGATGAGCCACCCTTCTGCTTCTGTCATTGGGGTGCTTACTGAAAATGTACTTTCCAAAGCCCTTCCCAGATCTACAAAGTGAGAATCTTGAAGCTGAAGAGCAAAAACTTGCCTTTTCAGCAAACTCCTCAGGTAAACTGGATGTACAGTAATGTTTGACGATCATTTCTGGTCACATGTATACTCAGTTCTGTGAGATGTAATGAGCTAGTTCTGAGCCAGGCGGAAACCAGCTGGAATCATTTCGTATTTGCAGTTGAATTGACAAGGTCGGCATCCGATGGCTATTTTATCCTTGGTTTCTTGGCTCTGTACCTTCCCTCTGGCAGAGTCCTCGACTCAGCGATCCACTGGCCAGACCTAGGTGTTGTGTGTAGGCTTGTTGGCTCTCCTCCCCTTGGCTGCAACTGAATGAGAGTCAAGTCCTTTAGGAAATGATGGTTAAAGGATAGAATGTGCTCCCAGACTCTACTCAAAACAGGATCTTGTCAGTCTTCTCGCTCTCAGAGACGTCACATCATCACTGCCTCATTTGCCGTTCCTCATTTGCTCTGGAGGGTTGGGCTTCGCTCCCAAGGGTGTCATCACTGTGAAATGACTAAGAGTATGTGGGTTTGAAATAAATCATATTTGTATGTGAAACCAAGATGGCAGATTCCTAGAGAGAAGGCACTGGCTCAAACATCCCACCAGATTGTGCGCAGAGATCTGGATCTCGAATCAGGAAAGCATTCAGACTGTACTATAGTTGGATTCTGTTGCCAATACAGGATATGTACCATCCCAGGCTTTCTGTATTGTGTGCCTAAATCCTCAAGGAATCACAGCCACCCCTAAAGAGACTTATGTCTTAAAGGAAAACTAAATCCTGGCTTTGAAATACAAACAGGGTCTCTCAATACTGCCTGCAGAGACTCCCCACCAGGATCAGTCTAATTGCTCAGTGGGGTGACTGTTGCTCTTCTCTGGAGCTTCTGCAGATGCTATTTTCTGGCATCAAATAAAGGGAATTGGAGCTTTAAGAACATAGTGTCGCTGTTGTCTGCTGTGAGTCAGATATGAAACTCTCCTCCCAAATCACAGGCAAGACATTGTGTGTGATGTGTTAGGTAAAGTACTAACAAGCACCCCTTCATGAGAGAACCACTCGCCCATAAAGAGCGTTCCAGACAACACCCACTGCTGGCTGGGGATGGATGTGGGCTTTATTTGATTTGGGGTTGATTTATTTGTTTGCCTTGCTTCTAGAACAGCATAACTTGGATTTAATGTCTCGAATACTGAATCCAATACTTCTAGGTTCACTGACTTGTTATTATTTAGCATTTATGAAGTATATGTCAATGCACTTGGCGCTTTACAATGACTCGTAAAAGGCATGATCCTGGCCATTGAGCATAAGGTTGCTGCTAGTTGAATTACTGCCTGTGTGGAAATGATCACAGGACAAATCTGGGTATCCTTTGTCCCCTAAACAACTATATATTCTGGTTCCTCACTGCACCTGTGCCAAAAATGAGGCATGATAGTTGCTGCTGCCATGCTGATGTCAGCGTCCTAACGAAACAGACTAAGCGTCTAGTTCCTGATGCTTAGGGAAAGCTTAGCAAACACTGATGAAGGGATAAATGGATGAGTCGACGGATGGGTGCATGGATGAATGGATGGAGAGTTCTCTCTTCAGTGGACATCTGTAGTTTTCTCTTTGTCCTTCCACCCATGGCTTTATTTATGCATTGTATAAACTAGTGGTTATAGAGCTAGCTGACTTGGAAATAAGGGAACTGTTTGTTCTTAAGTGGCTTTTTGCAATGAAGATGAGATCGATATATCTATGAGGTGGACAGAAACATAATGAGAAACTGATTACTCCAAATCAAATAAACTTGTTAATGATATTATATCAATGTCAGTTTCTTCATTTTAATTATATAAGATGTTACCATTGGAGGAAGTGGGGTGACGGGTATAGGTGAGTCTCTGTACTATTTTTGCAACTTCCCATGAGTCTACAGTTATTTCAGAAGAGAATCTATGAACTTCATCCTTCAAATCTTTGTCATCACATCTCACTCCCTACATTTTCCAGGCACAGCCTCCCTCCCCCACTGATAACAGCAAATCTAACTGTTTCCATGGAGGACTCCCCCAAAAGCAGAGGCCAATACAAAATCTGACATTCTGGATATAGTGAAGCATAAAGTGAGAAGGAGAGTCTTCAACTTGCAAGGCAGTTCCAATATCTGTGAAAGGAGAGAGGGAGGAAAGAGCCTCAGACGGTGCATAGGACAGAGGAAAATCTCAGCCAAGCCAGTGAGGAGTCCCTGAGCACACTTCCTGTTAGAGGAGTCCCCCGTAGGAAGGGTGGCCCGTTCTAGTCCCTCCACCCTCCTCTGTGATCACTGGAGCAGCCTGACTGGGAACAAACAGCAGGTGTGTCCAAAGGTGCACAGGCAAGTGGAGGCTATCAGTGAGCTGTGATGCCAGAACAAGTTTTCCCCAAGGGAGGGTTGAGCAGGATGCCTCCAAGGCCACATACTGGGAAAAAGGTTCTTTCTCAGTGCCCTTGCCTTCCTATCCAGCCCTCTTGTGACACTGACCTCGTGCCCCTGTCAGACTCATATTCTTCCTCCTAAACCAGAGTAAATTTCACCCTCTGCTTTCTCTGTCTGCTCCCTGCGTACCCAGCGCAGTTTACGGGAAGTCTTAGAACTGAGCCACTCAACCCACCAGGTACATGTGCCATGCAGCGCCAGGAGGTCCTTGCTGCCCCTCAGGGTCTTTCACTTTCCTTCCCCTGCGGACTCTCTGTCACATTTCTTATTGTCTTTATTGAACCCTCTTCCGCTTCCATCACTGGATTCTTCCCTTGGGTCTACAAACATTTGCTCTCTCCTCCTGAACTCAACTGTCCCCTGATCCTTCTAACCCTCTGAACTGTCTTCAGGCAGCCCTCCTTTTCTGGTCACAAAACCTCTTGTGAGATGTTGCTATACCTGCTGCTTCCTCCCCTAACAAAACACTAATCCTCTGACCCTCTCTTTCCCCCTGGTCAGCTGAAGCTTCTTCCTCACATGTCTGTGTTGTTGAACCCAAAGCCTCATCTTGGGTCTCGCCTTCCACGCCCTCTCGTATGTCTGTCACCCCTCCTTCTCCACATTTTCTCTTCCCTTGGCTTCTAGGCCACGCTGCCCTCGGTCCTTGGCCTCACCTTTTCTGACTCCTCTTCTCACTACCTCTTACTGTTGCCCCCAGATTCTCTCTTCATCACTCTTGAGGTGACTCCACCTTCTCTCCCTTCACATTCTTCACCATTTTCATGATTAGCTCTCCACTCTCTACGGTCTCTCCAACTCCAGCTTTAATTCCTTCTCAAACACAAATTCCCAAACATAGTCCCTGTATGTCTTAACCAGAGCTTACAATTCTATGCTTCCCATATTCTCTTCTCCTTGGGTCTTTGCCCTTTCTCTTAATGAAACTCCATTCTGTCTGTCATTTGGGTTGGAATTTTGCCTCAACTTGGCCCTTCATGTCTGTTCCTCTGTCCATTCTTCCTCCACAGAGTCTCTGCTGGCCTCTCTGTGCCCATGGTCCTTGCCCATCTCCA
Organism: Nanger dama; assembly: GCA_917880005.1. NCBI lineage: Eukaryota > Metazoa > Chordata > Mammalia > Artiodactyla > Bovidae > Nanger > Nanger dama. The sequence continues at coordinate 37,564,994 of CAKJTW010000012.1, forward strand.
GCCTCTGCTGCCTGCCCATGGGGTCCTATTGGCACCTCTGAACTGGCCTTTCCACCTTGAGTCTTTTTCCTGCCAGGCCACTATAGTCACCAATGGCAGTTTTATTATCCTAAAAGCATAGCTTTTATTATGTCCCCTTTTGTGCTAAAAAAAAAAACCTCTGATGGCTCTACATTGGGTATTCAGCTGCCCAGGAGCTAAAAGTAATCTCCTCCCAACTAAACTGTCTTTTGTTTATCTCTCTACATGTTTTCCTTTTAGTACTTATTACAAACTAATTACTAATCAGCTAGTTCTCGGAGCTCACTTCCCCACACCTCACTGACCCCTAAAGAAAGAAATGTGTGTATGTATGTTTTACTCTTGTTTCTAACCTATTGCTGTGCATTTTCACCTGGAGTAGCCAGTCTCCCAGACAGGAAGTGAAAGTAGAGTGTTCTGTTGGGTTCCACCCCTAAATAGAGGTCATGGTGTGTGACACAGAGCGGGGCTCTGGGATCATGCTGCCCGGGTTCAAATCTTGTCATTTTGAACATGAATGCTACCTCCCTGAGCCTTGGCTTCCTTACCTATAAAACAGGCTAATAGTTACCTTATGCCATAGGATTATTGCAGTGACTGCATAGGGTTATAATGCAGGGAGCAGGGTGAGAGCCACGCTTGGCGCTGAGCAGGGCTCAGTGTTAGCTGTTGTTATCATCATCATTGTTACTGTTTTATCACGCTTGCTGCATGACATTATCTACAGCTTAATTATTCACTGTTTGGCACGAGAGACTAACTTGGGAATTATACGCAACTGGTGAATTAATATTCTGAATACTTCCACTAGGACATCAGGCTAATAATTTTTGGTACTTTAGATAACCCGTGATGGGTCCCAGAGGGTCCTGAAACCATGCATCTACATTTTCCCTCATAAGAATGAACTTTTTTTTTTTTTTTTTTTTTTTTTAGTTTTAGAAGTCTGTAGTTTAACATAGCAGCTTCCATGATTAGAGACCTGGAAGCTGAACTGAGGAAGAAAGGGAGAGTCCTGCTGACACAGAAAATTTCTAGTTCCCCACACGAGAGATAATACAGATGACTCAGCTGGTCAGTGAAACCAAGGACCTGGCAAAGATGGCAAAAGACCAACAATGGTAGGAAGATAGGCTATCTTGGAGGAAGTTTTAAAAAAATCAGTGTAAAATATAGAAGTTGCTTCTGAAAAATAAAGATATTAAGTGAAAGTTGCTCTGTCATGTCTGACTCTTTGCGACCCCATGGACTTATACAATCCATGGAGTTCTCCAGGCCAGAATACTGGAGTGCGTAGCCTTTCTCTTTTCCAGGGGATCTTCCCAACCCAGGGACCGATCCCAGGTCTCCCACATTGCAGGTGGATTCTTTATCAGCTGAGCCACAAGGGAAGCCCAAAGATATTAAAATGAGAGTTAAAACTATTTACCTAGATGGTTGTATAATATTGTGAATGTAATTAAAGCCTCTGAATTATATACTCAAAAGGATTAAAAGGCAATTTTATAGTACATATATTTTTATATAATAAAAAAGCTAATAAATATATATACCAAAAAAGTTAGCTAAAATGTATAACAATTTATAAGAATATTTTTGTTTCAGAGATATATTTCCATATGATAGAGCTGCTTATGTCAGCTTAGTGCTCATTAAGTACCTACTGCATACAAGCACCATGCTTGGTACACCATATTATGATAAGCAGCTGTTTTTATGCATCAGTACTGAACTCTCTCTTACCATTAATGAAAGAATGATATCCTGCATGAATGAGTCAGTGGTCATCAGTGCAGTCACCACAGACTTGTGGACAAAGCACTTTTATCTTGGTTAAAAGAAAAGAAAATGAGCTTCAAAATTGTTTGAAAACTGTATTCTGCTTTAAACACTGAGTTATAAGCCAGCTAGCTCCTGTATTCTCATTATGATGTTTGAAAGAACTGATGTGTTGTTTTTTCTCACCTAACCCTGCGTTAATGCAGTCTAACAACAGTCACTACAGAGGCAGGCTCATAAACAACAAAGTCCCTCATCAGCGACAGCAAATCCTTGGTTCTCGTGGAGGCTTCAGCTCCACTCACTGAGAACTTGCGCAGTTTTCTAGTGGCTTTTGAACTCTTCCACATACTTAGGAAAGGAAAGGTTAGTGTCCCTAATGACACTTCCCCATTTGGAAGACAGGAAAAAATAAGTAAATAAGAACAAAAGTAGTGATGGGGGATTCCCTGGCAGCCCAGTGGTTAGGACTCTGGGCTTCAAACTGCTGGGGGCCATGTCCAACAGGAAAAAGTAGTGATAGAACCGAGAGCGTTTTATAGTGGGAAAGAGAAGTAAGCAGACTTATGAGGTAGAGAGGCTATTAATTTGATTCAACTTGATGTAGCAGCACTGAAAAGTTTTGATAGCTGTAATAACTTGTTTTTATTGTAAAATGTAATGCATATTTGGAAGAGTACATATATACAATTTAAAGTAGAATCATAAAGTATGTAAATAATCTCCCACGTCAAAACATGGGACATTGCCAGCCCCTCTGAAGCACCAGACCCCATTGTGAATTCCTTCTTAATCATAACCTCCTTCTTGGATAGGGGTCAACATTTTCTATGATTTTATAGTGATCATTTCCTTGCTTTTCTTCAGGGTTTGTTTGTTGGCATCTTCATTTTATTTTCATTACATTGTAATATTTCATTGCCCAAAGAGAATGCAAAAAAGCCTTGTTGATAGATACATAGTTGCTGCTATGAACATCATTCTTTTGTGTCTTGTACCCAGGGCTCAGTACCCTTTCTACTTGAAAGCTCATCACCAGCACCCAGGGGGTTCACAAATGGCAGGACCCCACCCTCAGAGTGTCTGATTCAGCCACAGTGAGGTGAGATTTGAGAGTTCACACTCCTAACAAATTCCCAGATGATGCTGATACCACCAGCTGGTACCACACTCTGAGAACCACTGTTTTAAGTTACGGAAAGAGATTTGCTGGATCAGGGATGTGCATCTTTTCAGCTTTACTAATTAATGCAAAACCATTTCCAAGGTAGTTCTTAACATGCCCACCAGAGGTGTGTGTGTGTGTTCCATCGTTCTGTTATACCCATGCTAACACTTATTGTTGTCAGACTTCAAAATTTGCCAAGTCAGTGGCTATGGAAGTTTCTCTTCTTGTGGTTTTAATTTGCATTTCCTTAATTCTAGTGAATTTGAACATTGATGTATCATTTCAGTTTCTTTTTTGTGGAGTGCCTAGTCAAGTCTTTTGCCCATTTTTCTGTGGATTATCTATCTTTTTCTTATTGATACGTCAGGACTATTAACTTAAAAGACCACAATAAAGTTTTCCTTAATTTTTGAAACTTAAACTTAGTATAGATGGATATTCGTAAGAGGCAAACTTAGTATAGATGGACAGTAGTAAGAGGAGCAAACACAGACTATTCTTTACATAGCTTCTCTTTAGCAAATGGCTTGAAAGAAATACGAACTTTTTCTCCAAACAAACTACTAACTATAGAGACAAACCATATAGAATAAGTCTCAGCATCCTTCATATGTTCACTGAAAATGCGTCTGTAAGCACAAGGCCACCTTTAAACAGTCATAATGCAACTGAAATAGATCATTCAAGAAAGGAGACCTATTATTGAGGCCAACATGGCCATCGACACTTGTTAGCTTGTCTCTGAAGAACAGAATTCTGAGCAGCAAAAGCTTAAAGTGAATGAAATTGTATCCAATTCTCAATCTAATGAAAAAGCTTTGGGCTCTGGGCCAGAGAATAGATTTGGACCATGGAGGCGACTTTCTCCAGGGTCTTAAATTTAAATGGCTGAATTATTTTTAAAGTATCATCCTATGCAGTCTTTTGGAATGGAAATGTGGGTTTTTTTTCAATTAAAAAAAAATATAATTTCAACATAAGGATGGAATGCAACATCTTTGTCTAGAAAAGCAGATGCTTCGTTCTAATGCCTGCTCAGCGTGGAGTAATGACACCCATTACAGCCTCCTTCGACCCATGAAACACACACGCACACGCCATGCATACAAGTCTACACACAGATACATCAAATGCATAGTATGCATACATGCACAAACACACATACATGTACACATATATTAAATATACACTCACACACACACACTCACACTTTGTGCCTAGAATAATTGAAGAAAATATGCATATATTTAGTATAAAGGATGTATCTTCCACTCTGAAAACACTAACTATTGTGTCATGAAGACATCTGTAACTCTCAGTATCTCAAACCAATCTAGAACAAAGGAGCTGTCTTAGAATTACTAGTTTGTATACAACTTAATTATCTTTGGAAAGAATGATGCTAAAACTGAAACTCCAGTACTTTGGCCACCTCATGCGAAGAGTTGACTCATTGGAAAAGACTCTGATGCTGGGAGGGATTGGGGGCAGGAGGAGAAGGGGACGACAGAGGATGAGATGGCTGGATGGCATCACTGACTCGATGGACATGAGTTTGGGTAAACTCCGGGAGATGGTGATGGACAGGGAGGCCTGGCGTGCTGCGATTCATGGGGTCGCAAAGAGTAGGACATGACTGAGCAACTGAACTGAACTGAACTAATTATCTAGGAACTGAAGTTGCTGCTGCTGCTGCTAACTCAGATCAGTCATGTCCGACTCTGTACGACCCCATAGACGGCAGCCCACCAGGTTCCCCTGTCCCTGGGATTCTCCAGGCAAAAACACTGGAGTGGGTTGCCATTTCCTTCTCCAATGCGTGAAAGTGAAAAGTGAAAGTGAAGTCGCTCAGTCATGTCCGACTCTTTGCGACCCCATGGACTGCAGCCTACCAGGCTCCTCCATGGGATTTTCCAGGCAAAAGTACTGGAGTGGGGTGCCATTGCCTTAGTCGCAAATTTTAAGAGAGGAAAACTTTGCCTCAAATTGCTGCTTAATTTTAGAATGTCGTGCCTGAAGAATATTTAGAGTTGTTTTAAGATACAAGCATTTAAAAGGAAAGATGTTGTTATGGCCCAGTTGCTCATTCATTCTCTCTGTCTCTTTCTTTCTCACTTAGTCTCACCCTCCCTCTCTTACATAAATAAGGTAGTATTAATAGTAAGTATAATTAATATAATATTGTAAATCAACTATACTTCATTAAAATAAATTTAATTAAGAAAAGAGTAAGTAAGGATTAATTAAGAGATCCACTTGGGTGAGAAAGACCACCCATCTTCCAAAAAGTCATCATCAAGCTGCTTCCTAAAGCCTGCTCACCACCCCCCCTCACCCTATGCATGTCAGAACTCAGTGGGTGGCAGGACCCAGCTTGTTCCATATGGACCAAGGCAGCCCTGATTCTGTATTCCCAATGCATCACTCCCAGACTTCTTGTCCTCAGCCTTGTGCTCACAGCTCTAACCTAATGGGGAGATCCCGCTTAAGAATACAGATTCATCTCTGACTTAGGAGCCCGACATTTGTTTCAATTCCAAGCCCCAGAGTTGTGAAATTCAAAGAGAGAGCTGGTCCTTGGTGGTCCACGGAGTCCCCAGAAGTAAGGTGATCTGAATATGGGGCCCTGCTGGCAGCATCCAGTCCTCACCTGCCACTCAAAAATATTTCCAGCACATCTTTTCAACAGCTCTCCATCACAGAAGTGCGGGAATCCCATGGATTCTATCATTGTAAAGCTCTGGTTGTATGACAGGCAACATTTCCTGTATTCTTCAGGCTCCTTCACTTTTTAGTCAATTCCAATATTCTCACATACCCTCTAAGGAAGAGGCAGCTGAATAGGGGGGAGTCCCCAGAAACCAAGAAGAATCGCAGATCTAGAAGCACCGACTTTTATTAGGAACAATGAATGGTACCACTTTCCGATCCCCATAGTGGCCAACACACCTAATGTAGGCTTCTTGAGTGACCCACACTGAAAATGGTCTTAAGAACTCCCAGCCTTTCCTATAACCCTTTCTTTCAAGGGAGGGAAGCCTTGCCCAATGCAGTTAACCTCTAAGGACTCCTGGCTATCAGCGTAGCATTCCGACCTGCTACTTGAGTCAGGGACTTCACATCTAACTGAGAGTGAGTGCTTAAGGGACTCTGACGTCTGGAACTGCAATTCCTGTCACTTCAGGAACTTTTCTGGCTTTTAAAGGGTTTTTCTTTTTAACTAATTCTAGATAAGTAAGGTCGTTGCTAAATAGTTACATTGTGGAATGACCGAGATGTTGCAAAAATCCAAATTAAGCCACAGAACAGATGTACCCAAAAAGCATATTGTGTTAGATGCCTCTATGTGTCCATTGTGATCTTTTTCTGTGCCTGTAGAGTGATGGAATTGCTGAAGCAGAACCCTGATGAAAGCTATTCACAATTTAGCATTTACCATCATATGGAAATGTCAGTTCCATCCACCAAAGAGAATATTACAGGCATGTTCAATATAAAATGCAAATATAATAGCTTAGTGGGCTGGATATGTCAGCTGTGTTTCACTTAAACCTATTACCTTGGCAGATTAAATACAGTTCCAGATCTTTCGCAAGGAGGATCTTCTGATGAAGTTACCTCTTATATCAGCTTTTGTGGCTCATCAGTTCAACTGGATATGACTAGAATGGGAACAAAAATGGGTGAGGAATAAGACTGAATGGGAACAGCCGTGGAGAAATAGGAGGATCTGCCCCATGAACCTTCCTGTACCCACTGAGAAATGTTATTATTGGCTCAAGGATAGGGATAGGTATCAGCAATTTTTAGCAAAGATTTTTCTCTTAGGTGATGAAATAGGATCCACCAATTCTCACCAGGCCTGCTTCGCCACTTCCAAATCTTGCTATCTGCTTGTGAAATCCAACTCAACTGAGCAGAGGTGGGTGCAGCCTGAGCTACGATTGCTGGCTCTAGCATGGTGTTTCTGTAGCTATCTGGGGCACCCAGCTTCCTGAGCTGAACTCAACAGTAGCGGACCCCTGTCTCATTTGACCAGACACTGCACACTCTTACCCTAGCTTCCCCTTTAAACTCACGCCCATGTCATACCTTGTCTTACTGTTGCCACTGTCCTACTGGATACGATTTCTTGCTTGAATGCCACAAAATCCCCATCCTTCACAGTACCACCCATTCTGCAAGGACTTCCCAGGACTGCCCTGTCTCACTTCCCACCCCACACCAGTGGAAAGGTTGGTGGCTCCTGGAACAGCCCACTTTGAGCCCCTACTCAGTAAGACAGACTTGGTGGAAATTAGCCAATCCATGTAGTTTATCCAACACAGTTCTCTTGTCCCCTCATTGCATGATCAGTTATAATCTTTGGGGGTTATATATCCAGCAACCTATCTATCCCTATGGGCTTTTCCAAGGGAGTGCTTTGCAAATTGACTACATAGAACTGTAGAAATAATTGATCCTTTCTGAAAAGAGCCTTCCTCTGTAGTTTCTCTGATTCTTTTTACTTTGTCTTACACTAACATGCAGCAAGTATTATTCTTTGATAGCTATTTATATTTGTAACAAACAAAAAAAAAGAAGACGGAGAAATCATGCTCAATAATTCCTGCTCTAAAATAGCCTACTTGACTAATTCTCAGCAAGCACTGAGTTTTTCTGCCAAAAAAAGATAGTAACCCACAGAACACTGGTTTCTGGACTGTTGGAGTGACGAAAGTAGGGATGAGAGACAGTTGATTGCTGTAGAAGGAAGTTCTAGAAGAGATATCTTATATGTAGTAAGACATAGTGAGACATTCCAGAGCCTGCTTCTATCACTCCCATTATCTGAAGTTGTGCCATGTGTCTCTTCTGTTTATACTCTGAATTCCTGATTTACCCCCTTTCCTGACCTCTTCAATGCATGTGTGTCTGTGTCTTTAGCATGTGTGAAAGAGTGGCATAGTTTTAGCCCAGAGTTCTGCATCCACTCTTTACACCAAGATGGGGATCAATAAGAAATCAGCAAAAACTAATTTCCAAGCAACTACTTGCAGTATGAAACGTTAAGTGAAGATACGACCCAAAGAGGCCAAGAGTTAGCTTGAAAGGATAGTTTTATAAGACCATCATGTAAGGTCCTCTTCATAAAGGCAAAGATGCCTAACATGAGTTCATTGGAATTTTGCTGAGGCCACTTTTGAATCATAAACTTTGGGGAAGCAGAGGGAGACTTCTCCTAGCTGGCGACAGAGTCTAAATGATCTCCCAGCCTTTGCATCTTGTCACAGCAAACCAGTTTTATTCCTCTGAGAAAAATTCACCACCCCAACCCCAACAAGCAGACAACTTGTAGCAAGTAGCATTTACTTCTGTGAAGGGTTCCAAGAAAGTGAAAGTGATCTTTTGCCAGAAAGAAGTTTTGTACAAAGTAAAGAATGGATGCTAAAGTCAGACTTGTGCTGTGAACAAGGTCATCCTAATCTGCTGGAAATCCTAATCTGTTCAGAAGCAAAAGCGCTACTGTTTCATCACTATGTTCTAGTAGTACAGTCAATCCTCTTTATTTGCAGACCCTGTATTTGCAAATCACCAACTCACTTAAATTTTTGTAAATCCTAAATCAATACTTGCAGTGTTTTCATAGTCATTGGTAGAAGCGAACCATTTTGAGTCATCTAAAATGCACATCCCAGCTAAGGTTGAATGAGGCAACATTCTGTCTTGTTTCAACTCTCATACTATAACCTGGTTTTCTCTTCACTATTTAATATCCTGTTTTTCACTTATCGTGCTTTTGGCTCACTATTAAAAGTGGTTCCCGAGCAGAATGCTGAAATGCTGTCTTATGTTCTTAAACTCAAAAAGGCTGTGATGTACAGAGAAACCATACGAACTAGATAAGCTTCAATCAGGTGTGATTTATAGTGCTACTGGCCGTGAGTTCAATGCTAATAATTTAACAATATATATTAAATAATGTATCTTTAAACAATAACACACATAAAACAAAGTTATATATTGATCAGCTGACAAAAATTCTGTGATCAGAGGCTCAAAGGAACCTAACCCATGGTTAGGAGCCATGGTTCAGTTTTTGCTAATTCAAAGTCTCTGGTGACTTTATAGAACATAAACACCAGGAATAATAAGAACCAACTGTCTTTTCAAATTTAGGAATTCCTAATGATGTCTTATGGAGAAGGAAATGGCAACCCATTCCAGTGTTCTCACCTGGAGAATCCCAGGGACGGGGAGCCTGATGGGCTGCCGTCTATGGGGTCGCACAGAGTCAGAAACGACTGAAGCGACTCGGCAGCAGCAGCAATGATGTCTAAGATCCTCCTTGTGACTACCAGGAGGCTGTGGTACTAGTGATTTCACGCTATTTTCTGCCTCATGGGAGATGGGGACTTACAAAACCATCCTCATTCCTTCTTTATGGTGTGGAATTTGTTTCCCCTCACTATTCAATTCAGTATTAATTGAGTGCTCCAGAACCTGCTGCAGCAGGAAGATATGCAACAGGAGCATTTAGCAGTCTCTGACCTCGGGGCTACTTGGGATTACCTTGGATGAAAAGACCAGGGTTAAAAAGGCAGATGCAGCCAACTCTAGAAGAAAGTGGAAACATCTCAGAAATGGCAGGGAAGAGAACAAGCTCTTGGAGGTGTAGCCTAAGGGAAACAGGCTATTTTTCTAATAGTAACCTTGAACTGTTAATTTAGTGTTTCCTCCCAGGAACTCCGCAAAGGAAGTTCAGCTTTGGCCAGAGTTTCTAATTAACTCCAAAGTTTCTACCACATCCGCAAACACCTAAAGACCACCCCAGTGTTCATTTCTCACCTGACAAAAGTCAAAAAGCTGATGTAAGTGAGAATTGCACCATAGGAAATCCTTTTTTCACTATGGGAAATGGTTGCTGTATTTCCCTCAGTTTGATTATTTTGGGGACCTATAATCTTACAGCTAAAAAAATATTATTTATGATACTGAGAACAAAAATAGTAATATTAATTTATTAAGTACACAGTGTATGCCAGGACCTGTGTTGGGAACACAGGAATAAAGGGCAGAGTTTCTGCCTTTAAGCATCTCACAGTCAAATAGGAGAAACTGACCACTGTAAAATTGGGGTAAATACTCTGAGAGACGGGGGCAAGTGGTGGACTTGTGGCAGCACAGACCCAAAGTGGGAGACTTGCGGGAGGTGGGCGAGGTTGGTAATGCCTCTTCCTGGAATAGAATCTTAGACGTGAAAAAGAAAAAGTGTAAGAAGTAGAGTTGAACATTCTAGGAGGCAGGAACATTCTGTAACACTCTAGAGGTGTGAAAGAGCTAAGACTGTTGATTAACCTAATAGTGGTCCCCAACATTTTTGACCCCAGGGACTGGTTTCATGGAAGACAATTTTTCCACAGACCAGAGAGGGAAGAGATGTTTTTGGAATGATTCAAGCACATTACATTTATTGTGTACTTTACTTCTATTATTATTACATCAGTGCCACCTCAGATCATCAATTAGATCCTGGAGGCTGGAGACCCATGCTGTAGAGCACAGAGCAGGAGATGGAAGAGGTTCAAGAGAGAAGCCTGAGGAGATGTAAGACCCAGATCACGAGGGGGCTTGAAGGCTAAGCTAGGAAAGTGGAATCCACTGTTGGATTTCACAGAGGCGAGCAAAATAATCCCATCTGCACCTTCTCTGTGTCACTTAGAAGTAGTACAGAGAATGCACTGTGTGTTAGAAAAGCCACTGGGGAAATAAGCCTAGAGAAAAGCAGTAGGAAGGGAGTGAAGGAGCAGTTTAGATAGCAGTTAGGGAAGTAGAACTGAGAGAACCATCTAAACAGCAGCTGGCAATGGAAGGAAACAGGGGAAAGGGATGCAGAGGTAGAACAGATTCAGAAACTACAATGAGTGCAATTCAGGATGTACTCAGTTGGAGGCACCAAGGGCCAGTCCAAGGAAAGGTCAATAGGCAGCTCAATATCTGGGGCTGACTTCAGGAGACTGGATTGGGCTGGAAGTGATAGTTTGATGATCAGTTCATAGATAACTATTGGGTTTACATTTGCACAAAGCTGAGTGTGTACAGAAGAGAGCCACAGAAGCACTCTTTGGGAGCACTAATATTGAAGGGATTAAAAAGAAAGTCAAGTCTGAGGTAACGCAGCCATAAATGAAGGAGGAAATCTAACATAGAATAGAGTCAGAAATGACAGAGAAGAGGAGTGCCGCTCTTCTGAATGGTCTGAATGGTCTGCGGAATCCAACTATGCCAGGAAGAAAAGCACAGTTTAATTGGGCATTAATGACCTGAGCTTCCCTAGTGGCTCTGTGGTGAAGAATCTGACTGCAAGGCAGAAGACGTGGGTTCGATCCCTGATCCAGGAAGATCCCCTGGAGAAGGAAATGGCAATCCACTCCAGTATTCTTGCCTAGGAAATCCCATGGACAGAGGAGTCTGGTGGGCTACAGCCCATGAGGTCACAAAACAGTTGGACACGACTTAGCAACTAAACAACAAGAGCAAACAATGTCCTGAGCAGTAAAATGGGGAAGTAGAAATGAAAACAGTGTTATATGTAGAGATGCAAAAGTGGGTAAAGACACAGCATGTGTAGACCAACCTTTGGCTAAACTAGATTTTCAAGAAAGAAGGAGAGAGGAGCAAATAGCAGGAAGTGGAAAGTTGAGGAGGGTTCCTGCCACTGCCAGTTGGAACTTAGCAGTGGTTCTTAATTGCTAGCAGGACACAGGGAACATTTTCAAACTGCATATGACTACAGATTACACAGACTGTAAGATGTAAATCTCATAGTAAAGAAGTGAGGTGGGGGAACGATAGAGGATCAAGAATACAGGATGCATCAGGGCAGGGTTTCTGAACAGGATTTTTATGAGAACCTATGACAAACAATAAAATGGAATCCGATTAAGACTCAGAGGACCTGTGAATGCCTCTTGCTAGCTTTCAACCTTAGGCAGTTTCATCACCTCTCTGAGCCTAGGATCCTCATCTATAAAATAAGCTAAATACTAACTATCTTGCCTGGTTGTGGTGAGAATTAAACAGGATAATACGTGTGAAGAGCACCCTGGAAATTGGAAAGCCCTGTGCAATTGTGTGAGAAGATGGGCCCTCTTGCTGCCCTTCATCATTTGCTGAGGTGCCTTTTCCGGTTGAAGTTATTTCAGATGCCGTGGAAAAGCTTTCTTCCAAACTAAAGGCAGGGTCTCTCTTTTCTGGGGATTTCTGTCTTTTTATTTTTTTTCCTACTTACTTGCAATGAAGAGTTCTGTGGATAAATAAAAAGAGAAATGTTTTTAATTTTTTAATGTTAAAATAAGACTAATCACTATCTTAAAAATTGGTAGAGATACACATGAAAATATTCAAACATATTTCTTTCTAGATATTTAATCCTCCTAGTTATAACCTTTGTGAAAAATCTCTGTTGTGTGATCACTACCTTAGATAATAAAGACATTAGACCCTGCCTGCTAAGGTGCAAGTGACCAGCAGACCAACAGGCCCTCCAAATATCCATTTCCTTCCCCGCTTGATTGTTTTAAATTAGCACTTCTCTCGGTCCAACAAAACACACTCCCATGATATTTGCCTTGCAGTTGCTAATATCTATATTTTTTAATTAAAACATTTCTCAGAAAGACTTGGCATTTAAAAAACTACAAAGTTAATAAAAAACACCTGTGGTAGCTATTTTAGACTAAAATGAAGATTGCAAGCCAGCACACCGTAGGCCCAGGCTGTCCCCACAGACAGATGTGCTTTATTTGATCTGTAGACTGTTTAGAAAATAACACTAATAACACCCAATATTTAAAATTTGATTTTTTTATATTTAAACATACCAATTTCTACTGCCTCTTGGAACATTGGAAGATCAGGCAATACAAGGCAGGGCCTTTACTCCCCTAAATAAAAACAAATAGCTCTGTCTCAATGTCATCCCAAGCCCTGTGTGTGTGTGTATGCGTGTGTGTGTGTGTGTATGCGTGTGTGTGTGTGTGACTCAGTTGTGTCTGACTCTTTGTGACCCCATGCCTCCTCTGGCTGGTACCCACAGATTCCTGGAGATTTCAAAGTGTGTGACCCCTGGGTTAAAGTCAAACTAAGTATAACACAACGGAAGGGGAGAAGTTTGTTTCTAACGATAGTGACTATAATAACGAAAAAGGAAGTCCAAATACCTGGGCTGGAGCACCTGATTGTTAGCTCTTAACATTCTGTCTGCCTTAGTATAGGGCGCTACAGCATGGAAGTTAAATCTTTTCCTTTGTGTACTTAGTTGTATGATAGAGATTAAAATAAAAGCAACAACTTCCTTTGGGAAAGGCCAAAAACATACCCCCAAAGAAAAAGTTGTATTACTTCAAAAGCTTAGGCAAGCAGCCAAAAGATTCCAGAAGGCTCTTCCTATCCTCACAGGGTCAAGAAACTTTGATGACCTGTGACGGCATGCAAAGACATCTGGTAGACCACACTTTACAGTTCAGAAGATAAAGCTCATTCTCAGTTTTATTAACACAGACTGACTGGCCATGGCTGGTCTTTGCGACGCAGAAGAAATTCCCAAGCAGTGCATTCTCAGGCTCTTGTGAAGTGGTCTGTTGTTTGTGGAATTTCCTATTCTCCAGCCCCCAGAACAGAAAGCAACACTCACCCCCCACCCCCAACCTCGGCTTTGGCCGACATGAGATTTAAAGAGGATCATTTGTTTTCATTACAGCCCCTTGAAGCCCTTCCTTCCCTCCTCATTAATGAATTTCCAGTCTTTCATCAAAAAACAAAAACAAAAAAACAAACACAAAAAGGGACCTGACGGAGGACATGGTTAAGTGGCTGGCACACATAGCAGTGCCGGCTTTAAAGAGAGGAGACGGCCATTTACTGATTGCAGGGAGGGGTTGACATCCTTGGTTAGTATGCTAATTTCATCTCCTGCATTTAGCATTCAGATCAGGTCCGTACAGGCCCTCCAGAGCAGCAGAGTCCAGGAATGAGTGGCTGTCTGCCTTGCAGCGTTGAACAGTCTCTGCATGCATTACATAAATGCCCCAGCATTCTGTCTGCTCTGACTTCACTCTCTTCCTTCCTCTCTAAAGACACACAGACCACAGAGCCATACACATGTGAGCACACACTCCACATGATGCTGTCATACGCGCACACACACACACACACACACACACACACACACACAGACCCTACAGACATAGGTCTCTATGAATGCTGAAGACATGCAGTGTAAGATATCCGAGTCATCCACAACTGGCTTAATTTCTCCTCCTTTGAGTCTCCAAGGCACACTTCTGCAGGATATATGTCTCCTGCTCAGGAAACTTGCAATGTACTGAGGTATCTGAAATAAGGAAGCAATATGAAGAGTAAATCCCCAGTGAAAAGGAACACATCTTTCTATTGACCTTCCAGTCCCAGAAATCCTTACCAAAAGAAAAAACTCTACTCATCTGTAGGGGCACCGGATAGCTCAGTTAACTGAACACCCAGAAAGAAGAAAGGGCCAGGTCATTTTATTCCTTGGGGTACCCACTTTATCATGGTATGTTTGGAATCCTGTGTTAAACGAGTATTTCATCCTGGTTGGTTTTGGACTCACCAAGCCACAGCTGGGTGACAAGGGAAGAGGAATCCCAAACTCGCTCCCACATGGTGGTCCAAATGGCAAAGATGGTCACCTGGCACAGTTTGCCTAGCGCCCAGACATCAGAAAACTGAATTTCCTCAGCCTCCTTTTCCTAGCATTTTTCTGTAGCATTGCAGCAGTTTCCTGGAGACAAACAAAATCAGCAGCTCCTGTTATCAGAAGGCACATTTAGGGGTTGCTTTGAATAGACAGAAGCTATTTTGAGCAAGCAGGAGCTCCAGTTAAAAGGAAAGGAAAGGTTGGTTTTTAATGTTTTGTTTTGTTTTCTCAAAGTGTGACATAACCGTGTCATCTGGCATGCCATGGTTCCTTCCTCTGGCTACTCTGGTGGACCCTGGTCCTGACCCCTGGTGCCCACACAATATTCCACTTTTGGCTGAAGAACACCGGGCAGTTCCCGTGGGAGCTTCCGACAGGAGCGATGGGTATTTTCTCCAAGCTGCGGACTTGATTTGCCTCGTTTGGGGTTTTTTTTTTTTTTTGGCTCTGGTCCAAGATGTTTTCCTGTCATCATTTCACTGTCTTTTCCAGTAATCCCTTTTTTTAAACATGGCCAACAATTAGTCGATTTATCTCCTCTACCAACACCACCCCCCCACCCCCATCTCCACGCAAACACGCACTCCACTGAGCCCCATCACTGTCTTGTTTTGCCTTGAAGTCTAAGAAATTACAGCTTCTCATTAGCTGGAGAGCACGTTTGGAACGGCTTTGTATTTACTCACTTAGTAAGTGATGCTGGCCTTTTAATTATTCTCCCTCCGCGTGCCATCACAGAGCTGCAAGCTGTTCCAGGCAAGCCAAGCGACTGCGTGTCCTCCGCCAGGCAGTTGGAAGTAATCGTGTTTTACCTCACTGCTGCTGCTTTCTTCCTCTCCTGTCAGCAAGCCAAGGAATCCCCCCAAAGCTCTTACGTAGGAGATACCAAAACTGTGAGTCACTTCTGGCTCCCCAAGCAGAGGGAGCCCAGGGCACCGTGAACGGAACAGCAGACCCAAGATGGGGGTTTCCTCCCAGCCAAGCCCTGGGACCAGATGTGCAGCCATGGCTTGGTCTTTCTTGCTGTTGCTCCCTCTTTCTCCCTCCACCCTCATCCGCTCCTTCGTTTGCCAGCGCCTTCCTCTTTCTTCCTTTCTGTGTTGCCGACAGCCGCAGACCCAGCAAGAGCTGGGTCCCTCTCGCCTTCTGTTGTTTTTTCTCCCCTGCAGCAGGCTTTGGCTGCTACCTCTGCAAGCTGGATCACCAAAGACACACGACTCCCTCACAATGAATAATCAATACAGATATTGATCTGTGGAAAATGTTTGTAAATTCCTGAAAGGGAATCAGGAGCAGGGGGCAGGGAGGCTCGTGGGGGACGACGACTGGAGTGCTGGTGGCGGAAGGCAGCCGAACTGGATTTGGATCCCAAGGCTGGCTGGCTCCGAGGTGACGGTACCGGAATGCGTGCGAACGAGGGTGCGCGCGTGTGAGTGCGCGGGTGACGCTGGTGTTGTGTGTGCCCCTTTCTCTACAGCTGCTTTCCCTGAAGAATCAAGAGCCAAATGGTCGGGAGCCCCTGTCAGTGCCATGCCTTGGCTGCGGGCCAGCGCTGTTTTGTTTTCATTATCACACGCTACTTTGCAATTTGCATAAATACAGGGTTATTTTTTATCGTGTCGCCCAAAAGATAAAAAAAAAAAAAAAAATAGAAGTCTTTGTTGTGTGCAAGAGGGGCTTGCTGCCTACTCATCATGGCTAAGGATTTAGCGTATGTAGAGGGCTCCACAAGAAATATCGGCAAAGAAGTGGTAATCACAGAGGCGAAAGAATACAGGAGAGCCGAAGAGAGGAATTTAAAGATAACTGCAGGGGATTCAACTTGATGGAACCAAATATTAGGAATACGTTTTCCTCTGTGGAGGAGTGGTAGCGCCTTAGAAAAGCGAAGAAGAAATAAAGACCACCAAGGTCTAACCAGTGGCCTATAGTATACACATGTCACTCTTAACGACTGGAATGCGCGATTTATCTTTGGTGAACACTGAACGCAAATTTGCTTTCTCTGCCCTTATCCAAAGCCTAGAAAGAATGGGAACAGATGGAGCGTTTCCAGCAGACAGAACGTTTCAAAACTTGGTCTGTTTTCCCCTCTTCCCTACAGCTTGAGCAGCTCAACCAAATCTCCAGAGCTGCATTTGCCCTAGTATTGAATGGAATTTGCATCCTCCCTTTGCTTTTTCACCTTCAGGAAAGTGGGTACAACAGAGTCTTAAGCTAAATAGCAAGCTTTGGGTGACTTTCTTCCTGCATGCTCAGAGTCTCGGCTGCAGACAGAGATGGGGCCTCCTGAAGTTATGCCCCCAAGTGGATGGCAGGTGTGCTCTCGGGTCCCAGGAAGTAGCAACTTATTTCAGAAAAGCTTCTAGCTCTCCCAGGCCGTTGGATGGCCCCCCTTCCCTTTGGTTTCCTGTCCTTTCACGTCTTGCCCACTCACTCTGTTTCTGTGATTCGGTAGTAAAACCTCTCTCGGATCATCCTACTCTTTTCTCTCACTGTTCTGTCTTCTCCTGCCCTGGCGACAGAAGGGGGGCGCCTCCTTTGAGATAGCTATCTAGAGTGGGACCTCTACATGAGGACTCAATTCCAGCACCCCTGTCCTGGAAGGAGCCATTCGCTTTATCAGCCAGCAGCAGCCTCAGGAGGAACACGGATTTTTTTTTTTTTTAATTCTTTTTCTGGCTTCTGATTAGCTCCAGCAATCCAATTAGCAGAGGAATTTTATATCACACAGACCAAGGTGCCCCTACTCGTCACAGCGGCTCAAGCCCACTCTTAAATTCTGTCGATAGTACATCTTCCCATGACATGGATTAATTACAGCACCAAGCCTTCCCGAGTAGGTCTACCCGTGAAAGTGTACGTGAATAGCAGAATTAAAGAAGAGGCAAAAAGGATGGCTTTTGTGTATCACTACATGATGCAAGAAGGCTGCATCGCGCATCCTCCTTCCTGGGGGTCTCAGCTCGTTCTAGGGTATATCAAAAAGGCCAAGGGAGATTATGGAGGATTCACAGGTGGCTTAATCAGGGCCCACCCATGTATTGTCTTCCTATCGTTGATTGACACATGTATCGTGAAACTTCAGAGCTCTTAGAGACTGACTAATTTCCTGCCTCCAGTGTATACTTCCCCCAAAAGAGTTAAACT
This sequence comes from Nanger dama, assembly GCA_917880005.1. NCBI lineage: Eukaryota > Metazoa > Chordata > Mammalia > Artiodactyla > Bovidae > Nanger > Nanger dama. The sequence continues at coordinate 37,582,831 of CAKJTW010000012.1, forward strand.
ATTTAAAATAGCTCCATGGAGAGAAATGACATTATCTTCATTGGTATTCCATTCCAGTTGGGTACAATTGTGATACCATTGTACCCTTGCATCCATCTACAATTGCATTCCAAATTTATCCTTACATTCATCAATCTCTAGCAGCTATCTCTCCATTCATCTCTCTATATTCATTTATATATCAACTATTTATTCTGCTTCCCAGTCATCTATTCATCCATGTGCATCTAGCTATCCATTTTCTAACCATGTATTGATCTATGAATATCTTTCTATTATCTGTCATCTACTTGTCTATCCATTTGTGTCTCTATTAATTCATTTGTCTGTATTATCCATCTATCTGTTTTTCTATCTATTCATTAATCTATTCATGTATCTAGCCATTCAATCATCTATCATTTGCTTATCAGTTACCTTTTTACTTTGTGCCTTTTGTTAGCTATGATCTTAACAGAATCCCAGATTCACATTCTCAATCATTTTTAAGGTAAATAACACTCAATTTCCAAATGAAGTCTATACCCACTGTGTACTTGGTTATCTGTTCTCTAGTTTAAGAGTATTGTCAGCTATAGAAGTAATTCAGTAAAATCGTATGGCTTTAAATGTGTTAAAAACTACAGGGAAGATATTTTATCCTGGATTTGTGGCACATTTTTCTTACTATAAGTATTCATTTCTACTCCCTTTAAACCATGGCTTTAAAAGAGGAGAATTTCACATAAAGTCTGCAGGTAAATCTCATACAGGTTGTTGAATCTACCACTGAGCAACCTCATGCAAGTGATCCAGTTCAACCGGTAGTCACTTGAGATTACTTTTATCAGAAAGGAAAACAGATACTAAACCCTTACATGGTGATGTGGTAGTGCATGTTTGAATTTTTCTTGTATACAGACTGGGAGTTGAGTAGCATTTTAGAAACTTAAAATAGATTCTCCCCTCATTAGTTTTGTTCAGAGTATGTTCAGCATTGGACCAATACTTGAGAGACAACACCTTCTCAGAATGACCCCTACAGTTAGCTCTGAAAAAAAACGGGTCCAGTGAAGCCTTATTGGGTTGGGGGAAATTGTCAGTGGATAAATTTCATTTGTGTTTGGGACAGAAAGTACAGTTTGTTGCTGGCAGGACTGCAGTGGTTGGCTTGTTTTCTCTGTGTTTCTATGGAATCACTTCCCAAATAGGGAGCCCAAGTGAAAATTCTAATAGAACAGCTGGTCATGTCTCTGACCACACTGGCCATCTCTCACATACTGTTCTTGTGTAGGTAGTATTATCCATTAAAGAACCAAATGTGTTTTTCTCTTTATTTTTTAAAAACTAAACCATAGTATACTGATGAAGATAAAGCCTGTAAAGACCTCATCAGTTCTGAAATTGCCATCCTCAAAGAACAGGCAGGGACCTAAGCCCTGTGTCTTCCAAGAAATCACAGATATGAAAACCTCCTCATTCCTCTTCTCAGATCTTTCCGCTTGTTTCATCACTGTCGCTTCTGGACTTGATTGCAATCAGAAATGATACCTAGTGAGTTCCTGCTCATCATGGCTTTTTGTCAGGCTAACCAAGGCTGCCTTCTCTGCGTGACCCAGAAGATGCAGCACCTAGGGCCCAGCACACTTTGAGGAGGCCATGGAAGTCTTTTAATTTCTTTTAAAATCATCAAAAAGGTCAACTTTTTAGTCAAAAAATTTAACATATAATATTAATATGCTCGATTTTATGCCAATGCAATTAGAAAGTAGCTGTTATTGTTCAGTCGCTAAGTGATGTCCAACCCCATGGACTGCAGCACGCCAGTCCTTCCCTGTACTTCACTATCTCCTGGAGTTTGCTGAAACTCATGTCCATTGAGTTGATGATGCCATCCAACCATCTCATCCTCTGTCGCCCGCTTCTTCTCCTGCCCTCAATCTTGCCCAGCATAAGAATCTTTTCCAGTGAGTCAATTCTTCGCATCAGGTGGCCAAAGTATTGGAACTTCAGATTCAGCATCAGTCCTTCCAATGCATATTCAGGGCAGAAAGTGGAAGTTTGAATAATTTTTCAGGGAGGAAGAAGTCCATGATGGCAAATCACCCAGAGTCAATGAATGTGGCTTTGACATTAACCAACTGCTTATAACTTAGCCATCCTCAAAAGAGTGCAGTGGTTAAGGATCTGCTCAGGAGCAAGACTTCCTGGGCTCATATCCTGGCACCACCACTTGTTAAAGTCATTTAAGTTCTTTCAGTCTCACTTTCCTTAGCTGTTAAGTGGAGGTAATGGTGCCTAATGCATAGGAATGCTGTCAAGATTAAATGATATTATATATTCAAATTGCTTAGCATAGAACTTACATATAACAAGGGCTCGGTGAAATTTGTTATAATAATTATTATTATTATTGTTTTGGCTTCAAATGTCTTGTTTTAAATGTCTACCTCTCCTCATTTCAGCAGCTATACTAAATTAAATCTTTTATTTAAAAATTTAGATTGTCTTCTAGTTACCACAGCCAGAAGAAAAAGTAGTTAACTGAAATTCCTCCCGATTCTGGGAAATTCCCAATTCCCAGAAAATTTTGTCTCCCAGAAGTAGCAAATTCTGTACTATCTACCCGGAACCAGGTCTTTACTCTATAATATAAAACTTCTCTAATAAATCAGCATCGTCTCTCTTGGTTGGAGATTTGATTCTTTCCTAACCTAAAACAATCCTGCAAAAATCTTATTAAGAACCACAGGTTAAAAAGAATATTGTCAAAACTTTCTCTCTCCTTTTCTCTCTTTACTTTATTATCCCCTCATTTTTTTTGTCATTTAACTCCAATTATGAGATGCTAAGTGCTTTTGGAAATTTCATTGTTAATATCTTCTCACAGTGCTATTAACGTAAATCAAGTTTAATAGTGTCCCAGCAAGTGTAAAAGCAATCAAAAATTCAGTACTCACGAATCATTCTGTAATTTCAGCATAAAATGTTAATAGAAATAATATCCAATACCATAAAATATCAGTAAATTCAACTTTAAATATATGTGATGAATTACTTCACCATCCTATAGCATTCGTGGAATATTCTAGTATGTAGAACTTAATTGGCCAAGCCATACCTCAGTCTTGCTCAGGCTGCCAGAAGTCCCCTCCTCTGCTCTCCCCTACTAGCCAATCCTGGAAGATTGGACAGCTCAATGACAGGCATTTTTTCATCCCAGACACACTGAGTTATTTGGCCATAAGGAAAAATGACTCAGATCAAGGTGGGAAGTACAGTCAACTTGAAGGAATTCAAATTAATGAGAACAAAGACACTGTAATTCAGTTCTAAGAATATTGATCAGTAGCTGCAAGGCCTTAGCTCCATATAATCAGCAAAGATGGCTAAGATAGAGGCCCTGTCCTTGGAGAGTTCACATCTCATGAGACAGACCCAAGGCCGAGACACATACAACTTACAGTATTTCCGGCCCAGCACTGAAGATAGCTGTCAAGTATGTCCTTAAGAAGGCTCTGGTGGAACAGAAGTTGGTCAATTAATTTTAAATTTTGCTAAGGCAGGAAAACATAAATGTGTGTGTGTGTGTGTGTGTATTGACTTGTATTTTAAGCGTTTTAAACGTAAAAGCAACATACGTCTTTTGCATGAACCACCACCACAGTGCTTGTCTATGGCTTCCAGTCTTTGAAGGGAGAATTTAAGACACCCAAGAGGCCCTCAGAGTGCAGAATCCTTAAGTTAATACTTGTCCTATCCATAGGGCGATTTTCAGTAACTCATCTGAATGTTTTCACAGAGTTAATTTAGCTGTCATAGAAACAACTCTCTTTGCATGCATATATCTCTATTTTATACTTTATTCAGTTACAAATTTCATGAACAAAAACAACTTCCATAAAGAGGTTTGGGGACAAACACTACTAACTCTTAGGAAGACTATGACTCAGTGGGTGAGGCCAGGACTGCTCATGTACTCTAGGGTGTGGGTTATTACCTGGAGCCACATGAGGGCATGGGCATCAGTCAGCAGGACATCTGAAAGGCATGGAGGAGAGTGACTGTCGGTTCAGCTAGTCAGTGAAGTGAACGTTGCTTAAAGAGGTCTATAAATGGAAAGGTGAGCCCAGAGATAAAGAATTTGTTGTTGGGTCAGAACAAAGATTCTCATGGGCTGATATTAACTTTGTTCTAAGATTATATGATGTAGGACACAGTGTTAATGGGTCTGACATCAGAGTGTCAAGTTAGTATCTTTAATACTTATTGAACAGTTCATTGTGGCTTTGACCTCTAGAAATTTATTTAAATCTTTTTAAACCTGGCTTCATTTGTAACCTATAAGGGTTTCAGAAAAACAAGTCTCAAATATTTGCTGTCTGTTACAGACAATTGCACTTCCTACATTTGTCCTAAAAGAGGTTTCCTTAAACCTGTATGTCCTTAAGTGTAGGATACATAGCCACAGTGATGTAAAAGATCATTTTTGGAGGTATACTAGTTAACATTTATGTCCTTATAAAATATAACAAGCATGTAATCTTATGATTCATGCATATTATCTCTTCAGTTCAGTTCAGTCGCTCAGTCGTGTCTGACTCTTTGCAACCCCATGAATTGCAGCACACCAGGCCTCCCCTGTTCATCACCAACTCCTGGAGTTTACCCAAACTCATGTCCATCAAGTCGGTGATGCCATCCAGCCATCTTATCCTCTGTCATCCCCTTCTCCTCCTGACCCCAATCCCTCCCAGCATCAGAGTCTTTTCTAATGACTCAATTCTTCGCATGAGGTGGCCATAGTATTGGAGTTTCAGCTTTAGCATCATTCCTTCCAAAGAAATCCCAGGGCTGATCTCCTTTAGAATGGACTGGTTGGATGTCCTTGCGGTCCAAGGGACTCTCAAGAGTCTTTTGCAACACCACAGTTCAAAAGCATCAATTCTTCTGCACTCAGCTTTCTTCACAGTCCAACTCTCACACCCATACATGACCACTGGAAAACCATAGCCTTGTCTAGATGGACCTTTGTTGGCAAAGTAATGTCTCTGCTTTTGAATATGCTATCTAGGTTGGTCATAACTTTTCTTCCAAGGAGTAAGCGTCTTTTAATTTCATGGCTTCAGTCACCATCTGCAGTGATTTTGGAGCCCCCAAAATACACTCTGACACTGTTTCCACTGTTTCCCCATCTATTTGCCATGAAGTGATGGGACCAGATGCCATGATCTTAGTTTTCTGAATGTTGAGCTTTAAGCCAACTTTTTCACTCTCCTCTTTCACTTTCCTCAAGAGGCTTTTTAGTTCCTCTTCACTTTCTGCCATAAGGGTGGCGTCATCTGCATCTCTGAGGTTATTGGTATTTCTCCTGGCAATCTTGATTCCAGCTTGTGCTTCTTCCAGCCCAGCGTTTCTCATGATGTACTCTGCGTAGAAGGTAAATAAGCAGGGTGACAATATACAGCCTTGATGGACTCCTTTTCCCATTTGGAACCAGTCGGTATATTATCTCTTAGTATGAGTCTAAATTTCTTTCAGTAGAATTGTAAGTCCATTGAGAGAGAAAAATACTGTTGCAGTGGAGGTGGTAGAGGAATAGGACAGAATCATGAAGACAGTAGTCAAATGACTGAAGTTTAGGAAAGCCAGCTTAAGCTTTTAAGAGATATCACTACCTTTAAGAGATGTCTCTACTTTTAAGAACTATCTTTTGTTTGAGAATTCTACAATTCAGCCACTCTGCTATTCACTTTTCAAGTAGAAGATTCTGAAAGTAGTAGGTAGCCATGCTCATGTGAAACAGCTCACCTTCCTGATCTTTTGACAGTTTTCTGTGCCTTGCTGTTTTGTCCATTTGGTTGAAACATTTCAGCTTCCACACAGCTTATATCAGGCAAGACACCTGAAAGACCTCGTAAAAGGCAAACAATTCTAGGTGGTTGGTGTAGCCTTTTGTCAGTCTGCCAACATGGAGTCCAGTTTTTCCTGTAAATAAGACTCTGTTGGCCACAGTTCTGTGCACAAGCTCTTGTTTCTGCACAGGCCACACCTAGAGATATGGCTCAGGGTACTTAGAAACAGCACCTCAGGAATACTGCTTATTTGACTTGGCTTGTCTTGCTAAGGTGAGGTCAGCCTGCTCTTCTTGACTCTGTCCTGGGAAAGTTCCATGTCAAGAAACCTGATAGAACCACAGAGAAGCAATCTATCAATAGAATCTCAGTATGTGATTGACTTGAACAAGAAATTTTTCTTTGTATTTTATATACATATTGTGCTGCTAAATCCACTTTCTATTTTGCATTTACTTATGTTGTAATGAAAAGTCATACTTTAAACCTAAGTATTTTCAGCATGCCATTCTGTATTATTGATCTTAGTATATGACACTCACATGAGGAGAGATTATTCACACCTGGTAAGTATCTTGTTCATCTTTGGAAAATAATTATGACCAGTGGTGATGACTGCAGGGCTTATAGAAATAGAAGTGTTATAGAAACAGAAGAAAACGATGTGAGAAGCTTCTGGGAAACAGTCAGAGATGTGAAAAAAAAAAAAGGGTTCATCACTGAGTTATGCATAAGAGAATTTAAAACAACCTCAATATCCAACAGGGGTTGTATTAAAATAAGACATAGCTTGTCCATATAATGGTGTACTGTGAAGCCATGTTGTGAAATGATAAAGAAATGAAAAGTATATACAATGTATTAATAAGTGACTTTTTAAAGTTTTAAAATAGTATAGATAGGAGATCCTGATTTTATTTCAAAATCTATTTAAAAATACAACTTCAAAACTAAAACATATAGTCATATATAAACCATCTATTTTTATACCCTAAAATTGTAACTGTGAACAGAGGTATTACAGGTTTTTTTTAAATTTTCTTCTTTGTGTTTTTTGTATTTTCCACATGTTCCACAGTGGTCACATATTTTTTATAAGCAAAAATAATAATAATAATAATAACATGTGGTATACATATATATGTGTGTGTATATATATATATATATATATTTATTTATTACAAGGCAAGAAACGGGCAGCAATCTGAGGTACAGAATTACTTCTATTTATGAATCGTTTGGCTTTAATGCCACCAATTTTGTAATCCTAGAAGCATGTTTATCTAGTAAACTCTGTTTTCCATTATGATCATGACCATGGGTTGGGATGTTGTGATTAGTCAAATCTTAGAACTATCCCACATGGAGTACCAGTTTTCAGAGAATTCAAATATAAATGCATGAAACTAGGCAATATAAAAAATAATTTAATCTTCCTGAGTTGATTCAAAAGGAATCTCATAACCGCTTAGTGCTCCAATATTCTTTTCATTTTGAATGTCAATGACCTCTGAGGGGAGGAAGCATAGAGGTGAGAGTTAATAGCTATGTCCGGTTCAATGCCCAGCTCAACTTCTCCCTGAAGACCTTCTGGCCCATGCATCCCATGATGGCTCCCCCTCTGAGTTCTAGGGCTTTTAGAGGATATACCTCCTCCTTGGGCTTTCTGTCAGCTTCTTCCCTGCCTCTGGGTCTCCCAGGTCCTCATCCTGGACTTCCTAAGACCTTCATCCTGACCAAAGGAGAAAGCACAGCCTCAAGCTCAATCTTCCAGGGAGATCAGAATTAAGTCAAGTTCAGGACCCCAGATATAGTGGCTCAGTTACAACAATACTGTTCTGAAATGATTCCTTGTCCAAGATTCCTTATCCCTAATGAATTGATGCTTTTGAACTGTGGTGTTGGAGAAGACTCTTGAGAATCTCTTGGACTGCAAGGAGATCCAACCAGTCCATTCTGAAGGAGATCAACCCTGGGATTTCTTTGGAAGGAATGATGCTAAAGCTGAAACTCTAGTACTTTGGCCACCTCATGCGAAGAACTGAGTCATTAGAAAAGACTCTGATGCTGGGAGGGATTGGGGGCAGGAGGAGAAGGGGATGACCGAGGATGAGATGGCCAGATGGCATCACGGACTCAATGGACGGGAGTCTGAGTGAACTCCGGGAGTTGGTGATGGACAGGGAGGCCTGGCATACTGCAGTTCATGGGGTCGCAAAGAGCTGGACACGAGTGGGCGACTGAACTGAATGAATTCCAAGGTATACTGGTTCTAGGGGTCAGCCCTCGGATTCTGCTCAGGCTGCTATTAATAAAACACAAATACCATAGACAGAGTGGCTTATAAACAACAGGAATTTATTTGTCTCATCTCTGGAGGCTGGAAAGTCTCGGATCAAGGTGTTAGCAGGTTCAGGGTCCAGTTAGGGCCCACTTTCCTATTCATAGCTGACCCCCTTCTCACTGTGTTCTCACATGGCAGAAGGGGGGAAGTGAGGTCTTTAACATCTATTTCATGAGGGCTCAAATCCCATTCATGAGGGCTATACTCTTATGATCTGTCACCTCCCAAAGGCCCCATCTTCTAACAGCGCCACATTGGGGATTAGGTTTTAACATATGGACCTGGTGGTGAGTAGGGGTGGAGGATAAACACAAACTTTCAGTCTACAGTAATGACTTTGTTCTTAGTGACTGATCCTTCCCAGGGCTACAGCTTTCCCTAAATGGTATATACCCGACAGTTCCCTAGAACTGCTTGCTCCCTACATAAATCTCCCTCACACACATACATCCCCATCCCCAGTGCACTGTCAAATAGGGTTCAGGGACTCTTCTACCTATAGAGCACCTACAGGAAAGTTGGAAAATGGAGATCATTCTCGGAAGACAAACACACACAAGAATGCAAGTCCTCTGGATGAACACAGCCCCGCAAACCCTTGACAGGCAGAGCACAGCACACATCCTTTTCAGCATACAGCAGCTCCCTTGAGTAGGTATCTTTGTATAATGAACACAGCAGCATTGAGGGATTCCATGGTCCCCGAATTTTAGAGAATACGGCATACCATGTCTGTCCTTTTGGGGCTTCAGAATGCACATGGGTGTGTTAAAAGGCTCTGCCAAGACCTGTACACCAAGATCTATTTGACTTCCTTTAACCTAACCTCTGACCACATTTCTCAGACTTATTTGTCAATGGAGCCCGTTCCTTTTTCATGGTTTACAGCTCACCTGGCTTTCCCCAAATATATTTTTGTAGAGGAACTCTTACCCAGCTTTCTGGGACACTGCTGCCCAGAGAAGGCAGCCTGCAAGCTCTCACCCTCCTGAGCTCTGGTTAGGGCCAGTCCAGAAACAGCCATCACAGCTTCTCCACTGTCAGCCTTACAGGCCATCCATCCCTTTTTGTTCAGGATCTCTTGAAAGTCAAAGTGAAGTTTCTCAGTAGCGTCCAACTCCTTATGACCCCATGGACTGTAGCCCACCAGGCTCTTCTGTCCATGGGATTTTCCAGGCAAGAATACTGGAGTGGGTTGCCATTTCCTTCCAAACAGTGATAGGAAATTGAAATATCCTTCAGACAAATAGGCTCACAATCCAGCAGGACCTTGGCTGTCAACTGGGCTTATTTGGGTACCTGTTCTGCTCCAAGCATCAGATCTCACCTGGTGTCCTCCTGTTGCATCATCTGACACATCCAAAGACCATGTGCACTAGTTACTTTGCATAATTCTTTCATGAACATGAACCCATCAGGCAGTCTTGACTTAGTGCCTCTAGTGCCAGGACATGTTGACAGATGACTGAGAGTAAAATACATTAACAGTGTGACTTGTTGAAAGCAACTGCAACAACAATAGATCTGTATGTTGTTTCTACGAATTTCTGTTACCATGAAGAGAAGCAAAAATCAGATCTAAGAAGCCAAATGTCCATCAACAGATGAATGCATAAATAGAACACGGTGTATCTGCACAGTGGACTATTACTCAACCATAAAAGGGAGTGAACTGCTGATACATGCTGCAAATCAAATGAATCTTAAAGACATAAAGTAGGAGCCAGACACAAAAGGCCATATATCATGTGGTTCCATTTATATGAAATATCCAGAAGAGGCAAATCCACAGATAGCTAGGAAGCATATTTTTGGTTACCAGGCCAGCTGGGGTGAAGAGGGGATGGGGAGTGGCTGCAAATAGGTTCAGGGTTTCCATTTGTGATGTGGAAAAGTGCTGGGGTCAGTAGTGACGGTTGCACAACATTGTAAATAACTTGAAGCCACTGAATTTTACACTATAAATTGGTTAAAATGATAAATTTTATGTGTTCTTAGCACAACTTAAAAAACAAATGAAACTAACTCTAAGAAAGTTCTGGGTACTGTAGAGAAATTTCCTGGATATAGCCCAGCATTATTTTCCATAATCCTCATCCAAAAGTTTCTTTAGACAGGTTAATCATTGCCTCTCCATTGTGAGGTTTTTAAGACTGGAATTCCTTTTAACCTTGTGGGCCAAAGAATACTGAGCAGTTTCCTTTTTCTTATTTAGGCATAGTTATGATGCATTATAGAATTTTCTAGTGAGCTATCTCTGGCCTTCTAATATGTATAAATCTCAGTAGGGCCACACCTTATACCATTCTGGGTACCCCCTTTTGCAGGATGTGTGATTCCTAAGTATGGGGAAATTAAAAAGACATGAGAATTGGCGGAGAGGATAGAGTGACATAAAAGCTTTCACTCCTGGAATGAGACTGGAGGAAACTGTCACTTCTGTACTCTAGAAATGACTCATGAACAATATATATCACCAATCAATCTTTTTCTGAAAAAGTCCTGGGATGTATAGGTTAAAAGAAATTGGATTTTTTTTTTTAGGTTAACTACAAAGCCACCAGCAGGGGGAAGTATACAAAGAGATGTCAAGACGGCCTTGGGGCCCCAAAATGTCCTGGGCTCCTCTGTAAACAGGGAGGCTCCCTTTGCACCTTCAGTAGGAAAAATAGCCCTATTGTGAGCCTGTGAGAGAAACAACCTTTAATCCTTGCAAAGCCCAATAATATTATGTATATTGACTAAAACCCTGTAGAGTGGGCCTGACGGGGTTTTTTCATTACCACGGTACATTGTAACCTAGCTACCTTTGAAAAGTAACCAACACTGAGAGGCACTTGACATTTGCAAAGTATTATGGGTGTCCTCTCTATGTCCTCTCAAGTTCCCAAATTTACAATGGTCTTAATTTAAAAGTTAAGCCAGGGGATCAATTGCTTAGTGTAGGGCCAGGCTGCCCTTTTTAAAACAAAACAAAAATATCAAACCCTTGTGGGCCAGTGTGACCTGACTTCCTCACGCGGCTCAGGTTTTGGTGGGTTGCATGTTGCCTCGTGTTTAATTTTGAAGGAAGGTGTCTGAAACCCCCAGTTGGATGGTCATGTTCCACTCTTCCAGGTGTTGCTGAGATGTACGAAGGCAGCAGCAGCTGGTAATGAGTTGGCGAAAATGAAAAAGGAACATAAGTAGCTTCTTTAGCAAATCCCCTGGAAATGACATGGATCCTTGAGGATCGATAACATCGATCTATTCCAGGGCTACAGCCCTGCTCCATCGGACTCATCTGCAGTGTCAGCCCGGGGGAACAGCAACATTATTACCATCAAAACTGCGACCAAATCAACTGGGAAAATCAAACTCCAGCCTGCTTTCAGCTCCCTCTGTTTGGGCAATGGCCATGGGTCAACATTAGAGCAAGGATCAGGCTGAAATCCCAGGGGAGAACTTAAGTGGGCCATGGCCTTGCTTTCAGAACATATCTTTATGACCTTCACTGATATTTGCACCACTGTCTACCTCCTACTGAAACTCCAATCATTGTGTAAACCTAGACTCCTGACCTGGGAAAATGGGGAATCGAAGTTACTTTTTAGAAAATGTTCGGATGACATTTGAGTCTGTTGTAAGCAAATAGTCTGTCAGTGTTTCCTATCAAATTCAGGCAGGCTGATTACTAAGCAAAAGTAAAAATTCAATTTGTTTACCATAGGCTAGTGCTTAGATTACAGAGATGAATGGGCTGACTCTTGACTCTGAAGTTCACAGTCTTTCAAGGGAGATAGATGTAATACTAGTGATATCCAGTATGGAGGCTACAGTGGCAGCAGATCGTGAGACCACTCTGGAAATCCAAAGGAAAGGAATCAGTCCAGTTTGAAAGGTTTTACAGAAAGGCTGACATCCAGGCTGGCTCGGAATGGACTCTGAGTGCCATGGTAAAGAGTTTGGACCTGCCCTATACATGGCAGGGAGGCCATGAAGCAAGAGACTAACATAATAACATGGCAGTTTAAGATAACCAGGTTGCAAGTGTATCAGTCAGCTATTGCCACCGTAGTGCTGTGTAACAAACCTTCCCAAAAGCATAGTGTCTGAAAACAGCAAACATTTGTTTCCCCCTTGTATGTCTATAGTTCAGCTTTGGCTCTGCTCTGCTTGTCTGGGAACAGCTGGGCTTAGCTCCAGGCTGTAAGATGTGTTCAAGACAGCTTCAAGTGTTTTGTCATTCTGAGACCAGTCACTTTCTAGGGCATTTTGTTTCTCTAGCATGTTAACAGAGCATAAGAGTGGGAACAGGAAAATGCAGTGCCTTTTGGCTTCGAGAGCTAGCACCCATGGGCATGCATGCGCATACACACTCCCATTTCATTAGTCAAAGTCACACATTAATTCAGTGAGGGAATGCACTTCACTTCTAGTGGGAGGGACCTCAGTCACAAGGCAAAGAGTGTAGATGTATAATCCAAAGACGAAGAGGGCATGACGAATGGTGAGCAGTGATTCACTCCACCATACCAGGAAGGGAACAAGTCGGGAGTGAAGAAACCATAGGCAGTTTATGTGGAATATGCTTTGTGTAAAACAGAAGGAAACAATCCATTGAGCGACACAGAGGACTTTTCTGAAGCTGCACAGTCCAACCAAGTTGGCCTCACCCATCTAATCAGAACAGGGAGAAAACTCTAGCTAGAACATTATTAAATGGTTGGTTGAAACATTTAGGAATTCCTGGTTGAATTATGGTCTTGGCAGCAGCTGCCTTCCAGGCCCATCTGGTTTGAATTGGCAAAACTGCAGCTGTGCTTGTTGGTATGGGTGAGCCTTTCTTTTGAGTAATGGGCCTGCATGGAAGGGGTGGAGACAGGGAAGAGAAGGATGAAACTGTGGTCATGAAAAACGGGTAGAGGGAACAAGAGATCTACTACTGTTTTGCTTTGCAACATGGAATCAGGCCTGTGGTTCTGGACTGGAGGACAGATTCTTGCAGGATTACTGGGTCCCCTCTGCTTCTCTGGAGCTATTGTACCCAGTAGATGCTGTCACATCACATACTTGGGTTATGAATTGATTGTTTTGCTTTTATGAGGCTGGTATAATTAGTTTCACATTTTTAATTTATAGCATCAGCTAAGCTTTTTAATCCGTTATTTATGGCAAAGACCTAAGAACTAAATTGCCTCCTGCCCTACTCCCAGAAAGCATTTCAGTCCCACAGTTTGTAATCAGTTGTTTGGCTAAGACATGTGGCCCTCTTAAAGGAAAACTTTTCTCACAGAGGAGTTGCTGCAACTTCTTTGGATTTCTTCCGATGTGAGCCCTGGAAACCTTGAAAAAAATAAAGCTTCAAATGTTTAAATGTAATCATGTTTGTCTAAAGTCCTGCTTTAGGAGAAAGTGGAGCTGGCAGGGGTGAGGAAATCATGCCAGAAAAGTTCCATTTCAACAAAGAGTCTTGTGTTGGGTCACCTTTTCTATCTTTGGCTGCCCCCTATGCAGTACTCAGGTGTATTGTGTTGTGGTCTTTATTTTTTTCCCCTGAAACAACTAAGGAATGTTGAATGTGTAAGAAGTGAACTCAGGAAGGCTGGATATGTGAGTAGAGATCTATGCTGGCAATCAGGGGTCTTGGACATTGGGCAAGTGAAGGATGAAGCTCCCCAGCAGACTCAGAAAGCATCTGGTATACTTCTAGCTGATTTCCTAGGACTCCTGGAAGCATCTACGTCTAGTCTGGTTTTAGAGAGGAACCACATGTTTTTTGAAAACTCCTGTTGAGTAGTATTGATGGCCACACCGTAAGCCACTTTTTAAAAAATATCCCAGTCACACTTGTAGATCTGGAAAGACAGGATATGCCATAGCTCACCTTCAGCTCTGTTGCTGAGGTGGCATGGGGCGGGGGGACATGGACGGCTTCCAGACTGGTAGCCCCTGTGGTAGCCTGAGCTGTAAGCTGCAGTCTCAGCTTCAATCCAGGCTTTGATTCTTTGCCCAAGTCCATTTGAGCTGGAGTGTTGAAGGGTTAAAGATGAAGAACCAGACTGTGGCAGGAGCAGCTCCTACAGGACAAAGGAGGGCATTGATGCCGAGCTGGGGGTCCTCCCCCTCCCCTCCCCCACTGAGGCTGAGGGGTCTCAGTGTTTACTGAATGTTAAATAAATACCAATTGAATCGTATGTTTAATGAGGTGTATCAAACATGTAATAAGATACATATCTATTAAACAGTTGTGAAATCTCAGTAAATATGTTCTTAATAATAAAGGATGCAGATGGCTTACAGATTGGACCAAAGAACAAAGGCTAAAGAAGCTTATGGAAGGAATAGGAGAGCCATCTTCTGAAAACTGAGAAGACAGCTGATTTTCAGCCAGAATTTGATACATGTATCTGCGCTCAACAAGAGCAGAAATGGGACCCGGGCCCACAGAGGAGAGGACTATAAACTTCAAACCTAAAGACCAGGAGAAAAAGTGACTAAAATTAAAGACAGAAAAATGGTTGCTCACAAAAATGTCAGCAGGATTTTAATATACCTTCAGGTTTTAGCAGGGTACAATTCTTAGGATCCCATATTTACCCCTTTGAATGTCCCTTACTGCAGGGACTAGCCAAGTATTAGAAAACAGAGTCACGTGATATGTAGGTAAAGGATTATTAACTTGTTTTTCTTTCTCTAAAAAGTGGTAATTATCATATTATATTGCAATATGCTATTGAAGTTACATCAGAAAACTACAATTGAAAACCAATCTCTTTCTCCTTGCACACATAGGTCAGGCTGAGAGTCTGGTTAAGCATGATTGTTTGCCAGACAATTGGTGCTTAGAGTTGAGAGAAAAGAGGGAGAAAGCAGAATATGCAGGAAAGAGATAGGGTGGCTTTCAATGAATTCTTAAATAAACATGAAGCTTATGACCACATTTCCCAACCATTCTCATCTTTGCACAGAACAAAAACTACCCCCTTTTGTTCAGCACCCTGGAATAATCAAAGCCTAGGTGCTATCGGCATGAGGCCTCTGACCAGGCATTGCCCTACTGTCTTGAGGGCAAAAACATTACTATCTCATCACACTGTATGGGAAGCTATGTCCTAGACCCTACAGAGAACTAGAGCTCCCAGACCCCAAACCTAACATTCTGTCTTTCTGATCAGAAACCATTCCACCTTGAAGTAGTCAAAAAGTGTGCAGGTGTATATACAAGCATAATAATTGACATTTGGATTGCTTTCTATCTGCTTGACATTGTTCTAAGTGTCTACATGTATTAACTTATTTTAATAACACAGTAACTATGAGCTCAATGTTATCATTATCTCCACTTAAGAAATGAGGGAATGGGGGGGATACAAAAGGCACTTCCCCAGTGCCCCCTAGTTAGTCAATGGCAGCGCTGAGGTTCAGGCCAGCTAACTCGACTGGAGAGGACATATTTGCAACCCCGACTCTCTATTGATCCTTTCTAAGAATTTTAGGGTTGTGAGTCACAAAGAAAAGCCCAATTGTGCTGTATATTGAGGTTAAACCCTGTAGGGCAGCTCATAGCCCCAGGCATATGGGTGGGGACAGAGTAGCAGGTGGGCTGAGAGGCTCCACATCGCCCACTCTGGAGCACATTCGCACTATACCCATGTGCTATGGCACAGCAGACGGGGGAGCCTGTCTCTATAGCTCTCGAGATGTTCACAGCAGAGTTGTTTACAACATCAGACCAAATGCTGTAGGCAGGCTAGGTGCAAAATAGAAGTGGATAAAGTCTGTATGCGAACATCTAGGGAACCTTTACAAAGTTTGATATAAAGGCATTTGTTGGCAAGGAGAGATGGTCATGATATATAATGTTAAAAAAAAAGGACATGGTAAAACAGGATGCAGTGTTTGATCTTATTTTCATTTTTTAAAAAGGAGATGGATAGATAGACCTATCTAGAGCGAGACAGAGAGAGAGGGAAACAGGCTTATAGAGTAGTCACCAAATGTTTACAGCTGTGATCTCAGGAAAATGGGCTTAAAGGTGTTTTCTTGTTGTTGTTCCTTTGTTTCCTCTGTCCTTTTCTATAATGAACATGGATGACTGGAAAGTTTTTATATAAAAGTCACCTGTTGAATTCCTACAGAATTATTAATGTTCAGGTTCCATTTCAGTCTAAACATAGTTTCCCAGACCAATGACTTTCAACCTTTCACTGTCGCCGTTTTAGCAGCAGAATTCTTTTTCTAATAAAATCTCACTCATAGCTTCAATATATAAAAACAGATCAAATAGAACTTCTTTGATTGAAGCCAGATGTGGGGCCCAAAGCCCACCACCCACTTAACTGCCCCCTTCCCACCAGCCCAATTCCTAAATGGGCATTGTTCACAAAATGCTGCCCTGGACCACTATGTGAGAATCGTGCTAGCCTGAAAAACATGCTTGGAAGGAATAAATATATTTAAATAATCAAATAATAATTGAGAAAATAACAGAAAACTTGATTATTTAAAAAGATAGATTCTTTGTAATTTGAATTTAAATGTATAGATTTTTGCCAGATCCTACTCTGTGGACACTTTGTAGGGGTCACCAAGTGGTTTATGCATGCGGCAGCCTCCTAGCTCCAACATGACGCCTTTATCACAGATACAAGTAAGATTCCTCTGTTTTGTAGTTTTACTTCTTCTGTTTGATTTCTGCTCATTCCTATACTGTCCTTAGGTGTCACTGAACTTCAAGAAGAGTCCAGAATGAAGTCCAGCACCCACTTTCCGGCACCTTGTTTAAGCTTGCTTTCGTGGTATTTACCTGCCTCTTAAAAAGGCAAGCAAATTGTAGTTGGTAGAAAAAGATTTTAAAGAAAACTGAATCGTTGATCCAAAGAACACAGAAACACTAATTTGAAAACATACATACATCTTTGTGTTCACCGCATTTTTATAATAGCCAAAATAGGGAAATAACAACCTCTGTGTTCATTAGTGGCTAAATGGATAAAGAAGGTCACACACACACACACACACACACACACACACACACACACACACACACACACACAATGGAATACTACTCAGCCCTGGAAAACAAAATGAACTTTTGCATTTTGCAACAGTATGGGTGGACCTTGAAGGTATCATGTTAAGTGAAATAAGCCAAATGGAGAAAGACAAATGCCATATGATTTCTTTCGAATATGGAATCTTAAACAAAAGAATGAAAAAGAAAGTTAAAACAAACTTAAAGATACAAAGATCAGATGAGTGGTTATCAGAGGGGTAGGGAATGGGGCACCGGGCAAAAAGGGTGAAGGAGGGCAACTGTATGGTGATGGATGGTAACTAGATTTGTGTACTTGCTTTGTCATACAAATGTCATACAGATGTCAAATGATAACGTTGTGCATCTGAAACTTACAGAACAAAGAAGTAAGAAACGTCATCAACAATCAACATTTGTGTCTGATAAAAATGGCAGTATAAGACAGACTAGAATCGAGGCTCAAGACTGCCCTAATGTGAACTTTAAGCCTCATCCTCAGTTTCTCTGGAATGAACCCAACTGTGAACCAAAGAGGTATCTTTCTGCTTTTCTTTATCATTCATTCTCCAGAGGAAAGCTGAGTAGATCCCTAAGAATTAGGTGAGTGATCATTCACCCATGATCAGAGGGCTATTATTGCATTATCTTTGTTTCCTAACTGTTCTGGAAACCAAAATAATATTTGAAAATATACCTTTCTGAAAAAAGATGCCAAGATATCCCCACCTCTCTCCTCTCTTTTCATCGCTTTCTCATCTGCCATTTCTGCTGTTCTCCTGCATCCCATGTAAGAATAGCCTGACTCTTAGAAAGGATTAATTGTGACATTGTGAGCTCAACTCCACTGAGCTGAGTTGAAATCTCGCTCTGGATGCTACAGGTTATTAGGGTTAGCCGAAAGAATGCACATTTATTTACTGAAGGTACTTTATAAATCAATACCTTGTTTTTGAATTCAGGTCAATAGGAATAACTCTGAAACACAACCAACAACTACAGCAACCCTAAAACAGCACTTTCAACTTATTGATTTTCAGAAAAGTATCTTTTCCTGGCATTCTTCACACACCCTTGATAAGCAGCTCAATGCAATCAAAAATTTAATGGATTTCCAACCCCTCCCTTCCCAAATATATATTTTTATATATTTTCAACATGCCTTTGAATTGCAGCCAGTTAAATTCTTAAAAAGATAATTTGGGCGTGGGATGAAAGATGAGAGTTTGCATTTATTTCTTCCCAGTTTTATGGGGAGATATTTTGCTGATTCATTGCTGGAACTCAGCTAACCAGATCCACCAGCTGTTTACCATTTAATTTCTTCAGTCTTTGGGTGCCTGTAGATATTTCTCTAACTTCACTGAAAAAATTTTATTTCTTCTTGTGCAGCAGTATTTATTAAGTACTTAATTGGGATAGTCTTTTGTTTTGTTTGTTTGTTTTCTAACACATTTCTTTTATTGTCTTCTTAGTTATTCATAAAAAGGAAATGTCAGCCAAAATTCCCTGCTGCTAAGTCGCTTCAGTCATGTCCAACTCTGTGTGACCCCATAGACAGCAGCCCACCAGGCTCCCCCATCCCTGGGATTCTCCAGGCAAGAACACTGGAGTGGGTTGCCATTTCCTTCTCCAATGCATGAAAGTGGAAAGTGAAAGTGAAGTCGCTCAGTCATGTCCAGCTCTTTCACGACCCCATTGACTGCAGCCTACAAGGTTCCTCCGTCCATGGGATTTTCTAGGCAAGAGTACTGGAGTGGGATGCCATCACCTTCTCCATGGGGATAGTCTTGACCTGGGGCACTTCAAAAAGCAAAAGTAGCTGGAATAATTCTTACCTTCCTTTGAGGCCAGTATTTTAAGCCGGGGCACCAAAAGTTGTTTACAGACTACCGAGTGTGTGTGCATTGTGTATACATGTGTGTGCATGCTCCTTTAGTGAAGAAAGGAGAACATGTGTGGTTCTTGGAAGAACCGTGACCCTGAAAAGACATGAAGTGCTCTAAAGCAGCACTTCTCAAAGTGTGGTCTGGGAACCCCGGGGTTTCCTGTGGTCTCTGAGGTCAGATGATTTACATATTAATACAAAAGCATTATTTTTCACTCTTAATCTCTCACAAATGTATAGTGGAGTTTTTGATGTATTATACTGCAACAAATTAAATGTAGAGGCATCATCTGAAAATCCAGCCGTCTTCTCTTAAACTAGATGTTAGAGATTTATAAAAATGTGGCACCGTGGCTCTCTTCTCACTAAATTATTTTGGTTTGGGAAGTATAATTATTTTTCTAAAAGTATGTTACTTACGTTAATGTACAAGGGGATTTTACTTAATGAATTAATACGTACTTTTTCCAAACTCTAATATATTCATAAATATAACCTAGACAAACAAAACTCTTTAGCATCCTTAGTAATATATAAGATTGTAATTAAGCCCTGAGACCAAAAAGTTTGAGAATCACTCCTTCAGAAGATGTAGGGATTTCTCTAAGCAATACTGCTACTGCTGCTGCTAAGTCACTTCAGTCTTGTCCGACTCTGTGCCACCCCATAGACGGCAGCCCACCAGGCTCCCTTGTCCCTGGGATTCTCCGGGCAAGAACACTGGAGTGGATTGCCATTTCCTTCTCCAATGCGTGAAAGTGAAAAGTGAAAGTGAAGTCACTCAGTCGTGTCCGACTCTTAGCCACCCCATGGGCTGCAGCCCACCAGGCTCCTCTCTCCATGGGGTTTCCCAGGCAAGAGTACTGGAGTGGGGTGCCATTGCCATATAAGTAAAAATAAAAACAGTCTGATAGTTTTACAAGTAGGTAGTTGTGCTATACCTAACGTATTGGGTTGACTCATACGAGATGGTCAACGTGGAACCGTTATTTGCCTGCAAGAATGGTCATTTCATGTGGCAAACCTAGTAAAAAGATGTAGTTATCAATCTAACAGTTGGGCTATATTTACCTTGGTCCCTGATTTCTCAAAAGTTGAATCATCTCATTTCAACTCAGAGGCTCTTCACACAAGTATACTCACTTGTGCTTCACACAAGTCTACTGCTGACAGTGTATACAGAGGGCAGTAGTGAGAATGTCTAGGAAAAGGGCCGCTTCCTAATTCCACAGGATAGATTCCCCGCAGTAGAACTACTGGGCCAAGAAGCTTGAACATACATTTGACTCTTTATTGCCAAACTGTTTTCCAGAAAGTTGTGCTAATTTATATTCCCATCTGCCATGTTGTAGAGGCTGTTTTACTTCTCTGCACCACAACTAGGCTTTCTCTCTTTCTCTCTTATCTCATCCTCCTCTCTCCCTTCCTTACATCCCTTACCCTCTGCTCTCCTCTGTTTTCCAAATGAACATAACAGGAAAAATATTATCTTCTTATAATTTGCATGATTTTGATTTTTAATGACTGGCAGGTATTGTTTTCCCAAGTATTCGTTGCTGGCCACCAACTGTGCCTCTCCAGTGAGTCACTTTTATTTTCAAACCTTAATATCCCTCAATTTAGTTCAGTCGCTCAGTCATTTCTGACTCTTTGCGACCCCATGGACTGCAGCTCGCCAGCCCTCCCTATCCATCACCAACTCCCGAAGTTTACTCAAATTCATGTCCATTGAGTCAGCGATGCCATCCATCCCATCCTCTGTCATCCCCTTCTCCTCCCACCTTCAATCTTTCCCAGCATCAGAGTCTTTTGAAATGAGTCAGTTCTTCACATCAGGTGGCCAAAGTATTGTAGTCTGTAGTTAGAAAATGAGCAAAGCTCACTGGTCTGCAGAATACAGAACACATTCTTTGTGTTCTGTACCTATTTGCAAAACAAATGAGCTGATGCCGATCAAATGCCACTGTTCAAAGTATCTCTGGCCAGAAACATAAAATGTTGAAACCACAAGTAACCTTCTCATTAGACCCTGCACTGGTCAATACCCCACTTTAGTCTAATTTGGGGCCCTATAATTTAAGAGGAAAGTGAAAAATTTAACTTCAAAAAAACAAGCAAGTAACAGAAGAGTAAACTTGAAACGGTTCTTATTTAATTGGGAGACTAGTGCATATCATCTAGTTCCTTGCTGGCACTTTCCTCTGGCTTGAAGTCTGTACACGGTCTCTAGTCTGGACAGCCTTGCTCTGTGTCCGTGTATCAACACATCTGAGATAGTACCTCTTAGAAGACAGAGGTCATGTTTAGTTCTCTTTTATAATTCTGCACAAATAGATGCTTTCTAAGCATTCTGTTTAGCTGTATATTGAGATTGTGGCCACATGTAAGAAGAAAAAAAGGAAAATGGGGAGAAAAATTATTGTAAATATATTTAATAGAAAAATACTGAATACAATAGTGAAGGAGAGGACTCCAGATGCCAGTAAGAATCTTTGAATGAAAAATCTTGAGAAATCCTTCTTATGATGTAACCATGGTATGGCCTAGACAGGAAAGGGAATAGTGAACTGTAAGCTTCCCTGGGGATATAAAGAGATCAAAATTGAAAGGGAAACACCCTGACATAAATGTCTAAAAACAGCAGACTCCCTGTTTTCCTGTGTTCTGTTGACCAGATCTCTTTATTAGCTATCTCCCAGGCCTCACCAGTATCAATAGTGGTTCATAATGATGGCCTGAGGGCAGAGCAAGATCTTGAAGTGCCCTCTGACTCATCAAAGAAAGATTAAATTAAATGTATTTTGTTGAGGTCTAATTCTTTTAAAATTGGTAATCCGTGTGTGGTATAGATGATAATTCCCTATTAATCCAATATTTTATTCGACCAGAGCAATCTTTGAGTCATCTATTTCCCACCCACAAGAAGGAGTTGATGCTAGTCTTTAAATGTCATTGAGCGTTCATGAGTTGCGTCTCTATTGTATGTTGCTCAAGGAATTTACATAAGCACAGCTGAGTATCGGTTGTTTTCTTGCTCTGTGATAAAAGTTCATTTTTAAAGCCTCAAATTGCGATTTGTCAAAGTCCATTTGCCAGTTCTCTAACAATTTCAGCCAAATTGTAAATTGTATAACTGTCTGCATCATTTGCATACGTAATCATGTTAGAGTGATGGTATAATCTAGGCACCTCATTTATTAGAAGGGGGAACAATAGCAGCCAGCTTCCAATTCTTGGGATACTCAGAGTAATTTATTACATGGCTGATGTTTTCTTTCTAATTTCCACCAAATGATCTCTTTTAAAATGATGAGCACTAAGGACGGCTGTCCCTTGTGGATTATCTTTACTGCTTTCCTAATCTTGAATTGAGAGCCAAGACGAACACCACATTACACGTCTGCTTCATTCATCACACACACACACACACACACACACACACACACACACACACAGAGTAATTTCAGTCCAAACAATATCACAAGAGTTCAATGAAACATCCTCCTGAAATGGTGCCCTGTGTTAAATTAATTTGATCTCTCAGTCTAGTTATTGAGTATTCTTTTCTGTGCATTGACAATTTGCCAATTGCTTGCTTCCTATTTTTAATCAATCTTGCAGATAATTTACCAGCCAACTAAATCGTTTTACTGGCCTATCACACTTCTCTACCCGACAGAGAGCAAAAGTAAATACAATCAGTCTTGTGTTGCACCATAGGAAATTTATGATGACCCCAGGCAAGTAGCTTTCTGCAAGACTAATTTATGTATAGTCACATCTGTCACTGTGGCACTTGGACACATCTTAGGCTTTTTATTAGTTATTCCTGGTAACAACCCTGTGAGATCACAAGGTGGGTCAGATATTCCCTTCCTCAAGAGGCCTCTGAAATTTCATTCATTGCTACATTTTAGGACTCAATCCTCATGTCAGGAATTCGGTCCAGACCACTGATCAGGGTCATCTTAAGTCCTAGGACTCAGAAGTTCTACCAGGCCCAAATTCATTACTCCATTTATTAATTTTTCCCTACAATAAATGTGGAGAGGAAATCACTTTCCTGGGGTCATAAAGTAATTTAGTTGTAGTAGGGATTAAACTTCCTTGTAAATTAATGATTAACAAAGACTCAGACCTGGATTCTTATTCTGACTCAGCCATTTATTAACGGTGTGACTTTCGGCAAGTTGCCTCCCTTCTCTTGCAACACTGTCATCTTTTGAGAGCGAAGGAAACATTGCTTATCCTTTGGGCATTATTGTGATGTTGAAGTAGTAACAGGTCACTGTCTGAGTGTTTTCTGGGCTAGGTTATTTATGCTCCTTCCTGTGTTTAATCCACAACACAGCCTTGCAAGAGGTGGAGGGTGCCTCTGTATAGAACTCCTGGTACAGAGTTTACACTCAGTATTATTAGGATGCTATGTGGTAACTCGTTCTTAGAGTTAGTAGAGAACATCACCATGGTTGTCTTTCTTTCCTGCTGTTTATTTACTGGAAACATCTTGGAATTCAGAGAGGAATCTCTTCAAGTTGCAAAATTACAGGTTAACAGAATTTGAAGTAATTTTGGCTTAAGAAACTCAAGTGTGGACAGAGACCAGCTGATGAGGCTCTCTGCTGACTCTCAGAACAAATGCGTATAATCTCAGCTTTCATTTACAAGCCTGAAACTCACCAGATCCAACTGTCTCCCCGAGTTACAGAGGCACAGTTGTAACTGCCTCCAGCCAGACTCATGCTCAGGTACCACAGAGCATTGTTGCTTGATGGCTGTATACACAGAGGCCCTTAGAATAGCACATGTCCTACAGTAAGTGCTGAGTAAGCATTAGCTAGTATTGTTACCATAAGCATTACCCTACTCTCATCACACCCACTAGTTATGTTTGCTAGATCAGCTTTCTTAATACACAAAGCTAGAAAGCTTCTCCTGTCCAGAATGAGATTTGTTTGAATGGCTTTCATATTTTTATGACCACGTGATACTACCTAACTTTCCATAAATATTTGTGGAACAGAAACAGGTGTGCTTGCCCTACAGATAAGGCACCTCTAGAAATATAAAGATTTGAAGATGCCTTGAATCCTAACCTCAAAGAGCTTATAGTCTGCTGAGAGAGAGGGTGGGGCCTGGTCATAATGCAAGTCAAACTGTGGGAATATTTTAAATATCGTGTGTGAGTGTGTGTGTGTGTGTGTGTGTGTGTGAGATGTGCAACAGAATGGGAGGGGTTATAGAACTTCCCAGAGGAGCTGACCATAGAGCATGGCCTTGGAGGATAAAGGTATCCTTCCAGCCACGTACCTGCCCTTCCCCCTGAGCCCCAGGCACTAAGCAAGAGGACTGCAGAGGCAGTGCATGCATGATCTTGGCTATCAAGGCCATCCTGTGGATAGAGAAGAGACAAAGATGTAGATCAATGGCCGCAGGAGAGTGGAGTGAGTGCTCATGAAGAGACTCTAGGAGGGGCTAGAGGAGCCCAGAGGATAGTCTTCTAAACTGGAATGAGAGATCAAGAAAAGCTTTCAGGAAGGAGGTGATGCTTGAGGCAGATTTTGAATAATAGTTTGAGGAGATCATGAAGAGGATAGAAAAGAAAAAGAAAGACACGCTAGGTCAAGACATGGAGGTAAGAAAAGTGTTGGAGCTTTATGGCACCCCAGGTAGCTCAGAACATGCAGGAGAACCAAGAATGAAAGCAGAGTAAGGTGGGCAGGACGTTAGGACTGTAATGGGAGGTGGGAGAAGAGCAAAGGAGGCAGTCGGGCAAAGGGACCAGGCAGGGTCACAAGCACGGAGATCTAAAAATTGAATCACGCAGAAAGCCAACAAGTGGTGTAGCTGGAAGAGAGGTGCATCTGAAAAGGTGAAATGGGGCAAAGTCCATCTTCCTCCTGTGGAATTTCTGTCTGGCTCCCTCAGCACCATCTGGCTGGCCCAATTCTCAGTGGTACAGTATAGTCATTCTGACTCCAGCAGCCCCAACCTCCTCCCCTGCCATACCAATGGTTTTATGACTTTGATTTTGATTCTGGGCCAACTTGGCCATATGGCTGGGCTTCCTTAGTACAGAAACCCTTTGAGCCATTTGCCCTGAGTAAATTCATATTTTCTTCTTAAGCTTCAGATCTCCCTCCCATGTGGCTTTTGATTGGTCTCCCATTTCGACCAGCAGTTAGCATCAGAAAAAGATGGTTAGGAAATAAATACCTAAGAGATACTTAGTTCAGAATGAAGGCATTCTTTCCACGGTACTCATTCGAGAGAATTTCAAGAGCTCAGAAATAATTAGTCTCGTTCTAATCTGGGCCACATCTATGAATTTTAACAAGGTTGTAGTCTTACTTACCATCATGTTCAGGTAAGGAATTCTGACAAGGCTGTATTCTTACTTACCATCAAGCTTAGGTAAGGAATGACTGTTGGACTCCAGCAGTCATAGAATGAATAGTAATGAGCTTAAATATCTGTATTTAAATGTCTTTTTCAAACAATGGTCATGTGAACCACAGAAAAGAAGTTTCTTCCCAGTGATTTATGTTCTTGGTGTTTTCTGGAAGTTTTGTCAATCTTCAGAGAATAGTCTAATCATCCATAGATTGCATTAAAGTCTTCAGAAGTACTACCATGTCATAAATAGCTTTTTTTTTTTTTAATGTATTAGTTTGTCGCTCAGTCATGTCCGACTCTTTGTGACCCCATGAACTGTAGCCTACAAGGCTCCTCCCTCCATGGGATTCTCCAGGCAAGAGTACTGAAGTGGGTTGCCATTTCCTTCTCCAGGGGATCTTCCCGGCCCAGGGATCAAACCCAGGTCTCTCGCATTGCAGGTAAACATTTTAACCTCTGAGCCCTAATAGGGCTTCCCAGGTGGCTCTAGAGGGAAAGAACCCGCCCGCCAATGCACTAGACATAAGAGATGCAGGTTCGATCCCTGGGTCAAGAAGATACCCTGAAGCGGGGTATGACAACCTTCACCAGTATTCTTGCCTAAAGAATGGCATGGACAGAGGAACCTGGGGGACTACTGTCCATGGGGTCACAAAGAGTCAGTCATGACTGAAGCGACTTAGCATGCACACACGGAAGCATTGATAACTGTCAGGACTTTTTCTAATAATTTAACCCCCAAAATGCCTAGTTTGCACCTAGCTCTTTGTCTGCTAACTTAGATGTTAGTGAAACACAGTGCCTTTCTTTAAGGAGATTTTGAATAATTCAGTATTATCTAAAATAATACAAAACAAATATAGCAAATCTGCCTCATTGCTATTATTTTTAAGGATTTTTTTACACTCTTTTATTATACTAGAAGAGTCTTTCTCAGACCAAGGTAGTTTGCAGGGTCAAGTCTAAGATGTTTTAGCAACATTTTCTTCTCAAATGGGCAATAAAAGCACTAAATCCCTTTGAATTTAGTGAACCAGGCTGAATATTCCAGATTTATATTAGGAAAAAATGAAATTCATTTGAAAGATGCAGATTGTTCATAGACACAACTGCCTTAATTAATCAGCTCTTTAGGTTGAAACGAACTGGAACCAAACTCACATTAGTAAAAATAGGAACATATTCATTCGTA